>JAEOAD010000037.1:19439623-20791998 GCA_036365145.1 Orientallactaga sibirica
TGGAGGCTTATGTACAAGACTTGGGTGTTTAGTGAAGCTGCACAGATATGACTAACATATAAAACATACATGTCAGAGTGAGCAATAACATGGCAAGCCAGGGAGGGAAAGAAGAGAATAACTATGAACATGAGAATTTGGCTTCCACAGTCTATTCTGAAGGCATAACCTCAATAACCTAAAATCTTTCCACTGTGTCCCATCTCTTAAAAGTCCATGGCACTTCCCCATACTGCAAGCTTTTGTCTATGGACCTGGGGGGGGGGGGACAATCATCCAAACTCAGCAAAGAGGAATAGATGATTAAAGATACAACTTTAAAGAGAAAGAACATGTCACCCTCCCCTACTCTCCCTCCATTGTGATGCCTGGGTTGTAGATAGCAAGTTGGGTGGGCCACACCAATAAGGCTAACAATGTATGAATGAGGGTCACACAATGAAGTCTGGGTCCCAGAATGACTCACCAAGGCAATGTCAGCATTCCAGAAACAGTCCATTAAGATCCAGGTCATTATAAAATAAGTGATGTATTCTTCATGATATCTAGGTTGCTGTAAATATGAAACTATCTTATATTCAGCCAAACTTAAACCCAAGTTAATGGCAACCCAAAAAACTTCAATAAAGACTAGTTGCACAATAGTCTTGACTCAGTAGCTCATCGCAGGGGAAAAAGACTGAAAAGGGGTTCAACAGGCACGTGGGGTAAGGACCGACCTTCACAGATGCAGTCTCATGTCAGTACTCTCAATCAACAGGCATGTGGGGTAAAGCCAAGGACCAACCTTCACAGATGCAGTCCATAGCATACATGTCTCATGTCAGTACTCTCAATCAACAGGCATGTGGGGTAAAGCCAAGGACCGACCTTCACGGATGCAGTCCATAGCATACATGTCTCATGTCAGTACTCTCAATCAACAGGCATGTGGGGTAAAGCCAAGGACCAACCTTCACAGATGCAGTCCATAGCATACATGTCTCGTGTCAGTACTCTCAATCCCAGGGGTGGTGAACACATATATTCCCTTCCATCAAGTGCCTACAGACACATGCTGTGTTTCCCACAATCTTTTAGATAGGAATTTGAGTCAAAATATGAAACTTTCAAGGATTCAGAGTATTGGAGGTATAGATAATATGAGAGCAACACATTTACGTGTATGGCACAATGCAGGTCGGGCCCTAGCCAGGCCACCTGCTAGAAGAAACCAGGAAGGGGCTTCTGTGGAGGTGGTATCCTGCAAAGGCCTGGCGTGACAACAGCTGCATCACCATGCCCGCGAGCAACCTGCTGCGAGATGATCTGCCTGGAGACAGGCTGTCATTGGTCACAAAAAGGGAACCACCCCATACAATGATTGGCCAGCCAAACCCTTAAAAATCCCTACATTTCCTTAAATAAATGAGTTTGCAGCAGCTCACCCTATGCCTGCTTCCACCCAACTCCCGGTGTCTGTGTCAAGACTCCGAGCCTCTCACCCCCTACCTGGCGGAGACCCTACATCCCCTCCTGGGCTGGCCCTAGGAGGGACCCCAACACTTACGTGTTGCACACAAACATACATAACATGCACATGCATTTATACCATGTGCATATATAACATCATAGCCACTCATAGCAGAAAAAAAAATCTTACTGCAGAAGGGGAACATAATTTCAACAGAATAGTCTCAGAAAAAATAATTCTGGCCACAAAATGATATTACTACTTATAGCAACATTTTTAATTTAAACTATATTTGAATTTTATATTAAAATAAGTTTTGTGATTTCATTAGCAAAAAAGATCATCATATCTTTGGGCACACAGAATGCTGCCTAATCTTCATATTTTTCTCTTAAAGAAAATACTATGGTGACTTTCAAAAGAAAACACTTAAGAATAATAGATTGAAACTTGCTGCATCTTATTAATTTGTTTTTCAAGGACAATGGAAACTGCTACATTAAATTATTCATTAACTACATCTTACTTTACTCACTTTGTGTCTCTATTACTTCTTAGGGTGTTATTACTTTAATTATTAAAATATCCCTGTGAGGGTCATAGTAATTATTGTTACCCTGGCATGATTATATAGAGCGGAGTTAAAATCCAGTAAATAGTGGCTAATGATGCACTTTGTAACAGTGCAGCTTCAATGGCTCACTAACAGTAACCAGCCAAGAAGTGCTTTCAGCCTGGGCATCACCTTCCTAGTGCTTCGAAGCATTCACTCAAACCCTCAGCAATTTTTCACACCATGGAAATACTGCATGATGAGACACAGAGATGCTTGGGACATATCCCGGTTGGCCTTTGGCCTTGAAAATTTACATTGTTTTTTTTTTTTTTTTTTCAGAATTTTCTTATTGATACTTTTACTGTCTCACTACCGTGTCTTTCAGCCTACTCACCACAGCTATTTCTAAGATGTGCACACACATCTGAATGTTCTTTGACAGTGGAGAGCTAGAGGGAATGAACTTGAAGGAGTAAGCCAGGAATGGTGGTGCACGCCTTTAATCCCAGCACTTGGGAGGCACAGGTAGAAGGATCGCCATGAGTTCAAGGCCACCCTAAGAATACAGAGTGAATTCCTGGTCAGCCTGGGCTAAAGCAAATCTCTACCTTGAAAAAAAAAAAAAAGAAAGAAAGAAATAGAAGGAGCAAAGGAGAGACCTGGCTGCAGAGGAGAAGTTAGCTCTAGACTTGACATTGTCATAAAATAAATCAAAAGGGACTTAAGGCTTTCATTGTGACATCCTGTCAAGGGCAGAAAATGAGCTAAAAGACATTCAACACTGGAAAATACTTCATCTGATAAAAAGTCCTGTGTCACTTTTTCTGGAAGCTAATGTTAAATAGAAGGCAGAAGAGCAATAAATCCTGCCATTCAGTGATGCTAGGATTTTCAAAAGCTACAAATCTAGCATATATGCATACATACATATAATATTCCACATCCGTGCTGTGAAGATCTTAATCCAAACATGAATCTACATTTCTTAATGAAGAATATTTACACTAGCATGTCTGACAAAAAATATTTATGCTGAAAACAAAGTATAGTCACATAGAAAGAGAATAATTCTAAACTACTTTCTAAAGAATTTTAAATGAAATAAATATACTGGAGAGTGATACTTCTGAGGGGGGATATTTTCCATATTTGTTTCCACCATTCCGTTTTTCATGCTTCCAAATATGCTTTCAAAACTTACTTTCACCTAGTCAATTCAATTTTTTTAAATGAACTCATATATCCCTTCAAAAGATGATTCTAGTTTACTACTCAGCTGCCTCTTGCAATTTTAGTTTATCTGTGAAAAGAGCACTAAATGAGCAACCTCTCTAACAAACACATAAAATTTAGCAGCCATTAAATATTTACAGTTTGCCTTCCTTGAAAAGAACTAATAAGCAATTAAATAACATCCATGGAGGTGGAGAAATTCTGATAATGGGTAATCAAGACTTAATCCTTGGGGAGGATTTTTTTTTTTTTTTTTTTTTTTTTGTTTTGAGGTAGGGTCTCATTCTAGCTCAGGCTGACCTAGAATTCACTCTGTAGTCTCAGGGTGGCCTTGAACTCATGGCAATCCTCCTACCTCTGCCTCCCGAGTGCTGGGATTAAAGGCATGCACCACCATGCCAGGTTGAGGATAATATTTCTGACAAAGGGATAGTGGGCACAAGGACTTGACATGAAAAAAAATTCTAACTCTCCATGATTCATGGAGTAACCTTGCCTTCTCCTATTTTAAGTGACCAGTTCTTTTCCTGCTACCCCAAAATAGGTAGCCAGAACTCATCCTTATTCTCTTCTTTGCCATCTACCTCTGAAGCACTATTTTGGTATTTTCTTTAATGCTAATCCTCCGCAAATGAGAACTTTTAAAATAATTATTATCACTTTTAATGTTCCTCAGTCCAGAGTGAAAAAGGGAAATGTCACAGAAAATGCAACTTTGAATTTGCTGTAGTGAGAGTTGCATCTTTTGTTAATTTCCTTTTAGGTCACAGCAACCTTGACAACAGGAATAGTGTCTTTTCCATTCATGCAAAATCACTTGGTTAATAACGTGATGTCATCCTCTCCACAGACACATTCCTTTCATTTTAATTTTTTTCTCAGAATCTTAACATTTTCTTTCACTATTAATATAATCATTCCTGTCCTTAATATTGAGAGATAAATACGATTTTATAGCTTCCTCTAAATGTATTCTAAGAGAAACATAGGCTAATAAAAGCAGAAACAACACTTATAATACTGTGCAGAATAATCCAATCTCTTTTTCATTTACAATAGAATTTATTCATGTTATGCCCCTTTTAAAAGCAGAAAAAAGAAAACAAAAACATAGAAAAATGATCAGACAAAATTATGCACCTTATGCTTTATAATAAAAGCCTGTGAGCCCAGAAGGAGTACATTTCATAATCACTAACCTAAGGCTTTCAGGGATCTGAAATTTGAGTTAACTCTGCTGAATTAAGTCTGTTCCTAGGGTGTCGGTGTGGAGCTCAGTTCAGTAGGAAGGAATCTGTTCCTAAGATTAAGATATTTTCAAGCAGAATAAACACTAAGATGCTGAGAAAATGTATGTATGAAGAGTATATTACAATATTTCAATTATAGATTCAGTACAGTGATTTTCTTTGACATCATCCACAAAAAAAATTATAGTGTCTTGTAAATAATATAACTAATATATTTTTGTAACCAGTAATTTTACCAAGACTTGCTTGAATTTTATGAAAAGATTCAATCAATTTCCCTTTACCTATTGCCCTATACCATGTTTTTCATTTGATACCCTTGAAAATAATAGGGATTGAAAAGCACTTTATTGATACAAACTCTGAAACAAGTACTTTCCTTGGTAAATCCTCATTTTCTATTTAATGAAACGGGTAGACTATTAATCCATTTTATGTTGTTATAACAAACTACAGCATACTGGGTAAGTTATAAGATAGAGTTTTACTAAGTTCATATCTCTCTGTAGTCTGGAACATTCAAGGGCATAATGGAACTGGCATTATCTCAGCACCTGATGAGGGTCACATGCTGCATTGTGACATGGTGGAGGGAACATTAGCTCAAGTGTCTTCCTCTCCTTAGAAAATTCAAATGTCATCTTGTAGGCCCACTTTTCATGAACCTCACTATGGTGGTTTGATTCAGGTGTCCCCCATAAACTCAGATGTTCTGAATGCTAGGTTCCCAGCTGATGGAGATTTGGGAATTAACACCTCGTGGAGGCAGTGTGTTGTTGGCATCAGGCTTATGGGTGGTATAGCCAGTTTCCCCTTGCCAGTGTTTGGCACACTCTCCTGTTGCTATTGTCCACCTTATGTTGGTCAGGCAGTGATGTCCACCCTCGGCTCATGCCATCTTTTTCCCTGCCATCATGGAGCTTCCCTTCAAGTCTGTAAGCCAAAATAAACCTTTTTTCCCCCAGATCTGCTCTTGGTCAGGTGATTTCTGCAGCAATGTGAACCTGAATGCAACAGCCACTTTATCCTAATTATTTCCCAATGGCCCCACCTACAAATACCATGGACAGATAATTTGGAGATTAAATTTCCAGGTTACTGTATTTTGAATATGTCCCAAGAATAAATGTTCCTTTGTAAATTGAAATGTTAACCTACATTTAAATTTATTAAATAAGTTTATTAAATAAAATTTCATTTTAGAAAAAAAATATGCTAAAGGTCATTCTGCAGCAATTTCCTCCAAAAGGAAATGTTCCATCATGGAGGAAGGTTTCCTTAAAACTCAGAAAGTCACGGCAACTCTCAAGGACTCGGGAGTAAAAGGCTCACAGGTCTCAGGAAGTTACTGAGACTTCAAGATCACAAAGCCCCTCCTCCAGGTTACAGGAGAGTGGAGACTTCAAAAGGAACTACCATAAGTGAGATAGAGAGCTCCAGGGATGGTGCTGTTGTGACATCACCCATACTGGACAAGAGCACCCTCGAATCATCCATGCCTCTATAAGAACCCCCCATGTGCTATAAATAACCCCAATGAACTCGTTGGTTTTATCAAGTTGGACTTGGTGAAATTGTTGCTCTGATCACTGCAGAAGCATGCATCCTTCCCTGGTCAATGCAGAAGCATCCACCCTTCCCTGGTCAATGAAGAAGCATGCAATCTTCCCTGATCACTGCAGAAGCATGCATCCTTCCCTGGCCCTGAGGAGTCCCTTTGAGGAGCTTCCAGGTTGCTCAGGAGAAACAGCCCAGCCCATGTTGTGACCTCTTTCACCCAGGCTTCTGCCATACAGAACCTCATGGAGATCCCCACCTCCACAGGCTCTGTGAAGCCAGTAGGTAGATGCCCAGCAACATGGACAGCCCAGCTATGCAAACTAGCCAGGTGGAAGAGCCACCACACATACCCTTACGAAGTAGCCAAACAACCTATCCTGAGGAACTTGGGCTTGGAAGACTTCAAGAAGCAGCCAGGCCAGCTCTACCCACTGATGAAGAAACTGACCCTGAGTAACTTAGCTGGCTGAGGCCCTAAAAAAGAAAGAAGCTGGGCGTGGTTGCACACGCCTTTCATCCCAGCACTCGGGAGGCTGAGGTAGGAGGATCACCATGAGTCAGAGGCCACCCTGAGACTACATCCAGGTCAGCCTGGGCTAGAGCAAGACCCTACCTCGAAAAACCAAAAAAAAAAAAAAAAAAGAAGAAGAAAGAAAGAAAGAAAGAAAGAAAAGAAAAGAAAAGAAAAGAAAAGAAAAGAAAAGAAAAGAAAAGAAAAGAAAAGAAAAAAATTAGAAAAATGGCTCAGCATTCCCTCTGCATGGCAGGCCATCCTGTGAAGATTAGCCCCCAGATTCACATCCTCCCTCTCTCTGTCTCTCTCTCTCTGTCTCTGTCTCTCTCTCTCTCTCTCTCTCTCTCTCTCACACACACACACACACACACACACACACGCATGTCTCAAACAGAATAGATATCCCATCTAGGGCCAAAAAGTGACCCAGTTTGCCTTGGCGCTCAGACACTGAAAGAACTTCACTACCACAATGTGTGTGGCATAATTAGGTTCATGAGAGCAGTACCAACTGCTCAATACCCTGAAAACAATAAAGGAGCCCTATCTCTTCTGTCATACCACACGTGCCTCACCTGCAAGAGCCTGTCAGAACAGCCCCACTCTCACGTGACCCACAGAAACCAGGGAAAGCCTCACAGCAGAATGATACACAAGCGCCTCATCCCAGATGGCAGCGGTCTCCCACACCTACTTCAGCCAATGCTCCTGAGACGCCCATGCGCATTGCCGACGTTAATTACAGTTGATGGGGTTATAGGGAGGCAACACGAATACGTCCCCTTGAAGGGAAACCAAGTTAGCTGAGCTAAGTGACACCCCAGAACGCGCTATCAGGAAACCCTTTCCTGCAAAAGCCATTCTGTACATTTGGTAGAGCCAGGTGCACAAATACAGCATGCGAACACAGGAGGGACGGAGAGAAAGCAAGGTACCAAGGTGTCCAGGAAAGAGGACGATAACGCTAGCAACAGACCCCAACGACAGGAAACCAGGGCTGGGGCGATAACTCAGCAATGAAGAGACTTGAAACTTACGGGGGAGGGCCTGAGGTGGCTCGTCTTTCCCCAAGACCTTCATGCAGAGCTGGCCATGGCCATGCACATCTACACCTGCATCCCCAGGAGGTAGAGAACCAAAACTCATCGGGCTAGCTGATGGAGAAACAGCAGCTCCAGGTCAAGGGAGACACCTATCTCAAGGAAGTGTGTGGTTGAGCAACAGAGGACATCTGAAGTTCTCCTCTGGTCTCACACTCACCTTCACTGCATCTGCGTGTGCGCAAGTGCATGCATGCACACGTGTGCGCACACACACACACACACACACACACGAAATCAAACTGACTGAAAAGGTACTACCTAATAGTTAAGAAAAGTCGGTGAGATATAAGAGAATACAGACAGATGATTCAATGAGAAACTCTGCAAAAACATAGATTATTAAAACAAGTCAAACAGAAACCTGAGAGCTCCAGAACTTGGATTAATTCCATCTTAATGCTTTCTGGGACAAAGTACATTATAAAAATCAACTTAAGGGAGGAAGGGCTCATTTCTACTTACAGTTCCTGGTTACAGTACATCATGGTGGGGAAGACATGGTGGCCGGAGCTTGTGGCAGCTGGTCACATTCAGCCCACAGTGAGGAAGCAGAGAGACTGATGTTGCTGCTCAACCAGTTCTTCAATGTGTACACAGTCCAGGAGCCCAGCCCACGGCATGTTGCCACCCAGAGTTAAGGTGTGTCTTGTACATTCCACCCACCTTCACACATGGTTCTAGATCCTGTCAAGTTGACAGAACACAATATATACCCAAATTAAGTCTTCGTAATATTCTGCCTTAAATTGTAATGATTCATTAAGATCATGGTTTCTAGACACCTCATGATGAAATTTTGAAAAAGGCTATCCTATGGGCTGGAGAGATGCCTTGGCAGTTAAGGCGACTGTCTGACAAGCCTAAAAATGCCGGTTCCAATCTCCAGGTCCCATGTTTAGCCAGACGCAAAAAGTGTTGCAAGGGTGCAATTGCGCACTTGCCCACAAAGGGGCGCACGCGTCTGGAGTTCATTCACAGTGGCTGAGAGGCCACTGGTGTGCCTATTCTCTCTCTCTCTCTGTCTCTCTAATAAATAAATAAATAAATAAATAAATAAATAAATAAATAGTTATCCTATTTCTGATGCTGATCTTAGAACCAGTAGTAACAGTCTGCCATAACAGACTGTTAATGTGGCTTGATGTTCCAAGTAATGAAATCCTCTTTTCCAGAGTCTCATCAAATGATGAGCTTCCAGTTTCTAACTGGGACCTTCTCGTGGCCAGCCATGTCAGGGTTTTTGACCGTGGATAGGTAGGGTCTGCATCCCCATTCCCAGTGAGGAAGTTTCAGAAAATGACCTTTAGCCACCTTCAACTCTTGGGATTAGGGGACTGCAATATTAGAAGTGGAAATTGAAGAAGGATAAAAAGACAGGAAAAATTGGAGAGACATGGGAATAAATAAAAATAAAAGGAATCCTCTACCCTGGAGAGTAGCTGAAATCTCTCACTAGCTGAGAGTTAAATACAATAACAAAATTCACTGTGAAGATTGCCTACATAAAGACAACATACCTGTTTTATAAATAAATTATTTATTTACTTATTTTTATTTGAGAAAGAAACAGAGAGACAAAGAGGCAGAGAGAATGAGTATAGACATACCAGGATCTCCTGCCACTGAAAACAAAATCCAGATGCATGCACCATTTTATGCGTTTGGCTTAATGTGAGTACTAGGGAATCAACCCTATGTATGCCATTAGGCTTTGCAAGCAAGTGTCTTTAACTACTGAGCCATCTCTCCAGCCCCCGATATTCCTTTTTTAAAGAGTTATTTCAAGGAAATATTAAATTATCAATGAACTATGCTTAAGGTTTCTGCATATATGACCTTTGAGTATAACTTTACTCCTTTCCCAGCTACAAACATATAACTTTCTAAGAATCTCACACAAGATTACATTACAAACTTTGTTTACAACATATGCTTGACTTCCTTGTTTTACATATGATAAAGATTACCTTGATCCTTTTGACTTGTTTATCTCATCAGCCTAAAATTCCATCCAGTGGACCTCAATGACCATCCTATGATCTTGTTTACCAAAAAGAAAGTTCTATGGAAACCTTCAACTGTGTAACTTCAGAAACCATAAAATCATAGATAAAGCCAATGTAAAGGCATGTTATTCTCTCTCTCTCTCTCTTTCTCAATCTTCCTATGTTTTGTATGTATTTTCTCCTTTTCCTGTGTCTCTTTCTGTCTTTTAATGGCCATGCTGAAATATATACTTAAACTATGTCTTAACAAACTTGTAGTTTTGTTTAATAACAAATAAAGTGAATAATCACAGTGAAAATTACAAAACAGTAATGATAATACATAGAAGAGGGGATAAAAATTAAAAGATTGAATGCTCATAGATTACGATAATTAATTGTGTTACAATGCCCATGATAACTGAAGTTATCTACAGATTCAATGTAATTTCTAGCAAAATACAAATCACATTCTTCACAGAAATTGGAGCCATCATTGCAGGACTTGTATGGAACTCAAAAGATCCCAACTTGCCAAAGTAATTCTTTGTAAAAAGAACTAAACTGAAGACCTAACAACTGACTTCAAAATAGATATATCACAAACACAGCAGCCAAAATGTCATCAAAAAAAAGACACACAGTACAGTATAACAGGACAAAGAACCCAGAAATAAATCCATGCATCTACAGTGAACTTGTAACAAATACAGCAAGAGTGTAGATTGCAGGAAGAAAGTGTTCCACTAGTATATGGTTTTAGGAACACAAGATAGATATGCATATGAAGAACTGAAGAAAGACAAAAGGCTGTTCCCTCACACACAAGATACAAAAACAAACTGAAACTTCTACAAAGACTTATGTAAGGAATGAGACAGTCAGAAGAAAACACAGGGGAAATGTTTTCCAGATATTGCTCTGGGCAAAGATTCTTTTTATATGACCCCAAAAGCACAGAGAAAAGAAGCAAAACTTAACAAATGGAGCTACACTAAACTAAAAATCTTATGATCAGCAAAGGGACCAATCAATAGAGTAAACAGAATTGCAAAATGGGAAAAAATATTTTCAAAAATGTCCATCTGACAAGAGTGATTTCCAGAATATATGATAAACTGGAGCAACTCAACAACAAAGCAATGATACTGTTTAAAAATGGTCAAACGACCTGTGAAGACATTTCCCAAAAGAAGATATACAAAAGACCAGCAAGCGTATGACAATAAATACACAAGTTCTGAGGAGACTGGAAAGACAAGGGGAACACTCAGATGGTGTTGATGGGGATGGAATTATGGAAAACATTATGGAGACTCATCAAATAAATCAAATAAACTTGTCTGTTACCTAGAAATCCCATAACTGGCCATATGTCCAAAGGAAATGGAATCATTCTACTGAAAAGAGATATCTGTTTGCATATTTATTGAAGTCAAGACATTGACTCAACCCAGATAAAAGGAATGTGCACCAAAATTTTCATTTGGCCCAGAGGATATTTAAATTCTGTCATTTGTAGAAATATAAGTAGAACTGGAGGATTTCACATTAAGTGAAATATGTCAAACACAAAAAGACAAACACTACATGGTCTCACTGATATGTGGAAGCTTATAAGTTGACCTCATAGAAATGGAATAGTAGCTTATTAGGGATGTGGTAGAGGAGAGAGAGAGATAAAATGGTTAAGAGTTATTAAAGGAAAGTTGGACAGAATAAATAGCTTCTAATGTTCTATAGCATAGGAGGATAATGACGGTAGACATAATTAAGTATATATTTCAAAATAGCAAGTAGAGTTGCCAACACAAAGAAATAATCATTACACATCATGTGCATATATTGAAATGTCATACTGCACCCATAAAAATATTTAAATTTATTTTTTTAATCTAATCTTGGGCTGGAGATATGGCTTAGTGGTTAAGGTGCTTGCCTGTAAAGCCAAAAGACCCAGGTTCAATACCCCAGTACCAATGTAAAGCCAGATGCATAAGGTGGCACATGCATCTGGAGTTCATTTGCAGTGGCTAGAGGTTCTGGTGCACCCATTCTCTCTATATATCTGCCTCTTTCTCTCTGTCTCAAATTAATTAACTCATTAACTAATTATTAACTTTTTAAAATCTAGTCTTGAGGGTTGGGGAGATGATGGCTCAGCAATTAAAAGCACTGTTTGCAAAGCCTCTCGGCTCAGATTCAATCAATCCTTCAGTGCCCACAGAAAGCCAGATGTACAAGGTGGTGCATGCATTTGCAGTTTGTTTGCAGTGGCAAGAGGTCCTGGCATGCCTAGTTTCTTCTCTTCTCTCTCTCTCTCTCTCTCTCTCTCTCTCTCTCCTTGTAAATAAGTAAATAAATTTTTTTGAATCTAGTCTTGGAAGAGATTGATGTCTTGGATATAGTTAATGTAAATAAAATGTGAAACTGAAGAAACATGTAAGCATCACTTGAATATTGTAAAAGCAGAAAACAAATTTCAGTGTTTACATTCTTGTAGTAGCACAGGTGAGATGAGTAGAGACCAAAGTTACAATTTGAAGTAGAATAAAAAGTTAATTTGAGACTAGGTCATGAATACACCATTCTAAATTGCCTAGATAATTCATCCTCTTACTCCACTAAGGTTGTTTATTAAGAAAAGCCAACATGGGCTGGAGAGATGGCTTGGCAGTTAAGGCACCTGCCTGCTAAGCCTAAGCACGCCTGTGCTATTCTCCAGGTCCCAGGTTTAGCCACACACAGTGACACAAGAGCACAATGCTGCACTTGCCACAAGGGGGTGAATGCGCTGAAGTTCGTTCACAGTGGCTGAGAGGCTGCTGGTGCACCCATTCTTTCTCTCTCTCTCTCTCTATCTATCTATCTCTATCTCTCTATCTCTATCTCTCTGACTCTCCAAAAAAAAAAAAAAGCCAACACAATAATGAAATTGACCATAAGAAGAAAAGGATATTATGTAATCCCCATGTTAGGAGAAGATTTGGGAAGAGATCAGAAAGTATCTGTCATGAACAAGGATAGTTCAAAAAGGAATTCTACATTACAGTTGTAAGAAATTTACTAATCCCATTTGCTAATGAATTTAGGTTTTGCAAAGCAATCCTACCTTTCCATGACTAACTGTCAAAATAACAAACTGTGTATGTTGAAATAAAACTTAGAAACACACAAGTATTTTACCATTAAGTGCAGATAATGGTACTCACACAACATTCATTCTTGTAGCATCATTCCTCAAGGTAGAAGTGGCTCCTCACCCCTCTCTCTGGGTCATAACATCTGTACACAGAACAGCACCTCTTCTATGTCATTTAAAATAGCTTAGGTAGGAATATCAACTTCCACATTGCTATTGCTATTGTCATGTTAGGTGAATTATTTCATTCTATTTCCACCATCTTTAAGTATTCCTTACACTGATGTAAAAAGTGAGGAAATGCTCTGAGAGATTGAGTAATTTGTCCAAGGTAATATATGGCTAGGCCTGGGATTGAAATCCAAACACTGCATGCTTCAAACCCCAGTTGTTACACTTTAGGGAGAATAAAAGGCAACTTTTTTAAGTACTTGGAAATTTCCTCTCTGTGGGTCACAAAAGGGACCTGAATTCCCCCATAAAGTCTATGGCTACTCTTTTACTAACAGGCTGTTTTCCTCTAAATTCCTCCAGTTCCTGTCACTTAGCATTTGGTAAATTCGCTCATGGTCCTCTTGGTCACTATATAATGACAAAATGTGCTTTTTATTTCATACCCTGTATGTGGTGGTTTGACTCAGATATCTCCCATAAATTGATGTGTTCTGAATGCTTGGTCCCTAGCTGAAAGCAATTTGGGAGGTGGAGGAGGTGAGTTTCTGGGGTGGTCTTAGGAGTGTTACAGCCAGCACCCCCTTGCTAGAGTTTGGTTCACTCTCTTGCTGCTGTTGTCACCTGCTTTGGCAAAGGTGATGTCCAGTCTCTGCTCATGCCATGCTCTTCCTGCTACCATGGAATTTCCCCTCAGCTGGTAAGTCAAATAAGCCCTTGGGTCACATCAGCTGCTTTTGATCTGGTGTTTTGTCCCAGCAAAGAGAGGGTGACTCCAGCACCGTGTGAAAGCCCTTAGTTACCTTCTTCATCTTCCCCAATCGAGGTTCATTTGCTGAGTCCAACCTGAGTGTTCAAGAAAATGTTGCCACGATCATTATAATAAAACAAAATTTGGTTACTTTGATCCTGAAAAGGTTTTTCTTGAATTGTGCCACTAAAAGATACATTTCTATGGTATTTTGTTTTGTGAGACAAGGTCTCACTTTCTGGCTCAGGGTGGCCTGAAACTGTAGTAGCCCTCTTGCTTCAGCCCCTAGGAATGCTGGGATTCCTATAAATCACCACAACCAGCTCTCCATGGTGATTTTCCATTTCAAATGATAAAGTTGGAATTGAGCCTATGAGCGCATAGGGAGTCCTCTGGGAATGTTCTCATCTGCCAGTTCTAGATTAATTCTAGGGGGTGGGAGGGAGGGACTTTCTGCTAGCAAATTTTATCATCAGAGGCCCTTTGCTAATCTTACTTTGTTTCAAGGTCTGTTTCAAATCTCTACTTCTCCCCAATTCTAAGGCCAAGCTGCTTTTAGCAGGGAGCTTCTAAATCTTGAAAAGTTAATAATTATTATAAAGGCTTAATTTGAGATTCTTCCTATGCTACTGAATGAAGAACGCTCCAAACACAGTGGTTTAGGCAAAGATGAAAGCCATTTGCTTGCTCCCTGAGAGGGCAGGAGTAAGTAACCCAGGGTGTGGGTAGGTCCCTGTTATGTTCCTTACATGGCTATCACAATGTTCCACTTGCTATTTCCCAGCAAGTTAGAAGGAAATCAAGAATAAGACACAGCTGGGTATGGTGGCGCACGCCTTTAATCCCAGCACTTGGGAGGCAGAGGTAGGAGGATCGCCATGAGTTCAAGGCCACCCTGAGACTACAGAGTGAATTCCAGGTCAGCCTGAGCTAGAGTGAGACCCTACCTCGAAAAACAAAAACAAACAAACAAACAAAAAGAATAAGACACAAAAAATTACACACATTTCTTCTGCTGTTTTTTTTTTTTTTTGCTTACATCGTCATATAAGACCCATAAATGTCATCTTTACCTGGGCAGGCATATTCACAACTGAAAAATGAAGTCTTGTTTCTAAAGAAAAAGATTGACAACCAGATGGCAATACAGAGTATCTGCCATAAAGCCCAAAAAGATGGTATTCCAGATTTAGTAAGTATGAGGGAATGTGTACCTTGTGGGCTATGTTTTCTGGTATTCCAGTGAGGTACTGTGTGTTTTCCCCTTTATGAAGCCTTCCAGCTGTTGACAGGGCTAAGAGAAAGGAGAATGGACGGGATGGTCTGCAGTAAGAATAATAGCTTGCATGTTCACCAAGCTCAGGACCATCACCTGCAACAGAACACAGCCAGACCACGTCTTCAGACCAGACCCCTTCCAGAAGATGAATGTGTGCCTGTGCCCCAGAGGAGTCAAGCTATGAGAGCACTGAAAAGGGCTCTCCTTAGATGTGCATCTGGCCCACACTAATTTTCTCTTAACGACAGAAGGCAAGGTGCTTGAGAATTTATTCACTAAGCTTTGAAACTAGCTGAAATTGATTCTGGCTTGGGATAGTACTTCGCTAATTCCGAGTGAGAGAGAAAAAGAGAGAGAACTGAGTGATTTCCCTTGAAGACAAACAGCGGCATAAAAAGAAAACACAAAAGGTAACACAACTTGAAACTGACTATTCAAGGTCAAGAAAAGTGTGAAAAATAGCAGTATTTTCTAGCAAAAAGATTCCAACCCTGACCTGCACTGCTCTTCCTCAAGTTCTTTGCTAAGGGAAATGGAGGTGAAGCACATTCGCTAGAGAACCAGTAAAGTTATTTTCTAAGACAAATTGTTTGACCTCTACACTTTCTTTTATCCTTAGCAGAAGTGTATGATCGCAGATGCCATAATGACAAGCCCAGCGACAGCAATGAAAATCTAATTTAGAGTTTTTGCAGATTCTGAAGTTAACTTTCTTGGCAGGAATTTCATTTTCTATAAAACCTGTGACCTAAAGTACAATAGCAATGGTAGCTCTAAAAAAAATGAATCACAAGTTTTTCCAACCATAATTGACTTCACAATTAACTCAGTGTCTTCTTGGTGAAAACCTAGCATTTCTCTCCTTTCCTTTCTCTTATATTTATCCATATCTCTCTTTTTCCTCAATAAATAGAGCAATGACAAAAGTCATGCTTCTTATCTTTTAATATAAATCATACATGAACAAGTGCAGTGTTTAAATATATCTGAAAAACAAACATTATCCCTCATCCATACTATATATTGCTTTCAGATTATTGATGTCTGACATTTTCCAAATATACTGGTAGTAAGTTTTAGAAAATTAACATCATCAGGCTGGAGAGATGGCTTAGTGGTTAAATGCTTGCCTGTGAAGCCCAAGGACCCTGGTTCAAGGCTTGATTCTCCAGGACCCACGTAAACCAGATGCACAAGGGGACGTACACATCTGGAGTTCGTTTGCAGTGGCTGGAGGCCCTTGAGCGCCCATTCTCTCTCTCTGCCTATTTCTGTATCTATCTCTCTCTCTGATAAATAAATAAAAAATAAAATATTTTAAAAAAGAAAATTAACAACATCACTATGATGGTGAGCATTCAGGCCATTGTTAAAATTTTGTTTTACTAATTCACTTATAATAGACTATGTTTAAATTATACAAAATATATCAAAATCCCAGTAGTTAAAAGGCACTTGCTTACAAACTCTGCCAGCCCCGAGTTCAGTTCCTCTGGTATTGCAGTTAACTTTACATTGCTAGGATAAATGGAAGAAAAATATTTTATTTGGCTTGAAGTCTTGAGGGGAAGCTTCATGATGTCAGGGGAAGGATGGTAGAGTAGAGGCTGGACACCACCAGCTTGCCAACACCAGATGGACAACAGAAGGGGCTGAGTGAGGCAACACTGGCAAGCTGGGAGCTGGCTTAGCTCATAGATCCTGTGCATACAACAACCAGCCAGTGTGCATGTGCCAGAAAGATCTAAGAAACCAAAAGGCACTGGAGTGATCTAAGAATCCAAATGCATGACAGCCTGTGGTAGTTTGAATATATGTCCCCCAATATATTCAGTGTTTTATTATTTTATAGTTTGCATCTGCAATCACCTTGCTAGAGGCAAGGTCACTGGGGGCCTGGTCTTAAGGTGTGGTGATGGTTTAAGAGTCCATTGTAAAGATATGCAAATGTGCCTAGCAGGAGTTCCTGAAGTGTGCTGTGTGACCTTTTGGCTGTAGTTTTGCTCTGTGTGGTGTAGTGGCTGGTTGGCTTTCTCTCTCTCTGTTTGGCCCTGTGAAGAGCAGGCTGCTTTTCCTGCCTTTATGGAACTTCCCCTGGATCTGTAAGTTTCAATAAATAATATCCCTTCCTCCATAACTGTGCCTGGTCTGGAAGTTCATCTCAGCGAACCTGAAACTGTCTGCTACAGTAAAGTGGTACCAAGGAGTGTGGGGTGAGATGAACCAGACCATGTGGATGTTCGTCTTTTGGAACCTTTGTTTTGGAGGAATGGGCATGGACTTGGCGCTTGGCGCTTGCAACTGAAGATGCCTTCTGGAATGGTAAGCCAAGTTTTATGGACTATTCTGATGAGAGTTTGAGAATGCTAAGTGCAGACTGTATTGAACTTCGAGGCTTGGCTTATGAGCTTTCTAAGGGGAAGGAAAGACTGCAGAGGACTTTGTTGGAACTGGGCTACTGGCATAAGGGATGGCTACGTTCCGCTATCCAGGCCCAGAGTGTTTGATCAAGGTTAAATTTGTAATGGACTGATGTGCTTGGCTAAAGATATCGGACTGAGATTTTAAGATTTTAAGCTGGAAAACTTTGAAAACTGAGACTGATTTTAGCTGGAAAAGTTAAAAGTAGAGGCACTGAGACTGGTTTAGCGGCTATTGTCAACCACATTAGCAATCTTAAGGAAGGTGGAAGGAAGGTGGCCTGACAACTGATTTACATTAAAACAATGGAGAGGATGCCTGAGGAAAGACTGTTAAAAATGCAAATTTTTGGAAAGAGCTGACTGGAGAAGGAACCTGCTTTTCAAGGCTGTGGTTTATTTCATCCCTGGATTAAGAATATGGCTGTGTCCTGCACACCTGGTATTAGTTTTGGAAGCATGAAAAATGCATGGAGTGGTCATGAGTTGCACATGGTTCCAGGAGCCGCTGCTGAGATGCAGCATGAGGCAGGGCATGAAGACCCTCAGGAATAGGCTGGAAGAGCCTTTGGAAGATGGACCGTGGTTTTCATGGAGACCTGAAGATGTTTTGGATATAACAGGACTGTGCAAAAGGGCTACCATGGAGTGCAGTGTTGGCATGGGATGAAAGTTTTCCCTGGCGACTCTGCCCAGCTGGAAGGGTGGAATTGGAAAACCTGGAGACTGTTAATCTCTGGTTATATTGAATTTGAACTGCAGAAGTTTGATGACTGTTGATGGTGGTTGAGTTTGCATTGTTTTAGTTTCTCCTTGCTATGCCTTATATCAGTTAAAAAATGTTTTACTCTGTGCCTTTACATGTTGAAAGTATTTAACTTGTTTGATTTTACAGGACTCACTATCTTAAGTTGATCAAGACTGTGAGAACCTTTGAAATTGGACTGAGTACAATTTACAATGTGTGATAGTTATAAATCTATTGGGGGCCAGGAGCTAAATATATTGGGGGCCAGGGGAGGAATGTGGTAGTTTGAATATATGTCCCCCAATATATTCAGTGTTTTATTATTTTATAGTTTGCATCTGCAATCACCTTGCTAGAGGCAAGGTCACTGGGGGCCCGGTCTTAAGGTGTGGTGATGGTTTAAGAGTCCATTGTAAAGATATGCAAATGTGCCTAGCAGGAGTTCCTGAAGTGTGCTGTGTGACCTTTTGGCTGTAGTTTTGCTCTGTGTGGTGTAGTGGCTGGTTGGCTTTCTCTCTCTCTGTTTGGCCCTGTGAAGAGCAGGCTGCTTTTCCTGCCTTTATGGAACTTCCCCTGGATCTGTAAGTTTCAATAAATAATATCCCTTCCTCCATAACTGTGCCTGGTCTGGAAGTTCATCTCAGTGAACCTGAAACTGTCTGCTACACAGCCTGACTTGCCAATGTATTTATTTCACAAAGTTAGAAGTTAGAGTTTATTATGCCGAAACTGCACGATGGTCTAGATGATTCTAAGAGAAAACACATGACTTCAGTCAACCTTGACACAGAGCAAACCTAATACCTACTTCTCAACACTTCATGCCAGTGAATACCTGAACATGAATACCATAACATTTTAAGAAGTAGAGTTTAGTTCTAAGAAGGATTTTTTTGCAAATAATAATATAATAATTTAATGGTCATTAATATTTGATATATATGTACATGAAACTCATATTTTAAATTTATATTATTTATGTGTGCATAGAGAGAGAGAGACAGAGAAAAAAAGAGGGCTGGAGAGATGGCTTAGTGGTTAAGGCATATGCCTGCAAAGCCAAAGGATCCCAGTTCAACTCTCTAGGACCCATGTAAGCCAGATGCACAAGGGGTGCATGCATCTGGAGTTCATTTGCAGTGGCTGGAGGCTCTGATGCACCTATTCTCTCTCTCTGTCTCTCCCCTCCCCCTCTCTGTCTCCTTTTCTCTCTCTCAGATAAATAAATAAAATATTTAAAATGTTTAAAAAAGAAGAATGTGCACATCAGGGTCTCCTTCCACTGCAAATAAATTCCAGATACATGCGTCACTTTGTGCATCTGGCTTCTCATGGGTACTGAGGAACTGAACCCAGGCTGTCAGGCTTTGCAAGAAAGTGCCTTAACTGCTGAACCATCTCTCCAGCCCCCAATTTTGATAAATATTTATTAGGTGTTATTATTGTATGCTAGACTTTGAACACTAGTAGTTAAATCAGATAGCATATGTCCTCACAATTCACACTTCAATAAAATATTTATTAAACACTTGAAGGTAAAGAACTCATTGCTTTGAGAGACACAAATAAGGAAGTATTTTGAATTTTGATAAGCTCAATTTTTATCTTTCACTCTTATCTCAAAATCCACTGGATGAGCTGGAGAGATGGCTTATTGGTTAAGGCATTTGCCTGCAAAGCCAAACACCTCAGTTCAATTCCTCAGGACCCACGTAAGCCAGATGTACAAGGTGGCACATGCCTCTGGACTTTGTTTGCAGTGGCTGGAGGCCTTGGTGTACCCATTCTCTCTCTCTCTCTCTCTGCCTCTTTCTCTCTTGCTCTCTCAAATAAATAAATAAATGTTTTAAAGATTAAAAAAAAAAAACACCACTGGATCCCATAATATGCTTCTGCAGTGAAATGGAAAGGCTTTCTCAAGAAAATCTTAGAGCCAAAGATCTAAAAATATTTTATAAATTTTTTCTTAGAAATTCATTATAGTCAAAAGTTCTACCAAGAAAACTGTATGATGGGCTTTTCATAAATATTCACTCATAACCAAGAAATAGAAAATATTTGACAAAAGCATTACTAGAAAGCAGAAACCAAAACGAACATCTAAAAACAATTTTTAAAACTACTACTTAATGTAATAGAGCCTACATAGAAAACTAACATTCTTTTTGAGAAACCATAAGTATCTTCAATAATACAAAAAAAAAAAAAATGTGTCCATGAAACAAAAATAGGATGTTATCCTTATCATAAGGTACTAGTAAGAAAATAAAGACCTTTTAAATATTAAAACTATAGGAACACAAAAAATATAATACACAATAGAATAGATAGAAAATAAAGTTCAAGAAATCAGATAGTAAGAAATAAGAAACCTGATGAAGACATGATGACAGGGCCACCCTAAAATGCCTGATGTCTAAACAATATGTATCCAAGAAAGAGACGCCCCTGACAAAGTCTTCAGGAAAAAAAAAAGTGTTGCCAAAAAAGGACTCCAGACTCAGAAGCACGAATTTCCAACTTGAAATGGTCCATTATTTGCCCCAACCTATACTTCAAAATAGGCCTGCGCCAGGACTCATCATTGTGAACTAAGCTGTGACACAGGGCTGGAGATTTAATATAACCTTGAGGTAACACAGCCAATGTGTACTGCTGACCTTGCCAGCTGAAGGCAAATTGCTTTTGGTGGTCCTTATGGACAGGTATGGAGAAGAAAGCATTTGCAAGATCAATAGCTGCATACCAGGTACCAGGAGATGTGTTAATCTGTTCAAGTAAAGAAACCACATCTGGTACAGCAGCTGCAATTGGAGTCACCACCTGATTAAGTTTCCGATAATCCACTGTCATTCTCCAAGATCCGTCTGTCTTCTGAACAGGCCAAATAGGGGAGTTAAAGGGGGATGTGGTGGGAACCACCACCCCTGCATCCTTCAAGTCCTTTATAGTGGCATTAATCTCTGCAATTCCTCCAGGGATGCGATACTGTTTCTGGTTCACTATTTTCCTTGGTAGAGGGAGCTCCAATGGCTTCCATTTGGCCTTTCCAACCATAATAGCCCTCACCCCACAAGTCAAGGAACCAATGTGGGGGTTCTGCCAACTCCTAAGTATATCTATCCCAATTATACATTCTGGGACTGGGGAAATAACCACAGGATGAGTTCAGGGACCCACAGGACCTACTGCCAGTCTAACATTCGCCAAAACTCCATTGATCACCTGACCTCCATAAGCACCTACTTTTACTGAAGGGTCATGATGCCATTTGGGGTCTCCTGGAATCAATGTCAATTCAGAGCCCTGAAAAGTCTGATTATTTCCTTTTCCCCACTGTACAGTTACCCTAGCAAAAGGCTGCAGGTCCCTCTGAGGAAGGATAGAACTAAGCTTAACAGTGAAACTTTTAGGGATTATGGGAGGGTCCTTCCTCAAAGGGACCCAGCCACCCCTTCAATCGAGGGGCTCAGGATCTGTAAACTGGCTCAATTCTGGAAACTGCTTAAGAGGCCTTGATTCTCTGTTGCTATAATTCAAAGTGGCCTTTCGGTCCTTTGCTCTGGAACTTTTCTGCTTATACAGATCAAGCAGGAACTTAGTAGGCTTTTTATCTATTTCACTTCTGGGAACACCATTATTAATCAGCCAGTACCAAAGGTCTACACGAGTCATACTGTTACGAGCATTGTTTTGCCTGCGCTGTCCATTACGGTAAACACGCTCACCTTGCCTTTGGTGATTCAGTGCTGATACTTGACCCTTGTTACCCCGAGAGCCAGTTAGATCCATTGCATTTAAGTCACCTAATGCAGCAACTGAGGCTCCCACTGTGATGTCTTCTTTACATAAAAAAACAATGATTGAGGACTTTAAGTGTGCTGGTGCTCCCCTCACAAATCTGTTTCTTATAGTCTTAATGAAGGGCACATCTTCTGCACGCTCCCATTGTGGGCTTAAAGATGAGTTTACATGGTAAATCCACTCCAGCATTCCAAGTTCTCTGAGCCTTTTAATACCTTCATCAACATTAAGCCAAGGGATATCAGGCAGCTCGAGCTCATTCACAGTAGGCCATCTTTGGATCCATACTTCAGCCAACCAGTCAAATAAACTCTTGGCACCTCTTCCAACTGCGTGAGCTACAGTGTTAAATCTAAAATCCCTCTCAGTGGGCCCATTTCAACAAATTCAGCCTGATCTAATCTTATATTCCTTCCGTCATTATCCCACACCCTTAAAATCGATTCCCACACATATTCCCCATGCTTCTGCCTGTACAAGTTAGAAAGCTCCTGAAGTTTTTTAGGGGTGTATCTCACTTCCTCTTGAGTCATGCTTTCTATCTCACCTTTACTCCTTGTTATAGGCTTCGAGGCAAAGATGGGTGGGCTCTGAGAAGCATCAACACATCCTGCAGGGAGGATCATTGCTGCTTCCTCAGACAAAGAAGGAGTGATTCCATCAGGCAAGTGTAGAGAGGACAATACTTCCGGGTGTGGGGGTGGGGATGCGCAACTTCAGCTAAAGGAGGGGAAGCCACATTCTCATGCAAAACAACTTCTTCAGAATCTGAGAGTTCAATATCCTCAGATTCTTCAGGGTCTTCCCATATATCCCATCCTAAGTCATAGGATCCCACTCTTTTCCAATCAGCGCCCTCACTTTAACTTCTGATAGCTTGTGAGGCTGGGAATTGAGCTTACGCTGCAAGTTAGACAATCTTACAATGAGAGCTTGAGTTTGGTTTTCTGCAATTCGAGCCCTCTTCTGACTAGACAGGAGATTTTCCTCCAGGGCACCCTTAGAAACCTTCAGATCATGTATGTGGGTCTTAAGCTTGGAAATTTCCTTTTGGAGCTTCTACTTTTCTCCCAACAGTTTATCTAGAGATGCCAGAAGAAACCATCCAGCATCATCATTGTCTTACTTTTGCACAAATATTCAAAAGTTCTAGATACAGAGTCACTAAATTCCTTGCTCTTCACAAGATATGACTCAGAATCACCAAATACATCTATCTCACGGAGTTCTTTAAATAGTGCACACCATGGATTATTAGTGTCCTCCCTATTTCCAGTTAAAGTGCTCTCCTTTATACCAGTAAAAGTGCCCTCCTTATTACCAGTAGAGCCTTTAGTGGCACTGAAGTTGGAGAACCAACTCCACAGAGCACCAAGCCCACTATCCATCCTTACAACTCTGTTTCTCTAGAACCACTCCTGGTACCACAATCTGTATTAGTCAGGGTTCTCTAGAGGAACAGAATGGATAGAATGAATTGTATTAAAAGGGAATTTATTGGATTAATTTACAACAGTCCAGCAATAGCAGGTTGCAGGCCCAAAAGTCAAGGAACTCAGTAGCTGCTCAGTCCACGAGGCTGGATGCCTCAGCAGTCCCAATCTGGCACTGAAGGCCTGGAGGCTTCCTGGAGAGATGCTGCTCTTCAGTCCACACTGGAAAGCACCAAGCAGAGAACAGCAAGCAGAAAACAGCAAGCAGCAAGCACCAAGCACCAAGCAGAGAACAGCAACAGCAAGCACCAAGCACCAAGCAGAGAACAGCAAGCAGCACCGGCAGCCAGGTGGGAGGAGAGAGAGAGGCCTTTCTTCCCAACCAGCCCCCTCCTCCGAGAGGGGCCGCCCACTCTGGGGGAAGGGCTCACCCTGGGGAAGGATTCTTCCTAGAGGCAACCTCAGAGACACACTTATGAGGAATGTCTGTGGATTCCTAAACAAATCAAGTTGACACAAACTTCACCATCACAAGGCATTTGCCTGTGAAACCAAAGGAACTAGGTTTGATTCCCCAGGACCCACCTAAGCCAAATGCACAAGGGGCACATGCATCTGGAGTTAGTTTGCAGTGGCTAGAAGCCCTGGTGTGCGCATTCTCTCCCTGCCTGTCTCTCTTCTATCTCTCTCTCTATCTCTGCTTGCAAATAAATAAATAAAATTAAAACTACATCAACAAAATGCTGAGTGTGCATGCACAGAGTGAGTAAGCTAGTGCTTCTGGTTCCTTCTCCACCTCCCAGTTCCCTGGTCCTAGTACCTCTGCTGCTGGCTTGGGGCTACCTGGACCCTGCATGCCTGCTGTGGAAGCAGGCTCCTTGCTCCCCCTTCCTCATTGAATGGCCGCTGGGTCCCCAACTTCCCAAACCCCTGCTCCGAAGGGTGCAGAGCAAGCAGACCAGAGGTCCCATTCATTCCCCATCTCCCACTTCCCTGGTCCCAGTACCCCTACTGCTGGCTTGGGGCAGCCTGATCCCTGTGTGTGTGTATGGGCTGCAGAAGCAACCCTTTTGCTCCACCTTCCTGACTGACCTGCCCGTGGGTCCCCAACTACTGGATCCCCTGCTCCAGAGGGTGCATGCAGAGTGGGATTAGGCCAAAACTAAACCCAAAATGAACTAGCACCATAGAAACCTTTCTCCTTCAAGGTAGACTAAACAATATAACCCTCAACAGGAGTATAGGGGGAGTGCCCAAAAAGAAGGGCTCTGGAGAGGGTGGGAAGAAGCCTAACATTAAAAAAAATGTTGGCTCCAACCTGCAACTCACAGTACCAGAAGTAGGTGTGACCCACATTGAGCTGTTGATGGAAGAGACCTACAAGGTCCCCAAAACACTTGATTACCCACCTGAGGTAAAAGCTAAGACCCTTTTGCTGAAGACACCATATGCTGCTAACATAGAGCATGGAGAGACCTGGCTGGAATCTGGAAGAGAGCCACTCCCCAGACAGTTAGTCCATCTAGTGCTGGAAAGTGCTACATGTGCTACTGGGAGAAAGTGGTCAACAATGGTGTGAGCAAGCAGAGGTCTAAGATACCCGGTCAACCAGGCTGACAAGAAGTACACACCAGTGCAATGGTGGCACATAGCCTTGGTGGGTAACCAATGGCTTTCTGATTGGCTAAGAGATCCACTCAGTGGAAAGGAATCCATATCTGGAACTGGGATCCAGGTCAGAATCCTATGGAGACAAAGATTATGCTCTCCAATGTCAAGCTCCCACTAGTCTTTGACTAAAAGAGCGGCTATATCCATCAAATCCTCCCTAAATTAATAATGCTTGTCCAGTTTAACCTATGCTGACTTCACTGTCCTTTGGAGAATCTGTTTTTCTTTTTTAGAAGGTGGTGAGAGCCAAGGAGATAAACCACCCCTCACATCTCAGTCAAGGCCCAGGCGAAACTACAGAGGAAGTGGAAAGAAGAGCAAGAGTCTGCTTCCAGGGTGAGCCTGATAAGCAGTACCAGGGTGAAGGAGACAGACACTGAGGATACTCAACACATGCCATAGCAGAGATCCAGAGGCTCCTAAGAGCTCATCGCTGAAGTAGACTTAAACCACACCCACCAGCCTGGCTCTGAGTTTTGAACTCTTTAGTTAAAAATGCAACAAAGGAACACCTGCATGCCAACATACACAAACCACTAACTCACTGACATCACAGAACGCAGAAATGAGCCAATGACTTTCAACAAAACCCACCACTGGCTATGAGAAATCACTGGAAGATCATAAATAGACTTTAGTGTGCACGCATGCATCAATATCTACTTATCTAATAGGTACCTTTTTCAGTTTTGATTCCATTAAAACCAAATGTTAGACTGGGGAAAAAAGCTTAGTGGGTAACGTGCTAGCTGCACAAAGATTGAGATTCCCAGCATCCAGATCAATGTCTATTGGGTTTATAATCCCCGTAGTAAGGGGGCGGAGAGAGATCATTGCCTACATCCACCAAAATCTGATCTTCCAAAAGGATGAACTCCCCTCCTCTACTACAAAAGTGTAGCCAAGTTTCCTGTGCAGTTAGTTATTCACCACAGGATGATTGAGAGAGAGGATTGGGGAAAGAGGCATTTCCTTCCTTTCATCTGCTGATAATCATCTTCCATCCGAAAGCCTAAGTTTTGATTAGCCAGATTATTTTAGCTTTCAGAGCCACAAGGGTTATTACTGGTAATACAAATCATTCGACCTGATAAAAATTAATACTCAAAGAGATTCCACCATAGTATTTAAGAAGCTGACCTCATAGCACATTATCCACCCATCATGTAATATTTCTCTTCTGCCAGTGTGATGTACTTTTTCATTTCTTTTGTTGTAGTTCAAAAAGAATAGTAAGAGATATGAATGACTCAGTACAACCGATTGTTTGCAGCCAAACATGACAGAAAGGTTTTTTTTAATTGTATTTTGCTTTGTTTTCTTTGCTTTTGTTTTGCTTTCTTTTCTTACACAGGGCTATTTGGTCTACATTGACACCAACATGTAGGCACACTGTCCTTAGACCAACACAAAGTCAAGTCCTCTGTTGCTCTTCACTGTGTTCACCTGCCTACGTGACAGCTCTGTTCTTCTCCCTGCAGGAGGAGAGGTGAAGTCTTTCCAGCCCTGCTAGCTCTGTCTTCTCATCACTTTGATCTGCTCAGGAACCATAGTTCAAGGACTCAGTTCTCACTAGTGAACAAACCTCCTAGAAGCTTTACTTCCCTCAACTGTGCCTTCTAAAATATACTTGAAGTTTCTACTAATTTCGAACAGTTGTTCATTTCTAATATGGAAACCTTCACACATCAGTAAGCAAACTTAGAATTATCTAACATTTCTAAAAACAAAAATGCATGTTGGCATATCTATGACAAGCAGCATTCTCTATTGCTGTAAAAAGAATTCAGATTTTGAAAGATCCCAGGGAGGCATGCAGAAATCCAAGTAGGTACTTGGGGAAAAAGAAAAAAATCTCAAAGCAGCCTATGCTACCATGTATATATAAAACCCCATTTTAAAAATTCTACATGCAGAAAGTGGACATTTAAGGAACAAAATACTTCTGAACATTAGCAGTGGAATTATACTGGTTTCCACTACCCTTATTTTGCTTTTTGCCATAATGTCTTCCACAAGTTTGCTCTTTTATAATCAGATGTTTTTAAATAGTAAAGGAAAGGAATTTGCTCCCATTACATCTGGTTTAAAGTATACAATATCTGACTTCTTTAATATTTGATTTCTAGAATGAACTTCCCTTTTCCCGAAAAAAGAAGCCTGTGGTATGACCAGTGGATAATTATGCCTGTTACATTTAAGTATATCTTTTAATTGAACATACTGCAAGTCACATGCAATTAGAGTCCATATATTTCCCTTTTACATGAATTTCTCTTTTCTCAGCCATACCTTGGATATAATAAAACAAGAAATTGTGGTAAGGAATTACCATACCTTAATTGCTTTCAACCTATGATTTAATAGGTTTTTGAGAAATGTGACTTGATAGGTAATAATTAAATAATTCCTAGATTTTATGCAGATACATAAAATCACAACTATATATATAACATGAAGGTAGAAGTCAAACTACCTAGGTGAGCAAAGGGGAAGGATAGGAGAAGGTGGTAGAGAAAGGGGAGGGCTGGAGGAGTATGGGAGAATATGGTCAGCACACAATACATACTTGTATAAAAATCTGAAAGGTAAAAATAATTCCACAGCTAACATGAGCTCGTGCTTCGTGACATTCCCATTCTTTGGCTGCGCAGAACAAGTGGATAAGGCGCCTCTGTTTTCTTCAACTCAATCCGTGGAGCTTTTCCAGGGGAGGTAAAGCAGGGAGAGAAAGACAAAGGGACACTACTCATGGTGACATACAGCACATAGCAGAAGATGTAAATAAGGTGGGTTTGGTTAAGAAAGACAGGAAAATAAATTTTCGGTGCTGTTTTCTTGTTTTAGAAAATAGAATCTATTCAACAGCTGAATTTGAAAAGCAGTTTACCAGTTGTTACAGTAAATATATTCAAAGTGAATCACATAACCACTAATTAGGTTGGAATCGCTCAAGTGTACAATTGCTGTGACAACAGTTTTCCCTTTGCAGATCATCCCTCTATTTATAAAAGAGCTGAAAATTAACATTTCCTACTTTTGTCAAACTGAAGCATCTTTCAATAGCTCTTGGCAAAAATCTGAAGGATTCTTGCATCCTGAGATCATCTGGTCTTATATTTTCAAGTGTTGCCTCTTTTCAAGAACTGGGTGAGACACACAGATTCTTTGTAAAATAGCAACAAGAACACAAGAAAGCCCGACACAGGAGATCACAGGTCACCATTCACAGCAGATGGGAATCAACTTAAATTGACAGTGGAGGTTTTCATTCTGCTTTGCACATGACTAACCACAAGGAAAGCCTCAGCCCCAGGGAAATAAAAGGCAAGATTATGTAGCTGTGTTTGTAATGCAATGATTATTAGTAGATCTAGATTCACACAGATGTTTTTCCTCCTAATTAAAACAGTTTCTTGAGGAACATAGATTTAAGAGCACATACTGTTCCATACCAACCAGAGTCTAATGGTCCCCATTTTCACAAGCATTCATGCAAAAGGGACCAGTTTTCTGCATTGATTCAATGCATCCTTCCATAAAGCAAACTTTGACCATACACTTTATCAAAAATGAAATGGAGTTTTTCCTTCACGGACACCTGGTTGAAAATGCTTAAAACAAGGAAGAATGGTTTTGTTCTACCCTGCTTTTGTTTTCTGCTGTCTGAAAGACACATGCTGCTCATGGACTAAAGTGCAATGCATAGGAAGGAATAGTTTAAGAACTGTAGTGTGGTCTAGGATCTTATAAAATTCAGAAGGCCATGCTTTATCATAGGATTGACCCAGGTCCCCAGAGAGGAGACATGAAAACAACACTAAAGTAAACTACGCATCATTCATCTGATTCCTACTCAGATTCTGAGCAACTTCTGATTTCCAACATCACCCTCATCTCGTCTTCCAAGTTTTCTTCCTTAAAATTTCAGTCTTCTTCATCATCCCCATAAGATCTCCATAACTGATAATTCCCCAAGTTGAATTCTTAGATATGCAATGCTCTAAAATTCATTCAGAATTGATACATTCTCAAGTGAATTTTGAAGAAAAGTATAGTCCTACCCTTACAGATATCATCACCATTATCACCTGGCATCTGTCTCTGTTCACAGTTCCACCTTCTGAAACATTTCTTATTGCTGTTGCTGTTTTTGTTTGATGTGGGACATTTTGTTTTGTTTTGTTTTGAGACAGCATCTCATGCAACCCAAGCTGGCCCTACTCTCACAATGTAGCCAGGGATGACCTCCTGTCTCTACCCTATTGTGCTAGAGACCAAATCCAGTGTTGTGTGTGCTAGGCAAGCATTCTATGCACTGCTCTGAGCCCAATACAGTGCATCTTACCCTCAAGTCCGTGCTTCCCCTGTATGGAAACTGTTAGGCCTGCCTTCGTGGTCACTATCCAGACAGCATTCATCCCTCAAGGACTTGTTCACAGAATACCTTCCTTGGCTTACCCCAGATGCTTTCTGTGTAATTACAGTATAGTTTTGGCTAGTAAGCAGTACTTCTCAGTAGCACTTAGAAATTGTCCTTTGCCACAAGATTCTGAAGGCTCATGCGCAGAGAGAGAAATGAAGGGTACTAGAAACATACACCTAGCTAGCTGATTCAACTAAACCAGCCGTGCTCACAAATGATCAACGTCCTAAGCACAGCACTGTCACAGACAATCCTCTCCTGAAACACTCTTTAATCAACCCTGCACTCGGTGCAGCTCTGGGTCCACTGTCCTGCTGCTGGGAGCATCTTGAAGACTTGTTTGTATTTTTAAATTTGAGCAGACTTCAGATCTAGTTTTTGTTTCACTGTGTGGGTAACTCTGGGGTGAGGACTTCGTTCCTATGCAAATAAGACCCACACCTACATGGAGCTTACTCAATGACTTCACACTGTCTGTAAAAGGAAACCCTAACAGATGACCTCAAAGCATTCTGAAAATCCCATCTCCATGGGTGGCAGCATTAGAAACACTGGACTGGAAAGCATACCATTCTACATAGTACTAACTAGGATAACTGATTTTTCTCCTAAACTTAGAAATATGTAAGTCTTAAAAGGAAAAGGCTGGTGTGCAATTTAACTATCCATAACCATGGAAGGCTTCATTACTAGAAAATCAGTGGCCAGATGTTTCCCACCTTCCTAGAAAATATGGTAGGAAATAAGAGGATGTATTTTAAAGAGAAGAGATGGGTTCTGTGTGATATCAGGAATATTTCACCTCAAGAATGATCTTGTTTGCAAGACGATAAGCCTCATCAATGGAAACGATTTTCAATGGCATTGACCACCAATAATTATTTCAAAATTAAAGTAGCAGCATTATGGATAAAATAACTCCTCATTGAGGAAAAAAAATCTCTTTGGGCCCCAAAGATATAGAAAAATGAGAAGGAAGCTTTGTATTTCTGAAAAGTCAAAATAGTAATTTATAGAAGAAAAGGCAATTTGCGCTAAGAATTAAGCGTCAAGTACTCACAGCTTGTGCATCTATACCTTCAATATTTAAGAGAGAAGTTTCCATGGTGTTCAGTTTTCCTAGGTTTAAACTCAGAGTTATATTTGTCAATCAAAAGTAATCCATTTGTACAATGGTAATCATTCTTATAATGCCCTTCAGATGGTCAGTTTCAGCTGATGTTTTATATCATACCATTATTAACATAACCAATACTTCAATTTTTATCACACTGTGTTCAGAAAAGAAATTTTGAAAAGTAGTTTACCAGTTGTTACAGTAAATATATTCCTCAGCTCCAAGATGTGACTTTAGTAAGGCATTAAATGGAGCATTAAGAAAATATAGTTTTGAGTCGGGTGTGGTTGTGCACATCTTTAATTCCAGCACTTGGGGGGCAGAGGTAGGTAGATCACTGTGAGGTCAAGGCCACCCTGAGACTACATGGAGAATTCCAGGCCAGCCTGGGCTAGAGTGAGACCCTATCTTGAAAAATAAAAAATAAATAAAAATTTAAAGATATATATATATAGTTTTGGTCTGTAGAGATGACTTAACAGTTAAAGCAATTGCCTGTGAAGCCTAAGGATCCAGGTTTGATTTGCCAGGTCAAATGTAAGCCAGATGCACATGGTGGCACATGCATCTGGACTTCTTTTGCACTAGCTAGAGGCCCTGGCACACCCATTCTCTCTCTCTCTGTCTCCCCCTCTTTCTCTCTTTCTCCCTCCCTCCCTTCTCTCTGTCTCTATAAATAAAATTTTAAAAAGAAAGCAAATACAGTTTTATGTAATAAAGCCTGCTCTCCTCAGTTGATTCTTTTTTAAGTTTATTTTTATTTATTTATTTTAGAGAGAGGGAGAATGAGCATGCCGGCCTTCAGCCCCTTCAGATGCATGGGCCACCTTGTGCATCTGGTTTACATGAGTCCTGGGGAATCAAACCTGTATCCTTTGGCTTTGCAGGCAAGTGCCTTAACTGCTAAGCCATCTCTCCAGCCCTTTTTGTATTTTTATTTTTTTAACTTTTTTGTAAGTTTACTTTTATTTATTTATTTGAGAGAGAGAAAGGATTCTTTTAACTAAAGAAACTTGGCACATGTGTCATGTGGGGAAGGTGGTCTTTCTATTGAAACTGTGTTTTACCACTCTCTGATTCACCCATCCTTCTGTCAACTTTGTACACATAGTGCCAAAGGACCCCGGTTCATTTCCCAGGATGCATGTAAGCCAGATGCACAATGGGGAGCATGTGTCTGGAGTTTGTTTGCAGGGGCTGGAGGCCCTGACATGCCCATTCTGTCTCTCTCTCTCTCACTCTCTCTCTCTGCCTCTTTATCTCTCTCTCTCAAATAAATAAAATATATATTTTAAAAAAATTAAGCTTTCATCAATATGAGTAATCAAAGAAATATTATGACTTCTTGAAGCAGATGGAAGAAATCAGAAACTACTTCTCCAGCATACATCCTGGACTTGAACTTTGTTGATTATAGTTCCCCTCAGCAGTGGGCTGGTTAAGATGTAACAACTGGCTTTTGCAGACCCATTCAAGCCCACTCCAGCATACTGCTGCTTTTTGTTTTGTTCCCCCCCCCCAAGATGAAAGGGTTTAGCTTTCATTACTATTATCACGCTTATTTTTACCGACAATGCCCAGATTTTCTTAAGAATGTGTCCACAGAAAACTTCTGGCTCTGATAGGCAGCTAATAAATTGTAAATTAATTACAAGTCACAAATGAAGCCAAATAAAAAAGCCAACACAGTAGTCAACGCTCTGGCATTTCAGAGACTCACGTTGAAATCCTGATATCTACTGAGAAGACATATGACTGAGATCATCTGTTAACCTCTCCAAATCTTTTTTTTTTTTTTTCACATTATCAAGTCAGACATATGAAACCTGGATCTTACCCTTACATGAGAACTAAATCCAATAATCACTAACATTCATGGCAAACAAAAATCACACTCTTGCAGCTGTTTCTATTCTTTGTGAAGAATAAGTATTCATAGTTATAAATATCCAAAGGATTAGTCTCTCATGTAAAATTGAATTCATTTTCCCAAGTTATTTATAGTGGTACTTTAAATTTATTTTCATAAGTGAGCAAGTACATTTAATTCAAAATTAATAAGACCATTATTGTGTATTCATTAAAATTTCATGTGATTATTGGAAACATTTATAAGGTATGCAATGGACTCATATAGAAAAGACAGTAATTAAGGCTTAATAAATGGAATTTTAAATAATCACTTGTAAAAATATTATTAAATTTGAGGCCTGCTATTTTTAAATCAAGCTGTAATATCTATTTACTAGAGACAAAATAAGAAATGATACATTTTGTGAATATTGAAACAAGTAGAATTCACTTTATAAATGAATGACAAAAGCTAGGTCTCCAGGCTGGAGCCACCTCTGTTTGCTAGGAGCTGGAACGTCATGAAGGGATTGCACTGATGTTCCTCTGTTATCTTCTCTTGCTTCATAATGGAAGTCATTACTTAACGGTGTCAACAGAGTCTCCCCCTTCTCCTGCAACCACTGATTGCAAATGGCAGGCTTATTCACGGGTTGTCAAGGAGGCCAGTGTGTAGCGAGCAGCACTCATAATGCCTGGGTCATTTAATGTGATCTGCAGGTAATCCATCTGGTCTTCTTTTCTTACATTATTTGTGATTTTTTAAAGGAAGCAGCAATATTTCATCAGGTTTTTTTTTTTTTTGACAAAACATTTGCCCACTCAGATAGATAAATCATCAATTCTGAAGCCACAAGGATTGTCTTATTTATAGCTTTGCTCTAGCAGCTAGCATAGAGCCTGGGACATAACTGGAATAGATTTAACAAAAGCTTCTTTGGTAAATGAATGAATGCACAGACAGGAAATGAAACCAAGCTATCTTTAGAATTAGCAAAATTGCTGAGAGTGTACTTCAGGTGACTTTCCTTCATATTCCTTCCTACTATTTCAGTCGCCTGCAATTACATGTTTTTATGATGATCTGACTACCACCTGCCGACTAGACAATTTTGGTGATTGTGAGGCTCTCCCTTCCTAGGCTATGGCCAGGCAGACACTCTGTAAACACTGAAAGAGGAAGGGATGACTCTGCCCATTTTCTACAAGACAATGTCTTTTTTAAAAGTCTATTTGATAACATCTGACTCTGTTGTACAGACCTCTTAATTCAAAATTTTCAGTTGTTCTTTGCATATGGGAAGATATGTAGATATGGAGGGTTCTTTATCTATCTATCTGTCATCTATATCTCTCTCATGTCATCCCTCTCTTCCCGTTTTGGTTTCTGTTTTTGTATTTTAGACTTCAAGAGAAACACTCTGGAAACTCCTGAAACACAAGTTCATACCTTTTGCACAAAGTTTTTCTCTCTCCTCCCAAAGGTGAGTCAATTAAAAACAATGTTAAGGATTTTATATAAATATAAAATTAATAAAAATACAGGGCTGGAGAGATGGCTTAGTGGTTAAGGCACCTGCCCGCTAAGCCTAAGAAAGTCAGTTCCAATCTCCAGGTCCCAAGTTTAGCCAGATGCAGTGATGCAAGGGTGCAATGCCGCACTTGCCCACAAGAGGGTGCACGCATCTGGCATTCATTCACAGCCGCTGAGAGGCTGCTGGCGAACCCATTCTCTATCTGTCTTCCTCTCCCTCTCGCTCTGTGTCTCTCTGTGTCTCTCTCCAGAAAAAATACAAAGCAACAATACTAATGAATTAAATAACAATTATTTTAAAGCTATTATTTTCTATCACTAACTTCCTATTACAGCTAACTCTCACAATGTTTGACATGTAAGTCCTATTTTAATAACTTTCTCAAGATTACATAAGTAGCAAAGGGACTCACCTGGAACTTGAATCCAAGCCCATGGGAATTTCTTGGCCTTAGAGCTATTGACAATTTGGGCCAAATCTTCTTGCTGTTGGGGTCATCTAGTACCTTTCCACTAAATGTCATCAGTACTTGCCTCTCAACAAACTCTGTGCCAACATTTTCAAATGTCTAATGGGGGTAACATCTCATTCACCAACTCCTAACTTCTATGCCCTTCATTCTCAGCCACATGAAAGGAGTTTTCAAGTAAATTGTCCATTTTTAGGATTATTTTCTCAATAGAGTAAGTTACCACCAGATAGATATAGGTAGATGATGATAGATAGATAAATAAATGATAGATAGATTGATTTCACAAATTAAAATTCATCGATAGGAAAACTTTAGCTTCCATGCATAATGTATGTTACATATAACTGTTATCAATTTACCCCCCGCCCCTTAGAAAACAACTCTAAAACCACAAAATATATATGGCTATCCTTTTCAGGAAATAAACTGCAGACAGCATTCTGAGCTAAGGGAAAACATAAAACTGGTTGAGCCTTTGCTGCCTAAGACCTTTTTCAGGCTGGAAGGTTGAGGGAAAGCACAGAGACAAGGACAAGCCGAGCTGAGGAGACAGGCTGGTCCTGAGTCTGCAATGGTAATTAAATTTGTGTCCCACAATACTAAGGAAAGGAGAGACGAGAATAAAAAGTGCAAATGAAAGGACACAGAAGTCTCCATAAGGGTATTTCAGGTCTGTGGCTGACGACTGGGCTGCGTGTGAGAAAGATGCCCCAGTGCCATAATGGAGCAACTCGGGCAGTAAAGTGCAGAATGGAGAGCCAGTTGCCAGAAAGGTTGGTGACCTGTCCTAACTAGGGTCAAAAAGTCACAGGGCACATTTTTTATTCATCAAATACTCCAAAAGGCCACATCTTACAGACTAGTTTAAGGACCTTGTTGAAGATGACAAGTGAGCAAGAATTTGGGATAAACTGAAATAAAACTAAAGCCAAACCAGATAGGTTAAGAGGGCTCCCTGATAGTTGAAAAACTAAAAGAAAAACTTATAATAGAGTACTCAGCCATCAGGAGAGGAAAACTGTCTTCAATATGAAAATCTCTACCAATAAAAGTTAAAAATTTTTAAAACGGACTAAACCAAAGTGCCAAACAGGCAGATCCAAAACATGGGGTGCTTTAATAATTACTGTATAATAAAACTGTACAGAGTGTGAGTAATTCAGTTCAATGAATTTTAATAATTATGCTACCCACGTGTAACACGCATGCACTAGGGAACACATTCATTACCCCAGAAATTTCCTAAGGTACCTTTCCAATTAAACAACTCTTCAGATCTTATGCAAGCATTCATGACTTCCCATAGATTATTACCTCTCTTATTGTGACTAGGATCATGTACACACTCCTTTTGTCTCTTGTTTAGTTTGCATGAGAATGTGTTTTAAGATTCAAGCATCTTGTTACACATATCATCATTTCTTACTTTTATGACAGCATGCTTTTCTCTGTGTGAGTACATACATATCCATTTGATGAATATTTGGGGGCATATCCCATTTTTGCCTATTAACAACCAGGCTGCTATAAACATACTTTCACAAGTTACCATCTCTGTTGGATAAAATAGCTAAGAGTGGAATTGCTATGACACAGGACAATTTTTTTTTTTTTTTTTTTTGGTTTTTTTCTCAAAGTAGGGTCTTACTCTAGCTCAGGCTGACCTGGAATTCACTATGTAGTCTCAGGGTGGCCTCGAACTCATGGTGATCCTCCCACCTCTGCCTCCCGAGAGCACATGTTTTAACTATATTATGAGGAACTACCAAATATCTCCCCAATGTGGTTGTATCCTATACAAGAACAACATGAGGATTCCAGAAGCTAAACACCTCCATAAGCATTTGTGTCAACACACATGTAGCTCAGGCTAACAATGCAAATTCTTTTGAAAGGAGGAGCCCAAATGAAGAATGTTAAAGGAGTTCTTGGTCCTCAAGGTCAAACTCCATCCCCCTTACAAATTCGATAGCAAAGTCTCTCTGGTATTGGTTTTGGAAGCATGAGAAATGAGAAAAAATATGGTCATGAAAGTATAACCATGCTTCTAGGAACCACTGAAATATGGCGATGTGAAAGAAAGTTGAAGTCCCTGCATGGAGGTCCTGTGAGGCCAAGGCATGGAGCTGTGAAGATGAAATGTGGGTTTCAATGTAGACCCCAGGATTTGGGAGATGCCAGAACTGTGGACTGCCAAGGAAAGCTGCTCAGTTTGGCTTGGAGGTGCTACTCTGTTAGGGTAAATGTGTCACCAGGGGCAGATCTGGGGGTGAGTCCAACTCTGTGTTTGTTCAGAGCCAGCTTGTGCTTGCTGGTGTGTGATGCTTCTCTCTCTCTGCTGTGGATGCGTGATGAAGTATGCCAGCTTCTTCTGCCCTGATGAAGCTTCCTCTGGAAATGTTAAGCATGAATCATAAGCTGATTCTGGTCTGGTGTTTGTCCCAACAACAAGAAGGTAACTGCAACAAATGGAGTTGAGATCGGTAAAGACTATGGGGACTTTTAAAGGTGGACTTGAGTGCAGCATTCTGCACTGTGAGATGATCATGAGACTATGGGGCCAGTGGCAGAATGTGATGGTCTGGATGTGAAATGTCCCCAAAGCCTCACGTGTTTATGATTAAGCTTCTTACTTAGTCCCCAGCTGGTTGGAGCCTTTGGGAGGTTGGTTCAGAACTTAAAGGCAAAAACTTTTCAAGACAAAAAAAGTGAAGGAAATATCACCAGAGTAGATTTACAAAGATGTTTACCTTCAACAGTGCTCCTGGACATGGCCAGAGGGTGGGTGCAACTGTATGGGCAGGATGGTAGCAAGAACTGTGTAGTGTTTGCTGACAGCCCTGGAAGCTATAACACCTGTGGTGTAGGGCAGGAGGTGGGAACCACATAGGCATCTGTCTTTAGTCTTTCTATTTTTTTTAATTTTTTTATTATTATTTTATTTACTTTTTGGAGAGAGACAAAGAGGGAGAGAGAGACAGATAGAGAATTGGGTGTGCCAGCAGTCTCTCAGCTGCTGCGAATGATATCCAGATGTGTGCGCCCCCTTGTGGGCAAGTGAGGCATTGCACCCTTTGCATCTGGCTAAACGTGGGACCTGGAGATTGGAACTGGGTTCTTAGGCTTAGCAGGCAGGCGCCTTAACCGCTAAGACATCTCTCCAGCCCTAGTCTTTCTATTTTTTGATTCACTTTCAGGTAACTTGCTTCTTATGGAAGCTGAAGATTTTTGGTTCTATTTTCTACTGTCTTGTTCATCCATTATAATTTTATCAGGACTTCAAATTTGAATCCATAATAATTCTTTTCAAACATATGAATACATACTGCTGAATGATTTTTTACCATAACCATGCATCCTGGAATTAATAATTGCCTTATTTTTGTCATTTGCTTGGTTTGTATTTTCAAATGCTTAATAAAATGACTGATAGGGCTGAGGAGATGGCACAGCAGGTAAGAATGCTTGCTGGAGGATGCATGTGTGATGGAGAGGACCTGAGGCCACCTGGGTTTGACTCTCCAGGACTCAAGTAAACAACTGACTGTAGCCATGTATGTCTGTCACTCCAGTCCCATGGGGAGCAGAGACAGAGAGACATTGGGGCTTGCAAAAACTTTAGCTCTGTGTACAGAGAGACTCCATTTCAAGGAATAGTGGCTGAGTGATAGAGGAAGGTCACCTAATGTTCTCCTCTGGCCTCTGTACACCTGTGAATATATGTGCATACAATACATACACATTCCACCAGCACCACCACCCATACTACATATGCAAATAAAATGCTTAAATATATCACATCAACTCACAACTGGGAAGAGACCTTTTAAGTGAAATTTTCCAGAGTCAGGCGTGTCATGTCACTTATCAACTTTTACTTTTCTAGTGGGTTTCCTTGTATATGTTGCATTGGCCACCTGCATTAGTTGCTTTAGTCATTACCACAACAAACTATAGGATCAAAGCAGCTTAAGGAAGGAAAGGTTTATTTTGGCTTACAGTTTGGGTATAGTCCATTGTGGCAAAGGAGATGAGGCCAGCAGAGGGGCCTTCATCTACGGTGGCAGGAGCATTAGGCAGCTGGTCCCATTGTATCCACAGTCAGTAAGCAGAGAGACAGAGGCTGGAGATCAGCTTGTTTGTTGCTTTGCTCAGCCTGAGACTTCAGCCTTTATGATGGTGCTGTCAAACTCAAGATGGATCTGCCATCCTCTCTTAAACCGCTCTGGAAATGCCCTCACAGACACTTGCAGAATTGTGTATCCTAGGTATTTGAAAATCCATTCAAGTTGCCATTGAAGATTAAGCCTCACACTTCCCTTTTAAATCATAGCTACTTTTCTGCAACATTCTTTCACATGTGTATCTTCAGTCTCAGACCCTCTGATTTCCTGAACACAATTCCCCAGCTGCCTCTATTTACTTCTTCATTTTAGATCTTATTTTCTATGATGTTTTGAGAATGGGCATATAGGAAATATATTATGTGATACTCTACATGCTTTTATCTGGGTGCAAAATTCTAGGTTCTCATTTTCAGTGTTGCTATTGAAAGTCCATTGTTCTGGAGCCGAGAAGATGGCTTAATGGTTAAAGGTACTTGTTTACAAAGCCATCTAGCCCATCTTGAATTCCCAAGCCACCCATGTAAACCAGATGCCAAAAGTAGTGCAAGCATCTGGTGTTAATTTGTAATACCAAGAGGCCCTGATGTACACACATGAAAATAAATATTTTTAAAAGTCCATTGTTCCTAATAATGCCTTTCATAGTCTGGAAGCTTTTGAGATCATAACACTTTGTCTACAACATTCTTAATTTCACAGTGATGTGATTTACTTTGGGTGCTTTTTCATTCACCTTGGCAGATGTTAGGTGAGCTTTCAAACGGAAACCTGCACTATGCAGCTCTAGGAGATCTCCTGGTATATTGGCATGCATGCATTGAAATAGTCCTATCCACTATCTCACTTTCTCGCTCCTTCCTTGTGAACTTCCTGGTAGACGTTGGATCTCTTGAGCTGATTTTATTTTGTATCTTCTTTGATGATTTCTTTATATTTTAATGGTACCTCCTAGGAGATTTCCTGAACTCCGTCTACAAATAATTTTGTTGAATTTTTCATTTTGGCTATCATATTTTACTTTCCAAGAGACTGTCAATGCTTATGTATAAAAAATAACTTCTAGCTGGGCATGATGGCACATGCCTTTAATCCCAGCACTTGGGAGGCAGAGGTAGGAGGATTTCTGTGAGTTCGAGGCCACCCTGAAACTAAAGAGTGAATTCCAGGTCAGCCTGAGCTAGAGCAAGACCCTACCTCGAAAAACAAAAAAATAGTAATAATAACTTCTGGTTCCTGCATCACAAATTCAGCATTTTATTTATGTTTCTGAGACATATATATTTTAAATATAAGTATGTACTTATTTATAAATAATTTTCATAGTCACAAGTGGTTGTTCTGTTCTATATGTTTAAAATTCTATGGTTTTCAACACATATAGCTATGTAACTGTCACTGCTATCAAGATTTAGAATAATTTCAACATCTTAATAAATTTCCTTGTACACGCTTATAGACAATCTTTTTAACCCATACTCAACTCTTACTAAGTACTAATCTATTTGCTCTTATAATTTTATATTTTCCAGAATTCCATGTCAATGGATTCAAACATTAAAAGAACTTTGGGTATGACGGTTTTAACATAATAAAACACACATGAGATATCTTCATGTGGTTGTGCTTGATTGTGGTTGTTGGACGGTACTCCATAACATAACATAAATGTAGCACCATCGTTTGTATTTATAACTTTTCTTTTATTCCTTACCTTGTCAGTTCTCTTTTTGGTTCTTTGATGTTTTCCTCAATCTCATGAAGGATCATATCTTCATATATTTAATGGTCTTTCATTTTCCATGAAGACCTAACCTTGAAAGTCTAAACTAACCCATGAATGTGATTGGGCATGACTCACTGGAGGCGATGGGGTGGCTCACTGTTTTCCAAATGTCATTTTCTGTTGGTCTTTTATCAATGGTGATTGGTTCTTAAAAAAAAAAAAAACACTCCAACACCTAAGGTTCTCATTAGGGTCTCGCTTTTCTCCTATCGAATAGTTCATCAAAGGGGAATACTAAGCTTAAGATCTGGGTTTACCAATTTTACAAGGTTGGAAGCATCACAGGTGTCTAAAGGCTTATACATAAATTATTTTAAGCTTTAAAATTCTTTTACACGTGTGTTCCTAAAAATCCTCCAGTAATATTCTGAATTAGGGCTTTTAGAGGCTTGAAAAGACAAATATTCCTTCTGAGTAGTTAAAACCCTGACACAATTAGAAAAAGAATAAATTCACCTAATAAGCACTGGTGAAATTAGTAACATGTTTTTCATTCATATATTAATAAACTTGAAATAATTTTGCTATTTTTATAGCTTTTATTTAAATATAAAGTTAGGGCTGGAGAGATGGCTTAGCAGTAAAGGTGCTTGCCTGCAAAGCCTAAGGACCCATGTTCAACTCTCCAGATCCCACGTTAGCCAGACACACAAGGTGACACAAGTATCTGGAGTTCAATTGCAGTAGCTGAGGTCCTGGCATGCCATTCTCTCTCTTTCCCAATCTCTCTCTCTCTCTCTCTCTCTCTCTGTCAAAAATAAAAATAAAAAAACAGATAAAAATAAATCTAGGAAAACTAGGTAAAAATTCTGGCTAAACTGGAAAAAAGACTATGTTAACCTTCATATAATTGTCTTTGGATGAATGTTAATAGACAGGATGTTAAGATTCCTTGTAGTGGCTTGTTTCTTGCATACTATGCAACATGGTCCCAAAATGTTTTATTGTATTTTAGATTAGGTTTGATTTTTTTTTAATCTCTATTGTGTCTGGCTCAGTATAGCATTAATTATAGATATAACTTCTACCTCTCTTGATTTTGTATATTCTTTTAGATGCAAAATACATTATTCAAGCACATTAGGTTCACATCAGCAAATAGTTATATTTATTGCATATCTTTGTGTTTTAATAGCTCGTCATTATTTCCTTGGTGTATTATGTGAGGTAAAGATATAAGAAATCTCTGCCTGTTTCCTCATTAGGTTAGCAGCGGCTTTGTGAGCCATTCCTCAGAACTGAGGAGAATGAGGCCGATGCAAGAAGACCACAGTGTTTGTTTAGCACATTAGTGTTTAGCATACTTTATTTGTGGAGTTCTTTTAACTTTATGACTTGAAAAATCTGAAGTCTGAGTCCAACTGCTTTCAGCGTAGTAGAATAGCAAACAGATAAGGACACATAGAAGAATTCTTTCTAATTAACACATTTGTTACCACTAGGGCTTGGGTATGTAAGTATCAACAGAAAACACAGATTGTGCTATGTGGTAGTTTGAATATATGTCCCCCAATATATTCAGTGTTTTATTAGTTATAATTTGCATCTGCAATCACCTTGCTAGAAGCAATGTCACTGGGGGCTGGTCTTAAGGTGTGGGTTTGAGATTCCATTGTAAAGATATGCAAATGTGCCTAGCAGGAGTTCCTGAAGTGTGCCGTGTGACCTTTTGGCTGTAGTTTTTGCTCTGTGTGCTGTGGTGGCTGGTTGGTTTCTCTCTCTCTGCTTGGCCACTTCTCTTGCCATTATGGAACTTCCCCTGGATCTATAAGCTTCAATAAATAATATCCCTTCCTCCATAACTGTGCCTGGTCTGGAAGTTCATCTCAGCAAACCTGAAGCTGTCTGCTACATGCTACTAAAGGAATAAGAGTTTAATCTTAGCCAAATATGAGTGGCCATGGCCCAGTCAGTACAGAAAAGATTACATGAGCTTTTGCATGTCACAGAACAAAAGAAAAGAAAGCTTTTAAAAAAAATCAATGTTTCTATTAAATACATTGACAGGTACATCAGATAAGGTGTCAGATGTTATCTGATGACATTCTTAGTTTACTTAGTTTTTTGTTTAGTTTTAGTCTTTGCCCCACTCCCTGTCTCATATACACAGTACAATCAATTCTCCACCCCACTCACCTACTATGAAGGAACTAGATCTACAGTCCCCAGTGCCTTGAAAGTTCCTTCATTTCATGATTCTAATCATAATAAGAGGAAGTAGAGGTTGATCTTCCTAGACTTTTCTATACCTATTTAAATCATTTCCAATATATTATTAACGGAGCATTTGTATCAAAGTAGCAAAGGTTTTGGTTTTAAAAAATTCCTATTTTATATCTCTGAAATATTGCATCAATTTCTAGGGGCAGTTCCTAGACATTTGCGTGTTAAATGAGTCCCTAAGGTGATTTTGGTATATCTGAAGATATGCAAATCATTTCTCCAGGTGTAACACTGCCTTTTGATACACACTAGCTTTGATCATGTACAAAGCAACCTTATGCATGGCCCAAATCTCCAACTTTATTTTCTACTCCAGAGACACTAAAGAAAAGAGGAAAATAGTTGTCTATTAGCGGTGTGATACAATTGGAGTAGTTGAACCTTTTGGTCATTAATGAACTCTTCAAATTAGGTGACAGATACTGTTCGGTACCTCATGCTGTCTGCTTGGTCTTTCTGTCCCTTCACAAATAGTCTATAGCTACTATATCTACAGTTAATAAATGTTACAGCATACTTCTATATTTAGGATTTTTTATTTGAGAACTGTATTGTATGAACATATTGCCTAATGACTGTATTCCAATGGGGTGATACTCTTCTGCTCCCTCTCCTACTCCCATTCAACTGAGGGCCCTCTTCAGTGGGCTTCTGAATAAACACTGTGGGGTCATGAATGTACCAGTCATTCTTGTGGGGAATGAGGGGACATCTTCCCACCCTGCCGTTCTTATAATCTTTCCATCCCGAATGTTCTGCAATGTTCCCTGAGTCTTGGAGGGTGTTTTAGAAATCTACTTTAGTGTTGAGCTTTCAGAAGCCTCTGATTTCACCTTTGATGAGTTTTGAATCTCTTCAGGGTCTACTGCCATCTCCCTGGAGGAGATTCAAAGACTGTCAATGAAAGAAGCACTCATATTTATCCATTTTATCCATCACTTCCTCTATAATGCTTCCTGGGCCCGAGAAAATGTGATAGAGATGATTCATTTGGTATTAGGCAGTCAGCTTCCTTTTCATATCCTACTGATGGTTGAGGGTATTCCCAATATTCACTGTCACCTGTAAAATTGAGGTTCTCTAACCATGAGTACGAGCATCATGGATAGAAGGGGATATCACAGAGGTAGAAGTCACTTTGAAGAGCATAACCTCTACTTGTAGCCAAAGAACAGTAAAGCTTCCTTCTAGGGTCGATGCACTTCCAAGCCATAGGCTTTGGACTTGGTTCTTAGTACCACATATGAATTCCTTCCCTACTAGTGGGCCTCGTGTCCAGTCAGAGAGCAGTTGATTACCTCTATAAAATACGTGCCTCTGTTGCACAGATGTGTACATCTTGCCTGACAGGTTGATTTTGAGCTTGCAGGATCTACTGCAAGTTCATACTGTTGTCTATTATCTTCCAGCAGCTCACTTAGCACTTTCCAGAACTATGAGACCTAGCCAGCAGGGAGCACTCAGTTCTAGCATGATTTTTCAATGTCCTGTGACCACAGCCTGTGGTGTCTTCAGCAAAGGATCTGGTGGCAGTGGGTAACCAAGTGTGGTAATTTGAATGCCCCCATGCATTCAATCCATTCAGGTCTGTAAATCTACAGCCTCCTGGCAGGAGGAGGTGTCAGTGTGGGTGGATTCTAGAGTCTGACCCTAAGATGGGTGAATCTAGAATTCCAGTCTAAAGATATGCAGAGTGCTTGAGCTCTGCTTGGAATTCCTAAGTATGCTTGCTAGCTCTTGGTGGCTTGTGGCTCTCTCTCATCCCTCCCTGCTTCTCTCTCAAGCCTTGTTATAGCTCCCTGACCAATACTACTTATGCTTACTACAACTTAAATCAGATTATTCCATGTTAGGATCCTAAGATAAGAGGAAACATGTGGCATTTGTTATTCTGAGCCTGTATAACCTTACTTAGTATTATATTTTTCCAGATCCTTCTGCTTTCCTGCAATGTAATTCAGTGTCCTGTGACTGAAGCCTGTGGTGTCTTTAGCAATAGGGTCTTCCCTTTTAGTTCTGGCAGGTAATTCCCATAAGCTGCTTCTGGTTGAGTGTCCCAGAAATGAGAAATTGACTGCAACAGTAGCTTATAAAGATCCAGCTAGGGGCTGGAAAGGAAGTAATATTTTTTCTATTGTTTATGAGTTTTTACTTGCCTCACATCTTCAAATTTTCTAGCACATGCCAGAATGGCTGAGTATATTTCATGAGATATCCTAGGTGGTAGGAAAGTGCCTATGTAGAAAGTGCCACCACATCACACCTCTGTCCTTGCCTTCTGAAATAAAGGATAGAATAAAAAGTTGAGGACTCGAGAGATAACTTGGTGGTTAAGGCACTTGCCTACAAAGCCTAAGGACCCATGTTCAACTCTCCAGGTCCCATATAAGCCAGATGCACAAAGTAACACAAACACACAAGGTCACACAGGCACACAAGTTGATGCAAGCATATGGAGTTTGATTACAGTGGCTGGAGGCCCTGGTGTGCCAATTCTCTCTCTTTTAGTCTCTTTCTCTCCCTCACTCTTGTGCGTGCTCGCTCTCATTTAAAAAAAAAAAAAAAGGCCAAGTCTGTTGGGCTTGCCTCAAAAAAAAAAAAAAGACAGGTGACCCATGACCATGACAATATGAGATCAGGCTAAGCAGTGACCACTATATACTGCTACATTTTCCCTCTTTAAAGTCCCAGAGATGTCCTAGTATCCTTCTTTGCTTTAATCCACTGAGAAATCCCCAAATCAATTTAGAATAAATTATATTTTTGCTTATGTTAGCCAGAGTGAGTTTCCATAGATTGCAACCCAAAGGCCTTCACTGACACATCCATTAATGTGTTTTCTTTCATTAGAGAATCATTTCCTCTTTGGTGAGTCTATTTCTGAAGTCGCATCTTGGCACGTCTATCAAAGTACTTGAGTTATGCTTCAGGGACCATTTTGGCATTGTTCAAGTAGAATCCTCTGACCCCAGCTGTTGAAGATTCCCAGTTAGCTTCTGATCCTTCACAGTCACAGCTAACTTATTTATACAGTATTTAATGACATGCAATGCTTCAGGTTTGAATAGATACAAACAGGCAGCAAATTGAAAATACAAGTTAAAGGAGATACAGGTAGATGTTATCACATAAATAGTATTTGGCTTACTGAAAATACAATTATGACACTCCTGAACGATCTCCGATCCCACTGTATTGTAATGTGACACAAGTATATTGCTGTTATTTCTCTAGTGATGCTTGCCGTTGCTGCCTTGTCATCTTTAATAAAAAGCAACTGGATAGACTAAATTGAAATGATTTATTCTCTGTGAATGCTATCATCAAAGCATGCTGTCATAGTAACAGGTTGAAGCTTTTCCACTAGGAGATTATTGTGCACAATAGGATGGTGCAGCCAGCAACTCCTTACAGCCCATTGTGTCAATGATACAGCATATGAAGATTATCTAGGACAGTATGCAGGAACCTTTTGTGATTTATCACATCAAAAACCTTAAGTGCTAATTATACTGAAGTACACTACATATAAAGAATTATCCATATCATAAGTGTAGTTGAAATTTCATAAAGCAGCTTTATCCACACAGCCAATGTCCAGATCAACGTGTGGGACATCAGTACTACCAATGTTGTCCTTCCCTCTGTTGTCACAACCCCACATGCTGGCAACCACATTCTTAGATTTTGCTACCATAGATTAGCTTTTCTGATTCATTAATGTTTTGAGTAAATGTGACTAGTGAATGTGCATATTTTTCTTTTGGCAGTGCTGGGACTAGAACTCAGGGTTTTCTTACATGCTAGCCAGGTGCTACTACTGAGCTATACCAAGCTGTAGGGAAATACATCTTAAATTGTGAAGCCTAATGAGTTCTATCATAATATTCCCATCACCCTAGATTTTCTTTTGCTTTTCTACAGAAATTCCACTTTTGAAAACAATGACTTTTCTAATATCTTGTACTATAAATTAAGTTTTCTTAATTTTGGAACACACAAAAATGGAATCAAACAGTTATACTATTATATCTGGCCTTTCTTTGCACAGTGTCTCAGTTACTTTCTGGTTGCTGGGACAAAATACCCAAGCAGAAGCAACTTAGGGAAGGAATGAGTTTATTTATTTCAGGTTACAGTTGCAGAGGGGAAGTCCATCCTAGTGAGAAAGGCATGGCAGAATCAGGAAGCTGGCTCACATCATCACATTAACAGGAGATAATTAGGGGATGATGAATGCTGCTATCCAGCTATCTTTCTTCTTTTTATTCACTTCAGGATTCTAGACCATAAAACGATGGTGTCCACATTTAGGGTGTATTCTAATCTAAAAAATCCCCAATAGACATGCCAAGAGATTTGTTTCCATGGTAGTTTTAAATCTTGTAAAGTTGAACTAGAAATTAATCATCACAAGTTTATCTATTGTTAGCTCGACACTCAAACATGATGTTTTCAAGCCATAGTCTTCCTTCTCTTGCCTCCATAGGCTCATGACCATCTCATGGAAAGTGCATTCAGTCCAACTTCAAAAGTCCCAATAGTCTTTAACAGTTCTAATATTGTTCAAAAGTCTAAAACCTTGGGTTGGCGAGATTGTTCAGTGGTTAAGTTACTCATCTGCAAAGCCTAACAACTTGTTAATTTCCCCAAAACCCATATAAAGCCAAATACACAAAGTGGCACATGTATCTGGAGTTCATTTGCAACAGCTGGAGGCATTGGCATACCCATTGTCTCTGTATCTCTTCTCTCTATTCTTCTCTGCTTGCAAATAAATAAAGAAAATATTTTTAAAAGACTACAGTCTCATCAAAGACTTCAGATATCAAAGACTTTTCTTTGACTTCCTAGAGCATTAAAAAAACAAATTGCATACTTCCAACATATATTGGAACAATGTAAATAGTTCCAATCCAAAGGGGAAGAATGGGCACAGAACAAGGAATGATGAAATCAAAGCAAAACCAAAACCCAGAAGGGTAAACTCTAAATTGTACAGTTCCATGTCTGATATCTGGGACTGGTGATAAAATCCTCTGGACTCTAAAAGGTTAGTGCAGCTCTGTTCCTCATGCTATGCTGTCTGAAGTCTCTTGAATGGTACAGATCTGCCCTAAACACACAGATTTTCATTGGCATATCTTCCATTATCCTGGCATCTGTAACAACCTGTAATCACCATTACAAATTATGGTTCATCGTCAGAGCTTCACACGGCAGCCTCTTGTGGCCTCTGTGCAGAGTCTCTGACCTTGTCTTGCATTGCTTACCCTCAAAAGCTCTCTGGTACCATGATATAATATCCCAAGACCTCCAGGTTGGATATTTCTTTCTTATAAAACCAGTCCCCCACATGGGCATTCCTGCCATGTTCTACTGCCAGATTACAAAGAAGCCTGTGTCCTGTGGAACATGACAGCAGTGGCCTCTGTATGCTGACCCTAGGAAGCAGAGACCTTCTTCACAGTCTTTTTATCTTTTCCTTCCAGAAGAACTTGCATTTTTTACTAACATGTGCTTTCAATGGGTTGGGTCTTGCCCTCAGGGCATCATTTCTGCTGTCCCAGTGCAGGGCAGTTGGTTTGTCTTTAATGGTGGTGATCTCTTCAATTATAGAAAAAGAGGATCGAGTTTCTGGGCCTGGGATTTCAAATTTGCTTACATTTCTTCCTGTGTCAAAGTTTATTTTTCATATTTATCTTCTCTATATTTTCCTGTCTTTCATGGTAGATCTGGATTATAGAAGTTAAAAGAATCCATAGCACAGATTCTATGTCATTCTGCCCTGAATTTGCTGCACAAACATATTAGTCCATTATTTTTAAATTCAATATCACTTATATTCTCAGGACTAGAACAGAATGCATCGGGATTATTTGATTCTCAGATTCTCACATAAACTGCCTCTAGCCCGGTTCCCAATAAAGTACATTTTACCCTCTGAAACTTCATGAGCCAACCCTTCATTGTCTATAATTTTCTTAGCTTTCTGGTCTTACATATTTCTACCAAAATGACCCATTAAGCCCTGCATATACTATTGTAATATTTCTCTAGTCCAAAGACTTCCACATTCATTTTGCAAATCAGTTCCACAAAGACTGGACTCTACAAGGACAGGCAACAAAAAGAAAAATGGGTATGTGAGATTTTATCAAACCAAAAAAGCTATACAGTAATGGAAACAATGAGTGAGAATTCACACATTCAGAGAAAATATTTGTGCCCATATCTCCTGGAGGGAGCTAATATTCAAAATATAGAAGGAACTCAACACAAAGGCAAGAAAATCACTCAGTTTAAAATGAGAAATGGGGAGCTGGAGGGATAGCTTAGTGGTTAAGGCATTTGACTACAAAGCCAAAGGACCCAGGTTCAATTCCCCAGGACCCACGTTAGCCAGATGCACAAGGGGGCGGGCGTGTCTGGAGTTCATTTGCAGTGGCTGGAGACCCTGGCATGCCCATTTTTCTCTCTCTCTCCCTCTTTCTCCGACAAATAAATAAATAAAAATAAAATATTTTTAAAAAATGAAAATGGATCTAACATCATCATTTGGAAACTGCAAATTAAATTATTACTCTATGCTTGTTCAAATACTTATTATCAAAAACTATTTAAATTATTTACTGGGAAACCAACAAGCTTACAAAGGATCATTTCTATTTTTAATAGCTCAGATGAAAGACATGAGACAACAAATGTGATATTTGAATAAATTCTATAGTTTAACACATTGCATCAAAGGTAATCTCTTAGTTTTGATGATTATATCATGATTAGAATATGTTAACATTAGGATAATCTAGATAAATATATATGAGATCTCAATTATCTTTGCAGTTTTGTAAATCTAAATTTTTTAGTACAAAAAAAGTTAGAAAAAATACTTATGTAATCAAATGTACACTTTTCTGCTATAAATATTTTATGTGAAAGAAGTCTAATGCAAGTAGCCAAAATAAGGCATGCTGCTGACATAAATAAATATTACCAGCTCAGAAATTTATAGAAAATACATTATTATTGATATAAGACTAATTTTTATGATAGGCATTTCAAGAAAAATTAAGGTGTACTCCTGTGCTATGGTTTGCATATCTAAGCACTATTAAATACTACATGCTACTGGAATAAACCAGGAGAAAGAATAAGTAATATGACTTTGCAGCTTAACAGCTATGTGAATTCACATCATAAACATGCTGAAACTCGATTAAATAATCTAGCTGTCACTTTCTACCTTAAATTATTTAGTTGAGTGGAATGACATTATAATCTGTTTACTAAAATTAACCCAGAACCCAAACTGTAGAACTGGATAAAAATGGTAGTTCAAATAGGTTTAAGAAGAAGAGAAAAAATATTCTCTTAATTGAAAAGGCCAAGCATAATGCTGGCTCCATACTGGATTAGATTCAGAGCCCAGTGATGTCATCACAACTTGGTTTACCTCCAGGTCTGGCTCTTCTTCCCAGGAATTGGCTTCCTTTGCTGACTTCATATTATGGCTTCTGACAGCTCTGGGATCGTAATCTCCTGGGATTCTCTCTGCCTGGATGGATGTGTTGGCTGCAATATAGAACACTGGCTCACTGTGGCCAAGAAAATAGACTGCCCTAATTAGGGTAGAGTACCACAGGCCTGTGGCACACACTGACCCCTGCTTGAGTTATGGCTGGTATCCCTACTGAAAAATTTGTCATTTTCAGCTGAGTGCATTTTAACTAATTCAGATTTTGATACTAGCCAATGAGACATGACAGAAAACAGACTGGTTTAATTAGAAGATGAAGGATGCAGAAAAGAAGATTTGACTATTTACTTTATCATTTCTTCCTGGTAAATTGGTAATCTTATACCAACTTGAGGATGTCCAATTTAAGCCTGCTTTATGGTGAAATTCAATCAATCTTCCTACCAAAGTTGGAGCAATTAAGGACTTGGCAAGGAACATGTTTAAAATGTTAACACTTCTTGAGGCCATCAATGAAGTACAGCAAGAAAGAGAAAAATAAACTAAATGTGCCCCACTGTGAGTACAGAAGGAAAGAAAAAATAACTTCTAGAGTCCCAAATTATGCAATTTTATAGGCTAAAACCTGTCTTAACACATATTAATGTTTATTCTTGTGAGGAGGTGAGGTGATTTGGAAGGGTACGTTGAGGCACAGGATAAACATCAGGCTCAAGCAGATACAAGAATTTCCTGCCCACGAGCAGCTGCAAAGCTATTTGCCATTGCTTCAGTTCTCTGTCAGGGACTGGCCAAATGGAGACAGAAGCCATTAAACCAAGATTCTATGAAAGAGAAACTTGTTGCCAAGGAGACCAAAACTCCAAACTCAAAGGTCATGACCACGGTAATATTTTATGTCGGGGTTACTAACATAAGGAAAATTACAAATGAATGGGCTAAAAACCCACAAAATTCAAAAGGAAATCATAAATTAAAGAAATTTGAAGGTTGATCCTGAAGACCTTAGACTTAAATCTTAATCCTCTAAACACACAGGAAGTAAATTGCTAAAGCTGGGGAGTCCCAGAATAGACAGCCTACTTCCCATTCACCCTACATGAAGCTCAGGAAAGCCTGGGCACTAGGGCTCCTGGGGTGGCACAGGGGAGATGTACAAGGGAGGTTTTCCCGAGAACAGAACCGGATGCTACCATGTTTAACACAAAAGGTCCCTACACTACCAGGTCAGACATTGACTACAAGGGTAGATTGGGTTTTACATTTGGTTAAATCTTTAACTTCCATCACAAACTTTCTCCATTATATAGTAGAGTTAGTTAGAGTTTCAATATCGCCCCTAGTTTTGCTCAGTTATTCGAATTTTCTCTTATCCCTTATGGTTGTTAGTTGAAAACTAACTAACGATCAAGCCAATCAACCAATCCTACTAGGCCAATGATTCATTCAGGGATATGACTGTGTCCTAAACTGTCTCCGTCATAATAAAGTATTTATGCTTAACATTTAATGGAACAGAACATTCCTTCCGACTGGGCATCACTAGGAGATCAGAAGGATAGGCAGAGACAGGGAAATGACATCAGACTTAATATCCTTGCCAAGCCCCTGGAAGAAAAGGCCTTGTGTGCCTGTGCTTCTACTCTGGGAAAAAAAATTAAGGTTTTTGCTTAATTTGGGTTTTCCTTGCTTGCAGCTAGAAACACCTTCACTGACATCCTGTATGTATCAATGACAGCTTTGTCAGTTAGCCACTACAGTCAGCCACAGGGAACACAGCCCTCTTAAAAGGGCCTAGACATCATTAGAGTTCTGGCTTTTCTCAGGAAAGAAGACAGCCCAGAGATGACAGAGTGAGGTATATTCCAGGATGCTTCTAGCATTTCACCCTCCTTCAACATGTTGTTTTCCCCTTATTATAAGTAAAATTGGCTGCACTGGTACTTCAGCCAAGAAGAAATACCAAATAGCAAAAGGTTAATGATAATCTCCCTCTTTAAAAGTCTTTTCACAAGTACAGCATTGCTATAGACATTTTCTTGGCCAGAACTCTAGAAAATATAGTTTTATAGCTGGACATATTTATGCTAACAAGCCATCAACATTGTCTTCACAAGGTACAACAGAAGAATGAACCCAAGAGGGAAACTAGTCCTCTATCATAATCTGAAATGGATGATTCTGGCTCTGATTCCCCTTTTGCTCTTTTGACTTCTATACCAAACATGCAACTCTAACTCTTGGTGTTTGTGAGCCATGAGTATCTTAAACTAAATATATACATATGACACACACACTAGTGATTGCCATGCAAAATCTGTCCCTCTGTGATGGTTAATTTTGCAGCATCTTCACTAGGCTACAGAGTGCTCAGACATTAGGTCAAACATTATTCTGGGTATGTCCATGAGGGTATTTTGGATGAGGTTAGCATTAGAACCAGTGGGATGGAAAGACTGCCCTCCTGATGCGGGAAAATCTTATCCACTCCATTGCAGACTTTTCAGAACAAAAACAGGAAGGTGAATCTCACCCTGCCTGACTCAGTGCCCTGGGGCACTAGTCTTGTCTTGCTCTTGTTTTGAAAATGAAACTTGCACATTGGCATAAACTTGATCTTTAGCTTGCCAACCATAGATCTTGGAACATTTTAGGCTCTATATTCATGCAAACCAGTTCCCTATACTAATAGTTCTGTCTCTGGAGAATCCTGATTAATATGACCATGTCAATTTATCTTCATCCCAGAACATCATTCCACTACTTGGATACTGAGTGAATCTACCACTTATCCCAGGTTACTCATAGTAACTAAAAAACTAAAACTCTTTTCAGGCTGTTCGTGAGCTGTGACCCTTCCTTTAATGCATGCCATCACATGTTACCATCCCATGCTCTAGTCTTCCAGGATGCTTCCTCTGCACCTCCACAGCCTTGTCTCACTCCTGTCCTTGCTCACTGTATTCCCACCATAACAGTCTCCTTTCTATTCCTCCCACATACCAAATCTGTTCTACCTGGAATGCTCTGGCTTTGTCATGTGGCTGGTTTATTCTCATCAGTTATATCTCCTCTGATTGGTTTTACCCTTGCCCTCCAGTCAATCTTACATCATTTAATCATAAAAACCTTCATAGCAATTATCACAACCTATAAACCCAATCTGTAGTTTTCATTCACCACTCTCTCACTTCCTAAGTAGATTATATGCTTCAACAGAACAAGGAACCACTCTTGAACTTGTTGCTACATCCTAGCACAATAATAAAATATAATCAGTGCTCAGAAATCTGCTGAGTGGGTTTACCCATTCATTCATTCATTCATCAAATATTAAAGTCTCAAAGAAACCATTCCAGAGGGTTTGGAATAGAGCAATCAAAAGCCAGAGTCACTGCCATTATAGAATTTACCCTCCAGGATGGTAGCAATAAGTAGTATGTCAGAAAGTAGAGATTCTTTGTCATGAAATGGGTCCACTGGACATCTTTTCAGAGCACTGTCTTTTTCTCAAGACTTGTTCAAAGACTTAATGCCAAATGAGCCCTTAGAGCTAGTGAATGCTGCCAAGCATTACAGGCAACTGACTAACGTGTAATATCCTGACACCTATGCAAGAAGATAACATCATCACTGGACCACTGGGGGCTAAATGCCCATTGACTGAGATGATGGACAGATAAACACAAAAACTATGGAAATTCATGATCTTCTTTCAGCCAAGGCCAAATCATCAAGAAGAGGGAATGTGATGTACTGATTGCAAATGCCAGAATGTTCAACCAATAGGAAGCTAAACTTGTATTAAGAAGAGAAAATAAATGGGACACTGGGTTAGATGTCTGCCAGTCAGGAAAGCTTATGACACACTGCCTTCCAGCTGTGGGAGCACTCAGGGCAAATGGCATGCCATAACATATCTTCACACATGCCCCTTGCCAAGGTTGCCTGTATGCAGACAGCTGTGCCTCCCTGACAAATTATTGATATTCACTCTTCATAGATAACGTTTGTGTTGATACCACAGACCAAATAATTCTAACACTTTTCATGCCAGATGAAATTGATGAATTCTGAATATTTTGGCTATTTTACAACCAGTACTTGCCCAAATGTAAAATAATATCCATTTCAGTGTGAGTGTGCTCCTACGTTCTAGTGATCACACATTTCAATCTCAGTGTGTTATGCACTTCAAGAGTCTATCTGGCACAGAGGGACTAGAAACCAAAGGCAAACCTAAGCAAATGCTATGAGTGAATAACAAGAGAGATATTTTGCAATGAACATTCATTAAGGTGGGTAAAGTAGTAAGCTATTTATCATGGATTATTTGATTTAATCTTCACAGATGCTTTGTGAAATAGGTAGAATTATTTTCCCTATTTTGTGAAAACACAAAACAGACAAGAAGGAGACAGATAACAGAAGTGTGCACATGCTGTTGCTTTGGAGGAAGTAAAATCCAAAGTGGAGGAGGAAGGGCAGCAAGCAGAAGCTGAGTCACCTTTGGCTACATATAATACATTAGACCAGCTTAGGGTTCAAACTGACTAGAGAGGAAGAGGAGTCCATTCCATAAAGAACCCGTACAAAGTGTTACTCCTCTAGTCACCAGCATTCTTCTTACTTTATGTCAACATTTATCATTCTTTTTCAATGTTCATCATAACCTTAATGATCCAATCCCCACAAACACTGACAGGCCAATCTCCATGAAAATTGGAAACAATAGACCCTGAGGTCTAAGGAATTCTTAGAAACTGGGGATATAGCTCATGTTTTTCTCTTCTCAGTACTTTATGTTAGCCTGACACTCAGGAAACAGTGAGATGACTATTGAGCAATAGAGTCCACAGATTCATTATCTCTCACAAATAAAAAGAAGTATAGATTTTAGAAACTGCAGACCTGAAAATTGGGATAGTATGGTAAACAGATTTCATTTCGTTTTTTGTTTTTTGTTTTTTGTTTTTTTTTTTTGTCTGTTTTGTTTTGTTTTGTTTTGTTTTTGAGGCAGGGTCTAACTCTAGAATTTGTTTCTTAAGGAGACAACAGCAAAAGAAAGGTGGTAGTAGTTGGCTGTGCTACTGTATGGACTATGTCTTAGACATTGCATAAATCTTTTTAAAATCCTCTAAAAAGTTTACTTTCCAAATGCTTAGGAACAAAGATGTTGCAACAAACATGTCATGTATGTGAAGATATGATGAGGTCTTCCCAGACTGTAATAACTGGAACCCTGTTTTAACATTTTCTCTGAGTGGGGAGGTAAGGTGGCACACACCTACAATCCCAGCACTTGCAGCAGGAGGATCTCAAGGCCAGCCTTTAAAACATAATGAGACCTTGTCTCTAGAAACAAAAGCAAGCACTAAGGACTGTTGTTATGCCCAGATCGCAGATTCCCCAAAGACCACCAAGGAGCCAATCACATATGCAGCAGCAAAGAGCTTTATTTCGGGCTTAAGCTCGGGCTCCCAGACTGTACCAACGCGGTGTGTGTCCCAGAGCCCCACGGAGCAGCGAGGCTTTGATTGAGCTTAGAGCAAGGGGAGGGGCTTCCAACCTGGTAACTACATGGTTAGCTGATTTTATTGCGCTTAGAGCAAGGGGAGGGCTTCCAACCTGGCAACTACATGGTTAGCTAATTCGAACAGTAACTGTACTTGTGGGTTTCTGCTTGGTCTTAGGGTTTTGGCAGTTAGGTCTAGGGGAATTTCTAACGTGATTGGCTCAGCAAGCAGCGGTTACATTTGAACATCTTTGTGTTCCCTGATTGGTGGTTCTGGCCCGTGCAAGGCACATTTGAACACCTTTTGTGTGCCCTGATTGGTAGTTCTGGCCTGCACGCAGCATTTTGTGGTTTTTCCAGTAACTGCCTTATCTTTACCAGGAAACAGAAACAGGCCTGTAAGCAGCCCTGAAGCCTGTCATGGTGCTGTTCTGGCTCGGGTCCCTTGCTGGAACATAGAACAATGTTGTAAGAAATACAAACACAAATGCTCTTTAGGTGTCTGTTGTCATTAAACTCAAGCTAATTTCAGCTGTGTCAGAGACCCTCGACCATTAATGTCATATTAAAGTTTCCTTAGCAAAATCTTAGGCATATGAAAGTGCACATAATCCTATAAATCCAAACTCTTCGTGAAAGCTGTTTCTCCAGCCTGCCATATGTCTCTGTCGGCTGCATCCAAGAAGAGCCTGAGGGAAGTCTGCCAGAAGCTGGACAGTCCACATCACTGACAGCAGGAGAGACCACTCCGCATGCTGTCTTTTTGTTACACCTAAATTAAGGTAGTCATGATCACAGCCACTTTCTATGGTTTTATTTTTCTTTCTAAGTAAAAAGTCACACACACACACACACACACACACACACTTATTTTTGAGCCTCCTGAAAACCATCAGCATAAATACATGTTTAAGGGAAAATGTAGTGACCCATAAAATCCAGACTCATTTTCCTTTGTCATTTGATTTTTTCTATAGCAAATAAGTTACTATATGTTTAGTAGAGAAATAGAATTATTTTGCAATATTTGAAGGCATTCTGCAATCTTGTGGATTCAAATCATGTTTTCCATATTTCCTCATTTCAAACTTACTGCAGGGCACACTCTAGATTTAGAGCACATGTATTTATTTTACCATCATTTTAAGTCATAGTTCAGCACTTTAAAAGTAATACCACATAAAATAGGATCAATAAATATCAGAAAGACCTCTCCACTTAAAATTATGAACTATCACTAACAGAAAATAATGATCCAAATAACAATATACTCTATGTTCACAGGTCAGAAAACTCAATATTCAACTACAGAATTAGTATAATCATTGGAACAAAAAGAAGAGCTTTAAAATATAGCAACACTTACATCAACAACTATTTTGTGATTTAAAAAAATACCAAGCCATTCAAGAGAGAGTAATTTTTTCCACAAATAGTACTGAAAGAGTAACATATTTATTCACACACACACACACAAAAAACATCTCTAGTCATATATGTCATTCATAATGGCTCAAAAGTCTAAATTTAAAATGTAAAATTGGACTGCAGAGATGGCTTAGCAGTTAAGGTACTTGACAGCAAAGCTAAAGAATCCAGGTTCAATGACATAGTAACCCTCATAAGCCAGATACACCAGGTGGCACATGTGTCTTGAGTTCATATGCAGAGGTTAGAGACCCTGGTGCACTCAATTCTCTCTCTCTCTCTCTCTCTCTCTCTTTCTCTCTCTCTCTCTCTCTCTCAAGTAAATAAAAATAAAATGCTAAACAATAATAAATAAATAAATAAATAAATAAATAGGCTGCTGCATTCATGACCTCACAGCAACTGTCATGACCTGCATGAGACTTACACAATATTGGGCCTATCATCATTCTGTCACAGATGATGGAGGAAGGTAAAAATAAAAAATAAGACATCAGGGCTGGAGAGATGGCTTAGCCTCTGAGTGCATGCCTGCAAAGCCTAAGGACCCCAGTTCAATTCTCCAGGTCCCACTTAAGCCAGATTCACAAGGGGGCACATGCATCTGGAGTTCATTTGCAGTGGCTACAGGCACCCATTCTCATTCTGGTGCACCCATTCTCACTCTCCCTCTCTCTCTTTCCCTCTCTCTGTCTCTAATAAATAAATAAATAAAAATAAAATCTTTTAAAAAAAAATAAGACATCAAAGTAGAAGAAGGACTAGTTGTAAAGAAAAGGGTTCAGGAAGGGGAACTGAGGAGTGGTATAAGCAAAGATTACAGGAAGGGATTGGGATCAAAACATATTATGAACCTATATGAAAACTGTCAATAAAATTTAAAATATATATGTAATGTATTTTTTGACTGTTGCTTACAGCTTTGACCAGAAAAGCTTCTTTTTGTAGTTGGCAGTGGCTACTTGGGAGACTCAAAACTCGTCAAAGTGCTAAGAATCACTGTTGTTAAATGCACAAGGCCAGCATAATATTGGGTCTGCGTACATTCTGTCATGGATGGTGGAGAAGGGCCTGTGGCCCTATCCCTCCTTGAGGCATTATTAGCAGTTAGCGGTTGCTAGGAGAGGGGTAGAAATTTCCTTCAGTGATGCAGCCACTGGTAAATTGTACATGCCTTGGTAAATTTCCCCCATCAATTCTCATGCACACCACCTTAATTAAACACACACATACACACACAGGAAAAAAAAGACATCAAAGTAGAAAAGAAACTTAATTGGAAAGAAGAAAGAGCTCAGTGGAAGGGGATGGGAAGAATAGAAAAGGTCATGAGAGGTGATGATCAAAATACATGTACATATATAAAAATTGTCCAAAAATAAAATATATAGATATTTATGTGATACATTATAATTGTACATTTTATGAGATGCACAATATATACCAATCAAATCAGGATAATTGTTGTATCTGTCCCCTCAAGTGTGTGTGAGTGTGTGAGTGTGTGTGTGTGTGTGTGTGTGTGTGTGTGTGTGTTGGAATCATTTAAAATCATATTAACTATTTTGAAATAGCTAATTGACTCCAACCTTAGTTATCTCATCATACTATGGAACATTAGATGGCGGAGGCCAAATCACTCCTGCCACTTGACATAGTCCCGGCTAGGAGAAGGTTTCCACATGGCTGGAACCTCATGATAAAACTGAAACCACTCGGTTTAATTCTTTTAATGGCAGTAGCACTCCTGTCCTTCTTAGGCTTTCGAGAAAAGGAAACTCAAGCTATTCCCTGCTGTAGAGAAACAAGAGGGCTGAAAGAAAAACCATTTGTACAGACTTATGCTCCCTAGATAAATATAAGAATATGACTAATAAGGAGTTCTTTGCAAAGTTACGAAAAAAAAATTACTTGATCCTCCCATTACAACACCAGAAAATCTGAAAGTCCACCTCAAGGCACTAAGGCAAAAGCATTTAGGTTTCCTGCTCCTACCTGACCTACCTCTAGTGTATACAGGAATTTATGATGAAAACTTGGGTCATGTAGTGGATAAGAATGGAAAATGGGTATGCTATAGTTCATTGGCATTTTTGGAAAGGCTTACTCGATCAGGCCCTGCTTGGTGTTTGTTATCCAGAGAACAAAAGAACTCTTTAATCAAATGGGTTAATAAGTACTTTGCTAAGCTTGGCTACAAAGAATGTATAAGAAAGTTAGAAGACTGCCTTTCGATGTGAAACAGTCTGTCTAGCACTTTTGGTGATATTTCCTGGAAAATAAGCTTTCTTTTGCTCTGTGGTAGTATAAATAAAACACGAGGCTTTGAGAAGACAAAGACGTCTGAATCACCTGAAACAGCCACCTGGGGTCTCATTCCTCCCCCTGCCAATTCCACATCTCCTTCAAGAACCTCACTCCAGCTGGGGCTGACTCCTGGCAATTAGAAGTTATTCCTTGGAGCTGGAGAGATGGCTTAGCAGTTAAGTTTGTTTGCAGTGGCTAGAGGGCCTAGTATACCCATTCATATTCTCTCTCTCTCTCTCTCTCTCTCTCTCTCTCTCTCTCTCTCTTTCTCTCCCCTTTCAAATAAATAAATTAAAGTATTTTTTAAAAAAAAAAAAAGAGGTAGTTATTCCTGTCCAACTACAGGATAGAATTTCTAGAAGTAATATTTTGCTCATTCTTTTGATTGTCACACATACACACATCAAAACCTACAAAATAATGTACTCATAATATGTTCAGTGTATTATATTTAATTATATCTCAACTAAAGCTATTTTAAAAATAAGTAACCCATGCCATAAAATGTTCCCCAGTTATGCACTTTTCACTTCCCTAGGCTTTGGAAGCCTCGAGACTGAAGAAGTGCTCTTGCTCTGTTGTGTCTGGCACCTAGAAACTCTGAGGGAAATTCTAACTGGGGCACTAAAGACCCAGCAGCTCACTAGCAGACTCCATGCTGCAGAGACAGGAAAGAGGCGCATGGCAAGGGCAACAGTGCTGATGTCACCCTAAGCTGAGCACAGGGATGCTTTGCTGCGATCAGCTGCTTAGTCGTGTTACCTACTCCTTCCTCCCTCATCATGCAAATTCGTCCCAAATTTTTGCACTAAATATGCATAAAGTTAAAATCAATGTATCATAAAGTCATTATCACATAATGTTATCACACTGCACAGTTCGCTTTATTGCCAAGGAATATATAAAAAGAAAACCAAATAATCTATACCCACGCCGATTTGTAGTGTGTTTCCCAAACAGGAATATATAAAAAGAAAACCAAATAATCTATAAAAACAGGAATATATAAAAAGAAAACCAAATAATCTATACCCACGCCGATTTGTAGTGTGTTTCCCAAACAGCCAACACTGTCACTGCATCCACAGGCTTTAGATTTTCTGGGTTGGCTGTTGCTCTGGGCTCTGTATTCACCACAGGGATAAGGTAGTCAGAGACATCTTGTAATTTAAACAAAACAGAGTACCTCTTTGTTTTAAACTTATCATTGCTCTAGAGGTAGAAAAGTGTAGTGTAAGACCTTATCTTTCTCATACATCTTAAGGGTCACAGCCTATACTCCTGAAACAAAACACAGGTAACAGAAAAACATCACTAACTCCTGATCTAAGTGTATGCAGAGCGGGGAGAGGGGTTGTTTTTGTATTTTGGTTTTGATTTTGTATACATGTTCTCACTCTGTAGCTCAGGCTATCCTCAAACTCAAAGCAATCTTCCTGTTTCAGCCTCCTGTGCTGGGATTACAAGTGTGAGCCATTATAACCAGTTTAATCTGTTTTACATGACACGGGTGCCTTCAGAAATGGAGACCCAAAGATGCAGGGAAATCTCTCATTACACTTTGGTTCAGGGAAGAAGGAATAGCCATATAGTATGTGACACACCAAGAAGAGCATGTGCTCGAAAAGACAGGCTGAGGGAGGACCCAGCAGCACCTGTCTATTCAGATTTCCCTGGGTCTCTTGTATAGTGTCGCTTCCTCTTGGCTATGAAACCATACCCCTCTGATGGGAGGTCTAATGACCTTCTATCAAACAAAGTAAGTCAAAGAACTTCTTTATGGTTAGCTCCTGCACAGAAAAGTAGGGAACAGTTAGAATAATATTATGAGTTCCTATGACCTGCCCTGGAGAAGAGCAATTCTAATTTCTGAAACTTGCTTCAATGGAAAAAAGAGAGTCAGAAGACAGGTGGGCAGAAGAAAGTCAAAGAGATTTTGTGAGGCTCTCCCATTGTCTTTCAGCTTAAAGTACTCAGTATGTCAAAGAATTATGTATATGAATGTATATGTATATGTATATATATATATATATATACATATATGCACACACACATATGTATGTATATAAAGACAAGATCTTTTCAGACTAGCCTTGAACTTGTGATCCTCCTGCTATCAGAAGTATCACATTCTAAGCCCTCAAACAGGTTTGGTTTTTTTCCCTATGCAGTACAGTTTAACCAGCCTGAACGTCAATATTTGGAACCTGGAGAAGCATGGGAGAGTCCAAAAATGTTGAAACAGGGAAAGAATCTTCCTACGAAACTGAAAGAGAATGGCAGCCCTCCCCAGCCCTCAACAAAGGAAAGCTCCTGCAAAGGTTACTTCCCCTGTGATTAAGAGTCTACACAATTAAAAATTTTAAGTGGCTGATTGAAGGATAATGTAGCTGATTTTATTCAGCCTCATATACCTCAGGGGAAATTGAGCTCTCCTTTATTACTTTTACTGCATGTGTGCATTTTCCCTTAGAAATAAAAATTAAACCTTTATACAATTGTTTCCAAAAGCATTTTCTCTTCATGCTAATAATGGTTTTCATGAAACATCTGTATTGAATTTAAATATTCCTTTTAAAAAATAAATCACAGTTATCAAGAAACTAGTGTAAAGTATGAATATATGTAGGGATAAATAAGCAGACGTTGCTAACTGTACAACTTTAATGTCAAGCAGCATTCACCTTTCCCTGCTCAGAATATTCAGGTGAACCACTGTCAAAAATATCCATGAATATGTGCAGAAGGGATTAGCTACAAACAGTAATTAGTTCTCTTTTTAAAACTCACAGTTCCTTATGATAATATGAATAATCAGAAATTAAGATATATTTGCTGAGACTCTTTCATTTTTGATGAGCTTAATTCTTTCTATAGGTATTGAGATAAAAAATAGGAATAAGAAAAGGGCTGAAAGACTTTTGGCTTGTGATCCAAACTGTAGCCATTACCAGAATTTATTGGATGCCTTCTACTCCCCAGACAGAGATCCCACTCAATAAAGCTCCCCCAAATACAGTCACTTGGCATTCATGTCCTCACAACTTTAACAGATACCAAACTGGAGTTCAATAAGGTCATACAACCCTGCTGTGTAAATGGCAGAGTTACAAAACCACAGCTATGTCTTTGGGAGAAAAGCACATGCTATTATAAGAAACAAGTTACAGAATATTCAATTGCAACAGTCTACCATAGTGTCAATTTTAATTCAGAAAATAAGTTATTTTTATCTTTGGGTCAGCTCTCAAAAACCACACTCCTTTGAGAATGAATGTTGAATTCCAATTGTAAATTCCAATCCTTTTGAGGAATATCACATCAAAATTCTACCAATCAAGTAGGGACAAACTGTCTTTTCTACGTTGCTAAAACTGACAGTGTAGCGCCTACTCACCACCTTTCCCCAGGCTCCTGTCTAATGTGGCTGTGTAAAGGACACTTGAACATTCAGATTCTGAATACAGATCTAGAAAGGCCTCAATAGAAAAAAAAATGCTGCAGTCCTCTAATGAATGGCATGCCAAATATCTTCTGTAAACTTCTGGAACTCACAAGTCATCATCCTTTTGAGTGAACTTTCTTCCCCACTTATGCACATCTCAAGTCCTTATCCATGTGTTCCATTATGACACAATCAGCAAAGAACAAGGTTCTTGATGGTTTGGCTCCTCTTCAAATTGAATTAGTTGAAGAGTGTTTCAAAGTTAGTGAATGACTTTCTGAAATAAAACCACTTGCTTAAACATGGAGTACATGTATGTGCATGTACATATGTTAGTAAATAGTCCTGTTACAAAAAATGAAGACTGAAAATTTGAAGTTTACTAGCAACACACGGAAATAATACCACTAATAACATGGTGAACTATTGTCCTGAGAATCTTCCAGGTGCTTTAATTATTTTCCTTACTTTATTGATTAGGAAACAGAAACACGGGGAGAAGTAAATTGCTCACAACCATAGGTAATAAGTACAAAGGCCAGATCCAAACATAACAGTCTGGTTCCAGAGTACCCTGCTATTTATTAATCCTATAATTTTCTTCCCTGTCTTGGTAGAATCAATATACTCTAGATACATTAATTGCAGTCAATGTTTATGACTAATGAGTTTGTTACAGTTGTCACAGATGTTCTAAATTTTGTCTGCCAGCTTACCTGGAAACAATCATCACCAGCCACTGAAATGGAAGAGTTAGAGTTAACACTGACTCACAGTAATAGAAGAATTAAAGGCAAAAACTGAAAAATTCTGGTGCTTTTACTTCATCATCCACTCAGTTGATTTTTAAATTTTTTTTTTCAAAATACCTTTTTTTAATTTTACTTACTTGAGAAAAGGACAAATGGGTGCACCAAGGCCTCTTGCTGCTGCAAACAAACTCCACATTCTTGTGCCCCTTTGTACATCTGGCTTTATGTGGGAACTTGGCCTGCAGGCTTTGCAAGCAAGCACCTCTAGCAGGTGAGCCAGATATAAAGAATGACAACACAAAGTTTCTTCAGTGAAATTATTATTGTAAAGCAGGCATGGTGGTGCATACCTTTAATCCCAGCACTGGGGAGGCAGAGGTAGGAGGATCTCCGAGTTTGAGGCCACCCTGAAACTACATAGTAAATTCCAGCTCAACCTGGGCTAGAGCAAGACCCTACCTCAAAAAAAAAAAAAAATATATATATATATATATATTGTAGTTGTTATTTTCCAAAAAGTGTTAGAGAAGAAAAACATGCTCTTGCTCACTTTGGTGTGTCAAAATAGCATAAATTAACCATTTATTTGTGATGGTCTAGTTGACTTCCTTCAGATATTGTATGAAGACCCTCAGCACAGAGCTGCTTGATATCCCAAGCAGAAGTCTGTATTGACCCTTTGTGTACCTGAAAACAAGTCCTTCACTCCTAAAAGCCCAGAGAACCTATGGCTGGATGAGCTCGTATGCACAATGTTTTCATTACCTATAATATTTGTGTCAACGCAATAAAAATAAGTGAGTCTTCTTGCCTCAGATGCCCAACCCTAAGGATTTACATTTGTTGTGGCTTAGTATACACAACCTCAAAATGACTATAGAGGGACCAGATATGGCTCCCCAAAATAAAACCATACTCTAGCATGTTTTAGACTTGATCATTCTAAGAAACTGCACACACAGGAGGATCTCTGAAAAGCTGTCTTGTGTGAAACAGAAGGAGGGAGCTTATGTATGTCTAGAAAGAAAATCTACATTAGTATAATACCTAGTTAGGAAAAGATAACTATTGGTCACCCAAGAGATGTGCCTGCACAGCAAGATGATCTTAACTCGCTGTACCCTTCTGCTTTACCTTACCATAAAGTCACCAGCCCCTTCCAAAAGCTCCTGTTCACTTCAGTGGTTCAGGATGCTTCTTGAATTCCAATCTTCAGGCTCTTCATTGTGTCTCATGTTTGGTGAGACCCCCAAGTATGTGTATCAAGAGTTTACTTATCAAATTTGTCCATCAAATTGGTAAACCAGCTGAAGATCCTAGATGGTTGAATGGGAACCAGTCTTCCCTCTTCCACACATCTATGTAGTAACTACTGACTTAAAGGAACACTTCCTGCTTTGGTCTTCATATTCCTGCCAAAGTCTGTACTCTAACCAGATAGTGTTAGCTACTTAAAATGAAATCAGACCTGGGCATGGTGGCGCACGCCTTTAATCCCAGCATGGGAGGTAGAGGTAGGAGGACTGCTATGAGTTCAAGACCACCCTGAGACTACACAGTGAATTCCAGGTCAGCCTGGGCTAAAGCGAGACCTACCTTGAAAAACTAAATAAATAAATAAATAAATAAATAAATAAATAAATAAATAAATAAATAAAATGAAATCAGTACATCTGATGACCACTAAGGCCGGGGATTTTGATCTGTGATGCCAATATAATACAAAAGGCAGTGTGCAGGCCATGACAGCCCCCGCAATCACTCAACTCATTGAATGAAGCCGTTTGTGTCAGACTCATGTGGCGTAGATTTATTTACACCAATTGACCACTGAAGGCATTTCCCATTCCAGCCTTGTGGAGAATGGCGCACAATTCAGGAGGGCTGAATTAAAAAGCCATCTCCTGGGACTAGCTCACAAGACCCAAGATCACAAGTACCTGCTTTGTCAATTTCCACTTAAGCAGAATAGAAGTTACCATCACAGATGCTCCAAGCACTGGGAAGGAATAAGCATTTCTGCTCTGTGGGTATTATAATAAATTCAGGAAAAGGTCCAGTTCTGACATCCAAAGGACACCAACTTTGTATCACCAATGATATGTCATTAGCAGTTGTTTTCATTACTGTTCTTCAGGCTCATGGTGGAGTGACTTCTGGAATTTTCGAGGTTGAGCTACAGTTCATTTCATGTGTGGAAGCACTGCAGTTTCTCACATGAAATTTAACGTGTTCCTATGGAGTTCATGAATTCAGGGGACCGGCATTACACTTGAGTGTTGTCACCATAACCAATGACTAGACAGTTGGCAATGTTCTCAGTCTTGTGGAAGAAAACTTCTTCTTAAAATATGTGAGGAGATGGTTCACTCAGTAAAGCACTTGCTGCACAAGTGTGAGCACCTGAGTTCAGATCTCCTCAGACTTAAAAAAAAAAATTAAGGCCCAAATAATACAGACCAATCAAAAGTTAACACAAAAGAAATATGGTCAACTTGTTTATCCCAGAGAACAATGGCAAAAAGAAGGAATAAAAGCACGGTGAAGGGAAGCAGAAGGAAGGAGGAAAGGAAAAGAGAGAGCCTGTTTTGGCTTCAAACTCCTGCGAATGGAGAAGGTGAGCTTAACAAAGAGGAGACATGGTCCAGCTTTAAGCACTTCAATAGATTCTCCACCATGGAACAGAATGTGGCAGGCTGGATGAAGATGACAAAGCAGACATTAGTCATTTTCAGAAGTTTTGTTTAGGCTTGGAGAACGCTTGAAGGCAGTGTGCAAAGATTCAGAACTGTGGGTAATTCCCACAGGCAGGGGGCTGCACCAAGGAGAGCACACTCAGGGCACAGTGGGATGGGCTGCAGGTCTGGCTCAGAGGTGACAGCAGTGGTTTCCTCAGTGGGTACAAAAAGCAACAAAAGGTCCACTCCCAAAACAGTGTATCTAGACAAGGACCACGTGTTCAAACACATGGGTCTGTGCTTTATACCCAAAACACAACATTCTGTCTGTGGCACCCCTTGGTCCATAATCATTTCACAATACAAAATGCATTCATTTCAGCTTCACAAATTCCAGTAACTCTTAGAAATCCCAGCAGGGTTCAAATGCACACACATCTCTTGTGAGATTCAAGGCAATCTCTTAACTATGAATGTAAGTTACAGAAAGTAAACATTTGCATTGCAAAAGGGAGGAATAGGGCCATAGCATGGACAGGATCAGACCAAACATCAGGGGGCAACTGCAGCTCCATAGCTGGCACCTGGGGCTCATTGCAGCATGAACTGGGCACTAACAGTGTGGAGGAGCCCATACCTCCAGCCTGTGATACAAGCGACCCGTCTCTTGAGCCAGCTCCACGCCTCATTGCCTGCAGCTTTCCTCACCACATGACAACATTAGGTTCTGCTGTCAGCTCAAGGTGCAGCCTGATTCCTCAGACCCCATCTGTAGGGGCTTCTGTACCCTTCACTACTGAGATGGGGCACTTTCCTTGGTGCTTCTACCAAAGCAGGCACTAGCCCAGAGGACCTCTTACTTCAGTCACTCTCTTTTCAAAAGAATATTTTTCAAATGAGTTTGCATTTTTTGCACCCTAAAGTGCTTAAGCACCTTTTCTATGGTTTCAGTGCAAAGTCCAAGGTCTCTCCTCAATTGTGCTAATTTCTTCAACAGTAGCCTCACCTACCTTGCCCACCCTGTCTGCAACTTTAGTGGAGTTTGAACTCCTTATATTGCCTAAGTGCACATTTTTAAAAGATTATTTATTTATTATTTGAGAAAGAGAAGAGAGGGAAAGCACAAGAGGCAGAGAGAGAGAGAGAATGGGCTCACCAGGGCTTCTTTCAAAGGGCCTGCTCTGTCTGCCCACCCTCTACACAGGGAATCCAGCCACCTGCCTCCTCCCCAGCACTGGCACCCCCACCCCGACAAGACCCCCCTCCCACTGGACAGTCCACCACACCCCATGGGCACAGAAATGAAAGCGCTGGTTCCCTTCCTCTTTTCCTCCCTCCCTTCTCCACTCTCCCTCAGTTTGTCCGAGCCCCTTTGCCAGCAGCCACTTGCAGCTGGGGACCAGCATTGTACTTGCAGCCAGCTGCAGCCTCCCTCTCTCGCACCCTCCATTCTTTCTTTCTATCTTATTTCTATCTCTCCCTTTCTCCATCTCTCATTCATTTCCTGGCCATGTCACATCCCCTACTTCTCCCCTCACTGACCCACCAACCGCTGTGTCCGAAGCATGTATTGTGGATTCCCTCCCCCTTTCTCTCCAAAGCCATGTGACTCTGAGCCACAGCAGCCAGTTCTCAACCTTGCCTCCCCTTTTCCCTTCTCAAAAGACCCCCTCAGAGGCACTAATAAAACCCTCATTTCTAAAAACTGTGGTCTCAGAGCCTCTGTATGCGAACCTCCAGGTTTCTCCATTTACTACATCCACTATCTGGCTTACAGATCCAAGGCCAGGAGCCTCCTGGATGCCACATCTCTGAGCCCCAAGCTCTCTTTAAACTCTATTTGTCCTTAGAGGAAAGAGATTTCATTATTTTGCTTTAAGAAAACCAATTTTAGTAGACTTCCTGTTCACTCCCAAAATGAAGCTAAATTGATGGTTTATTTCTAACACCCTTTAAAATTACTTCAAGTTGTCTACATCATAGAGAATCATGGGTTATCCAAATTTAAATAATCTTTGTTAAAAATCTTTGCTTTTTAATGCAATTTTCTAAAGTTAAAGTATTTTGTACATCTTCAGCAAATATTCACATTTATTTACATCTCCTAAGCCAAAACACCAAATGAAGAGAACTGAATGTAAGCCAGAGCTCATGCTGAGCCTCAGAAGACAGCCACGCAGTTTAAGCCACTAACAATAACCTTCTGAGCTGTTAAGCTGCACACACAGGGGCTAACTCTGAGCCTGCATGTTGTCCCAGCCTCTGCGGTCCAATATATCTGCTCTTTTCCACTTTGACTTACATGATATTAGCTGGTAAAATAGTCCCAAGTATATAGTCATGCCTTAACCTCTTTTTGGAATATATTTAAGGTTTTCGAAGTAAAAGCAAAGCCTGGAATGCTTTGTTTAGCAGCTGCAGTACTAGCTGCCTGAGTAATTTACTTTCTGTTTTCTCTGAAGTCTAAGATCCAAATGTTTAAAGTCTGCAAGGTAGAAATGGGGCAGAGGAAGGCAAAATCTTGTTCACAGCAGGATTCCCCAAAACATTAAAACATTCTTCTTCCTTTTGTGAAGGCAGTCCTTCAGCTATTTGCTCAGGTTTCCATGCCCACTTCATGATGAATGAGGCTTGCCAAGGGCTTTTACACATGGGACCGCTATTTCACTGGGGCTCACTGAGTACTTTAAACAGATGAAGACAAAGAAAGCCAGCCATGTAATTCAGTGTCTGATTGCTTTTCCACATGTGAGTGGTGAAAAGCACAGCTCTCCCCAGAGCAGCGCCAAGTGGTTGCCTGATTGAATCTGGTAAAGGCTGACACGTTTTGGAATGCTCTTTCAGCACAAGAAAAATAGCATCTAGATGGAATACTGTACTACAGCACTCCACACCGTCAAGAGAACCCAAGGAAACCAGTGTGTTTAACCACTTCATGTGAAGATAGACAAGCTGATGGTCTGCTCCAAGCCTCTCCAGTAATCACAAGGATTTGGCCTAGGAGGGTGTTGCAGACAGCTTCAGGTTCGCTGAGATGAACTTCCAGACCGGGCACAGTTATGGAGGAAGGGATATTATTTATTGAAACTTACAGATCCAGGGGAAGTTCCACAAAGGCAGGAGAAACGGCCTGCTCTCCACAGGGCCAAACAGAGAGAGAAAAAAGCCAACCAGCCACCACAGCACACAGAGCAAAACTACTGCCAAAAAGTCACACAGCAGACTTCAGGAACTCCTGCTAGACACATTTGCATATCTTTACAATGGAATCTCAAACCCATCACCACACCTTAAGACCGGCCCCAGTGACCTTGCCTCTAGCAAGGTGATTGCAGATGCAAACTATAAAGTAAAACACTGAATATATTGGGGACATATATTTAAACTACCACATTTCGCCCCTGGCCCCCAATATATTTAGCTCCTGGCCCCCAATAGATTAATAACTATCACACATTGTAAATTGTACTCAGTCCAATTTCAAAGGTTCTCACAGTCTTGATCAACTTAAGATAGTGAGTCCTGTAAAATCAAACAAGTTAAATACTTTCAACATGTAAAGGCACAGAGTAAACATTTTTAACTGGTAAAAAGCAAAGAGAGACTAGAATAATGCAAACTCAACTATCATCAGCCGTCATCAAACTTCTGCAGTTCAAGTTCAATATAACCAGAGACTAACAGTCTCCATGTTTACCAATTCCGCCCCTCCAGCTCCAGCTGGGCAAAACTTTCATCCCATGCCAACACTGCACTCCATGGTAGCCCTTTTGCACAGTCCTGGTATATCCAAAACATCTTCAGGTCTCCATGCAAACCACAGTCCATCTTCCAAAAGGCTCTTGCAGCCTATTCCTCAGGAACTTCATGCCCTGCCTTCATGCTGCAACTCAGCAGCGGCTCCTGGAACCGTGTGCAACTCATGACCACTCCATGCATTTTTCATATTTCCAAAACTAATACCAGGTGTGCAGGACACAGCCATATTCTAAATCCAGGGACAAAATAAACCATAGCCTTGAAAAGCAGGTTCCTTCTCCAGTCAACTCTTTCCAAAGAGTTTGCATTTCTAACAGTCTTTCCTCAGGCATCCTCTCCATTGTTTTAATGTAAATCAAGTCAGGCCACCTTCCTTCCACCTTCCTTAAGATTGCTAATGTGTCAACAATAGCAGCTTAACCAGTCTCAGTGCCTCTACTTTTAGCTTGCTTCAGGTTTTCCAACTCAAAATCTTAAAATCTCAGTCCGATATCTTTAGCCAAGCACATCAGTCCATTACAAATTTAACCTTTATCAAACTTTCTGGGCCTGGATAGCAGAACGTAGCCATCCCTTATGCCAGTAGCCCAGTTCCAACAAAGTCCTCTGCACTCTTTCCTTCCACTTAGAAAGCTCATAAGCCAAGCCTCGAAGTTCAATACTGTCTGTACTTAGCATTCTCAAACTCTCATCAGAATAGTCCATAAAACTTGGCTTACCACTCCAGAAGGCACCTTCAGTTGCAAGCACCAAGTCCATGCCCATTCCTCCAAAACAAAGGTTCCAAAAGACGAATATCCACACGGTCAGGTTCATCTCACCCCACACTCCTCGGTACCACTTTACTGTTGCAGACAGCTTCAGGTTCGCTGAGATGAACTTCCAGACCGGGCACAGTTATGGAGGAAGGGATATTATTTATTGAAACTTACAGATCCAGGGGAAGTTCCATAAAGGCAGGAGAAACGGCCTGCTCTCCACAGGGCCAAACAGAGAGAGAAAAAAGCCAACCAGCCACCACAGCACACAGAGCAAAACTACTGCCAAAAAGTCACACAGCAGACTTCAGGAACTCCTGCTAGACACATTTGCATATCTTTACAATGGAATCTCAAACCCATCACCACACCTTAAGACCGGCCCCCAGTGACCTTGCCTCTAGCAAGGTGATTGCAGATGCAAACTATAAAGTAAAACACTGAATATATTGGGGGACATATATTTAAACTACCACAGAGGGGATGACCGAACACACATGTTGGTGGTGGTGGTGTTGATTTTTTTATTAAAAAGGTTGACTCTTAGAACCACCCCCCCAACCCCATTTCTGCAAGGGTCTTCAGTGGGGTTATTGGCATTCATTGTGAGGACCAAAAGGCCTCGGTCATTCTCTGCAGGAGATGGGGGGGCTGCGGGGACATGGTGCCTCAGTATATTCCCACCCACCCTCTTCTAAAATGTTCCCTGAGCCTTGACAGGTAAGATAGAGATCTGATTTAGTGTTGATTTCTCTGTAGCCTCTGGACCTCTGTTTTAATGAGGTTTGAGTGACCACAGTGTCTGTCACCACCTCCCTAGAACTGGTTTTCAGGCTAGCCGTGAGCAGTATTCTTGTTACTGCCTCCTCTATACTGACTCCTCGGTCCAGGCAGATGGGGTGGAGGTGGCCCATCTCATGGTGCCCAGTTGGCTTTCTATTCTTGATATGTTAATGCATCCTGGTTCTCCCTAGCGTTCACCACCATCTGTAAGATAGAAGAAATTTTCCAACCAAAAGTGATGGAGAGCAGTTTGAATTAAAAGAGGAAAAGCCTAGTTATTAGAGAAATATATTGATGTCTATGTCCACTCTTCTTAGATAGAGAGCAGTGGAGGTTCTCTATTGGTTTCCTGTCCTAGGGGATCTCACTTGGGTCCCAGAGCCAGATATGAGTTCTCGCCCCCTGAGCAGGTCTCATGTCCAAACTATGAGCAGTTGGTTACCTACATCAGCTGTGTGCCACTATTGCACACATGTGTACTTCTTGCTGGGCTGGTTGACTTTGTAACTGGCAGGATCTCCTGCTAATTAAATCTGTTGGCAACCATTATTCACCAGCAGCTCTCATAGCACTTTCTGCACTATGAGGGCTAGCCAGGAGGGAACTGGATTCCCTCTCAGTTCCAGCATGGTCACTTGATGTCCTGTGGCCATGGGCTGTGGTGTCTTCAGCAATACAGACTTACCTTTTAGCTTTTGCAGGTAACCAAGTGTTTTGGTAATGGCCTCATGTAACACACATGTTTTAAAGTGTTAAATGCAATCATAGTATATAAGCAAGAGGTTATTACTTTTTAATTATTTTAAGAATTCATATCCACAAACAAAGTTTTAAAATAGACGGTGAAGGCTGGGGAGAAAGCTTGGCGAGTAAGTACTTTCTACACAAGAATGAGTAGTTTGGATTCCCCACAGCCATGTAAAAATGGTAAAAGTTCTGGATGTGAGGGTGGGCACCGATAATGCTAGCACTGGGGAGGTAGAAACAGAATTCCTAGGGCTTCCTTGCGATCTAGTTTTGCCAAATTGGTGAGCTCCAAGTTCAGTGAGAGACCCTGTCCCAAAAATATAAGGTGGCAAGAGACTGAAAGACACCCAAGGTCAACTTCTAGATTCAACAGGCACACATATGCATGCACCCACACACATATGAACAACACATAAACACCACACATCAAATGTACAAAAAAGTGGTACAGTGAAGAAAAAGACTAGATAAGGGTCACACTTCATATCACATTTTCTATTGCTTAAGGAAAGAAAACTTCCACTTATTTTAATGCAGTAACTTGCACAAGACAGAATAAAAATAGAAAAGTGGCATTTGGTGTCCACAGGCCATGCTTTTGGAGCTCAGGCAACTGTGATGCAAGTAAGAGCGTTCAGTGATATTAGGGGAGTGACAAAGGAAAGGGATAGAAAACGGCATTCCCCTTCAGGGCACAAGAGCATTGGCTGCAGCCTCACCCTGTCTGCGCTTCTTCCAGACCCTTCTCAGCCTGGTGTGTCAGCGACCTCCCTCACAGGTGATCTCTGCTCCTGTGTCGCCATGAATGAGCTTGCGTCAAAGGCGTGAAGTAGCACCTCCATGAGTACAGCTACCCCTAGGACTCCTGGCAAGGTATATTTCATACCACTAAATAACACCGCTCACAGTAAAATTATGCATGATCAACAGTTTGCCCACTGATCCAAATACACTGGGGTCCCATTTCTGTGGAGTTTATTGTACATACATTCTAGGGTGGTGGAAGGTGGTGGCTATGGATTCTGGCACAACTGTTTCTCTATGGTGCGTGCATGATTATGTTCAAATGTTTTATGACAGCAGATGTTTTAAGATCGTGCTGATATATGTCTTTCTTCAACTAACACTTTGATTTACATAAATAGCGCATTACCAGTCTGCTGTCCTTTTGCTGCTGAGGGTGAGGTAGAGATGCTAGTTTTCTAAAACATCCTTAGGTAGGTTATCCCTTCTATCCTCAGCCCCACAAGCACTATCAGTCTCTCTTCCTCCACCACTTTCTCTGAAAGTGACATTTCTTTCCATTCTTACCTGATCCTTTTCCCCATCAGATTGTTTGAACTTGCCTTTTCCACATGGAGACTTTGTAAGCTGGAGCAAGCTGAATGCACTGATGTCCTACATGGGATGTAATTTTCTCTGTTGGGTTTGTACCTGCTCCAAATGGTGGAATTTAGATAACAGCTTATTTCTTGAAAGTCAACATGTACTTCTGCTAGAACATGCTGAAAAGTCAATTCCATATTGGTGCTATAGAAATCTGTTACCATGGTAAATAATATTCTGCCACACATTCATCAAAACAGGCTGCCAATCTTGCTATTTTCACATCAGCAGAATGCACATAGTTCTAAACTGAAAAGTTTTCCTATCTAAAGCACATAATTTGGGTTTTTCTTTAAGCATGGCCTTCAGTAGCCAATTGTAATGGCTAAGGCATGCAACCATGCAAACTGGGAAGTTACTGGGTTCTGTGACTCCCCAGCCTGTACACAATTATTATTGAACTGCCCAGCCTATGTCCTGTAAGGTAATATAATAAATATCTTTTATAATATATAGTCATTCTATCTGTTCTATTTCTCTACAGAACCCTAAAAATGTTAGTAAAGGTGCTTTTGTGTCACTCATGTGCTGTGGTTTATAAACTGCTTTGTTCATGATTAGGAAAGCCAAACAAGTGAGTTCAAAGACATCCCAATTAGAAAATTTGGAGGTGCTAACTGGAAATAGAGACTCATCCTTTTCAATGCCCCTCTGCCCATGGGAACATGACATTTCTCTTTTGAAAAACCTTCAGAATTTCCACCTTCCCACAACTTCTTCATCAGTTCGGGTCTTTAGGAATTATGTTCTAAATGGTCATTACATATCCATCTCCCATTAACAATGAGAAAGTCAGGTCTCAGCCAATCACCAATCAACACTGCCACAGCACCATTTATCGCTTATGGGCTCAGCTATGTGCTCAAAGCACTGGTACAGAGTGAGCCCTGTCTGTCTCAGCCAATCACCAACCAACACTGCCGCAGCACCACTTATCGTCTACGGGCTCGGCCATGTGCTCAGAGCACTGGAACAGAGTGAGCCCTGTCTGGTTAGGAGTAAACACATAAGGAGTTGTTCACAGAAAAGAAGCTTCATCAGAAGACAGCACCAAGAGAAGTAGGAAAATTCTCTTCCTTTTTTCCTGGGTACAAATGAAGTAACTCATTTTGTATATGAATACCCACAGAAAGAAACATTTCTCCCATTCTACTCATTTTCATACTTCTTCTGTCTGACTGTGAAAGGAAACTTGTCCTTCTTGGGTCAAAGCAAATGGTAGGCATGGTTATCCTATAGCAAGATGTAAAATGAGCTTTTCCTGCATGTGTGGAAATCTCGCTGAAATATCAAGACAAAGGGACAGGTGGCAAAAGGAGTGTTAGAGGAGTCTCGCCTACAGTAAAAGGAAAGCATATCGATGTCTGTCACACACTCCTAGCCACATAAGAGAAGGCTAAAGGTTCATTAAGGGGTTATTCAAACAGTATTGTGAGGCTGGAGAGATTGCTTAGTGGTTAAGGCACTTACCTGTGAAGCCTAAAGACCCAGGTTCGATTCACCACTACCCACGTAGGCCAGATGCATAGGGTGGCACATACATCTGGAATTCGTTTGCAGTGGCTGGAGGCCCTGATGTGCCCAACTCACACATACACACACTCTCTCTCCCTCCCTCTTTTGCTCTCTCTCATAAATAAATCATTTTTTTTAAAAAAAAGAGTATGTGTAAAGGCAGAAAAGTGGGACACAGTGTTGGCTCCTTCGCCCTTTACAAGTAACACCAACTCTATCAAAAGAAAATCCACCAGATATCCTGAGATATTCTAGGGGGCAGAGAAATGGCTCCTTCCTCACAGATCGTTTCTTGCTGAGTTTACAGGAAATTGGCCCTATGTAATTACTCATGTGGAATGAAAGAAAATTCTTGAGGGAAATTAAGACAGATCTGTAAACTGGGAAAAATTCACTAAGCAAACACAAGTTTCAGCATCATGCCTTTATAAGCATAAAATAGGAGGCCACTTAAGACCATGACAATAGAACAAAAAATGCAGAGCAACAAGCGAGGGCAGCATTTATTCAAACACCAGTGACAATATGTTTGAAGTTTCCTGTGGTCTGGGGATCTTCGGAGGGTAGCAAGGCATTAAAACACCTGGAAAGACGCAACTACAAAAGCGAACTGCTAGAAAGGGCTCCCAGAAGGAATATCCTATGTACACTGTACAGAACGAGAAAGGTCACCAGCAAAACAGGACAAGAACCCTTACCAAAAACCAAATGGACTGGTACCATGACCTTGAACTTCTCTGGACTGTGAGAAAATAAGGATCTGTTGCTTAAACTACAGTCTGTGGTGTTTGTTAGGGGAACCAAATCTGCAAAGATATTGAGCTGTTGCTTGGGCGTCCATGTTTACCCATAGGAGAGAGGTATCAAAGGAAGATGAGAACGGATGGATGCAGATACCGTGAGAACCCTGGTACAAACAGGAGCTGTCAGAGTCCAGAAAGCAGTGGCAGCCACCACATCAATCTTTGTCCTTCTTCTGTACCCACTCTCCCACCACCACTGACCCTGGGGCACCAAGAACACACCACTAAGGAAGGGCATAGCCTGAATCGTAGACTAAGTGGAAAACTGAGATTTGGGATTGAGCTAGGAGGACTTTTCACAGCTGGCCTGTGTTCATAGGCAGAGAGAGCACCAAGCTAGAAACTCCACAGGCTGAATAAAGGAAATCCAAAAGATCTTGCTCTACATAGTGTGATAACAGGAGAAGAGACACTTCTGACTGAGCCGGATCAGCTCATTTATCAAACCATCTTACTAGTTATTTCAGAACCTAGATAATAAAATGGCATACAAAAGAATGATAAACAACTAAGTATCTTTATAGACTTGATTGCTGTAACAAAACACCCCAGCCTTACAGTTCTGGAGGCTTGGAAGACCAAGATCAAGATGGCAACTGATTTAGTTCCCCGGTGTGTTCTCGGCCTGGCATGTAGAAACTTGTTCTCTCTGTCCTCACACTAGGGAGATGGAATGCTTTTTTCTGGCATCACTTCCTGTAAGTCTATGAATCGCAGAGCCCTGTGTGTATGGCCTCATGTGACCTTACCTATTTCAAACCTAAAGGGTCTATTTACAATTATCGCCACATTGGACTTAGGGCTTTAACATATGAAAGTGCAGAAGCTATAAATCAATCTACACCAATATCATTGCAAAAATAACCTGGGGGCTGGAGAGATGGCTTAGCGGTTAAGGCACTGGCCTCCTAAGCCTAAGAACACTGGTTCCAACCTCCAGGTCCCACATTTAGCCAGATGCAAAGTGATGCAAGGGCGCAATGCCACAGTTGCCCACAAGGGGCACACACATTTGGATTTCGTTCTCAGCGGCTGAGAGGCTGCTGGTGCGCCCATCTCTATCTGTCTTCCTCTCCCTCTCTCTCTGTCTCTCTCCAAAAAAAAAAAAATCTGGGAAAACAGATAATGAAAAAAGATTCATTAAAAAAAGTAGCCAATCTACACAAATGTATACAATACTTTATAGTCCAAAAAAGGTAGGAAAAAGAGTGAGTATAATTTTGTGCTTAAAACTTCTCTTAGAAAAAGAATCACTGGGACTAGAGAGAGAGCTTAGTGGTTAAGCACTAAATAATAACAAAATAAAATGTGAGCATAAATCATGTTAAAAATTCTGTAGGAGGCTGAGGATAGTTCAGTGGTTAAGGGTGCTTGCCTGAAAAGCCTGACAGCGCGGGTTCAGTTCCTCAGGATCCAGGTAATACCAGATGTACAAAGTAGAGCATGAATCTGGAGTTTATTTTCAGTGCCCTAGTGTGCCCATTCTCTTCATTTCTCTCTCTCTCTCTCTGTCTCTCTCTCTCTTTTTCCCTCCCTCCCTGTCTCTCAAAACATTCTGCATGACATCAAAAGTTTTTAATAGATTTAAGTATGGAAAGGGGTTAAAAATAAAATTGGAGGCCTGCGAAGCCTAAGGACCCAGGTTCCATTTTCCAGTATCCATTTAAGCCAGATGCACAAGTTGGCACATGTGTCTGGAGTTCATTGGCAATGGCTAGAAGCCCTGGTGTGCCCTTTCTCTCTCTCCCTCCCTCTCTCTCTCTCTCTTTCTCTCTCTCACTGCCACTTTCTCTCTCAAATAAATAAAATATATGAAAAAATAAAATTGGCTTAAAAATATTTCAGAAAGTAAAATTATAATACACATTTATTTAGTTATAAGAACCTGAATTATCACCAAATATTTCAGGAATAACTGTTATGCTGATTGAAAAAGGAACAGAAAGTCTAAGTGCACTAAGAAGTGTGCTTGTACTTATGTGAAACTGTGATGCAGTCTGGAAGTCTGAACAGAATTAAAATTATAGTACGATACAGATGGTCACAACAGTTCAGGATGGAAGGCAGAGTGTGGGCTGTTGTCTCTTGTCCTAGAGACAAAGTAGAGATGCTGACACCATGAGGCATCAGCGTGAGATAAGGGCACAGGGTGGTACAATGCTCACAGGAAAGAGGGAGCACCACTGAGGCCCTGACCCGGGAGGGCTGAGCAGGAATTCTCCAGAAAGAGCGAGGCAAAGAGCGGGAAGCCAGGCTGCTGAGGTTTATAAATGCATGGAATTGTATGGAAAATACTGTGCAGTGACTCTGCACAAAAAAGAAGGAAGGTGGTAAAATCTATATGCGTTAGCCCACCTCTGATTAACAGAAATCCAATAAAAGGAAAGCAGCGAGGTACATGAGAAAGGATTCCATTTCACCCTGATGTGCAGCCGGGGGGTAGGCAGTGGAATCAAGAAGAAAAGAAATGCAATCATCACATACTCCATGTCTTGCCAGTGAAAAATAATTACATACTCATAGTAATATAAAGATTGATTTTTTTTCTCCTCAGAGGCATAAAACAGTCAGAAAGCACAGAAAGTATGGTTGTAATTGCAGACCAGAATGCAAATGTTACCCACCTTAACCATATAAAACAAAGCTTAGAAGAGAGAAAAGAAGTAGCAGAGGGAAGAGGGGAGGCATTAATTTTTTGCCTTCAGCAAAATCAAGCCAATTGACTAATGTAAAAGAAGTAAGAACGAGAATCATTGATATATTTTCTAAAGATACAAACGGAGCCAACTACAGAGCTAGAAACAATAATGCGACAAGCAAAATTTCAGGACAAAGAGCTGAGCAAGTAGGCGAGTGACCCAAACCGTACTCACTCAGCAGGAAGTAGAAGCCGCCCATGTCATTGCATGAAGAGTTAATGGTTGGCAAATTCTGTTTTAGTAACTGCCAGAAACATTTTGAAAACTGGCTAAAAGAGGTCCCAGTGGAATGAGGCTGGGAAGGGAGACGTAGGGCAAGAGCCCTTCCCTTCTCATAAACTCATTTTCACAACTTCTTACACTTGCTTACATTGGTCAGTTTTCTCTCAGTATAACAAACAAATACCCGAAAGAGTCAACTTATGAAGAGGGGAAGTTTGTTTGACCTCACGGTTATGGAGTTTTCATCCCCAAGTCAGATGGTCCTACTGCTTTGGAGCTATAGCAAGTCACCATGACAGTCCAGGAAGCCACAGCCAAGCAGCTGGCCTCCTGCTGGGAACACAAAAGAGAGGGAGAAGGGGGGAAGGGGTTGGAGTCACACCTCAGTCCTTGGAGCATTACCCTCATGACCTGAACACGTGTCACCAGGCCCCAAGTCTTAAAGTTTCCACCAACTCTTCAGGGAGCAAGCCCTTAACACACCGACATCTTGAGGAGAGTTAAGATCCAAACTATAGGATTTGAACAAGAACAAATAAAAAATGAAAACACATGAAGCTGGGTGTGGTGATGCACACCTTTAAGCCCAACACTCAGGAGGCTGAGTCAGGGTGATTGCTGTGAGTTCAAGACCAGCCTGGGGCTACACAGTAAATTGGGCTATAGTCAGACCCTGCTTCAGAAAACACACACACACACACACACAAAAAAGGTAAGTATTTAGTAAATACCAAGAGGCTAAGTATATAGTAAATGCCAAGAAAAAAATAGAAATAAAATCTTTGAAATATTTTTCTAAAGTTATGAAAAGAACCAATTACAGAAGTAAAATTAAAAATAAGAGAGGCTGGGGAGATGGCTCAGTCAGGAAAATGCTTGCTTTGCAAGCACCAGGGCCCAAGTTCAATCCCAGAACCCACTTTAAAAAGCAGGGTATGGTGGTTCCTATGTGTAACCGTAGCACTGGGAAAGCAGAGACAGGCAGAACCAGGAAGTTACTGGCCAGCCAGTCTAACCTACTTGGCAAGCTCCAGCCCATCGAGAGACCCTGTTTCCAAAATGAATAGATAAATATAGTAGTCAGCACCTGAGAAATCAAACATCTCTGGCCTCCACATGCACATGACACATGTGCACATGCATGCACACACATGCATACTGACAAACATGCACACACACTCACAAAACAACAACAATAATCCACTTTCTAAATGTTGACTGAAGCCAAAACTACAGCCAGTATAGAATAAAACTTTAATCTACTAAGAAATTGGCTGACAGGTATCACAGTTAATACAAGTACTGAAAAAAATATTTATAATCTGAATAAAAAGGAAACATTTATGCTTTCTATCTATTTCACACATACACTACACACGAACATACTCTTGCAACAGAACTATCACACGATTATCCCACCACAGGCTGTTCAGGACATTCAGATAGTGGTGCACAACATAGACCAAGTAATGACTGCTTCACAGGCTCAAATCCTCTGATGAAAACTAACTCAGTCCAGAGATACAATGTGTGCTCTATGACCCAAAATGTGAAACAAATGGTGCACTTAATTTTAATTACCCTACTGAAGTTTTGCCGAAATGGGCCAACACCGCAACAAGCTGCACTACTAGGACAAGGGTCCAACTGCGAGGGCCAGCAAAGTTGGTCTGCAAAAGCTAGGTTGGTTAACCGCTGTAGGTTGAATCATCTGTGCCATCCATCCATGGAAGGTTCCACAGGCAATGTAAAAACAAATAGCTATCTACACATCAAAAACACTTTTCAGAACACTTGGCTCGTAAGCCGTAGTTTGCTCACTCCTAAACTAAAGTGTCAAAGACAATAAGGCACTTTATCAATTCATAAAATGACATCACACACTTTATAATTTAAGTTACTTGTGTTAACTTCAGATCATAGACCATCAATTTTGTCATATGTAAGTCCTGATGTTCAAAAGGCTTTCGAATAAGATCTGGCCAAAGAGACACTTCAGCAAATGTAGACCTTGCTTTTCTCACTCCTGTCACACAGAAACAAACAAAATCAAGACACTGACAAAGGCAGATATCCCTAGCGAGGGCCTCTCTCTCCTAGTTGATATATTTGATTTTTTATCTCTCCATCAAAAGGAGATCCCCAACCAGCTTCAGGTATATATTCTATCATTGTGTTTTGAGAATCACATCAAAGACCATCTTGGGGCAATCTTTGAACAGCAGTTGACACTGACATCAAACTTTAAGAGATGGCTCACAAAGGAGATTTCAATGCTTCTAAAAAGTGATGTTGAATAAACATAAAGATTAGATTAGCACTTGGCAAGGACATTGATTTCAATGCTTAATCACTTCAAGTCATAAAAGTGATGTTGAATAAATTGATAGTGTAAAATAAAAAAGAAAATTCAAAAGATTAGCATTAAGATCCTAATTATGTTGGTGAGCAAAATATAGTCCTAAATAAAAGTGTCAATAGGACATTGATAAAAGAGGCTTACTAGGAAACAGTCACCTGAGATGAATCACCAGGCAAGTTATGGAGGAATATTTATTTAATGAAGCTTACAGATCCAGGTTCCATAAAGGCAGGTTCCAAGTTCCATAAAGGCAGGAAAAGCAGGAATGAATTGACAGTGTAAACAGCAAAAGCAAAAATACAGCCAAAAGGTCACACAGCACACTTCAGGAACTCCTGCTAGGCACATTTGCATATCTTTACAATGGAATTCAAAGATCACTAATTATGTTGGACCTTGAGCAAAATGCAAATAGTCCTAATAAAAATGAAAATTGGGGTGTCAATAGTGTTAATAATATGATAAAAGAGGATGAAAAATCATGTGATGAGGAAAAGCACTTGGTAGGTAACTCAAAATAAAACAATCATATAAAGGCACAGAGTAAACATTTTTAACCAAGGAGAAACTAAAACAATGCAAACTCAAAATCTTCGTCATCAAAAGTTCAAGTTCAATATAACCAGAGTTAGAATGGACAGTTCTTATCAGATGCATGATCATAATTGCATGGCTAAGCATCTACTGGAACAGGCAACACATGAAACATTATCCAAAAAAAGGTGTGCAGGACAACCTTAACCACCTTTGAAAAATCAGTCAGCTCTTCCCAAGAACAGCATTTTAAGTCTTTCCTCAGGCATCCTCTCCATTGTGTAAATCAAGTCAGGCCACCTTCCTTCCACCTTCCTTAAGATTGCTAATGCGTTGACAATGCTCAACCAGTGTCAATGCCACTGGACATCTTCACACATCAGTCCATTACAAATTTAACCTTGATCAAATTTAATTCTGGGCTTCCCTTAGAAAGAGAGACAGCTCAGAATAGTCCAGTTACCACTCCAGAAAGTTGCAAGCACCAAGTCCAATTTCCAAAACCCAGGTTCAATTCCCCAGAGCCCATGTAAACCAGATGCACAAGGTGGCATATGTGTCTGGAGTTCATTTGCAACAGCTGAAGGCCCTAGCATGCCCATTTTCTCTCTCTCTCTCTCTCTCTCTCTCTTTCTCTCTCTCCCTCTATTTCTATCTGCCTCTTTCTCTCTTCCTCTCTCTCTCAGATAAAAATAAAATTAAAAAAATTAAAGAATTTAATTCTAACAGACTGGAGAGATGGATTAGCAATTAAGGGACTTGCTGCAAAGCCAAAGGACCCAGGTTAAATTCCCAAGAAAACTTAAGGTTAGAATGGATCCATATCGATGCCAGTTGCACTTTGAAATCACAGTACAATTGTCTGGACAGTACAAAGTTTATTCCAGTGGCTAGAGGCCCTGGCAGTTCACCCATTGCCCATTTTCTCTCTCTCTCTCTCTCTCTCTCTCTCTCCTCCCCCTATTTCTATCTTCTTTCTCTCTCTCTCAGATAAATAGAATGTTTTTTTTTTTTAAATCATTCTACTAACTATACAAATAACCAATGTTGTCCAACAATAGAGGGTAGATTTGAGGAGAACCTTTTAGTTTGTTTGGCTTTTAGCTTTAAGAAGACAGGTAAGTGCAAACATCTTCCACTGAACACATACCTTATTCACATGCCAGTGTGGGCATAACTATACAGAGTTCACTGAGGAGAGCTTTATACATGACCAGTTCTCCTTCCAGCCACTCCATAGTCTCCACAGGCAAAGCATAGCCAAACCTTAACCAAGAAAAATGCACATCCATGTTAAGTCCACATGCAAACTTTATTCATTCAACAAATTCCTTCCCAATCTTTGGATGCTTTGTAATTGACATATAAGTGAGCCATGCCTTCCTATAAAATTGTTGGGTCTATATTTAATGTTAGTATTAAAGTAACAATTAGCAGTTTAAAAACTATTTCCTAAACTTAAAGTTTTCAACTTAAGAACTGTATGTAGGGGCTTGGGAGATGGTTCTGTGGTGACAGCACGTGCTGGGATTTCCCAGCACCCACGTACAAAGCCAGGCCTGGCCACACATGCCTATGACCCCAGTGGTGAGGATCACTGGCTCCTCGATCAGCTGGTCTAACTGAAGAGCGGGCGTTCCAGGCTCAGAGAGAGGTTCTCTTTTAGCGAGGTATGTCAGACATCTTCCTCTGGCCTCCACACATGTGTGCACAGGATAGACACGTGCATATACCACACACATACCATATATTATGCATACACCAAAAAAGAGACTATATTTAATGGAACCAAAATGTCCAATATAAGAAGTAAGAAAGACTACCATTATACACATTGCCTTTTTTTCCCCTAGAAATATATCAGAAATGTGTCCAGAATGTCCAGAAGTACAGTCCAGGCATCCATTAAGTCCACTTTCTAAAAGTCTTGTCTTTGCACAGTCATTTTTTAGTTAAATATACTATTAGACCCAGCCTGTAAAATGATCCATAGTCTTATTTATATCCCTGTTATGTAATGAAAACTAACTCTCTAAGTATTTGTTAGTCAACTGGCTAAAAACCTGAGAAACTACTTTCACTAAAGATCTCAATGACAATTAAAGGAAAATATGTTACCCATGCTCAGATAACAAATTCATTTCATCAGAAATCTCCCATGTTGCAGGTTCGCAGGTCCTATCACCAAATAGATGAGATAAGCAGTTCAGGATGAAGAGGCCCTCAGCAACTGTGAAGTTGTATCAGCTGATCAGCTTCATTTGAAGGGCTAGTCAGAAAGCACAGACTTTATTTAGTGACTTAAATGCTGATGATGAAGAGGCCAGGAGAAGAAATGTGTTTGGAACTGAAAAGAAATTGAAGGAGATGAACTTAACCTGTAGAGATAATAGTTGTGAAACCATCTCCAATGAAACCGTTCCTTAAACTATCAAAACTAATTTATAAATTTTTATGAGGGCACATGTTTCTAAAACAACTGCATGTTTTATAGTGAATGTGTTGAAGATACATGAGCAAGTTTAACAGACTAGTAATGGAAAGAAGAAAGATGCATTGTTTTATCTATATATTATCACATTAGAGAGAAAATGACCAGTATTTCTCAATGTGTTTCAGTAACTATCTTCATTTGAAATCACTGGCCATGCTTTTAAAATGTATAGTTCTAGACCACAGCACAGAATTTCTGATCCAAGATCTCTACTTAGGTCAGAGAAATCTGCACTTTAAATAGATTCCTAGGGCTAGGGCAACAGCTCAATGGGAAAGGTGCTTGCTCGGCTAGACTACAACCAGAGTTTGGATTCACAGCACCTACATAAATCCAGGTGTAAACTGGTAGACACATCTGTAATCCCAAAATGCCTACAGCAATGTGAAGTACAGTCAAGAGAATCCTGAAGCTAGTGGGGCAGCGGGTCTGACCTTCCCAGAAGCAAATAAGAAGAGAGACTCTGTCTCAAAAGTAGAAGGGAGCGGGGTGTGGTGGTACACGCCTTTAATCCCAGCACTCAGGAGGCAGAGGTAGGAGGATGGCCGTGAGTTAGAGGCCACCCTGAGATTACATAGTGAGTTCCAGGTCAGCCTGGGTTAGAGTGTCAGTGAGATCCTACCCCCCCCAAAAAAAAGAAGGTAGAAGGTGAACAGCTCCCAAGGTCCTCTGACACACACACACACACACACACACACACACACACACACCCAGTAAGTAAATAAGCAAATGAATAGATTCCCAATAAATTTTAATTCTATTTCAATAAAATTCCATCTTATATTGGTTATAGATAACACTTTATTTACTAAAGTTCAAAATTATGGTAGTAAATAAAATATCTTCAGAAATAAAATGCTCTAGGGAGGGGCTGGAGAGATGGCTTAGTGGTTAAGGCATTTGCTTGCAAGCCAGCATACCCAGGTTCAATTCCCCAGGACCCATATTAGCTAGATGTACAAGGGAGAGCACGCATCTGGAGTTCAATTGCAGTGGCTGGAAGCCCTGGCAACCCATTCTCTCTCTCTCTCTCTTCCTCTTTCTCTGTCAAATAAATAAATAGATTAAGATAAAATATTTTTAAAAAAAAGAAATAAAATGCTCTAATCAACAGTCTGTAAACAGTGGCCATGCTCCTCCTGGGACCACCAGGACAGCACTAGTGTACAGCACTTTTAATGACAACAACAGTACAGGACAGCAAATAAAAACAGGCTAGATCCCTTAAGAATTAGACTGAAATGTATATCCTCACTTCTCTCATTCTATTTGTCAAAAAACAGTCATAGGCAAAGCAATACTATACATTATTTAAGGGCATATGCATATCTGAAGATACATATTCAACACTCAAGCATGTGCTATTGGCTGGTCAGAAGTGTGAACAGATAAAGAATAATGAAATGAGTTTAAAAGGATGGGAATGTAGTGCAGTTGGTATGGTGCTTGCTTAACATGCACGAAGCCCATGGATTCACTCTCCAATGACACATAAATGAGACATGGTGGTGCCCAGTGTAATTCCAGTATTTAGGATGTGGAAGCAAGAAGATCAGAAGTCCAAGGTCCTTGGCTGCATAGCAAGTTCCAAGCCAACCTGGATTACAATCAGACCTTATCTCAAAACAAAACAAAACAAAACAAAACAAAAAACAACAAAACAACAACAACAACAAAGTTAATGACCACCCCTTCCTTCACAGTATTTAAGAAATAAAAGTTGGATTTTCCTGTCCCCCCAAAAGAAGTTAATGTAAAACTACCATTGAGTGGTATGAATTACTCAATATTTTGAAATGAATTCTGTACTCACTCATTAAGAAAAGCAAAAATGTGGCTGGGGAGATTGCTCAGTGGTTAAGAGTGCTTGCCACTGAAGCATGCCAGTATAGGAAGACCTAAGAATACCTAGGTTCAACTCCCCAGACCCCAGATAAAAAGCTGGGCAATGGGGCAGGAGAGATGACTCAGCAGTTAGAGGCACTTGCCTGCAAGGCCTAATGGCCTAGGTTTGATTCCCCAGTGCTCAAATAAAGCCATATGCACAAAGTGGCACATGCACCTTGAGTTCATTTGCAGTGGCTGGAAGCCCTGGTGCACCCATTCTCTCTCTCCTTGCAAATAAATAAAAATTTGTTTAAGTAAATAAATAAAGAGCTGGGCATAGCCATATGTATCTGTAACCCCAGTCTATGGTGAGTGGGGGAGAGAACAGGCAAAGACCAGATAATCTCTGGGGCTTGCTGAATGAAAATGGCATTTCTGGGTTGAGACTCTGTCTCAAGGAAGTATGCTAATGAGCAATAGAGAAGGATACCTCAAATTCTACTCTGCATTACACACACAGTACACATGGGCATACACCATGCCACATATACTCTACACACACACACACACACACACACACACACACACACAAAGAAAAAGAAGGAAAAGAAAACATTTCCAAACTGTTCTCAAATAGCTTAGTTATATCACTATTTGCCAACTATGTGTCTTCCTAGGCTAGAAATCATCTCTTCCAGCTATATCTTCCAATCAGTTCTGAAATTAACAGTGAAGTTATTAACCTATTTTTAAACCTGGTTAATTTATATTTAATAAGGTGTTAATTAAGTACTTGAAAGATTTCCAATCTTTCAGTCCAACTTGATGTGTCTTCAAGAATCTTTTGGCAGGAAACGATAAGGCTTAAATACATGAAATATATAATGAACAACTTCATTGAAGAAACTTGCTTTTAGTTACAGCCTATGTGCTAAGCACTGCAAAGGAAGACGGGATTATACGGTAGATAACCAAAGAAAGAGAAAAAATATAAAAGATTCTAAAGAAAGAAAGAATAGCATCTGAGTTTAGTAGGCTCAGATCTGAAAGGGAAAGGAAGGGAACAACAGTTAATAAGGACTTGAATGAAGGCTGTGAGAAAGAGGGGGAGAGCTGTAATTTACAGCTACCACGACAGAGCCCACTGCATCACTTGTGCTAACCACTGCAGCAGGTGCAAGAAACACAGAAATGAACATGATACAAGACTCGCCCGTGAGGAGCTCAGTTAAGTTATACATGTGTTCCTGACTTAGATGAGCACCTGATGCATGGGTAGAAAGAGCAGAAATAAGGCCTGTAGTATGTATGGAGCACTGTTATGATGGAATGGGGAAGAAGAGAGTGCCAGGTGAAACAGGGAGAAAGACTCATGAAAAAACACATATGCAATTTATGTTTACACTAAAATAAAAAATCAAGTACTCCTCAAATATAAAGAACTTACAAAGGTTGAGAATAAAAAATCAATAATAAAATAATCTGTGAACAAAAGACATAGACAAGTCACAGAACATAGAAATAACCCCTAAACATATGAAAAGATCTTTATCCCAGCTTCTGACATGTGAGAAGTTCACATGAAATCTATCCAGATACTCTTTCACATACATGAGAGTGACAAAAATACTTAAGCTTGGTAGTTCAGAATACTGTTTACAAGACCCTGTCAAACACTGCAGGTATGCAAACAACAAGCAAATTCCATGACTTGTCCTATATTTCTACTGAATACTTCTGTTGCATATCTAACTTCCAGTTCACAGAAAATTTGGGGCACAGAGGATATGTTGACAATATTCCAGCATTCAATTAGCAAATACAGTATGAGGAAAAATGTGCACAGAAAACAGACATTTCCAAAATGGCTAGCACTTACGAAAGACTGAACAAGAACTAATTTCCCAAGTGATTCAAAGGCATTGTCAAACTGAAAAAAAGAAATTGAACATCATCTTGCAGTACTGGAAAAGAGCCGTTAAGAGGCAATAGTAGAGAAAGAACGCACAAAGAGAACACTGGGTTAGAAACACTGCGTTCTCCAAGCCTGGTGGCACAAGCTTGCATCCCAGCTACTCGTGGCGCTGAGGATAGCAAGTTAAACGCAAATCTGGGCCAGGGAGTGAATTCAAGGCCAGCCTAATCAACTTAGGATGACCCTTTCTGTAAATAAAAAGAAGTCTGGAGATATAGAACATTTCCTAACATGAATGAGGCCCTAGACTTAATCCCCAGTACCACACACACACACACACACAAATCTACACATTTAAGGGCCATTGCAGTTTGAGTAAAAGTGATGGATAGAAAAGCCAGACTTCAAAAGTCTAAAGTGATGGAGGATTAAAGGATGATTCTTCTCCCACGGTGGCTAAACACTGGAGAGTACATGAGCATGAACTGCACCCTGCAGTGCCTGGTTCCACTAACAGGCTCCGGACATGTCAAGCCCTCTGTGCTTTGCAAAGGAGCCGCACACCGAAAGGACTCCCAGAGATAGAAATAAGCATGTGCCCAGGCCTAGCCTGGAGCGTGAATCTGCCTCTGGTTACTGCCAGGAAGTCATTTATTACCATGGAGCCACAGGAAAAGTCAGCGCTGACTCTCTCCACATGTCTCCTGTAGTGAACCATCTCCAGATGTTTGCTAGGATTTCTCAAAAAGTTACAAAAGCCTGAATCATCCAGTGAATCAGCTTTGGGGATGTTTAAGGACAGGGACTCCAGGTCTACCACTGTAAAGGTATGTTCTTTCATGCCTTTCTGACTCCAAATACCTCGAGACCAGAAAATGTATCTTCAGTTTGTGTGTTTAACAAATGTCTACTGGTCGCCTAGGTCAGATTCCATGCTAGGTGTTAGAGAAAGAAGAATGAATGTAACTTACATGTTACTTACTCAGTACAGTGTGGACAAGCACAGGTTTAAACTGTGAAGAGCTTCACTTTCAGGAGAGGAAAACCTTCCACTCAGAATCAGATGCTCAGTGCACCAGTACCTTGGGAGAAAAGCAGTAAGCAAGAAATTACAATGTGCAAAGTAATAGTTGAGAAAATAATAATTTAATAGGAAATGGAATGGTGGGCACAAACATATAAAAACACACAATTCCATTTTAGAAAGTAATCTATTTTATCAAAACATCTTATTTCAACTAGAAAACAAATCCCACTCACTGGTCCTGGCAAAAGACACTGCATGGGATTCTGAATGTGGAAATGGGAAAGATACAAATAAATCTTCTTCAGGATAGAATTAGACTGTCAGATCTGCTATCAGATCTTGTCAGAAACCATAGAGTAAAGTATATACTAAAATAACACAAATCAGGCTGGAGAGATGGCTTAGCTATTAAGGTGCTTGCCTGTGAAGTCTAAGAACTCATGTTCGAATTTCCAGGTCCATGTAAGCCAGATGCACAGTGACACAAGTGCACAATGTTGCACATGAGCACAAGGGGGCACACACATCTGGAGTTTGTTTGCAGCAGCTGAAGACCCTATGGGGCCCATTCTCTCCCCCCCCCCATCTCTCTTTCTCTCTTCGCAAGACCCTCAAAATAGAAGAAAAAGATGATGTCATCAAATTTAAAAAGAGACTAATGGAGAGAGGGAGGGGATATGATGGAGACTGGAGTTCTAAAGGGGAATGGGGGGAGGGGAGAGAAATATCAGGTGGGTTTTTTTTGTATGTAAGTATGAAAGTCAATAAAAAACAATAATTAAAAAAAAAGCAATCAACTCCATGAGCACTCCTTGATGACTTAGCCAAATAAGGACTTTATGGTGTCCAAAAACCTCATAAAATAATTGAAAACAAAGCACATTAGACATTTGTAACTCTGGTTGCTCATTTTTCCAGATTCAAGCCACTATTGAGCTTGTTAGCCTTGATATGCACCCCCTTGCGCCCTGTCTGTGCTCTGGTTGCCTCACAGAGCTGACTTCTGTTGCAGCCGGCACACTTGCTTAGGTGGTTTCTGAGATGCACAGTGGAGCCTCTCCCTGTCCCTCATCCTGATCCACCTGGAAACTTCTGCCTACTTTCCCAAGCTCACTTGCCTGAACGTGCCCCGTAAAGAAGCACATATTGATGGGTATCTTACTGTTGAAATAAGATCCCCAATCCTTGAAAAATGCCCCTGGGATGATCAAAGCTGACCTCTGCTTTGAAAGGCCCAAGTAAGGTTTCTCTATGTGCTAACTGCAAAGCTCTGAAGAATTCAAAGTCTTTGTAGACTTTTGGTGGGGTAATTGCTATGAGATATCTAAAGAGTTGAAATGGCCTTATAATTTTTATGCTTCTCTTGGCTTTGGGGGAAAGACTTTTTTTTTTCAAACTACAACTTTTGTCATCAAAGTGGGAGAGTCAATTATTCTCACCCTATTCAAAATGACAAAATCAACAGACATTCAAGGTTCCAACCTCTCTTCAAAGGGAGGCTTTGGAATTGGGCTACCATGCAGTCTGGCAAGAATAGCAGAGCTTAGGGAGACAGTAAATGTAAAGCAACAAGGGGCAAATTAGGATGCTGTCTGCAAATTCAGATTCCTTGTGTCTTCACCTCCTTACTGTCCCAAAAGTGGTTTCATCATACAGCTTAGTGCTTCCTGCTTCACAGAGAACTTCTACACTTCTCCCTGTTTGACAGGCAATACCTCTTTGTGACAGAAGAGGGCACTGCGGAGCTTTGGGCTTGCACATGTCCTGCCCCTGTGAGGTTCAATAATCTTAACCGCATAAACCAAGAATATAAAAGCAGGGAGGAAATTGGCATTTTAAAAAGAGAAACCTAAGAAGCAAAAACTCATGAGAAAAAAGTAAAGAACAAAGAGTTAAACTTTTAAAAGGCTTAAAATTGGAGACTGTAGAATGAGAACCCAGTTCCCACAGATAATATTGGTGGCCGCTGTACTCAACATGGTTCTCTCCTGGACTTGCTATATCAGTGTCATTTGTCCATTCTGTGTTTATTTCACTTCATGAGTTCCTTTTTATTTAATTAAAGCTTTGAAATTAAACATGAAATTTCCTTATCAATTCATTTTGAAAATATATTCTGACTTGTTAATCTCTCTGTACTTTAAGAGAAGATTTCTATAGCTTATATTACAAGCATGACAAGGGCAATTATCATTAAAAACTGAGCAGAGCAAAGCCATAGTAATGAGCACTACAACTCACTCACAGACACTTGGTGATAAAGGAATAAAATGAGCCTACCTTTCTCTTTCTGATAACAAAGCAATTACAACTTGTAAAGTAATACAGAGAAAAATAATAATTTAATCAAAAGCTGAGAGAATGGTATGTGCAGAGAAATACAAAGGAAAACAAAAGATAATTTACTTTATCAAAACTTCCCATTATGAGTAGAAAACGAGTTGCCAAAAATGTCAAGATGCACAGCAATATTTTTCTGAGGAAAAATAATTTTCTCTCATTCTTATTCAGAAAATTGCTCCAGAATAATACAATAAGAAAGTCTTTCTTTGATAGTAGAAAGCAAGGAATACAGGTAAAGTAACAAGGGCAAAGTAATGCCCATGTACGCTCTCTCACACACACCTGCGTACAGCCATGCAGACACAAACACACCTCACAGGCACACTCAAGCTTAAAAACTGGGATTCAAAGAATTATGGTGGTCAGCTATGGTGGCATATGTCTTTAATTCCAGTACTTGGGAGGCCAAGGTTGAAGGATCTCCTTGAGTTAAAGGCCTGAGACTACAGAGTAAATTTCAAATCAGCCTGGGCTAGAGTGAGACCCCCCCTTGAAAAACTTAAAAAGAAGGAGGAAGAGGAGGGATGATGATGATGATGATAGATTAGAGAGCACAGGATTAGCATTCTGAATAAATGAACAACTTTGGGACAAAGGGAGAGGTGGCAGCCCTCGTCAAAGACATTGGTAGGTCAAGGACTTTTGGTAGTATTCATGCTGCCACACAGTGTCAGTAGTTCTATTACAATGCCAGAAACATCCAGGCTGGCAGAAAATACATGTGTGGACCAATGCCAGGTCAACGAATTCTATCTGACACATGTTCATCAAGGAACTTGGGCATAGACTTGCCAACCAAATCATTTAAACTTTTTGCACCCTGAAGCTCACAAGCCCACCTCCAGCTTAAATTACTTGCAGTGTTTTATCTCGACCTTGGGAAGGGCACAGCTCACCTGTCGGGGAGGCTATGACGATTAAGCACCAAACGGAAAGGGCTCTGAAGCGAAGGACTTAAATATTCCAAGATGCCGCACAAGCTAGTCTGACCTACAGAGCTGACACAGGTTTCCTGCTGTTCATGTCACCAATCATGTCCCTCTTCCAAGCATTGTGACAGCAAAAGGAATAGCCTAAGAGTCAGGCTCTGCTTCCCACATCAGGGGAAATTGTATCTTCGCACTGTATCTGTTACAACGGTGCCAAGGTGAATGCAAAGAATTTCCAGGCTTTAGGAAGGAGGAATAAGCATTAACTGTCAAAGTGGTTGTTCTGTTTTACATATGCACTCATTCATATTCTCTCTCTCTCTTTTCCTTCGCCCTCAGCTTCTCTGTACCCTTTCCAATCCATCCCATTATCACTCCATTCCTGATTTTTTTCATTGTTTTCTTGTGCCCACACACTTACTCTTAACCCTAGTTTCTCAATTTCAATATTAGTCACGATGTCCCATGTATGCATAGTTCATATTTCTGGATGTCTGTCACAGTACAAAGCTGGAACCTATGGATTATGAACACACGATCACTCAGCTCAGTCGTTCACCTGATGCTTATATCTTCTGTGAGTTATGACCAGCTTCTCCCAATCCACTGTCTTAAAAGCCTTTCTCCTTTGCAAACTTATCTACCACACCAAAATTCTACAAAGACTTTGAATTCTTTAGAGCTTTGCAGTTAACACATACAGAAACCTTATTTGGGCCTTTCAAAGCAGAGGTCAACTTTGATTGTGTCAGGGGCATTTTTACAGGATTGGGATCTTATTTCAACAGTAAGACATCCATCAATGTGTGCTGCTTCATGGGGCACATTCAGACAACAGAGCTTGGGGAAAGTAGGCAGAAGTTTCCAGGTGGATTAGGACAGCGGACGGGGAGAGGATCTACTGTGCATCTCAGATACTTGCCTCTGGTGAGTTTCCGTATTGTGAGTGAATATCTGGAATATTACCTGCTTCTGCATGTCTTGCTGGATGAAAATTCCAAATAGCTTAGATTTATAATCTACTAGCATGAAACTTCCTCCTACTACATCTGTCGTCTAATGTAGGCAGCAGTTTAGATACATGAATGGATACATGGACAGACATAACTAATTGCAGGAGTTTGTCCTGGACCACTGATGTTAAGAGATAGAGGAAAGAATGATGAAACCATGATTTCATTACTATAACGATATGCCCAAGGCAAGCTAACTTTATAAAGAAAACAGGTTTGTTGAGCTCACAGTTTTAGAGGCTAAGTGTCTAAACAGCATTGTGCAGGTGCCAGAGTCCTGGGTGGCAATGGGGGTAAAACATGAGGGATCAAGCCATCCCATCATCAAAAAGAAAGGCAGAGAAAGTAGATTTCCACAGTCCCTTCTGGGGAGCACCCTCAAGTGATCTAAACACTTCCTCTTCCAAGACCCACCCCCTTCTTCCAACCACACCACCTGTTAATCCCACCACCCTGGGCACTATACTCCCAAGCCATGAACCTTGGGGACAAGCCATAGCACATAGCAAAATGAATGACTAAAGATCAAGACACATTCTTGTAGATATTCTTAGATGACCTGTGTCACAGCCCTCAGGTGGGATTTCCCAGGAGTCTCTTGTTCTAGATCTCCTTTTCCCCACAGTAGCCATTCTCAAAACTCTCCCACTGACATTTTTATAATTTATGTTAAGCTCCTGGCCTTGGTTTCCCTGTCATTAGTTTTCATGTTTGCATTGAAAGATGGTTGCTCCAGTTTTTAAGTACAAAGACCATCCTGATATAGTTCAGTACCTGCTGAGTAATTGATAATGATGATCTCACCACTGCGAAAGGCATTTATGCACAGGTCAAGAATCAGTTATGATATCCTAGAATGTCTCATCAATGGCTTTACTTTTTTGTATTGAAGAAGAATGTATGCTCAGATGAATACAGATTTAAAAAATTAAAGATATTTTCTCTCCTTACACAGTTGTGGAACATTTTGTTTGCTATTTTTAAAATAAACCTGTTTATAGAAAATGAAATCAATGTGGTTCGCATGTGTTAGTAGAAAGAACAAATTCTCTGGAGTTTGTTTGCAGTGGCTGGAGGCCCTGGTGCTCCCATTCTCTCTCTCTATCTCTTTCTCTCTCTCTCTCAAATAAGTAAATAAAATATATTTTAAAGTTTTTTTTTAAAAAAAGAGTGCTAGGAGTTCCGGGTAAGATGGCGGCATAGGAGCCACACCAAATCGGATCAGGCAGAGAATCAAGAAAAACTACACTCATCTGAGGAAGAGAGCAGAATATTTTCTCCGGGAAATAGCGGAAAAGCAAAAGACAGCCAGAAACCCACTGTGGAGAGTGCGGCCCCCGGCAGCTCGCTCCCCAACGCCGCCGCGGCTGCGGACTCCCCAGCCGCGGACTCCCCAGCCGCGGGCTCCCCAGCCGCGGGCTCCCCATCCACGGGCTCCCCATCCGTGGGCTCCCAGCGGCTTCGCTCCACCCCAAGAGCACCCCAGCAACTTCACTTCACTCAGCCGGTTCCCCAACGGATCTGCACCAAGACTCCAACTCTCGATCCAAAACTTCCAACCAGGTCAGCTAAGCCCCGCTGAGCTTCCACTCCAAACGCCGCCCGAACAAACAAACAAAAAAAAGGGACTTTTCAACCTCATCAGTCTCCTCACAGAGCCCAGAAATCAAAGAAAAATCTGCGGAGCTACTGAAAGAGACACACACCGTGAGTTGCTGCAGGCTTCCTGAATTCGCCCATCCCCATTCATCAGCTCCCCAGGGAATTGGTAGAATCGAACAACAACCAGTGGCAAATTTGAACCACATCGTCAACACCGGCCCCAGCTGACCTGACCCAAGCTCCACAGCCCAGGTAACGAGGTGGGCACCCAGCATTGGTGAGTTTAAAAGCCACACCAAAAGATAACAAAGGCCTGCATTGGAAGTGCTAACCACACTTTCCAGGTCAAGGCAAGGTATGTATTACATATTTGTGGGTGGCTTTACCATTTTCAAATAAGCTGAATGTGAGGGGTTGAATATTGCTATCTGTACTACTTATAGATTTAAAGGGCCTTTATCTTTTGCTTCAGTTATTATTGAGGACAGGGTCTGATTCCCAAGCTGACAGGACTAAGGGAGTGGACCATCACATGCCCTTAGGGATTTTAACCCTATAGGACTGGTTGTCTCAATTCTCACACTTGTATACTCTGTGTTCAAGTCAATTGAATGTGTATTTTGCTCTGTTGAAGTTTAGAACTTGCATCGAAATTGTTCCACCAGTCCACTACAATAATTGCTTAACAAGCAAACTCAACAGCTAGGAGTACTTCTACTTAAGTACAAGTGCTACACTTGACACCTTAAACCCATATCCTAAAATAATATAAAGGTGGATCACAACACCTAAGAACACTGAAGATAAATAGGAAACCTAAGCATCAAAGCAATCCAGGATGCAAAAGTCACTACACTATAATACAAGAAACACAAAGAATCAAGACAATGCAATACCACCAAAAATTGCAAATGCATCAGATAGGTCCAACAATGAGACTGTTTTAGATGAAATTCCTGACAAAGATTTCAAGGGAATGATGATATCTATGCTCAAAGAAATGAAAGAAGAAATGAAAGCAATCCGAGAAGAAAACAAAGGAATTAGAGAAGAAAACAAACTGTTGAAGGAGATTACAGAGAAACAGTTTAATGAAATAAAAAGGTCATTAGAGGACATGAACAAGGAAATAGAACTACTGAAGAAAAACCAGGCTGAAATCTTAACATTGAAGAACACAGTCAGTGAAATAAAAAACTCTGTGGAAAGTCTCACTAGTAGAATGGATGAAGGAGAGGACAGAATATCCAAGCTAGAAGACGAGGTGGCAGATCTATCACAGTCCAACAAAGAGAAAGACAAGCTAATAGAAAGGTATGAATGGGAACTCCAAGACATGAGGGACACTATGAAAAGATCAAACATAAGAATTCAAGGTATAGCAGAAGGGGAAGAATTTCAATCCAGAGGCTTAGTAGGTGTTTTCCATAAAATCATAGAAGAAAATTTTCCCCAAATTGGGAAAGAAATGCCAATGCAGATACAAGAAGCATTTAGAACACCAAACAGACAAAACCTAGAAAGAACCTCTTCTCGCCATGTTATAATTAAACTACTAAATACACAAACCAAAGAAAGTATACTGAAAGCAGTTAGAGAGAAAAAGCAAATGACATTTAAGGGGAAACCCATCAGGGTCACAGCAGATTACTCAACACAAACCCTAAAAGCCAGGAGGGCCTGGAGTGATGTATTCCAAGTTCTGAAAGATAAAAACTGTCAACCAAGATTACTTTATCCTGCAAAGCTTTCTATCCAAATTGATGGAGAAATAAGGACATTCCACAACAAAGACAGGCTAAAGGAATTTATGACAACTAAGCCAGCTCTACAGAAAATACTTGCAGGAATCATTCATGCTGAAGAAAAAGCAAAACACACACAGCAGGAAATAGGAAAAAGAAATCATATTCAACAGTTAGAACAAGTGAGTAAAAAGAAAACCAGGAAGAACTACAAAACAAGAAAAATGGACAGATCAAATACATATCTTTCAATAATAACTCTTAATATCAATGGCCTCAATGCCCCAATCAAAAGACATAGACTTGCAGACTTGATTAAAAAGCAGGATCCTACCATCTGTTGCCTTCAGGAAACTCACATCCGAATAAAAGATAGAAACATTCTTAGGGTGAAAGGCTGGAAAAAGATATATCAAGCAAATGGACCCAGAAAACAAGCAGGGGTTGCCATTCTAATTTCTGACAGGATAGACTTCAAACCAACATTAGTGAGGAGAGATAAAGCAGGTCACTTTATACTGATTAAAGGAACACTCCAACAGGAGGATATCACAATCCTAAACATTTATGCTCCCAACACGGGGGCCCCCAATTACATCAAACAAACACTATCGGACTTAAGGTCAGAAATAACACCTAACACAATAGTAGTGGGTGACTTTAATACCCCGCTCTCATCACTTGACAGGTCTACCCAACAAAAAATAAACAGAGAAACAGCTGCATTAAATGATATCATGGAACAAATGGACCTAACAGATATATACAGAATATTCCATCCAAATACTGCAGAATATACATTCTTCTCAGCGGCACATGGGTCATTCTCTAAAATAGACCATATGATAGGACACAAATCAAATCTCAACAAATACAGGAAAATTGAAATAATCCCTTGTATGCTATCTGACCACAATGGGATTAAACTGCAAATCAACAACAAGAAAAACTACAGAGCATACAGAAATTCATGGAGACTAAACAGTACATTATTGAATGACATGGGTCATTGAAGAAATTAAGAAGGAAATCAAGAAATTCATAGAATCAAATGATGATGAGAATACAACATACCAAAACCTGTGGGACACAATGAAGGCAGTCCTACGAGGGAAATTTATAGCTCTAAGTGCCTATATTAAGAAACTAGAGAGTTCACAACTAAACAATTTAATGCTTCACCTTAAGGCCTTGGAAAGAGAAGAACAAGGCAAACCAAAAATTAGTAGACGGGAAGAAATAATAAAGGTTAGGGCAGAAATTAATGAAATGGAAACCAAAAAAACAATCAAAAAAATCAATGAAACAAAGAGTTGGTTCTTTGAAAGGATTAACAAGATTGACAAACCCTTAGCAAATCTGACCAAAAGAAAGAGAGAAGAGACAAAAATTGATAAAATTAGAGATGAAAAAGGCAACATCACAACAGATACCAAAGAAATTCAGAAAATCATACGGACATACTTTAAGAATATATATGCCTCTAAGTTTGAAAACCTGAAAGAAATGGATGATTTCCTTGATTTATATGACCTACCAAAATTAAATCAAGATGAGATAAACCATTTAAATAGACCTATAACAACCACAGAGATCCAAGCAGTCATAAAAAGTCTCCCAATTAAAAAAGCCCAGGCCCAGATGGATTCACTACTGAATTTTACCAGACATTCCTGGAAGATCTAACACCAATGCTTCTCAAACTTTTCCATAAAATAGAAGAGGAAGGAATTCTACCAAAATCCTTCTATGAAGCCAGCATCACCCTGATACCCAAACCGACAAAGACAGATCAAAAAAGAAAACTATAGACCAATCTCCCTCATGAACATAGATGCAAAAATTCTCAACAAAATACTGGCAAACAGAATACAAGAATATATCAGAAAGATTATTCACCCTGACCAAGTAGGCTTTATCCCAGAGATGCAGGGATGGTTCAACATACGCAAATCCATAAATGTAATACACCATATAAATGGTCTGAAGGACAAAAATCACATGGTCATCTCAATAGATGCAGAAAAGGCATTTGACAAAATCCAACACCCCTTCATGGTGAAAGTACTACAGAAACTTGGAATAGAAGGTACATATCTCAACATAATAAAAGCTATTTATGACAAACCTACAGCCAACATAATACTTAATGGGGAAAAACTTGAAGCTTTTCCTCTAAATTCAGGAACAAGACAAGGGTGTCCACTTTCTCCACTATTATTTAATATAGTATTGGAAGTCTTAGCCATAGCAATAAGGCAAGAGACACTCATAAAGGGGATACAAATCGGAAAGGAAGAGGTCAAATTATCATTATTTGCAGATGATATGATTCTATACATAACAGATCCTAAGGACTCTACCAGCAAATTATTAGAGCTGATAAACACTTTTAGCAATGTAGCAGGATACAAAATAAACACACAGAAATCAGTAGCTTTTCTATACACTAACAACAAACATGCAGAGGATGAAATCAGGAATCTCTCCCATTCACAATTGCCTCAAAAAAATAAAATACCTTGGAATAAACTTAACCAAGGAAGTGAAGGATCTCTACAATGAGAACTATAAAAAACTCGAGCGACAAATTGCAGAAGACACAAGGAAATGGAAAGACATTCCATGCTCCTGGATTGGAAGAATCAATATAGTGAAAATGTCAATCTTACCAAAAGCAATCTACACATTTAATGCGATCCCCATTAAAATCCCAATAGCATTCTTCACAGAAATAGAAAAAACAATACTAAAATTCATCTGGAAACACAAAAAACCTCGAATAGCCAAAACAATTTTGCATAACAAAAATCAGGCAGGTGGTATAACCATACCCGATTTGAAGTTATACTACAAAGCCATAGTAACAAAAACAGCATGGTACTGGCACAAGGACAGACAGGTAGATCAATGGAACAGAATAGAAGACCCAAATATTAATCCAGACAGCTACAGCTACCTGATTTTTGACAAAAACGCCAAAAATACTCATTGGAGAAAAGATAGCCTCTTTAACAAGTGGTGTTGGGAAAATTGGACATCTGTTTGTAAAAGGATAAACATAGATCCTTGTCTCTCTCCTTGCACAAGAATCAAGTCCAAATGGATCAGGGACCTTAATATCAGACCTGAAACTCTGAAAATGCTAGAGGAAAAGTAGGGGAAACTCTTCAACATATTGGAATAGGCAAGGACTTTCTGAATATAACTCCAATTGCTCAGAGAATAAAAGCACTAATCAACCACTGGGACCTTATAAAATTACAAAGCTTTTGTACAGCAAAGGACACTATGAATAGAGCAAAAAGACAACCTACAGAATGGGAGAAAATCTTTGCCAGTTATTCATCTGACAGAGGATTAATATCCAGAATATACAAAGAACTCAAAAAACAGAATAACAAGAATTCAAACAACCCAGTTAAAAAATGGGCTACGGAACTAAATAGAGAATTCACGGAAGATGAAATACAGATGGCATATAAACATCTAAAAAAATGTTCTACATCCTTAGCCATCAGGGAAATGCAAATTAAAACCACTTTGAGATTCCACATCACTCCTGTCAGAATGGCTGCCATCAAGAAAACAAATGACAATAAGTGTTGGCGTGGATGCGGAAAAACAGGAACACTTCTACACTGTTGGTGGGAATGTAAGCTGGTCCAGCCACTGTGGAAATCAGTGTGGAGGTTCTTGAGACAGCTAGAAATAGATTTACCATATGATCCAGCTATAGCACTCCTAGGCATATATCCAGAGGACTCTTCTCACTACCTTAGAGATACTTGCAAAACCATGTTTATTGCTGCTCTATTCACAATAGCTAAGAAATGGAAGCAGCCTAGATGTCCGTCCACAGATGAGTGGATAATAAAGTTGTGGTACATTTACACAATGGAGTTCTATTCAGCAGTAAAGAAAAATGAAATTATGAAATTTGCAGGGAAATGGATGGATCTGGAAAGGATTATACTAAGTGAGGTAACCCAGGCTCAGAAAGCCAAACGTCACATGTTCTCTCTCATATGTGGATCCTAGCTACCAATGTATAGACTTGTGTATGAACTGGAACCAAAAATAGGTACCAGAAACCAGTAAGCGGGTAAAAGGCTATAAGGGAGGGAAGAAAGGGAAGGACTTAAGTGTATGGTAATACACATATGTAAGTAGAAGAACTGAGTACAGGGAGGGGAATGGCCTAAGCGAGGCCATGGGAAGAGAATGCATACAAAAAGGGCAGGGGGAGGGACAATCTAAACTCAAGATATTATCAATAAGACATATGTAAAACTACTTTTTTTGATTAAGGTCACGTCTAGAAGATGTAGACTGTTACTAGAAAATTTTCAGTACCTGTGATGGAACTCCTTCCAGTGAGATGTTGGCCAAGGAGGTCCCGGTAGCCTCCAAAACATTAAGGCTTTTGCCAAAGCCCTTGGTTTCCCTAGAGAAATAGATAGTAAGACCCTATTGCTGAAGACATCTCATGCCTGAGAGGCAAGGACACTGAGAAAGCAAGCTGGTGCTGAGCAGAAAACCTTCTCCCTGTAGACCAGCCAACTGAAAGCTGGAAAAAGCTGCACTGCACGCAGCGTATGGGAGACAGAAGCCATCAACAGTGAAAATAGTGGATGCTGAATATTCAAGCTTGGCCAGACAGGCCCAATGACTGAACAGGTGCAATAGTGGCGTGTCTACTCTTGGGGTAACCAACTGCTCCATAATTGGACTGAAGGCCCTCTCTACGGGAGGGAATACATACCGGTACTGAAAAACCTAAGTAAAAGTATATGGTAGGTGAGGTCATGAGCCTTGGGGGTATAAGCCTGCTCATGTCTGACTAAATGTATATATTATTCCCACCAAGCTGCCCTGGGGACACTACACTAAATGTTCATGTCCACATATTAACGCTATTCTCACTTCTGGCTAGAGAAGCTTCTCTTTTCAGATGGTGATGACCACTGGGACGACACAAAAGGCAACATAGTGCTGAGAAGAAGGGATGGAGGAGTGCCTAGCACTGAAACACCTCTGTCACATCCTCCAGTGGCTCAGGGACCATTGCGGAAGAGGGGGCGGATAGAATGGAAGAGCCAAAGGAAGGATATGACCTCTTACTATGCAGCTGCCCAGACAGAAATTGGCCTCGATATCCATGATCTTGCAGTGCCTAGCAATACCTTTGCAAGACCCTCAAAATAGAAGAGAAAGATGATGTCATCAAATTAGGAGAGAGACTAATGGAGAAAGGGAGGGGATATGATGGAGACTGGAGTTCTAAAGTGGAATGGGGGAGGGGAGGGAAATATCAGGTGGGGTTTTTTTTGGTATGTAAGATTAAAAATCAATAAAAATTAAAAAAAAAATAAAAAATAAAAAATAAAAGAGTGCTAAAAATAAACATTATACTTTTAATAAATATTATACTTTTAATCATCCTGAGAGTCAGAAAATATTCTTAACATTTTGCAATAACAGGTTATTAATATAGTTCACCATAATTGAAAGCATGTAAAACACATTTATTAAGCAGGCTGAATAAAGGTTGTATACATTTTGTGCTGCATCAAACATAAGTATCTGTCATGATAAACCTCAGACAGATTTGAGAACTCTCTTAGAGATCTGATTCTCAGAGGAAGATGAGCAATTGGAAAAAAAAATGTTCCTTTTCTGCATAAATATCATATCAAGTAGAGCTAGAAGTCAATAATAAATGAAGAAGGGCTAGAGAAATGACTTAGTGGTTAACGTGCTTTCCAGCAAAGCCAAAGGACCCAGGTTCACTTCCCTAAAACCCACATAAAGCCAGATGTTAGAGGCCCTAGCATGCTCATTCTCTATCTGCATCTTTCTCTCTCTTTCAGATAAATAACTAATTTGGGGGTTTTGTTGTTGTTGTTGGTGGTGGTGGTTTTTTTTGAGGTAGGGTCTCACTCTAGGCCAGGCTAACCTGGAATTCACCCTGTATTCTCAGGGTGGCCTCAAACTCATGGTAATCCTCCTACCTCTGCCTCCCTAGTGCTGGGATTAAAGGCGTGTGCCGCCACGCCAGCTTAAATAAATATTTTTTTAAAAGAATAAAATATGGGGCTGGAGAGATGGCTTAGTGGTTAAGGCGCCTGCCTGCTAAGCCTAAGAACACTGGTTCCAATCTCCAGCAATTCCAATCTCCAGGTCCCACGTTTAGCCAGATGCAGTGATGCAAGGGCGCAATGCCACACTTGACCACAAGGGGGCGCACACATCTGGATTTCATTCACAGCAGCTGAGAGACTGCTGGCACGCCCATCTCTGTCTCCCTCTCCCTCTCTATCTCTCTCTGTGTCTCTCTCAAAAAATAAATAAAATAATTTTTAAAAAATTAAAAAAAAAAGAATAAAATATGACACTCGCTGTCTGGGTAATGTCTGCAAAGTATCACCCTGGAAGCCTTGAAGTCTAGAAACACAACAGGTGAATACCATTTCAAAACCTCAGTTCCCTGAGACCAGGAATGAAGGAGAAAGATGTTGCCTTTTTCTGAAAAGATATCTTTTCTTTTCCCTGAGCATAAAGCAGGAAGAAAGAAAAGTGCATATCTTTAAAACTACAGGTGCCTGTGCCATTCTTCTGAAGCCTAAAAATTCTCTAGTTGTAATCTCCAATTAAAATGAAAGCAGAGACTGTTCACATTTTAGAACTTTCTAAAAATAAGAAAGGTAAGCTTGGGCTTAGGCTTTCCTACTAAAATATTTACAGACCAAAGACTTGAGGGAAGCGCTCTTGTTTTCAGAAGTCCTCCTGTCTTAATTACCATATCCTGATTCAGGATCGCACATGCAGATCTGCATCCTTGTTACCTTCTGCTCAAGGAGAAATTTACAAAACATTTGTTTTCCAACAGAAAAATTCTGTACTTTATAAAAGGAAGCTCCGTGGGTTTCCTTTAAAAAAGCAGACTCCCTGCTGTGGTCAAAATGAGTCAATTTACAAAAATGTGAATCAAACAGAATTCTCTCAGAATACATCTGTTGCCTAAAACAAGGCACACCGACTTTAAAATTAAAAAGGCAGCTCTGAAAATTAGACACCAGGAAACATTGATGTCAGGCTCCTGAGTGAAATAAAACAACCCTCAGAGTTAGAAATCACGGGCAAATTCATTAATCCAACATACAGCAAGCCTCCTGAAATCTCCCACCTTCCTTGCAGGCCTACTGTCTGCTCCTGGCCAGCTCACCCCTGCTCTCCCATTTCAATCTATCCCTCACGACTGCAAAGGAAGACACCACCACCCACCCTTACCCCTAGCCGTTTCCTGGCCTTTAATGGGCCATGGATCCAGCCTCACCTCTCCTCCTGCAGACTTGCCCCTATTCTAGGCTCTTCCACTGGGTCCTGCAGCTCCCCATGGCCCCTTTCCATGCCTTTCCTTGTGATTTAAAGCATGTTCTCACCTCATGTCATCTTCGACACCACCCTCCAGACTAGATGAGTTCTGTGTCACTCTCTCTGCCCCCTGGGCTTTTCTGCACAGTGTCTGCCTTGAGTCTGAAGACAAATGCTGGGATGATTGGATCAACGTGTCTCTGGAGTCTAGGCTTGATGAGATAGAGACTCTGTCAGGTTATCCTGATTTTGTCCTTTGCCTGGTGTCACACAGAGCACACTGTTGATTGAAAATATGCTTACTAAATCAATTTTTCTAGCTGTGTTCTTTATCAATAAAACCTTTAAAATACAGCATCAATACCATTCCTCTGGCGGGCTGTACCCCACTGTTTAATCATTCCCTTCTGGACTCTTTTCCATCTCCAACTAAGACTCTGGTACAACCTGGATTTGCCAATACTTTTCCCCTAAAGGACAAATTTGGTAGCTGCCTCAAGTGTTGTCCCCTTATCTTCCCTTGGATTGATAATTGAACCCATGGACCCACACCCCTTCACTGTTCCCTTCTAACTCATTGCTCTCTCAACTCCCCTCCTCTCCCCCACATCTTTTCTTGGCATTTTCTCAGGATGATACCCTTCCTTCACGCTCTGTTCTTCCCTCTGACTTCTTCTGTCTCTGTTAATGTCAGATGGTTTTCCCCTCGCCAAGTCTGAGGCCTGTCACTCTCGGATACTCATTCAGCTGACGCTCCAGGTTCCTCCAGGGAAGATCCTAGAGCCAAGCTTCAGCTCAGGCTCTAATGAAGTCTAGCTCTTGACTCATTTCAATTTGCCTCTTCTCTAGTCCAGTCTGTACTATACTCCTACCTTTTCTGGCAAAGTCCAACCACACCACTTCAATGTTAAAAACAAAACAAACAACAAACCAATATAAAAAGAAGCAAAAATAAAAATAAAAACGTCCTTTCTACTGCTTCAACTGAGGAGGGCCACCCGTGGAATAGGGTCAGGGAGGAGAGAAAAGATGGTACCAACACATGATGTATCCATACAAAGCATGTTCTAAGGAAGGGAGGGAGGGAGGGAGGGAGGGAGGGAGGGAGGAGGGAGGAAGGAAGGAAGGAAGGAAGGAAGGAAGGAAGGAAGGAAGGAAGGAAGGAAGGGAAAAAAGTGAAATACAAAAGCCACAGCTTTCCTCTCAAGAACATCAGGATGTGGACCCCTAGAAAACTGTGTGATTCATTGTTTCCTAAAATTATCTGGTTATACCCAACTTCACATACAATGAAATAGCCCTCAGAGTTAATAATCCATACTATATCTTGTCCAGGGAGGTCAAGGGTTCCCAAGATAGAGCAGTTGCTAACTAGGCCCTTTTTCATTCTCTCTCTTATTTGTTCTATATACTGCATTTTTAGGCACAGATGATAAAGTGCTGGTGTGCTAGGAGCTAGGCTAAAACTCCTTACATTATTGAGGATCATTATTTAAAACTAGTGGATACAAAAATAAGGGCCCCATGTGTTTAAATATGTAACACTTTATGGATTAGGTACATGGCATTCAACAACAAGACCACAATTATGCCTTGAGTCTTCTGTTTTTTAAAAAAGCTTAAATGGTTGCATATTTTAGGTTGAATTTTAAAATTTGCAAATCTTTTGAAAACATCAGAAAATTTAAAAATTAATATCATATAGGCTAGAGAGATGGCTTAGCTGTTAAGGCACTTGCCTATGATGCCTAAGGACCCAGGTTTGATTCCCCAGTACCCAGGTAAGCCAGATGAACAAGATGGCATATGTTTCTGGAGTTTGTTTGCAGTAGCTAGAGGCCCTGGTGGGCTCCCTCCCTCCCCCCCCCTTTCTGATAAATAAAATTTTAAAAATTCTAAATAAAAAAAGATTTAATAGTCATTTTTCAGTGGTGATATAAACTGCATATTTTAGCCTTTTTTGGCTTCCATACATTTAATATTTCTTCAGTGAGCACGCTTGAGCATTATCCATGGCCAAAAGGAAACAAGAAGTCCAGTCAGTACTCTTTCAGTGAGGAAACAAGGCAAAGACAAATAGATATTTGTCAAACCAAGACTAATTAAAATTACAGCTCTACGACCTGTTGGAGAAAACAGAAAAGGGAATCCTATTTCAAAGAAAACATTGTCTTTATCATGTAAATACTCTTTTGAACTCCCACACGTTAGAATATTTAGCAAGACTTTTTCATGGGAACTCAAAGTGCATAAAGTCAAACAGTAATGAAAGCATAAATGGGAGAAACAAGGAGAAACCTTGAGGAAGAGAAATAAAAAATAGTTGAAGATTAACAAAATTAGTGCTCTTCATGTTGACTGCTTTGTGAAGTCTCCCATCTGCGAGAGAGGAAGGGCCATAGTCCAGGGAAGCCAGCATTCCTAGCTAAACTAAAAAAGCATTTCTCAAAACCAGGGCCAAGACACGAGGCCAGTGCTCTCTCACTGAGATACATTCCCAGCCTCCCAAAGAAGTTTGAAAGCAAGCTCAGCACTTCTAGTGTTTGATAATTACACTATTTCTTAGATGCTTTGAGCTGCCAGACCTAATAAACATTAACTTTTGTTGTGTCCCTGTTTCTTGTAATGCTGCCTTTTACCTCTAAACAATTAAATGTAAAGCAGTGACATTGCCCTAAACATGTTCCTAGTGTGCTTGTTTTCCAGGCAGATAATGGAGACCTCATGTCTACTATGTAAGGCTAACTTACTGCAATGACAATGGCCGTGGGCACATTCACTGTCGCCTGCCTCACTAACATGGCCTTGGTTGCTGCCCACACACATCTCCCTCTCTTTTTAGTCTCAGTACCTGTGACACAGGAAATTTGGAGTTCCTCTGCCAATGTACCAACATATGACGATGCACCGATAATGTGGGGGTGTTCCCACATACTTGCCTTATGAATTTAAAGGATAAGTTTCAGAAAGATCTTATTAGAGCTTCAAACTTTAGGGGAAGAAGAAAAAGGGGGGAGCTTGAGCCCAGAATGTAAGGGAGGAAGCAAGCGGAGCTCTTGCCTAGGAAGACAGGAGATGGTTTGAGAAGCCCCAGATTTCAGAGAAGGCAGAGCTCTTGGCCAGGGAGGCAAGAGGGACTTGAGAAGCCCACCCCAAGGCATGGGTTATGGATTTTGACGAGGCTGTGGATGGGCTGCTGGTTTAGCCCGTCTCGTCCTGGCGTCAGGTGTCTACAATCAGGATTGCTTCCCAGGAATCTTAAATTCTCTAGGAAGGAAGCAGAAGAACCCCCTAAGGGGGACAGAGATAAGGAAAGGACAGCTCCTTCCAACCTGTAATAAAGTGTAATGACCTACACTTCCCCCGCAGGCCCAAGGATGATTCCTGCACGTAGCCAAGAGAAAACTATTCACTTTGCGGGTTTTGATAACCTAACCCTAGCCAATTTCTGTATCCTATTACCTGTTAGGTGGTGCCCTTCTTCTTAAATTCCATTACTATGTATTCTAGTACCTTGCATTGTTTTAATCATTTATATATACTTTCAGAGAGACAGGATTGTGCGTGTATGTGGGGGGAGTATGTGTGCCATAATGTAATGTGTGTGGCATATGCACGTGTGTGTACAGATGCACGTGCCCCATGCACAGGTGTGAGGAGGCCAGAGGAGAATGTCAGAGTCCTCTATCACTCACCCACGTGTTTCTTGAGACACTGTCTCTCCTTCAATCTGGAGCTGCTGGGTCTGGTCAACAAGCTCCAACAATTTCCAATCTCTGCCCCTCTCTAAACTGGAGTGACAGATCTGTGCAGCCATGCCCAGCTTCAGTTTTGGGTCTTCTCAGCAAGTGCCGTTACATGTTAAGCCATCTCCCTAGCCCCCATAAATTTTTCTCTCAGAAAAATGAAAGAGTCATATGTGTTAAATGAGCTATGAGCTGCATAGTAAGTTACTCATAAGGAATATTCAAGATTTTCAAGTATTCATTCAAAAATGTTCCCATGGTACATGCAGTCTATTAATAAGACCGCCCCATGATGAATATGGTCTTAAATGCTGGCATTTGTTCCTGTGTCTAGAGAACCCAATTTGGAAATAACATTACAAGTCTAAATTTGAGGTTATTCATGAATAAAAGTAACAACATGAAATGACCCCTTTGAAGCCTTCAGCCCCCCACACATAGGCCTTTATTCTGAGAAAAGGAATGTGTAGCACCTACCTCAGCACAATACTCAAATTATAATTATTTACTCATTACCACAATGCTGTGAGGCAAGTATGTAAGTGAGGATCTGTCAAAAACTTTCTGCTGATACCGTAAGTCCTAACGTGATGAGTCCTAATGTGATGTCTCCATCCACTTTCTTTTTTTTTTTTTTTTTGGTTTTTTGAGGTAGGGTCTCACTCTGGCCCAGGCTGACCTGGAATTAACTATGTAGTCTCAGGGTGGCCTTGAACTCACGGCAATCCTCCTACCTCTGCCTCCCAAGTGCTGGGATTAAAGGCATGCGCCACCACACCCGGCTCCATCCGCTAACTTCTAATAACACCACTTATCTAATGTCTGTGTAACTATGTTTGCTCCTTGCTTTTATAAGTAACATTCTGAAAGTTCAGTTCTAGAGTAGGAATTCTTTCCTTTTTTTGCATGTGTATGTGTGAGTGATGTGTGTGTGTATATGTGGGTGCACATATATGTGGAGAGTGCACGGAATGTCTGTGTGTGTATGCGTGCACGCATGCATGCATGTGGAGGTTAAAGGACAACACTGAGTGTCTTCTTCAGTCATTCTCCATCTTCCTGAGACAGGTTCTCTCCATGAACCTAGAGCTCCCCACTTTGGTAGACTAGCTAGCAGTGACCCCAGGGACTCCTTACCTATGCCTCCCCAGCTCTGAAGTTATAAATATACACCACCATTTTATGTGGGCACTAGCAGACCTGAACTCGTCTTCATATTTGCAAGGCACTTGAAGCACTGAGCCATCTCTCCAGCCCCTAGTGTAGGAATTCTTAACTTTGTTGTAGATTATGAATACCATAAATCCAAACATCCAAAATTTTGAACCTCTGTATGAGTCTTACTTTTCCTTAGAAAGGTATCAAAAGAATCCAGAATTCAGCTTCAGTTAACTGTAAGCCATAAGTAATAGCAGGGACACAGTACTTAGAATAAAGCTAGGAAAGGGGGGAAATAGGGAGGGAGGAGAGGAAGGGCTACTCAACAAGTCTGAGGGTCAGCAAGAAGAAAACCTGTGTGGTGGTGCAGGCCTTGAGTCCCAGCACTTGGGAAGCAAAGGTAGGAGGATCGCTTTAAGTGGGGAGGGATGGAGTACTCCTTCCTGTCTCTGCCAGGTTCTGGTAGCTGCCAGGTTACCTCGTCTTCTGGAAGGCAAGTGCACATTCCTATGTTTCTGTGGCCAAGGTTGACTTCTTTTAAGTGTACCAGTCCCATTGAATTAGGAACTGTTTAAAAAGCTTTAGCAGGCTTCTATAATCCCTGTGTGCCTAGGTCAAGATGGAAGGTAGAGACAAGAGAATTTTCTGGAAGCTTGCAAATTGAACCTTAAACAATGAGAGACCCTGTCTCAAATAAGGTAGAAGTGAAAGTTGTCCTCTGGCCTCCACATACACACTGTGGGATGCACATGCTCACACTCAACCAAATAGTGTTTTTGTTTGTTTGGGGTTTTTTCAGTTGTTTTTTTTTTTATTAGTTATCTATATAATGTGCATAAAGCCATGATGGTACCATTGTTAGCCTTCTCCCTGCCCTCCCCCCTTGGGGATTGTGGGTCTTGCATTGTGGGGATAGCCATCAGTTATGGGGGAGAGGCACAAGGGAGAAGCGTCTGGAGTTCATTTGCAGCGGCTAGAGGCCCTGTCGTGCCTATTCTCTTCTGTTCTCTGTCTGTCTCTTCATGACTCTCTCTCTCTCAAATAAATAAGACATTTTATAAAAAAGATAATGTGCTTTTAAATATGTACAATAATATAATGATATCAGGTTAAATTATTTAATTTATCACCTGAAAAAATATAATCACAAGTATAACACTAAAGCAACCTTTAAAAAGAACTAAAAGCCAGGCAAGGTGGCCCATGCCTACAATCCCAGCACTTGGGAGGCTGAGGTAGGAGGATTGCCATGAGTTTAAGGCCAGCCAGCCTGGAGCTACAAAGTGAGTACCAGGTCAGCCTGGGCTAGAGTGAGACCCTACCTCAAACAAATGAACAAACAAACAGCAACAACAACAAAAAAAAAATGAACAAAAAAAGGTATTTAAAGACAAACATTAAAATTCTACACCCAATGTTTTTATATTTTATTGTTTGTAATTTAACATGTTCAGATTCAAGATCCAGACAGTTTTTGTATCAGAAAATGTGATTATGGAAACATATGAGATGACACAATGCCATATTTTCCCTAAAAACACAAACATATACACATATCATTTCATATGTCACAAATCATGTTATTTATCATACATATAAACATAGTAGGTGAAAAATGAAATGCTAAAAATGACTTAGATAAAATCAACATTACTAATTTATATCAAGGTAAAAAATATTAAAGAGCTAAGCTTTTGGAAAGCATTAGAGTTCTCACACATCTATTCTTTTAAATTGCCTTTGATTCTGTATTAAAAGATCATCTCAGGCTAGGGAGACAAATGCTTACTGCACAACACTAAGTGCCCAAGTTGGAGTCCCCAGACGACATGTAGAAAGATGGAAGCTTTGACAGGCTTCTATGATCTCAATACAACTATGAAAAGATGAGAGGCAGAGACAGGAATTTTACAGAAGCTCACAAATAAAGCAGTGAACAACAAAGAGACTGACTCAAATGAGATGGAAGGTGAAGACCAATTCAAAAGTTGTCCTTTGACCTCCACAAGCACACTGTGACATCTGTGGGCCTGCACTTACACACAGGAACATGTACACACACACACACACACAAACTTAAAAATAAAGACTATCTCAATGCAATGGAAATCGAAATTATGAAGACCCAAGATGTTCATTTTCTACACAATTTGCACAAAGATAACAGAATTAAAATCATCAGTGGGATCCACAAAAATACCCAAATGGAAAGATTAAAGGATGGCTATACATTTGTTTATAATAATTCAAAATTGATTCAGACTATTTCTTCATGATTCATGACAGCAGCTATATGAAACACTCTGAAGAGTGGATGCAGCTGGGAAGAGAGGGTGCAGGAGACTGCAGGTATCCCCACTTTTCTCAAGGAAAGCTCGCAATCAAATCTTCAAGTATTCAGATCTGCCCTGGGTAAACCATGAAGAGCAACCATTCTCTTTGTTGCTCAATTATAATGAAAATTGTGTTAGTTCAAGTCTATCAGGCCCTTCAAGAGGAACAACCCTCTCAAATTATCCCAGAGTTCATTTCTAGCCAGTATAAAAGACAAGTGTTTTCATTAATGTTGATAATAGCAAGCACATTCACTTCAAGTAGACCTTAAAGAATGATATATTTTATCTGCACTCTCCATGTAAACTTTAAAGCCACATGTTCATTTTTGTAGGAAATTTCTAGCAGAAGGAGAAGGTGAGGTCTGCTATGACCAGAATGGTGGGTCTGCCCAGTCATTTGCTCTGGGTTGCTCTTCCTAATCTTATGGTCCCTGTTATTTACAATGCTTTCACTAATTTAAAGTAACTTAAATTAATAGAGTTTCACTGTTTTCAAAAGGTGTCATTGTGAAGGGACATTGTCAAAAACTATACATTTTATGAAGTACTTATCTGACTTTATGCAACACATAGTGAGTTGCCATTCAATTAAGACACTAAATATATTTCACAGTTTCTTAAAAAATAAACTTCACTTTTTATATTTTATTTATTTATTTATATATTTATTTATTTGAGAGAGAGAAAGAGAATGGACATGCCAAGGCCTCTTGCCAGTGCGAATGAACTCCAGACACATGCACCAATTTGTGCATCTGGTTTTATGTGGATAAGGGGACTCTAACCTGGCCGCTAGGCTTTGTAAGCAAGTGCCTTTGCTAAGCCATCTCACCAGCCCTAGACTCCACTTTCAAATCATTGCAAGGTTACCGAGGTCAAAGGAGAAAAGAAAACATCGATACAAAAATCATGCTTATTTTTAAAATCAATTTAGTCATTCCGACACCAGACATGGACTGGTTCTTCTATAGAAAACTGATCAAGTTGCAGAAGCACGCTACCTGCCATGCTCAAACGTATTGCTACCATAGAGAAACGGCATGGGATTGTGAATCAATTGTATGGCCAATTTACAATAAAATTTGCTTTGAATTAGATACTGACTTAACTTGCCATGACTTTTGCATCTCCAGAAACCCAGCAGAAGCTTAGCTGTTAAGATGAACTCAAGCATATAGCTCTTTTGTTAATCATTAATAACCCTATTCGGCCCAAATTTAATTTCCACAGCTATGAACCACAAAACTTCAGTTGTCTCTCGGATGTTAGCTCTACAGTCTCATTCAGTCATGATTCTGTAACCCATCTTCAGCTATAAACAAGCACACAGAGAGGAACTCAACCCAGCAGATAACAGAGCAGAGCCCTCTGGCCTGGAATAACAGCACAGAGAAAAGGACTCACAAATGTTTTCTTATGTCAGCAGATTACCAAGCATGCACATGGAAAGATGATCTCTAAAGGCACCTGAAGAAACACAATAAATCTCTCCATCTCTTTTACCTCAATCCCAATTTAAGTTTTAGTTTAACCTATACAACTAATCAAAACATAGTCAAATGTGGTGTCAAGAAAATTATGCTATCATGCATTCAGTGAAATTATGTTAACATGCATTCAGTATTTTTATATGATGGCTATTTTATAGATACTATTTAATCATCTGAATAATCTATAAAGGATTATTTATATTAAAACTACTTTATAAGAGCTGGACATAGTGGTGCATGCCTTTAATCCTAGCACTTGGGAGGCTGAGGTAGGAGGATCACTGAGTTCAAGGCCACCCCGAGACTGCATAGTGAATTCCAGGTTAGCCTGGACTAGAGTGAAACCCTACCTCAAAAAACAAAAAGCATATATATATATATATATATATATATATATATATATATATATATATATATATATATATTTTTTATAAATCAGGTCACTGAGGATTCACAAAGTGAAGTCACTTGCAACATCACACCCTTAGAACTAGGATTTGAACCAGCTCAACTTCAAAACCCATGGTTAGGAACACAGACCCTAAAACACAATATGAACATAAAAGATTTTTGTTGTTTTTAATATTAATTTTTATTTTATATTAATTATAACAGGGTTATTCTATTTCATCTCTTCACCCCAGCTCCCATTCCCTGGAGACCCTCCTCAGTGGGGTTGTGGTATTCGCTGTAGGCTCATGAAGGCCTCAGTCCCTGTGGGATAGCTAGGGACCATGCCTCAGGATATTCCCACCCACTCCATGGCTCTTAGAGTCTTTCTACCCCCTCTTCCACAATGTTCCCTGAGCCATAGCAAGCCTATTGGCAGTATAATTTAGTGTTGAGTTCTCTGTATGGAAAGATTTATTATGTTTTGGTTTCAAAAGGTTTTTATAAAAGCAAGATTTTTTTTGTGCAATAGATGTGGGCATGAAATACACTATACTTATCCAATGAAAAAGGTTTGAAATAGTCCTACTCCTTTACAAGGTTTAAAAAATTCTAAGGGATAAAATTATAAGTAGTTAATTCTTTTTTACTATAATTTAATTTTTCTGCATTAATTTTAGTATATTCTTTTGATATAAAACAAAGTTATTTTAGTACTAAAAGCAACAAACCAGAGTAACATTATTAGAGGTGGAGTAATATTGTAATGAGGAAGTTAAAAGAAAAACAGAAAGTCTGGATGAAAAAATAAAAGAATGTCAAAGGTATGTGTGGTGGAAGAAATGTAACAAAGAAACCAGTCCCAGATGACACTCTAAGACAGTTTCTGTTGTATAAGCTTTACCAAGGAGCCAGCATGACCCCAAGTCTCCTCCCTATCTGTGCAGCTTCCCCTGCTTGTATGCTATATGGTCAGTGCAGCCATAGGCACAAACACCCTGAACAAATGGCTTTCTGTTCTACATTGTACTGTATTATGACTGATTGGTTTTCTGTTTGTATCCCAAAATCATGTGACCTTAGAAACTTATAACCCACCAGTAGTATAAAGAATTCAAGATGATGTCAGAGTGGCAATTTCATCTGTCTACAAAACCCCTGAGTCATCAGAGCTCAGTACTCAGGCTTCGGAAGTTATTCCCGAGTCCATGTTGACACGAAGACATTTTCTGATTCTCTGCTTTATCTCTGGTGCCATCTCTGTGTGACTGGTTCCCTTAACATATGCATTATTAAAGTTATACTCTCTAAGAGTGTAATTTGAAACAATTACTTTGTCACAGTACTTTGGGCTGCTGTACAAAATAGCCTAAACTGAGGGGCTTACCAGTGATGGAACCCCATTTCTCAAGAGTTCTGGCAGCTGGAAAGCCCAAGAGCAGGGCCCTGGCAGATTTCTTGTCCAGTGAGGACTCACTTCCTTGCTCATAGATAGTGTTGCTGATGCAGTTTACCGCTGCAACTGCCCCCAGTTGAAGCAGGGATTGTCCCTGAGCCTGCCCTTGCAGTCTTCACTTTGCTAGAGGTCAGAGAAGGATACAGCTTCTCTTTATCTCTTGCTGCCTAAAGGAGTTCCCTAGATCTGCTTTTCTATATACTCCCTCCCTAGGAAAGAGTTTCCCTTTTCTAGAATTAAAGATTCCTGGAAAGAGGGCTGGAGAGATGGCTTAGTGGTTAAGTCATTTGCCTGCAAAGCCAAAGGATCCTGGTTCGATTCTCCAGGACCCATTTAAGCCAGATGCACAAGGGGCCACGTCCATCTAGAGTTTGTTTGCAGTGGCTAGAGGCCCTGGCATGCCCATTTTCTCTCTCTCCCTCCCCTCCCCCCGACTCTTTGTCTCTCATAAATAAGTAAGTAAATAAAATATTCTAAAAATGTTTTTTTAAAAAAGATTCCTGGAAAGATTGAACCTGAACCTGGCATTGTGGTTGGCTAGCTCAGCTCCTATTCAGAACCTATAAATAATTCCCACTTGGATTTCTAGGTGGGTTCTAACTTCTCCTAGCTTCTCATGGGCAGGAGCTCTTCATACACTCTCCTCTTTCCTTCTCTTAATCTAGTAAAGTCTCTCTAAACTTTACCCTCTGGTCTGTGGTTTTCATTTCTTTGAATTAATAAGACAAGAATCTGGGAACACCCCAAAATTCTTATATCATATTTATGCATTGGTGATGGACCCCAAAATTTCAGTTTCATTGCCACTGTGCCCTCAACAGTGGAAGGAGCAAGGCAGCTTTCTGAGGCCTTTTTGATAAGGGCACTAATCCTTCATGATATAGCTACACCCCACCCACAGAAAAAGGAACTAGCTTCTTTTTATACCAATACTTTGGGCTTAGGATTTCCACATAAAAAAATTGAAGATACAAGATACGTGGTGGTGCAAGCCTTTGATCCCAACACTCAGGAGGCTGAGATAGGAGGATCACTGTGAGTTTGAGGCCAGCCTGACACAACATAATGAATTTCAGGTCAGCCTTGGCTAGAATGAGACTCTACCTTTAAAAACTAAAAAATACCATAGAGTAATTGGGGAAATGGGCAAGAGTGCAGCTTTCTTGGTGAACCTGACACCAACACAAGGCTGAAGAAGATAGACACAGAGAACACTCAACTCCTACTAAAGCAGAGATCCAGAGACACAGAGGCTCCCAAGACCTCATCACTGAAGTAGACCTAAAACAAACCCAACATGGCTCAGGGAAATTCATTGAAGAGGGGGTAGAAAGATTGTTAGAGCCACAAGTTGGGACATTATGCACAGAGACATCGCCTCTTCCCCATAACTGATGGCTACCCTCACAATGCACGACCCACATTCCCCAACAAGGAGGGTCCCTTCGGAGGGGGGAGGACAGGGAAGAGGCTAATGATGATACCAGCATGACTGTATACACATTATGAGCATTACTAATAAAATAAATAATAAATTTTATATATGATACACAAACATTCAGGTTATAGAATTCAGTATGCACATTGCACACATATAATAATATGCCAGAAAGTGAAGTATTTCTAGAGAGATACCTACCAATATCTTTAATGAGTCGTGTTTTTCCACAGTTCATAAGACATGAAATATTACCATGCTAGCCATGCTAAGAGTAGAATCTATTCATCTGAACATATTAATAGCATTCCTGAGCAAGAATGATCATAGGAGCTGACCTCTCACCTTCTTCTACAAGGAAATTATGTGTAGCAACCCTTGTGTCTCTGCATGTCATAATATTAAATCAATCAGCAGTAAGGAAATGGTTTGTAAATCTAAGACTAAATCTGCAAGCTTCCCCAAGCCTGCCAATTCCATCCTTTCTTCCTGAAACCTGTATCCTTTCAAGTGCGTTAACTATGTCACTGATTGAAATTTGTGTCAGTTCTAATAGCAGTTATAATGTAATTTAATTCATTTATATTTTTAAGAATTCAGTATGCACACTGCCCACATATAATAATGTCTAAGAGTAAGCAAGTAAAAATCAAAGATACTATATTTTATTTCTTTCTTCCTTCCTTTATTTATTTATTTAGTATTTTGTTTATCTGCAAGCACATAGAAAGAGAGAGAAAATAGGCATACCAAGGCCTCTCATGGTGGCAAGCAAACTCAAGATGAATGCACCACTTTGTGCATCTGGTTTTATATGGGTGCTGGGGAATTGAACCCAGGCCATCATCCAGCTTTGCAAGCAAGTGCTGATCCATCTCTCCAGCCTAAAGATAGGATATTTTCATACATAGCCCTGATTTGCTTATATTTTGTGTATGTGTGTGTTTAAACTTTTTTTCAAAGCTTTTCCCTCTTCAAGTAGGGTTTCAGTGGCTCACTCCTGGCCCATTGTCCTTTCTCTCTGAAGTGTGAGGTGGAGGGTATAGTCAGTGAACAGATTCATGAGCAGGGGGTACAGGCTCAAGTCATTCAATATGGAAGAAGTGAGAAAAGGAGTAATCAAACACTTAATCATCTGAAGGACCACCGTGATCACATTAACATTTGGAAGCATGTTCGACAAGGTAGTTTTAGAAAAGATGAGGTCGTAGCTCATCAAGGTTTTATTTAACTCATTAATTAATATGAGAATTAGATATCAAAAACAGTGAGTACCTGAAGGGCACATATACAGACAACACTGAATTTGCTAATAGATGCAAAAATGTTCAGTATCTCAATACCCAAGGGCAATTAAAGGTAATACTTGAAATCTTTAGCAGGGGAAGGAGGCAATATGGAGGGCATTAATTGTATTGCCACCCACCTGAAAATTCACTTATATCTCAGTGAATAGGCACCATTCTGTATTACCCAGTGAACTGTGTGCCTATTTATAAGTGTTGTATATTTCCCCCCAATACTAACATAATCTCTATGCCCCCACTCCAGACTGGGACAAAGCATTTAAATCCAGATTTATACCTTTTGGAGGTGGGGGGGTGTTACCAGGGATTGAACCCAGGGTCTTTTATGCATTCTAGAGCAATGCTCTTCACTAAGCTATGTGCCCAGCCCACTTTCTTTCCTTTTTAAAATTATTTATTCATTTATTTGCAAGCAGAGAGACAGAGAGAAAGACATAGGGGATGTGTAGGAAGAGAATGGGCACCCAAGGTGTCTAGCAAACCAACTCTAGATGGATGCATGCATGCCTCCGCACATCTGGCTTTACGTGGGTACTGGGGAATTGAAGAACCCAGGTCATTAGGGTTTTCAGGCAAAAGCCTTAATGCTGAGCCATCTCTCCAGCCCTGCCCGCCCCCTTTTGTCAGAGTGTCACTAAGTTACCCAGGCTGGCTTTGACCTCTCTCTGTAGCAATCAGGCTTCGAATTTATACAGCTCCTGCCTCAGCCTTCCAGGTTTTATAGGTTTATGGAATTATAGGCCTATACTACCTGGCTCAGCTACACTTTTCTGTTATAATTATTAAATGTAATATGCAAAGTGTGGCCATTAAGGCATAGGGAAATCAAGTATAATTAGCTCCTTCTTCCGTAGTCCCCAAGCACTAAAAAAATGTGCTGAATTTCAGACTATACCTGTGGGTTTAGGGATAGCAGGGGTAGTCTAACTCTCCTAGCATTCGGGTTTTGTTTTTAATATTTTGTTTATTTATTTGAGAGGGGGGGAGATAGAATAGGAATGTCAGGGCCTCTAGCCACTGCAAACAAACTCCAGATGATGCACCACCTTGTGCATCTGGCTCTATATGGGTACTGGGAAATCAAACCTGGGTCCTTTGGCTTTGTAGGCAAGCACCTTAACCACTAAGCCATCTCTCCAGCCCCCTCTCCAAGCATTCTTGTAGGTTGTTTGGAACTTTCCACCCATGAAAATTTCTTGCTGGCTGCTTGTCACTGTAAATCTCACCCAATTGTTCTGTTGCTGAGCCCCTCCACTCTAGCTCCATCAATGACCTCTTTTGCATCTCTCTTAGGACCAGGGACCCCACATATCCAATTCCAACCAGAGAAACTGAAATTTGACAAGCACTTTAGCCCTTTTCTGTCAAACCTTTCACTAGGGCCAAGGTGCTTATGATCAAGGGACATGACTTTCCTAAGTTAAAAGAGACAGTGATGTATTTTTCAAAGTGACTCAGCTCTCTGATCTGGATTTCTGACTTCACCTGAAGAAAAAATAGTTGGGGCTTTGAACAATTTTCCAGAATATGGTCCAGATGGAATTCCTAGAAGTGCTACATGCAGCAAGCAGGCACAGAGGGAGAGGAAACGGGAGTAAACTGCACATTTTGCCCATCACTGAGCAAGCCAGAAGTGGTGCCATTTCTTCATGTTTCCTATAACAACATAAATAGCATACCTAAAATTAGACTCTGAATGCTTTACATTCTAAAGAAAAATTATGTTACTAACATATATATCAAATTAATAATGTGAAATCACCAATTAGAGAAATATTTTCTTCTGCGGATTTCTAGGAGCTAGAACCTTCTATCTCAGTTGCACCATTCTAACCTTTTTTGGGGTTTGTGATGGTTTCATCATCCTTCCCATTGAAGTCACTGCAGTAGAGGAAATGCTGAGGCCAGCGATTAAGACCTCCAGCAAGTGACGTGATTATCTGGCTGCTAAATCCTTTTAACTGCACTGATCTTCAACCCAAGAACACCCTTATTCCCAGCTGGGCTATCACCCCAGGCCCTCTCCCTTTCCAAATTGCTGCTACATTTTCCCAACTTGCCTGTTTATACAGAACTGGTTCAGAGTAAATCTTCTTGCAATATAGGAAACATCACACGAAGGCATTGCTAGGCACTGCAAGGTCATGGATATCAAGGCCAATTTCTGTCTGGACAGTTGCATTGTAAGGAGTCGTACCCTTCCTTTGGCTCTTCCATTCTATCTGCCCCCTCTTCTGCAATGGGCCCTGAGCCTTGGAGGGTGTGACAGAGATGTTTCAGTGCTGGGCATACATAATTATTCTTGAAAACACACTAGATCATGTAGTGCTTTCTGTAGGAAAAGAATACAATCTAAAATAAATTAGTGAGCTGTACATATGGCTCAGCAGTTAAAGGCACTCGCTTACAAAGCCTAATGGCCTGAGTTTGATTCTCCAGTACCTAAGTAAAGCCAGATGCACAAAGTAGTGCCTGCATCTGGAGTTCATTTGAGGGGCAGGGGTCCCTGGAATCCCCATACACACACTGTCTCTCTCTCTCTCTCTTTCTCTTCCTCAAATAAATAAATAGAAATATTAGAAAAAAAGAAATTAGTATTTAATGCTTTGGAAAGCAATCCCTTTCTTAGAATTTCAAACAGAAGAATGAACTCCTTTGGTAAAACTGCTGGTAGGTGCTGGGGAGGTGGGTGAGTACTTGCTATTCAGGCACAAGAGCCTGCATTCAGGTCCCCAGTACCCACATGAAAGCTGGGTGAGTGCCTACAATCAATCCAAGGTACGAAGGAGACAGAGACAAGAGACAGAAGAACCTTTAGGGCTTGCTGGCTAGCTTATCCACTGACTCAGGAGCTGTAGGTTCAGCAAGAAACCCTATCTCACAAAGCAAGGTGGAAAGCCACTGAAGAAATCACCTGACATGGAGTTCTGGCCTCCACATGCATGTACACACATATACATGCACATTCACACACATCCAAATGCACATACATACACCTTCACCACATGAACACACAAAAAATAAAAACAAAATAAAGATATTTCTGTTAGATAGCTAGTTATATATTAACAAGCCTGGGGGCCATTGAGTATGGGCCTTTCCCTCATAATCAGCATTGAACTCCTCCTCCTGTGTCCCTAGTAACAAATTAATTTTAAGGAAGGAAAAGTATCAAATCACTCTCCTTAGAATTTTAAATATCTTGTGAAAGGAGGTAGGAAGAAATTGTCCTCCTTAAGACTTACATTCCCATAGGAGGGCAGAGGAGATGGCTCTGCATATAAGAATACTTGCTTCCTAAGCATTAGGACCTGAGTTTATCCCCCAGCATCCTCATAAAAAGCAAGGGAGACAGTGTAGGATTAACAGGGACCCTGAAAATAAACTAAGGGAGAAATATCCTAGATCCTGTAGGGGGATTGTCTTTGTTCCCTAAAGTAGTCACTGCAGCCTCTACCTTATTGGAGGCCAGAAATGTCAGAAGATTACCCCATCTAGAATGGGACTGGTCTAGTTACTAGAAGATTCCTAGATGATTACCCCTTCCAAGAAGCACCTGACACTTGGTATGGGGTGGGACTGACAAGATCAGACCCCATACAGTACATGCCAAACAAAGACCCCAGTCCGAGAAACCATGCAGGCTTCCATTGGGAAACCCTCTTGCATTCCAGCAGGAGCTTGGCCTTCTTTCCTCCTAAGTTCTATGATAAAATCTTTCTAAACTTCATCTCTATGCTCTACGAATTTAATTTGTCCAATTTATAAAGCAAGAACCTAAAAGCCAATTTTTATTTGACTTTTGGTTAAGATGTTGGTATTAGAGACACACCAAAAGCAACAGGGGAACATAGAGACACCTTCCATACAATCATAATTCCTTCTCCCAAACCATGAAGGTCTCTGCTCTCACTCTTCATTGGAGAATCTGTTATACAGATGGCAGAGAAACCTCAGGAGATGCAAGATCCATGAACACAACAAGAAAAGGTAACAGTCTACCATACAGCATGCCATGCCACCTATGTCACATCTTCTGGGTCCCAAGAGAAATTGCAGAGGAAGCAGCAATATGAGTATTGCTCCCACTGCCAGCCTGACAACCAGTCAACAGACACAGTGGTGGTTTGATTCAGGTGTCCTGACTGCTAGGTAGCCAGCTGACAGTAATTTGGGAATTAAAGCCTTTTGGAGGCAGTGTACTCTTGGGGGCAGGCTTTTGGGTATTATAGCCAACTTCCTCTTGCCAGTGTTTAGCACACTCTCCTGTTGCTGCTGTCCATCTGATATTGGCCAGGAGGTTATATCCACCCTCTGCTCATGCCATCATTTTATCCTGCCATCATGGAGCTTCTCCTTCAGTCTGTAAGCCAAAATAAACCTTTTTTCCCCCACAAGCTGCTCTTGGTCAGGTGTTTTCTGCCAGCAATGCAAACCTGACTGCAACAGTAAAGTTGGTACCAAGAAGTGGGATCATTACTGCTAGAAACCTAACTGCATGGCTTTTGGCCTTTTGAAGCTGATTTTCAACAAGAATGTGGAAGGATTTGAAATCTTGGTCTTAGAGATGCCTTGCAGTTCTCTAAGTACAGCTTGATAGATCATTCTGGTCAGAGTTGAAAGACCTGAATTTAGTAAGAACTATGTGAGGTTTGGCTTATGAGGGTGAGAAAGAGCTTTGTCTGGACTGGGCTAAAAGCAGTTTGTATGACAGGCTTGCTGTTATTCCCATATCCTGAGAACTTGCACAGGGTTGCACTAGTGTGAGTACAGAGATATGGAACAGAGAAAAAATGAAATCTTTGGGCCAGCTGACCTGCACTGGGACAACAGGAAGAATGCAGACTCTTCGAAATGGGCCTGAATGCTGAAGGAGTGTCCTGTTCTTCAAAGTCTGCTTTATTCCCCACTGGATTAACAAGTTGGCAGCCTACTTGGTATTATGGAGTATAACAAACACAGAAAAGGAGGGTCATTGAATTTGCAACACAGTTTTCTATTTTGGAAATGGCCATGGCCAGTGTGAAGCAGGTTTGTTGGATTACCTGCATGTAGGCCCAATGGAGCCATGTGGATGAACCACTGATTGCAGTGGAGACCCAGTGGAGATGCCAGGACTATGAGATGACTGCCAAGGAGAGCTGCTGGCACCGGATGACTGTAAGTAGCCTAGCTGGAGGGGTGGAATTGGAACTCCAGAGACTTGTCACTGGTTAGAATTAACTTGGAGACATGTAACTGGTTAGAGTTGTTGGATTTGGAGCTACAGAGTTTGATGATTGCCCTCTAACTCCCACTATTTTCTCTCTTTCCTTACACAATTCTCTCCTTCTGGGAGCTGCCACGATCTCTAGCTTGTCTGCTCTGTTGTTTTCTCTGTTACACTCCAATAAAATTGTCCTCAAGCTCTCTTCTGAGTCCATCTTTCAGTTCTTATGGGACTAAGAATGCACAAAAGCTGTATTCTCTAACAACATTTTGACTATTGTCTAATGTCTCCCAATTTAAAAATAAAAGTAAAGTTCAAATTTCACTCAGAGTCAACACAAAAATTAATTAAACTTCCTTTAATGCTCTCAAAATTATTGAATTCCATCCTCTCTAGAAGGCTTAGTCATGGTTCTTTAAACATCCACATTTCATAGACTTGAGACCTGCATTAGACATATCAATAGAACTTTGTAGTAAACCATCCTTCTATGCTTTTGTGGTTTTGTTTTGAGTTAGAATCAATCTGGCCCCAAACTCGCTTTATAGGAAAGGATGACTTGAACTTCTGATCCTCTTGTCTCTAAGTGGTAGAATTACAGGCATGTGCAACCATGCTGGTTTTATGTGATGCCAGGGATCAAACCTACTGATATAGGTGTTAGCTCCCACAGGCAGTAAGGAGGAGGACCCAAGCCAGTCAGTCCCATAACCTACTCCAAGCCACATTCACATAGCTCAAGGACATGGAGAGAAAATGATTCAGTGAGTGGCCTTCAGAGCAAGTACAAGCTGGAATTTCAGGAGTGAGCTACAGTGTCCAACGTTATGTGCTTTCTGGGATCTGAGCTCAAGCAGCTCAGGCAGCAAATGCTTCCCCCTCTGAAATGTCTCCCAGCTCCTCCTTTCCCACTCCTTCACCCAGTCCCACATAAAGTCCTATGGCTTGGTTTGTTTCCCTTCATAATAGCCTAAATGACTATCCAGGAGGAATTTCAAACCTCCACAGATAAGATTGAACTTATAAGCAGCACTAACAAAATAGTTCCCTGTCTGTGGCTGGCTGGGGGGTGGCAGGAGTAGTGAAGACACAAACAGTCCTGTCTACAGAAAGCTCAGCTGGATGTGTCCTGTCCCCTAACCTCTACCCTTTGTTCTGGGTGGTTTTTTTGTTACTGTTGTTGTGATTGCTTGTTCACTCTTTGGAGAAGGTGGTCTTTTCTTGAAATAGTTTTTGGCAAATCATAATTGCATACATTTAGAGACTGAACCCCATCTTTGGCTTCTCTTCACAGAAAGAATTCTGCAAAAGGGAAAAATAACCATTCCCATCAAAGTACATCAGTCTTCACTCACACTACACTGCAGAAACCAAGACTTCCCAAGCATGCCACCAACTGTGAGAAACAGCTGGCTCAGCATTTGGTGTATAGAATTTCAACAATTTTGCCCTTCATTTTAGATACGGATAGACACTGGCTAAATGTCAAGAAGAGAGAGAGAAAAAAAAACAAAAAGCAAAAGCCATCATGTTATTGAACTACAGATAGTACATCTATACCACACGACTCAAAATTATGGGAGGAAAAATCTACTGTCATGCCAGAACATAGTGGGAAGAGAGGAGAGAAAGGAATCCCAAGGAGCTTTCTGTCTCAGTGCAAGGAGACAGCTTTTCTCTCCAAAAAGCAGATGAAGGTTAAGTCCTTGGGGAACTCTTGCTGGTGATTCTCTGTCATGAACCAGCATATCTTAAACACATTTCCCTTGAGAAGTGGCACCACTGCTTCATTTCATGTTCAAGGTCACAAAAATAATCCACAAATAAGTTTGGAGTAGAGTAAAGGGAAGGAGGCAAAAAAGCAGCTTTGACAACAAAATGATTGTGTGAATAGGTATATTCTGCAGCTGCCAAAGCTCTGCTGACAGGGTAGGCATTTAGCCCAAACCAGACATGGCCTTTGAATCTCCTTCCCCTCATGCCTTGACCTGTTTTTAATGACTGTTCACTCATGGGCATGCACAGTAATCAGAGAAATTGGTTTGGAAGATCATCTAATATTGATCCTAATATAAGAGGACATAGCTCAAAGAAAAACAGTCTAGGTTTTCTTAAGGGTCACTGTCAGAGGTCCTGGGCAAGAAATGCTATAGTGAGCTTGAAGAGTTTTAGAGAATGTGTCAGAAATGTTCCTAGTGCACTAGATCCCCAGGTGTGTCGGGGTTTCATCACAGAATACGTAAGGAAAAACTTAAGAGAGAAAGAATTTAAGAGGCGTCTGGATTCGGAGATTTTAGCCCATGGTGGACTAACACCATTGTTACAAGCCTGAGCTGAGTTCAAAACATAGTGGCAGAAAGGTAAAATACAGGGCTGGAGAGATGGCTTAGGGGTTAAGGCACCCGCCTCCTAAGCCTAAGAACACTGGTTCTAATCTCCAGCGGTTGCAATCTCCAGGTCCCACGTTTAGCCAGATGCAAAGTGATGCAAGGGCACAATGCTGCACTTGACCACAAGGGGGCGCACGCATCTGGATTTCATTCGCAGCAGCTGAGACACTGCTGGTGCGCCCATCTCTGTCTCTCTCTCTCTCTCTCTCTCTCTCTCTCTCTCTCTCTCCAAAAAAATAATAAAAAATTTTTAAAAGTTTAAAAAAAAATACAGAAAGCTGTTTCCCTGGTGGCAGCCAGGAAGCAGAGAGGGAAAGAGTGAGATACAGAAAGAAGCTAGGGACCTTAAAGGCACACCTCTAGTGACCTACTACCTCTAGCCAGGCCCTGGATCCTAACAGCTCCTTCAGTAGGAACTCATCAATAGACTTTTCTTTGATTAAATTAGCATCCTTACAATCCAATCTCTCTTTTTCTTTCTTAATTTCAATTTTAATATATTTATTTGCAAGCAGCGAAAGCAAGAGAGAGAAGAAAGAGAAAGAACATCAGGATCTCTTGCCACTGCAAACAAAGCTTGAGATGAAACTCTGTGGGTGCTCAGGAATTGAATCCTAGCTGGCAGCTTTTCAAGCAAATGCCTTTAACCACTGAGCAATCTCTCCAGCCCCATCACAGTCCAATCTCTCAAGAAGAAGCACCAGCTGTGGACACAGCCTTCATCATATGATCTTTTTTGGTGAACACTTTCTATTCCAGCCATAACACTAAGCCAGACTTAAGCACTTTTTTCATGGCTTTCCTTCTGTCTTTGACAGCAGACCCAATTCTTTCTTTTTCTTAAGCTTCATTGCTAACTGCCCTGACCTCTACTCCATTTCTGTCTAGCTAAAGTCCCCTGACATCTTCACTGATGTCTTTAACAACTGCCCAAGCAGAGCCCTGGCCCCTGAAAACTTCCAAACTTCAGTCCAGTCCCAAAACCAATCTTCAAAACCACCATTTATAAGACAATCTCTTCCACTGACTATTTTTCTGGCTATTTAATCAAATTATGCTACTCTACTAGTTCTTTCTCATCAAAACACCCACATTTTTATTTTCCCTTTTCTGGCTTCTTTCTGTATGGTTTGTATATGAAATACACCCCTATCTCCCAAAGGAAGTTCATGTGTAAAGACCTAGTCCTCATGCAATGCTCAGTGATGGGGCTCTGGTGAAGTGATTATGTCATGAGAGTTCTGACCTAATAATAATTTCATGGCAGTATTGGGAGATGATGTAAACTTGGAGAACAGGAGTAATTAGAGAAAGGAGGTCACTGGACAAATTGAAGGGTACATCATGTCTCCGGTGCCTCTGTCCTTCTCTCTGTCACTCCCTCCCTCCCTCCCCCTTCCTCCCTTCTTTCTTTCCTTTTCTCTCCCACACAGTATGTGATTCTCCTTTACCACAAAGTGATTGGTTCTCCTCTACGCTCCCTTCTGCCTCACCACAGGTCCAGAAATAATGGAGCCAGCTGAAACCTAAAACTATGGCCCAAAATAAACCATTCTTCTCTTCAGTTATTTTATTAGGTATTTTGTCACTGCAACGAAAAACTAACACACACACACAAGCTTTAGTGTTCCCCAGTTGCTTCTTGGGTACTGCCACCTTCTCCAGTTTAATCATCTTTGTTATTTATTTGTACCAAAGCTCCCAAATGCTTGCGAAGTAAACCTCCACTACCTAGAATTAAAAGTCTTCTAGGGCTGGAGGGATGGCTTAGTGGTTAATGTGTTCGCCTGTGAAGCCAAAGGACCCACGTTCAATTCCCCAGGACCCACGTAAGCCAGATGCACAAGGGGCCTGTGGTAGTTTGAATATATGTCCCCCAATATATTCAGTATTTTATTAGTTTATAGTTTGCATCTGCAATCACCTTGCTAGAGGCAAGGTCACTGGGGGCCCGGTCTTAAGGTGTGGTGATGGGTTTGAGATTCCATTGTAAAGATATGCAAATGTGTCTAGCAGGAGTTCCTGAAGTCTGCTGTGTGACCTTTTGGCTGTAGTTTGTTTTGCTCTGTGTGCTGTGGTGGCTGGTTGGTTTCTGTCTCTCTCTCTGCTTGGCCCTGTGGAGAGCAGGCCGCTTCTCTTGCCTTTATGGAACTTCCCCTGGATCTGTAAGCTTCAATAAATAATATCCCTTCCTCCATAACTGTGCCTGGTCTGGAAGTTCATCTCAGCGAACCTGAAGCTGTCTGCAACAGTAAAGTGGTACCGAGGAGTGTGGGGTGAGATGAACCTGACCGTGTGGATATTCATCTTTTGGAACCTTTGTTTTGGAGGAATGGGCGTGGACTTGGTGCTTGCAACTGAAGATGCCTTCTGGAGTGGTAAGCCAAGTTTTATGGACTATTCTGATGAGAGTTTGAGAATGCTAAGTGCAGACTGTATTGAACTTCAAGGCTTGGCTTATGAGCTTTCTAAGGGGAAGGAAAGACTGCAGAGGACTTTGTTGGAACTGGGCTACTGGCATAAGGGATGGCTACGTTCTGCTGTCCAGGCCCAGAAAGTTTGATCAAGGTTAAATTTGTAATGGACTGATGTGCTTGGCTAAAGATATCAGACTGAGATTTTAAGATTTTGAGTTGGAAAACCTGAAGCAAGCTAAAAGTAGAGGCACTGAGACTGGTTAAGCTGCTATTTTCAAACACATTAGCAATCTTAAGGAAGGTGGAAGGAAGGTGGCCTGACTTGATTTACATTAAAACAATGGAGAGGATGCCTGAGGAAAGACTGTTAAAAATGCAAACTCTTGGAAAGAGTTGACTGGAGAAGGAACCTGATTTTCAAGGCTATGATTTATTTTGTCCCTGGAATAAGAATATGGCTGTGTCCTGCACACCTGGTATTGGTTTTGGAAGCATGAAAAATGCATGGAGTGGTCATGAATTGCACACGGTTCCAGGAGTTGCTGCTGAGATGCGGCATGAAGCAGGGCATGAAGACCCTCAGGAATAGGCTGGAAGAGCCTTTGGAAGATGGACTGTGGTTTGCATGGAGACCTGAAGATGTTTTGGATATACCAGGACTGTGCAAAAGGGATACCATGGAGTGCACTGTTGGCATGGGATGAAAGTTTTCCTGGCGACTCTGCCCAGCTGGAGGGGCGGAATTGGTAAACATGGAGACTGTTAGTCTCTGGTTATATTGAACTTGAACTGCAGAAGTTTGATGATGGCTGATGGTGATTGAGTTTGCATTGTTTTAGTCTCTCCTTGCTATTCCTTATACAGTTAAAATGTTTACTCTGTGCCTTTACATGTTGAAAGTATTTAACTTGTTTGATTGTACAGGACTCACTATCTTAAGTTGATCAAGACTGTGAGAACCTTTGAAATTGGACTGAGTACAATTTACAATGTGTGATAGTTATAAATCTATTGGGGACCAGGAGCTAAATATATTGGGGGCCAGGGGCGGAATGTGGTAGTTTGAATATATGTCCCCCCAATATATTCAGTATTTTATTAGTTTATAGTTTGCATCTGCAATCACCTTGCTAGAGGCAAGGTCACTGGGGGCCCGGTCTTAAGGTGTGGTGATGGGTTTGAGATTCCATTGTAAAGATATGCAAATGTGTCTAGCAGGAGTTCCTGAAGTCTGCTGTGTGACCTTTTGGCTGTAGTTTGTTTTGCTCTGTGTGCTGTGGTGGCTGGTTGGTTTCTGTCTCTCTCTCTGCTTGGCCCTGTGGAGAGCAGGCCGCTTCTCTTGCCTTTATGGAACTTCCCCTGGATCTGTAAGCTTCAATAAATAATATCCCTTCCTCCATAACTGTGCCTGGTCTGGAAGTTCATCTCAGCGAACCTGAAGCTGTCTGCAACAGGGCCCATGCATCTAGAGTTCGTTTGCAGTGGCTGGAGGCCCTGGCGTGCCCAATCTCTCTCTATCTCTCTCTCTCTCTGTCTACCTGCCTATTTCTGTATCTCTCTCTCAAATAAATAAATAAAAATAAAATATTCTTTTAAAAAAGTCTTCTAGCACCTTTCCCCTCCTTGTGCCACCTTCCCACCTCTTTCCCGGCATGACCCTTCCTCTATGAGCCCCACCTCACACTCCCCGTGGTTCCAATTCTAGACTGAAACCCAAGAAGTTTCTTCTCTGTTTTACTCTTTGCCTCCCCATTATCACTACACAAACCCTGCCCATCCTTGATGCTGTAGCTCAAATTGTCTCTTCTCAAAGACAGACCTAGTCACTCCAAATAACAGCCAACCTGGTGTCACTTTTTCATCTTTTCCACAATTTATTGAATGCTTACTTCCATGGTTACTGAGCTGCATGTGAAGGCTCTAAGAGGATCACAGGGATGGATATGTGTACAGTAGAATGAGGTTTGGGCATATGAAGGAGTACATAGATATGTGTGGACCTGCATGGACTTTCTCTAAAGACGGACGGTGAACTCTGCAACTGCTCGTGGATGTCATCTGTTGTCAAAAGACTGCGCATGTCTACCTGGACATCAGTAAACACTTGTTTGGTACTGATTTTAAACTCCCATCTTGACTGTGTCTAATCCATCCTGAAGGTAAAACTCCCAGAAATCACTACATACTCCTTGAACAAATTCGTGAACGTGTCTGTATGGCATGATATTTCCCAAAGACTTAGAGAAGGAAATCATCCAATGACTCCCCTCAAATCAAAACCAGGAACTAGCAATGGGTGATTGGATAAACAAAACGTGGCTCTATACATACAATGAAATAGTTTTAAGCTATAGATAAGAATGAAATTTTGATAGATGCTGCAATAAAAAAACAAATATTGAGAACATTATTTCCAAGTGATATAAGCCTGGTTCAGAAGGAGAAAGAGAAATATTGATGAGTTCATTTACATGAGCAACCCAGAATGAACAAATTTATAGAGACAGGTTACAAGGCAAAATGAAGGAGGGGAAGGGGGTAATAGAAATAAAGGTATTTTGGTTTTTTAAATTTTTATTATTGGTGTGTGAGTACGTACATATGCATGTGGGTATATGGATATACACATGCCATGACATGCATGCAGAGGTCAGAGTTGTTTGTGCTCCACCTTCTATGAGATAGAGAGTTTTTCTACTGCAAACAAGTCTGGCACACATGCAGCTTTACCTGGGTACTGGGAAATTTAACTTCAAGTGCCTTGAACCACTAAGCCATTTGCCCAACCCCAGAATAAAGCTTATCCTGGGAATGATGAAAACATTCTGAGTAAAAGCAATGGTGGAAGGTGAGAAGAGAAAAAGGAGAGTGAGGTAGGGAAACTGGTTAGGCCCTCTGATAAGCAGACTCTGGAGAAAGCAAGAAGCCCCTTCTGCCTGGCGACCTGTCCTCTAGCCTCCTTTCAAGACTACACATGGACAGATGGTACAAGGCAGCTGAGAAGCAACAGGGCTCACACTGTCTCTGAAACTATCAGCCCTTCCTCTGGCACCTCCACCAGGAGTTAATTCTCCCAGAAGAAAAAATGTACCAGACCTTCAAAATGCACCAGGACATTGCTATAGCTAAGCCTCTTTGCATGGGGAGAGAGGACTGGTCCCAGGTGGCTTTCCTCTCTCTCTCTCTCTCTCTCTCTCTCTCTCTCTCCCCCTCTCTCTCTCTCTTCTGTCTCAGTGTATCTTCTGAAAAACTTTCCACCCTCTGAGCTTCACTGCTCAAGGGTCCAGCAGGAGTAAAATCAAATGCCCTGCAGGGCATCATGCTGTGGTGCAGCTTGGAAGTTGTAAAACACGTAACACACTTGTAGTGGTGTCTCACACAGGGCATATTCTCAAAAATGTTAGCTGTTATTATTTTTAATAACATCTTTATTTTACCAGCATCCTTCCAGAAATAGAATTCAAAGAGTTATCCTTCCAAACGTCATCAGGAAAACTGGAACATCTTTTCACATTGCTGAAGTCCCAAGAATCAGGTATTATAAATTCAGCAGAGATTTGACAATAGTATATCAAAAAGAGCATATAGAAAATGACTGGGTGGCCTTGGCAGTCACAGAGAATGACAATGGGATGACCTCAGGAGGAAAGACCCAGCTAGTGAGCCCATAGCTCTGAGTAATGGACATTCCCATCCTCTGGATATGTCTGTACCGACATTTCCAAAGGGCAGAACAGCTGTTAGCATACTGAGGGTGGCACAACTAAATCTCCAGTAACATACCTAACAAACCCCACTATAAATGAGAAAATGACCTTGATGATGTCCTTGGGATTGAGGGCCCGGATACCATGAGCCACGTAGGAGGAACCAGCGGTTGGGGAACTGTCTATCCTTCATACAGGCCCAGGTATGTGTGCCATGTAATTTCAAGAAGAGATAATGATGTATATTAGGGAGGAGAGAATTATTAGGTCAGCAGCCCACAGCAATATTCGAGAAAAGGACTTGAGGTAATTGGATGTTTAAAATGAGAAACGTAAAGCATGGAAGTAGACACTGCTCCATGCTGAGCATTCACCATGAGCATTTCACAGGGGAAACTAAAGCTAAGCACATCAGCTCAAATAAGAGTCCATATTAAGTTTGGGTAGGGCTGTGAAGATAGCTCTGTGGGGATAATGCTTGCTGGGCAAGCGTAAAGATAGGAGTTTGGATGCCCAGAACCTATAGAAAAGCCAGACATGGTGGTGCAGCCTGTAATCCCAGCATTGAGGAGGATACACAGGAGGATCCCCGGGGCTGGCTGGCTAGATAGACTACCAAATCAGTGAGCTCCAAGTTCAGCGAGAGACCCTGTCACAAAATAAGGTGGAGAGTAGCTGAGGAAAGCCCTTAATGTTGATTTCTGACCTCTGCATGCATATGCACATATGTGCATAGAGAGAGAGAGAACAAGGTAAGGGCATTTAGAACAGTTCTCAGTTCTATGAGCAAAGGACTCCTGGCTTCCCTATACCCATCTTTTATTTCTCTTTTATTTCTTTCTCTCCCTCTCTCTCTCTCTCTCTCTCTCTCTCTCTCTTTCTCTCTCTCTCTCTCTCTCTCTCTCTCTCTCACACACACACACACACACACACACACATTTCACATAGGACCTTACTATGTAGCACAGGCCAGATGCCACCATGGCTAACTCCTATGCCATCTGCTCTGTGAACTTCCCCCAAACCAGGTCTGTATCAAGCTGTAAGACAAGTGCTGACAAAGAGAAAAGCAAGAACCTCTGGGAGATAGGGTAAGCATGTGGCATATGAAAGAATGGTAGAAAGACAGCATTTACTGAGCTCTCCATAGAACAATAGACAGACAAACGTTAGCAGGCAGAAAAAAGAAAAGTATTTCCCCCGTAGGAGAAAGAACAAAAATGTTGGGCTAAGTCATTTCCTGCATTTTTTGTTCACACTGTCCACACATCATCAATTACATAATCACATAATTGGGTAGATATTCTAGCAACTTGTGATTTACCTAGTTTTCCAAATACTCTCTAGATCTTGGAAATAGTTAAGGATAAAATGATAGAAAAAGTGACGCATTTTTTTTCAGAACATCCAGCTACATAATTGTCTTTATACCTTTGATAGTCTACCTATCTCAACATTTCATAAAATATTCAACACATAGGCAGTAATACAGCAACATTCACATGCTCGGTGAATAATGGAAACAGGTATAAGACAGAGGAAAGAATATGACATATTTTAGGTTTATCAGTTACTATTTGTATATAAAATGCATCTGTGAATATTGATCTCAGATAGATCCCCTATGATCCAAGTGTTTCTAAATTCTTTGTGTGTTACTTATTTATATAGGTAGTACTAGATAGGCCCATATTTAGGTAGATACTATATAGACCCATATTGTACAGGTGAGGAAAATGAAACAAGTTGAGACAGTTGTGCACGACCCTGCACAGTGCATTTGGAAACTAAATGGGGTCCAGAATCTATATAATTCTTGTTTTCTGGATTGAGACAGGAGTGTAATATAGTCCAGCATGTCCTCGAACTCCCCTATGTGGCTAAGGATGGCCTTGAATTTCTGACCCTCCTGCTTCTACCTCTCAGGTGCTGGGATTACAGGATTGTGCCGCCATGCCTGGTTATTCAGTGCTGAGGATCGAACCCAGGGCTTTGTTCATGCTAAGAAAGCATTCCACCAAGTGAGCTACGTCCACAACCCCAAATCTATACTTACCCATAGAGTCAGAATTGTTCTTACTATCTAGATGCAAAGGCACTGCACACGTTCAAATAACTGCAACAATCACACAAACAATGACAGAAAGAAAAGTGTTCTGAGCTTATAAAAGCCACAGGGTGGGAAGAAGTATCTGAAGCATTGTTTCCCTCCTCACTGCCACACTCACACAGACTTAGTGGTGCATTCCTGACCCCCATGATGAATACCCATAATCGTTCGGAGGCGGGCCCTCGGTGGAATGGGAACAGGGCAGAGGGGATATGAGAGAATAACTCAAGGAGAATATGACCAGCATGCAATTTGTTCATATGGTGAAGTTCATAATTAATAAAAATTAAAATTAATTATAATGAAAAGTGTTCCAAGCTGAAACTAGCTTGAGAAATCTGGAGCTAGCTAAGCTGCTGAGGCTTGAACATATTGTCCTAAAGACTTTTTCTTCTTTTTGTCTTTGCTGTTTGGAGTTTTCGTGAGCTGTGAAGACTCAAGGGAACAAGTAAAGTATCCTTGTAGAAATTCTGAATGCCACTAAAACTAGCTGCCAAACATAAATCAGCATCTAGCTATTTTCCAACCTATTTATAAAAGTGCAGCTGTGAGTTGCATCTAAAATACAAAATCTGAGGACATTTATCTGAAGATGGTACTTTTAGCAATAACCTTTTCAAACAGACAAATGCCATCTACCAAAAGCAAAATAATTGCACTGTGTTAAAATGTTGAAGGTGGAGTATTTAACTTACTGGGACAGCTGATATGAAAAATATTGGGATTTCATCTAATGTCAGCTCCATCCTAGCTAGCCCAAACCAGAGCCCAGATCTGTGTGTGTGTGTGCGTGTGTGTTTTAATTTATGTATTTATTTACTTATTTGAGTGGGGTTTTTTGTTTTTGTTTGTTTGTTTTTTGTGTCTTTCCTGGTTTAGGGTTTGGGGTTTTGTTTGGTTGGTTGTTGTTTGTTTGTTTGTTTGTTTGTTTGTTTGTTTGTTTGTTTTGAGATGGGATATCACGTAGTCCAGGATGGCCTCAACCTGGACATGTAGCCACTAATGACCTTGAACTTCTGATGATCCTGCATCCATCTCCAGCCTCCTGAGTGTGGGGAATATAGGCATATAAACCACACCTGTTTGTTTGTTTTTGTTTCTTTGTTTTTTATTTTTAATATTATTTATTTGAGACAGTAAGAGAGGGAAAGAGACAGAGAGAAAATGGGCACGCCAGGGCCTCCAGCCGCTGCAAACGAACTCCAGATGCACGTGCCCCCTTGTGTATCTGGTTTACATGGGTCCTGGAGAATCAAACCTGGGTGCTTAGGCTTTGCAAGCAAGCACCTTAATCACTAAGCCATGTCTCCAGCCCCTATTTCTTTGTTTTTATGTGGTGCTGGGATAAAATACAAGGCTTCATGCTTATTAGGCAAGCACTCTACCAACTGAGCTATATCCTCAGCCACAGATCTGGATTTTATTGAAAAAAGAAGGCATGTGTGAAAAGCAGATCACCTTTGTGAGCTTCTAGTGACTCGTCTTAGACAGTATAAGACTGTCATGCTCAGGACAAATTGTTCAATATCATTTTTTAAATCAATTTTCTTTTCAGAGGTACAGTTTATTGTCCTAGAAATTAGACAGATGCCACACGTTTCCACCGTCCTTCTCAATAATTGTATACTGGATTTCTTGAACAAAATCAACCAAGGAAAAAAAATCAATATAAAAAGAATTTTCAACCTCTTTGAAGTTCCAGATTTATATACAAGTAGATACAAGCCAAACCATATGATGTTCTGAGCAAATGCAGATGTTACTGCCTGGCATTGTTTCATTTGATAATTTTTGATCATCAGTTCATTGTCATAGCCATTCAACTGGAAAACTGCAGACATTTGTCTAATTATAGCCAACAGCTTGATGCATTTAAAAATGGCTAACTCTATTAAAATTTATAATTATTAAATAGAAATTAGAGATAATCTAAAATATAGACCGTGGAGCTGATTTTAGTGTGTGTGTGTTGTGTGTGCATGCACACATGTGTGCGTGTATGGGTGCACCAGGGCCTCCTATTGCTATAAACAAATACTAGACCCTTGCATCATTTGTTGTGCCTGGCTTCCATGGGTAGCTTGGGAATAGATCCCTGATTGGCAGGCTTTGCAAGCAAGCACCTTTAGCTGTTGATCCATCTTCCCAGCCCTGACCTGATTTTTAAGGAAAATGTTCTGATACCTAAGTATAGACAAATTCTCTGAATCTCTACCAAGAAAAAAAAAAGGCATAGCAGTTGAGAATAGGAGCACTACAAGTGCAGGTAATCTAATTAAAGTTTCATTACAGTTCCCCCTCCCCCAAAAAACAACCCACATCAAGCTGGGTGTGGTGATGCATGCCTTTAATCCCAGCACTCCGGAGGCAGAGGTAGGATGATCAGCAAGCGTTTGAGACCACCCTGAGACTACATAGTAAATTCCAGGTTAGCTTGAGCTAGAGTGAGACCCTACCTCTGAGGATAACCAAAAAAAAACAAAAACAAAAACATTATTTTCACTTATTTGTAACCTAAGGAATCTAAGTGGGAAAAAAATTCAATATATGTATTGATTGGTAAATATAGCTATTAATTTTATGTATTTTCTAAAGGCAGTCGACCAATTTAAACAATTTATTCATTTAAAAATCTGCATGTTCCTTGGAAAGCTGGAAAGGCATTTAGTAATCTAGCAATAAGAAACATGTATGTTTATAGAGATGTGCTATATTGATGTACACATAAGGTAACTTTAGATAGCCAGTCCATACCTTAGGAACTGGCCGGGTGTGATGGCGCATGTCTTTAATCCTAGTACTCGAGAGGCAGAGGTAGGAGGATCACTGTAAGTTCGAGGCCAGCATGAGACTGCATGGTAAGTTCTAGGTCAGTGTGGGCTGGAGCAAGACCTTACCTTGAAAGAATAAAAACAAACAAACAAAAAAAAAGTTTAGGAATCAAAGTCTTTTAATATTAAGGTCTGCTCTACGGAATATCTGCTCTCAGAAAAATGAGTTGTTAATCCTTTTTGTAAATATACACATGTGGTGTTACTTTCAGATGGTATTAAAATTTTTTGTCCAAATTAAGACAATTTCATTAATTCATGGGCAATTTTATTTCAAACAGTGAATGGTTCATCCATGACTCTTTGGGAAAAAAATGTATGCGCAAACCTAGATGAACTTAGCTACCTTCTATAATGCCCACTGCCAAACTTTTTTATAGAACCCTTATAAATCTGACTCATGATTAAAACCATACACTGAATAAATTCAGGGATACATTCATAGACACAGTTCATGGAATTCCTCAGTACTCAAGGGAAAATGTTGTTGTGCCCATTTGGAAACTCAAAATGAACAAGGGATCACCAACAATGGAGATAATGTAAATTCTAGCTATGTGGGTATCACAGTGTTGAAAGCTCTACAAATAGGTTTACTTTAGATGATTGCAATTTGCTTTCTTCAAACAAATGTTATTAACCTTTAAGATTTCATAAGGAATTTATAAATATCCTGTATTTTTAAAACTGTACCAATAGTTCAGAGGGTCTCAGGATGAAAACCAGAGATTTCAGTCTCACAGCTGTGTTGTAAACCACGAAACAGGGCCCTTTTCAGGGGAGGGATGGGACTGTACACTCACAGCTGATGCTGAAGTGAATAAAAGGTTGGATAAATGGAAACTTTTTTTGAAATTTATTTTCTATTTTAATACTTATTTGTATGTGAATATGCATGTGAGGTCATAAGACAACTGCAGCCTATTTCTCCACTCTTTCTACCCTTTTGAGTCAGAGCGTCTCTTGCCATCGCTGCTCATAAACCTCGGGATTCTCCTGGCTCCGCCTCCCATTGCCATGGACGTGTTGGGATTACAGACCTGCTGTGCCACTTTGTGCTCAGCTTTATGTGGACACTGAGGTTTGAACTCAGTTCAGCAGGCTTAGGAGCAAGCACTTTTAACCACTGAGCCATTTCCCCATCCCCCAAATTTTGATATTAGTATGTCCTCCTGAGTTTTAAATTAGCTGTTTATGTATTAAAATGACAATGTTCTTGGAACTTGCATTGAAGTTAATATTACGTGGACATTTGAGAAGCTAACACCTCAGAATCAGGATCAAACAATTTTCTCTGTACACCCTCTGTACATTTAATTGTAAGTCCATTGGTAAAAAGTCACACACTTTTTATATGAAAGTAATAAACATTTGATAAAGAAATACCCTTTAAAAATAAGTCAAGTTAGTTAATACTATCCTGATTGTTTTCCTTTTTTCCTAAATGCATTTAAGATGAAGCTTCTTTGAATATATGCTTCAGATAGTAACTTTAGTCTAAGAGAAGTCAATTAACTTTGAATATATATATATATCTCCTACCTACCTAGACCATAAGTTGTGAACTACTCAAATCAATTTATATTTGTTATTTCCTTTAATACTGACATAACCCCTGAAAGGTAACTTTCTTATCCTCATTTTATTGTTGAGGAAACTGAGTCTGACACAAAATGACTTTGCTAAAGCTAGAGAGCTCTTCCCCGGGAGAGGCAGAATTTGAGCAGGTTCTCTCTCCATGTACTTCTTTGGTGTATGCTCTGTTGTGTGTCCTAAGGTTTATCTCATCAAATCTCTACCCACAGTTTACTACCTGGTATGTTTAAGTTTGGTCAATAGGTTTTTATCAAACATCTAATGTTAACCAGTTTAATTTGATTATAGGCCAAGTGGGAAAACTGCCATTTAACTTAAAACTGTACATGCCATAGAAAAATAAAAAAGTGTTTATAGCCTAAACTGAAATCTGGATCTTATTTTCTAGAAGACATTTTTCATACTTGAGCCAGAAGTTAACAAACCACAACTTATTTTGAAGTCAAGTACTATGATCCTCAGACAGTATGGTTTTGACTCTAAGAATGTGACATGCTAAGGTAAGTATATCAAGTCACATATAATGGACATGGAACAAACTGTCATCATTCATAAACAGATGACCATGAATAAGTGGCCAGTAAGTAGCCATTGGCAACCTTGGCTATGGGGGTTATATTTTCCTTACTCAAAACCATTGGGACCAACAGTGTTTGGATTTGGGATTTTTTTCTCAGATTTTGTAATATTTACAAAATACATAATAATATGCATAGACTGATGGTAATTTTATACATTGTTTTCAGTGGATTTGTAAGTGCAATCTGTCACATGAGGTTAGCTGTCCACTTTTGTTTTTGTTGTTTGTTGTTTGTTTGTTTGTTTGTTTGTTTGTTGTAGGGTTTCATTGTTGCACAGGCTGACCTGGAATTCACTATGTAGTCTCAGACTGGCCACAAACTCACAGCAGTCCTCCTACCTCTGCCTCCAGAGTACTGAGATTAAAGGCATGTACCACCACACCCAACAGCTGCTTTAATTTATAGCATCATCAATAGCAATTGAAAATTTTCTGATTTGGGCGCTGGAGAAGTCTTAGTAGGTAAAGAAATTGCCAACCTAAGTTCAAATCCTCAGTACCTCCTGTAATAGTGAGACACATCTGCCCATAATTCCAGAGCTGGGGCATGGACACAGAGTGATCCGTGGGGAATACTGGTTAGCTAAGTTAGCTGAATCAGGGAGCTCCACATTCAGTGACAGACTCTCTCAAAAAAAATAAGACAGAGAGGGCCAAGAGAGATGGCTTAGTGGTAAAACACTTACCTATGAAGCCTAAGGCTTGATTCCCCAGAACCCACGTAAGCCAGATGCACAAGGTGTTGCATGCATCTGGAGTTCATTTGCAGTGACTGGAGGTCCTGGTGCACCCACTCTCTATATCTGCCTCTTTCTCTCTGTCTGTTGCTCTCAAATAAATAAATAATAAACAAAAAAATAAGACAGAGATTGAGGAAGATACCCAACATCAACCTCTAACCTCTATATACACATGTACACACACACGTGACCCATACTCAAATATGCATATAACAATACATATGCAAAAATTCAGATTTTGAAGCATTTCATATTTTTAGAGTAGGGTTCTCAAACATATATTAGGAGAGTTATAGCCCAGTGCAATTGGAAATCTCTACAGAAAGTATCCACTAACATTTTCTTAGAGCTGCTCCTCTTCCTCTCCATTCTCCATGACATAATCTTACTGGTTCTCAGACCCAGCTGAAAATGGAGGTGAAAATGAGTACAAAATGAGAATGCAGAACTGTTACAAATTGAGCACAAATTTCAACAGGTCCATAGCAGGTCATTAAACTAAGGATGGAACCCTTTAAGGGCCCGTCCTAAGTGACTGCACAGATCTCACATTTCAGCAGCTGGCCCTGTCCTGCAAATCTATTACTCTCTTTCCATACTGCCTCTGATTGGCTCTGTGTGTGTGTGTGTGTGTGTGTGTGTGTGTGTGTGTGTGTGTGTTCTTAAACAAGGGATACTCGATCCCAGGTTGACCTCAAACTTGCTATATAGCTGAGAATGCCTGGCGGTTTGAATGTGAAATGTCCCTATAGCTTTATATATTTGTAATTAACCCTCATACTCAGTCCCCATTGGTGGAGGCTTTACAGTCACAGCCTTGCTGGCTGAGGAGTGTCACTGGGAACAGTCCTTGAGGTTTATTGATCTAGCCTTACCGGGTGTTAGCTAGCTAGCTCACGCCTACTGCTTCCTTCTCCAACGTGTGCTATGTTTTCCCTGCCATGATGAAGCTTCTTGAAACAATAAGCCTGAAGTCAATCCTTTCCTCCAATACATTGCTTCTTCTCAGGTGTTTTGTCCCAGCAAAGACAATATAATTGCGATAATGACCTTGGACTTTATTTTTTCTTTCTTTTTAAAAAAGCTTGTGCTGGAGAGATGGCTTAGCAGTTAAGGCGCTTGCCTGCAAAGCCAAAGGACCCAGGTTCGATTCCCCAGGACCCACGTAAGCCAGATGCACAAGGTGGCTCATGCATATGGAGTTTGCAGTGGCTGGATGCCCTGATGTGCCCATTCTCTCTCTCTTCCTCTCTCTCCTTATCTCTCTCTCTGTCTGCCTCTTTCTCTCAAATAAATAAATAAAAATAAAAATATTTTTTTAAAAAGGCCTGATCCTTTTATTCTTTTAACCAACAAACAGGTAATCAAACTTAACAATAAGTTACATTCACTTGTTGAAAAATACAGTTTTGATGATTTTCAATTCCAGACAAAAGGGTGTGCCACAATACCCAGTTCATGCACTGCTGAGGATGGAATGGAACCCAGCACTTTGTGCATGCTAGACAAGACTTTACCAACTGAGCTACATTTAGCCCCTCTTCTGTGTTTTGTAACTGGACACAGTTGTTGCCATGCACAGGCTTCTTACGGGTATGTGTGGTCCCCACCCAGCTCAGTAGGTGCTACTTTGAACCATCAAGGTCAAGAACTCATTCTGCTATCACCACCAATGTGCAATGCATTATTCAGAAGACAGCGCTGTAGCACACCTCTTGAGCTGGAGCCCTTGAAGACAAACAGTAGTTCTCAAAGTCCATTAATTTAAAGCAGAGGTGATTCACAAATATGTCTGGTATATGCTTGCTTTCTTAAAACTAAACACATTTGTAACAAAAGATTTTAAAGCAATGTGGCTACGAATTCTCATCCACTCCCAAGTTCAAGGACTGCCACAGCATGCACCTCAGTCCTCCTTTGTGTTTCAAAGGCTCCCCACCCCAGGACTGCGTGATCGGGGGATCGAGCAAGCACACCATCTGTCCCTGGAGAGAGGGACAATCCTTTCTGAGTCAGTTGCTGAAGGTATTCTACCAAGAAAAGCACCAACTTGTGGAGATGCAGAGAGGTTATGCAGACAGGCTTCTGCCCGCAAGCTCACTGTCCCCTGTGCTTCATTTGAAATGCATGAAGAGGAAGAGCAGCTTTTGTTCCCCATCAGTGAGATGAACCTTAATACACTCTTGCCAAAAGCAAGCTAACACAGAGTAATTGTTTTTCATCTAAATTGCATGTCCAACCTGTTTAGTCTTCAAAGAACATAGATGCTCCAGCTCCGATACTCAACTGCTGAGTGACAAAGGAGAGGGCACAGAGCCCACAGCACTATGGGAATTTTTAATCACCCTCTATCTGTCAGTGAGCCCTGGAACTTGGGGGCAGTGGGGAGAAGTGAGCAGGTTATTCATAAGGTAGATAAGGTTCCATATTTCATTTGAGATCAACTCTTTTTTTTTTAAGGGGATAAATGTGATTGAGAGGGAATTAAGATTCCCCAAGGTGTTTTTAATCTCTTTTCACTCCAGGGCCAGGTACCTCATGTAGCACTTAAAAGGGTTCAAAAAATGAAAGTAAATGCCTAAAACACAGAAAAGAGATATCCATCTACACACAGCATCTGCCTTTGTTTAAGAAAAAAAGTCGTTTCAGTTTTATGAACTTCACATCTAGACTTTCTATAATTTTGATGTGATAGCTCTTACAGACTTCTGCTCTGTGTATGCTACATTCAATACAGAAAAGAGGCAAAATCATCAATATCTAATACTTTTTTATATATCAAGCCTCCCTTATGTCAATAAATAAATTCACGTAATTGCACATAACTGCAGTGTGTTTGCAAGGATGTTCTGTGATGTGAATAAGGGCCTCTCAAGGAAAGGGCACGCTCCAGTCTGCTCCCACAACTACTTTCAGAGGTGGTGATGCCACCAAAAGCTATGTGCCTTTGTCATTGATTCCTGAGCTTCATCATGTGACCAGGTGCTGAGACAAAAGATTTGATTCTATTTATTGTGTTTGTTCTAATTAATGTAATTCTGCTTGCCTGGTTTAAATGTCTATTTTCTGATTACTTTCCTGACTGCTGCTGAGATCAGAGAGCGTCTATATTTTTGCTTGAACTTAGAGAATGTATGCATAAAAGAAATTACTTCCATGGCTGTCAGTAAACTGCATTGCCATCCTGTGACACCTAAACACTAGAAGGTTTCTACCCCCGGCAGCCTAGTAACTGAAGGTACTTCCCAGCATGGCATGAAGGAAAAGAAGTGAGGCCACTGGGCTGAGGAAGTCAGCAAAGGGCAAGGGCTGGAGATGTGGGCCTTGGGGTTCCATCTCTTGCTGTCCTGCGCACACCTGGCATCTCAGTATTATCTGTAAATGGCTCGTGGAGCATCTCTAAGGTTTTATTCTCCCAGTGCTAAATTCTGTCATTTCAATCCCTATACTTTTTTTTTTTTTTTTTTGAGACAAGATCTCACATAACCCAGGCTATTCTCAAACTCATTATATAGTTGAGGATGACCTGGAATTTCGGATCCTCTGGCCTTGACCTCCAGGGTCAGGTGTGTGCTATCACTCTGGTTTTATGCAGTGCTGGATATCAAACCCAAGACCTTGTGCATCTAGACAAACATTGTACCAATAGTGACGTCACCAGCCTCTCTATGTTCCTTTTGAAGATAGAATGACTTTCAGTTTGGGAATAGCACCAATTCCTCTGAAATTAAAACCTTGGTGAAACAACTATGGTTCTATTCATGAAGGAGGCCCCTACCCAAAGTGATGGCATTATGTTGTTGATTTGAACATTCAATGTAACTTACAATGTTTACTATGGATCCCTGTTTGTCTAGCTACAAACTGAAAAGCAAGATCTTGGGACATAAATATTTATTTCAGCCCATTAGCTGGCATTCGAATTTTAATTTCTTTTTTAATAAGTCTTTCTATGTTCAAGGACAGGCTGGCCTCAAACTCATAATCTTCCTGCATAGGCCTCCCAAATATCTAGGATGGCAGGTGTGCACTACCAAATCCACCTCTGCATGGCTCTAGAGAACACGTTTCAAAACGCTAACAGAAATTTCAGTAGAAGCTTGATAATACACCCATCAAGATCCATGTATTTCTTCATATATATATGTGAGAGGGAGAAAATGGGTGTGCCAGGGCCTCTAGCCACTGCAAAGGAACTCCAGATGCATATGCCACCTTGTGCATCTGGCTTTACCATGGGTACTGGGGAATCAAACCTAGGCCCTTTGGCTTTGTAGGCAAGCACCTTAACTGCTAAGCTATCTCTCCAGCCCAAGATCCATGTATTTCTGAAAGGCATAACTCAGCTATGTGTTCAGCCAGGAAATTGAGACTATTGAATGCAATATTCAAAAATTCAGTGTAGGGCTAGAAAGATGGCTTAGCAGTTAAGGCGAATGCCTGTGAAGCCTAAGGACCCAGGTTTGATTCTCCAGGGGCCACATAAGCCAGTTGCATAAGGCGGTGCATGCGTCTGGAATTCGGTTACAGTACTAGAGGCCGTGGCACACCCATTCTCTCTCTCTCTCTCTCTCTCTCTCTCTCTCTCTCTCTCTCTCTCTCCATATATATATTTGTCTCTCCCTCTCTCTGTCTCTAATAAATAAATAAAAATAAAATAAATTCAATGAAAAAAGGGAATTTATTGATTTATATAGTGTAAGTTTTAGGGGCGCCAGGTACTTTAGGCATAGCTAGGACCAGACAGATCTCATTGCCAGGACTTGCCCCTCACTTTCAACCTCTTGGCTTTATCTCTTCAAATATCTGATGTATTCTTGGACAACTTTTTATATTTGGTGGCAAAGAGAATCCCTTGATGTTTCTAATTTTAGCTGGAGACTAAAAGACCAAATAACAACTACTAATTATGAACCCAACTTCATAGTTTTCTCATAGTGTCAGTATTATCTCATGATTATAGAGCAATGCTGAAAATTCCCAGCAGAGGTATTATCTCCATGGTAGCACTTTAGGAAGAGTCTCCATTTGGGCTGTGCCAAAATAAACTTTATTTGAATACCAAGTTCCCTTTAGTCTGATGCAATGGTATTATAATGAGTATGCTCCCAAATTTTCATTTGTTTTACCTCAGTTTGCAGAAAAAAAAATGCATTGGAAGACAGAAAATACAGACAGAGAGAGAGAAAGAGAATATCTTTGGAAGGCAAAGATTCTAGTTCCCACCCTTATATTTCAAAAAATTCCTTTAAATTCTATTTCACTGACATAAAAATGGGCATGCACAGTGAAGTAATTCTATAGTTTGTTTCAAGGTTTGAAGTGCTGCAAATCTAGGTAGTGCTAATCTTGCTGTTAGCACACTGCAGGTTGGGTTTGGGTCTGTCATGAAGAAGCCTGGAAACACTGACCACTAAGTAGGTCAGAAGCATTGTGAAAGTGATGGCCACATCAGGGGTGTTGAAGAAGCTTAGTAGAAAGAAGTCAGTGGTCCATTATCCCAAGCACAGAAAGCCGCTAACTCCAGCTGCAGAAGGATCTGAGTGCCTGCGTATTGATCTTCTGTCCAGCTGGGTCACAGGAGTGGCCATGTACATTAAGTAGGGAAGGACTGAAAATTACATTAATTCAAATGGCTAAATCAATATTTAACAATGCAGTTAGTGGTAGTTGACCTTAAACGCACCTTTAATCAAATAAAGGTGACTCGGGCCAGCCTCCAGCATATGCCATTCAGAAATGTGAATTAATGCAGAACAGATACGTTAAAGACCCTACTAATACAGGTGCCTTTGCAGCTCAGTCTGCCTATAAAGAGAAGGTCACAGTGGTTATCTTAACAAAGGCAACTGGCATTTTATTCATGTGATGCTGTGTCTTCATTTATTACCTCCCTCCCTGTCTCCAGAATTTTGCAGCCTTAATCTCAGCACATTTAGAAGTAGGAAACAAAGAGTTCTACAACCATTTCCCCAGCAAATTATTAGTAAATCCTTAGTGATAACTTGCAACCTTGAGCACACGCTCCGTGAGCAAACACAGATGTTACTAGTTGTCACTCTACGAAGCCTGGCTGCCTCCCTGTAATATCATTTGCATATATATGCACATAAACATATCATTTGTACTTCACTTGCATTAAAGATTACCTAAGTAAGTTTGCTTATATTAAAGGGAATGAGAGAAGAAAAAAAAACTAAAGAATAGATGCAATCTCTTCAAGATGCCAGAAAACCCATCTGAGATGCTATTAGCTATCAGACTCACAGAGGTAAGACTTTTTAAATTGCTCATAAAGTACCCTAAGCTATATAGCATTAGTTATCACTGCTAAGGACTTGGTGATAACTCCAAGGACAAGGTCAATCTAAGAATCTATTTCAATACACCTAAGGCAGCAGAGGCTCTGCAGAGTTCACAGAGGAGCTCAGGGTAGTTTACATGGTTTTGTGACCTAAAGATGCCAGAACTGATGGTGCCATTTCCTTTGTACCCTGGTTTGGCTGTGAGGACAAATGTGTGATAATTAGAAATCTCTCCTGAGACTCTTCCCTTTGATTTATTATGTGGTTGTAGCTACAGTTCTGTGAAGCCCTGCTTCTTTCAGGTCTGTCTGCTGGTTACCATGGCAATGCAGCCCAATGTATCCTATGAGCTAAATCAGCAGTCTGCCACATCCAGGCTGCTAGCAGTAGAACTTCTGAGAATTAGGCAGAATGTGTTGAGGTTGAATGTAAAAGCAATTGCCTGAAAATATGATTGCACACCTGAAGGGGATGGGGACAGTCCACGACCAAGACCACAGCCTCCTCACGAGGGAAGAGCAAATATCCAGTCTCCCACGGGGCTAACCACAAAGGCTATGGGCAAGGAGAGGGCTGTTAACAGATGACAGGCTCTTCAGCTAATGCTGAGACATGAAAAGAAGTTGTTCATCACTGGAACATAGACAAGCCACAGTATAGCTCTTGGGAATTCCCTCTGCCCAGGGGAATCCCACATACAAACCAGTGGGCACATACTCCTTTTCACAGTCCATGTCAAAACATTTACTGAGTCTAAAACACCCATGTTATAAAGGAACTATATCCACAGGGATCCACAGGTGAAATGATGTTGTAAACAAAGAATATTATATTCTCCAATAGAGTATGCTTTATTTCACAGATGGCAGAGGATACTGGGAGATCCAAGATCCATCAATATGATAAGAAAAGATAGACTAGCAGGTCATGTGGCACATGCCTTTAATCCCAGAGCTCTGGATGCAGAGATAGGAGGATCGCTGTGAGTTCGATGCCAGCCTGGGACTGCTGAGTGAGTTCCAGGGCAGAGAAGTGGCAACACAGGTACTGTTGTCACTGCTAACTTTACAATCAGCTCCAGGGAGATAGCAACAGACATTGTGGCCACTCAAAATGCATCACAGTGGCTCACGCCTTTAATCCCAGCACTTGGGAGACAGAGGTAGGAGGATCGCCGTGAGTTTGAGGCCACCCTGAGACTACATAGTGAATTCCAGGTCAGCCTGGGCTAGAGCAAGACACTACCTCGAAAAAAAAAAAAAAAAAAAAAAAAAAAAAAAATGCATCAAAGAAGAAATCTATAGCCAGCAGAGAGCTCAACACTAAATCAGACTGCTAACACTCCTGCCAAGGCTCAGGGAACATTGTGGAAGAAGGGGCAGAAAGATTATAAGAACCACAGGGTGGGTAAGAATAACCTGAGGCACCCCCCCCCACCCACAGAGACTGACTGAGGCCTTTATGACCTCACAGTGAATATCAATAACCCCACTGAGAAGGCTCCTTAGTAGAAATGGGGGCGGGGAGGAGGATATAAGAAAAGAAATAAAGTAAGTAAATTTTTAAAAAGATACTCTCTAATTGAAAGTATTATAACTAATAAATTCACAAAGTCAAAGGATATAAGATTATCTTCCTAAACACAAGTGAGTAAAATTATGAAAAGAAATCTATTTATAATAGCATCAAAAGGGAAAAATACTTTGAACTGGATGTAACTAACAAAATCATTGGAAAAAAATAAAGAACACCCAAGTGGAAGGAATCCCATGTTCATAGAATCAAAACCAAGAAACAAGATGTCAAACTGACATACAAAATGACTGCAATACCTACCACAATCCGAACTATGTTCTTGGAAGAAATTGACAAGCTGATTCTAAAATCCACATGGACACACAAGGACCCCAGCATATCCAACAATCTTTGAAAGGAAAATCAAAAGGGCCTACACTTTCAAATTTCAAAATAGTTTTTAAAAAGCCACAATTATCAAGATAGAGCAGTGTTTACATAAGGCTAGACACACAGATTATCAGAATTATAGTTCAAAAGTAAACTCTTACATGTACAGCTAATGGATTTTTGACAGAAACCATGACAATTCAATGGAGAACCGTCTTTTCAGTAGCAGTGCTGGGAAAATGGAGGTCTAACGCAAAAGAATGAAGTTAGGTGCCTATCTTAAGCCATAAACAGAACATAAATCAAAGTCACTCAAATGCCGAAATGTAAGAATGAAAACTCTAAGATTATTAGGAAAAAAAAACCATAATCTTCATGCCTTCGAATTGGGCAATAGCTTCTCTGATACGATATGAATGGTTTACATTGATTATAACTTCTCAGGACCCACAGTCATCATGGTGGATTGCCTCTGGGTGTGTCTGTAAGGATTTTCTTTATTAGTTTAATCAGGGTGGGAAGACCCATCTTAAGTGTGGTCAGCACAATCTTATGGTCAGATATCAAGACTGCAGAAAAGGGAGAAAGCTGGCTAAGCAGCAACATCATGGCTCTCTGCTTGAGGAAGACCAGTTCCAACTGCTTCCAGCTCCCACCACCACACAGTTCCCCCATGAGGGACTGTTACCTGGAACTGTCAGCTGAAATAAACCATTCTTCCCTTAAGCTGATTTTGTCATGTATTTTTTCCTCATCAATGAGAAGGTAACTAATACAGATAGCAAAAGCAAAAGGGGAGGGGGGGATAAGTTGGAGTTTGAATTACTTTTCTGGTTGCTGTGACCAAACCCCTGAGAAGCCAAACAACTTAAGGGAGGAAGGGCTTATTTTGGCTTCCAGTGTGAGGGGATATAGTCCATCAAGGTGGGGAAAGGTCCAGAGGCAGGAGCAGGAGGTGTCTGGTCCCACTGCATCTGCAGTTAGAAAACAGAAATCAGACCAGAAGCAGAGACAGGCTATAAAGCCTGGACACTCACGCCCAGTGACCCTCTTCCTACCGCAGTGGTTTACTTCCTAAAGGAGCTCTTCCACATTCTTTCAAACCAGTGTCACCAGCTGGGAACCAAGAGTTCAAACTCACATGAGATTATATGGGACATTTTGCATTCAAACCACAAAAAACATCAAAACTGAAAACATTTGTGCTTCAGAAAACACATTAAGAAAGCAAATGACAAGCCAGATAGAGTGGCCTGAAGTCCTGAACAGGGAAGGTTGGAAGAGAAAGGTCATGAGTTTGAGGGTGACCTGAGCTATATAGCATGAGCCTGCCTCAGAAAGGAAAAAAAAGAAAAGACAACCCCCAGAATGGGAGAAAGTACTGACAATCACATTGCTAATAACAAGTATCCATAATGTGTAAAACTTTTACGATGTAATAAAATGAGTAGAAGATTTGAATAGGAATTTCCCCAGAAAAGACATGCAAATGTCAATAAAACATGACAAGGGGAATTTTTATTGAGAACTTTAATATTTGAACATATTGAAAATTGGTCATATTTCCATCAGAATATATTTTTCTGTCCCCTGTCCCCTTGTCCCCATTCTACTGAAGCCCTCTTCAGTGGGCATGTCAGGAATCACCGTGGGGTCATGAATGCACAGTCAGTCTCTGTGGAGGGACAATGCCTCTGAGTAACCTTCCCACCCTGGAGCTCTTACATTCTTTCTGTCTCCTCTTCTGTGATGTTCTCTGAGCCTTAGAGAGCAGATTATAAGTCTCCATTAGTGTTGAGTTCTCAGCAGCCTCAGATTTTCTGCTTTGATGTGCTTTGAGAGTCCTCAGTGTCTGCCGCCATCTCCCTAGAGGAGGCTCTCAGGCCAGCAGTGAGAGCAGCCCTCAGGTTTATCAGCCACTTCTCTATAATGTTTCCTGGGCCCTGGCAGATGTGATAGAGATAACTCTGCTTGTGCGAGGCAGTCAGCTTTCTTTTCTTATTGTTCTGATGGGTCTTGGGGCTGAAGAGGTAGCTCAGCAGTTAAAGGGACTTTCTTGCAAAGCCTGACAGCCCCCTGGTACAATTCCCCAATACCCATGTAAAGCCAGATACACAAAGTGGCCCATGCAGCTGGAGGTCTTTTGTAGTGGCAAGAGGCCCTGGGGTGCCCATTCTCTATCTCTGCTCACAAATAAATCAATAAAAATATTACTAAAAAATCATTTTGCTGAGTCTTCCTGGACTTCTCTGCCATCTGTATAAAGCAGATTCTCTAGCCAAGGGTGAGAGCAGCATGCATCAAAGGGGATAGACATACACATTTAGAAGGCTTTTTGACAGGCATAACCTCTGCTTTTAGCCAATGAACAGTGGACGCTTCCTTCCATCCTCTATGTCCTTCTAAGCCATAGGCTTCTAACTTGGTTCTCGGTACCAGGCATGGATTCCCTTCCACTGAGAGGGACTCAGATCCAATCAGAGAACAGTTGATTACCCACATGTGCCACTACTGCACAGATATATACATCTTGCCTGACTGGCTGATTTTGTAGCTTGCAGGATCCACTGTTTCTTCACACTGCTGGTGACTCATTGATTTCTATATGTTGAACCATCCTGGGATGAAACCTTCTTGATCAAGGTAAGTGATACTTTTGGTGTGATCTCGTACTTGATATTCAAGAATTTTATTGAGAATTTTTGTATCTATGTTTATCAGGGATATTTGTCTATAATTTTTGTTATGTCTTTGTCTGTTTGTGGGTATTAGTGTGTTGCTGGCTTCATAGAAGGTGTCAGGGAGCATCCCCTCTTTTTTAATTTTGTAAAATAACTTGAGAAGCAATGGTTTTCTTCTCCATAAAGGTTTGGTAAAATGGTTGAATTCAGTAATACTGAATCTATCTGGGCCTAGACTCATTTTGGTTGGAGGCTTTTAATTTCTCCTTCAATTTAATTTAATGCTATAGCTCTATTCAGATAATTTATCTCTGGATTTAGCTTTGGTAAGTGTGGTAGTTTGAATTTATTTCCCCCACTGACTCAGTTGTTAAAATTAAACTTGAACTTGGAAGAGCTGGATGAAGGAGGTGTCACTGGGGGTGGATCCTGGAGTCCAGTCGTAAGGTGTCACTGGGGGCAGATCTGAATTCCAGCCCAAAGATACAAGAGAGCGGTTTGAGCTCTGCGGGTCTTGCTTCTGCCAGTTTGTGCTTGCTGCTTGCTGGTGTTGCTTTTCTCTCTACTTGGACTTATGAATGGGAGCCAGCTTCTCCCAGCATTGATGGAGCTTCCACTTAGATCCATCAAGCTTGAAATAAATCCCTGCCTTTCATTAACCTGTGTTTGGTTGGATGCTCATTCCAACAGCTTGGGACTGTCTACTACAGTAGGTCAGATGAGCGAAGAAATTCACAATCCTTCCAGTTTTTCCAGTTGTGGAATATAGACTTTTGAAACGCGTTCTTATGATTCTTCCACTTTCATTGGTATCTGTTGTAACAGCTCTAATCTTGTTAGTCTGCCCTCTTTATTTTGATCAGTTTGGCCAAGGGTTTATCAATCTTGTTTATTGTCTTTGTTTGTATGTTTGTTTGGTTGGGTTTTTCTCAAGGTAGGCTCTCACTCTAGTCCAGGCTGACCTGGAACTAACTCACTTTGTAGTCCCAGGCTGGCCTCAAATTCACAGCTATCCTCTTACCTCTACCTCCCAAGTGTTAGGATTAAAGGTGTATACCACCACACAAAACATCTTTTGTTTTGTGTTTGTTTTTGAAGAAACAGCTCTCCATTTCACAACTTTTTAAAAATTGTTTTCTCCATTTCTAAGCCATTGATTTCTGCTCTGGCCACAATTATTTCATCTCATCTGGTACTTTTGGGTTTGGATTATTATTGCTTTTCCACTACCTTCTGATGGATTGTTAAATTATTTCACTTTATTTTAATTTAATTTATTTTATTTTTTAGTTTTTCAAGGTAGGGGTTGACTCTAGCCCAGGCTGACCTGAAATTCACTGTGAAGTCTCAGGATGGCCTAGAACTCATGGCAATCCCCTACCTCTGCTTCCCAAGTGTTGGGATTAAAGACATGTGCCACCACACCTAGCAAGTTATTTATTTGAGATTTCTCTATTTTTCTAGTGTAGGCATTTAGAGCTATAATCTTCCCTCTCAGGACTGCTTTCATTGTGTCCCATAAGTTTTGGCATATTGTGTTTTCACTCTCATTCAGTTCTTGGAAGTGTGTGTTTTCCTTCTTCATTTCTTCAACAACCCATTCATTATTCAATAGAGTGTAGTTTAGTTCCAGGAGTTGGTGTATTTTCTATTGTTTCTCTTGTTGAATTCCAGCTTTATTACATTGTGATCAGATATAATACATGGAGTTATGTCAATTTTCCTAAATTTGTGAAGAATTGCTCTGTATCTTGATATATAATGTATTTTAGAGAAGGTTTCATGAGGCTCTGAGAAGAATGTGTATTCTTCAGAGTTTGGATGGTGTTTTCTGTAGATGTCTATTAAGTGCATTTGTTTAGCTCCATTGCTTCCTGTTATTTTCTGCTTAGCTGTTTCTGTTGATGATAGTGAGGTATTAAAGTCTCCCACTATTATCCCTTGTGTTGGGATTTATTTCTAATTTAATGTCTTGTAGATTTTGCTTTATAAAATTTGGTGTGCCCCTGTTTGCTACATATATGTTCCTGATGGTAATATCCCTTTGTTTGATTGTTTCTTTGATGATATAAAGTAGCCTTCCTTGTCTCCTTTAATAACTTTTAGTTTAAAGTCCACTTCATCATGTGTCAGGATGCCACACCTGTTTACTTCTTATATCCATTTGCTTGGAATGTCTTTTTCCGTCATTTCACCCTTAAGTGGTGCCTATCTTTAATGTAAGGTAGGCTTCTTAAAGAACAAATGGATAGAACCGGTTTCCTGATTCAGTCTGTTAACCTGTATCTTTTGACTGGGGAGTTTGTGTCCATTGATATTCAGTTATAGTTGAGAGGTTTGAGTTAATACCTGTCAAGTGAAGACTTTATGGAGTTTGGTGTTATTTTATTTTATTTCATTTTTGGACACTTTTTTTATTATAATTAGGATGAAAGGGCAAGGCGCCGAGAGGGTGATACACAAACAATCGCCTCCAGAGTTTGTCTCAATACCCCACACACATACTGCTCAGTACCCAAGGAGAGGATCCTCCAGCCTAGGGTAGGCATGAAGTTTACACAAAAGTCCTAGGAGCCATCTTGTCCAGGGCTGAGGAAGGGGTGTGGACCCCTGAGAGTGGCAAAAAAGGCTATGGGATCCGCTCCCTGGCCTGCAGGTCACACTTTTTGGTTGGCTATTGGGAGTCCTCAAGGAAATGGACTGAGAGCGCTTGGGTGCATCGTGCAGGGGCTCGGGTTTAGGGTCAGGGGTCTAAGGAAAAGGGAAAGAACAGTAGTGAAGTTGTGTAGGGCACAAAGGGTTTAAATCCCAGACCTGAAGGCTCGGGCTTACACCCCCAGGGGATCTCTGACCCCGGCCACCCATTTCGGCCAGAGCTTCTCCTGGGCTTCCTTCTGGCCCTGCTCAGATCACCCAGGAACCCAAACAGAAGATCTACTTGACCACAGGCTTCCTGGGCCCACGTGGGCCTCCTGGGGCCCTCTTGCCTGGATGCTGGCGTCTCTCTGGCATCAAGGTGCCCTCTCCCTTCTCCTCTTCCTCTTCCCAGCCACTCTGGAATCTGAGCTCCACCAGCCTCTGGCCTGGGTGCTGCCTCTTAATGGCAGGGTACCTCATTCAGGGGAAGGGCCACTTGACCTCCTCAGCAAAACCCGGTACCAGTAAAGCCTCATGATCCCATCGCACAGAGGCGTCAGGTTTAGGGGGCTCCAAGTCCACCATCGCCTGACCTCCCTTTTCTGCCTTTTCCCTTTGCCTGGGTGCTGTCGCTTATAGATCCAGCTGGGTAGAGAGGGCTCAGAAACTCTTAGGCTCCCCCAGGTCCCCTCGCACCCGCTGAAGGTCTTTCTGAAGAAGATGGTCAGCCAGGCTCAGGGCATCCTCTGCAGCCTCTTCCGGGGTCCCCTCCTTCCTCTGGGCGCAGCCTCCCGTCAAAATCAGTTAGGGCAACCCGCAGCCAAGGACCGAAGGAGCCACCACCGGCTGCCTTGATGTTTATTGATTTTCATTTGCTTTCATATCTGTTCTAGTTTTAATTATCATTTCTCCCTCCTGTAGCAATAGCATATGACTGCTCTCTGCAGCATGAAGTATTCCGTCCAGTATTCTCTACAGGGCTAGTTCAGTGCTCATATATTCATAAAGCAAGCTTTTATAGTGGAAATTTTTCCTTCACCTTCTATTCTGAGGTATAATTTTTCTGAGTATAGTAGTTTGTGTTGGCAGCCATGGTCTTTCTCAAACTTTGAAATAGTCCATTCCAAACCCTTCTGGATTTTAGAGTTTCCTTTAAAAAATCAGATATAATGCTGACGGACTTACCTTTGTAAGTAAACTATCTTTCTTTCTTAGGTTTTATACTGCCTTTGTTTGCTGTGTTTAAACTATAATGTGACATGGGGTTTCTTCTCTTGTCCTGTCTCTTTATGATACTGTGTGCCTCATGTACATTGATGAGCCCCTCTTGAATAAGGTTTGAAATTTTCTTCTATAATTTTATTGAAGATAACATACTTATCAGTAGGTGGAAAATTTTTATTTTTTGTACATGTATACAACTTCCACTATGTGTGTATATGTATGTGTGTGTATGTGTGTATATATATATACATATATTTTATATTTTATAAAAATATATATATATATAAACTTTAAATAACATAGCTTTTAATTGGTAACTCAGGTCCCCCAAAAATTGTTGTAGAATATCATAAGGGATACAATAAAATATATACTGTTATTATGCCATTATTACAAATAATAAAACATTTGGAATAACATTAAAAATAGGATTATCATCAGTTGAATTATCCAAATCATAAAGTAGAAATAGACATTAAGTTTTTTAAAGGATTTTTATTATTTTTTATTTTTTAAGAGAGACACAGAGAGAGATAGAAAGAGAGGGAGAGGGAGACAGAGAATGGGCGCACCAGCAACCTCTCAGCTGCTGCGAATGAACTCCATATGTGTGCACCCCCTTGTGGGCAACTGCAGCATTGCGCCCTTGTGTTGCTGCATCTGGCTAATCGTGGGACCTGGGGATTGGAACCTGGTTCTTAGGCTTAGCAGGCAGGCAGGCACCTTAACAGCTAAGCCATCTCTCCAGCCCGACATTAAATTTTAATATCATAGCAAATATGCTTCAATGTTCCATGAAGAAAATCACACGTAAGAAATATAATGTGTTCTGAATTACGTAGGCAGTTACATAATTTTAGAGACACTAGATGAAAATTATGCTAAGTGTTGAAACATGGTCAAGACTGATTTATTGTCATACATTTTCTTATAAATTTTATTTCCAGAAGAGCTTACAACTACAAAATCTAAAACTCAGCTTTTTAAAATTTTATTTATTTATTTGAGAGAGCGAGAGAGGGAAAGAGGCAGACACAGAGAGAGAAAGAGAATGAGCACTCCAGGGCCTCCAGCCACTGCAAACAAACTCCAGACATATGTGCCACCTTGTGCATCTGCCTTATGTAGGTCCTGGGGAATTGAACCAAGGTCTTTTGACCTTGCAGGCAAATGCATAACCACTAAGCCATCTCTCCAGCCCTAAAACTCAATATTGACTACTATATTCTTCATCTTCCTGGCAATGATGCCTAAAATATTATAAATTAAAATAATTTTAGTTGAAGAAGCTGCTGTGGTAATATGGTCATATTAATTATGCATTTAAATAATAAACTGCATGTAAATTACTGTTTTCTTTTACTGTAATCCATGCCAATAACCCAATAGCCCTAACCATAGGCTTTATTAGTTTTCATTTTGTTAATTGGGGTGTGTGTGTGTGTGTGTGTGTGTGTGTGTGTGTGGTGTTAGGATCAAACTCAGTGCCTTGTACACTCTGCACAAGAACTCAACCACTGAGAAATACCTTCAGCCCTATTAGAGGCTTTGTCTGGGCAGCTGTGGTCACTAGAACAATGAGGAGAAAATCATGTTACAAGAAAAACAAATCTGTGTTCAGTAGATCTAGTATTATCTCCTTCAGCAAATATACCATTTTGTTGTTGGTGGTGGTGGTTTTGAGGTAGGGTCTCGCTCTAGCTCAGGCTGACCTGGAATTCTCTATTTAATTGCAGGGTGGCCTCAAACTCACAGTGATCCCTCCTACCTCTGCCTCCCAAGTGCTAAGAATTAAGGCTGTGCCATCATGCCTGCCTTAAATACATCATTTTTTTAAAAAAACAAGATCCAACATTTGCCAAATACCCACACCTGAAAGTCTAGTTAAACATAAAATATGTACACAGGTTTAAAAAGATCAGCACTGTATAACATAGAGGGTAATCGTTTGCACTTCTAACCAGCAAACACCAGTATGTCTCATCCAAAGTGTGGAGTTTCATTCCAAGTGCAACAAAAATTGAATAGCATCAAGGGATCTGCAGTTTCCGCTAAAGATGTGGGATAAAGGTTGGCACACTTTTTCTGTAAAAAGCCAGATCATATTTTTTTCTTTGTGGGCTATATGGTCTCTGACATAACTACTTGATTTATAGCCACAGAAAATATGTAAACAAAACCTATGGCTGTGCTCCAGTCAAACTGCATTAGCAGTAACAAGGGGTGGGCAGGATTTGTTCCACAGAGCCAAGGTTTGTCTGCATTTAATGCACTAAAAGTTGTGAGTAAATGTTACCCTCACTCCAACAATAAGAGCAAGCTAAACAAGTACAAATGCTCTTTTATTTTTTTATTTTTTTATTTTATTTATTTTATTTATTATTATTATTTTGTTTGTTTTTCGAGGTAGGGTTTCACTGTAGTCCAGGCTGACCTGGAATTCACTATGTAGTCTCAGGGTGGCCTTGAACTCACAGTGATCCTCCTACCTCTGCCTCCCGAGTGCTGGGATTAAAGGCGTTCACCACCACGCCCTTCTACAAATGCTGTTTTAGTCCAGATAAGTGAGGTTGCTAATGAGCTGGCATCCATGGAGGGCTGGACTCCTGGAAGAAGTGGAAAGACCCACTAAGTAATTCACCTCAGACAGCAGTAATAAGATGAGGGAATGCCTATAGATTCAAGTGCAAAAAAACATTCTCAAACACAATATGGGTTAGCCTAAATTCCGGGGAACCCCATTCGGAGCGGGCATCCATCCATAGCCTTTCCCAGGCCTATACAGAGTAGGCCTAAGAAACACTGCAGCCAAATCAAGTTAATGCAGGGAGAGCAGCTGGGCCCCAGCCTCACAGGGCCTAAGTCTGATGAGGAAACAGATGAGAGAAACCCTCAGAAGCCTGAGGGGTCAGGGCAGCCACAGTGCAGTGGGGAGAAGCAGAAATGCTGGAAGTCCATCACAGAGACCAAGCACTGAGGCCTGCCATCTGGAGCAGGGCAAGGCACCCACAGGGACTCCACGTCACACATCACACATCACACGAAGCAACAGCACGGCTGGAAGAGGAGAGGCACTCTGAATCTGCCATCTTAGCTAAAGCAACGACAATGCCCACTCTCTGCTATCTAGGTGTGCTTTGTCCAGAAAGCATCGTGTACCTCCATTTCTCCTCTTACACAGACTATACAAGCCAAGAAAATATGATCCATGGTCAAGAGATAAAATAGCCAACTAACCATCAGTAGCAGTTGGCACATTATGAATCAAAACAATGGAAGACAGGACTTACTTCTGTCGAAGCTGGAAAACTCAGTCTTATTTAAAGAAGCAATATGATAGAATGGTTTATTATCTTAATTTATAACTCATGATCACCATAGAGAGTAGACAAAATCCTACTGGGCAAGAAAGCTAAGCTGTGAACACTAAGCTTTTTTTTTTAATTATTATTTTTTATTGACTTTTATACTTACATACAAAAAAACCCACCTGATATTTCCCTTCCCTCCCCCATTCCACTTTAGAACTCAAGTCTCCATCATAAAAAGTAATGCAATGGAATGTCAAGACCAGGCTGTTGCTGATAATCAACAGAAGATTAAAAGTTACACATTTGCTGAGATTGCTCGGCCATCAAGGGCATTTCCTGTGCAAGTATGAGGGTCTGAGGAGGCCCAAGAGCCCACTGTACTTCTATCCCCAGGACCCACATGGACAGCTGGGTGTGGCCTTGTGCATCTATAACCCCAGTCAAGGCAGGGCCACTAGAAATGGGCACCTGCTTTCCATGACAAATATGCTGTATGAGCAAGTGGATCCATTTTCTGTGATGCTGAATGGGCATATTTGGCAACCCAAGTTGGGATACAATGGAACTTGCCTCCTGTTGGCAGAGTCACCTCAAAGAATGGGAGACATCAGTAATGACAGCTGGTATAATAATGAATTATTTCAAAACCAATTTGTGATCAATGCCAAGTAAAAGTAAAAAATGCCATGTATTCATTTAAATGATGGAATTTTGAAAAATAACATACCCTTGAAATCTTAAAAAATAAAAAATGAAGTCTCTGCCGGGCGTGGTAGCTCACGCCTTTAATCCCAGCACTTGGGAGGCAGAGGTAGGAGGATTGCCAAGAGTTCGAGGCCATCCTGAGACTACATAGTTAATTCCAGGTCAGCCTGGACCAGGGTGAGACCCTACCTCACAAAACCAAAAAATAAAATAAAATAAAAGAAGTCTCATAACTTTTTTGAGTCTATACATTTAAATGCAGTTTAGTCATGCTTAGAATTAACTGGTTTATATTTGCAATACGTGATTCTACTAGAAAATCTAACATCATTTAAATGTTTTAGAAATTCATCTGCTAATGAGACCAGCACTGGGAGAGCTATTGCTTCCCTTTTGTATATGCACAAGAAAACCTGGAATGAAAAATAGCAAAATTAATTTAGAAGGTTACTATTGAATCTAAATAAAAGCATACTTCACAGAGCAAATATAGCTTCTATCTGTAAAATTGCTGCCTTCCAAGATGACTAACTTTTGAGACACTTGGTGAGCTTTGGGCACAAAAGCATCTTCTCGTTTTCATGTGGTCAGTGTACTGGGCAGTCAATGTCATCCGTGTAGTATTATGTTTAATAAAACCTTAGTATGTATGAAGCTGGGCAGATGGCTCAGTGGAGAAAGCACTCACTGCTCAAGTCAGAGCACCCAAGTTCAATCTCCACACCCCATGTAAAAAAGCTGGAAGCCACAGCAGGCTTCTGTAATCCCAGCATGCGGCACTGAGACTGAAAGCAGGATGGAAGGCAGAGACAGGAGCCTTTCTGGAAAGCTCATGGCAAGAATGGCAGAGGACAGCAGAGCAGGAACCCAAAGAGAGAAGCCCTGCCTCAGAAGAGGACTGACTCGAAAGTGGTCTGTTAGCTCTGTGCACATGCTGTGGCACCCACGTGCCCACACTCACAAGCACACATGAACATGCACCTGCATGCACACACACAACACAAAAAATAAATAAATAATTATAATAATAGGGAAAAATTTAGTATTTTATTATGTCTATATACTTCCATTTCTTCGAGCTTCTTATTGACTAAAGTGTTAGCTCCCCTTTTCCAATGTCAAGTTAACATCTATAGATTTACAGCATAAAATGAACAATAAAGTCACCATATAAGAACATCCAAAGTATTTGATATATGCACGACTTGTATTTCCAAAACCAGTTTCCCATGCTCCTAGTTCATAACTCCCTACAATTGGAAGACTAGTGACTTGATGTATTCCAGGCAGAACCATTAGCCCCCTAAGGTTTTTAGTATAGCAGGAGGTCCAAAAGTGCAACAGCCCCAAATATTTCTCCCACCAGCACCCAACACTGCAAAGAGTTGTCCCTAGTCACTAGGGAACAAGAGTACTTCATTTAGACAGCATCCAGTATGCTGTTCTTAAAAGGAAGACATGGGTTACATTGTTAACCCACTAGAAAAGACTACAGAGGAATCTCAAAACACAAAATGGAGATCTATTTAACATTTTCATCTTATTTTAAGGCAATTAAGATGTTAAAATGAAAAGAGAAATGTGTGATAGATGCCAAATTAGATGAAATACAAGAAGATTAGAAATGAAACATGCCTATCTTGAGAAAATGAGCCTATGTTCTTCCACAGTTAAAATTTAAGTCACTGCAGCAGCTGTTGCATGGAGTTGGGAAACAGAAGACGGCCACAGGTATGTCATCTGCCTCTCTTGAGACTCTCATAGGCTTGCCGTCCACCAATTAGGCTAGACTGGCCAGCCAGCAAGCCCTAGGGATTTACCTGTCTCTATTTCCACAGCTCTGGGATTACAGGTGCATGCCACCACACCTGCATTTTATGTGGATGCTGGGGATTGAACGCAAATCCTCATGCTTGCAAAACAAGCATTTCGCTGACTAAGCTACCTCCCAAGTCCCAAAGAAACCCTTTTTAAAGAGGGTGGAATGTTATGCCCTTCCGGTCTGGCCCTTCAGTACTCCCCCACTGCCTTCTTTCTTGCATCAACTATGATGTAAGCCCTGTCGTTCTTCTGTTAAGAATTAGGAAAGATGGCTACAAAACACCTGAGTTCTGAATGCCTCATTGACGTCTTGAAGCAGCCACACCACCTCAGGCACCACTGGTATTGTGTCAAACGGAAATAAAACTGAATCCTTCTTTATTCAGGAGGACATAGGAAACTTTACTTATTTCTAATGAAGCACCTTTACAAACTGAAATGCACCCAGACACTTTCAATAAACCCCTAACATTCACTGCCTACTGATGCTTATTTCAAATTCATCAGATTCACTCTTCCTCAGACAGAACTTGGATGACTTTGTTAGAGCTAAAGGAGTCATTTGAGTTCAATAATTAAAAATACACATCAACAAGCATTCTTAATACACTTACTTTCTTTTCGATTTATTGGCTACTTTTTACAAGCTGCCTGCTATCTTGAGCCATATAAATCAACTTATTATTGAAAAATCCTTGGGAAAAGAGATAGGATCACCTGATTTTCCTGACCTTAGCAATTCATCAGTACTTGATGAGAAGGGTGCCATACGTGCTTTTACTTCTCTAATATCAAAACTGTTAGAAATGTGTGGATTGAAGTTCACAGAAAGCAAAAAAACAAACAAATAAAGGACCTGAAGTGGGTGAAAGAGTCTATGAGACCAAACAACTAAACAGTGATTTGGGGAATTAAAATATTGCAGGACCAATGGGAAATTATCTCAGACTAGTTTAGTCCTTTTGAAAGTCATTCACTGCCCACCCCTAAGTCTGACTTTAACACCCTTGTGAATGTTAAAACCTTTAAAATGTGTTCTTAGAAAACCACTAGCTTCCACCACTCCAATAGCTAAGAATGCCTTCAGATAGCACCTGAAACCTGTAACAGAGTTTGCCCAGCTTTGCTGTAACCCACCTGCCATTGCCTGTGGACTCTGCCAATGTGTTTGGTAAATGCCTTGGTTTACTTTCTTTCTTCTGTTACTAATAAAAAAATCTCATGTAACCACTTTCACAGTGGAACAGAATATTTGGAACAAGCTGAATCTATAGTTCCAGACCATCCTCATTCATATTTGGCTCCAGAATAAACTATCTCTGGTTCTCTTTGAGGAGAGAGATGTTGCTTGCTTATTTTTGTGTCAACATTATCTAAAAGCTTTATGTTTTAAATGACTCTAAAAGTTCTAAGCAGTTTCTCTGATTCCAAGTTATTCTGAAATTTAGGTTAAAAAGTATTATTTACTTTCTTTCTTTAGTTTTAAATTAGCTGATTTTTTTAAATTTATTTATTTATTTATTTATTTATTTATTTATTTATTTATTTGCAAGCAGAGAGAGAGATAGAAGAGAGGCAGACAGAGAGAGAATGGGCATGCCAGGGCCTCTAGCCACTGCAAACAAACTCCAGATGCACGTGCCCCTTGTGCATCTAGCTTACGTGGGTCCTGGAGAATTGAACCGGGATCCTTTGGCTTTGAAGGCAAACACCTTAACCACTAAGCCATTTCTCCAGCCCGAAATTAGCTGATTTTTATAGCTGGTATTTTTTTAAGATTATTGGCAAGAAGCCACTTTTCAAAACCTGTGCAGATTAAACATGTGAGTTAGTTATGGAGAAAAAAAATCAATCTCAAAAAAAAAAAGAATTTTTGCTTTCTTTGGAGTAGAGGTCTGCTTTTGAATGAGAAGATGATTGTAAATCACTCCAAATTGCTCATAGACTATGATATATTGTTCCCTAAGATGAACTTTAAGAGGCATCTTGTGATTTATGTATTTGTGATCAAAATAAAGACAGCCTGAAGCATTAGCTGTGGGAGTAATTTGCATTCCATTTTCTGCGCTTAGTCAAATGTTAGTTATACAGCTGAGGTACACCAACAAGGAAAGCAATAATGTCAGGTCTTCAAACTGGACTGTATCTAGTTTTGTAAGCTCTAAATCACCAGGCATGTTCTGATCAACTGGGATCCACTTGGTAATTTCTACATGCACATCAGTGTTCCTCCCTCAAATAGACTGGGTTACGGGAGGACGGGAATTATGCCCTTTATACATCATTTCCTATCTTTAATGCATGATATGCTCCTGGGCACAGTGTTGGAATGAAATTGGAATTCGAATGATTGGCTGACACCTCATAAGTTGATAGCTATTTTGGGAGCGGAAGCCTCTGCAGTGATATGAAGAAGGGAACGATAGAGTGCCCTTGATTCCTAATATGTGTAAGTGTACATTTATAAGACAGCCTCTCAAGGGCATGGCTTTCCACTTGGGAAATATTTGGTACCTGTTTTTGGAATCAGCATTCAACTTGAAGGAAAATGCTAATAAACTCATTCAAACACTTTACTGCTCTTCGTTGTTGCATTATCTGGCTGCTAAAAACAAAAATACATTATTACACTTCCACAACTTGAAACTGTGCTGAATTAACCAACCCCTCTGAACCTTGATTTCAAAACCCGTCGACCTGTTGGGGAGGTTACTCAGTGATTAAAGGCACTTGCTTGTGAAGTTGGTTGGCCAGAGTTCAATTCCCTAGACACTAATGTAGTGGTGCAAGCATCTGGCATTTGTTTGCAATGGCAAGAGATCTGGGTGCATGTATATACACACACACACAGAACCATTTCCCCTCTTGTTACAAGTGTTTGTTGTGGCCACATCACCCAAGATCTACAGGACCTGACACAATTCATGCTCCCTGCCTCCACATTCTCTGTCTCTTTTTGCTCTTCTTTCAAGGCACCTCCGAAATGTTTCATCAGCCATAGTCTTCCCACAGGAACGTGAGCTCATCCACTCTTAACCCTCTTCAATGTTTTGCAGTGTTTTCTAGGGCTCTTCTTCACTATTTCTATGTAAAAGGTTGAGGTATGCTGTTAACCATTTGGGTGGCCAGTTCTGTGGAAAGGCAAACACTGTTTATGACATTTATGACCTAGTGACCATGTCATTCACTGCTAGCTCTCCTTATGCTGTCATGGAATCGCCACTGCAGCCCATATTGCTGCACCCTTTACAAGGAATGGCTAAGGGCAAGGTGGCAGCTCAGATCGAGGCTGACCTATGGGATAACCAAACTTGATTTGCCTGGGATGGACAGCATCCTGAGTTGCAAGACTTTTGCTACAAAAGCTGGAACAGACCCAGAGAATGAATACTCACTCTATTTACAGAGTCCATGCTGCACTTAAACCTCAGTTCCCGGTCTGTGTCCTGCTCAAACAGTAGAGTACCTTGACTGTCCTGTGACTCAGCTAGCTTCAAGTCTTTCCCTTTAGTTTTGGGCCAGGATGGGAACATTTCTAGACACTGATAAAGGCTCATTAGGTTGTTGACCAAAACACTGAAAGAAATGAACTCTGACCCAGACCCAAAATTCTTTAAACATATTATAAACCTCAAGCCCTGGCTCCCTTGTAGACAAATCTGGATGGAATTTCTCTCATGAGGATGCTACAGTATCTTCTAAGTTCCCTTAGTATAAAGAAGGCTGATTGCCCTCTCACTCAGCTCTCCTGTCTTTGGAATCTCAATTGGCCCCATTCAGAACAGTTTGGGGCACTCCCTTATTGGAATTCCCCTGTCTCCATGTCAGGGGAAACTCCAGGTGTGGGTTTGTGAACATCCTCCGTCCACTCCTTACAACCGAAGGCTCACAGGTTGGAGAAAGTTGTAGTTAAGTCTAGTAGTTGAGGACTCACATCTGTGCTCCAACCTGACCCAGCCCTGGGCAGAGCTGGGCAGGAAGCCCAGATCGCGTGCTAGGAAGATAGAAGTCTCCGAGCCCCTAACCCTACTCCCAAGCCCTGAGTTAGAGGTATCATCCTCTGACTTAGGTTGCCATCTTTCCAAAGCCTGACACCCAAGTTTTGAGTGGGTTGAAGAGAAAATGACTACCAGCGAGATATTTGTACCCTCAGCAGAGTATGTAAAGAGAACATAATTCAAGTCTTGGCAGAGTTGCAAGAAGATACTGGGGAGATGTAACATTTTACCTCAACCTTTGGTTCAACTGTTCACTCGGTCCCTTCAGATACATGAAAGGAAAACCAGACCTCTCTGGAAACTGGCCAGTCCAAGCACACAGACACACCTGGTGCTGATAATTCTGCACAGCCAGGCAAGTAGTCAACCCTTTGATATGAACTGGCCATCTGAAATTATCTATGAGGGAAGATATGTTGTAGTTTGCTATTTTCTGCACATGAAGCATCATTAAAGCCTGTCTTCCTATTGCTCACATGTCTTAAGAGTCTTCTAAAGAGCCCTGAATAGAGCCAGATGTGGTGGCACATGTCTTTAATCCCAGCACTTGGGAGGCAGAGGTAGGAGGATCGCTGTGAGTTCAAGATCAGCCTGAGACTACATAGTGAATTTCAGGTCAGCCTGGGCTAGTGTGAGACCCTACCTCAAAAAAAAAGGGGGGGGCCTGAGCCAGGCGTGGTGGTGCACACCTTTAATCCCAGCACTTGGGAGGCAGAGGTTGGAGGATCGCTGAGAGTTCGAGGCCACCCTGAGACTACATAGTTAATTCCAGGTCAGCCTGGACCACAGTGAGACCCTACCTCGAAAAAAAAAAAAAAAAAAAGAGCCCTGAACAGTTACGAAGCACAGAGACACTTCTCTTCACTGGAGGATGTGAGTGTGTGTCTGTGTATGTGCATGTGTGCATGTGCGTGTGTGTGTGTGTGTAAGCCCACATGTGTGCTTGTGGAGGTGAGAGAACAACCTCAGGTATCATCTTCATGAAGACCATCAACCTTTTTTTTCAGTCTGGCCTGGATCTTGCCAATTAGACTACACTAGCTGGCAGTGAGCCCAAAGGATCCTCCTGTCTCTGCCTCTCCAGAACTGGGATTACAAGTCTCTGCCACTGCAATCAGCTTTTTTTTTTTTTTTTTTTTTTTTTTTTTTTTTTTGAGGTTGTGGATATCAAACTCAGGTCTTCATATTTTCAAGGCAAGCACTTGACCTGCTGAACTATCTTACAAGCTGGAGGTAGACCTTCAAAATAACCAACAGTCTTAGTAGAAATGCTCACTGGCTGTATGGTACTAAGGGATCAAACACCAAATGCTCCAGCAGCTTTGAGTTCACCATGCCACTGTGGAGAAGGTGGCTGTAGCCATGGTTTGAAGGCCTTGCAAGGTAGTACCCAAGAGAGATGCCTCAAGAGAAGATGCCTCGGGAGACAGAGGTAGGAGGATTACCATGAGTTCGAGGCCACCCTGAGACTACATAGTGAACGCTAGGTCAGCCTTGACTAGAGTGAAACCCTACTTTGAAAAACCAAAAAGAGAGAGAGAGAGAGAGCAAGAGAGAAGATTCCTCAAAACCAAGCACTTGCTTCACTGAAAAAGGTCTTTGATTATGGTATTAAAGGAAGCAGGAAGAGGGCTGAGGAGATGGTTTAGTAGTTAAGGAGCTTACCTGCAAAGCCTAAGGACCCATGTTCATCTCTCCATATCCCACATAAGCCAGATGCACAAGGTGATGCAAGTGCAAGGTCACACATGTGCACAGGATGATGCATGTGTCTGGAGTTCAAATACAGTGCCTGAGGCCCTGATGCAGCAATTCTTCTCTCTCTCTTTCTCTCTCTCTCTCTCTCTCTCTCTATAAAAAAAAAGGAGTCAGGAAGAATATCACTTATTTAGGTGACTTGGTCCTGGAATGTTGGTATAAATTTCAATATACTGCTTATCCGATTTCAACTAATTTTTAGAAAAAAAAATCATTGGCATCAAAGTGTGAAAATGTTGTGGTCTGAATTTTCTAACATTTACTTTAAAAAAATGATCATGATCATAGCAATTATTTTTCTAATGTTACATTAAAAATGACAGTTTAAAATGTTGGATAGGAAGATGTAATTTAATGAAGGGCATTTTTCTGCACATTGGCATCAATGTTCAATCTATTTTTTTCATAATTCTAATGTGATCTAATTACTTTAATTTAAAATTCTGGATATACATGTTTTATTCATGACTTTCTACATGATTGAGAAAGTTTTTGTAGCTTCTTTGACGCTCTAACTTTGGAAATATAACAAGTAATGAAGCCATCATATTTTCAAAATGCTCAGATAGAGGAGACATTTGAAAGACAGTCTAATTGTGAATCAAAGCTTAATCAACTGCTGTGAAATGAGTTTTTAATTATAAAATTGCCCCTGATATGCAAGAGTTCACCAAAGTTAAGAGAATGACCTCACACACTTTCCTTCTAAAAGGGTAGAATTTGGGCTGGAGAGATGGCTTAGCAGTTAAGGTGCTTGCCTGTAAAGCCTAAGAACTCATGTTCGAATCTCTAGGTCCCATGTAGCCAGATGCACAGTGATGCAAGCATGCAATGTCGCATGTGTGCCACAAGGGTGTGCATGCATCTGGAGTACATTCATTGTGGCTGAAGGCCCTGATGTCCCCATTCTCTCTCTCTCTCTCTCTCTCTCTCTCTCTGCTTCTCTCTCTCAAAAAATAAAAGGCTAAATAAAAGGGTGGAATTTACTTTTCCTTTGCAGCATCTTGAATATGAACATCTTGAATAGAACATCATCTTGAATATGCAGAAACAAAGTTGTTCTACTGCCCTTGAAAATTCTCCTTAGACACAATTTCATACTAATCTCTAATACAACATTAGAAATGGAAAGTGTTACTCATGTTTCTCCTGCCAAAAATGTATTATTTCTGCAATAGGAATCTGAAAACTTCATTTTCCAAGGTTGTTTATAAATTTATTAAAGAAATATCAAAAAGGATACTGAAAGATCATTCTTTAGACTTCAGAATTCTGGACCAATAATCAGTTTTGTTTCAAGTGACTAAAGATAATAGAGCTTCCAAACTAAAGAGCAGTGTTCTCGCACAGGGGCTCCAAGCAGGCCACTGGATGGAAGTTTCAAAATGGTTTCCTTCAGTGCAGAGGAAGGAGACCTGGCACAAATAGGTGTGCAAGCCTCTTGCCTCCAACACAGACATACATGTGTGTGTTCTAATTTCTAATGTTATATTACACGTTAAAATCAATATAAAATATTTCTTATTTCAAAGCTATCACCATATCTTTCTTTTAGACAATAAAAAAGAACCAAAATTATCCAAAAAAAAATCTAGGTTCTGCTTAGAAATGAGCACTAACATCCTGATGTCATCTAAAGCTCTCTCTCAAATGAGTACACAATGACATTCCAACACAGTGTTTTAAAAGTCTAATTCATTTTACTTGAAACTCAAAAATCTCTGTGGCTCATGAACGCTTGTGTGAGTATATATATTCTGTATGAATCAACATACAGAAACAGGTATAGATGCATGAAGCATGACTCGGGGTTCTTTGATGGTTTCCCCTTGCAGGGAATGCAAAAAACCTTGGACTCACTTAAGAAGAGCAAGTTGGAACCTGAAATAAGAGTTACTTGTGGAAGAGCTGCCTTTAAAATGCTGCCCTAGAGGACTGATTTGCATAAGATCTGATTACATGTAGTAGCTTTGCATGCCTATGCTGAATTCAGATCACTTCATCAACCCACAGGTCATCTTTCTGCTCACACTATAAAGGGTGTGACTTCTAATGGAGAAAAATGGGATTGTATTCCTAATGTGCCTCTGCCGTGTGCTCTCTTTGTTCTGTTCTGAGCTGGAAATGAAGATCAAGCAAGTCTTTACAGCATTTCTATGACAGAGCTCGCCTTTTGTAATTTGTCTCTTGAAAATTGCTATCAGTGAGAGTATCTGACATCTCTTCCACTGGAGATGAATGACAGAAGCACCAACAGACTTACGAGGGATGAAAATAATAACAGCTAGCATTCACTGAACAATTATGAACTGTCAGCCCTTAAGCGGAATCTGCCTGAGAGTTTCAATCTATCCTTTAACCTCCAGCAGCCGGATGAGGCAGCTGCTGTTATTAACCCCACATGGAAGATATGGAAACCAAGGCTTAGTGATGTTAGTTAACTGGTGCTATATGACAAACTCCTCATTGGTTGAGTCAAGACTTACTGTTATGGCCATATTTTTAAATAAACATTTCCCAGGAGCTGAATAATCAATGTTTTGAAATCATGCAGACTCAACAAATCACCATCAAGACCCTCCTCAGAAAATCATTATGAACAGGGTAACCTTTGAGCAAGGCTACCTCAGTGGGACAAAAATCATTCAATGGTGACATCCAAATGCACTGACCTATCATGACACTAAGCCAGGGTATCTGGTTTTATGTGGATACTGGGGAATTGAACCATGGTTGTAAGCTTTGCAGACAAGTGCCTTAACAACTAAGCCATCTGTCCAGTCCACAAATATGAGTGACCCTATTCCCAACAATTACATCCTGATTGTTTATATCATACAGACTACTTTAACTCAAGAAGAAAACTTGACAGAAAACCTGACTGATATTTTTGGGTTGTTTTTGTTTAATCATTGTTGTTGCCGTTGTCATGAACTAAAGCTCAGTTTTATGTTGGGAATTTCTACTGTAGACACTAAAAACATAGGTAGGAATTGGTGAGGATATCACAAGCTAGTAACAGTGATGGAACTAAAGAATTCCCAACGTTGCTGTTAAACTATATTGACCACCTGTGCAATTTTACAGATAGTGCTAAACACACACTTCTTAGCACACACACAGATACACCTATGCACATAACACTTAGCTAATGGGGAGTGTCACAATTACAAACACACCAACATGCCTGTGGAGGGCATCTGTTGAATGTGGCTCAAGGTCAGGTTCTGCCCATAGTTTGTGGTACTTGTGTACATTATACTTTCCTAAAAAGAATTTTCAGACCCAAATACTGCCTGCTCTCCTTTGTTAGAATGTAGGGGTTTCTGTGCCACAAATACTGAATATGATAACTATTTTAACAAAATGCCAGGGGTGGTGGTACACACCTTTAATTCCAGCACTCAGGGGAGGCAGAAGGATCACTATGAGTTTGAGGCCACCATGAGACTACATAGTGAATTCCAGGTCAGCCCGGACTAGAATGAGACGCTACCTCAAAAAAAAAAAAAAAAAAAAAAAAAGATATTTGTATGGTTGAATCAGAACCTAATTGGTCCATAAATAATATATAATATATTCCACAGTGAAGACTATTTCTTCTTGATCTATTGGCCAAACCTTACCAAATCAGTCCACATTTACTGAGTGCCACTCACACCCTTTATCCATCCATGAGCAGGGCTGTTGCAAGGCCTATTTGCCTCTTAAATGTCTCACTCTAAAAGCTATCACAATGGCAGTGAAATCTCAACATGAGTTTTGGAACTTTCAAGTTGCAGCATGTTATGAAATGGATTCGAAGAAAGCAGCAATTGTCCTTCACTCTCAAATTCTAAACTCTTCATTTCTATATGGGTTGGGTATCCTAAACACCTTTTCCCTGATGCCTTGCCTTTCGAAGTCATGCTAAATCACCACCAGATTACTATTTCTCAACAATACATTCGCCCTGTATTCATTCACTACTGTTAACAGAATAAAATATCAAACTCTTTAATATAGTATACAAGGTCCTACATGTCAAGGCTCCTGGGACACTGTCAGTTGTAACCCCATCAGGACCACTGTGACTACTGAAAGGATGTTCATACACACCTAGGGAGACAGTAGCACCCCAAAAAGCCTCATGTCTTTCTGAAGTGGTATATATGAGCACTTCTCTTGTGGTCAAAGGATAGGCTAGGACCACCCGAATACTGTCTGTATTTTCTGGGATATATAATACCTAGGGGAAGCAATTAGACTTCAAACACAAAATATCTCCCAAGGTTTGTGACTCTACAAGAGATATAGCCTTGAAGAATTTATAAATTCAGGATGACACAGATTTCCTTAATGTGGTACACATTGCACACATACTGTAAGAGAAGTCTCATACAGACTGTCCATTACTAACATTTCCCCTGAAACCAACCTAGAAGTTATCGTTAAGTATTCTTTTCTACCCTGATTTTACATATACATTGCTAAATTTGAGAACATTTTAGGTTTCATTATTTTGATATTATTTTTGCCTAGAAAGAATGTCCATAATGCACAAAGTCTCTAAATCAAGAACTTCTTGAGCCTGAGGACTGCTGTGGTTACATTTGTAGCTTTGTTTTCTAGCCTATTACCTGGTTTACGAGTTACCTTCTCATTGTTGTGACAAAATGCCTGACAGAAATCACTGAAGAAAAGAAAGCTTATTAGTAGTAGTCGTCATCATAGTTTGACAATTAACTCATATATAATGTATTTTGACCATATTTACTCCCCATTATCCTCTCCTTTTTTGTGACCCACTGAGAAGTAAGAGTTTCTTGCATGAGCTTGGGTTGTAAGTTACTTAATGGAGTGTGAGCAACTTACAGTGGCTGCACCACTAAAAACATGCTCCTCTAGCACCTTAACTGCCAATGGCCACTCTCAGAGGAGTGGGGCGTTGTGAGTCCCTCCCCCATCCGTGATAGAATGTTGACAGGCTCAGTCCTATGCAGAAACCCACAGCAGCTGTGATTCCCTACATGTAATGTCGTGCTATATCCAAAAGACAGCACTCCGCAACACTCTTCCCCATCCTCTGGCTCTTAACATTTTTCCTGCTCCTTATTCCATGGTGTTCCCTGAGCCATGGAGGATATGATATAAATGTCCCACTTGGAAGTGAACACACAATAGTTACTTTAAACAGGTATGTGTCTCTGCATTAACCTCTGCCCACAGTGAGGGGGAAAACTGTGATCAAGGGATGAAGGCTGAGAGCAGTCTATTGGTATAAACACAAATATGTAGAAGGTATGTTTGCAACCTGTCTACTTAGCATATTAACAGTAGTTAAAAAGTTAAAAGCCTATCACCTCTCTCGGCATGGATCTTTAACCAGGCTTACAGATCAGGCATGAATACCCTCCTATGGAACTGGCTTCAAATCCAGTCAGAAAGTGGTTGGTTACCCCCCATAACACCAGTGAGGACATCTTGTCTAGCAGATTGGTGATGGAGCAACAGCATCCACAGCTGGGTAAAACTGGGTAAAAGTTGACTTTTCTCCCCAGGAGCCTGACTAGCATTTTTTTTTTTATTTATTTATTTATTTATTTATTTATTTATTTATTTATTTATTGGAGAGAGACAGAGAGAGAGACAGAAAGAGAGAGACACAGAGAGAGAGAGAGAGGGAGAGAAAGACAGAGAATGGATGCACCAGCAGCCTCTCAGCTGCTGTGAACAAAATTCAGATGTGTGCGCCCCCTTGTGACCAAGTGCGGCATTGTGCCCTTGCGTCACTGCATCTGGCTAAACGTGGGACCTGGAGATTGGAACCGACATTCTTAGGCTTAGCCGGCAGGCACCTTAACCGCTAAGCCATCTCTCTAGCCCCTGACAAGCATATTATGGCATTCTGAAAGCTATCCAGCAAGAAAGGAAGCTTCTAGCTTAGTTACAACTTAGATTTCTCCATGTCCTGGAACCAAACTATGTGGTGGGAAGATTTTTTTTTAATCAGCTGCTTTTGAATGTGTTTTCAATATTTTTATTTATTGATTTATTCATGAGAGAGAGCTAGAGAGACATAGAGAACAGGCATGCCAGGACCTCTAGCTGCTGCAAAAAACTCCAGACACATATGCCACCTTGTGCATCTGGCTTACATGGCTACTAGAGAATCAAACTTGGGTCCTTAGGCTTTGCAAGCAAGCACCTTAACCATTGAGCAATCTCTCCAGCAAGAAAGAAAGATTTCAACTCACAGTTTAAGAGGGTTTAGTTCTCCAGAGTGAGGTAGATGTGGTAGAGAAGCTCAGTTCCCAGCAGTGGAGGCAGGTAGCAGAAGCTACATGCAGCATGCAGACCAAGAAGCAAAGCATACATCAGAATGCAGAATCCAGCTATAGCCTGAGACTTGCTTATAGTCACCTACTTCTACCAGCTGGACACCACCCCCACACTTTCCAGAAGCTTCCAAAATGACACCACCATTGGGGGACCAAGTATTCAAAACAGGCAAGGATTTTAGCCTTTAAAAAGTTACCTATAGAGGGCTGGAGAGATGGCATAGTGGTGAAGGTGCCTACCTGCCAAGCCTAAGAATGTTTGTTCAATCTCCAGGTCCCACATTTAGCCATATGTAAAGTGACACAAGCATGCAATGCTGCACTTGCCCACAAGTTGGTGCATGTGTCTGGAATTCATTCACAGTGGCTGAGAGGCTGCTGACACACCCATTCTCTCTCTCTGCCTCTTCCTGTGTGTGTGTGTGTGTGTGTGTGTGTGTGTGTGTGTGTGTGTGTGTCAAATAATTAAAAAGTTACCTATAGATAATGTGATTTGAAATAAAGCCCTTAACCTAAGTCTGAATTTTCTCAGCTGCTAAAGATAAGTAATAAAACCACCTATGCCACAAAATATTGTGAGAACCAGAGAATGTATAATGTGGATTCTAAATGATTAAACACTGAATAAGTTATTACTCCTAAGCATGGGCTTAAAAATTATGAGTATAAAATAAGAACAGAGACCTGAATGACTGTAAAACAAACATATTCTCTATTATAAACACTGTCAAATTCTTTGAAATTATTCCTGTAACATGTATCTCCACAGCAGGAGAGAGCAGGTAGGGACATGACAAATTACATTTTATTTATACTCTATCAATTGAATTTCCTAAATACAAGAGCAATTTTAAATAGAAAGTTTTATTTTAAAGCTCATAGTTTAATATGTCAAAGTAATTTGTATAAGACTAATCCTCCAATTGAGAACTTTAAAGGGGATATAAAATTCATTTAAGAGATTATTCATCGTCATTAGAAATCAAGTACTTTGTCTCAGAGAGAAAACAAGAAATATATTTGTACAGGGAGTCATCTTGTGATCAGCCTGAACTTTTCTCCATGATAGCAGTTCCTTTTTCTCTGTATAAGAATAAAACCAGCTCAAAGCCACACCAGTCTCACTGAAAACACTGAATGATGGCTGACTAAATGATCCCACAGAGGAAATGGCATAGTAAACAGAGCAAAATAGATCACTGACAAACTAAACAACTCTGCAAAGATATTCAAATTGAATCATAGGCAGAAAAAGGATGGAAAATACATACAGGACTTAAAAATACATGAGTAGGTACTCACATACACATATATTTGGAATCTCAGAAGAAGGGAAAGCAACACTGGTGATGTATAAGATGCAAACTACCAATATAAGAAGTGAAATGTGAGCTAAAACGATAGCTCAAGTGATAAGAGTACCTGTCTAGCATGCAAAAGACCCTGGAGTCAATCCCCAGCAGTGCATAAACTGAATGTGGTGGTCTATGTCTACAATGCCAGCACTTGGGAGGTGGAGGCAGGAGGATCAGAGGTTCAAAGCCATCCTAGAGTATAAAGGAAGTTCCAGACCCTGTCTTGAAGAAAACACAAATTAAAATTAAACTAAAAAAGCAAAAAGAGCCGGGCATGGAGGCACATGCCTTTAATGCCAGCACTCGAGAGGCAGAGGTAGGAGGATCACTATGAGTTCGAGGCCACCCTGAGACTCCATAGTGAATTCCAGGTCAGCCTGGGCTAGAGTGAGACCCTACCTTGAAAAAACAAAACTAAACTAAACTAAAGAAATGAAATAAATATACTACTATAGATCTTAAATACTTACAAAGAGAATGTTCTGAACAATGTGCATGCAGTAGAGTCAATGCAGTCATTTTTCCCAAAAGTGGTCTAAAAACTCAATTCAATCACTATCAAAATTTCAGAAAGACATCTTTGTAAATTCAATAACACATTCTAAAATGTGTTAAGAATGTTTAAAGATAATTTTAGAGAACAATGTTGGGGAGCAAGAAGAAATAAAGGCTAAGTATAAAGTTGCAATAACTAACTCTGTGTGTTGACACAGGCAAAATAGCATATCAATAGAACTGAGTCTAGCAACAAGCAATGATATAAGTGTCATTGCATTGTAGTGAGGTTTGAGTAAACATTGAGATCACTGAATATCAGTGTGGAAAAACATCTCATATCACATTCAGAAAGGTTATAAATTTGAACACAAAAGATAACTTAAAGTTTCTAGAAATTAGCACAGAAATGTTTTTGTGATCTTAACATAAGGAAAGAATTCTCACATAAAACACAAAAGGAATTAACCAGCTGGAGAGATAGCTTAGCTATTAAGCACTTGCCTGTGAAACTTAAGGACCCTGGTTCGAGGCTCAATTCTCCAGTACCCAAATAAGCCAGATGCACAAGGTGGCACATATATCTGGAGTTCACTTGCAGTGACTGGAGGTCCTGATGTGTTCTCTCTCTCTCTCTCTCTCTCTCTCTCTCTCTCTCTCTGCCTCTTTCTCTATTGCTCTCAAATAAATTTAAAAATTTTAATTTTAAAAAAAGAATTAACCACAAAGCAAAATATTGATCAACTGAATTTCATTGTAATTAAGAAAGTCTATCCTCATTAAAATAAAAGAGAGACTAATGGAGAGAGGGAGTAGATATGATGGAGAGTGGAGTTGTGAAGGGGAAATTGGAGGAGGGAAGGAATTATCATGGTTTATTGTCTGTAAGACGTTGTCAATAAAAAAAGAAAAAGAGCCGGGCATGGTGGTGCACACGTTTAATCCCAGCACTTGGGAGGCAGAGGTAGGAGGATTGCCTTGAGTTTGAGGCCACCCTGAGACTACATAGTGAATTTCAGGTTAGCCTGAGCTATAGCAAGACCCTACCTCAGAAAAAAAAAAGAAAGAAAGAAAGAAAGAAAGAAAGAAAGAGAGAAAGAAAGAAAGAAAGAAAGAGAAAGGAAAGGAAAGGAAAGGAAAGGAAAGGAAAGGAAAGGAAAGGAAAGGAAAGGAAAGGAAGGAAAAGAAAAGAAAAGAAAAGAAAAGAAAAGAAAAGAAAAGAAAAGAAAAGAAAAGAAAAGAAAAGAAAAGAAAAGAGTCTATAAATCAAAATAGACAATTAGATCAGTGAAAAAATAAGAGTAGTAAAAAAATGTTTGTAATATATATTTCTAATACTTTATTTCCAAGCAGACGAATAAAAAAGTAGATATCCCAATTTTGAAAAGCTCTAAATCATAAATACGTAGTTTGCAAAAAAAAAAAAAAAAAGTACTATCCATATCACCTAATCAGCATGTAAAAACATCACATCGAGTCATCCCAAAGACAGTGAAACACCACTGCTACGGTCTGGACATGAAAACACCCACATCGAGTCATCCCAAAGACAATGAAACACCACTGGTACGGTCTGGACATGAAAACACCCACATCGAGTCATCCCAAAGACAATGAAACACCACTGGTACGGTCTGGACATGAAAACACCCACATCAAGTCATCCCAAAGACAATGAAACACCACTGGTATGGTCTGGACGTGAAAACACCCACATCAAGTCATCCCAAAGACAATGAAACACCACTGGTATGGTCTGGACGTGAAAACATCCATATCATGACATCCCAAAGACAATGAAACACCACTGGTACGGTCTGGACATGAAAACACCCACATCAAGTCATCCCAAAGACAATGAAACACCACTGGTACGGTCTGGACATGAAAACACCCACATCAAGTCATCCCAAAGACAATGAAACACCACTGGTACGGTCTGGACATGAAAACACCCACATCGAGTCATCCCAAAGACAATGAAACACCACTGGTATGGTTTGGACGTGAAAACATCCACATCGAGTCATCCCAAAGACAATGAAACACCACTGGTACGGTCTGGACGTGAAAACACCCACATCGAGTCATCCCAAAGACAATGAAACACCACTGGTACGGTCTGGAGGTGAAAACATCCACATCGAGTCATCCCAAAGACAATGAAACACCACTGGTATGGTCTGGAGGTGAAAACACCCACATCGAGTCATCCCAAAGACAATGAAACACCACTGGTATGGTCTGGACATGAAAACACCACATCGAGTCATCCCAAAGAAAATGAAACACCACTGGTATGGTCTGGACATGAAAACACCCACATCAAGTCATCCCAAAGACAATGAAACACCACTGGTATGGTCTGGACGTGAAAACACCCACATCGAGTCATCCCAAAGACAATGAAACACCACTGGTACGGTCTGGACATGAAAACACCACATCGAGTCATCCCAAAGACAGTGAAACACCACTGGTATGGTCTGGACATGAAAACACCACATCGAGTCATCCCAAAGACAATGAAACACCACTGGTATGGTCTGGTATGGTCTGGAAAAAACACCACATCGAGTCATCCCAAAGACAATGAAACACCACTGGTACGGTCTGGACGTGAAAACACCCACATCGAGTCATCCCAAAGACAATGAAACACCACTGGTATGGTCTGGACGTGAAAACACCCACATCGAGTCATCCCAAAGACAATGAAACACCACTGGTACGGTCTGGACGTGGGATGTCTCATAGGCGCATGTGTTTGAACATCTGGCCAGGAGCAGGCTGAGCCTGGGCGTGGGTCCTGCTGTTTTGCTGCCGTTTGTGCTTGCTTGTGGTGCCAGCTCAATGGTGGTTTCTCTCTGGTTTGGATTTATGAACGGGAGCCAGCTTCTTCTGTCACTGTGGAACGTCCCCTGGATCTGTAAGCTTGAAATGATCCCTTCCTCTCATGAACTGTATCTGGTTTGGATGTTCATCCCAGGAACATACAGTAGAGCTGACTACAACAATAGGGGTCCAGTCACTCAGGAAATACAGTCAGTGATGGACACATGGGATCACATGAAATTAAAATAGCACAAAAAACAGTCAACCAAGCGAACAGACAGTTCTCCAGGATATGATAAATCTTTGCCATCTACACATCTGACATACAATCAATATCTAGAATATACAAAGAGCTAAAAAAAACAAAAAAAAACTAAACATCCAGAAAATGAACAACCCAATCCAAAACTGGATTACATGGAACTGAACAGAGTTCTCAAATTAATAAATATCTTTAAAACTGTTCATCATCCTTAGCCACTGGAGAACTGCAAATTAAAACTACCCTGAAATCCCATCTGTCTGGTCAGAATGGCTAGCATCAAAAAATAATAAAAATAGGGCTGGAGAAATGGCTTAGTGTTTAAGGCTTTTTCCTGCAAAGCCAAAGGACCCAAGTTTGATTCCCCAAGACCCACATAAGCTAGATGCACAAGGGCACATCAATCTGGAGTTCACTTCCAGTGGTTAGAGGCCCTGGCATGCCCATTCTCTCTCTCTGTCTTTTGCATCTCTCTCTGCTAGCAAATAAATAAACTTAATAATAATAATAATAAATGAAAAAGTAAAACAATGGCATGTTAGTGAGGATGTGAAGAAAGAGGGACTCTTATTCATTGTTGGTGGGACTACTACAAGTTAGCCATTGTGGAGGTTTCTCAAAAAGGGCTAGAGAGATGGCTTAGCAGTTAAGGTGCTTGCCTGCAAAGCCAAAGGATCCCGGTTCGACTCTCCAGGACCCACATAAGCCAGATGCACAAGGGGGCGCATGCATCTGTAGTTCATTTGCAGTGGCTGGAAGCCCCAACATGCCCATTCTCTCGTTCCCTCTCTCTCTCTCTCTCTCTCTCTGTCTCTCTCAAATAAATAAATAAATAATATTTTTTAAAAATTGATTCAGTAATGGTCCCCTTCAAGTGGATAAAGCTGCTCCCAGAAGCCATAGGATATGAATCAAAATTCCAAGTACCAGGGATGAGAAGTCTCCGGATACGTTGCTGGTCAAAGAGGCCACAGAGGTCCCTAAATCAACACTGGCTATTGACACTGCTTTTCATTACCCACACAAACCAGATGGGAAGTCCCTGTCGTTGATGACACCACATGCTTTGGTCTGAGGACTTAAATCATGCTGAAACGAAGCTGGAGGCTGACTCCCTACCCACTAGATTTCCTCATGCCACAAGGTGCTATGCAAGCTGCTGGAAGAGAAAATCATCAACAATCCTACCCATGTATGGATCCTTCAACGTGTCCAATGATGCAAGAGTGACATGAGAGTTGAGGAAGTGACCATCTCTTCTCCAAAGAAGGGAAAATCATGCCTAGTACTGTCGATTTAGCCAAAAGTCTGTGAATAGGGACTTGGGTCCCAGGAAGCAACTCATTACTGTGGTTATGCTAAATGGACAACATTTCAAACTACCTTTAAAATATGTTTGTGCCCATAGATTGGTACTGTTCATAACCTTGAACAAGAAAGGCTTTTATGCAAATGGTAAAGGTGAGGACAGAGACACGGGGCAGACACCAAGAATAAATGGCTTGTATGTGCCTAAGCCTTCTCCGAGCTCTGGACCACTTCCTTCCTTGGAAACTATATTCTTAATACATTTGTATTTATTCTTAATATGTTGTTATTCTATATTCGTAATAAATTTGTTTGCTTCACTTGCTATTGCTGTCTCTATCCAATTCCTTGTCCAGAAGGTTTCCACAGAACCCTAATATCTGCTGAGCTCAGTTGATGAGCCAGCAAGCAAGGAAAACTCCACAGCTCCACCTTAAACTCCTGATGATGCAAGGATTCCAATCAATGCCTAATACAGGAGGTTCAGACCCTCCCCTCCATCCATTAGATAGAGTTTTGTGGTCCCTTCTAGGCAAAGACTGCCCCTCGGCAGTAGAAAGTACTTATGAAAGGACAATCAGAATCTTTCCCCAAAAGCTTTCTGAGATCACAGCTCTCAAAGTGGAATTGAGACAGGAGAACAGGGTGAAGAATGAGGCCTGGGAGGCATTACACTAAGGTTGCAAATTAGCATAGGAGAAAAAAGCATGTAGGCAGAGAGGAGGGCTGGAAATCCCATGCCTAGACTGGCTAGACCTAGATGGAACCATTGAAGCAGGAGTGGAGTTTGTCCTTTGTACAACTTCCTGTCTGCTCCAGCCTACTTCTTCTCTTGAAAATGTATATTTCCTTATTAAACCTTTTCATTTTTATTGCTTAAAATAAACTATCACAAATCTCCTGTGAAATCTATAGGTTTTTAATTTTGTTGTACTTAAACAAAGAAAAAAATTAACTACAACAATCTATACCCAGTAGAGGGCTTTTACTACAAACTAAAAGAATATGTCCACTCTCCAATCCACTTCCTTGTTTGGATAACTGAATGGAACTGCCTGAAGCATGGAGTATTGATTTTATAACAATATTAAATCTAATGGAGTTAATCAGTTTCGCATAGAACTATAAATTTCATCCAAGACATGATAAATTATTGAATGGAGATCTGACTGTTAATCTACTCCATTTTTTAAAATTTGGATTTCATTTTCTGGCAGTGTTATTCATCTTAACTGAGAAAAATATTCATACTCTCTCAAGTGCTGGCCATTTTATTGGAAGAAGGGCAGGGATAAGGGAATCATTTTGGTTCTTTATGAGGGTCAAATTATACATCAAACAAAGTATGAAGTTCCTTCACCAAATACATTTTATAAAGTTAAATGGCTCTTTCCTGATTATGCTGACAATAGAGTCTTTAGTCTTTGTTATAATAAAGTCTATGACCTCTCTAATAAAGATTATAATGTATCATCAAAATGCTGCTAATTGAAACCTGTAAGTCTAATTAACCAGGAATGTGACCATGCATAACATATTTTTAATAGAATATAAAGATTGCATTATACCAACTGCTACTAAGGAAAAAAAAAACTACAAGGACAGTCCACCAGTTCAAAGACTCTTCACATCCATTTTAGCAGAAGTTCCTGATGATATTTTCCTTTCATTGAACTATAGGCTTCATAGCAAAATGACTTAAAACCAGAAGAAGAAAGTAAAGACAGATATAAGAGATGGGTCACAAGGAAGCTACTAGGGATCTGATCTATAAAGGGTCCTTCAACACAGTTGGAACACATCAGAAATATGGTGCCAATTAACTAAGCTTCTACATGAAACTCTTTATATGACAGGTAAAATGTAAATCACTCCTACTCCCAATAAATTAAACAGTTCCCTCTAAGGAAAAGTATAAATACCCTGCCCAGGTGCTCACCTTTCCCATGTGACATAGACATGTATGGTCAGACTTGGACTTTTACAATTCTATGTCCCAAATCTGGAAACAACCAGCTCAGTCACCTGAAGTCAGCAGTTATGTCCAAGTAAACTGACTACAGTAGACGAATATATGGTATAGCACATTGTGCAGAGAAAAAGAAGTTTATCATTTGAATTTTGAATTCAATGTCTCCCAAGAGGTTGATTGTATAGCCAAAGCCTTTTCGAAACCCAGCAAGTAGCTGCACTATGGCCAAATGGAATGTGCTTATCAGCAATGAATGAGTGTCAATATAACATATTGAGAGCCCTTCTAGCAACTAGCACTTAATTGTTGGGGTCCTTCCTTGGGGCAGCCCAGGAGGGCCTGCAGGGTCTCTGCCAGGTAGGGGTGAGAGGCACAGAGTCACAACATAGACACCAGGAGTTGGGTGGAAGCAGGCAGAAGGCGAGCTGCTGTAAACTTGTTTATTCAAGGAAGTGTAGGGGTTTTTAAGGGTTTGGCTGGCTGTTGGGGACCTTGAGCCAAACTGCAGCCATTTGGAGGAAGAAGCCTCCACCTTTTGTTAGATTTCAGTTTCCTGAGTTCCTGTGAGAATTACCAAGCCTTCCCAAAGACCCTACTCTGATCTGTAGATAAGAACAAGGTGTAACCTAAAGATATGTATCTTAGCAATAGGATTGATGTAACTCCGCCCTGCCTGTGATCTCAACACAGACATTCTTGTAAACATCCATGAGGTCCATCACTCAAAAGACCCCCCCCCCGCCCCTCTCTCCTCATCAATCAAAACATCTGGTAGCCATAAAATCCATTTGGCAGCCATAAATTACATTTGCCCACATACCTTCTTCCTGCCTCCCCTATATATACCTCTGTATGGATAATAATAAACTTGAGGCCTTGACCAGAGGCATGGCCTCCTTCTTTGTGTCTGTTTGTCTCTCCCATCCAGGATTAGCCTCCCCTTGAGCCCTTTGTTTAACCCCCGCCAGCCGGGGCAGCTGGCCAATTGTTATATGGGGTGGTTCCCTTCTTGTGACCAATGACAGCCTGTCTCCAGGCAGATCATCTCACAGCAGGTTGCTTGCGGGCACGGGGCTGTAGCTGTAGTCATGCCAGGCCTGTGCAGGATACCACGTCCACAGAAGCCACTTCTTGGTTTCTTCTAGCAGGCAGCCTGTCTAGGGCCTGACCTGCTCTGTGCTATACATATTAGCAGGCAGCCTGTCTAGGGCCTGACCTGCTCTGTGCCATACATATTAGCAGGCGGCCTGGCTAGGGCCTGACTTGCATTGTGCCATACACTTAATGATAAATTAAATACACTTTAATACAGGTAAGAATGCGTAAACAAATATTTGTAGTTAAAGTCAAGAAAACAAAATCATCATGGATTAGAAATAGTAACTAAGTAGTATGTAGACACTTCAGTGCCATGGCTCAAAGGATTTGGGGTCTGGCCATGGAATATTGAGATAGAGCCTCAAGGGACAGATGAGATTGCAATAAAAGGTATTCCACAAAAGTCAGGAGGCTCAAAATCAGGTTTCTCAATTAAACCTAGCAGCCAGATATGAACTATTTGTACAAAAATATTTCTGCCTACATACCCTGTTAATAGTCACCTTCTCATTTCTTGAATCAAACACCCAACCAAAAGCAGCTAACGGGAGGAAAGATTTTTATGTTAGCTTAAACTCCTGAAGGGAAGCTTCATGATGGTAGGGAAAAGGTGTTAGATATTACCCCTGCCACAGCTCATAGAAAACAGGAGCAGGAACATGAAGTGAATTAATACTGGGGGCTTATTAATAAACCTCAAGGTCCACCCCAGCAACACACCTCCTCCAGCAAGGCTCCACCACCCAAATTGCCATCAGCTGGCCACCAAGCATTCAAAACACATGAGTTTATGGGGGACATCTGATTCAAACCACTGCCACCCCCAGTTGTGGCCAGGGACAAAGCAGAAACTCCTGCAGAACCCCGTGCTTGCCCATGTGGAGTGTGAAACCCACATTGACACAAGCTGTGAAAAGCAAGACCTAGCTCATGGGGCTGAGATAGAAGGTTGGGCACTTGCCAATATCCAAGGTGATTCTTTCATAAACCCATTTTGATGACAGAGAATATCATCAGACTAATAATAATTCATTTTGATTCCATTAAATAATTTTTAAATAAAAGACAAATTTTCAGAACACAGTGAAACCAAAACACTAATCCAAACTAACTCAGCTGTCCTTTAGTCTAAGCAGTATTTTAGTAATATTCATGCATTGCTGCTCTAGCTTAGCCCTCTGTTGTGAGATGAATTTTGCTTCAGAAAGTAAAGTGGAAGTGGATCATCCAGATATTTATCCTATACCAGCAGTAAGAGCACTTGTTACGCAAAGATGATGGCCTGAATTTGGTCCCTAGAATCCATATAAAAAGCCAGGCACAGCCTCTTGCATGCCTATGACTCCAACATTTAGGGAGGTGGAGGCAGGAAGATCCCTGGAATTCCCTGGTCAGTCAGTTTAGGCAAAAAATGTTGAGTTCCAGTTTCAGTGAGAGACTGTCTCAGGGAAATAAGGCAGAAAAGCAGCAGAAGAGAACACCCGGCGTCTTCCTCTGACCTTCATATGCATGTGTGTGTACATCTACACACACACACACACACACACACACAAAATGGCTTCAAAGTTGGGAGTGTTTTAACTCAGTCTTCATTATATCCCAAGGCAGAAGTCCATGACATTTTAGGGATAACCATGACCTTTTGCAAAGTGTGAGCATGAGCATGGCTGTGTTTCATAGTGTCAAGGTGACATAGAGAGCTGGAGCCATTTACAGGTAGGATTTCTTATGGAAACTCAACACAATGCATACTTGTTTTGTTATAATATTTAAAACTAGGTCTGGAGAGATGGCTTAGCAGTTAAGGTGCTTGCCTGCGAAGCCTAAGGACCCTGGTTCAATTCTCCAGGTCCCACATAAGCCAGATGCATAAGGTGGTGCATGTGTCTGGAGTTTGTTTGCAGTGGCTGGAAGCTCTGGCACACCCATTCTCTACCTCTCTCTATGTCTCTTGCATGCACTAATAAATAAATAAAAATTTTAAAACTTTAAAATATAAATAAAACTGTTATTTCTGATAAAGATGTATAAGGCTTAGCAAAGCCAGCATCAGGGGAAAAAAAACTGTAACAAATTGTTACATCTACTTATGTCTCACAAGAAAATGCATGAGAAGATTTAGGAGGTTTCCATGCTTTTAACAAAATTTAATAAAAAATCCAAAACAATCTTTCATTTTGTGTTTTGTTCAGCAAATGAGCAAAATTTATTTCAGGCAAAAATAAAAAAATAATTTATCTTATTCAGGTTAAATTTTAGAAAACCGTTGCTGGTGGGCTGAAAGATTAAAATAAACTTGCTTAAAGGGTGTAAAGATGGGGGCTGGAGAGGTTGCTCAGTGGTTAGGGCACTTGCTTGCAAAGTGTAAGAACTCAGGTTTGATTTTCCAATACCTACCCAAGCCAGATGCACAAGGTGGCACATGCGTCTGGAGTTCATTTGCAGTGGCTGGAGGCCCTGGCATGCCCATTCTCTTTCCTTCTATCTGCCTCTTTCTCTCTTTCTCTCTCTCTCTCTCTCTCTTAAATAAATAAATAAATAAATTTTTTGAAGGTGGAAAGATGGAATTACAGATTGTCAATTAAAAGCAAGAGTCATGAATCAAGAACAGAATCTAAACAATGACAATTGACAACCTTAATCATTGAAATTTGAGCACTTAGGGGCTTGGGAAGATGGGTCAGTGGTTACAGGTACTTGCTTGCAGAGTTGCTGGTCCCAGTGGCACAGGTTCAATTTCCAAGCTGCCCACAGAAGACAAATGCAAAAAGGGGGTACAAGATCCAGAGACCATGGCACACCCACATACAGACACATGCAAGTAAATAAATGGAATTTTTCAAAGAAATGTAAGCATGTAATAAATGATGCTATAGGAATAGCCAAAGAGAAAACTGATAAGGGAAAGGTGACAATCTAGGAAATCACCCAAGTATACATTAGGAGATAAGGAGGCAAACAAGTGGAAGAAAAATAAAGAAGTCTCAACAAACATCTAAAGATACTACAAGAACAGTCAGAACAGTCAAAATATTCAATTATATAGTACTAAGAGAAGAGACCTCAGGCTGAAAATTCTACTGAGTCTCAGGAAGGATAAATTCATTTTATTGTTATTTTTTAGCACATGTGCATGTATATGGTGTATGTAGGGTTATGCAGGTGAGTGTGGGCACAGTGTCATGGCACACATATGAAGTCCAGACGGCAACTTGCACTCTCTGCCCTCGCCTGCCATCTTGTTTAGGGCAGGGTGTAGCATTCTCATTGTTGTTCACTGCTGCATTCACCAGTCTAGCTAGTCCTCAAGCTTCCACAGAATTCTCCTGTCTCTGCCTCCTGACTCATTGTCAGCATGCTGATAACCCACAACCCCATAGGGATACCTGCAACCCCGCTGAGGAGAGTCCCCAGCGGACTGGGGGCAGGGATAAGGGAAAAGCGGGTACCAACACATGATGTATCCATACAAAATATATTGTTAATAATAATAATAAAGATTTTTTCCCCAAGGTAGGGTCTCACTTTAACTCAGGCGGACCTGGAATTCACTATGTAATAATCTCAGGGTGGCCTCAAAACTCTCGGCGATCCCACTACCTTTGCCTCCCAAGAGTGGGGATTAAAGGCATGTGCCACCACGCCTGGCTAATAAAAAGAATTTAAAATAAAAATAATTGATAAAATGTCTTACTGAAAAAATCTGACATGAAATCTAGAAAAGAAAATCAAATGCATTTGGGACAATGCAGGTAGGTGTCTGCTCCGTATACTAAGAATGCCATCTGGTTATGAGTAACTTCACATTTGTGACTGAAAGGCAGTTCTGCATAAATTACAAGGTTATATTTAGTCCACATAAAAATCTGATATTTTGAGTGTTTGGAAAAGTTTATTGGACTTGTAATGAAACATGACATGTTGATAGGTGGATAAAGAATATCGAGCTAGACCAGCACCTCCCTGGCTGCAACATGTTCCACTTCGTTCCTTTGATTATCTTCATGCCTTTAAACACCTCTTCTAGGGTGCATGAAAGGAGTTCTCTTTCCACATGTCAACAGAAACTTTCTTTGGAGAACAAACCCAGCACCTTGTGAATGCTAAACAAGTGCTCTACTGCTAAGCCGCATTCCTGGACCCAAACTATTGCCTTGTTTAATATGACAAGTTAAGACTGTTTTCTGGGGGTTTTTATAAAGCCTTCTTTTAAAAAATATGTATAACTCTAGCCGGGCGTGGTGGCGCACGCCTTTAATCCCAGCACTCGGGAGGCAGAAGTAGGAGGATCGCCGAGAGTTCGAGGCCACCCTGAGACTACATAGTTAATTCCAGGTCAGCCTGGGCCAGAGTGAGACCCTACCTCAAAAAAACAAAAACAAAATATATATATATATATATATGTATAACTCATTTTCATATTAGATTGCAATTACGGTATAATTGTATATGGTATATGCAACTATGATAAAGTATAAATTTCCTCACAATATATCACGTTTCTGTCAAAATCACTATTGTTCTATTACTTAAAATATGAAACTACCCTGGTTTAGTCATCCTTTGTTACTGTCCTCACATGCTAACCTGTTACTAAAGTTCTTAATGTCAAGGCTATAGTATCTGCAGGTAAACTGCAGAATTTAACCACCATTCCTACATATGCACTGCCATACAGAAGAATTCAAAGCTCTTCTTAGCCATGAATATTGCTATTCTTTGTGATTTATTCTTCCCTAGGATGAAATTTTCTAGTCTACAAAACAGATTTGAATGTAGAAGAATAAAATGAGTTTCCTACATTGCACAGGCAGGTAACAGTGAACAGAAAAATGGGGGCTTTTGAACATTAACTCTTTTAATACATCAGATGCCATGGTAATAAAAATTCCCACATCCTCCAGAAGAGAGGATACATTGTCCCTTAAACTAAACACAAAAATCCAGAAAAATAAAGAGCCTTTACCATTTCTTATGCAAAGCAATGTCAGGTAGACTTTTTTTTTCTGGTTTTTTGAGGTAGGGTCTCATTCTAGCCCAGGCTGACCTGGAATTTACTCTGTATTCTCAGGGTAGCCTCGAACTCATGGCGATGCTCCTACCTCTGCCTCCTGAGTGCTGGAATTAAAGGCGTGCGCCACCACGCCCGGCAGGTAGACTTTAAAATTATTCCTTCTACCTGCATTGTCCCCGTCCTTTGTTCAGTCTAGTTGAAAATGAAAAATATTCAACATGGAGAAATCCAGTGGCATTCACAGTCTAAGGCTTGACTCACAAAGTATTCCACCAGTAATGATTTTAAGATTGCAGAAGGGGGGCTGGAGAGATGGCTTAGCGGTTAAGGCGTTTGCCTGCGAAGCCAAAGAATCTTGGTTCGATTCTCCAGGACCCAAGTAAGCCAGATGCACAAGGGACACATGCATTTGGAGTTCATTTGCAATGGCTACAGGCCCTGGCATGCCCATTCTCTCTCTGTCTGCCTCTCTTGTATCTCTCTGTTTCTACTTGCAAATAAATAAATAAGAATTAAAAGATTGCAAAAGGTATAAAAAGACAGACATTTTGGGTTGTAATATTAGGTTTCATTTATAAAGTTTAGTGGCAATATTTCTGAGTACAGAGAAAAGTCCATTTTCAATATAACTGATCCTGAAAATTTGTTGCTGGTTCTAGGAATTGCCTACCAAAATTTCAGGGTTTTGAAACTGTGGGAGATACAAATGGCTTACTATCCACCACAGATGGTAAAAGTATTTCCAGGGCTCATAAAGCTACCCCAAAATGAAGAACAAAACAGAATGAAGTGCAAAAGGTGCTTTCTATTTTTCTTTTCTTGCCTTTTGTAATAAATAGGATTCTAGACTTTTTAGTTGTCTAATCTTAACCCTAACCCAATTATGAAAACAGCTTAAAAACTAGATTATTGTCTTTAAATATTATATGGGAAATAGAGGTAAGAGAAGGAAAAGTTGATTGTGGAGTAGATGTATATACGATCTGGAGGCACGCCAGGTAAAATGGACATTACGTCACAGAGATCCAGCCACGGGAATGTGCGCATGTGTCAGAGGACTGCCCCATTTGGTAACTGAGAACACAAATAGTTTCTCCCAAAGAAAATAGCAAACACAGCACGTTGTTTCTTTTAGCATTTTACTCATGGAAGAAAATAAAAGACATTGGAAATGACTTCCAAAACCCACACCAAGCTTTCAAGGAAAAGTTTTAGACTTTGTATTCTAAAATATAACACCTGTAATAGGATAACATGCTCTAAAAATATATCGAGAAGAAAATAATTGCATTTACAATTTAAATTAAATTCTAGTTCATTTTCAAAGTAGCATAATTTCACTATGATCTGACACCAAGTTCTGTTTCACCTTGATTATATGTCCATAAATACTGGCCTTTTCCTTTGATTCAGTGCAAATGTTGTTCTATCTTTTCAGAAGCCCAGAAAACACAGTGTTTTACTAATGCTCCCTCATGAGCAGTCAGTGAAAATACCATCTGCCAGAAAGCTCTCTTGTCTCACTGTCTTTGCCCCAGCATTCTCTTTTTCCGGTGCTCTTGTTGAACTATTAAATTTGACAAGCACCAGTGTTTGGCAATTCTGTTCTATTAGATGATAATCAGTATTAAAAACATAATATGGGGCTGAAGAGATGGCTTAGCAGTTAAGGCACTTGCCTGCAAAGCCAAAGAACCCAGGTTCTATTCCCCAGGACCCACATAAGTCAGATGAAAAAAAACATGACATGGTTCCATCACATATGTCTGCAACGGCAACTTGAAGCAGGATCTTTCATGAAGCTAAAATCAAGATATCACCCAGGGCTTTGACCACCAAAAGACCTCACTGGAGCTAAGGACCTGCATTCAAGATAGCTCCTTCAGGGCTAGGGAGATGGCTTAGCAGTTAAGGCGTTTGCCTGTGAAGCCTAAGGACCCCGGTTTGATCCCCCAGGACCCATGTAAGCCAGATGCACAAGGGGGCACATGTGTCTGGAGTTTATTTGCAGTGACTGGAGACCCTGGCGTGCCCGCTCTCTCTTTCTCTCTGCCTCTTCCTCTCTCTCTCTCTCTCTCTCACACACACAAATAAATTAATTAAATATTTTTTAAAAGATAGTGCCTTCATAAGGTAAGTACATTTTATGTTGTTGGTGCTAGCTTGCTTCCCACCCACTCCACTCCCCAGCACCAAGGTTTGAGCACGGAGGCTTATAAACAATGAACTATAGCCCCAGCTCCTGGTGCCAGAGCTTTATTTTGCTTTGTTTCTGGGTTGTATTGGGTTTTGTTTTATTTGTACATGTGCATGTGTGGTATGCAAAAGTGTATGTGCATTTGTGTGTGGGCACATGTGTGTGCATACATGTAGAGACCAGAGGAAACTTTGTATATCATCTTGAGGAACATCATCCAACTCATTTTACTTTTGGTGTGTGAATGGGGAGGCACAAGTATATGTGTGTATTTGTGTGTACATGTGCACATGTGTGTGCATGTATGGGAAGGCCAGAGGAAACTTTGTATATTATCTTCAGAAATATCTTCCACCTGTTTTTGTTTCTTTCTGTGTGTGTGTATTGGCGAGTGTGCGCTCATAATGAGAGCAGGAACACCTATGCCACAGTGCACATGCAGAGGTCAGAAGACAACATCAGATGTGGTGCCTTGCTCTCCACCTTTGTGAGGCAGGGTCTCTCATTGTTCACTGCTGCATTTTTCATGCTAGCTGGCTCAAAAGCTTGTGAGCAATTCCCCTGACTCTGCCTCCTTTCTTACCATAGGCACCCTGGGGTTATGAACACTAACATTACAGCATTTGGCTTTAAGTGGATTCTGGAGATCTGAACACTCGTGCTTGTGCAGCAAACACTTTATCAATTGGGCCTTTCTCAGAGCCCTTATCTGCTGTTTCTGAGACAGGGGCCCTCAATGACCTGTAACTCATGAATTAGGCTGGACTAGCTAGCTAGTGAGCTCCTCCTCCCTCCCTCCCTCCCCAGTGCTGGGTTACAGGTGTGTGCCAGCATTTTACATGGGTGCTGGGGATCAAAGTCAGGTCCTAATGATTGCAAGGTAAACACTTCACGAAGTGAGCTAGCTCCACAGCTCCAAGTTTGGAGGGAGAGACAGTATCTTGCTATGTAGAAAAGGCTGGAATTCACCATGTAGCTCAAGGTGGCCTTGAATTTGGAATCCTCCTGTCTCAGCATGCTAGGATCAGAGAATGCCACAATGCCACCATGTATTGGCATTTGATGTGCAGCTTTCCTCAAAGCTGACTATCATTGGAACATGGCAGCTAATTTTCTCCATAAAAACTGACCCAAAAGATCAAGATAGAAGCTACAATTCAGTGTCATACTTCCATATCTATTGCTTTCTAATCTTTAGAAGCAAATCATTAAGTCTGGCTCCCACTCAAGGAAAATTAGCCTCCACCTTTTAAAATTAAAAAATGTCAAATAACTTGTGGATATATTTCTAAATCACCACAGGGGAAAAAAGCTTAAATATTTATTAATGAAGAGTTGGGGGATGGAGAGATGGTTAAGGCACTTGCCTGCAAAGCCAAAGGACACAGGTTTGATTCCCCATGCCACTTCACACAGGCTACACAAGAGCTGCTATTGCTGAATTGCTGGTAAGACAAAAAGTCTATCTCTAGATGGGTTAACTCCAGTGCAAAACAAATAGTGCAAGAAATCACGGCAAAATATCCCCACCAAGAATGCCTAATCTTTTAGAGGAAGCCCCCAGTGAAAACTTAGAGAAACTCCACATAAAGCATTCCAAAATGAAGTGATGATAAACATATTAAACAAACCTAATGATTCCACCAAAAAATGGCTGTATAAAACTGAAGGGAAACAACAAAAAGAACTCAAATGATAGCTGAATAAAATGAAAAGGAATCAAAAAGAACTTAATAAATAGCTACATGAAATAGATGAGAATAACAAAAAATGAACTCAATGGTCAGTGGAATAAATATAATAAAGACATGATCAAATGCAGGAATGAATTCCAAGAGACAATAAGAAAATCAAATAAAGAAATGAAAATGTAATTAAACAAAGAGATGGAGACACTGAAGAAAACCTAATAGGAAAAAGAAAGAAAGAACTCAATTAAAAGGCTCCCATGAAAGCCTCAGCAACAGAATAAAATTATGTGGAGGACAAACTATCAGAACTAATGACAAGAGAGAGGAAACAGGCCAGGAGTCCAAAATTAATGATAAGTTTTTAAAAAGTGTGAACAAACATGAGGGAAAGGTGAGACACCTCAAAAAGACCAAACATTTGAATCAAGGGCATACAAGAAGGAAAAGAAATACAGGCCAAGGGCATAGAGAATATCTTAATAAAATTAAAGAAGAAATTTTTCCTAATATTACAAAAGAGAGCCCCAACCAAGTGCAGGAGCACACAACACCAAACAGAGAGGACCAGAAAGAAATTTCCCATATCACATTACAGTTAAAACACTACCAAACAAGTACAAGAGTGGCATGTCTGCTCTAGGAGAAACCAGCTGCTCTCTAATGGGACTGAAGGCCTGCTCTACAGGAGGGAATACATAACTGGTATTGAAAAACCTATTCAAAAGTCTATGCAGGGGAGGTCATGAGCCTTAGGGATATAAAGCCTGCTCTTGTCTGGCTAAATGTATATATTATTCCCACCAAAACTGCCCTGAAAGCACTACACTTAATGTTCATATTCATATATTAATGCTACTTTCACTTCTGGTTAGAAAAGCTTCTTTTCAGATGGCGATGACCACTGGGATGACCCAAAAGGCAACAATGCTGAGAAGAAGGGACAGAGGAGTGTCCAGCACTGAAACATCTCTATCACAGCCAAAGGAAGGGTATCACTCCTTAAAATTCAACTGTCCAGACATAAATTGGCCTCAATATCCATGACCTCACAGTGCCTAGTAATACCTTCACTATGGGACCATACACCAGTCTCTGTAGGGAGGGGGACAATGCATCAGAATACACCTTCCAACCCTGTAGTTCTTACATTCTTTCAATCCCCCTTTTCCACAATAGCTGAGCCCTAGAGGGCAGGTTGGAAGTCTCCCTTACAGCTGAGCGCTCAGCAGCCTCTTATTTTATGCTTTGATGAGTTTTGAGTCTCCTCAGTATCTCCTGCCATCTTCCTAGAGGAGGTTCTTGGGCCAGCAATGAGAGCAGCACTCATTTCTTCCTTTAAGAACTCTCTGTTCAGTTCCCTGGCCCATTTTTTGAGTGGGTTGATTAATCTTCTATTGCTTAATTTTTGAGTTTTTGTTTATTTGAGATAATAAGTCTGTCAGATGTATAGCTGGCAAAAATTTTCTCCCATAAAACTGCCTTCTACTTATTTTATACCCATATATTAATGTTACTTCACTCTCACTTTGGTTAGAGAAGTTTCTCTTTTCAGATGATGATGACCACTAGGGCGACTCAAAACTCACCAAAGTGCTGAGAAGCAACAGTGGAGTGTTTAGCACTAAATGACACATCTCTATCATACCCTCCAAGGCTCAGGGACCATTGTGGAAGAGGTGGTAGAAAGATTGGAAAGCCAAAGGAAGGAGAAGAGTGCTTACAGTGTAGTCTTCCAGGCACAGAGTGCCCTTGACATTCATGACCTCACAGTGCTTGATACTACAAGACCTGCATAATAGGAGGGGAAAATGATGACATCAAAATAGAAGAGAGACTGGTTGGAAAGCAGAAGGGATTCTGTGAAAGGGGGACTTGGGAGGGGAAAAGGGATGGTGGTGGGAGGGGATTATGACCATGATATATTGTTTATATTTATAGAAGGTGCCAATAAAAAGGTTAAAATATAAATGAAAGAAGGAGGATTGGAGAGATGGTTTAGCAGTTAAGGCACTTGCCTGTGAAGCCTAAGGACTCAGGTTCGATTCTCCAGGACCCACGTAAGCCAGATGCACAGATGTATCTGGAGTTTGTTTGCAGTGGCTAGAGGCCCTGGCACACCCATTCTCTTTCTCTCCCTTTGTCTCTAATAAATAAATATATATTTTTTAAAAGAAAGAAAGAAATGAAGGAAGGAAAGAAAGGAAGGAAGGAATAAAGGCAGGAAGGAAGGATAAGGGAAGGGAAAGAAGGAAGGGAGGGAGGGAGGAAGGGAGGGGGGAAAAAGGAAGAGAAAGAAAGAAAAAGCCATGTCTTGTGTCTTGGACTTTATATGTTTATTAATTCCTATATCAGACATACAAGTCAGCTCTACGGATAATGAAAAAAAATTATAAATGTCTAATAGGCACAGCATAATTATCTCTTTTATTTTACAAAATATAATTTGCCAGCTACACATTACCATTCTATCTGGCTATTTAACTACTGGTAATGATTCTTTCTGAATCAAACACACAACCTGGAGATTTTCTATCTCATGTTCCTTTGGACCCTTGAGAAAACAATATAGAATGCCTGCAGTGTAAAATTAGACCTAAACTTAATTATCTGGCAGCCTATTTCCTGGGTTTAATTAACTTTTCTGAGTAGTTTCAACTGCAATGAGCACTAGGCCCATTCTGTATTATTTAGTGTCATAATTTCTCTTCTCCCTGAGTTCCAAGGGCACCACAATCTCCTTCTAGTCCTAATTGCCATGGCAAATGCAAAGACAGAAGAACTGAAAAACAGCTATAGCCAAAATTAAAAATGGCTGCTGTGCATACTAATAGAGGGATGGGGATCTAAGAGCCATCTATAATTCTGGCCAGCCTCTGAATGAACAGACTTTAAACATTTCATTATCTTGTTAAGCAAGTTCAAATTATGGATCTAAACCCTCACCATTATAGATTATTGGGCTATTTCAGGAGTAGAAGCTGAGCCCAGGCCAATAGCTTTTATAAGGTAGAATAGGACATGACTCATATTTGAGATGACCTCCTTCTCCATACTCATACACACAGATACTCTGAGCTGAGAACACTCGCTATAGCAAGCCATCATCCCTCTCCTTAGTAGTGGAGTGGATGTGGGCTGCTGGAAACAAGCCAGGCAGTTCCATGAGTGTTCTGATTGCAAGTTACTGTCTGGAACCTAGATTTTTTTTGTTTTTGTTTTTGTTTTTTGAGGGGAGGATTTTGAGGTAAGGTCTCACTCTAGCCCAGTCTGATCTGGAATTCACTATGTAGTCTCAACCTGACCTCAAACTCATAGCAATCCTCCTATCTCTGCCTCTTAACTACTAGGATTACAGGCGTGCACCACCATGCCACCATGCCTGGCAGAACCTAAAGGTTTTTTCTATTGAATGCAGATGAAGATTTCCCTTCCTCCATCTGAAGTGCTTTAATCAAGTATTAAAGCAAAATACACTCAACCCAAAGGGAAATAAGAGTTTATTCTGAGCCAAATATGGGTAACTATAGCCTAGGAACATAGATTCAGGTTGACCAAAAAAAACATGTTCCAACATGGAAACATGATCTACAGTCACAGAACAAAAGAAAGTTGTCACCACTGTGTGGGAACATCAGACAGGCAAGTTACAGCAAAGCGGGGGAACTCTGTTGCAGGCTTTGGAAGACATTCTTAACCTTTGGTTGGTGTGGTCTTTTAGGTTAATATATTCCAAAAGTCTTACCTGAGAGTTGAAAGGTTGTTACTTCAGACACAGATGTGGGCAACGGATGGCTATTTAGGATATTAAAGATAGCCTAAGATAATTTGGATCTGAATCTACAAGATTCCAACGCCCCACAATCACAGTTCTAATCAGTCCATCAGCCTTGTAGAAGCTTTAACCTATGTGCAGCTCTCTTCTGGGAGCTTCAGTTCGCAGGTAAAATCCACGTCCTCAAACATTCCCATGTGTGGTGAGAGAAGCAGAGGGGAAGATGAACAGGAAAACAGACTTGGAGAAGGAGGCCTTCTGCTAAGACCGTTAAAAATGAAACAACCTAGAGAAAGGGTCGTGAAGAGCTAAATCTTCTCCTGAATGACAGAAGAGGCTGTGGACAAGGAAGAGAAAGAACAAACATGTCCAGGATATTCTAACAGAGTGACTATGACTTCTAGGAGTCTGAAAGACACCAAGGAGAATCCAGGAAGAGCACAGGAATGCTCCAGGGCCGCCTTCTAGCTTCTGAGTCATGTTTCTGCCTTGACTCCTGTTCAGAGCCTGTCTTTATGTAAGAAGCTAGGAACCAAACCCACTGAAGGCTGGCACAGGGAGATGCCACCAAGTGCATGGTGTCTGAGCATCTTTTCACTCATCCATTCTTGTTGCTGGTCCAACTGCAGAGCTGTTTTTCCTCCTTGTTCATTCTGTAACTGGGAGGTTGCCGGCTAGCCCATCGTTGTCCTTGGACAGAGGAACACTTTGGCCTTATTCCATGTAGCCCTTCCTTGAACACTCCTCAGCCAGCCATGAATGTTTTCAAATCCATATTAACATCTTCAGGGAATGTAAAAGTAAAATAATTTCCTTTAAAAGCTAGAAACATAATTACCATATAATCCAGTAAATCCTATTACTGGATATAATATCAAAAGAATTGAAATCAGTGTATCAAAAGGACATCTGTTCTTTCACGTTTATTGCAGCGCTATTCACAAAGCCCAAGATATGGAGTCAACATAGGTAAATATCAAGCGATAAGGATAAAAAATGTGATCCACATGCACAGTGCAATAGTATTCTACCATGCAAATGGAATTCTGTCATTTACAACATGGATGGAACTAAAAGATTAGGCCTTATGAAATAAGTCAGGTACTTTGATTAATTATATGGGGAAACTAAAATGTTAATCTCAAAGAAATAAAGGATAAAATAGTCTCACCAGCACCTATAAAGACTGTGGGCAATGAGGTTGGAGAGAGGATAGTTAATACGTGAAGGTGGGAAGAGAAGATAACCATAACTTACAACAGGTTTAGCTAAATATTTCAAAATAGCTAATGGAAAAAATTTCAAAGGTTCCCAACACAAAGAAACAACAAATGTCTGAGTGAGAGACTTGCCAGTTACAATCACCGCACATTACAGGCATGTTTTGATGAGTCAGGCTGGACCCATGACTATGTTCATTTACTATGTGCCAAGTTAAAACAGATATGCTAAAAATTTAGAATGGGTGGGGGCTAGAGAGATGGCTTAGTGGTTAAGGCATTTACCTGCAAACCTAAAGGACCCAGGTTCCATTTCCCAGGACCCATGTTAGCCAGATGCACAAGGGGGCAGTTTGCAGGGGCTGGAGGCCCTGGCGTGCCCATTCTCTTGGTCTCTCCTCTCTCTCTCTCTCTCTCTCTCTCTCTCTCTCTCTGTCAAATTAATTAATTAATTAATTATTTATTTATTTATTTTAAAAATTAGAATAGGGGCTGGAGAGATGACTTAGTGGTTAAGGCACATGCCTGCAAAGCCAAAGGACCTAGATTCAATTCCCCAAGACCACTTAAGCCAGATGCACAAGGTGACGCATGCATCTGGAATTCCTTTGCAGTGGCTGGAGGCCCTGGCACTCCCATTCTATCTATCTATCTGTCTGTCTCTTTATCTATCTCTCCTTCCCGTTTTCTCTCTCAAATAAATGAAAATAAAATATTTTTAAATTTTTTAAATTTAGAATAAAATACATGCCCTTCTGAGCTGGAAAGATGACTCAATGGTTAAGGCACTTTCCTGCAAAGCCTAATGACTCGGATTCAATTCCCCAGTACCAATATAAACCCAGATGGACAAAGTGGCACATATATCTGGAGTTCATTTGCAGAGGCTGGAGGCCCTGACATGCCCCTTCTGTCTGTCTGTCTGTCTCACTTCTGTCTATCTCTCTTTCTGCTTGCAAATAAATAATGTAAAATGTTTTCTAAATGTTCTCCTTTTAAAGAAAAGATGGTTCTGAGTCATGGATAATCTACTCAAAGAAAATCAGCTCAAGGCACAGATCAATATCAGTAGAGAGGAGAAGGCAGATCAATCATCTCCAGTGGAGATGCCCACACAAAGGACAAAGGCAATTTCTGGATCTCCGGCCTGGGTGATGTGATGCCACGTCTAACTAGGGCAGCTACATGGCTGAGGTCCCGTTGTTTTGAGCATGGTCCTCACATCATCTCAGCCCTGGGAAAGTTCTGCTGCACCTACTCATCATCGCGATGCTTGCACTCAGAATTCCCAAACCGACCTGCCCAGAGACAGGGATCTGTTCCATGCCTGATGCTGTCACTCAAGAACAAAACACTCCTTCATATCACAGACCCTGCATATTTCACAAACCCCTGCAAATTATGTATTGGTCCTTATTTTACATTAACACTTTTTAGCCTTGAGATTATACTCAGGCACTGCGGACTTTGTACCTGAGCATCCTCCACCTGCATCTCCTTCCCAGCCACCCCACACTCCACTGCACAGGCCTTAAATCATACCCACGCACCCTGCTCATGTACCTGCCAGCACCATGCATGATCTGAACACAGCCAGCGGCTGTTTATTTACAATTAGATCTACCAGCTGGAAAGCAAACATTTGACATTACCAAATCAATCAATGTTGCAGGGAAATGCGGTGGGGGCGGGGGAGCAGGTACAGCATGAAATGGAGCACAGGAACACCGCACCATACCACAGCTGTCCTTGCCCAGTGCCATCAGCTGCTCTCAGCACTGAGGATTAATATAACTACAGCATATGATCATCCGCGTTCTAGCTGCAGATTCAACATCTAAGAAATTCAGCCCAGCAGAGGTAAAGATATGGGTTTTGGATGCCACGGCCTGGTGACATACTTCTGTCCAGGGGAAGGTTCTCCACAATGGAATTAGAGTTTGCAGCCAGCCCCATGCTTATCATTTTTATTTCCTTTTATTCAAGTAGTGACTACAGCTGAACCCCACATATTGACATTGAAACCTCAAAGCAATACACAATTATGTACATACATACATACAATCCTGAGACATAATCTCATTTGGGGATTGCTTTATTTTTCTTTCTTGTTTTGTTAATTTACTTGTTTTGTTTCATGACAAGGTCATGAAATGTATGTAGGTCAGGCTGGTTTCGAACTCATGATCCTTTGCCTCAGCTTCACGATGTCACCACCATACCAACTTCATTTTAAATAATTATTTTAAATCCTCCAGTTTTTACTAAGATGTTTACTGATGTTTATGACCATGATATAGTCCATGACCATACATACAGCTTATGTTAAAAAACATATTTTTCTGGGGCTGGAGAGATAGCTTAACAGTTAAGATACTTGCCTGAGAAGCCTAAGGATGCAGGTTCAATTCCCCAGTACCCAGATAAGCCAGATGCATAAGGTGGCACATACATCTAGAATTTGTTTGCAGTGGCTGGAGGCCTTGGTGTCCATTCTCTCTGTCTCTCTCTGTCTCCCTTCCCTCCTTTGTCTCTCCCTCTCTCCTCCCTTCCTCCTCCCTTTCTCCTCCTTCTCTCTTTCTCTCTTCTCATAAATAAGTAAATATTAACAGTGTCACATGAGTTCAAATCTAATGCTCAGATTGGTGCAGCTTTTTTTTTTTTTTTTTTTTTTTTTTTTTTGGCCAACTTAAGAAACCAGTTTGATGTATAATTGCTGAGGGCCAGGATGGAGAAGTGACAGCTGTAAAATCAGATGGTCACCACACGTGAGCTTGCAGCATAGTACTGAGCACAGTGAACACATGCCACTGCATACAATGATACAATGTGCTCAGACCTGTTCCCATCCTCAGGCAGCCCTGTCACTGTCCACCTCTGGCCCTGTGTGCATAAACTTGAGTGCCTACCCCCTGCACACTGGATCCTAATATAGGCAACTGCCACCCTTGGTGAAAATGTAAAAACAGCTGGCACAGCCTCTAACAGCTCATCAGAAAAGCCTAGCCAAGTCTGCTGCAAGCCCCTCTGCCCCACTCATTAGAACCTGCTCTGGCAGTCAGCAGAAACACTAAAATTTGGAGAGCTTAAAAAAAAAAAAAACAGGAAAAGACAGTGGAAGGACTTTGGGAGGACAAATATAATATCTCAGCCCAGTGGGGCTTGGGCCATGAGTGGTTCACAAGGCAGCGGCAGCAGCTTCCCCTGTTCTTCATACAGGTTCTTCTTTTCTTTTTTCTTATGGACATACTTAGTATGGATGCATCATGTCTTGGTACCATCCTTTCCCTCGTCCCTCCCCCCTTTGCACTGGGGACCCTCCTCAGTGGTGTTGCAGATATTCCCCATGGAGTTGTGGGTTTGTGTTGTGGGAGCAGCGGTCAGTTATTAGGGGGAGGTAATGCCTCTGAGCATGATGTCCCATCCTGTGGCTCTTACAATCTTCCACAAAATTCCCTGAGCCATGGTGGGTGACTTTCAAGTCTATTTCAGTGAAGAGCTCTTAGGAGCATCTGGATCTCTGCTTTTGTAGGTATTGAGTGTCCTCAGAGTCTGTCTTCTTCACCCTGGTGCTGATTGTCAGGCTCACCATGGAAGCTGCATTCGTGCTTGTCTCCCCAGTTCTTCTGTGGTTTCAGCTGAGTTTGGCTGAAATGTGAGGGGTGTTTTATCTCCTTGGGTCTTGCTACCTTCTGAAAAAGAAAGATTCTCCAAAAGCAAGAGAAGTCAGCATAGGTTAAATGAGGTAAGCATTATTAATTTAGGGAGAATTGGATGGATGTAGCTCCTCTTTTAGTGAAAGACTAGAGGGAGCTTGGCATTGGAGAGCATAATCTTTGTCTCCACATCCAGATAAGAGTTCCTTTCCACTTATCCAGTCAGCTATTGGTTACCCACCAAGGCTGGGTGCTACTATTGCACTGGTGTGTACATTTCAGCAGGGTGTTTGCTTCTGAGTAGCTCAGACCTCTGGTTGCTCAGACCATCGTTGGCTACTTTCCCCCAGTAGCTCATGTAGTGCTTTGCAGCACTAGATGGGCTATCTGTCTGGGGACTGGCTCTCTTCTGAATTCCAGTCAGGTCTCTCCATGCTCTGTGCTGGCAGCATATGGCATCCTCAGCAATAGGGTCTTATCTTTTACCTCAGGCAGATAATCAAGTGGTTTGACAAAAGCCTGTCTTGTTTTGTGACCTCATAGGTCTCTCTGATCAACAGCGCATTGTGGGTAGCAACCGCTTTCTGGTACTGGGAGTTACAGGCCAGAACCAAAGAAAAAAATTTAAGGTTAGGCTTCATGCCACCCTCTCCAGGTCCCTTCTTTTCAGGTGCACCCCCCATAGTACTGTTGAGGGTTCAATCTTTTAGTCTGTTTTCAAGGATAAAGGTTTCTAAGGGACCAGTTTCATTTGGGGTGTTTTGCGTTTTTCCCCATCCCCCCTTCCCCTCCCCCAGCCCTTTCCATCCCTATTGTCTGGGTGTCAAGTTGCTCATCAGGTTTGTCAGCAACTGGAGCTGATCCAAGTTAGGAACCACAGATGAGTGAGATCATGTGGCACTTGTCTTTCTGTGATTGTGTGAGTTCACTGAGTATGATCTATTCCAAGTACATCCATTTTTCTACAAATTTCATTGTGTTGTTTTTTAATTACTGCTGAGTAGAATTCCATTGTGTAAATGTACCACAACTTTGTTACCCATTCATCCAATGATGGGCACCTGAGTTGATTCAAGTTCTTAGCTATTATGAATTGAAATTACACAGGTAACAAGCCTAGAGTTGGTGAGAGCACCTGTGTGGTAGATCTGGAAAAATACGCACACTGTAGATTTAGAAGTCAGAGAAAATCCTGTATGTAATGAAAGTGAGAAGTTATCCCAACTATAAAGCAGAAACAAGCAGAAAGTCCCCTGGACCAAGAAACTGTTTTGTTTTTTCAAGAAACAGTCTTATGCTCTCCTCCCTGCCTCACCCCACCCAGCCAGGCTGGATGAGGGGGAACCATACTCATGTGTGTCCCTGTGGCCTGAACAAAGAGGCAGAATGGAGAGAGGCAGAGCTGAGCAGCAGAGACAGGAACTCAGAGCTGAGCTGAGCTGAGCGAGAGGAGCAGAGAAGGGTCCTCCTTTGGTTTTTAGTGATGGCCCTCCTGACTGGAGTAAGGTGGAATCTCATAGTTGTTTTAATCTGCATTACCCTGATGGAGGGATGTTGAACATTTTCTTAAACGTGTGTTAGCCATTTGTATTTCTTCCTCCGAGAACTCCCTATTCAGTTCTCTGCCCCATTTTTTGAGTGGGTTGCTTGATACTTTATTGTTTAGTTTTGGGAGCTTTTTGTAGATTCTAGGTATAAGGTGTCTGTCAGTGGTATCGCTGGTGAAGATTTTCTCCTTCAGTGGGTAATCTATTGGCTCTGCTTATGGTATGTTTATCTGTGCAAAAGCTTTTTAGCTTCATGAGATCCCATTGGTTGAGTGATTGTTTAATTTCCTGGACTACTAGGGTTTTGTTAGGGAGTCTTTTCCCCACTCCTGTGTCATGGAGAGTTCCTCCTATTTTTTTCTTCCAGTAGGAGAAGAGTTTCAGGTCATATGTTAAGATCTTTAATCCATTTGGACTTGATTTTTGTGTATGGTGAGATGAGTGGATCTAGATTCATTTTTCTACATATGGTCATCAAATTTGTCCAGCACCATTTGTTGAAGATGCTGCCTTTTCTCCAGTCTATGTTATTGGCACCTTTGTCAAAGATCAAGTAGCTGTAGTTATTTGACCTAAAGCCTAGGTCTTCAATTCTGTTCCATTGATCTATATATCTGTTTTTATGCCAAAACCATGCTGTTTTTGTTACTATGGCTTTGTAATATAGCTTTTGATCAGGTACAGTGAGAGCTCCAGAGGTGTTTCTTTTGCTAAGGATATATTTGGATATACAAGGTCTACTGCCATTCCATATGAGTTTTGAGAACATTTTTTTCTATCTCTGTGAAGAATCATGCTGGGATTTTTATTGGTCTTGCATTAAATCTGTATATTACTTTTGCTAGAATTGTCATTTTCACACTATTAATTGTACCTATCCAGGAGCATGGCAGGTCTTTCCATCTTCTCAAGTCCTCCTCAATTTCTTGAGTGTTTTTATGTTTTCCTTATATAGGTCTTTCACTTTCTTGGATAGTGTTATCCCAAGGTATTTAATTTTTTTATTGTTGTTGCTATTGAAAATGGGATAGCCTCACTGATTTCTTTCTCTGTATATTAATTACAGTTATCTGGTAGAATGCAAAGTAGATGAGTTCTGGGTGACTTTGGCCAAGAGAAAAACTTTTTGGAAGGAAATGGAATACTACATCTAACCAAAGGGCAAGATGGAAACCCGGGTCATGTAAGGGACATAATGGACCCTGTCCTCAAATCACCAAGAGTGTGAGTCAAATCCAACCCCTTGGGTCTGGTGGCATTTGGCTCAGGATTCAGATTCCTAGGTTGGGTTATGTGCCTACCACTGGGACAGGTAGGGCTGGCCCTCTCATTGACATGCCCATGCAGGCTGCAGGAAGGAGGGGAGGCTAGATGCTGAGCAGACACTGCCACTGGTGAGCTGCACAATTATACATGATGTACGTCTGAGGGAATGAGAAGCTCTGAGCAACTATATGCCACGGTCAGCACTTAAGAGTACAAGTCAGGGGCTGGAGAAGAGAGATGGCTCAGCAGTTAAGGTGCTTGTCTGCAAAGCCTAAGGACCCAAGTTTTATTCCCCAGTACCCACGTAATGACAAATATAAAAGGTGGCACAAGCCGGATGTGGTGGTGCACACCTTTAGTCACAGCACTCAGGAGGCAGAGTTCCAGGCCACCCTGAGAATACAGAGTGAATTCCAGGTCAGCCTAGGCTAGAGTGAGACCCTACCTCGAAAAACCAAAAAAAAAAAAAAGGTGGCACATGCATTTGGAGTTTGTTTGCAGTGGCTAAAGGCTCTGGTGTGCCCATTCTTTCTGTCTCTCTCTCTCTCTCTCTCTCTCTCTCTCTCTCTCTCTCAGCATTTAAAGGGATCTACAAACCCAGCATTCAAGAAGTGGATACAGAAGGATCCTGAGTTCAAGACAGCCTGGGCTACATAGCAAGACCTTGTCTCAAAAAACAAAAAGCAAGTTGATCCATTTGCAGTTCATCTTGTGGCTGAACACACCCTCCTCCAGCTCTGCAGTGAGCGGGTAGAAATCTTTCCTTCAACAGAAATCTCTTGTTCCAGAATCTAACATTCACAGTGAGCATTTGGTTTTATTTCCTGCTGTGCTCTGAATGTTTGTGGCTCTCCAAAACCCACATACTGAGACTTGATCCCCGGTGTGATAGTTTTCAAAACGGAGGTCCTGGAAGGGGATCACACTGTGAGGGGGAACTCTCGTGAACAGGGAAAGGGTCCTTTCCCCTCTCTCATGCATTATTTGCTTATATTCACTGTGCCAAATAATTGGTTTCAATATAACCTTTGCATACATGTATATCATGTACTTTGTTCATTTTCACTCTGGCCTTGGGCCCAAGGGAGCTTATTTGACCTTCCACCATTTCTGGGCATAGGTGGCAAACAACAGCTTCAGGAAGTCATGGTGTACCTGTATCAGAGTACAGCCATCCTGGCGCCCTGACCTAGAAATTCCCAGCCCCCAGCGCACAGCCATCCTGGTGCCCTGCCCTTGGAATTCCCAGCCTCCAGAACCAGCAGACATAAATGTGTTGTGTATAAGGTATCCAATTTAAAGTGTTTAAATTGCTAAAGTCCAAATAGACTGAACCCTCCATTTTTACCTTTTGTGATAAACAGAATTAATCAGAAAATTGTGATAAAGTTCCAGGAAAAAGTCTCAAGGCGGTTAGGGCTGGGGTGGGGTGGGATGTGTCAACCTCATCAGTGCTGAGCAATTGAATGTCCTGTGATCAGAATGTTCTTGCCATGGGCTATCCAACATGTCTGGTACAGCTGACACACTGAACAGTATCTCATCTCAGTTAATGTGAATACAAGCCAAAGTCTCCAATTGTGGGTGGTAGATAGCATATTAGATAGTGCAGTGGAATAGAGAATATTCAAGAAATTCCTGGTTGTATTTATCTGGAATCTATGGCTTCTATGTGCTACTGGAATCATGTATTCCATCAATGAGGGGTGTTAAAGTAAAATCAGTATTTTTCTGAGGAAATAATATCAACTTTGTTGAACTCACTGCAAAAATGTGGCTAAACAAGGCACATTGTGACTAAGTGACTTTTGCCAGATGAGCCAAAATCTAATCATATGCAGCAAACCCACAGTCCCAGGAGCAGCAGATTGGCTGGCTATAGGTGTAGATCTTGTGCAGATACAGGTTTCTCTTTCTTTCTTTTTTCTTTCTTTTTTTTTTTTTCCCCAAGGTAGGGTTTCACTCTAGCTAGGCTGACCTGAAACTCACTCTGTAAGTTCTAGGCTGGCCCTGAACACATAGCAATCCTCCTACCTCTGCCTCCCAAGTTCTGGGATTAAAGGTGTGTTACACCATGCCTGGCTCATTTCTTGTTAAAAAATATATATTTTTTTTTTATTTGCAAGGAAAGAGGGAGAGAGAGAGAGAGAGAGAGGGAACATGCCAGAGCCTCCTGCCTCTGCAAATGAATTCCAGATGCAGGTGCTGCTTTGTACATCTGGCTTTACATGGCACAGGGGAATCAAAGCCAGGCTGGCAGGCTTTGCAAGCAAGCACCTTTAACCACTGAACCATCTCTTCAGCCTGCTTCTCATTTCTTGAAAGGAAACAAGTCAGCATAGTGAAGATGGGTGTCCTCCAGGCAAGCTAGCTGGCTAATCTGCCTGAACCAATGAAACCTAGGTTCAGGGAGAGATGATTTTTCAAAACTGTAAGTAGAAAGTTACTGGGAAGAGCCGGGTGTGGTGGCACACACCTTTAATGCCAGCACTCGGGAGGCAGAGGTAGGAGGATCACCATGAGTTCGAGGCCACCCTGAGACTACATAATGAATTCCAGGTCAGCCTGAACTAGAGTGAGACCCTACCTCGAAAAATAAAAATAAAAATAAAAATAGTAGTTACTGGGAAGACACCCAACACACACACACACACACACACACATACACACACACATACATGCATACATACATATGTGTACAAAAATAATAACAATAAAATGAGTGGTTACAGAATCCAGGCTAGAAGATAAGTGAAACATGTTGTGGCTAGGAAAAGTTGAAAGACACAGGTCCTAGCCAGTCATATAAAGAGAAAATTAATTGCCTCTCAGCCTTTTGGCTAAGATCAAATGTAAAAAGAAAATGATAACCCATCTCAGTTCCAATTTTTGAAGGACTTTCAGAGCCTCTTTTCTTATTGTTGGCATCTAGAGAAATTTGTAAGAACAGCTCTGCAAACTACACAAAGCACAGCAGTGGGCAAGGTGTGGCAGAGGCCAGCTCTCAGAGATGATGCCTCAAAGGCTGAACCACTGGAACTTGGGAGGAGCGACCCTCCTCTGTCTTGCCCCCACTCCAACCCAGTGACTTGTCAGATCTCCTCCACACTCACACGTGCTCCCAGTGCTTACTCTGAGCTACATCCCCCAACCCTAAATTTGTCTCTCCTTTTTAACTTTTATTGACAACTTCTATAAATATAAACTATATAAAATGATCATAATCCCCTTCCACTACCATCCCTTTTCCTCCTTCCAAATCCCCCCTCCATTGAATTCTTTCTTCTTTCCAACTATTCTCATTTCTATTTTAATGCAATCATTTTTTTTCTCCTAATATGCTGGTCTAAGCTACTGTGTGTCTGAGAGACAGTATTGTAAGCACTCCTCCCCTTCCTATGGCTCCTACATTCTTTACACCGCCTCTTCTATAATGGTCAGGTTCGCATTGCTGGCACAAATGACCCTACAAGAGCAGCTTTGGGGGGGAAAGGAGGTGTTTATTTTGGCTTGCAGTCTTGAGGGGAAGCTCCATGATGGCAGGGGAGAATGATGGCATGAGCAGAGGGTAGACATCACCCCCCCGGCCAATATTAGGTGGACAATAGCAAGAGGAGAGTGTGCCAAACACTGGCAAGGGGACACTGGCTATAACACCCATAAACCCGCCCCCAACAATACACGCCTCCAGGAGGCGATAATTTCCAAATTGCCATCAGCTGGGGACACAGCATTCAGAATAGCTAAGTTTATAGGGGACACCTGACTCAAACCCCACATTCTGCCCCTGGCCCACATGATGTAACCATACATGATGTAAAATGAAATGCATTCATCCAACTTTAAAAGTCCCCATAGTTTGTAATCGATCCCAATGATGTTCAAACAATCCCATAATCTGAGATATTTTAACTGATCCATAACCCAAAAAATATCCCCAAAAAACCCATAATGGCACAGAATAAACACTCACATTACAGAAGATGACATTGCACATAGCAAAGAAATACTCGAGCAATACAAGATTTAAAACAGAGCAAACACCAAACTCTGTAGCTCCAAGTCCAACAACTCTAGCCAATGCAAATCTCCAAGTCCAATAATTCTAATCAGCAACAAGTCTCTGGAGTTCCAATTCCGCCCCTCTAAGCTAGGCTACTCACGGTCCTGGAAAACTTCATCTGAGGCTGGCAGCTCTCCTTGGCAGCCATCTTGTGGTTCTGGCATCTCCACTGGGTCTCCACTGCAATCCATGATTCATCCTCATGGCTCTGTTGGGTCTCCATGCAGGCATCCAGGCAAACCTGCTTCACACTACCCATGGCCATTTCCAAAACACAAGACCATATTGCAAATTCAATGACCCTCTTTCCTTTTTCTTATACTCCACAACACCAAATAGGGTGCCAATTTGTTAATCCGGGGGGCGGGGGAATAAAGCAGACTTTGAAGAACAGGACCCTCCTTGAGCACTCAGGACCCTTCAAAAGAGTCTACGTTCTTCCTATTGCCCCAGTTTAGGTCAGCTGGCTCAAAGGTTGTAATCTCTCATATAATTGCAGCTGAATGGGTAGAAGTTTCAGCCCAAAGATTTCATTTCTGTGCCATATACCACATCCCTCTGTTCACACCAGTCCATTTCTATGCAAAGCAACCCTGCACAAGTTCTCAGGATAGGGGTATAACAGCAAGCCTCTCATACAAACTGCTTCTAGCCTAGTCCAAGCAAAGCTCTTTCTCACCCTCATCAGCCAAACCTCACAGTCCATAGCTCTTACTGCATTCAGGTCTTTAACTCTGACCAGAATAGTCCATCAAGCTGTACTTATACTTACAACACTGCAAGATATCTGTTCGGCCAAGATTTCAAATCCATCCACATTCCTCTTGAAAATCAGCTCCAAAAGGCCAAAGCCACACAGTCACATGTCTAGCAGCAAATGACCCCACTCCTCGGTACCTTGGAGAGTGTGATAGTGATGTCTCCCCTAATGGTGAACACTCCCCTGTCACTTCTCAGCACCTTGATAAGTTTTGAGTCACCCCAGTGGTCATTGCTAAATTTCTATTTCTAAGTTCATTTTCTGGGCTCCAATTGTAATTCCTGTTGAAATGCCGACTATTGGATCAAGCCATCACACCCCCATGATGGTGAAGTTGGCTTTCTTTCGAATAATTAGAACAGAGAGAAAAGTCATCAGAATGCATGAAAGGTAACTGAAAAATTGCCATCTCTCGTCCATCATTAGTGATTCTATGAAAGGAATTCAAGAATAAGTATGTTAAAGGCTTATGTGATTTATTACATTTTGTATGTTTGGGGAAAATGATTCAACTTAGTCTCTGATAAAACTGCAAATTGTTGCTCAGAAAATTCTAACCTGTCACTGACAGTCAAGGCCACAAATCTCACTGCAGTAAAGAATATAACCACCAGGTGGCAGCATTACACCATTAAAGAAGCTCTGACCTTGAAATTGAGAAAAGCTAGTGGAAAAATTGTCTTGGCCCAGAGTCAAATCAACCTGCTTAGTGACTACATCCCATCCCAGCTGATTTCTTTATAATTTTCAATTATTGTTATTTGAATTCATTTTAATTGTAGCTTAAGCCATTCACCCTGAAGTACCCCATAAATGTTTAAAATACTCAGTTACCAACAATGTTCAGAGTTGGAATTAAATGGATTAAAATTACCTAATAAGTATTCTTAATGAATTTTTAAAGTGAAATCCTTAATTATTATTAATCTGTCTTTTAGTCTCCTGGGAGTGACAGCTGCTGCATTTGGTAAAAGAAACCCTGATGGTATGATGGTAGCTCAAGAGACAAGCTTGGGACTGGGAAGATGGCTTGGCAGCTAAAGGTGTTTACTTGCAAAGCCTTCTGGCCAGGGTTCAAGTCCCCAGGCATTTATTTGCAGCTTCAAAAGACCCTGGTGTGTGCACAACATGCTCCACCATTCCCTACACACACACACGCACGCACGCACGCACGCACGCGCACAAGTAAATAAAAATTCTTTTTAAAAGCAAGACAGAGCCTTCAAATACAGGAATGGGGTTGGATGTGTAATTCAGTGGAAAGCATTTGCCTAGCATGTGTAAGAACACCAGTTCGATTCCAAGCCCTGTAAGTAAAGGGCAGGAAGGGCACATATGCTCTGGGAATACACCAAACGCAGAGCTCACTGCAATGCACCAACTAGGAATCCATCCCTCTCCCATTTCCTCTTCCACCCACTCTCTCAGCTGCTTCAGTCTATCAGGGCCAACTGCCATCTCCTCAGGCTTCAAAGCAAAACATGTTGCCACCAATATATATATATATATCATATATCCATAAGGCCATTTACTCTCTATATATCTATATCTATCTACAAACACACACACACACACACACACACACACTCATTGGCTCTTAGGTTTGATTGTGTTTAGGGTTTTTGTTGTTTGTTTTGAGGCATGATCTCATGTAGCCCAGTTTATCCTCAAATTCACTATGTAACCAAAATCTACCTTGAACGAATGATCTTCCCGCCTCCGCTTCACAAGTAATGGGATTATAGATGTGGGCCACCATGTTCTGTTCATGCAGATCTGAGGATTGAACCCAGGGCCTTGTGCATAACAGACAAGCACTCTCCTAACTGGGCCACATCCCCAGCCACTCACTGTATTTCTATAAGCATTTGCTTAGGTGACTACCCACATGAACACACATTTCCCTACTTGCCAGCCCTCACTGAACTGCCCTTAATGCTCTTCACAGCTTTTCCCAACATGCAGTTCAAAACTGCCAGTTTCTGCCTGCTTCCAGTCCCCAAACTGCTTCCACATTTGGGAAACTTGTTCAGTGGCATCTCGCCTTAGGTGCCATTCATGTTGCTATAATGAAATATTTTGCTGATTTAGAACGAACTTAAACAGCAGAAATGTATTTCTAGGGGGTAGGAAATCCATGACCAAGCCCTCAGCACTCTCCACACCTTGCGGACTTGCACTATGAGCAGAGCCCAGGGCCTTGTGCATGCAGCGAGTACCCCCATCACTGAACTTCATGCCCAGCTCGTCTTTGCACATCTTTAATAGGAGCACAGTGTCCATCCCTGCTAGCCCCACAGTCATGGCCTAAACATCGCCCAACTTCCCTACCTCTGCTTTTGCCTTTTGTTTTGTTTTGTTTTGTTTTTTGTTTGTTGAGGCAGGGTCTTACTATAGTCCAGACTGACCTGGAACTCATTATGTAGTCTCAGGCTGGCCTTGAACTCACAGCAATCCTCCTACCTCAGCCTCACAAATGATATTAATATAATTAATTAAGGTATGTACCACTATGCCCATCCTTTGCCTGTTCCCCTCCTTTTTCCTGTTTTGTTGGTGTTGTTGTCTGTTTGTTTTTTGTTTTTTTGAGTCAGGATCTCACCATGTAACCAGGCCTCCAACTCACTGTACAGACCAAGCTGGTCTCAAACTGGCAGTCTTCCTGCCTCAATTTCCTGAGTGTTGAGATTACAGGCATGTGCCATCACACCCATAAAATACATCACACACATAAAATACAATCATTTTGTTGATGAAAGAGGTCTCCTCATGTCACCCAAACTGGCCTCAAACGTGTGGGGTGTGTGACCCACCCTGAGTAGCTGGGACTACAGACATATGCTACTATTACCAGCTTTGATTGCTTTTAAAAATTTTAAGTTAGAATAGTTTTCAGTCTGTTTATGCTTGCTAGTCCCTCCCCTATTCCTCAAGAAGGCATAGAAACGAAGTTGGAACAATTTAGAAGTCATTTGTATCCCAGATTCCAGCAGTCATGACCTCAGAAATAAGAGTCAATTTTCAGAAGCTAACACAAGCTTAATGATAGTTTAATTGTGAAGAGAAAAACTCTTATCTCTTTCCTTTTACTCTTTTCATTTGAGGTAAGAGGCTAGCAGAATGGACCATTTGTCCCACACAGATGCCTACCTGCTTCACGAGCACCTTAGAGCATGGACATAATGAACACACTCACACATACACCATACGCACACACCATACCCACATGCACCATACACACACACACCAGACACACAAGCATCATACACACACACACACACACACACACACACACACCATACACACACGCACCATACCCACATGCACCAGACCCACACACACACACCATACATACACACACCATACACACACACCATACCCACATGCACCATACACACACACCAGACACATACGCACCATACACACACACACACCAGACACACACACACCATACACACACGCACCATACACACACACACCATACACACACACCATATATACACACCACATACCATACAGACATACCATACAAACACACCACACATCACACATAACACACAATACACATACACACACACCTGCACTGAAGCAAGGAGCAAGAATTATCAGGGGTTTTAGGCACCTAGAAGGCCTGGCTTTGCCCAGGCCCCTCTGCGGTTCCTACCACCACAGCCTATGCTTTGTTGAACAGGTCTTTAATCTCTCTCTCCATTCCAAACACCCTCTGCACAGCTCGATTTGCTCACTTATTGTTTGATTTTGTTTCCCTAAGACAAAACCTAGAAGGAATCAACAGAACATCTAAGAGATTGTTTTAAAAATTACATCCAGAAAACCGAAGCAAAAATGACACCTTGTTGGTGAGAAAATAAATCTGAGCAAACATTGTGCAAAGCCATTTGATAATCTTTCTAAAAGCATAAGATCCCCCTTCTAGAATTATCCTGTGGAAATAATGATGACTTTGGCAGTGACATGACCTAAAGGATATTCATTAGTGTTATTCATAATACTGAAAGTCTAGAAATAATATTGCCAACAATATTGATAGTTCAAGTCAACTAGACCAGGCACTATGATAGCTGAAACGTGTTTGATAATGTTCAGTCAGAAAGGCAGATTCTGAAGTAGTCTGTGTGTAATGAGTCAATCTTGACACTTACATGCTGAAATGATACTTACAAAAATAGTGAGGAGGCTGAGCTACATACAGAATTATAATTCAGTTTATATGTCCTTCCCTGTGTCTTTTGATTCCTATGGCTCACTGAGTCTCCTTGCTCACTAAGGTGCATGGCCAAGAGAGGCAGGACGTTTGGTAAGCCAGGGACATGTGAGCCCCTCAAATGAGCAACAACAATAAAACTGAAACCAAGGCAACAGCCTGAGCCAGCAAACGTTTCCAAGCAGGGAATACTGCCAGGAAGGAAGGAGAATACCAAGCAGTGACTGAGCCACGTCAGAGACCAGAACCGCAGCAGGTAAACAGATGAAGGAATAGTAGTTTAATGATTTTGATAGACAAACCTCTTATATAAAGCTGATAATGAAATAAATTCAATCTCTATAGTTTTATAAATAGTGGCTTCCAACGCATAGCCTGTGGGAAAGCAGCCTATTATTTTCAAGTGCATAACCTTGCCCTAGTCCAGAGAAAACTGCCACAGTGTGTCAAAGGAAAATCAGCTCTTTGCTCCAATAAGGAAGATTAATAGCAGGCTCTGGCTTTTCTGTCAATTGTATTTTTTACAGAGAGATCTTATTTTATGTTAAGAATATCTGAATTTGTTCCTTGGCAAATCTAAACACATCTAACATGGATTTTACCATGTCAAACTCCAGAATCAGTGGTTGGAATTGCACTTTTCAGTGGATTTTCCTTTATCACCTGTCCTTGTTCTCCTTTCCACAATAAACGACAATGAACCATGATTCCAGCCCCAAGCAAAACTCTGCTAGATGACACTTCCAAACCCCGTCACTGAACCTGTCTTTAAAATGCTCGTGAATTCAAGTGGACATGTTAAGGAGAATATATTGGATCATTTAGCCCCTCAAGGATGCCTACTGCTCTACAAGACTCTTAGCACCAGAAGGACATAATGAAAATCTTCTACACACACACCAATCCACACATGCTAAAACAAAAAGTAAACATACATGTCTTTCTCATGGAACAGTATTAGCAATGATCAGAAACTCTGTACCTGAACTAGAGCTACAATAGTTTACTTACATTTTGAGCTCCTATTTTGCTAAGAGGGTAGATGTTCAATTCATCTATTGTTTGGGGGATTCATATAAAGCCAAGCCTTCAAAGGTAGCTGCCTCCGCAGGTACTTCCAGCCTGGGCCAGCTGGCCCCAGAACTAAGAGGCGCTACAGCTGAGTAGTGGTTCAGGTCTACCCCTGGAGAAGTCCAATAATGTGAGTCCAGTCCAGGTGGGCTGGGAGCCCAACTCTGTGGCAATGTTTTTTTCCTTAAGCCAAACATTAGGTGGACTATCCAAGTCTGGTGAATGCCTTTACTCAGGTCATCTGTGCCCCAGAAGGAAAAAAAAATCCATAGATTCTAGAGCCAGTTTCTCTCATTTTTCTCTCTCTTTCTTAGATCTTTCTGGGACAGTGAAGCTGTTTGAAATTTGTTGTGTTCAACTCCCAAATCATCTATGGTTTTTAATCTACATTACATCTACAGTGATTTTTAAATGACTCTAGTGCAATTTACCATAGAGCACATTTATCCATCCTGAAATCACACGGGCTTAATATACTGTCTTCCAGTGGATCCCCCATGGTTTACCCAGTTAACTATATGCTCTTCAGTATGTTTCCTCCTGCAGCCACATGTAGCAGGTACAGGAATACAGGCCATCCTGCATGTCCTTTGCTGTGGTAGCAGTGATAGAGCCTGTCACAAGAGCTCCACAATCTTTACTTTGCATCGGATTCCAGTTTTGCCAGCTCCTAACAGGGAAGTCTTGGGCAACTTAATGGTGTTCTCTGTTCCTTTGTATCCTCATCAAAGATGGGAGTTGCACCTGTTCCACAGGCCACTTAAAGGACTGAGTGATAGCTAACACATGCTAAGCACAGAAAGGTACGGAGCACAAACACAGCCCCTTGTTAAGACAGCCAGCCAGTCAGGCCATAAAGCAAAACATTCTAAAGTCAGCGTGTTTCTCCTGACTTCTGACATGAGCACTACGCACCACATGTGGTTTCTGGCCTCTAATGGCTCCTTGCCAGAACTGCAGAATGTGAAGTAAACAAAAACACAGCGAACGTAAACCTGTGGTGAATCCAAAGAGTAGAATGCCACAAGTTCCTTATTATGATGCCAAGCAAACCTATTTCTGTAAATAAATAGGACTTCATTTAGGAAGCCTTACAAGCTATAGATCATTACCAGCTTCCCATGCCCATGTATGTGTCCCCCCACACACACACACACCAAGAGGTTCTAAACACAAAAAACCCACAGAGAGGAAAGGTCAAATGACTGTGTGCACCCTCACTGAAGAGCAGAGCTGCAGAGGACAGGCATTTCTGTCTCTATAGAGTTTACAAGGCATATGACAAGAGTTTAGACTTTTCATGAAAACCCAAGGCATTCTTAATTTGCAAGATATATTCCTTTGATATTCTAGATCCTAACCCTTTCAGGTTTTCAAGATATAATGTCAAGGGATGTGTGTGTGTGTGTGTGTGTGTAGAGATAGAGAGAGAGAGAAACCTGCTGTGAAAAGTCAGGAGTCAGAGCTAAGCAGTGCTACTAGCCAGGTAACTATGTGTACATCCATTTCAAATCTTTCCACAGAGAACCCTCCCTGTTGTGAAGAGCCTTTCTCAGCCCTGAGCATCTCATTCATCATCTTTAGCTTGTGCTGCAAAAAGAGCTACCTGTTCACCTCTCTCTGAAGATCAAATCCACTGTGTTCAAGACAAATTGCTTCCTTCTTACAAGTAAATAAGTTTTTAACCTCCAGGTCCTAATGAAGACATATGACTTCAAAGCCCAGAGAATAGAGGTCCTGGGCGCAGCTTTTGAGTGAATCCCAGGAAAGGTCAGGAAGGGTTTCACATCAGAGGTTTGTGGTGCCTTGAATCCCTCAAAGCTGCTGCAAGCTCTGAAGGCTGTGTGAGCCAGCCATGCTGGCGGGTGACAGGAGGGTCATCCACTGGAAACCACTCACATCTCTGACACAGCAAAACAATCAGATTTCCCCCTTGCTGGAGGATAATTCTACACTCCTTTCATGCCCTGTGTTCAGAGAGGAAGAGCCAAATGGCAGCAGAAATGCTTTGACACAGGATGTGACAATTCTCCCTCATTCGTGCCCTTGGAAGGTGAGTGGCTAAGGTGCTCCAGTAGACAAGAAACTTGGAGGCTAACATCAAGGCCCAGAAGGACTCGAATCTCCTCTCAATCAAGTACAAGTGAAGACACCACTTTGAAGGCAGAACCAGTTCCCTTTTTTCTCCCAGATCCTCAAAGTGGAATGTGCCTCGGTCAGAGGTCTGCACTGCATCTTTATGGAAAAGTGAAAAGAAAATTGGGATGGGAGCTCTGAGAGATGCTCACTGTAGTAGACAGCTTCAGGTTCGCTGAGGAGAACTTCCAAACCAGGCACTTATGGAAGAAGCTTACAGATCCAGGAGAAGTTCCACAAGGGCAGAAAAGGCTGGCCTGCTTTCACAGGCCCAAGCAGAGACAGCAAAGCCCCAAGCCAAATCCCAAAAGCCACACCACACAGTACAGGTCAGGAACTCCAGGCACTTTGCATATCTTTAGACTGGAATTGCAATTAATGAAACACTGAATATATTGGGGACCATCTATTCAAACTACCACATCCCACCCCTGGTACCTAATATATTCATAACCATCTCACATTGTAAATTGTATTCAGTCCAACTTCAAAGGTCCCCAATTTAAGATAGTTCCAAAGTCCCAATCTCATCTGAGATTTAAAATAGTCTCTTAGAGCCGGGCGTGGTGGCGCACGCCTTTAGTCCCAGCACTTGGGAGGCAGAGGTAGGAGGATCGCCATGAGTTCGAGGCCACCCTGAGACTACATAGTTAATTCCAGGTCAGCCTGGGCCAGAGTGAGACCCTACCTCGAAAAACAAAAACAAAAACGATTGTCTCTTAGCTGTGAGTCCTGTAAAATCACAGAGTAAACATTTCCAACTGCTATAAGGCTTAACAGGGACAGACAGGAAGAATGCAAACTCAACAACCATCAAGCAAAGATCAAACTTCTGCAGTTCAAGTCCGATGTAGCCAGTGACTGACAATCTCTGGATTTCTAATTCTGCCCCTCCAGCTAGGCTAAATAGCCAGGGAAAACTTCTATCCCTAGCCAACAGCCTCCATGGTAGCCCTTGCACAGTCCTGGTATATCCAAAACATCTTCTGGTCTCCATGGAAACCATGGTCCATCTTCCAATGGCTTTGCCAGCCTACAGGATCATCATGCCCTGCCTCACACCACATCTCAGCAGCAGTGTGTGCAATTCATGACCACGCCAAGCATTTTTTATGCTTCCAAAACCAATACCAGCAAGACAGCTGCAAGCAGGGAAAAGGTTTCCCTAATTATGCTGGTACATTTCATCTCTTCCTAGATAACAGCTGAGCCTGGGAGCCCAGCAACTAGATGATCATGACACCCTTCTTAAGAAACCAGCTGAACTCCTAGGCATATATCCAGAAGACTCTTCTCACTTCCTTAGAGATACTTGCAAAACCATGTTTATTGCCGCTCTATTCACAATAGCTAGCAAATGGAAGCAGCCTAGATGTCCCACCACAAATGAATGGATAATAAAGATGTGGTACATTTACACAATGGAGTTCTACTCAGCGGTAAAGAAAAATGAAATTATGAAATTTGCAGGGAAATGGATGGATCTGGAAAGGATTATACTAAGTGAGGTAACCCAGGCTCAGAAAGCCAAACGTCACATGTTCTCTCTCATATGTGGATCCTAGCTACAAATAGACAGACTTTGTGAACTGGAACAAAAATTGGTACCAGAAACCAGTAAGCTGGTAAAAGGCTATAAGGGACGGAGGAAAGGGAAGGACTGAAGTGTATGGTATTGCACATATGTAAGTGGAAGGACTGATTCTAACCAAGGCGGGTAGAGAATGCATAAAAGAAGGGCAAGGGGAGGGTCAATCTAATTTCAAAAGATTGTGAATAAGACTTATGTAAAACTACTTTTTTGAATAATTACATCTAGAAGCTGTAGACTGTTACTAGAAAATTTTCAGTACCTGGGATGGGATACCTTCAGTGAGTTGTTGGCCAATTAGGTAGACAAAACATTAAAGGCTTTTGCCAAAGCCCTTGGTTTCCCTGAGAAACAGATAGTAAGACCCTATTGCTGAAGACATCTCTTGCCTGAGAGGCAAGGTCACCAAGCTGGTGCTGAGCAGAAAACCTTTTCCCTGTAGACCAGCCAACTGAAAGCTGGAAAAGCTGCACTGCATGCAGAGTATGGGGAGACAGAAGTCATTTTGAAAACAGTATGAATATTCAAATTTGGCCAGACAGGCCCAAAGACTGAACAGGTGGTGGCATGTCTACTCGTGGGGTAACCAACTGCTCTATAATTGGACTGAAGGTCACGGGAGGGAATACATGCCTGGTACTGAAAAACCTAAGCAAAGTCTATGGTAGGTAAGGTCATAAACCTAGGGGTATAAAGCATGCCATATCTAAATGTATATACTATTCCCACCAAGCTGCCCGGAAAATACTTCACTTAATGCTCATATTCACTAATGCTATTCTTTCCACCACCTCTTTTCAGATGGCGATGACCACTGGGATGATCCAAGAGGCAACATAGTGCTGAGAAGAAGGGATTTAGTGCTAAGCACTGAAACATCTCTTCAGTGCAAGGCAGGGATCCTCTGCGGAAGAGGGGCGGATAGAATGGAAGAGCCAAACTTCGACTCCCACAATGCAACTGCCCAGACAGAAATTGGTGATATCCATGACCTTGCTGGGTCACCTCCGCAAGACCCTCATAGTAGAAGTAAAAAGGATGACATCATATTAAAAAAGAGACTAATGGAAGAGAGGGGATATGATGGAGAGTGGAGTTCTAAAGGGAAGGGGAAAAGACGCACCTTTGGTATTAAGTATGTTTTGTTGTCAAAAAAAAAAAAAAAAGAAACCAGCTGAAAGTGCCATGTGCACTCCGCAGTATCATCCTCACAAGTCACCCTCAAGCTGCTCTAGGTCACTTTCCCCTGACTCTGGAAGCACAGGCTCAGGCACAGGGATTTTTGTTTTGTTGTTTTTGTTTTGTTTTGTTTTTTACATTTTATTGACAGCTTCTATAATTATAGACAATAAACCATAATAATTCCCTTCCCACCTCCCCTTTCCCCCTCACAAATCCACTCTCCATCATATCCCCTCCCCCTCTCAATTAGTCTCTTTTATATTTATCTTTTCCTCTATTATGATGGTCTTGTGTCGGTAGTACCAGGCATTGCAAGGTCATGGATATCCAGGCCGTTCTGTGTCTTGAAGAATGCATCATAATGAGACCTACCCTTCCTTTGGCTCTTACATTCTTTCCACCACCTCTTCCGCAATGGACCCTGAGCCTTGGAAGGTTCAATAGAGATGTTTCAGTGCTGAGCACTCCTCTGTCACTTCTCAGCACCATGCCTTTTGAGTAATTCCAGGGGTCACTGCCATCTGAAAAGATGGCATCTGAAAAGAGAGGCTTCGCTAACCAAAAGTAAAAGTGGCATTAATGCAATGGGTATGAACTGCCTATAGGGCAGTTTTGCATTTTCCATGCATTTTGAGGCGTTACTCCCCTAGATTCATGACCTTCTCCACCATAGGCTTTTGACTAGGTTTTCAGTACCAGGCATGTATTCCCTCCCATGGAGCAGGCCTCCTGTCCAATTAGAGAGCCATTAGTTTATAACAGACATGCCGCTATTGCACCAGTTGGCACATTTGGCCTGGCTGGCCAGTCTTAAGGCTTGCAATGTCCACTGCTGTTTACCACCATTGATGACTTCTCTCTTCCATAGGGCTGCATGCAGCATGGCTTTATCCAGCTTTCTGTCAGCTGGTGTTTTTTTGTTTGTTTTTTTGTTTGTTTGTTTGTTTGTTTGTTTTTTCAAGGTAGGGTCTCACTCTGGCCCAGGCTGATCTGGAATTCACTATGTAATCTCAGGGTGGCCTCAAACTCACAGTGATTCTCTTATCTCTGCCTCCCAAGTGCTGAGATTAAAGACTTTCGCCACCACGCCCAGCTAGGCCCAGATGTTTTAATCTAGCTTTGCAGAGCCCTTTAGTAAGCACTGGGGAATGAGAAGAGCCCAGAGGAACTCTCCAGTCCTGCCCTGACTTAACCCACAAATTTTCCAAGTCTACTTGCTCAAGTGACCATGGCTTCTGTACATGTGCTTGCATGTGCTCACACCCACCCACTTCCAAAGTAGTTCTATATCTTTCAGTATAAAGAAAAGCAAAAAGACACTAGAAAAGCATGGATGAGAGACTGGGGGGTAGAGCCACGATGGAAAGCAGACACCAGGCACCTGGAATCTAACAGAAAGACAGATGGGGCTGGAGAGATGGCCCCGCAGTTAAGGTGCTTGCTGCAAAGCCTCACAACCCCAGTTTGATTCCCCAGGACCCTTGTAAATCCAGATGCACAAAGAGGCACATGCGTCTGGAGTTCATTTGCAGTGGCTGGGAGCCCTGGAACACCCATTCTCTTTCTCTCTTCTATCTCTCTCTTCTTGCAAATACATACATACATACATACATACATACATACATACATACATACATACAAACATACATGTAAACTAATGAAAAAGGAGATGAATTTGAACTGGTCTGCTGCCCAGAAGACATCCATCAGAGGTAGATGTAATGCAAACTCAATATGAACTTGTTGGTTGTCCTAACACCAGTCTTTCCTCCTTTGAATATCATTTTTAAAAAAATATTTATTTATGTGAGGTTGTGAGGGGGAGTATCAGAGCATCTTGCCTCTGCAAAAGTACACCACTTTTTCACTGTTTTTTTTTTTTTTTTTTTTTTTTTTTTTTTTTTTTTAGATAGGGTCTCACTGTAGCTCAGGCTGACCTGGAATTCACTATGTAGTCTCAAGGTGGCCTCAAACTCATGGCAATCCTCCTACCTCTGCCTCCAAAGTGCTGGGATTAAAGGTGTGCTCCACCACGCTGGGCTTGCACCACTTTTTGTGTCCAGTTTATGTGGATGGCTTGGGAATTAAACTTGGGCTGGCAGGCTTTGCAAGCATGCATCTTTAACCACTGAACCATCTTCTTGGCCTCTGAACCTCATTTTCTTAAAACAGTGAAAGAGAAAATGCAGCTGCTGACCTGTTATAAGTGTATTTGTCCTCCAGGCAAGTGACCTGAATGGCTACACCTTTCCTTCTTCACTTACAAATGCCTCATTCTTTCCTTGGCTAGCTCAAACTCCAACAATTCTATGCAGTTGTATTCTGAATCAATGGTTGCAGCCTTATTTTGAATTAGTAAAATCAGTTTGATTCCCCTCTCAATTTGGGTGTAGTTCATTTTATCCCAATAGACCAATTCCAACTTGCATCTGTGACCAGTTTGGTTTCATGCAATGGGAGAGATGTACCTCATTATTTAATAATGTCTCCTTTTAAGGAAACATCTTAAAGTATGTTATACTTTTAAGGAAACAAAGGTTGAAATAAAAGAATATAACCCTGTTGGCTCCCTTACTATGCTGGTTCGGTGGAAGGTGATGCAAGAGTCACAGCTGGAAGTCCTGAAGATATCATGAAAACCATCTCCATCTTGAGGGAGCATCACTATTAGACTGTGACAATTGGGATCAATTTGAAAAGCATCCAGATATAAGCTTGAAATTATTCCCTTTCCTCCCTCTCTCAGTTAAGTAATTCCATTTCCATATTCTGCTCTCATATATTACTTTTCTATTTCATTTTGACCCTTCTCTATGTTCTTCGTGGTTCTGCACAGACATGCCAGACTACCCACTAGGCAAAGGTCTGAATATGGTGACAGTTTTTAATATTCCTACATTGTGCACCCAAGAACCCTTCCCCCCAAATTATCCAAAAGCCAGCAAGCACATAAATGTTACTGCTAATGTTGTAATATATTGCATGTCCTCTTTTTCTGTGTAGATGGATTTGGAATCTCTCTTATGTCTTTTTTTTTTAACTTTATTTATTTATTGGTGAGAAAGAAAGAGGCAGAGAGAGGGAGAGAATGGGCACACCAGGGCCTCTAGCCACTGCAAATGAACTCCAGATGCATGTGCCCCCTTGTGTATCAGGCTTTACATGGGTCCTGGAGAATCAAACCAGGGTCCTTTGGCTTTGCAGGCAAACGTCTTAATTGCTAAGCCATCTCCCCAGCCCTTGCTAATGTCTTTTGTTCATTTTGTTTTTCAGTATGGGGATCAAATCCAGATGCTCACATATACTAAGAAAGTAAGCAGGTATACAAATACCTAGTTGTGGTATTTTTCTTTCTTTGTTTCTTGAGGCAGGGTCTCATTCTCAGGCTGGCTTCAAACTACAGTGAGCATCCTACCTCGGCTTCCCAAGTGCTGGGATAAAAGGTGTGCACCACCATACCCAGCTACCCAGTCCTTTTTGTTGTTTCTTGACACAGTTTCATGTAACCCAGGCTGGTCTCAAATTCACTATATTATTATCATGTAACCCAGGATGAGGACTTTGAATTTCTAATTCTCCAGCCTCCACCAACTGAGTGCTGGAATCACAGGCAGATGCCACTATACCCAGTTTATATGATGCTGAGGATCAAACCCAGGGCTTTGTACATGCTAGACAAGCTCTCTACCAACTGAGCTATAGCCTAACTCTTTAGTCCTGTTTTCAGTCAGTAATACCTTTTGGACATCTTTCTGCTTCCTTTAACACAAAAAATTCCGGTATGGTAGCTCATGCCTTTAAGCCCAGCACTTGGGAGGCTGAGATACAAAGATCACTGAGTTTAAAGCCAGCATGGGCTACAGAATGAGACAGTGCCTCAAAAGAAAAATAGTCAGCATTATTGTTTTTTAAGCTTGGACGCTATTCCACTATGTGCATGCTATTTAAATCCACAATAAAATTTTGCATCAAACAATAGCTCATGGGCTAGAGAGATGGTTCAGCAGTTAAGGCACTTGCCTGCAAAGCCTAACAACCCAGGTTGATTCCCCAGTATCCACGATAAACGCAGATGCACAGTGGCACATGCATCTGGAATTTATTTGCAGTGGCAGGAGGCCCTGGGGTGCTCATATTCTTTCTTTCTCTCTCTCCCTGTCTCTCTCTCTCTCTTTCTTTATCTTTCTCTCTCTCTTCTTCTCTCTACCACTGCTTGCAAGTAAATAAATAAAAATTTTGAAAAACTATGGTTCATCTTAGTCTACTTCAGCAGTTAAACCTGCCAATAGTTCCCTCGCTGGTTTCCTTGCCTGTAATGCACTGTGCATAGACTTGCTGACCTTAACTTCCTAAAACACAGGGATGCTCACACCACACCACTTTTCATAATGCTTCTGCTGTTAAGATCCAACTCCGACACAGGAGACCAGGCATCCAGCTCTAGCCTAAGTTTACTCCTCCTGTTTGAGCTTCCCTATCTCCCCCTGCCAAGAACATACTAAGAAGTGCTCACTGTGCACTCCACAGCAAGACAAGCCTGTGGTCTCTGCTCTTGTTTGCCTCAGTTCCTCTGTCTTTCCCCATAGGGTCTACTTGGAACATTCCCACTCACCTTCGCCACGAGATGCTCCCTCTCCACAGCCTTCCCGCCCAGCTTCTCCACGAGATGCTCCCTCTCCACAGCCTTCCCACTCAGTTTCTCCACGAGATGCTCCCTCTCCACAGCCTTCCCACCCAGCTTCTCCACGAGATGCTCCCTCTCCACAGCCTTCCCGCTCAGCTTCTCCACGAGATGCTCCCTCTCCACAGCCTTCCCGCTCAGCTTCTCCACGAGATGCTCCCTCTCCACAGCCTTCCCGCCCAGTTTCTCCACGAGATGCTCCCTCTCACCATCTCCACGAGATGCTCCCTCTCCACAGCCTTCCCGCCCAGTTTCTCCACGAGATGCTCCCTCTCCACAGCCTTCCCGCCCAGCTTCTCCACGAGATGCTCCCTCTCACCATCTCCACGAGATGCTCCCTCTCCACAGTCTTCCCGCTCAGCTTCTCCACGAGATGCTCCCTCTCCACAGTCTTCCCGCTCAGCTTCTCCACGAGATGCTCCCTCTCCACAGCCTTCCCGCCCAGTTTCTCCACGAGATGCTCCCTCTCCACAGCCTTCCCCCCCAGTTTCTCCACGAGATGCTCCCTCTCACCATCTCCACGAGATGCTCCCTCTCCACAGCCTTCCCGCTCAGCTTCTCCACGAGATGCTCCCTCTCCACAGCCTTCCCGCCCAGCTTCTCCACGAGATGCTCCCTCTCCACAGACTTCCCGCTCAGCTTCTCCACGAGATGCTCCCTCTCCACAGCCTTCCCGCCCAGCTTCTCCACGAGATGCTCCCTCTCCACAGACTTCCCGCCCAGCTTCTCCACGAGATGCTCCCTCTCACCATCTCCACGAGATGCTCCCTCTCCACAGTCTTCCCGCTCAGCTTCTCCACGAGATGCTCCCTCTCCACAGCCTTCCCGCTCAGCTTCTCCACGAGATGCTCCCTCTCCACAGCCTTCCCGCTCAGCTTCTCCACGAGATGCTCCCTCTCCACAGCCTTCCCACTCAGCTTCTCCACGAGATGCTCCCTCTCCACAGCCTTCCCACTCAGCTTCTCCACGAGATGCTCCCTCTCCACAGACTTCCCGCCCAGTTTCTCCACGAGATGCTCCCTCTCCACAGCCTTCCCACTCAGCTTCTCCACGAGATGCTCCCTCTCCACAGCCTTCCCACTCAGCTTCTCCACGAGATGCTCCCTCTCCACAGCCTTCCCACTCAGCTTCTCCACGAGATGCTCCCTCTCCACAGCCTTCCCACTCAGCTTCTCCACGAGATGCTCCCTCTCCACAGCCTTCCCACTCAGCTTCTCCACGAGATGCTCCCTCTCCACAGCCTTCCCGCCCAGTTTCTCCACGAGATGCTCCCTCTCCACAGACTTCCCGCCCAGTTTCTCCACGAGATGCTCCCTCTCCACAGCCTTCCCACTCAGCTTCTCCACGAGATGCTCCCTCTCCACAGCCTTCCCGCCCAGCTTCTCCACGAGATGCTCCCTCTCCACAGACTTCCCGCCCAGCTTCTCCACGAGATGCTCCCTCTCCACAGCCTTCCCGCCCAGCTTCTCCACGAGATGCTCCCTCTCCACAGCCTTCCCGCCCAGCTTCTCCACGAGATGCTCCCTCTCCACAGCCTTCCCCCAGCTTCTCCACGAGATGCTCCCCTCTCCACAGACTTCCCGCCCAGCTTCTCCCCGAGATGCTCCCTCTCCACAGCCTTCCCCCAGCTTCTCCACGAGATGCTCCCTCTCCACAGCTTCTCCACGAGATGCTCCCTTCCCGCCCAGCTTCTCCACGAGATGCTCCCTCTCACCATCTCCACGAGATGCTCCTCTCCACAGCCTTCCCGCCCAGCTTCTCCACGAGATGCTCCCTCTCCACAGACTCTCCCGCCCAGCTTCTCCACGAGATGCTCCACCCTCTCACCATCTCCACGAGATGCTCCCTCTCCACAGCCTTCCCACCCAGCTTCTCCACGAGATGCTCCCTCTCCACAGTCTTCCCGCCCAGCTTCTCCACGAGATGCTCCCTCTCCACAGCCTTCCCGCTCACCTTCTCCACGAGATGCTCCCTCTCCACAGCCTTCCCGCTCACCTTCTCCACGAGATGCTCCCTCTCCACAGACTTCCCGTCCAGCTTCTCCACGAGATGCTCCCTCTCCACAGCCTTCCCACTCAGCTTCTGCACGAGATGCTCCCTCTCCACAGCCTTCCCGCTCACCTTCTCCACGAGATGCTCCCTCTCCACAGACTTCCCGTCCAGCTTCTCCACGAGATGCTCCCTCTCCACAGCCTTCCCACTCAGCTTCTCCACGAGATGCTCCCTCTCCACAGCCTTCCCGCCCAGCTTCTCCACGAGATGCTCCCTCTCCACAGCCTTCCCGCCCAGCTTCTCCACGAGATGCTCTCCTCTCCTTCTCACCATCTCCACGAGATGCTCCCTCTCCACAGCCTTCCCGCCCAGCTTCTCCACGAGATGCTCCCTCTCCACAGCCTTCCCACCCAGCTTCTCCACGAGATGCTCCCTCTCCACAGCCTTCCCGCTCAGCTTCTCCACGAGATGCTCCCTCTCCACAGCCTTCCCGCCCAGCTTCTCCACGAGATGCTCCCTCTCCACAGCCTTCCCGCCCAGCTTCTCCACGAGATGCTCCCTCTCCACAGACTTCCCGCCCAGCTTCTCCACGAGATGCTCCTCTCCACAGCCTTCCCGACCAGCTTCTCCACGAGATGCTCCCCTCTCCACAGACTTCCCGTCCAGCTTCTCCACGAGATGCTCCCTCTCCACAGCCTTCCCGCCCAGCTTCTCCACGAGATGCTCCCTCTCCACAGCCTTCCCGCCCAGCTTCTCCACGAGATGCTCCCTCTCCACAGACTTCCCGCCCAGCTTCTCCACGAGATGCTCCCTCTCCACAGCCTTCCCGCTCAGCTTCTCCACGAGATGCTCCCTCTCCACAGCCTTCCCGCCCAGTTTCTCCACGAGATGCTCCCTCTCACCATCTCCACAGATGCTCCCTCTCCACAGCCTTCCCGCTCAGCTTCTCCACGAGATGCTCCCTCTCCACAGCCTTCCCGCCCAGTTTCTCCACGAGATGCTCCCTCCACCTCTCACCATCTCCACGAGATGCTCCCTCTCCACAGCCTTCCCCCGCTTCTCCACCAGATGCTCCCTCTCCCAGTTTCTCCACGAGATGCTCCCTCTCCACAGCCTTCCCGCCCAGCTTCTCCACGAGATGCTCCCTCTCCACAGTCTTCCCGCTCAGCTTCTCCACGAGATGCTCCCTCTCCACAGCCTTCCCGCCCAGCTTCTCCACGAGATGCTCCCTCTCCACAGCCTTCCCGCCCAGTTTCTCCACGAGATGCTCCCTCTCACCATCTCCAGCTTCTCCACGAGATGCTCCCTCTCCACAGCCTTCCCACCAGATGCTCCCCAGCTTCTCCACGAGATGCTCCCTCTCCACAGTCTTCCCGCCCAGCTTCTCCACCAGATGCTCCCTCTCCACAGACTTCCCGCTCAGCTTCTCCACGAGATGCTCCCTCTCCACAGCCTTCCCGCCCAGCTTCTCCACGAGATGCTCCCTCTCCACAGACTTCCCGCCCAGCTTCTCCACGAGATGCTCCCTCTCACCATCTCCACGAGATGCTCCCTCTCCACAGTCTTCCCTGCCCAGCTCAGCTTCTCCACGAGATGCTCCCTCTCCACAGCCTTCCCGCTCAGCTTCTCCACGAGATGCTCCCTCTCCACAGCCTTCCCGCCCAGCTTCTCCACGAGATGCTCCCTCTCCACAGCCTTCCCGCTCAGCTTCTCCACGAGATGCTCCCTCTCCACAGCCTTCCCCCAGCTTCTCCCCAGTTTCTCCACACAGATGCTCCCTCTCCACAGACTTCCCAGCCCAGTTTCTCCACGAGATGCTCCCTCTCCACAGCCTTCCCACTCAGCTTCTCCACGAGATGCTCCCTCTCCACAGCCTTCCCACTCAGCTTCTCCACGAGATGCTCCCTCTCCACAGCCTTCCCACTCCAGCTTCTCCACGAGATGCTCCCTCTCCACAGCCTTCCCACTCAGCTTCTCCACGAGATGCTCCCTCTCCACAGCCTTCCCACTCAGCTTCTCCACGAGATGCTCCCCTCTCCACAGCCTTCCCGCCCAGTTTCTCCACGAGATGCTCCCTCTCCACAGACTTCCACCCCTTCAGTTTCTCCACAGTCTTCCCACCCAGATGCTCCTCTCCACAGCCTTCCCACTCAGCTTCTCCACGAGATGCTCCCTCTCCACAGCCTTCCCGCCCAGCTTCTCCACCAGATGCTCCCTCTCCACAGACTTCCCGCCCAGCTTCTCCACGAGATGCTCCCTCTCCACAGCCTTCCCCCCAGCTTCTCCTCAGCTCCGAGATGCTCCCTCTCCACAGCCTTCCCACCCAGCTTCTCCACGAGATGCTCCCTCTCCACAGCCTTCCCCCCCAGCTTCTCCACGAGATGCTCCCTCTCCACAGACTTCCCCGCCCAGCTTCTCCACGAGATGCTCCCTCTCCACAGCCTTCCCCCCCAGCTTCTCCACGAGATGCTCCCTCTCCACAGCCTTCCCGCTTCTCCCCAGTTTCTCCACGAGATGCTCCCCTCTCTCACCATCTCCCGAGATGCGAGATGCTCCCTCTCCACAGCCTTCCCGCCCAGCTTCTCCACGAGATGCTCCCTCTCCCGAGACTTCTTCCCGCCCAGCTTCGCCACGAGATGCTCCCTCTCACCATCTCCACGAGATGCTCCCTCTCCACAGCCTTCCCACCCAGCTTCTCCACGAGATGCTCCCTCTCCACAGACTTCCCGCCCAGCTTCTCCACGAGATGCTCCTCTCCACAGCCTTCCCGCTCACCTTCTCCACGAGATGCTCCCTCTCCACAGCCTTCCCGCTCACCTTCTCCACGAGATGCTCCCTCTCCACAGACTTCCCTTCCCAGCTTCTCCACGAGATGCTCCTCTCCACAGCCTTCCCACTCAGCTTCTGCACGAGATGCTCCCTCTCCACAGCCTTCCCGCTCACCTTCTCCACGAGATGCTCCCTCTCCACAGACTTCCCGTCCAGCTTCTCCACGAGATGCTCCCTCTCCACAGCCTTCCCACTCAGCTTCTCCACGAGATGCTCCCTCTCCACAGCCTTCCCGCCCAGCTTCTCCACGAGATGCTCCCTCTCCACAGCCTTCCCGCCCAGTTTCTCCACGAGATGCTCCCTCTCACCATCTCCACGAGATGCTCCCTCTCCACAGCCTTCCCGCCCAGCTTCTCCACGAGATGCTCCCTCTCCACAGCCTTCCCACCCAGCTTCTCCACGAGATGCTCCCTCTCCACAGCCTTCCCGCTCACCTTCTCCACGAGATGCTCCCTCTCCACAGCCTTCCCGCCCAGCTTCTCCACGAGATGCTCCCTCTCCACAGCCTTCCCGCCCAGCTTCTCCACGAGATGCTCCCTCTCCACAGACTTCCCCCAGCTTCTCCACGAGATGCTCCTCTCCACAGCCTTCCCGCCCAGCTTCTCCACGAGATGCTCCTCTCCACAGACTTCCCGTCCAGCTTCTCCACGAGATGCTCCCTCTCCACAGCCTTCCCGCCCAGCTTCTCCACGAGATGCTCCCTCTCCACAGCCTTCCCGCCCAGCTTCTCCACGAGATGCTCCCTCTCCACAGCCTTCCCGCCCAGCTTCTCCACGAGATGCTCCCTCTCCACAGACTTCCCGCCCAGCTTCTCCACGAGATGCTCCCTCTCCACAGCCTTCCCTCCCAGCTTCTCCACGAGATGCTCCCTCTCCACAGACTTCCCTCCAGCTTCCCAGCTTCTCCACGAGATGCTCCTCTCCACAGCCTTCCCTCCCAGCTTCTCCACTCCAGATGCTCCCTCTCCACAGACTTCCGCCCAGCTTCTCCACGAGATGCTCCCTCTCCACAGACTTTCCCGTCCAGCTTCTCCACGAGATGCTCCTCTCCACAGCCTTCCCACTCAGCTTCTCCACGAGATGCTCCCTCTCCACAGACTTCCCGCCCAGTTTCTCCACGAGATGCTCCTCTCCACAGACTTCCGCCCAGTTTCTCCACGAGATGCTCCCTCTCCACAGCCTTCCCACTCAGCTTCTCCACGAGATGCTCCCTCTCCACAGCCTTCCCTCTCACCATCTCCACGAGATGCTCCCTCTCCACAGCCTTCCCTCTCACCATCTCCACGAGATGCTCCCTCTCCACAGCCTTCCCGCTCAGCTTCTCCACGAGATGCTCCCTCTCCACAGACTTCCCGCCCAGCTTCTCCACGAGATGCTCCCTCTCACCATCTCCACGAGATGCTCCCTCTCCACAGACTTCCCGCCCAGTTTCTCCACGAGATGCTCCCTCTCCACAGCCTTCCCACTCAGTTTCTCCACGAGATGCTCCCTCTCCACAGCCTTCCCACTCAGCTTCTCCACGAGATGCTCCCTCTCCACAGACTTCCCGCCCAGTTTCTCCAGGAGATGCTCCCTCTCACCATCTCCACGAGATGCTCCCTCTCCACAGCCTTCCCGCTCAGCTTCTCCACGAGATGCTCCCTCTCCACAGCCTTCCCACTCAGCTTCTCCACGAGATGCTCCCTCCCACAGACTTCCCGCTCAGCTTCTCCACGAGATGCTCCCTCTCCACAGCCTTCCCACTCAGCTTCTCCACGAGATGCTCCCTCTCCACAGACTTCCCGCCCAGCTTCTCCACGAGATGCTCCCTCTCCACAGCCTTCCCACTCAGCTTCTCCACGAGATGCTCCCTCTCCACAGACTTCCCGCTCAGCTTCTCCACGAGATGCTCCCTCTCCACAGCCTTCCCGCCCAGCTTCTCCACGAGATGCTCCCTCTCCACAGCCTTCCCACTCAGCTTCTCCACGAGATGCTCCCTCTCCACAGACTTCCCGCTCAGCTTCTCCACGAGATGCTCCCTCTCCACAGACTTCCACTCAGCTTCTCCACGAGATGCTCCCTCTCCACAGCCTTCCCTCCCAGCTTCTCCACGAGATGCTCCCTCTCCACAGACTTCCCGCCCAGCTTCTCCACGAGATGCTCCCTCTCTACAGCCTTCCATGCTGCCATAGTTAGTCACTATCTTTTCTGAGTGTTAGATGATTTAAATAATTTTATACGTCAAAACTTACTCTATTATTTTATGTACATATTTAGCTCACACAATTCTGAAAACCCCCTTTTTTTAACACTAGTGGTTTAAACAACAAATACTACCTGATAAATGTTTGTGGCAATTAATTAAATCCCTCAACCCAGATGCTAGGCTTAAAACCTGATGGACCCAGTCATTTAAGTCACCATGGGTCCATATTCCAAGGTTGAGCTTTTTTCTATCCATCACTGCTGGACCTCTGATAAATGAACAGAAAGAGAAATTGCCACTTGTCTTGCCCCCTGTGACATCTGGGTTGATGGTAACGTCCCAGAGATGATGGGACAGAGTGTGAAGGAGCGCGTTGGGGGTGCTGTTTCTACTCTGTCCAATGGCAGGATGGAGCGAGCACCTTGGGAACTGTGTCCAACATTCTACCAGTCTCCAAACCTCAGAGGAATCAACAATGGGAGTCATGGCTGCTGTGAAGGAAAACCATCAGCCTACCAATTCAAAGATCAATCCTCTGACTCTTCAACTCTACCAGTATCTAGCATTTAACTATAAACTTGGAAAATGTATGATATTCATGAATTTTACCAGTCCGTAGTAATTTCCTTTCCATTCTAACAAATGATACACAACTTTTCTGCTGAAAACTTTTCTCTAAGAAATACCAAGTCGCATAGCCCTCCATGTTGTTTAGATAATATTGGCTTCAGTACTTTCAGTGTTCAATGTCCAATTTCAGTTAGCTGTTAAGGTTTCTTTAGGGTAGTGTCTTTTAGTAGTTGATAACGGTTTCTCAGTGGAGCATGATTTTTGTGTGTATGTGTCAAAAAAGCAATCCCACAGTCCTGCAATACTAATGGGCTTTGTTGTGTTGCTGTGTTTCCATTCTGTTTCTGGTTTCCACTGAAGTGTTACACATCTGGCCCCCTAAATATGGTTTATAAAATACTGAAACCAAAGAAAATTAATAATAGAGTAGGTCTGAAAAATTAAATATTGCAAGCATAATTCTTTCCTTAACAATCTGCTGCAAACACCCTGCAACGTCAATGAGAATCATTTGTCTTTTCTTGTCCTACTTTGCAATGAGCTGAACCAAACAGAAAAGAGCACAAATCACAACTTCCAAAGCAAGTCTTTCCAACAGCCTGAACTTCACACACCACTTGTCAGCCTCCTCCCCACTCTCCACCCCAGGTTGCTCCAGCTGTATATTACTTTTCCCTGCTTTCCAGCTTCGCCAGACCACGTGTCCATCTGTTCAATGCTTCCTTCTGTCCTGTATTTTGATTGATTGTGAGCTCCATCTTTGGTTTTACATGTGGTGATAATCTATACTTTATCATGGCTATTTGGAATGCATTTTGTCTCAGAACCATCTAAGCAAACAATAGTTCTGAGGAAAATACTTGTACGTGGACCCCCCAGCATTAGAACACAAAAACTTTAATCAAAAGAGCAAACACTGGGCTTAGTGGTTAAGGCACTTGCCTGAGAAGCCTAAAGGCCCTGGTTCGATTCTCCAGGTCCCATGTAAGCCAGATGCATATGGTGGCACATGCATCCGGAGTTTGTTTGCAATGGCTAGAGACCCTGGCATGCCCATTCTCACTCTCTCTCTCTCCCTCTCTCTGTCTCTAATAAATTTTAAAGGAGGGAGGGGCTAGAGAAATTGCTTAGTGGCTAAGCACTTGCCTGTGAAGCCGAAGGACTCCGGTTCAAGGCTCGATTCCCCAGGACCCACATAAGCCAGGTGCACAAGGTGGTGCATCTGGAGTTTGTTTGCAGTGGCTGGAGGCCCTGGCATATCCATTCTCTCTCTATATGCCTCTTTCTCTGTGTGTCTATCTGTTGCTCTCAAATAAATAAATTAATTTTTTTTTAAATTCTTGGGCTGGAGAGATGGCTTAGCGGTTAAGACACCCGCCTGCTAAGCCTAAGAATGCTGGTTCCAATCTCCAGTGGTTCCAATCTCCAGATGCAAAGTGATGCAAGGGCGCAATGCTGCACTTGCCCACAAGGGGGCACACACATCTGGATTTCGTTCACAGCAGCTGAGAGACTGCTGGCATGCCCATCTCTATCTGTCTCCCTCTCCCTCTCTGTCTGTCTCTCTCTGTTTCTCTCTCCAAAAATAAATAAAATAATAAAAAATTTTTAATTTAAAAAATTCTTTTAAAAAAGGCAAACACTGAAATCAATACTCAGCAGCTGTTTGAAAGAATGTGGACTGGGGAAAGGAGCTCTTTGGTGATGTTGATCAGTTTGATATGATCATTCCACAATGCTTCTAGGTATCAAGACATCACATTGAATAATCGTGTCAACTTAGGGGATTCTAAGTCTGAGGGTTTCCAGAAAGATTAACTGAAGAGGGAAGACCTACCCTGGATGTGAGTGGCACCAGCCCACAGGCTAAACCCCCTGGACTGCATAAACAGAGGAAAGGAGAAAATGAGCCAAGCATCAACATTCCCCTCTCTGCTTCGTGAATGGACATAGTGAGATGAGCTTCCTCACTCCTGATGCCACGGGTAGAGCCACACTTGCTGTCATGCCTTCCCTGCTTCAAACAGTGAACCAAAACAGCCCTCCCTTCCTTCCATAAATTGCTTATGTCAAGTGACTCATACAGTGAGGCAATGTATGCAATTCTTTGTCAAAACAAACCTTAGCCAGGCATGGTGGTGCACACCTTTAACCCTTACTAAGGAGGCAGAGGTAGGAGGATCACCATGAGTTCAAGGCCAGCCTGAGACTACATAATGAATTCTAGGTCAGCCTAGGCTAGAACATGATCCAACCTCAACAAACCAAAAATTAAAAAATACAATAAAACCTTTAAAAATTTCCACAAGGCAAAACAGAAAGCTGTTTTAACAATGCTAGAACTAAGTCAGGGATCTTTTAAAAAGATCAGTTTCATCCTCTTGAAAGGGTGCTGATTCAGGCCCTTGCTCACCTCTGCATCAAAGTCTGTCTTCTTCTGTCTCTCAGCTGTGTCCTAGAAGCCTGCTGGGATCAGGTCCTGTCAGAGCTATGTGTACTACCTCCTGATTGAAAAGAGCCCTCTTCATAAGTGTTTTTTATATTTCCACTTAAGTGAGCTGTCACCCCTCCCCCTTGTGAAAATTTCTAAGTAACTAAATGATTGTTATCCTGTAACTGTATTTAAGGGACTAAAAGCAATTGATGCTTCATAAACTACTAGCCTGGACGCAGACATCTTCACACCGAAGCTCATCAGAACAGGCACCACAGTAGTCCCATTGATGCCGTATTCTGATGTTACTAGAACCTTCAGCTTCATAGAACAACTCATTTGAAGTACAACAGTTTAAGTTTGTGAGGGGATGATGTTAGTGGGTCTGGAAGATACTCAGAGGACCTGTGCTTTCCCCCACATTCTTCTACCTGCAGACTTACTAAACCTATAACAATTTCAAATATCCTAGCTTAATACATTTTCAAGGAACAAGAGTGGGGATTTTAGAATATCCACCAGAGTATTAGTAACAGAAGACAGGAGTGGGTGATGAGCACGTTGTTTGAATTCTAGTTATAAAACTAAACCCAGGGGCTTGGGAGATGACTCAGAGTCAGGGTTCTGCTCAAGTCCCACACCAAGCCTACAGGACCAGAATCTGTAGGAGTATGACATTTGTACAAGCTCACTACAAGTTTTAGAAGCAGGCTAAGAAATATGTGAAATACCCTTCCAATAAATGACTGGCCTGGAAGTCAGGATTCATGGGCCACTAGATGGTGCCAACAATTCAAAGATGTAACTTGCGGACACTTCAGTTCCCTCAGCTTCAGTTAAAGCATTTCCCCTTGCTGTTGGTAGTAAGGGACAGGCTTGCTTCAAGGGGCTCTTTGGAGGAGGTATATTCTGCCCCTCCTTTCCTTTCCCCTGGTACTTTGAGTGCAAATGCTGAGAGGGAAAATCACTGTCAGGGGAGGCCCTTATCAGCAGAGTAACTGGGCGGGAATTTCATAAGGCCAATATTTAACCATATGTACTTTTGATTCTTGCTTTCCCAAATACCATCACTTCTAAAATGTACCAGGATAACCAATTGTTTTCTTTCCTAACTCTCATTGCCTCTGTGCAAATATATGGAAATTTCCTTGACTATTTTAGTCTTCCCCAGTTTTGTTTTTTGTTTTTTGTTTTTGTTTTTTTTTTTTACATATTAAAAACCTTGGAGCTTGCAAATAAATAAAGTAAAATAAATATTTTTAAAATCTTATTCAGCCGGGCATGGTGGCACACGCCTTTAATCCCAGCACTCGGGAGGCAGAGGTAGGAGAATTGCAGTGAGTTCGAGGCCACCCTGAGACTACATAGTTAATTCCAGGTCAGCATGGACCAGAGTGAAACCCTACCTCAAAAAACCAAAAAAAAAAATCTTATTCACAAATTTTCTGAATCCATTATACTTATCTTTACTTTTTCTTTTTTTCAAAATACACTTTGAGCAGAAAAGGCTAGAAACCTAGGTAAGACAAAAACAATACAATTTATTTTATTTTACCAATCCTTGGTCTGTACTATGATAACAAAACATCTGAGGGCTAAAGAGATGGCTTAGCAGTTAAGGTGCTTGCCTGCAAAGCCAAAAGACCCAGGTTCAATCTCCCAGGACCCATGTAAGCCAGATGTAACCCATGTAAGCACAAGGGGGCACCTGCATCTGGAGTTCATTTGCAGTGGCTGAAAGCCCTGTTCTGCCTATTTGTGCTCCTCTCTCTCTCTCTCTCTCTCTCTCTGCCTCTTTCTCTCTCCCTCCCTCAAATAAATAAATTAATTAATTTAATTTAATTAATTAAATAATTTTTTAAAAAATCTGAGAATGGGTAACTTATAAAGAATAGATTTTTTTTTTCACTATTCTAGAAACTGCCAGTATTCCATGTCAGGCAAGGGCTTGCCTGCTGCATCCTCCTGTGGAAGGCAGAAGAGCAAACCACAGAGCCATGCCTGAAGCTTTTTCATAAGGGTCTTAGACTCTTTAGTGAAGGTGAACCCTTTGTGCCCTGCTCACTTCTTCAAAGTCCTGCCTCCTAATAGCATCACATTAGCAACACCTGGGTTTTGTGGGCAACACATTCAGATCAGGTGGTGTGATACATACTGATAAAGCAATATAAGACTGAACACAACAAACCAGAAAGTAAATTAACAAGACAAGGATAAAGCACAACAACTTGAATAAAAAAAGCAGAGAGGCCGGGCGTGGTGGCGCACGCCTTTAATCCCAGTACCTGGGAGGCAGAGGTAGGAGGATCACTGTGAGTTCGAGGCCACCCTGAGACTACATAGTGAGTTCCAGGTCATCCTGGACCAGAGTGAAACCTTACCTCGAAAAAAAAAAAAAAAGCAGAGAGAAAGGAAGCCATCTGCAGTGATGTAGAGACTGGTAATGTGCCCATGCTCTGGCAAATAACCTCCCTTCTCATGAAAGCAATCCTAATTAAACTCAGTGGACACTCATGCACACATACGCATGCACACATGCTTGCACGCGCGCATGCACACACACACACAAAACATCAAAGTAGAAGGGGGACTAGTTGGGAAGAGGGGTTTCAACCAGATTTGCATTTGTACAATACAAGGGGGTGGTGGTAGATGTGACCAAAATACATTATATACATGTATAAAATTGTCCAAAAAAGAATTTTTTTAAAAAAGCAGAGATATGTGGTAGTTTTTGCAGAGAGTGAGATTACTGTTGAGTGTAGTCAGGGAAAACATCCTTGAGAAGGTGACATTTGAAAAGCGATCAGATAAATAGGAAGAGCTGGAGGTGAAGTTATTTATCCAAGGCTGAGGGCAGAGCAGGGGCCTTGGCCAAGGCTAGGAGCTAGCCTGGCATGTTTCAGATCAAGAAGACAGGCAATTCATTCTAAACAGGCTGTGAGTCATTTGAGAAGGTCTTAAGGGGTTCGGGAGATGGCTTAGCAAAGCCTACTAGCCTGGGCTCAATTCCCCACCACTCACATAAAACCAGATGCATTCAGCAAGAGACTATGGTACACACACACACACACACACACACACACACAAATACTAAATAAATAATAAGGTTAAAAGTAAATATTTTTAAAATACCTGGTAAGGGCCGGGCATGGTGGCACACACCTTTAATCCCAGCACTTGGGAGGCAAAAGTAGGAGGATCGCTGTGAGTTCAAGGCCACCCTGAGACTACAAGTGAATTCTTCCAGGTCAGCCTAGGCTAGAGCAAGACCCTATCTCAAAAAACAACAACAACAAAAAAAAAAAAAACTGATAGGCAACTCAAGGCCCCAGACAATAGGGATGGATGGAAGGGTTTGAAGGGAGGGGAAGGGAAAGGGAGAAAAACAAACACAAAATTAAATTCAAATGAGCTGATACCATAGAAACTATTATCCTTGGAGATAGCCTAAAAGATATAACTCTCCAAAAGAGCAAGGGAGGAGCACCTGAAAAGTAGAGCTCTGGTGAGGGTGGGATGCAGCCTAACTTAAAAGAAAAAAATTATTTTCTATCTCTGACCTGTAGCTCCCAGTACCAGAGACTGGTTGCTAACCACACTGAGCTGTTTGTTGATCAAAGAGACCTACAAGGTCCCCAAATCAAGACAACTTTCTGTCAAAGCACTTGATCACCTGCCTGAGGCAAAAGCTAAGACTGTATTGCTGAAGACACCATATGCTGCTGACACAGAGCATGGAGAGACCTGGCTGGAATGCAGAAGAGAGCCAGTCTCCAGACAGTTAGCCTGTCTAGTGCTACATGAGCTACTGGGGAAAGTGGCCAACAACAGTCTAAGCAACCAGAGGTCTAAGCCACTCAGAAGCAAACACCTGACACACCAGTGCAATAGTGGCACACAGCCTCGGTGGTAACCAATAGTTCTCTGATTGGCTAAGAGATCTGCTCAGTATAAAGGAACCCCTATCTGGAATTGGGAACCAGATCAGAATCCTATGGAGACAAAGATTATGTTCTCCAGTGTCAAGCTCTCACTAGTCTTTGGCTAAAAGAGAAGTTACATACACCAAATTCTCCATAAATTAATAATGCTTATCCCATTTAAACTATGCTGACTTCACTCTCCACTGGAAAATCTGTTCTTTTTCAGAAGGTAGTGAGACCAGAGGAGATAAACCACCTCTTGCACTTCAGCCAAGCCACAGCTGAATCCACAGAGGAATGAGGAGACGAGCAAGAGTGCTGCTTCCATGCTGAACCTGATAATCAGTGCCAGGGTGAAGGAGACAGACCCTGAGGACACTCGACACCTGCCAAAGCAGAGATCCAGAGGCTCCTAAGAGCTCATCACTGAAGTAGACTTAAAACTCACCCAGCACAGCTCAGGGAATTTTTTGTAAGAGGGGGTAGAAAGATTGTAAGAGCCACAGGATGGGACATCATGTCCAGAGACATTCCCTCCCCTCAAAAATAATAGCATGCCCAGCGGAATGGGGGCAGAGACAAGGGAAAAGAGGGTACCAACACATGATGCATCCATACGAAATATCTTGTTAATAATAATAAACATTTTTAAAAAGGTCTTAAAGACACATAATGACCTCTCTAACCTGAGAGCTCTACTCGTGTTCAACTGCAGAGTGGACAGACTTAATGAGTAAATAAAAACCACTATTCTCTTGCAAAAAGAAAAAGAAAAACTAAGAAGAAGCCATTGTAAAAAGGTGTGAGCTAATGGGGTTACAGATGGGAGCAGAGTTCTCATCAGGACCATAGCCTGTTGTTTCTATTTGGTTTTCAGTAGTATGTTAAAGCGTTAATGGCACAATGGTGACACCAACAGTCCTGCTACTCAGAGGCTGAGAAAGCAGCAAGATCCCTTGAGCCTAAGAGTACAAGACCAGTCTGGGCAACAGCAAGATCTCCATGTCCAAAAAATTTAAAACTAGGGCCAGAGAGGTGGCTCAGTGGTTAAAGGCACTTGCTTGCAAAGCCTGACAGCCCAGGTTCAATTGCCCAGTACCCATGGAAAGCCAGATGCACAACAATTTGCCCACAGTGGCACACGTATCTGGAGTTTGCCTGCAGTGGCAAGAGCCTCCCCTCTCCAAATAAAGAAATTAAAATATTTAAGTAAATAATAAAAGCTGGAGAGCTGGCCATGTCACTCAGTAGTAGAGTGTTTGCCTTGTGTGTGAGGCCCCAGCATAGCATGGGGAGGGGAGAGAGGAGGAGCCGAAGGTGGAGGAGGAGGAAGGGGGCAATACTTTGTTTCTGAAGATCACCTTGGTTTCCTGGTTGTCGAGCAGACACGTGTGGAAGGGCAGATAAACACAGCAGCACTCTGCTTCTAGGATTTGAGGTGTGTTCTGAAGGCATTGCTGACACCGTCTGTGAATGAGCTGTGTCCAAAGAAGACACAAGAGAAGCCAACTGCACCATTCAACCAGGTAGATGGGGAATCCTTTTGCTGAGAAGGGCAGAAATGGGACAAGGAAAGTTGTGAATAAAAAGCCTAGTTTGAGCACATGAAACTTGAGATGTTTTATTTAGTAGACACAGGGCAAGGGAAATGTTATGGTCGGGCATCGGCAGCATATACAAAGTGTTCACTTCACAGGGTTGGAGGAACTCACAGAATGTGTAACTACAAAGAGCAGGACTGGGCCCAGGCTGTGATAGTGATGAAAAATAGTGTGCATAGCCAAAGTAAAATATTGACACTCCATATGGCTATCATAAGGCATAAACAAGGAAAACATAAAACACAGTGCCTGGAAGAATGGGCAACCAATAAAATGTGGACTTTCAGCCGGGCGTGGTGGTGCACACCTTTAATCCCAGAACTAGGAGGATCACCATGAGTTCGAGGCCACACTGAGAATATATAGTGAATTCCAGATCAGTCTGGGCTAGAGTGAGACCTTACCTTGAAAAAAAACCAAAAAAAAAATGTGGACTTTCTACTCTATTTCCTTCTTTAGCAAGTGTGGATTCTGAGTAAATTGCAACAGAACTCTAGTTCTAATCTTTAATTCGAACATCTTTTCAGCCAGAGAAAGCCTTAAGAATCCCTGTGTCTGCATGTCTCAAGTAAGTTTTCGTACAGGTGTCAACAGGTTCTATGGTCTCTACTGGTTCAACATTTCTTTAACCCTGGCTTTATGAAGGTCTCAAAAGGACAGAAACTGTATCCCATGTTTTCCAGCTTTCATAGATACTACAGCAACTGTCCACAGACCACAGATCAGGGAAGTATGGTCCACCCCAAGCCCACATTTTACATCTGAGAAAACTGAGGACAAGCAAGATACAGTGGCCTGAGCCAGGTCCACACAAGTGAAGTGTTCAGACACATACTTGGTTTGGGGAGCTCTTTATTCTAGAAAGTCCCGACATTATTATGCTACACATAGACACATTTACCCCAGCTTTCCTCCAGCCTTCCCCTCTGAACAGCCTGTTTCTTCTCTTTTCCCAAAAGCCAAATTTACGGGGTATCTAGAGTGGGCTTCCAGTTGCATGAGTTGCCTAAAGCAGCCCTTCGAGTTCCTTTATGTGATGGAAACAGGACTGTGCAGCTCATGAATTTCCTAAACTTGACCTTGTTGCATATTCATGATATGAAGAAGGAGGTAGATTTTCATTACTTCTCTTTCATATTTTAATATTTTATTTATTTACATATATATTTATTTGAGAGAGGGCAGAGAAAGAAGCAGATGGAATGAGAGAGCATAGGCACACCAGGGCCTCCAGCCGCTGCAAACAAACTCCAGTGCGCCACCTTGTGCATCTGGCTTACGTGGGTCCTGGAAAATTGAACCTGGGTCCTTTGTGACAGTCCTGCTCCTAAAATTCGTTCCTGTGTATCTGAAGACATCAGGCCTCTGCAGTATATTGGGATAAGATTCCACTAGCTTTGTTCTGCCTATTGACTTACTGACCTGAAGACTCTCTCAAGTCTTCATTTAGCTCAAGCAGGTGACAATTAGAATGTGATTGCCTCTGAGGGAGCTAAGAACAATACAGGATCAAAAGCAGCTAGCTATTGCTATGTAACATACCATCTTAAAGCCCAAGACAATGAGACTACAGATGAGCAGCAGTTTTGTTGATCCAGACCAGTTAGACTTGGGCTGGGCTCGTTCATGTGTCTGGAGTGAGACTGTAGGTCACCTGGGATCTGGGTGGTCTATGATAGCTGAAAGACCCAGCTTTCCACTCCATGTGGTTTTTGGGGGAGGGTGCTAGTAATTAAGACATGTGGCCACAGAGAGGAGAGCAAATGAACAAAAAAAAAAAAACCAGAAACACTCAGGCTTCTTAAGGTCTAGGCTTAGAACTGCCATATCATTTCTGCCATATCCTATGGATCAAAGCAAGTCACAAGCCCAAATTACAATAGGTAGGGATTACAAAACCACAGTGCAAACATGATCTATATGGGTTACTGATTTAACTGGAGTCATTGCTCTGGTTTAAAACCAGAATGTCCCCTGAAGGCTCATGTTTTGAACACCTAGTTCCTGAAGCAGCCGCATACAGAGGTGAAGCGCTGAGAGGGGTCTGAGTCATGAAGGAGCCAGCTTCACCCATGGATTGATCCGTTGTGCTCCCGGTTTAATGTGCTACTCAAAGTGGAGTCTACTTAGAGGGAGGAGGTTTCTGGGATGTGACTTTGAAGGTTGTATGTTTTCCCTGGCCCTACCTCATGTGTTCTTGGTTGCTGGCTGCCAGGAGCTAAGTAGCTCTTCGGCCATATGGTCCAGCTGTCATAATACTCTGCCTGGCCACATGCTCCAAGGCAATGGATCCAACTGACCATGGACTGAAACCACTTATACAATGAGCCAAAATAACTCTTTTTTTCTTTGAAGCATGTTTTCTCAGGTATGTTGTCATCGAGCTAATGAACACAGTCATCAATGCCTTCAATCTACCACAGAGTTTGAGGGCAAATTTTGATTAAAACAATGGGATAGTCAGCAGAGAATAAAAGTTATTTATGGGGGGCTGGAGAGATGGCTTAGCAGTTAAGTACTAGCCTATGAAGCCTAAAGACCCCGGTTCAAGGCTCGATTCCCTAGTACCTATGTAAGCCAGATGCACAAGGTGGTGCATGCATCTGGAGTTCGTTTGCAGTGGCTGGAGGCCCTGATGCACCCATTCTCTCTCTCTGCCTCTTTCTCTCTGTCACTCTCAAATAAATAAAATTAAATTTTTTTTTTAAAAAGTTATTATGGGGCTGGAGAGATGGCTTAGCAGTTAAGGCGCCTGCCTGCCAAGCCTAAGAACCCTGGTTCCAATCTCCGGGTCCCACGTTTAGCCAGATGAAAAAAGTGATGCAAGGGAGCAATGCTATACTTGCCCGCAAGGGAGCACATGCATCTGGAGTTCATTCACAGCAGCTGAGAAGCCACTGGCACGCCCATTCTCTCTCTCTCTCTTTCTCAAATAAATTTAAAAAATTTTTTAAAAATTTAAGTTATTTATGTTCTTCAGCAGTCTTGTGCATGGGAAAGTCTTGTACTATACAGCCTTAAACTCAAGCATACTGTACTCACCTCATTTGTACATCTTTACCTGCTGTTCCAATTACTGTCTTGTTGCTGCACAAAAACCCAAACAGAAGCAGTTCATGGAAGAAAAGTGTTCATTTTGTCGACGGCTTCAAGGGGAAGTTTCTTCGTGGTGGGGAAAGCATGGCGTGAACAGGAAGCTGGTTCACATCGTCACACGGCAGCAGGAAAGTAGCAGCAAGAGTGAACTATCTAATCCCACAGTGCCAGACCCACAATCCCCGAGGGGGAGGGCAGGGAGAAAGCTAACGATGGTACCATCATGGCTCTATGCACATTATATAGGTAACTAATAAAAAAAAATATAGGCATAAAAAATTAATTTTTTTTTTAAAAAGAGTGAGCTATCTAGCTCTGGCAAGCTGGGCTTGACTATAAAACTGAAGGCTCACCCCCACCCTCTCCACTCATGCACTGCCACCCAAAGGCTACACCAGCTGAAGATCAAGTACGAGGCTTAATCACAAAAACATGAGGCCATGGGGGACCTTTTATAATCAAACCCCATCTTGGTACTTCCTATGCAAATAAATCATATCCCCACATATATTTTGCTGTGCAATAGACTTACGTAAAATGATTGACATCCCTAAAAATATTGAACCATTTAAGTTCAACAACTTGGATTTTATTTGACAGAGAAGAAAATGCTTTTAGGATATTTATTGGTTTTCTCATTACTGAGCAACTTCAGTGCCTAACTTATTGAAGTTGTGGAACAAGTTTTGAAAAGAAAGAAGAGCAAGGATAACTCCCTATGAGTTCACCCTCTGCTATAACAGATTTCCTATAAGTAAATACTTATAGAATGTCCACAGTGAAGGGGGAACTGTAATAAATCAGCACTAACCAGGTTCAGCACAAAGACATGTTCTGACCATACAAAATACAGTGGTCAGACAAAATTATTTAATAGTTAATATTAAGTAGGAATGAGTACTTTGGTGGTTTGAATCAGAGGTCCCACATAAACTTATGTGTTTTGCGTGCTTGGTCCCCAGATGATGGCAATTTGTGAGGTGGAGCTTGTGGAGGAAGTGTGTTGCTGGGGTGGACCTGGAAGTTTATCAGCTCCTAGCCTGCCAGTGCTAATTTAGCTCATGCTCCCGCTGCTGTTGTCCACCTGTTGTGGCAGAGGTAACGTGCAGCCTCTGTTCTAACGTCTTTTCCCTGCTGTCATTAAGCTTCCGCTCAGGACTGTCCACCAAAATATCCCCTTTCCTCCCATGAGCGTCTTCTGGTTGGGTGTTTTGTCCCAGTAAGGAGAAGGTAACTACAAAAGGTTTGTTTAATTTCTATAATGTACAGTTATGCAATTAAGTAAACTGAGGATAATTAGTGTGAAGTTAAGGAAGAATAAAGATGAACTCTTCCAGGTAGCATATACACTCACTGTGTTTACTAGAAAAGGACATCAGGGCTGAAGAAGGAACTGGTGGCTGTGCATAAGAGATTGATGACTGTCACTCCAAGTCAACATCAAATAAGACAAAACCCCAGAGGCCAGGAAGGATCCCTTCTTAGCAGGCTTCTTGAATGTTTCTATAATCACCTTCTGGCCCACAGAGGTCTGTCTGAGCAGAAAGAGAAACTTTGATCTAGCATTTAAGGAAAAGCAGGGCATTAGCTGACAGGACTGTTGCTGGCGCGGTGAGACATAAGCTCAGTTCCTTCCTGCTGCTCTGCAGAGCCTCTTAGAGATCAGCTGGATTCTGAAGATGAAGAGAAAACAGCAGGGCCTAGCACCAATGAGGAACATTCTGCAGGCACTGCAAGCCCAGCTCATGCCCTGGAAGAATGCACTCACAGAGAAGGAAATGAAACAAGTGGAGGCAGACCCAGAATTGTGAGTGACAGGTCTCAGACCTGGACCAAGGAAAAGAATGGCGAGGGTGTGCTGCCTCTTTGCCCTGGGAAGTCTTTATCTCCACGTGGAGAAGGTCTTTGGATGCCAGTTGGGGGCACTTTTCTGTTTATCATTGGAACCTTGAGCAAAAGCAAGACTTTAGTGTACTCAGAAACTTCTTAGACAAGTGCACTTAGCTTGTATCTTTATTGCATAGAAGACTTAACAGAGTTTGGACTTTTTTCATGTCATTCAAGTTGAAGAATTCAAGCAGAGCTGGGAGAGTTCAGTATTACCCACTTCAGTTAAGGGAAACTGGACTGGAATATACTTGTACTGTCCCACATAAATGTCAGCTCTGCATGTTTTGCCTATAAGTTCCTTTTAATGCAGAAAGATAGGTTTGGTTTTAGGTTAGGTTTTTGAGTTCCTTATAAGAAGGGACTAGGGTTGGGCTTTTGGTTTTCAGACCTTTCCTATTTTTCTAATTTAAGTTTTGTAAAACCAGTAGCAAATGCAAAATATAGATATACATAGTTTTAATTCCTTTATTATTCCTACAATTGCTTTAATATTATTTATTTATATGAAAGAGAGAGAGAGAAGCACATGTGCTGCTTTGTGTGTGTGGCTTTAAATGGGTACTAGGGAACAGAATCCAGGCTGTCAGACTTTATAAGCAAATGCCTTTTACTGCTGAGCCCTCTCTCCAGCTCCTTACAATTGTTTTTTAATGTCTCAAAAAAAAAGGTTAAAAATTTTTATTGGAGGATTATTAGGCTCTTACCATAACTAAGGTAATAAAAAGAATGTGTCCAAGGCCAGGTGTGGTGGCACACGCCTTTAGTCCCAGCACCTGGGAGGCAGAGGTAGGAGGATTGCCGAAAGTCTGAGGCCACCCAGAGACTGCATAGTGAATTCCAGGTCAGCCTGGGCTACAGTGAGACCCTACCTCGAAAAAGCAAAACAGAGGAATGTGTCCAGAGTGACATGAGAAGGCCTGGCCCACGTTTACTGAGAGCACAGTGAAGACAAACTCATTTCTAGGCAACTTTTGTTGTTTTGTTTTGTTTTGTTTTGTTTTGTTTTGTTTTGTTTTGTTTTGTTTTGTTTTGTTTGTTTTGTTTTGTTTTGTTTTTCACAGTAGGGTCTTGTTTTACCCTAGGCTGACCTGGAATTCACTATGTAGTCTCAGGTTGGCCTCGAACTCAGTGATCTTTCTACCTGGGTGGTGCAGGGGGAGGTGATGGGAACAGAAACATTATGCAGAGTGTAAATGGGTGAAGTATACCAGCATCCTTATTTTCCTTGGGGGAGACTATGAAACAGTGAAAAGGTACATGGCTTTGGATTCTACAGACAAGCATTTTAATATCAGCTCTGTAGCCATTTGCTTCAAAAATAATACAGATCATCAAATTCACCAATTCTGAGTTTCTACTTATATTGTTTAAAAAAATAGTTGCTTGGAGCTGGATCTGGTGGTGCACTTGGGAGGCTGAGGTAGAAAGTCTGCTGTGACTAAATAGTAAATTCTAGGTCACACTGGGCTAAAGCAAGACCCTACCCTGAAAAACAAACAAAAAATAGTTGCCTGCAAATAAATAGCAAGCAACATATGTAGTTAATGAATTTTCAACAAAGGAACCAAGACAATCTAATGGAAAATAGTCCCAAGCAAAAAATTAAAACAACATGTAAAAGAAGGAAGCTAGTCCCTACCTCAGAAGACACACAAAAATTAACCCCTACTGAACCAAGACTTGTGTAAGAACTGAAACTATACTTAGAACTCTGGGAATAAATCTTCAAGACCTTGGGTTAAGTCATGATTTCTTAGGCACAACACCAAAACCACAAGTGATAAGAGAGACCTTTAATGAATTGGACTTTATCAAAAAGAAGTTTTTGTGCCTCCATGTACAACATTTAAAAAAATGAAGAGGGGCTGGGAATATGGCTCAGTGGTTAAAGGCACTTGTTTGCCAAGCCTGCCAGCTGAGGTTCAACTCCCAAGCTGCTCACATAGGCCTAATGCAAAAAAAAAAAAAAATTGGCACAGGTGTCTGGTGTTTGCAGCTACAAGAGGCCCTGGTGCACACATACACGTCAAATAAATTTTTTTTTTTTTTTTTTTTTTTTTTTTTTTTGGTTTTACGAGGTAGAGTCTCACTCTGGCCCAGGCTGACCTGGAATTCACTCTGTAGTCTCAGGGTGGCCTTGAACTCACAGTGATCCTCCTACCTCTGCCTCCTGAGTACTGGGATTAAAGGCGTGTGCCACCATGCCCGGTCAAATAAATATTAAAAATAAATAAATAAATAAATAAATAAAGTGAAGAAATAGACTATAATGGCAAAAAAATATTTTCAAGTCATCTATCCTAAGGAACTTGATATACATATATATAATCATCAATTATACAATTCAATAATAAAAAGCATATTACAGCTATTTTCAAAAATAGCTAGTCAGCTCCTCAAAGAGTTAAATAGAAGCAATCTTATTTCCAAATATAGAACTGAAAACATGTCCACATAAAAACTTGTATACAAATGACCCTAACAGCATTATTCACAATAGCCAAAAGGTGTAATAATTCACATAGCTACCAACTGAAAAATGGGCAAATAAACCATGGTATTTACATACAATGGAACATTATTTGTTCACAAATGAAAGGAAGGTCTATACGTGCTGCATGAACATTTTAAACACATTAGATGAAAGATACCACTCATGGGCTAGAGAGATGGCTTAGTAGTTAAGGTGCTTGTGGACAAAGCCAAAGGACCTAGGTTCAACTCCCCAGGACCCATGTAAACCAGATGTACAAGGTGGCACATGCATCTGGAGTTTGTTTGCAGTGGCTGGAGGCCCTGGTGTGTCCATATTCTCTCTCTCTCTCTCTCTCTCTCTCTCTCTCTGCCTCTTTTGTTCTCTTAAGTAAATAAAAATAAGTAAAAAGAAAGATCACTCATGAAAGATCACGTGTAATACACTCCCATTATAAGAAATGTCACCATATGGCTGGGCGTGGTGGCTCACGCCTTTAATCCCAGCACTCGGGAGGCAGAGGTAGGAGGATCGCTATGAGTTCGAGGCCACCCTGAGACTATATAGTTAATTCCAGGTCAGCCTGGACCAGAGTGAGACCCTACCTCGAAAAACCAAAAAAAAAAAAAAGAAATGTCATCATGACATGAAATACCTTGTCTATATAAAGAGATTCATGGACTCTTACAGCAGGGTGATAAAGGAAAGATAAGGACAGAGTCACAGATCTTGAATACAAGATTTCTCTTTGAAAGTTGTTGCAGTCTGGTTCACATTGCTGGTAGAAATCACCCATCCAAAAGCAACTTGTGGGAAAAAAGAGGTTTTTTTGCTTACAGGCTCGAGGGGGAAGCTCCACGATGGCAGGGGAAAATGACGACATGAGCAGAGGATGGATATTACCCCCTGGCCAGCATCAGTGGACAACAGGAAGCTGTGCCAAACACTGGCAAGGGGAAACCGGCTATAAAACCCATAAGCCCACCCCCAACAATACTCTGCCTCCAGGAGGCTTTAATTTCCAATTGCCATCAGCTGAGGAGACTAGCATTCAGAACACCTAAGTTTATGGGGGACACCTGACTCAAACCACCACAAAAGTGATGCAAAGTGTGCTAAAATTAGATGATAAGGAGAGTGGCACAATTCTGTGAGTAATCTACATTGCTCACTTTAAACAGGTGAACTTTGAATTAGACAGAGAGTAGTATGGTAAAGCTGTTTAAAAACAACTCCAAAAACATTTTGACTGTGATAGTCTCATACTCATAGTGGCCTATGGAGTTGTTTGTAGTGACAGCTTTGGTTTGCTGCAAATCTCATTGGCTTGCTAACCCACACGAGCACGATGTGGCCCCTTCTCTCAATATTCAAGCCAGAACATATTTGGGTATTCCTGTGGCTTTATAAAGCATGTATCATTTGTTATATGAACCTAATTTACCTTGTTGTTTTCTAATATGAAGAAAGGTAAATCTACTTTATCTTAATGAAGCAATTTTGGTTATGATCAGGGAGTAAATTCCAGGTTTCCATGACTTGATTTGAATTTTGCTTATTTCATAGCAGTCGTGTACTCAATTTATCTAAATAAAACATTTCCTTTCTCAAAAAAAAAAAAACCCACAAATGGTCACTTTTAATAGGTCATATTGATTTTACTGTAAATGTAAAAACAAATAACTACAGATGCTGGTCAAATAAATAAAAAGTTGTTGGGGCTGGGAAAATGGTTGAACAGTTAAGGAGTTTGCCTGCAAAGCCTAAGGACCCCAGTTTGACTCCCCAGGACCCACAGAAGCCAGATGCACAAGGGGCGCATATGTCTGCAGTTCGTTTGTGGGGACTAGAGGCCCTGGCGTGCCCATTCTCTCTTTCTATCTGCCTCTCCCCCCCTCAAATAAATAAACAAATAAAATTAAAAACTTAAAAAATTTTAAACTTTAAATATATATATATATACATATATAAAGTTGTTGAATACTAATATGCTAAAAATTCATAGCTTTTACAAATATCAACCAGTTAATTTCCCAACAAATCTATTTGGTAAACACCATTATTCTCTTTTTACAGATTAGGAAACTAAAGAAAGCATAGGTATTTTCAAGTCCCCTAGCAAGATAAGAATTCAAACAGAGTCTGTGTTTGCAAAACAAAATATCCATTAGCCCTGGGAACAATTGTAAATAAAAGGAGGAAATACCTAAATTTCAGAGTATTGGAAAAATTTTAAAACATACACAGCTGAAGTAGAAAACGTAAGGTTGCAGTTTGGTTTGTATGATTGTATCCCTCTGCATGGGACAGTGGCAAAATAGTGCACACTATTGCCCCAGCACTTGGGGGATAAAGTCAGGAGGATCACAAGTTCAAGATCACCTGGGATCCACAGCATGACAATCTCTCTTCCTGCCCCCAAAGAACATATTAACCACAGACAGGTTGCTGCTGGACTAAGCCTGATCGCCTGAGTGCTAAGGAAGGGTTCTACACAGCACCGTCGTGTGGAAAGGATCCAGGTTGTCAAGTGAGAAAAGATGGGGCCACCCTCATCCCTTGATTATTCTTGTGACCTTAAGAAGGTCATCTATCCCTTCCGAACAGAAATATGGGCTTTTAAGATCCATATTGATACTAAAATCTCACAATGTGCACTGAGTTTCTAGACTAATCTGAAACATCTTGGTCAATGGCAAACATAAATATGGTTTATGGAATTTTCCAATTATGTCAGTAATTCTATTCAACTATTCTTTTTTTAATTTTTTTAAAGATTTTATTTTTATTTATTTATTAGAGACGAGAGAGAGAATGGGCACACTCCTGGGTTTCTAGCCACTGTAAATGAACTCCAGACTTATATGCCACCATGTGCATCTGGCTTTTATATGGGACCTGGAAGATCGAACCTGGGTCCTTGGGCTTTGCAGGCAAGTGCCTTAACCCCTAAGCCATCTCTCTAGCCCTGTACTCAACTATTCTTGGCCCCTGGTGAGAAAGGAGCCACCATGTATCTTTTGTTCCTCACTTTAGATGGTACGTCTTCTTGAAAATGATGGCTGTGTGTGTATTTAATTGGATATACTTTTAGGATCACCAACTATTTTGACAAACGTTGTGAGTAAAATATAAATCTGATAGTGAGTGTGGTAGTATACACCTGTGATTTCTAGCACTAGGGAGGTGGAGGCAGGAGGATCAGAAGTTCAAGGTCATCTTTGGCTACCTAGTGAATTCAAAGCCAGCCTGAAATACACGAGACACTGTCTTTAAAATAAAAAGTGATGACACAAAATGTGAACCATGATTATCTCTGAGGGCTAAGAAGTACAGATGATGGCTGTTATTGCTTCTTTATGTTTTGTGCATCTTGATAGCAAGTACACATTTATTTTATAAACAAAAATTATACTTTACAAACCTTATGAATGCAAGTCTGTGAATATAGTTATTGCCACTAACCTAAAAAGTTTAAAATTGTGGGCTGGAGAGATGGCTTAGCAGTTAAGGCACATGCCTGCGAAGCCCAAGGACCCCATTTCAATTCTCTAGGTCCCACATAAGCCAGTTACACAAGGGGGCACACATATCTGAAGTTTGTTGGAAGGGGGTAACAGCCCTGCCACATCCATTCTCACTCTCCCTCTCTCTTTCCCTCTCTCTGTCTCTAATAAATAAATAAGTAAAATTAAATCTTTTTTTAAAATGTTTAAAATTGTGAATTTTATGGTATAACTACATTTCCCCAATAATAATAATACAAAAATTTAAACACTAATAATTATAACATCTTCAAAAATATTTTTGTCTTTTTTTATTCCGGTGCTGAGGACCGAACCCAGGGCCTTGCGCTTGCTAGGCAAGTGCTCATCCACTGAGCTAAATCCCCAACCCCTTCAAAAATATTTTTATAGAAATAATAGGGGGCAGGAGAGATGGCTTAGTGGTTAAGGCACTTGCCTGTGAAGCCTAAGGTCCCAGGTTTGATTCTCCAGGTCCCACGTAAGCCAGATGCACATGGTGGCGCATGCATCTGGAGTTTATTTGCAGCGGCTGGCATGCCCATTCTTTCTTTCTCCCTCTTTCTCTCTGTCAAATATATATATATAAAATAAAAATACAAAAAAGAAAACAAATTTGAAAAAAAGAAAAGAAATAATAAAAATAAACTTATATAATCAAAAGTATGTTGTAACTACTATACAGTTTTTCAGATGATAATGCTATTAGAATCAAAGAACATGGGTTTCTTAAATCTAGTAACTCTAAAACAAATTCAGCAGCTTTACCAAATACCCAGGTTTGAATGTTTAAGTGTCTGTCGTAGTGGGAGTCAGCTTGAGCTGGTTCATAAGAGCTGGTTGCCACGCCAAAGCCATGGTTAGAGCATAATGTTAGGATCAGCATAGCAGAAGTATTTACACTATGGAGAACATCTAACACTCCAAATTAGAGTTTTGTGTTCTGGAAAACAAGCTTATTAACATATCATGGCTAAATAATATACCCACTAACCAACCAAAATTTATAACAAAATGCTTAAAATCAACAATCTTAATTCATTTTATAAATGCAAGCAAATATAATTACAAGCAGCAAAAAGACTGCCCAAGTTGGTGATAGAACTAGAATAGAAAATCAGGTTTTCAAAATTTCTTTCCCTTCTATCACAAAGGCCAAAATGCACAAAAAGAAAGATTGTCCTAAGTCTGACCTCACTGTGTCTATTGGAGCTACATGATCAGTTTTCTAATCTTTCAGGGAAAAGCTCTCTCTAATGTCATGACTGCTCCAGAGTCATAACTTTCAGCCCAGAGCAGCATCTGTCTTCTCTCTGCATCTTTTCAAAGAAGGGCTAGTGCCCATGAGGATGAATCAAACTCATCCCTAATCCTTATCATAGAAACTACAGAATGAAGGAGTATGAGAAAGCTGGATGAAACTATATGTAATGTAGTCCATGAGTTAGTCTGGATATTCCAGGCTGCTTGGCAAAGCCATTGTTACCAGTGTCAACCCTGCCCATACCTGGATTCTTAGCATTTGCTCTCCCTACAGGATTAGGTCTTCCATAAGCCACATGCAGACACAACTGCTGTTACAGTGATAAAAATGAGTCATATATTCATTTACTCAACATTAATGAAAATATGATTAGCTTAAAAATCACATTTTTCTGGGTTGAGGAGATGGCTTCACAATTAAAGGCACTTGTTTGCAAAGCTTGCTGGTCCAGGTTCAATGCCTCAGTACCCATGGTGGTACTTTGAATGGATATTCGCCCAATAGATTCAGATTAGATCTCCAGCTGCCTGGCTGGAAGAGGTGTCACTGTGGGTGGATCCTAGGGTCCAGCCCTAAGACGTATTTGGGCGGGTCTGGAATTCCAGCCTGAAGATATGCAGAGTGCTGGAGCTCTGCCTGGGGTTCCTGGAGTGAGCTTCCTTGTGGTGCTGCTGGTGGTGTTTCTCTCTGCATGTATTTGTGAAAGGAGCCCAGCTTCTTCCACCATTATGGAACTTCCCTGGATCTGTAAGTTTCAACTAAATCCCATTCCTCTCATAAACGGTGTCTGGTTTGGAGGTTTATCCCAGCAATGTGAAGCTGACTACGACCCCATGTAAGCCAGATGCCCAAAGTGGCACATGCATCTGGAGTTCTTTTGCAGTGGCAAGAGGCTCTGGTGCACCCATTCTCTGTCTCTAACTCCCTCTCTGTTCACAAAACTTTTTAAAAATCACACTCTTCATCATGCATTATACCTTCTGAGTGCTCACTATGTACAGACTTCATAGTTTCACTTTTCATGCCTGAACAATAGTGCACACTGCTGTTATTAATACCGCCCAGCGTGGCAGTTACCGTCTTGCTAGCACAAACCCCTGATCAGAGCAGCTTATGGGAGGGAAGGACTTATTTCAGGCTTACTGATTCCAGGAGAAGCTTCATCATGGTAGAGAAAGCTAGCTCACCTCATCATACATCCATAGCACAGAGAAAACCCAACATCAGCAAGTACAAACAGCCAGAGCTCAAACTGCTCTCTATACAGTGAGTAGGGATCAAGGTCCATCACCAGTGACTTAAGTCAGAAGCTTCATCTTAATCAAAAATGCCTCATAGCCAGGTGTGGTGGCTCAGGCCTTTAATCCCAGCACTTGGGAGGCAGTGGTAGGAGGATCACTGTGAGTTCAAGGCCACCCTGAGAATACAGAGTGAATTCCAGGTCAGCCTGGGCTAGAGTGAGACCCTACCTTGAAATACCAAAAAAAAAAAAAAAAGAGCCTCAGGCTATGGGGGACATACATTTATTTTCAAACCACCATTCCCAGAATATAGCATATTGTACCAGATAAACCTTAAAGTACAAATATTTCTAACTTGGCTGAATCATAGAGAAAATATCACTTACTTATAAACAGAAATTTATTTCAGATGGCTCTGAAAAGCTGAGTTCTGAATTCTGTTTGGTATTTTCAGTTTGATCTTTTGCCTTGACATCTAGACCCCATGCTTCTAAAAACAATGGAGGAGGAGAAAGAGGAGAACATGTGGGTATAAAGTCCCCACTCCCTATCTAACCTAGCACCAGTAATTGCATGGACATCAGGATGCTTGAATCAAATAAACAAGACCACAGTCTTTACAAATACTAAGTTGTTGGAACTGTGGGCTTTCTTTTATTGAAGCAAGAAAAAATACTGTCAAAATTTAAGTTGTGGGGTTTAAGCAAAGAAATTAAGAAGACTTTGAATATCATCTGGCCAGGAACTTTAAAATGAGATGCTGATCATGAGAATGAATGGAACAGAGCAGACCAGGAGACAATGAAAGCTAAAGGCTGGCATGGAGCTGTGTCACATGTTTGCTTACTGAACACCAAGAAAGCTTTCCTAGTGAATACCATGCCCAAAGACACACTGGAGTTTCTGCTGTTTGAGACATTTTGTTCTAAGTTAAGCGTTGCTCCCAGTTAAAATCCAAACCTGTGTGAGGGAAAGCAACATACTACACTTCGTTGGTTATTAACATCTGTGCTGAGTAGACTTTTGTTTACAAGTAGAAACTCCGCGCAGGTGGATGCTAGGGTATGAAGTGTGGTAAATGGCTTGAGTCAGCACTTTAATATAACTTATACAATGTCTTTCCAATAAGATCACCCACACAGTGGAAGCCCAGGGGTAATAAAAGAACAGACCATGTCCTGTCAAGAAAGCACAGGAGGGCAGCTGCATCCAAGACACCACCAGACACAGCACTGGGCACTAGTATGGCCACTTACCACAGTTTTCCCAGCACTAATGAGTTCCCAGGATTTAGAACATTCAGTCCTAAAAGCAAAAATTAAAGTTAAATAAGGCCACCCTATTGGGCACCAGGAAATCCATCTGAAAGACATACTTGGTCTAGTTTCAAAGTGTGCTTAGAGACAGTACTGCACTCCCAGCACAAACTTGTCCCTGCCTGGTTTCAGCCAGTTAGAGCAAAGTGCTAATGAGGCCAAGGCTAAAGGTTTGATTTCCCAGGAAACTTTGCTCTCTTCCACAACCAGAATCCCTCCACTTCTTTTCATATCACTGACTAATCACAGAGGCAACAAGAAAGGAATAGCTGCTGTGGAACAAATCTTCCATCGCCACTGGAAACATTGGTAAGAGAACAGTAGTGTTTTACTAAGCATGAACATCAAATTGCCAAAGACTGTCACATGATGGAATATTTTTCCTGGACTTTCTGTGTCTTAGTACAGAGTATATTTAGGTAACGATAGTAACACATGGTGTAATTACAATTGTCATGGTGTGTTCTTCCATATTGTATTCTAATCCTGTGAGACAGACAGATGAGCCCAGGTTCAAACTCTTGCTTCCTGCTCTTTGCTATTGCTGCAATAGGACAGGTCACAGCCTACTATGAAAAATACATATCCAGAACATTTACACTCCCTTGATGTTGTACTTATCATATCATCATCATATATCAGTATTCCAAAGCCTTAAGTGTCCCAGGCATCTTACTAAGGATTATTTCCTGTACATGTGGAGCATACAACACATCCACATTCCTCACCCTGCCCGTCAGGCTCTGGTGGTTAGGAAAAGCATGCGGCTTTTCATGTGTACAGGCCACCGGTGTTTGAACTATTTTCCCATAGATTTTCTGCTTAAATCCACATATTCAGTGGTGTTTGTATTAGTAACTGAAAGTTGAATTTACCAAACATGGTTATTTCTCTTTTAGAGCAAATGTTGATAGGATGAGAAATACCCTGAGTTGTAGGGTTACGTTACTCATTAACTGACTTCAAAAAAAAAATTGCCTCATCTAGATCAGGAGTCAGGTGAGGAGCTTCCTGCAAAGCAGGAACTGTACAGAGGTGAAACACACCAGTTTTCACTGTGTTTGGGAGCTTCGGAAAGGAGTTTCTGAGCTGCTTTCCTGACTTGGTGGTAGGCAAGTGCACAATGGTGAAGAAAAGACACTCTTCCAGTGACACTGTGTTCCGGTTTGAGATTCCCGGCAGCCCAAAAAAGACCAGCGCAGTCGCCCCGCACAGCTCCACTGACAGCCCAGGCTCGGTGTTTCTCAGGTGGGTATAAGGTGGCCCTGGCCATCCGCTACGTCGTGTAGGTGACCCTGTCTTCATCTCCTGAAGTAGCAATGGGCCAGGGGAAAGAGAAGCCTCAGCCCAGACAGTCGGCCCAGAGGATCTGAAAGGGCGCAAAGAGGAAGGATGTGATCTGAGCAGACAGAACTTGCCCAGATGAAGTCTTTAGTGCTGCTTTTGTACTGTTTTCATTTTCGATAACAAGCCAGTGAGCAGTTCCTTTCTTCCTTTCAAGTTTACAGGAAGTAGAGATAGAGAATCAAACCAAACACCTACCTGGGTATCAGAATTCTCTGGAGTATTTTTAAACTACTATTGCTAAGTAGTGGTTATTAAAAAATTACATCAAGACAACTGCCCTGGCTTTTTAATTTAATTTATTTTTTGCCTTTCTAAATTAAATACCAAAATACTACTAGCTATGCCGTATTTCAGCTATTTACTACAGAGTGATTGACAGCAACCGGGGCCAGAGTCAGAACTGATCTTCTTAAAAGCTGCGTATGTTAATATCCACAATGAGCACCACTCTGACACAGGGTAATTAGATGTCTCAAATGGAAAATCAATTATTTATTCCTTTGGTCTCAACAGTTCTCTCTAGCCATTTAAAGTAAAGTACAAATGGAAACCAAAAGTGAAAGGTTTCTTATAGCGCTTTCATGTAGTTTTCATGTGAACTTTCCAAGTGGGGCAAATAGCCCCACCCCAGACTTCACCTTCAGGTAACCCTGTCAATCAGAAAGTCAGCAGTGAGCCTGCATGGTATCGTTTTCTTAATCATTTAATGAGGGGGGAAAGGTGCTTTAAGTTACAGTTTTTAAAATTAAATTAAAAACAAAGAAATCCTATTTTTTCTGTAGCATTCCCATATCAAAACGTTAGGTTATGAAATCAAGTAAAGTAATTTAAAAAAAAGTTTCACAGACCAAGAATTTTGTATAACTTGTTGCTTAATAGATCTATTTTCTCTCTCTCTCTCTCTCTCTTTTTTTTTTTTTTTTTTTTTTTGGTTTTTCGAGGTAGGGTCTCACTCTGGTCCAGGCTGACCTGGAATTAGCTATGTAGTCTCAGGGTGGCCTCGAACTCATGGCGATCCTCCTACCTCTGCCTCCCGAGTGGTGGGATTAAAGGCATACGCCACCACGCCTGGCTAATAGATCTATTTTCATGTTAGCTTAATTGTTCTATAATTAAAAGGAATCTACCTTACTTTCATTACTGATTGGTTGAACAGGACCATGAGTCTTATACATAAAAATGTAAAACATCTGCATTATTTCCATATTTTTCCAAGCTTTAAGTGTTTCTCAAATACTCTGCTTGTTTAGACTGTCTCTTAAGTACAATTCCATGCACACTCTTCTTAGAAGACAAGAACAAACCAGGAAAAAATTAAATTAAAATGTACCAGCAAAGAAATATGCATTAAAAGGTATAATTTAAATAAATATGATTTTAAGGTTATCAATAAATAAATAGAATACAAATAACACAAAGCCATGCACCAACCTCTATGCAAGAACTTTCAGAAAGAAAGCAGGCCTTTTTAGTCTAGTATTCAACATCAGTTATCTATCTTAGCATTTATGAATGCTATTTCTTAAATATTTTTAAAAATTTGTATTTATTACAGAGAAAGAGAGAAATTGGGCATGCCAGGGCCTCTAGCCACTATAAATGAACTCCAGACACCTGCACTACCATGTGCATCCGGCTTATGTGGATACTGGAGAATCAGATCTGGGTCCTTAGGCTTCACAGGCAAATGCCTTAACTGCTAAGCTATCTCTCCAGCCCTCTTAAGAGTTTTAATTTTTATTTTTATTTGTGTGTATGTGTTGTGTGATTGCACATGCTATAGCATACATGTGGAAGTCAGAGGACAACTTCAAGGTGTCTGTGTTCCACCTTCTTTGAGACAGGGTCTCTTGCCACTGCAAACAAATTGCCAGACTACAAAGGAACATCAGACTGGCTGGCCTGTGAGTTTTGGATTCTCCTGGCTCTGCCTCCCACTGTCATAGGCATATCGGGGCTGCAAATGCACGTGACACTTTGCATCCAGCTTTACATGGGTGGCTGGAGAATTGAACCTGGGCTGGCAGGTTTTGCAGATAACTGCCTTTAACCACTGAGCAATCTCCCAAGTCCCTATAAGTGCTATTTTTGGGGAAAGGGGTTTATTTTGGCTTATAGACTCAAGGAGAAGCTCCTGATGGCAAAGGAAAACTATGGCATGAGCAGAGGATGGACATCACCTCCTGGCCAACATCAGGTGGACAACAGCAACAGGAGAGTATGCCAAACACTGGCAAGAGGAACTGGCTATAACATCCTGACTCCAACAGTACACTGCCTCCAGGAGTCTTAAATGACCAAATTGCCTTCAGTTGGGGACCTACCATTCAGAACACATAACTGTATGGGGGACACCTGAATCAAACAACCACATTCTGCCCCTGATCCCTACGAACTGATAACTATACATGATATAAAATACAATGCATTCAGCCCAACTTTTAAAGTTCCCGTAGGTTTTTTCAATCCTAATGATGTTTAAACATCTCCATAGACCAAGGTCTTTTAACTGAACCATAATACAAATAATAATAATAATAATAGCACAGAATAAACATTCACACTGCAAAAGATGGCATTAGGCATAGCAAAGAAATATTCAACCAATACAAGATTTAAACAGGGCAAACACCAAACTCTGTAGCTCCAAGTCTAACAACTCTAGTCAATGTCAAATCTCCAAGTCCAATAATTCCAACCAGTGACAAGTCTCTAGAGTCCCAATTCCGTCCCTCCAGCTAGGCTGCTCACAGTCCGGGAAAACTTCATCTGGTGCCAGCAGCATTCCTTGGCAGCTATCCCATAGTCCTGGAATATTCATTGGGTCTTCACTGCAACCCACGGTCCATCCTCATGACTACATTGGATCTCCACACAGGTAATCCAACAAACCTGCTTCACACTGCCCATGGCCATTTCCAAAATACAAAACCATTTTGCAAATTCAATGACCCTCTCTTTCCTGCATTTGTTATGCTTCATAGTACCAGGTAGGCTGCCAATTTGCTAATTCAGGGGGGAATTAAGGAGACTTTGAAGAACAGGACACTCCTTCAGCATTCAGACCCCTTCAAAAGAGTCTGCTTTCTTCCTGCTGTCCCCATGCAGGTCAGCTGGCCCAATCTCAATGGCTGTAATCTCTCAATTGCAGCTGAATGAGCAGCAGTTTAAGCCCAAAAATTTCATTTGTTTCCTTTCTTCTTTTCTGTGCCACATCCCTCTGCTCACACCAGTCTATTTCTGCACAAGTTCTCAGGGCATGGGCAAAACAGCAAGCCTCTCACACAAACTGCTTCTAGCCCAATGCAGACAAAGCTCTTTCTCACCTGCATAAGCCAAACCTCACAGTCCATAGTTCTTACTGCATTCACATCTTTAAACTCTGACCACAATGGTCCATCAAGCTGTACTTACAGCACTGCAAGGCATCTCTTAGGCCAAGGTTTCAAATCCTTCCACATTCCTTCCTTCCAAAAGGCCTAAAGCTACACAGTCAGGTTTCTAGCAGCAATGATCCCAATTCTCAGTACCAATTTTACTATTACAGTCACCTTCCCATTGCTGCTAGAAAACACCAGACCAAGAGCAGCTTGTGGGAGAAAATGGTTAATTTTGGCTTGCAGATTCAAGGGGAAGCTCCATGATGGTGAAGGAAAATGATGGCATGAGCAGAGAGTGGACATCACCTCCTGGCCAACATCCAATGGACAAGAGCAACAGGAAAGTGTGCCCTACAAGTGCTATTTTTAAATATGTATTGTATCCAACCTAATTTGGAGCATATCTCTGAGTAGGCATTGGAGGACTTTTAGTCTAGTTGAAAGATATATATGTACATACATACATACATACGCTGGAGAGATGGCTTAGTGGTTATCACAATTGCCCAGTACCCACATAAATCCTAATGCACAAAGTGGCTGGAGTTTGTTTGCAGCAGCTGGAAGCCCTGGCATGCCCATTCTCTCTATTTAATAGTTCTCTCTATTTACTATTTTGCCATAAAATAACTGAGAATATATTGTTAAAACATTCAAATATTTATTGATTAAAATTTAGGACAAAAATATAAACAAGTAAATGCTTCTTTTAACCTTCTCAATAAATATTTGGAATTTATGTAACTGTTTGGTATACCCTACCCTTTCTCTCTCTCTCTCTCTCTCTCTCTCTCTCTCTATATATATATATATATATATATATATATATATATATATATATTCATTAAAGGAAGGAACTCAAAGCTGAGATGGAGAATAAAATGGAAAACTAACTGAAATAAGACAGTAAGTAGAGGGCTCCTTAAGGAAGCGATGCTTAGGCCAACCTCAGAGTTGGAAAGAGCCAGCCTTGAACAGGCGGGAAGAGAAGCAAGGGTGGGGAGAGCTGAGTCTTGAGGAACCTGAGGAGAGGCACCATGAGGTCAGAGCAGAGATAATGAAGGTTAGCATTCTATTCCAAGTGTGGTGTGAGACACCGAGGGTTAAAGGCGGGCCGCGTTATGATGTAATTTCACTTTCATGCGCCCTCAGGCCTCACTGTGGGTTATTTGCTCATGTAAACAAAGCTGCAGCAGGGCTCCTGTCTACTGGCGCATGTGGCTTCAGAGTCTCTGAGGTCCAGACCTAGGAGAGGCATTTGCTTATCATAGAATTTGGACACCATTGACTTGGCCCATTAATCCAAATTGTGTTCCAAACCGCAGCATCATTGAAACTTCACCTTTCTGCTACCTCAACAGCATTTGAATTGTCTGCCTTTTATATTTTCTTGAGTCTAGGAGGATAGAAATGATATTTCACTGTATCTCTGATGTACATTTCTCATTAATAACAAAAGAAGCATCGTTTCAACATGTTTATTAGTCATTTTTATCCTCCTCTTCCTCTGGAAAATAAAGGTCACTACCTTTTTTTCTCTTTTTGACAGTTTTTAAAATACTCCAGACAGTGATTGTTTTTTAGTTACATATATCATGTTGCTAATTTTTATAACTTGATAATAAAAAAACTCTGATAAGACTCTTTTCCAAGCTTAGAAAGATATGGCTACTCTTGACCCTTTGCTTGTCTATTTACATCTTTGTTTTTCTGTTTAAATCTTAGGATCAGTTTGTCAAGTAAAAGTTTTATTTCTTTTTTTAAAATATATTTTATTTATTTAAGAAAGAGAAAGAGGGAGAGAGAATAGGAGTGCCAGGGCCTTCAGCCACTGAAAACGAACTCCAGATGCATGCGCCCCTTGTGCATCTGGCTTACGTGGGTCCTGGAGAATCGAACTGGGATCCTTTGGCTTTGCAGGCAAACACCTTAACTGCTAAGCCATCTCTCCAGCCCAATATTTTATTTCTTAATTGAAATTATACTGAATCAATTGCTCAGTTTGAGGAAATTTGACATTTTACAGTACAAAGAAGCCTATTTATAAATATGGCATATCTTTTTACTTAGATCTTTTTAAATATCCTTTAATATCCTACACAAAGACTTTGCACATCATTCATTACATTTATTCCCAGGAACTTTGTACCTGTGTTTTCATTTAAAAATATTTTATTGCAATTTATTTTGTTGATGCTATACAAAAAAATAGATTTAGGTTTCCAAATTGATCTTATATTCAACATCCTTTTGAAATCTTTTTAAAATTTATTTGCAAGTGGAGAGAGGCAGAGAGAAGACAGACAGACAGACAGACAGACAGAGAGAATGGATATACCAGGCCTCTCAGTGCTGCAAACAAATGTCAGATGCATGCACTACTTTGTGCATCTGGCTTTATGTGGGTCCTGGGGACTCAAACCTGGGTTATTGGGCTTTGCAGGCAAGCACCTTAACCTCTGAGCCATCTCTCCAGCCCCCTAAATCTTTTTATTATATATTCTTAATATATTTCTTCACTAGACAATAATATCATTTGAAATATTAGAAATTTTGTTTTGGGTTGGGGAGATGGCTCAGCTGGTATGAATGTGGCTTAAGCGTAATGTCTTGAGAGGGCCAGAGACCGTATGAGTTCAGTCCAGGACAACCACGTAAAAAGTTGGATATGGCCACACAGTCTATAATCTTAGTTCTATGAGGGAGGCAGAAACAAAATTGCTGGGACTCACTGGTCAGCCAGTCTGACCAAGAAAATGGCAGCTCTGGGTTTAGTAAGAGACCCTGTCTCAAGAAAGCAATACAGACAGGTGAAGGCTCCTCCTTAGCAGTTAGAAGTGTCCAAGAAGGAAAGAATAGACTCCTCAGTATAGAGTTGTCAGGAAAGAAAGGATCTACCTTCTCTCAGGGGACTTGACCACAAACGTCAGTCCACTTACACAAAGCACATAGCAGTGTCTCAGCACACATGTTCTGTGCTGTTACCAGGCCCTTGAATCTGCAAGTCCCTGTCCCCCTTGACCATCCATGTCAGAGTCCTGTTCATCTCTCACAATGCACCTTCAGGAACACTTAGTATGGGGCTAGAGACATTGCTGGGCAGTTAAAAGGTGCTTTCTGGCAAAGCCTGGCAGCCTGGGGTTCAATTCCCCAGTATCCACTCAAAGCCAGATACACAAAGTAGAACATGTATCTGCAGCTCATTTGCAGTGGCAAAAGGCCCTGGCATGTCCATACTTTCTCTCCCCCACCCTCTCAAATAAACAAAAATAAAAAAGCAAGAATTTTTTTAAATTTATTTATTTATTTGAGAGTGACAGAGAGAGAGAGAAAGTGAATGGGCACACCAGGGCCTCCAGCCACTGCAAATGAACTCCAGATGCATCTGCTACATTGTGCATCTGGCTTACATGGGTACTGGGGAATCAAGCCTCAAACCAGGGTCCTTAGGCTTCAGAGACAAGCACTTACCCACTAAGCCACCTCTCTAGCCCACGAATGATTTTAAAATAGAAAATTTAGCACGACCTGTGGGGAACTTCCCTGTGGCCCACACTCTGGTCCCTCCGAATGAGCAGCCCTTCCATATTTGTTGACATCATGTCCTGTATTTACCATCTATCAGAAAGGATTGCACTGGGGTATGTTTTTCTACAAAGCCTACACAGCTAACTTTCTCCCCTCACCTTCAAAGGCCCTGGAAGGGTTTCTAGTGAGCCATTCACTAGAATGTTCATACATTTTTCTAAAATTTGCAGTCAATAGTTTAACTATAGTTATGACTGCTCTCCCTTCCACTCCAATTTTCCTGCTATTCCATTTCTCTTCTGGTCAGGTAGCCAGGGCATTTTTGGCATTCTGATCTTGGGGCCACTGCTTGGAGATGCATTTATTTGGGAATTAGTGGAATGTATTTATGTGATTTGCTTCACTTTTGTGTGCACATTAGTTATTGCTAGCCATCTGGAGTTGTAATGGTTTCCAGAAATATTCCTATCATTTACTAAGCCAGTCTACTCTGCTTAGTGACACACAGGAACAGGGACCAAAGATAATATCATAATATGAACATTCCCTATAGGTACCATGCATCGGAAGTATGTGGACAGTAGAAGACAAGCGAGGGTTTGAAATATATGGAGCTAGAACCTGGGGTCTGAAAAATTCTTCTAATCATTAGATGTATAAATTCCAAGTGATGGACTTTATTCTCATTGTTGTCTGGTCAAAATAGAAATTCGGGGCTGGAGAGATTGCTCAATGGTTAGAGCACTTGCCTGCAAAGCCTAACAAGTGGCACATGCATCTGGAGTTTGTTTGCAGTGGCTCGAGGCCCTGGAGCACCCACTCTCTGTCTGCCTCTCCTCTCTAGTTCTTTCTGTTTTTAAATAAATAATATTTTAAAAATTAAAAAAATAGAAATTCTGGCCAGGCTGGTGGTGCACACCTTTAGTCCCAGCACTTGGGAAGCAGAGGTAGGAGGATCACTGTGAGTTCAAGGCCAGCCTGGGACTACAGAGTGAATTTCAGGTCAGCCTGGGATACAGTGAGACCCTTCCTTTAAAAAAAAAATCGAAATTCAGTCCTCCTGGGACTCTATCCTTAAGAAGGCAGCTAATATAATTACAAGTAAAAACTCATATACTTTTCTTTTTGAGGGTAATTGCACACAATAGAATTTATCAGAATTCTTGTGTTTGGGGGCATAAACCAAGAGTAATACTAAAGACAGTTTTATTGCACCTATGTGTCACATAGATTAGCAGGACATTATCAAGAATTGGTTTGAATTTAAAAAGAAATACCACTCAACATTGTAAGAAAGTATTAACCACACAGGCAATTAACTCGAGTGTGTTGCATTACTTTTTTGGATTTGAAAATGTTCATGGAATTTATTAGCTTTTTCAGATTAATACTTCCTTTCTTCAAATCTACAAATTCATTTTCATACCAAATTTTCACTCATCATTTTTCTCATGGAAGACCTTAAAATTGCATAAGCCTCAGGCCCACAAAGCCTGCATCTGCCTCTGCTTATAAGTGCTTCTATGCCCCGAACTGAGCTGAGCTTTTTGTATGTGTAGAAGCTGACACTGGCCATGCTGAGTGAAGGAATCCATGTGCAGCCATCTGGAGAGTCAAACTCCCAAGAGAAACAAATGCTGGTTTAGAAGTGACTCCTGTTATCAATCTTTCATTTCTGGCAAATTGAAAATATGTACAAGCTTGGGCTAGAGAGATGGCTCAGCAGTTAAAGGCACTTGCTTGCAAAACCTGACAGTCCAGGTTTGATTCCTCAGTACCCATGTAAAACCCATGTAAAAAGTGATGCATGCACCTGGAGTTTGGTTGCAGCAGTAAGAGGCTATGGCATGCCCATTCTCATTCTCTCTCTCTCTCCTTGCAAATAATTAAATAGAAAATATATATAAGAAAACTAATTTTTGAATATTTTTCATTACATTAAATTTTTAGATCATCAGAAATTGTGTTTTTTTCCAAAAGAAAAGCAATTTAATAACTTATGTTTTAATTTTCAACTGTTTTTTTTTTCTTTTTGGTTTTGTGAAGGTAGGATCTCTAGCCTAGGCAGACCAGGAATTCACTATGTAGTCTCAGGCTGGCCTTGAACTCATGGCGATCCTCCTACCTCTGCCTCCTGAGTACTAGGATTAAAGGTATGTGTCACCATGCCTGGCCCATTCAGTTTTCTTTTTAAAAATATTTATTTATTTGTTAGGGGTCATCCCAGGGTCTCCTGCCACTGTAAGCCAGTGCCATTCTGGCTTTACATAGGTGCTGGGGCACTGGACTCAAGCCAGTAGACTTTGTAAGGGCCTTCGACCACTGTGCCATCTCCCCAAAGCCTCAGATTTTTTTTTTTTTTTTTTTTTTTTTTTTTTTTTTGAGAGAGAGGAAGACTGATAGAGATGGGCATGCCAGCAGCCTCTCAGCTGCTGAGAACGAAATCTGAATACATGCACCCCCTTGCGGTCAAGTGCAGCATTGCACCCTTGCATCACTTTGCATCTGGCTAAATGTGGGACCTGGAGATTGGAACCTCTGGAGATTGGAGCCAGCATTCTTAGGCTTAGGAGGCAGGCGCCTTAACCCCTAAGCAATCTCTCCAGCCCTCAATTCAGTTTTAAATGAAATCTTAATTCCAGACCATCAGTCTTTGCAAACAAGTGTGTTTAACCACTGGGCCATTTCTCCAGTGTCTAAGAGCTTTGGACAAGTGAGGAAACAGGAAGCAGGATGGGATATTTCACTGAACAGCATAGACCGTCTTTAATGTGAAAAGCTATCAGCTGCCAGGGTGATCCTAGAAGAAAGGAAATCTTCTGTTGTACTCCTTCCAATGGTCCCACAGGGACAGAAGAAGTGCCAGAACAGACATCACTCCAAACACAGGCCTATGCAGAGGACAAAGTAATCTGGAATTAGAAAGGCTGAAGCATTATAGTGTGTCCTCTGCTCTCATGGGGTTGTGCTATGGCTCCATCACCTGGTCAGCTCACCTGGTCAGATCACTGAGGAGAACACCCTGTCACCTGGTCAGATCACCTGGTCGGATCACCTGGTCAGATCACTAAGGAGAACATCCATCACCTGGTTGGCTCACCTGGTCAGATCACTGAGGCGAACACCCGTCACCTGGTCAGATCACCTGGTCAGATCACCTGGTCAGATCACTGAGGCGAACACCCGTCACCTGGTCAGATCACCTGGTCAGATCACTGAGGAGGATGCCTGTCACCTGGTCAGCTCACCTGGTCAGATCACTGAGGTGAACACCCTGTCACCTGGTCGGCTCACCTGGTCAGATCACTGAAGAGGATGCCTGTCACCTGGTCAGCTCACCTAGTCAGATCACTGAGGAGGATGCCCATCACCTGGTCAGCTCAACTGGTCAGATCACTGAGGAGAACACCCATCACCTGGTTGGCTCACCTGGTCAGATCACTGAGGCGAACACCCGTCACCTGGTCAGCTCACCTGGTCAGATCACTGAGGTGAACACCCGTCACCTGGTCAGATCACCTGGTCAGATCACTGAGGAGGATGCCTGTCACCTGGTCAGCTCACCTGGTCAGATCACTGAGGCGAACACCCTGTCACCTGGTCGGCTCACCTGGTCAGATCACTGAGGAGGATGCCCATCGCCTGGTCAGCTCACCTGGTCAGATCACTGAGGAGAACACCCATCACCTGGTTGGCTCACCTGGTCAGATCACTGAGGCGAACACCCATCACCTGGTCAGATCACCTGGTCAGATCACTGAGGCGAACACCCGTCACCTGGTCAGATCACCTGGTCAGATCACCTGGTCAGATCACTGAGGAGGATGCCTGTCACCTGGTCAGCTCACCTGGTCAGATCACTGAGGCGAACACCCTGTCACCTGGTCGGCTCACCTGGTCAGATCACTGAAGAGGATGCCTGTCACCTGGTCAGCTCACCTAGTCAGATCACTGAGGAGGATGCCCATCACCTGGTCAGCTCAACTGGTCAGATCACTGAGGAGAACACCCATCACCTGGTTGGCTCACCTGGTCAGATCACTGAGGCGAACACCCGTCACCTGGTCAGCTCACCTGGTCAGATCACTGAGGTGAACACCCGTCACCTGGTCAGATCACCTGGTCAGATCACTGAGGAGGATGCCTGTCACCTGGTCAGCTCACCTGGTCAGATCACTGAGGCGAACACCCTGTCACCTGGTCGGCTCACCTGGTCAGATCACTGAGGAGGATGCCCATCGCCTGGTCAGCTCACCTGGTCAGATCACTGAGGAGAACACCCATCACCTGGTTGGCTCACCTGGTCAGATCACTGAGGCGAACACCCATCACCTGGTCAGATCACCTGGTCAGATCACTGAGGCGAACACCCGTCACCTGGTCAGATCACCTGGTCAGATCACCTGGTCAGATCACTGAGGAGGATGCCTGTCACCTGGTCAGCTCACCTGGTCAGATCACTGAGGCGAACACCCTGTCACCTGGTCGGCTCACCTGGTCAGATCACTGAAGAGGATGCCTGTCACCTGGTCAGCTCACCTAGTCAGATCACTGAGGAGGATGCCCATCACCTGGTCAGCTCAACTGGTCAGATCACTGAGGAGAACACCCATCACCTGGTTGGCTCACCTGGTCAGATCACTGAGGCGAACACCCGTCACCTGGTCAGCTCACCTGGTCAGATCACTGAGGTGAACACCCGTCACCTGGTCAGATCACCTGGTCAGATCACTGAGGAGGATGCCTGTCACCTGGTCAGCTCACCTGGTCAGATCACTGAGGCGAACACCCTGTCACCTGGTCGGCTCACCTGGTCAGATCACTGAGGAGGATGCCCATCGCCTGGTCAGCTCACCTGGTCAGATCACTGAAGAGGATGCCTGTCACCTGGTCAGCTCACCTAGTCAGATCACTGAGGAGGATGCCCATCACCTGGTCAGCTCACCTGGTCAGATCACTGAGGAGAACACCCATCACCTGGTTGGCTCACCTGGTCAGATCACTGAGGCGAACACCCATCACCTGGTCAGCTCACCTGGTCAGGTCACTGAGGAGAACACCCATCACCTGGTCGGCTCACCTGGTCAGATCACTGAGGAGGATGCCTGTCACCTGGTCAGCTCACCTGGTCAGATCACTGAGGAGAACACCCGTCACCTGGTCAGCTCACCTGGTCAGGTCACTGAGGAGAACACCCATCACCTGGTCGGCTCACCTGGTCAGATCACTGAGGAGGATGCCTGTCACCTGGTCAGCTCACCCGGTCAGATCACTGAGGAGAACACCCTGTCACCTGGTCAGCTCACCTGGTCAGATCACTGAAGCAAACACCCATCACCTGGTCAGCTCACCTGGTCAGATCACTGAGGAGAATGTTCCATCACCTGGTCGGCTCACCTGGTCAGATCACTAGAACACCCCATCACCTGGTCAGCTCACCTGGTCAGATCACTGAGGAGAACACCCTGTCACCTGGTCAGATCACCTGGTCAGATCACTGAGGCGAACACCCATCACCTGGTTGACTCACCTGGTCAGATCACTGAGGCAAACACCCTGTCACCTGGTCAGCTCACCTGGTCAGATCACTGAGGAGAACACCCGTCACCTGGTCAGCTCACCTGGTCAGATCACTGAGGAGGATGCCTGTCACCTGGTCAGCTCACCTGGTCAGATCACTGAGGAGGATGCCTGTCACCTGGTTGGCTCACCCGGTCAGATCACTGAGAACACCCATCACCTGGTCAGATCACTGAAGAGAACACCCTGTCACCTGGTCAGCTCACCTGGTCAGGTCACTGAGGAGAACACCCATCACCTGGTCAGCTCACCTGGTCAGATCACTGAGGAGAACACCCTGTCTCCTGGTTGGCTCACCTGGTCAGATCACTGAGGAGAATGTTCCATCACCTGGTTGGCTCACCTGGTCAGATCACTGAGGAGAACACCCCATCACCTGGTTGGCTCACCTGGTCAGATCACTGAGGAGAACACCCTGTCACCTGGTCAGCTCACCTGGTCAGGTCACTGAGGAGAACACCCATCACCTGGTCGGCTCACCTGGTCAGATCACTGAGGAGGATGCCTGTCACCTGGTCAGCTCACCTGGTCAGATCACTGAGGAGAACACCCTGTCACCTGGTCGGCTCACCTGGTCAGGTCACTGAGGAGAATGTTCCATCACCTGGTCGGCTCACCTGGTCAGGTCACTGAGGAGAACACCCATCACCTGGTCAGCTCACCTGGTCAGATCACTGAGGAGAATGCTCCATTACCTGGTCAGATCACCTGGTCAGATCACTAGGAGAACACCCCATCACCTGGTCGGCTCACCTGGTCAGATCATTAGCCTGTGTCCACATTCGGCCATGCATGCTAGCTTGGGGACTGTACTTTCTTCTTTGTTTGCGACCCTGTGACAAAGTAGATTCTGAGTTGATGTCACACCTTCAGAGAGACGTCCTTGATGTCATTCTCTCGTTCTGCTCACAGTATGCCTTTTGCTTATTCCCAGCTTGGCATCCAGCACACACTGTGACACTTGTGATATTTGTTTTTCTTGCACTGAATGCTGCCTTTTATTCAATACCAGTCCCTCCACACAGCTCCTGGCACAGCTCAGACAGTACATGTTAGACGAACAATGTTTGGAGGGTGATGGATGAATCAGCTGGCTGTCCCTGGGTCAGGGAGGCCCATGCCCAGTGGAACACCCAGGATACACTAGCCGTTAATCTCCCGGGCCAGGGAGAACAACTAGTGGCAAAGTCAAATGCCACCCAGTCCTTGTGACTCAGTCCAGGTCCTGTCACTGCTCCACAGAGATTTGCCACTAGAGCTAAACTGGTATCTCACTCTGCAATTTTCAATGTCTTATCTTTGTAACTGATGGAAAAACAGAAGGGAAAAGCATAGAATAAAAAAGCTAAGCTGGAGCCGGGCGTGGTGGCGCACGCCTTTAATCCCAGCACTCGGGAGGCAGAGGTAGGAGGATCGCCGAGAGTTCGAGGCCACCCTGAGACTACATAGTTAATTCCAGGTCAGCCTGGACTAGAGTGAAACCCTACCTCGAGAAACCAAAAAAAAAAAAAAAGAAAAAGCTAAGCTGGGCATGGTGGCGCACGCCTTTAATCCCAGCACTTGGGAGGCAGAGGTAGGAGAATCGCCACAAGTTTGAGGCCACCCTGAGACCACATAGTGAATTCCAGGTCAGCCTAGGCTGGCTACAGCAAGACCCTGCCTCATAAAACAAAAAATAAATAAATAAGATACCAGGAGAAATATATGACAAAATTTCTATTTCCTTGAATTTAAATATAAATTTAATTATAAATTAATTTCACAGTGAATTAAAGTTTAAAATAAATGTGTTATAAAACTCACCATAACTGATGGCTACCCCCGCAATGCATGACCCACATTCCCCAATGAGGAGGGTCCCTTCAGAGGGAGGAGAACAGGGAGGAGGCTAAGGATGGCACCAACATGAATGCATTCACATTATGTACATAACTAATAAAAAAATTAATTAAATAAATAATGATAATAAATAAATATACTATAAAACTAAACAAAATGTAGAATACACAATTACTTTAATAAAGCAATTTTTAATTTGACAATTAAGCACACATTCTACACACTTTTCTATCTTCATCTGTTCTCATTTTCCTTGCCTGATATAATATTTCTCTCAAATAATAATCAAATATGTATTATGTAATAAGGCACTAGAGGTCCAGCAGAGAATAAAACAAGTGGAGCTGGAAGAAAACAGTATTAAAAGGGGATCCTGCTTCCTCTTCTGTCAGCGGCCTGAGGTGACCTGTGAAAATGGTTTACTATTCACTTGACCCAGAAAACCCCACAAAATCATGCAAATCAAGGGGTTCAAATCTTCATGTTCATTTTGAGAACACCCATGAAACTTCCCAGGCTATCTAGGGTGTGCACATCTGAAAAGCCACCAAGTGTCTGAAAGATGTCACTTTAAAGAAGCAGTCTGTGCCCTTCTGGTGATTCCATGGTGGAGGTGGTAGGTGTGCCCAGGCTAAACAGTGGGGCTGGACCCAGGGTCGGCAGCCCAAAAGGAGTGCTGAATTTCTGCTGCACACACTTAAAACTGCAGAGAGGAATGCTGAACTTACGGGTTTAGATGTGGATTCTCTGGTCACTGAGCATGTCCAGGTGAACAGAGCAAGATGCACCGCCGTGCTTACAGTGCTCATGGTCGAATTGACCCCTACATGAGCTCTCCCTGCTACACTGACAAGGAACAGATTGTTCCCGAGTCAGAAGAGGAGGTTGCACAGAAGAAAAAGATATCCCAGAAAAAACTGAAGAAACAAAGACTTATGGCATGAGAGTAAACTCAGCATGGAAATAAAAGTGAAAAGGGCGGGGAGGGGGTCTGAGAGTCTTGCATCTTGGGAACACAGAGCATTAGGCAGCCAGAGCAGGGAGGCAGCTCCGTCCCTAACGTCACAAAGCAGCCCTAAGAAAATGAAGCGCAAGAGGAGACCGAAACGTGAAGCAAACAGCCTGACTTGAAGAAAGGAAGAGGAAGAGACAGAATCTGCCCTGGAAAAAACAGCATTTGCTATCTCTGTGGAAAACAAAATAACAGAATGCACTTCAAGGTGTCAAAACAGCTCTAGAGCAGCAGAAGAAGGGAGGGAATGAGATAGAGGTCAGATGTTCCTCCATGAGAAAACAGGCACTCAAAAGCTTGACCTTGACTGGAGCTATGAACAAAATGTCCTCCAGGGATGCCATCATCTGGGTTGTTCTAGAGGTCATAAGGAATCATAGCCAGGTGCTCAGCAGCTGAGTTAGCAGCTCCCCTCTACTTGCTGTCTTTGGGGAACAGAGGCATCCACCCTGTCATCATCTCCACCCAAGTCTGCTCACCACTCTTGGCTTGACTCCAGGCTGCCCATCATGCACAGGCAAGTCCAGACCAGTCACTGACATGACCAGGGATTCCCCAAGGAAGCAACCCTGGTACTGATGGAAGACAAGGACCAGAGATGTAGCTCCATGGTAGAGACTTGTTCTCGCGATGAGAAGCTCTTGGTTCAGTTGCCAGAAGTGCAAACAGACAACAAAAAGAATGGTTCAATTGCCAGTGGCTTCACAGTACATGATGCCAAAACTGAGCTTCTGTGTTATCTCGTGCAGCGTCTGTGGGTTCTGAATCTGGGAGCGAGCTAGTGAGCTAGTTCCGGCTGAAGAAGTCCTCTCCTCGAAGTTGCTCTCAGCCTCAAAGCGTGACTGCAATCCTCCCCATCCGCTGAGCTAGAGGATGTTTCCAGTCGAACACAGGAGTGAAGAAAAGGTACACAATGCTTTAAAAAGGACTTAATGGGGCTGGAGAAATGGCTTAGCATTTAAGGCACATGCCTGCAAAGCCAAAGGACCCAGGTTCAATTCCCCAGGACCCACATAAAGCCAGATGCACAAGGTGACGCAAGCATCTGGAGTTCATTTGTAGTGGCTAGAGGCCCTGGTGTGCCCATCTGCTTCCCCGCCCCATCCCTCTCAAGTAAATAAATAAATAAAATATTAAGTACTTTATGGCTCTCTCCTGGCACAACCCCGTGTGTGTGTGTGTGTGTGTGTGTGTGTGTGTGTGTGTGTGTGTGTGTCCAGCTCTTCCCCTGTGCTGCTTGGACACACAAGTCTGGCTTCTACCGGTGGGAGAGCATAGCATTGTTTCTTGATCTAAACTTTTCGGCTGGCCTCTGCTTTATAGTTTGGGGTAACTTCTCACTTTGTCACTTGTATGGTTTTCCTCCGGTCTCTTATCTACCACATGGGTGCTCTCACTAACTCCAGACTGACCTGCTAACTGTGAAGTTTCCTTAAACTTGGGGTAACCATGAGTGTAACCCTCTTCATTACTCATTTCTCCTCTGAATTTCTTGGTTTCTGCTTTGATAGTGTCCCTCTTCAGGAAAGCACATAATGGATGTCATGTGTGTTCTGAGTCTCCCTACATATATAGCTAAGCTCTATCCTCCACATGCTGTGGCTCTACTCCAGTTTCCCCCAAACCCTCAATTTCTCTTAAGTGAACCTTACAAACTGTACAGTGTTTCCACATGAGGGCATGTTTCCTAAATTCCACAATGTGTGATTTCTCCCTTAAATAAAACCCACAATTTGTGATTTCTCTTTAAATATAAACTTAATTCATAATTTTTTTAAAAGAACTTTATGTAGCCAGGTATGGTGGCACACATCTTTAATCCCAGAACTTGGGAGGCAGAGGTAGGAGGATTGCTGTGAGTTTCAGGCCACCCTGAGACTTCATAGTGAGTTCTAGGTCAGTCTGAGCTAGAACAAGACCCTTACCTAAAAAAAACAAAGACCTCAAAAGCGAAACTCAATGATTCAAACATCTGTTAAGCACTTCCTTCCTCCCAAGCACCTGCATTCCATATTACAATGACCTTAAACATGGAAGGGCTAGGGCATCGTCTCACACAAGAATAAGCACCAAGGTTCACGTCCCAGCAGCCATGTAAATGCTGTCATTGTTGCGGGCTCTGTTGTTAGTTTTGTGTTATCAGTGTTGGGGAATCAAACCCAGGACCTTGCACATGCACTCTACCAGAGAGCTAAATTCTCAGCCATGTTAAGTTTTGAAAAACTAGGGCTTCCAGAAATCCAAAAGCTTCTTCCCTGACAATTCCAGTTTGACCTAACAAGTAGCACAGGTCAGCAGGTAAGACCCCTGACTTCTCTGCCAGGTGCCAGGGTCCCCGTCTCATCTGAGTTACATCTAGGTACTGTCTGTGCTTCAGTTTGCTCTGCTGCTCAAAGAAAGTTTCAAGTTTGTCACAGGGCCATTCTAAGGCCTAATGAGTTACCCTACCAGTGGAGTGCTCAGAAGGCTACCTATGCCTACCTAAGCACCATGGGAGTGTCGCTTAGAACGCATCTGGCTGATTTCTAACTTGGGCTGTCAGGTACACTTTGCTTGATCAACCTGGGTAATGATTGAGTGACTTTTTTTCATGCTCGTTCAGCCCATCACCTATTAAAGTGCCACTTTTTTGTTTATGAGACTGTTGCTCATCTTAGGATCCTCTCAGAAGTATCGTTACCCTTCTTTCCTTAGCAAGGTCCTCTTACTGGATTTGGGGATTGCAAGTTAAAATAGGCATAACTAAAATTTTAAAAACTATGTGGCTTAAAACTTAATAAGTGTTTTACAGCATAGGGTTATGATGCATTTTTTCAAAAGAGATTTTAATATTTTCCAAATGTTTGACATTGAGAAATAGAATTACATGTCAACTACTGACCAAGAGTTTCACTGTTGATGGTGAATAAAGTAGCAAAATTTTAGGCTAGGTTGAGTTGTTTCAACAAAAATGCAAGGAAGTCTATTTCTATTGTATTTATTAAGAAGTATAGCTCTATTATATGGCAACCCCTCCTCCTTTCCTAGTGGACCTGCCACATACAAGCAGGCTAAAATGAGAAGACACTCCACTTTCAACATTCACCAATATCTGGATTTATAATAATAAAACAGAGTTTGTTTTATTGTGGCCCTAACCTGCTTCTATAGCTACTTCTTTGCCCAAATTAAAGTTCTAAGGTAATGCTTGCTGTAAAGCATAGTAAATATTTAACTGCAATATCAAATGACCTTTATTAAAGTCCCATATCTAATTGACAGAGGAGGAGTTTTGTTTGTTATTTTCCATGTAGTTACATTAATAGCCATTAATTCATGACATTAAGAAGATAATATGATAAAATGTACACTTCTGACCACACCACAGGTGTTTTGTTGTTGTTGTTGTTGTTGTTTGGATTTTTGTTGTTGTTGTTGTTATTGTTTTTCAAGGTAGGGTCTCACTTTAGCTCAGGTTGACCTGAAGTGAAATTCACTGTGTAGTCTCGGGGTGGCCTTGACCTCACAGCAATTCTGCTACCTCTGCCTCCCGAAGGCTGAGATTAAAGGTATGCACCACCACCAGGCATGGGTGTTTTTTTTAACCTTGGACTCTCCATTAGATCCCAAAGAGCACTGGCAGTTTATTGCTGAGATCAAAAGAAATAAAATCATTCTACTATGTGCTTATAAAGTTCTTTGATGGTGCTATCTAACCATGTAATTTCACATAATTTCATCAGAAACTCACTGATGTGAACAGAATGATAGCTTATCCGTTAGGCATTTCGTATTTTTTAAATTTTTTATTTTAAAGAAAGACAGAGAGAGAGAATTGGCACACCTGGGCCTCAGCCACTGCAATTGAACTCCAAACATGTATGCCACCTAGTGGGCATGTGTGACCTTGTGCTTGCCTCACCTTTGTGCATCTGGCTTATGTGGGATCTGGAGAATTGAACATGGGTCCTTCGGCTTTGCAGGCAAATGCCTTAACCACTAATCCATCTCTCCAGCACTTGTTGGGCAATTCTTGATTGGAGCCCACTTGATATTTTCTTAATAAAAATGACAATAATCTAACATTTATGGAAGTTGTCTACATGCCTGATGACTCCTTCTAAGCCCTTTGCTAAGAGCTAATTCAAACTTCATAACTAAGAAATGGAAACTACAACTGCTCAATCATCCAGATAGGAACCTGAAAAAAGACTTAGAGAGACTCATAAATGAGTCGAACTCAATATTAAGACTCCAAATCCCATGCTTTTTCAATTCACTATATCCCAGCTCCTCACATCTTTAACTTCCCTCAATCATGGAGAGACAGAATTGGACTAAAGATGTGGACCTCCTAAAGTACATGGGGTAAAGTCTGGTACATTAGGGGCTAGATAGATAGCTCAGTGGTTAAAGCACTTGCTTACAAAGCCTGACCACCTGGGTTCAATACCCCAGCACCCACGTAGATCCACAAAGTGGTGATGCATCTGGAGTTTGTTTGTAGGAGAAACAGGCCCTAGAATGCCCATTTCATATTCTCTCTATTTCTCCTCTTCTTCTTCTCCCTCTCCTTCATTTCTTTCATAAATAAATTTTTAGAAAATTTAATATGATATGTGCTGGGCATGGTGGTGCACACCTTTAATCCCAGCACTCAGAAGGCAGAGGTAGGAGGATTTCCATGAGTTGAGGACACCCTGAGACTACATAGTGAATTCTAGGTCAGCCTAGGCTAGAGTGAGACCCTACCTCAAAAAAACAAAAAAAGAAAAACCAAACAAAAAAAGTTCATAATAATTAAATCTATAGAATAGAAAATAGGTTAGTTGTTCCAGGGGGTGGAGAGACTGGACAATGGGACTGACTGCTTATGGATACAAGGCTTTGTTTGGGGGGTTGTTGTTGTTGTTGTTCTAGAAAGAGGATAATGAAAATGTCCTAGAGTCAGACAGTGACAATAGTTGCACAATTTTTTTAATATTGTATTTTATTTATTTGAGAAAGAGAGAGAAAAGCAGATAGAGAGAGAGAGAGAGAGAATGGGCCCATCAAGGACTTCAGCCACTGCAAATGAACACCAGATGAATGTGTCACCTTGTGCATCTGGCTTACATGGGTACTGAGAAATTGAAACTAGGTCCTTTGGCTTTGCAGGCAAGCACCTTAATCTCTAAGACATTTCTCCACCTAGTTGCACAATTTTTTAGTGATATAAAAACTATTGAATTGTGCACTTTAAAAGGGTGAATTTTGTGGCCCATATGAATCAAATCTCCATAAAGTTGAGAAATCCCTAAAGGCATTCCTCTTTTGAAAGTATATATGTTACAAATTTTTAAAAAAAGACAATGTTTTTCAATGACCAATAAATTGGTTCCCTTATTTTCAAAAGTATTGTTACTTTTTTTCTTTAACTAGAACTACTAAATCACTACTTAATTTAACATTTCAAAAATACCTTAAGGGCCAGGGACATAGTTCAGTTAGTAGACTGTTTGCTTGGGTTCAGTTCCCAGCACTGCACAAAATGCTACTCTGTTATCTTCTCACCAAAAGTATGTATGGTTAAGGTACAGGTGTATTAGGATAATTACCATAAGTAAAGAGATTGTGCCAGGCAACCCCATACTCAGAGGTTCAACAGAGGGACTCATGAAGCTCAACACAGAATTCTATTCATGGCTATGATTATTGAAGTGATAGAATCAACAAGATCATAACAAGGAATGATATAGGTGGAGTCAGGGAGAATCCACATCCAGACTTCCCTGTGATTTCCCCATGAAGGGTCGCAGAGAGCACATTTCTAGTCACAGATATGTAGCAATATGAGTGTAGTGCTTCTGAGGAGAGAGGCCCAGGACAGACTTGGTGACCCAGGACTTTTACTGGAGGCTGGTTACACAGGCACGCTCTGCCTAGCACATATACCAAACTCAAATCCCTCAGAAGAAAACAGAAGTTCAGCAAAAACCATATGATTTGCATAGTTCTCGGTACAAGGAGCAACCTTTCTCAGTTAGAACTGACAGGACATCAAAGGTCCCAGTTCTTACCTGCCAGCTACAGGTTAACTGCCCTGGCTTGCCTAGTGTAGTAGCCTCAGACCTCCTGTGTTAACTCTTTTCAGCCAGGAGTGAAAAATAAAGATATCAAAACCACTACCCAAGGAAAAGAAATCCTAAAAGACAGTGGAAGAGGACTAAAGACTCTCTTAGAAACAAGCTCAACAAGGTCTCAGGGGACACCGAAAAAAAGTGAGGATATACTGACACCCACATCTCCTCTAAGTTAGACTCCTTCAGTGAGGAGCCCTCGGCCAGTAAGGCCTGATTACTTTGAGGTGGGCTCGGAAATTTCTGGCTAGAAGCATTTCAGTCACCCCTCAAGGCCTTTCACTTGCCTTCCATGTGGAAATAGACTCTTGGTGCTTCCTGGAGTCAGGGTTTATCACACAGGGTCATGCACATGTTAAGCAACCAACCACTGTTTCATTATCCTACATCCGCAGCCCAGGATGTCCTTGAAGGAGAGGTGAAGGGAAGAATAGATGAAGTGCAGATTCTTCGACTTACTTTTTGCCCTAGGCACTGAAGGAGTTGTCACAGATCCCAGAAGCTTGCATGTCATCAAGAACAGAATCCATGACACCCTGGAAGTCCTGAGTGGGCTACTGCTATTAGCCAGATCCGATTTGACTGGTATCTCAAGCAAGGTGGAAGGATCTGTTCACTTTTCCAGATCTTTTTGGAAGAGGTCATTACAACAAATCAACTAGAATATATTTGAAAAAAAAGTAGAAGATTATCTGGTTTCCCATAACTGTAAATTGCTATGACATAAGAATTTGTACACCAACACACCTGTTATCCCACCACTGGGAAGGTAGAGGCAGAGATCAGAAGTTTAAGGTCATCCTCAGCTATTTAATAGCTAGTTCCAAACCATCTTAGGCTACATAACACACAGGGCCAAAAACAAACAAACAACAAGAACAAAAAAAAGCTTTACTTTTGACCAGCAAATTACAAAACATATAATTATAGTAAAGGATACACAGTGCTTATAAGAAATAGATAAAAAGGGCTGGGAGATTGCTCAGTGGTTAAAGGCACATGATTGCCAAACCTGCCAGCCCAAGTCCAATTTCCCAGCCCTCATGTAAAAGCCAAATGGGCACTAGTTTGCAGCAGCAAGAGACCCTAACACGCCCATGCGCACACACATGCAAATAAATAAATAATGAAAATAAATGGCTATTTGGAATTCCTGAGCTACCCTACCTTCTTTGACTTTTCCATTTTCCCTCCTCCTTTGCCCTTCCTGGAGTCACCCATCAGCTTCCTGCACATCCCTTTCCCCCTTTCCGTCAAGACGAACTTACAATCTGATTGTACTTTCTAAAAACTCAAATAACTGGAAAAAAAGTTTCCTTTTACAGTAATAGCTCCCTGATTTCTGAAATGTAAGGTTCTATCTCACCCACAGATTGTTTCTACTAAAAACTACATGTTTGTAAGTACAGATACTTGAAGTTTCCAAATTAATAGTTTGATTTTAAAGTTACCATTAGAAATCATCAAAGATCATAAAAATAAATGAATTCTCCTTGCTAAATGGTATCTTCAACACTCCCAGAAGAGGAATAAGAAATAACCCTAGTAAATTCTTACTTACTTCCACATAATAGAAACATTACGGTCTTTCAAGTCTTCAAGGATTTCCTTTTTATTTTGGTTTTTTTGTTTGTTTTGTTTTGTTTTGTTTTGTTTTGTTGGTTTTTCGAGGTAGGGTCTCACTCTAGCTCAGGCTGACCTGGAATTCACTATGTAGTCTCAGGGTGGCCTTGAACCCATTGGCGATCCTCCTACCTCTGCCTCCTGAATGCTGGGATTAAAGGCGTGCGCCGCCACGCCCGGCAGGATTTCCTTTTTTGACTGCTAGTCTCTCCACACGAGGAAGCCCAGTAGCCTGAATGAGCAGCTGGGATTCCTGGAGGAAACATTCAGGGTAAAGCCCTTCCAAGGAGGAAGCTCCACCTCACTCTCCAGGTTTCATCTTCACAGAAGTCAAATGATCTTTGTCCAAAAAAGTCAACTTAGAAACAAGGCTCACAGATGAATGACTAGCAGGGTAAGCCAGGCTCTGGGATAAGGTCACCTCCCACTTCCGTTGCCTTCCACTAAGGCAACATGTGAAGTCTCTAATAGAAGTTCCATTGGAAAAGCTGGAGAAAAAAAAAAAAAAAGCTTCCTCAAAAGAAAATAAACACATTTGTTTGGCCATGAAGACTAAAACTAGTTTCCAGAATCCCTAAGTAATCACGCACATTGGCACTGCCTTCCTTGAACCAGCCATGCAGAAGTGACAACCTGGCACATGCTCAGAAGACAGCACCTGAGAACAGGGATCACGTCATGTGAGTTGTTGAAGGCTGGGGAAGGTTGCTCTGCGGAAGCAAACCTTGGCAGTCAGGGGCAGAGAGTGAGGCAGAAACGCAACTCAGATATGGAAAGGTCTGCCGTATGGTGGAGAAAGCCACTCTGTCTAGAGAGCTAAATTTGAATTCAAAAAGTAGGAAGCAGTGACAGACCAATCACTATAAAAGAGAACTCACACGTTCGTGACCTCGCAGTCGTGACCTGAATAATACTGAGCCCATCAACATTTTGACATCAAAACAGGAGGGGCTGGAGAGATGGCTTAGGGGTTAAGGCGCCTGCCTCCTAAGTCTAAGAACAATGGTTCCAATCTCCAGCGGTTCCAATCTCCAGGTCCCACGTTTAGCCAGATGCAAAGTGACGCAAGGGCGCAATGCCACACTTGACCACAAGGGGGCGCACACATCTGGATTTCGTTCACAGCAGCTGAGACACTGCTGGCGCACCCATCTCTGTCTCCCTCTCCCTCTCTGTCTCTCTCTGGGTCTCTCTCCAAAAATAAATAAAAAATAATTTAAAAATTTAAAAAAAAAACAGAAGGAGGGGGCTGGAGAGATGGCTTAGCAGTTAAATGCTTGCCTATGAAGCCTAAGGACCCCGGTTCGAGGCTTGATTCTCCAGGACCCACGTAAGCCAGATGCACAAGGGGGGTGCATGCATCTGGAGTTCGTTTGCAATGGCTGGAGGCTCTGGCGCACCCATTCTTTCTCTCTCTCTCTCTCTCTCTCTCTCTCTCTCCCTCTGCCTATTTCTGTATCTCTCTCTCTCTCAAATAAATAAATAATAAAAATATTTTTAAAATATTTAAAAAAACAGAAGGAGTGCTTGGAAAAAGGAGGGTGCTCAATGCAATAGTGCTGTGGGAGGGGAATATGTTCAAATTATAGTATGGTCACTTATTAAAATTCTCAATTTAAAAAAGAAGGTAGTGGATGGTGAATGTCAAAATGCATTAAATCGAATACATAAAAATACCTTCTATTCATGTATAAAACTGTCAAAAAATAAATTAAGCATTTAAGGGTTTTTTTTTTTGTTGTTGTTGTTGTTGTTGTTGTTATTTTTGAAGTAGGATCACACGCTAGCCTAGGCTGACCTGGAACTCACACTATAGCCCAGGCTGGCTTCAAATTCACAGTGATCATTCTATTTCAGCCTCCTGAGTGCTGGAATTAAAGGCATGAATCACTACACTGGCCTAGAAATATTTTTAATTGAAAAAGAGATCACTCTCAACAAGCATTATTGCCCAGCAATGGACTGGGCTTCTCTAAGCAAGAGTTAGTTCCCCACAGCCTGAAGTGTTGGAGTCTTCTGTGGATTCATTCTGCACTTTGCATAATTTCAGTATATGTTTACTGGGGATGCTTAGCATTGACTACACGCAAGTGAATGAAATTGTCACACTTCCTTCTTTGATCTAAGCTAGATCTAGTGGGACACCATCAGATGTATAGAAGCGATTTGAGTATGCATACGGTAGGACTTGTGAAGTTTTTTCTAATCCTAAAAAACTAATTCTAGAAATAAGTAGTGATTTTTGTTCTGTAATTGGTGGAGTGCTTATATGTCTTCTTTGCTTACCAACAGTGAGCCAGCCAAGTTAATAACACTTAGCTTTGAAACAACCCAAAGCTAGCTTAGAAAATATTTGAGATAATATTAAAATCCTAAGTACAGGTCTCCAAAGTATATTCATGAACAAGATTCAAAGTCATTTTCCAAAATCGAGCTAGATAAAATCGTTCTTTTGCTTTGGGCCATGGTTCTTATAACTCACTCATGTATGAATTTTATGATTAGATAATATTTTCCTCTGGAAAAATGAAAAATTATGTTTTGCAAGTAAGAAAGAAACATAAGGCTAATTTAAAAAAATACTGAACTGGAGTTTAAAAAATGATTAACATTTAGTCCAAGAATTAAGTTCTTTAATGCACAAAAGTGGTTAAGTACAGCCTACGTCTTGCCTATTAATTATGATCAGTGAAGTTTATTCTTTAATTGGTTTCCTTATCAGCACATTTCACGGTATGATCTCTTTAGCTCAATCTGAATTTAACAATCCTGATTTCAGATTGAACTCATGAAAGGGTTTGGAATCTGTCCTCTTGCTCCTGAAATGGTACCTGAGATTCAGGCTGGCTTGGCATAAGGCTGGCTTGGCCTGAGGCTGGGGGAGAAGCACCAGGGACATTCCAGAGGCTGAGCTCTGCGCCTGCCAGCTTGGCTCCGGGCAACACAGAATTAGCAAACGTGTCTTCATGAGACTTCATACATAAATGTTCATTTTATCTCTCTTTAAAGTTTTCTTTAATCACTAATAAAAATCTATCAGCAAAACAGTATTAGTCAGTGCTAGAATGTTAGAAGTTTAAACAGAAAAAGAAATGAGAGCTGGAAAGATGGCTTAGTAGTTAAGGTGCTTGCCAGCAAAGCCAAAGGGCTCAGGTTTGATTCCCCAGTACATATGTAAAGACAGATGCACAAAGGGGTGCGTGCAGTGGGGTTCATTTGCAGTGGCTAGAGGCCCTGGTGCACCCATTCTCTCTCTCTCTCAAATAAATAAAATATTTTTAAAAAGAAATGAAATGTCAAGGTCTAAAAAGTCAAAAGTGGCAGGAGGGAATCTAATAGTCAATTTCTAGACAAGAAGAAAGTGTTCATTCCTGGCTTTACTGAGGTATAATTGAATGTGCAGCTCAGTTCCCCGTATTTGTGAAGTTCCTAACTTTCTTGCTGCTACTAATATCTAATTTCATACATTATGACTGGTAAAGAGGCCTGGGGTGATTTTTACCTTCTTAAATTTGTTTTGTGACCTAATATGTACTTCCATGTGCCCTTGAGAAGAATGAGTATCCTCCTACTTCAGGGAAGAAGGCTATCCATATGATACTTGTTCTCTAATGTTTTTCAAGTCAGACACTTCCTCTTTCATTTTTCTGTCTGGACATTCTACTTGTTATTTGAACTAAGATATTAAAGTCTACTGCTACTATATTGCTATCAATTTTTATCTTCAGATCTATCAATATTTGCTTTTATAGATTTAGGCGATCTCATGTTGTATATGTACATATACTATATATATTCTTGTTAAATCTTATATAGAATATATATAATTTTGTTAAATCTTCCTGTTGAAATGACACTTTTATCATTGTATATAATGAACTTCTTTGTCTCTAAAGACAGTTTAAATATAAAGTCTATTTCTTGTGATATAGCCATTCCTGTTTTCTTTTGGTCACTTGCATAAAATGTCTTCATCCTTTCACTTGTGTGGGCATCTTTAAAGCTAAAGTGAACCTCTTAGAAACAAAATATCACTGGATCTTATTTTTATTTATTTTATTTTATTTTATTTTATTTTATTTTTAAAACATTTTATTTATTTATTTGAAAGAGAGGGAGAAAGAGGGAGAGAATGGGCATGCCAGGGCCTCTAGCCACTGCAAACAAACTCCAGATGCCTGTGCCCCCTTGTGCATCTGGCTTATGTGGGTCCTGGAGAATTGAACCTGGGTCCTTTGGCTTTGCAGGCAAACACCTTAACTGTTAAGCCATCTCTCCAGGCCCATGGATCTTATTTTTAAAAAATACACCCAGCTACTTTTACTTTTGAATGATGAGTTTAATCATTTCCACTTTGGATGATAAATAATCAGTGCTATTTTACTAACCTTTTCCATTTTACAGTCCTTTCTTACTTTTTACTTTGTGATTTGATGATTTATTTTGTAATGACATGCTTTGATGCCTTTCCCCTTATCTTTTTTTGTTTTGTTTTGTTTTTATTTTTCAAGGTAAGGTCTTCCTCTAGTCCAGGCTAACCTGGAATTCACTCCGTAGTCTCAGGGTGGCCTCAAACTCACAGCGATCCTCCTACCTCTACCTCTCAAGTGCTGGGATTAAGGGCGTGCACCACCACACCCAACTTCCCCTTATCTTTTGTGTTTTAACAAGTTTTTCTTTGTGCTTTGAGGCTTACATAAAGTGTCAGGGTTTTAAACTGTTTTAAACTGTTTTAAGCCAGTAAGAGCTCCAAGCACAGCCAGGTGTGGCAGAGCATGCCTATAATCCCAGCACTGGAAGGTGAACACAGGAGGATCAAGAATTCAAGGTCATCCTCAGCTACATAGTGAATTCAAGGTGATCCTAAACTACATGACCAGCCTACCAAAAAAAAAAAAAAAAAGCTTCAAGTGTTTACCAATGTCACAGTTTAAATATATAACCATATACAAACTATTATAGCTATAACTTTGGGTTGTTTTGTTGTTGTTGTTGTTGTTGTTGTTGTTGTTGTTTATTTATTTATTTGAGAGCGACAGACAGAGACAGAAAGAGGCAGAGAGAGAGAGAATGGGCGCACCAGGGCCTCCAGCCACTACAAACGAACTCCAGATACATGCACCACATTGTACACCTGGCTTACATGTATCCTGGGGAAACAAGCTTCAAACCAGGGTCCTTGGGCTTCATAGGCAAGCATTTAACCGCTAAGCCATCTCTCCAGCCCTGGGTTTTTTTTTGTTGTTGTTGTTGTTGTTTTGTTGTTGTTGTTGTTGTTGTTGTGTTTTTTTGTTTTGGTTTTTCGAGGTAGGATCTCACTCAAGCCCAGGCTGACCTGGAATTCACTCTGTAGTCTCAGGGTGGCCTCGAACTCATGGCAATCCTCTTACCTCTGCCTCCCAAGTGCTGAGGTTAAAGGCGTGCGCCACCACGCCCCACCTGGGTTGTTTTTTTAAAAGGAGTATTTGGAATTGAATCTAGGGCCTCTCATATGATAAACAAGCACTCTACCTCTCAGCCATATCCCAAACCTTCTTTTTACTTTTTATTTTAAGACAGAGTCTTACTCCATTGCCCAGGCTGATCTTGAACTTACCCAGTAACCCAGGCAAACTTTGAACTTGGGATGCTCCAGCCTCATTCTTCCAAGTAGCTCAATTTTCAGGCCTGGCTTATTTTTAATATTTTTGTCTCTTTACATTTATTCTAGAGATAAAAACTATTACACAGCACTGTTAGAAGATTGGACAATCTTGAACTTGGCTGCATATTTACTTTTACCAATAAGTTTAGGAGGCTTATACTGAAAACGCACTTGTAGCCTTCCACGTGACATGTCACTTTTCTCTCGGTGCTTTCAAAGTTCTCTGTCACTAATTTTTTTAAATCATCATGTGTCTCTTATACAGTCTTACTTGTTTAAGAACCTTTGAACTGCAGAAACTTGGATGTCTCTATCCCTCCCAAGATTTGAGACATTTTCTACCATTATTTCTGTAATAAACTTTATTTCAATTTTTCTTCCCTAAGACTCTCATAATACATATACAGGTATGCTTGGTGATTTCCATAAATCCATAAGCTTTCCTCATTATTTTTCATATTTTTTCTTTTTTTATTTTATTCTCTGACTGGATAACTCAACTTATCTGTGAGGTTCTTCCTTTTGCTTGCTGAAGTCTATTACCTATTTGGGTTTTCACATGAATTTGTCAGTTAAGTTACTATGTTCCAGCATTTCCATTAGATCCTTTATTTCTATCTCTTTGTTGATCTTCTTTTGTTGATGTATTATTTCCCTGACTCAATGAATTGGCTTTGTTGTCTTATAGCTCACTGAGCTTTCTTTAAAAATTATATTTAGAGCCAGGCGTGATGGTGCACACCTTTAAAATTTTTATTTATTTATTTATTTGCAAGCAGAGAGAGAGAGAGATAGAAGAGGCAGACAGAAAGAGAATGGGCATGCCATGGCCTCTAGCCACTGCAAACGAACTCCAGATGCATGTGCCCCTTCTGCATCTGGCTTACGTGGGTCCTGGAGAATTGAACTGGGATCCTTTGGCTTAGCAGGCAGACACCTTAACTGCTAAGCCATTTCTCCAGCCCCTGGTACACACCTTTAATCCCAGCAGTTGGGAGGCAGAGGTAGGAGGATCACTGTGAGTTCAAGGCCACCCTGAGACTACATAGTGAATTCCAGGTCAGCCTGGGCTAGAGTGAGACCCTACCTTGAACTCCCCCCCCCAAAAAAATTCTATTTTAAGCCAGCATGGTGGTGCACACCTTTAATCTCAGCACTTGGGAGGCAGAGGTAGGAGGATTGCTATGAGTTTGAGGCCACTCTGAGACTCCATAGTGAATACCAGGTCAGCTTGAGCTAGAGTGAGACTCTACCTCTAAAAACTAAATAAAATAAAATAAAATAAAATAAATTATACTTAATTTTCTTGTCAGGCAGTCCATGGGTCTTCCACTCCTTGGAGTTTGTTACTGAAAACTTCCTGTGTTTCTTTGGCAGCGTCACGTTTCCTTTGTCGTTCATGTTCTATGAAGTCACTCAGCTTCACATTGGAGGGACTAAGGAGTCCTTCCAGTGTTTACTAAGACATTACCAGTTGTGCTGGTTAGAAAATTTGGAGGTCTCTTAAAGCTTTGCTGGGGAGACATCTGCTCTAGTTTACTCACTCCAGCAAGGTGTACTTTATGAAAAGTTTGCTATCAAATAAAATGATAGCTTGTTCACTATGTAATTTTCAATCCTGAGTGTGCTGGGTCTAAGCACAATCAATGTGTCACTGCTGGTAAGTAGGCTCAGATAATTCAGTACTGAGGGACCCTGGTCACACACTCTAATCCTAGCAGGTGCCATAAATGTGCAAATTACGAAAGATAATACAGATAATTGAAGCTTTAGTAAATTGGATACTGCCTGGTTCACTATGAATTCCAACAAAACTCTCTGGTTGGTTATATTGGCTGAGGGTCACAATTATGTAACTGCTGAATTTGGCACATGGAAAATCAACAGCCTAGGTAGGGTTCCAGCTGAACTGGGTCTGAGGCCCCATTGTGTCCTGCTCTCAACCCTTTCCTCTAGTGCCTTCAGCAGTAGCCCTCCTTTCTCTGTATCTCTAGAACTTCTCCCAGTCCCTTACTAGGCCGCCAGCTATCATTGTGACTTCCTGTCACTCTGCCCACCCGAAGTGGAAAGAGGTTAAGTGAAAGAGTTGTCTTCTCCAAGCATTACAGTCTTTCTTTCTTTTTAGTCCTTTTAGCTAACTCTAAAAGCCTGACTTCACAAACCGTAGACACACTGATGATAACACAAGTAATGAGAGTAAAGGTTTTCAGAGCTGGAGGCATAGGTAATACCAACTCCAATTGCACGCTTAGCCTTCATCCTAGGATAGCATCTGCCTCCTCAAAGGAGATCACTAACTTCCTTCGGGCTCAGACTAGGTCCCCGTGGCTTCAAGTACCACAATCTAGAAAACAGGAAAATTGTCATCATTTTCTTCTTTGAAACATAATTTCTTTGGTATTGGAGGTCCACATTCTTCTACCAAGAATTCTGAGCTAGAAGGGGCTCCTGAGAGCCAATCAAGGTTTATAACTTTGCTTGCAGAACCTGAATTAAAATGACACAAGGATGTAAGCAATGTCTATTTATCTTACTTGCTATACATTACCTATCATATTCCTATATTGAGCTTAAAATGACATTATGCTGAATTATAAGCCTGGAAAGTTATGTATTGTGAAACATATCTGTCCAAAAGTAGTTCTAAATCCCAAAATATATCTGGTCCTGTGGATTTTGGATAATGTCCTAATGACCTCTAAGTTAATTCTCTAATTTTTCTTCATTATTTTCCTCAGGAGCTGGGTAATAATGTGTGACACATGGCTAAAAGGAGAAGGTCACATATGAGAGATAGAAGCACTCACACTTTAGTGGGAATATAATGAGAGAAGAGTGGACTCTCTCTTCAGGCCCCCTTGCTTTAGTCACTGAGCAATGTCTCCAGCCCCACTGCCCACCTTGTCTTGAGACAGTGTCTCTCACTGGTCTGAAGCTCATGAATTAGGAAAGCCCAGAGAATCTGTCTGTCTCTGCCTCCTCAGGGCTGGGACTACAAAGGTATACCATCATGCCTTGCTTTTTTTTTTTTTTTTAACATGGGTTCTGGAGATCAAATTCAGGTCCTCATGATTGCAAGGCAAGCACTTTATAACTGACCCGTCTCCCCAGCACCATCCAAAGCATTCGATATCGAACAATATTTAAATCTTAAAACATCAGTGGTACAGTGGGAGGTGGCATACACCTACAATCCCAGCACTGGAGAGGCTGAAGTGGGAGAACTGCCAAAAATTTCAAATTCGAGACCATTTGAGCATGTACCAGGCCATGAAGGATACATAACAAAACTGTGTATGTGTGTGTCTGAGAGAGAGAGAGAGAGAGAATGTTGCTTTAAAACAAAAGACCACAACTTTGCTGGAAAAGGATGGAAAGCTAAGGTCTAATAGTTGTAGTCCACATTTTTAAGAAAACTAGTCAAAAAGTTCTACATACCATACTTTTGAAAAAAATTGCCTGATGTTTTTGAAATGCTCAAGTTAAATTCTCCAAGTAGAACTAATAATAATAATGATAATAATGATAATAATAATAATAATGGCTACCTTCCTGAAATTAAGAAATCCTAGGATCCTATAGTCTCAATACAATCCAAGGAAATTAAGCCTTGGAGCTATACTAACCCTGTTTGTGTCAGCAGTCAATAAAGAGGGGACAGTTCCAGAAAGCAAAGAGCTAAGCACCTTTAATTTTTTCGCATGTCATCTGGGAATGAGGAGCTGAACATCAGTGGAAATGGGAAGCTGTGGAGAGAAAGCACATATTAGGATCACTTACTTGTGCATGTGAACAGTTTGCATTGACTGTGTAATGCCAGGAAGAAAAGCTCAGCTGGTGCTATAGGGTAATCCTCAGCAAAGAACAGCAGAAAAATAAACAAACTGCTAAATGGCATCATAGGAGCATCCGACTTTCTACGAGCCGTGAGGAGCTCGGGCGGGCAAGGCGGGCCTGAAACCAGCAGTCAGCACCCTCAAGAGTAGCAGAGCAAGGTCAGGGAGGCTCGAGTTCTGGACTCAGTAGAGTTGCTAAGTGTGGAAATTTGAAAATATAGAAAATCTGAAAAGTTATTAACTGGAGAGAATCAGTCTTATAGGCCTTAATTCACTGTCTAAAATTGTCAAGCCTGGATCTTGGTACTGAGGGGAAGAGAAGTACATTACAAAGACGCGTGGGATACAGGTCCTTGTCAATGGGAGACAAGCCTGTACACATACAACTGTGTACCAAGAATGACGCGGCAGGTAACTGTTCTGTAAGACTCAGGGGAGACGTTTTACATGCTTTCTATGTTTTAATTCACTCGGTTATCACAACTGCTTTTACTTCTTTTGTTTTTATTTTTTTCAAGGTAGGGTCTCACTCTAGCCCAGGTGGACCTGTAACTCACTCTATAGGACTCAAACTCACAGTGAGCCTCCTACCTCTGCCTCCCAAATGCTAGGTTTAAGGCATGCACCATCATGCCAGGCTGATTTTACTTTACCCCTAGGCAGGGAAACACACAGAGAAAACTAAAGTTCACAGAAGCTAAATAATTTACCCATAGTCACGAGACTCAGAAGTCATATATTAAGGATATTATTTCAGGTTCCAGAAACCTTCAATATTGATACCTATAAGGTAGAATCAAAAGGTTTATTTCTAACGATGATATGGGAGGCAGCATGAGGTGGGGAAGTAGGGAAAGACCCAGCAGGTATGTCCAACCCACAGCCCACACGCAGCCCCTGACAGGTATGAATGCCACCCATCCCAAAACCACCATCTCAAACATCCATGACATTTGTTTTGAAACTCGATTATGTGGTTCTCAAGCATGAACTCTGTAGGTGGCAATGACATGTACCAGTGTCAAAGGTTAGGCATGCCTGCTGGAGAAACTGAGAGTAGCTGAGTTGTATGCTGTCCGATGGACTCCACTTAACCTCCCTCCCTGGACTGTTTCCTTATCTACAAAAAAAAGTGAGATGGATGGTGTCATCTCAAAAATCCTTGGAGTCTTTGAATCATATTGGAATTCACTTCTTGTGAAATCTCTAGAGTTACTATATCACTGATGGTAGGGGAGTGTGGCAAGGTTTAAACAAAAACAAGGCTAGATTAGTGTGGTATAAGCTGGACCTTCGTGACTGTTGAGATGAGGTTTTCCTCATAGGTTTTTCGTGAGTACTAAATAATCTGTGTGAAGCTAGGGCCCAGCATATCTGAAGTACTTCTTTTTTTCTTTGATTGCATATAAAGTCCCAGTCCTTGAGCTCATCTACATGGACATTATTAAGTTCCTTCTGAAGGTTGAGGGAAAGTGAAATACAGAATCTGTGCAGTTATTAAGTCCTTTTCACAATCTAAAAGGTTCTAATTTGCCATGCAGCTATCTTATATTAAAATGCTGCTTGCTTCTCTCAATCCATTTGATTATGCAACTAAGTAGCATTTTAAGTACCCACGTGATAAACTAGGAACCAGAAGATGAAGATTCCTACTGTGCACATGCCAGTAAGTTTGGACAGATATTTATGATGTTATAGAAAATAACAACAGCAGCAACAAAACCATGGCCAAAGGTAACATTTTTACTAAAGTATGTGTGGTAGTTTGAATATATGTCCCCCAATATATTCAATGTTTTATTACTTTATAGTTTGCATCTGCAATCACCTTGCTAGAGGCAAGGTCACTGGGGGCTGGTCTTAAGGTGTGGTGATGGTTTGAGATTCCATTGTAAAGATATGCAAATGTGCCTAGCAGGAGTTCCTGAAGTGTGCTGTGTGACCTTTTGGCTGTAGTTTTACTCTGTGTGCTGTGGTGGCTGGTTGGCTTTCTCTCTCTCTGCTTGGTCCTGTGGAGAGCAGGCCGCTTCTCTTGCCATTATGGAACTTCCCCTGGATCTTTAAGCTTCAATAAATAATATCCCTTCCTCCATAACTGTGCCTGGTCTGGAAGTTCATCTCAGGGAACCTGAAGCTGTCTGCTACAGTAAAGTGGTACCAGGAGTGGGGTGAGATGAACCTGACCGTGTGGATATTCGTCTTTTGGAACCTTTGTTTTGGAGGAATGGGCATGGACTTGGTGCTTGCAACTGAAGATGCCTTCTGGAGTGGTAAGCCAAGTTTTATGGACTATTCTGATGAGAGTTTGAGAATGCTAAGTGCAGATAGTATTGAACTTCGAGGCTTGGCTTATGAGCTTTCTAAGGGGAAGGAAAGAAGGCAGAGGACTTTGTTGGAACTGGGCTACTGGCATAAGGGATGGCTACGTTCCGCTATCCAGGCCCAGAGTGTTTGATCAAACTTAAATTTGTAATGGACTGATGTACTTGGCTAAAGATATTGGACTGAGAGATTTAAGATTTTAAGTTGGAAGACTTGAAGCAAGTTAAAAGTAGAAGCATTGAGGCTGGTTTAACTGCTATTGTCAAACACATTAGCAATCTTAAGGAAGGTGGAAGGAAGGTGGCCAGACTTGATTTACATTAAAACAATGGAGAGGATGCCTGAGGAAAGACTGTTAAAAATGCAAATTCTTGGAAAGAGTTGACTGGAGAAGGAACCTGCTTTTCAAGGCTATGGTTTATTTTGTCCCTGGATTAAGAATATGGCTGTGTCCTGCACACCTGGTATTAGTTTTGGAAGCATGAAAAATGCATGGAGTGGTCATGAATTGCACACGGTTCCAGGAGCTGCTGCTGAGATGTGGCATGACGTAGGGCATGAAGTCCCTGAGGAATAGGCTGGAAGAGCCTTTTGGAAGATGGACCGTGGTTTGCATGGAGACCTGAAGATGTTTTGGATATACCAGGACTGTGCAAAAGGGCTACCATGGAGTGCAGTGTTGGTGTGGGCTGAAAGTTTTCCCTGGTGACTCTGCCCAGCTGGAGGGGCGGAATTGGAAAACCTGGAGACTGTCAGTCTCTGGTTATATTGAACTTGAACTGCAGAAGTTTGATGACTGCTGATGGTGGTTAAGTTTGCATTATTCTAGTCTCTCCTTGCTATGCCTTATACCAGTTAAAATGTTTACTCTGTGCCTTTACATGTTGAAAGTATTTAACTTGTTTGCTTTTATAGGACTCACTATCTTAAGTTGATCAAGACTGTGAGAACCTTTGAAATTGGACTGAGTACAATTTACGATGTGTGATAGTTATAAATCTACTGGGGGCCAGGAGCTAAATATATTGTGGCCAGGGGCGGAATGTGGTAGTTTGAATATATGTCCCTCAATATATTCAATGTTTTATTACTTTATAGTTTGCATCTGCAATCACCTTGCTAGAGGCAAGGTCACTGGGGGCTGGTCTTAAGGTGTGGTGATGGTTTGAGATTCCATTGTAAAGATATGCAAATGTGCCTAGCAGGAGTTCCTGAAGTGTGCTGTGTGACCTTTTGGCTGTAGTTTTACTCTGTGTGCTGTGGTGGCTGGTTGGCTTTCTCTCTCTCTGCTTGGTCCTGTGGAGAGCAGGCCGCTTCTCTTGCCATTATGGAACTTCCCCTGGATCTTTAAGCTTCAATAAATAATATCCCTTCCTCCATAACTGTGCCTGGTCTGGAAGTTCATCTCAGGGAACCTGAAGCTGTCTGCTACAGTATGGGAAAGAGAATAAACAGAAAGTATTATTCAAAAACCCTTTGTCATGATTAAAAATTATAACCTCAAATATTATGTAAAGCAGAGATAAAGAGGATTTACAAACAGAAAAGAATAGAGACAAAAATACATTTATAGGGCTGGAGAGATGACTTAGCAGTTAAGGCGCTTGCCTGCAAAGCCAAAGGACCTAGGTTCAATTTCCCAGTGCCCATGTAAGCCAGATGCACAAGGTGGCCCATGCGTCTGGATTTGTTTGCAGTGGCTGGAGGCCCTGGCACACCCATTTTCTCTCTGTCTCTGTTTGCCTCTCTTTCTCTCAAGTAAGAAAATAAATAAATAAAATATTTTAAAATAAAAATATTTTTTAAAATACCTTTATAGCCAGGTGTGGTGATGCACACCTTTCATCCCAGCACTTGGTAGAGGTAAGAGGATCCCTGTGGGTTCCAGGTCAGCCTGGGCTAGAGTGAGACCCTACCTCAAAAAAAAGCAAAATAAAAGAGAAAAGAAAATTACATTTATATCCCAGAGAAAAAAGGTAATTTCTGTGCATGTTATTTTATTTCAGAGGAAAGAAGAATGCATGTTGCTTTATCTCATTTGTTACATTACTAACTCAGAAAACATTTTTTTTTTTTTTTTGCTTTTTGGAGGTAGGGTCTCACTCTGGCCCAGGCTGACCTGGAATTCACTCTGTATTCTCAGGGTGGCCTCAAACTCATGGCGATCCTCCTACCTCTGCCTCCCGCGTGCTGGGATTAAAGGCACAGAAAACATTTTTTAATCAGCTTTAACTAAAGAGAGTTGAAGCCTTTCCTTTTTTAGTGTTTATGTATTTATTTGCAAGCAGGGAGAAAGAAAGATAGAAAAGAGACAAACAGAGAGAATGGGTGCACCAGTACCCCCATCCACTGCAGACAAACTTCAGATGCATGTGTGACTTTGTGCATCTGGCTTTATATGGGTACTGGGGAATTGAACCCTGGTTGTTAGGCTTTGCAGGCAAGCACCTTAACCACTGAACCATCTTTCCAACCTAAAGCCTTTCTTTTTATTTGTTAAAATTGAAGCTTAACTTGCATTTATTAAAATATTCAGAGAATTTGATCAATGTGCACATTCAAGTAACCATTCAGATCAATGTATTGAACATTTCCATCACTTCCAAAACCCTCCTCAGTCCACCATTCGCCCTTTTTAGTGTGCAGATAGCGAAGGAAGAAGGTGATGAGCAACAGAGCCTGGAGCCTGCTTTCACTGAGTGCTCTGCTGTGGGCTTTAGAGCTCTCATTGCATGCCTTACTCCTTGGAAAGTGAGTGAGTGAGCATCAGATCCCCAAGCCTCTAAAGTATGCATTCCCACAGAGATTAAACTGAAAACCAGAGCCTGGGTTTAGCACAGGAAGCCTTCAAATTTCTGCCATAAATGTTGCTTTACTTCTGAATTCTTTCTGAGAGCTAAACAGTTAAGGCAAGCACCAGGTGAATTTAGGCAGATTGTGGACATAAGTTCAATGAGGTCAGAACAAAACTGCTGCTTCGTGATTAATAAAGTCAAGATAAGTAGTCAGCAATTACTCAGACCCAAACCTTGATTGGGTCACGAAGCTGTCAGCTCCGCAGATGCTCTGGTCTCCTATCAATGCAGCGTGAGCTAGAAATGTTTTCAAGCATTTGTGATAATTTGACATTACTGCATACATTTGTTTTCCCCTCACCTTTCTAAGATGTTGGAAGTATAATGAGTGACAGAGGGTAGGCCTTGGACAACAAAGCAGTCAGACCCAAGGCATCAGTTAATCAGATACCTGTTCTAAACAACTGGGCTGCACAGTACTAGCCACTGGAGGTGGATGAGGCAGCACACACCTGTCATCTCAGCACTTGGAAGGCTGAAGCAGGATGATCACGAGTTTGAGGCCAGCCTGAGCTACATATTGAGACATTGTCTCAACTCCTTATCCCCTACATACTATATAGAGATACTATAAATACTATATACAGAAATTTTAGAGTCACCTTTAGGAAATGAAAGGAGACTAATCTAACTATGCTAGAACCACAGGACTAGATCAGGACTGTCCTGCACACTCCCTAAGAGTTCACGTTGCTTCTTCATTCCAATGACTCTTAACTAATTAAGCTAAAGCTTTTGTAGTAACAAAGTCATCTGAAGGGGGGGGGGGACAAGGAGGCATGAGAGAGTAGGGCTGATAATTTAGCAAGTTAAGTATATCTATGACTATGATATAAAGACACAGCCTTGGGCTGGAGAGATGACTTAGCAATTAAGGCGCATGCCTGTGAAGCCTAAGGACCCAAGTTCAATTCTCCAGGACCCACATAAGCCAGATGCACATGGTGGCGCATGTATCTAGAGTTTGTTTGCAATGGCTAGAGGCCCTGGCATGCCCATTCTCACTCTCTCTGTCTGTCTCTAATAAATGAATAAATAAAAAATAAATAAAATTCTTTAAAAAATAAAATATAAATAAAGACACAGCCTTAACTTCAGACACAAGCAGATATCTTTAGCAACTTCTTCCAGCATGTGACATGACTGTTCTACACACTGCAGGACAGCTAATGAACTCAGGGAGGACAACATGTTTAATTTGTTAACAATAATTCTCTTGTCGGGCATGGTGGTAAATACCTTTAGTCCCAGCACTCAAGACGCAGAGATAGAAGTATCACTGTAAGTTTGAGGCTGGCCTGGGACTATAAAATGAGCTCCAGGTCAGCCTGAGCTAGAGTGAGAACCTTTCTCCAAAAAAAAAAAAAAAAGTCTGGTCAATAATAATGTAATAATGATTATCAACAGTCCAAATCAAGAAAATGTTGACACACTGTTCATAATACATATTGCAGTGTTTTTACATTCCTTAATCATTCTATATAAAGTAAGTGCATCTGCCATCCCTATTTTCCCCACAGAGGAAGAAATTGAGGTTAGAGAAGATGTTACTTGTCCAAGGTCGTAGATGGATATGAAGAGTATCAGGTCAGTCTGACTCTCAACCACTCCCTATCTACCTCCTGGTCAGAGCTCCTATTGCCAGGGCAACTCACAATGAGCTCAATCTTCCGGCTCATACAAAGGAGGTGTGTGCTGAAAGGACATTGCAAACAACCCCATTGACATCCAAAGGCAGAAAAATAAATATCATGGAACCGTCTGGGAGGGCTCCACAGTTATCACAGATCTCATCAGCTGCTTCTTGGTGCTATTTCAAAGAAATTTGTATGATATTTTCTTAAGCTCTGGAAGCTTGGAATTATGTCATACTCAGCATCTCTAATGGCTGATTCTCCTTCTGATATGTGTTTTAGTAGACAAGTTATTCCATATCTGTCAATATGCAAAGAGATGAATTTTAATGTAATTTCTTTGGTTATAATAAAAATTAGGGTTAATACTGATTTTAAGTAATCCATGACCTTAAAATACAGGAAAACATGATGCTTTCATTTGGAATATTTTAAAGTAGAAATGAATGCAAAGTACAAAGGGCTATTGGAAACAGTAAATAGCCTTGTTTGCTTAAATAGATTTCAATAATCATTCTATTCTCATGAATGTGATTGGTTTACAGAAAATTTATGTGTAAAAAATGCCTCCCCACCCTGCCTGCCAGCCCTGTCTGAGCAGGAGGACGTGGCCCCACCGAGGCTGAGTGTGGCTCTTCCTGAGCGGCAGCTCTGTTACGTTCCTGCTGTTCTCGGTGAAGAGATTCACATTCCAGCACAAAGCACAGAGCTGGGCCTGGAGCCCAGTTCTTTCTTCTAGCTGAGGGCCTTTCTGAAAGTTGGGTGGATATGGGGGAGGAAGGGCTCATGTGTGTCCCAAACACAAGGACAGGAAGCACAAAATGGCTGTCCCCTTCTCTTTCTCACCATTTGACACCATGACGTCTAGTGATGAAACAAAAATTCTATGTATGTACATATAGTAAATATCTGTTGATATGTCAGAATTCTACAAAGTCAAAGTCACATAGAGCAAGCATGGTACTTTTTGTGTCTTTATCCTCAACCCCCAAAATAGGGCCTGGTGCATAGAATGCATTCCAAAAGGGGAAGAAGAAAGGGAGAGGGAAGGAGGCTTCAAATGCTCAAATGAAAGATCTTTTGTTTTTGTTTGTGTTTTTGTTTTTCAAGGTAGGGTCTCACTCTATTCCAGGCTGACCTGGAATTCACTATGTATTCTCAGGGTGGCCTTGAACTCATGGTGATCCTCCTACCTCTGCCTCCCGCGTGCTGGGATTAAAGGTGTGTGCCACCACGCTCAGCAGGATCTATTTTTAATATTCAACCAAAAAGTGAATTAAGTCTATAACTGAGAAAAAGACAAAAACTTGGGCTGGAGAGATTGCTTAGTGGTTAAGGTACATGCTTGGGAAGCCTAAGGATCCAGGTTCAATTCCCCAGTACCTATATAAGTCAGATGTACAAGGTAGCACATGCATCTGGAGTTTGTCTGCAGTGGCAACAGGCCCTGATGTGCCCATTCTCTCCCTGTCTCTCCCTTTCTCTCCCTCACTCTTTCTTAAATAAATAAATATATTTTTTAAAGATAAAACTTTTCTTATTAACTTGAGTCTTCTGTCTGCCATCCTCTCAATCCTTCTGGAAGGAATACATTTTTTGAAATGAATAGTACTACATAGAGGGAAAAAATGGGCAACCGGAGAGATGGTTCAGCAGTTAAGGCACTTGCCGGCAAAGCCTAAGGACCCTGGTTTGATTACCCAGTACCCACGTAAAACCAGATGAACAAGGTAGCACATGCTTCTAGAGTTCGTTGCAGTGGCTAGAGACCCTGGCACGTCCATTGTTTCTCTCCCAATCTGCCTTTTTCTCTGTGTCTCAAAAATAAATGGCATATTTTTTTTAAAAAATGGAAGATGAGAAAATGCTAACAGAAATTGTCAAAATGGAAATTAAAGTAAAAAAAAGAATTTAAAAAAGCAAATAAAAAGTGTACAGTAAAAGTGGCAAAAGATAAGTAGTCCGCAGAAACAATGACTAAACATTAACTGCTTTGAAACAGCACAACAGCCATGCATGCCGGTACTGTCAACATTTCACAGGGAGAGAAGCAGAGCACACCAACCACAGTGGGAGGAAAGAGGGCGGCCAGTCTTCATACTGATGGCGTGATCCCCAAACAAGGCTACATGAATCTTTTAGCTAAGCTTAAAAAAATAAATAAAGTTGGGCATGGTGGCACACACCTTTAATCCCAGCACCCGGGAGGCAGAGGTAGGAGGATCACCATGAGTTCGAGGCCACCCTGAGACTACATGGTGAATTCCAGGTCAGCCTGGGCTAGAGTGAGACCCTACCTTGAAAAAAAAAAAAACAAAGGAGTGTCCCTGGCTCTAAATTGCTGTGTGTGGATTATAAACAACGACTCCTGAATCAGAGGCTCCAGAGACAAGCACTCTGCAGGTAGAGGTAGGAAGATTACTGAGTTCGAAGCCAGCCTGAGTGAGTTCCAGGTCAAGCCTGGGGTACAGTGAGACACTACCTGGGGGAAAAACCCCAGAAATGTCATTTACTCAAATGTCCAGTCATAAAGCCTGTGTTTGAGGACTGAACTATTCTCTGCACTGTAGCTGCTGGTCTCCAAAGATGGCCCAGTGACCTAACTGCAGGTAGTCACATCTTGAATTGAGTTTAGGCTGGTCCTTTGGCTCGTTCTTTTTAATGAGGTGCAGTGTGGTCGTGTGTGTATTCAGATGGGTAGCACCCCATGTGTGTGCTTGCAGAGACCAGAGAGAACATCAAGTGTCCCCCTACACCACATGTTTACTTGAAACAGAGTCTCTTACTAATTCCTGAACTTGCTGTTTTCATGCATCCCAGTGATTCTCTGGTGGCTCCATTCCCCACAGGACTGGGGTGTGTGTGTGTACAGACATGTGTGGCCAGGCCCAGCTATCCGCATGGGTGCTAGGGAATGGGTGCTCAGGAAGCTTAAGGCCCCCTTAGGCCCTCAGCTTGTATGAGAAGCTCTCTCACATGCTGAGCCATTTCCCCAGCCCAGCTCACCTCTGATGAATAGAATGTAGCACAGCTGAAGCAGCATGGCCTCTACTGCTAGCTCAGGGAGGCTTGGAGATTCAACCTTGGTTTGTATGACTCAACTTGGTTTGGATGAAGACTTCAAGTTAGAAATACCCAGCTGTACTTAGATCTCCTTGCTATAAGAAGTCAAGGCTAGCCCCATCCGTGGAGTGCCATGCGGAGACTGAAATGTTCAGCTGGCCTCAGTCCTTCCAGTTCTCCCAGCTAAGGCCCCAGCCTCAGCATCTTGCACATCTGGCTCAGCTGAATCTTCAGATGACTCCAACTCTAGGCTCCATCTGACTTCACTTGAGAGTCCACAGTGACAGCCATCCAGCTGAGCTCTGTCAGATCACAGACCTGTAATAAGTAATAATAATCATTGCTTTAAACCCCCACATTTTCAGGTGGTTAAGTTACATAGAAACAGAAAACTGAAAAATACAGCCACCCAAAAGAACTCTAAATTCATAGATTAATTTCCCCACCAATTTCACACCTGAAGACCCCAGTTGGCTTTTCCCCAACATACTTAAAAAGTGTGCATCTCAGGCTGGAGAGATGGCTTAGCGGTTAAGGCGCTTGACTGTGAAGCCAAAGGACCCAGGTTCAATTCCCCAGGACCCATGTAAGCCAGATGCACAAGGTGGCACATGCATCTGGAGTTTGTTTGCAGTGGCTAGAGGCCCAGGCTCTGTCTGCCTCTCTCTCTCTCTCTCTCCCCCTCTGTCTCTCTCTCTCTCTCTGCTTGCAAATAAATAAACAAAAATAAAGACTTTTTTTAAAAGTGTGCATCTAGAGCTGAAGAGATGGCTTCACAGTTAAGGCATTTGCCTGCAAAGCCAAAGGGCCTCGGTTCAATTCTCCAGGACACACGTAAGCCAGATGCACAAGGTAGCACATGCATCTGTAGTTCGTTTGCACTGGCTGGAGGCCCAGCGTGCCCATTCTCTCTCTCTCTTTCTCTCTCTTCTCTCTCTCTCTCTCTCTCTCTCTCTCCCTCTCTCTCCTCTCTCTCTCTCTCTCTCTCTCTCTCTCTGTGTATGTGTGTGTGTGTGTGTGTCTGCCTCTCTCACTCTCTCAAATAAAAATAAAGTTTAAAAAAATTTTTGTAAGTGTGTATCTCTGCCTTTAGCAACAAGTGTTCTTCACTGTTCAATCTCCTACAATCATACAAGAGCCCCACTGGAAGTCAGGAAAACTGGGTCTTCATCCTCTTGGGACCGCTGTGGTTCTGACTAAGTCACTAATCTCCCTGAAGCTCTGGCTCTTCTTGAAAAAAATGATTACAATTTGATTTTTAAAATATTTTTTATTTATTTGCAAGCAGAGAGAGATTGAGAGAAGTAAGACAGAGAGAATGGGTGCCCCAGGCCTCTAGCTGCTGCAAACAAACACCAGATGCACAAGCCATTCTGTGTATCCAGCTTTATGTGGGTACTGGGGAATCAAACCCAGGTTGTTGGGTTTTGCAGGCAAGTGCCTTAACCACTAAGACATCTCGGCAGCCCAGGATTTGATTCTTAAATGTTGTTTAGTGTGAAGTAGACAACAGTTTCCCCTGGCCCCAAGAAAAATTAAGACAAGCACGTATAGTGAAAACTGTCCAAACTAAGAATTCTAACCGCAACAGGAGAGAGGACAGTGAGGTAGAATTGCAACATTGGCGCTATTGTTAGAAGCCTAAGTTCAAGTGCCAGGTCCATCCCTCACTAGTGCTGAGAGCTTGGACTCCCTCAGAACCAGTATGGACCTGATCAGGATGATCCCAAGGACCTTGCGAATTCACAGGTGTGAGCAATGCATTCACCTTTTAGAAAATCTACATGAGTTCTGAAATTGGGACTGAATTTTAATGCATTGTTAATGTGGTATGTTAGCTTCATTACTGTGACAAAATGGCTGAGGTAGTCATCTTAGAGAAGGCAGGGCTTACAGTTTTAAAGGTGGCAATCCACGCTATCCACGATCAGTTGTGGCATTGTTTGTGGGTTGTCACCTGGAAGTGCATCTTAGCCACAGGACATGGAGGAAGCCGGTCAGCTTCTGCGGACTGCAAAACAAAAGAGAAGAAAAGGAGGCAGGACCCCAGTCTTCCCTTTGGGAGTAGTCCCCTGCCCCTAACTTCCTCCTACTACTCCTAAGGGTTTACCACCTTGTGTGTACTGCCATGGACTGGGCGCCCAGCTTTTAAACACATGGACTTTGGGAAACACTTATCCAAACTATAGTATAGTATAGTATAGTATAGTATAATATAGCATCATTTATTTAATTTCTAAGGAGTACTGACATGGAAGAGTTTTTGCATTGCTTCACTTTTCTCACTGAGCCGGATTTATACTAGTGTTTCTTTACTACCTGCTAGTCCCAAGACTCTGACCATCCTGCCTGTTCCCTTCTAACACGGGCACTAAGCTTAGTTCTTGCTTCATCTCTAAAGGAGAAAAATAGAGCATTTCAAATTTCCCAATATGCATTATACTTAGGTTGGAAAATATTGGTTCATAATTATTCTATTGATTTAAAAGGTAATCTTGGTTTTAAATGTCTCCACAATAGGAAATTCTATAGCCTACCATAGATTCATTCTAATGGTCAATGGTTGTATTTATAGAAAAGTTTCCTGTTTGGTAGATATTCAATACTGAACAGTTTTTGTGTAATACTTCTCAGCTTTTATCCTCACTTTTTTGTCTTAGAATTAAATCCTCCAGTGTTATTGTATAGCTTTCTTTTCATCTCTTTCAATCTCTTCCCATTTTCCACTGGATAGTTGATCTTAAATGAAAACAGGAACAGTCTGAGTTCCTGGAATTCTTCAGTTATGAATATTGTGCATAGTCAAATTATTATAGAGCTTCCAGATAAATATCTTCCAGAACATATCATCAGACAATATGCATAAAATTATAGGTATGTGAGGATACTTAATGCATACTCATTCTGACTAATAAGTACACACCCTGCCACATGTTCTAAATTAAATAACTATTTGGCCATTCATCACAACCAAAACTCCCCTCAAATTTCCAAACTTATTATTGGAATTCTGCCTCTGAGCTGATGCATAGTATATCAGATCAATGTTAAAAATAAGGCCAACAGTTGAGCAATATTCTAAATAATTATTTGAATAGATGCTTCCACCTCTGAAAAGATAAAATTATCATTTTCTTTTTCTTTTTTTTTTTTTTTTTTGTTTTTTGTTTTTTGTTTTGAGAGGTAGGGTCTCAGTCTGGTCCAGGCTGACGGCTGACCTGGAATTAACTATGTAGTCTCAGGGTGGCCTCGAACTCTCGGCGATCCTCCTACCTTTGCCTCCCAAGGCATGCGCCACCAAGCCCAGCTAAAATTATCATTTTCTACCAAAGTTATTTTAGTAGCTGGAAAAACTATTAGCTAGAACTCTTCTTTGATAACAAAAATAAAGATTTCTGGAGACCTAGAGGACCAAAAATGATAAGTTTCATAATAGCACAAAACTCAAAAAGCCTCCTAAAATATATTTTAAACATAATCATCTGTCTGTACCTTACATTATACCACAATAAGATTTCCCTATTGTTTGACTGCTGCTGCCTTTTTAAAATACTGTATTCCATCTAATTGTATGATAGCCCCAAGAATAAACAAATCAGGCAATGTCTTTGAAATTTAAGCAAATGTCAATGGGCAAAATAATGCTGTTTTCCTTCTTGTTCCTTTTGTTATTTCTCCTGCAAACCCCACCCCTTCTTCACTCCATTGCCTCCCCTTGCTCTTCCTAACTGAAGACCTCATCTCGGACACTAAAGAATGGGTTTTGGGGTATTTGAGTGCTCTTTAGCTGAGCTGTAAGCCCATGTTGGGTTCACCCTAAATACGTGTCCAATTCATCTATCAAAAGAAGCCTGACACCGGGCGTGGGCGCACGCACGCCTTTAATCCCAGCACTTGGGAGGCAGAGGTACGAGAATCACTGTGAGTTTGAGGCCAGCCTGGGACTACATAGTGAATTCCAGGTCAGCTTGGGTTGGAGTGAGGACCCTACCTTGAAAAAACCAGACAAACAAACAAAAATCATATGGCCCAGAATATCTACTCCTAGATATGCATCCAAAGAACTAAAAGCAGGGACTTAAACAGATATGGGGACACCAATGTCCATAGCAGTATGACCCACAATAGATGAAAGGGGGAAATAAACCAAATACTCATCAATAAATACATTAAACTGTGAGGGTGCAGGATGTACATAACACTGGAATATCCAGGACAACAAGAAAATGAAGTTTTGATATGTGCTATAACCTGGATAGATGTCAAAAACATTATAAGCTAGACACAGATGGGAAAAAGTTGCATGAATCCACTTACATGAGACACTTGAAGATAAATGCATATAGCTAGAAAGTAGAAATGAGTTATTGATGGCAGGAGGCCGGGGGAAGAGTTATTAATAAGTTTAATGGAGGCTTATATTGCAGATGATAAAAATTGGGGGCATAAGTAGTGGTAACTGTATAATATTGTGAATGTATTTAATGTCACTGAATGGCAAACTAACAATGGTTTAAATGATAAGTGTTATATTATGTATATTTTTGACAACTAAAACAATTACTTGAGAGGAAAAGCCATTAGGGTGTGGGGTTTGGAAGCTTGGCAGGCACTTGAGGTCTAAGGACAGAGTCATTCCTACTACAGAGGCTGGCAGGTTGACAGCCTCTTCTATACCCCAAGCCCACTCCCATCCTAAGCAGAGTGAAGAACAAGAGAAAGGACCAATAAGGAGCCAAAGGCATCAGGAATGTCTTGGGGAAGACACAGCTGTGGGCACCAAAGGGCCAGCCTCCTGGCTTCCAGGTTGCACACGCAGAGTGTTCTCCACCCGGCACAGCTCCAGTTAGCCAGTGTAGTCAGAAAGAAAAAGGACAGAGACCTTGCTAGGCCAGCTCTTGAAGAATTTGCATAAACGTGTTTTAGTTTTGAAGAATCACAAGAATTAAACAAGCTACACAAAGCAGCTTCTACTGGCCAGGCCTTGCCTGGCGAGCTAGTGGGTGGAAAGTATTGTAAAACTTAGCAAAGGACTTGCATCTCCAAAATATGTGAAGCTATTCCAAAGTCCAGGTGTTTTACACATTTCTTTCCAAGGGTATCACGTCCCAGTCATTGCCTTTGTATTAGTTAGCGTCCAACCATTGGGTTTTATGCTATTCTTTTAAAAAAATATTTTATTTTTATTTATTAGAAAGAAAGAATGGGCTTGCCAGGGCCTCTAGCCACATGCACCATGTGCATCTGGCTTTACGTGGCTCCTTGGGAATGGAACCTGGATCCCCATCTCTCCAGCTCCATGCTAGTTATTCTTATTCTCGGCTTCTCTACAACAAATTGGAAAACCACAAACACAAATGTCATTTCCTATAATAAACCTATGCTTAAAACTTTGCTTGGAACACGATGGCTCTCAAAAAGATGTTGAATGAATGGGTGCAGAACATCAGAACCAACGTGCCTGGGCTGGGTGCACAGTAAATTAAGGGCTAATGAGATTTTAATAACTGACTGCTTCTCCCCTAATCCACCGCCAAAGAATTAGGAGAGGTAAACCAGCCAACTCCTAAAGGCCACAGCTTCTCATCACATGAAAAATTGAGGGGCCCTTGTTGTTGAAGCACGAAGAGGCAGTCAGTCCCCAGTGAGGCAACATCCTGCGTGAATAATTCAGGATGGAGCATAGGCGGGCCCCCAGTGCGTGTGTGGGACCAAGCATCTCTCGGTGGAATCGACTTCCTGTATGCAGATTTCACTGCTTAAAGAGAGAGAGAGAGAAAGAAAGAGAGAAGCCGTCTATTACAGTCACGATCGGAAGAAAAGGGGTGGGGAGGGGGGAAAAGCCCAATTTAGCAGGCAGCTAAATATACTGTGTCCACTTAGGCGAATGTTTCACTGATGGGCCAATTAGCTCCCTCTGCCCGAAAGACTCGTTCAACAGGTTCCTTTCGTCCTCCCGGCCTCCTGGGTTGGGGCAGAGGGCTGTCACTTCGCTTCGACCCTCCCCTTCCCTCCTCCCGCGGGCGGCCCGGGCCCCACGCGTCCAGGCTGGCGGCGGCGAGCGGGCCGGCCGGGGTGCGCCGGCGGCCGGGGCGGGGGAGCGCGGCGGCCCGGAGCCCGGAGCGAGGCTGACGGCGCGGCCCGATGACCGAGCTACAGCCCGATGGGGACGACTGCAAGCCCGCCCGAGCGCTCGCCAAGAGGGACTGCAGAGTCGGCGCGGCCCCGTGAGTGTCCCCGCCGGGTCGGCCTCGCCGCCCGCCCGCCCGCCCGAGCTGGCTGGCTTCTGCGCCTGAACTAGCGCCCTGAACTCCCTGTCTCTCTCTCTCTCTCTCTCTCTCCTCTCTCTCCCCTCTCTCTCCTCTCTCTCTCCTCTCTCTCTCTCTCTCTCTCTCTTCTCTCTCTTTCTCTCTCTCTCTCTCTCTCTCTCTCTCTCTCTCTCTCTCTCTCTCTCTCTCTCTCTCTCTCTCTTTCTCTCTCTCTCTCTCTCTCTCTCTCTCTCTCTCTCTCTCCTCTCTCTCTCTCTCTCTCTCTCTCTCTCTCTCTCTCTTTCTCTCTCTCTCTTTCTCTCTCTCTTTCTCTCTCTCTCTCTCTTTCTCTCTCTCTCTTTCTCTCTCTCTTTCTCTCTCTCTCTTTCTCTCTCTCTCTCTCTCTCTCTCTCTCTCTCTCTCTCTTTCTCTCTCTCTCTCTCTCTCTCTCTCTCTTTCTCTCTCTCTCTCCTCTCTCTGTCTCCTCTCGTCCCCTCCCACCCCCTTCTTCCGTTGTAAGCTCGCCGTCTGGTTGAGGAGGATGTGAATTTTATCTTCCGAGAGCAGGAGGGAGTGTTGGAGAACTCTCAAGGGACGAGTGGGAAAACTTCAAATTTCCCAGCCACGCCAGGCAACCACGCCAGTATTTATTTCAGTCCTCTCGCTTCTTACTGACGTCCCGGGAGCGATCCACTTGGCTCTGGTTATTAGATGTTGTCTGAGGATCGTCTCCACAATAATGTGTGCTTTATTCGATTCGGAGCTCGTGGGCGACTCCCCCATCCTCTTCATTGTGTGCACTCAAGAGGGTTAAGTGGTTGGAAACGTGAGTCATGCGCTGTCTTAAAGACTGCATGTCTTCTCACACTCACACGTACAAGCGTACTTCCCCTTCTGGGGGAGTGCAGGGTTGGGTGGAGGAACACAGTGAGGTCTTAGTAAAACAAAACATTTCAAATGTTAGGTTGTGACTGTCTTCTTAACGCATTTATGTGCATAAAAGGATTTGCAATTATTTGATCTGTACACCTTCCAGTTTAAGAAACTGAAAAACCTTTTCATCAGAATTAACTTCCTATAATGAACTCTTTGAATTGTTTTTTAATTCAGGAGTATGAATTTTAAATGATTGTTAACCCTATTCTTTTTAAAAAGAAAAGAATCTAAAACTACGTTCTTACTCTGTATCAACATAATAACATTAAGTTGTTGGGAAGTGTCAAATGTTTGACTGACACTAGAATCAATAACTTCTTTAGATAGTGAAGACTGCCTCCATCTTCCATTATTTCATCATTGTTTATAAGTCACAGCGGTGTTCCCATGAGGACTTGTATGCATAAAAGCAGATTCTAGGTTCTGTCAGCTGTGGTGTGGGCCGAAATCTGGGAAGAACTTGGTTAGCTACTTTGATGTGTGTTTCCAAGGCTCTGATCACATTGTCTCCCAGGCCCCTGCCTTCCTTGTGCTCTTGTTCCCCGCCCTCACATAATGTTGTCAGCTTAAGCTAACATTCCTTATTCTTCATGATGGAGAAAAAAATTTCTAGAAGTAAAATTCCCAGTATTGTTTTTTCTCACCCAGAAACAAAATCCTAAATTCACTATTAGGTAGCATGTTTCCTTTGCCCTTAACCATTCTTATATATGCTTGATTTCTCTGAAGAAAAGAGTGTGGATAGTCTTGTCAGGATGCTGCATATGTTGGAGGTGACAGGAATACTGAGTGGCAGAAGCAGGACTAGAACCCAGGACTTGAAACTCCGCAGCCAGAGCTCGCTCAAGGCAGTCTTTAGTTCCAATTACATAAAGAGTGAATGAGTCCAACTCAGCCAACAACTGTCAAGCTCTGTAATCTTCATGTCCCAGGTCTCAATACTCAGATAAGAAAGGGCTTTGGCTTGATTGAAGTCTATGATAGCATTTAGACAAATTTTGTTAATTCAGACCTTTGATGTTGAAGAAATAATTTTGTAGAAATACTAAGTCTAACCAGCAGCGAAGCAGTTTCACAAATTCATTTCAGTTCAACAAAAACTGCAGGACCTGGGCTGGAGAGATGGCTTAGCCGTTAGGGCACTTGCCTGTGAAGCCTAAGGACCCAGATTCTATTCTCCAGGTCCCACTTAAACCAGATGTACAAGGTGGCGCATAAGTCTGGAGTTCGTTTGTAGTGGCTAGGGGCCCTGGTGTGCCCATTCTCTCTCCCTCTCCCTCGCCCCCATCTCTCTGTCACTAATAAATAAATAAACTTTAAAAACTTTAAAACTACAGGACCTAACTTGTATGATACACGGATAAATGTCATTTTGGATCTATCCTTCTGGACTAAAGAGCAGTGTGGGGATAAGTGAAACACAAATATGGCCATTGCCACATTGAACAAACAAGGTACTGTAAAAAGTCTAACCTATAACTGAATCTGCTGTCTAGTTAAGACATTTATTTATTTGGCAGTTTTTAGTGAACTCTTATTTGCTTTTGAAGCTTTGCTAATTTATTTTCTCTACAATACAGTGTTTTCTAAGCCTACTGAAGTGACTTTTGCTTCAACCTAAAACTCTAGACACTTTCTTCTAAGCTCTTCAGTTCTTGCTCAGGACAAGAGTATCTTGAAGTAACTTGATGTCATCATTACATTGGTGCACGAGTGTGATAACTTCACAAGGGAATGTCAACTTTAGGTTGCCAAGTTTTATGATTACTCTTGTTGAAGCCCCAGTATGCCAGTAAACATTTCTTAGAAAAGTTTTAAAACAGTTCACGCCTCCCCATTTCCCTACACTTGTCACTATACCCACCTAGGCCTCGTGACCTAGAACCTGGCCTCCTGGGTAATAACAGCTGGCATTATTGAGGATGCTTGCTATGTGAGAGGGAGTATGCCGTGCACTTTCCGTGCATTTGCACATAGAATGAGCCAAGCACCATTGTTATCTCCATGTGCAGAAAAGAACAGTGATGCCAGGGGAGGCTAAGCAGCCAGTCAGAGGCCAGTTTATAAGCCAGTGGCTAGAATCTAAGCATAGATCTTCTACCTCTAGAGCCATCTCATAACAGCTGTGTGGTAATTTATTTTTATTCTTCAGCCCCAGAATCAGTACTTACAGTGACCTATTCTCTTTTAAAAACATTTTTTTGAGAGAGAAAATGTGTGTGCCAGGGCCTCCAGCCACTGCAAACAAACTCCAGACACATGTGCCACCTTATACATCTGACTTATGTGGGTCGTGGAGAATCAAAACTGGGTCCTTAGGTTTTGCAGGCAAGTGCCTTAACTGCTAAGCCATTCCTCCAGCCTGCATAACCTATTCTGGAACAGTCCTCTGCCAAGATGGTAAGATCCTTCTTAGTGTGGATACACATGGACCATCTCAATCTCATCCCTCATGCTTGTAAGTACACATATCTTTTATAGCCAATCAGTCATGCTAACGTCCCTTTACTTAAAGAGCTAACAAGTGGCACCCCCTCCCCATTCACTGCAGCATTACTCATAGTAGCTAAGGTAAAGAACCAGTCCTTATCCATGAATGAATGAGGAGAGAAAGAAAATACAATGGTGCTTGAGAAATGGCTTAGTGGTTAAGGCGTTTGCCTGCAAAGCCAAAGGACCCAGGTTTGATTCCTCAGGATCCACGTAAGCCAGATGCACAAAGGGGTGCATGCATCTGGAATTCGTTTGCAGTGGCTGGAGGCCCTAGTGCGCCCATTCTCTCCCTTCTCTCTCTCACCCCCCTGCCTATCTCACTCTCTCTCTCTCAAATAAATAAAGAAAAATAAAATCTTAAAAAGAGAAAGAAAGTACAGCACATAGTATGCATAATGGAAAATATGGTATATGTACACTATGTAACCTCAAAAGAAGGAAATCCTGTCATTTGTGACATGGATAAGCCAACAAGATACTATGCTAAATCAAACGAGCCAAGCTCAGGAAGACAAATATTATATGACATCACAGAAGTCGAACAATGGTAACTGGAAGGTTAGGAGGGAAGGAACAGAGAGTTACTGATAAAGAGTCCAAAGCCAGATATTAATAATGTATGTTTAAAATAAAAAAATTTCGGGGCCTGGAGAGATGGTTTAGTGGTTAAGTGCTTGTCTGAGAAGCCTCAGGACCCCGGTTCAAGGCTCGATTCCCCTGGACCCATGTAAGCCAGATGCACAAGGTGGAGCATGCATCTGGAATTCGTTTGCAGTGGCTGGACAACCTGGCGTGCCCATTCTCTCTCCATCTATCTGCCTCTTTCTCTCTCTCTGTCTGTTGCTCTTAAATAAATAAGCAAAAAAGTAAATTTCAAATGTCTCATAAAAAGATACATATGTGCTAGATATGTTAATGAGCTTGATTTATTCATTCCATGTTGTTTGAGTAAATATATGCATATAAATCATAAGTTCTTACATGTATGCTTAGCTTAAAGGATTGTATGTGGCTCAGTAGTAGAGTACTTCTCTAGCGTGTTTAAAGCTCTGGGTTGGAACCCCTTGTAAAATTAAAAATAAGAACAATAAAAAATTCTTATAAAACTCACACAAAAAAGAAATATGTAGACAGAGCAAGAACTGTGACAGTGTGTTACTAGATAATTCCCGCCTGTCTTTCGTCTCACTTCTATCCTTTTATTTCAGAGTCTGTTCTTTCCTTTTCTCTCTCTAGAAATCAACTTGGGCTTTCCTTCATTTACAGCCTTCCCTATGTGTCACTGGCCACAACATCTCTTCCTTACCAGTGCTCCCCTTCTCCCGTATAAGTGGTCATCCCTGAAGTTCAGCTGCTGCTGTCATGATGATCTTCCATTACTTGGTGAAGGTCTAGTTTGACAAAGTGCTATAGTAAGTTTTGAGATAGACCAACTCACACGCTAACCACTGGGTTATCCTGGGTATCGTTCCCTATGAATGAATAAATGGATCACAAGCTCTATTTACATTTTCTCTCTGAATATCTCAGAAGTCCCACGGATGTCAATTTCCAATACTGGTTTTCAGTAAGCTAGGGAGGTTGAAACGCCTAGCCCCTACTTAAGATATATGATAGACTTACTTTTGACATTCAATTTGACCACATCAGCGAAAACTCTCCATTTTCTGAATCAGATTTTCTGTCAGTTATTTTTTATTCATTTACTTGCCCAAGACCTGTTGCTTATTTATTCTTCTTTACTCTAGAAAGTGAGGCTGCTGGTTCTGTCATCACCAAACTATGTATTTTGTTTAAAAATGCAATGTGATTTTTTTTCTCTGCAAAGAGTAGGTAACTTGCCAGGCACGTTGGTGCATGCCTTTAATCCCAGCACTCGGGAGGCAGAGGTAGAAGAATCACCAGGAGTTTGAGGCCACCCTGAGACTACATAGTGAATTCTAGGTCAGCCTGAGCTAGAGTGAGACTCTGTCTCAAAAAACAAAATAAAACAAGCAAACAAACAAACTATATATATATATATGTAACTTAACCTTATATTTCTTTTTGGTATCCTAGTTTTCCCCATTTTGTTACCTTTTCCATTCTGAATTTTACCTGCCATTGCACAGACAATTCTAGCATAGCTTAGCTGTCCATGATAAATATTATAAGACACACTTTTCTAATAATTTTATGGATCTAGGGCCGGGGAGCTGGCTTGGTGTTTAAGAACACTTGCTGCATAGCCATGTGGGCCTGAGACCACTGTGATTCATTCCCAGCACCCAGGCATGCACACCTGTCCCCCGAGTCCTGCTGAGGAAAGAGGGTGGTGACTGGAGAATCCCCAGGGCATGGGGTTGGGGGTAGCTTTTAATGGATCTGACGTAGGAATGATCAGGTTGCAGTAAATGAATTTTAACAAGTAGCTAAAAGTGATATTAATGTAATTCTCAGAAAGGTTATCTTGATTAATACTCCAAATAAAGAATTACAGTTATATATTATGTATTTTACTGCTATGTAAAAAAATTTAAAATATCTTATTTTTTTTATTTATTTATTTATTTATTTATTTGATAGAGGGAGAGAGAGAGAATGGGCGTGCCAGGGCCTGCAGCCACTGCAAACATACTCCAGAACATGGGCCTCCTTGTGCATCTGGCTAACATGGGTCCTAGGGAATCAAACCTGGGTCCTTTGGCTTTGCAGGCAAATACCGTACCCACTCAGCCATCCCTCAAGCTTGCAATGTGAACTTTTAACTGTAAGCTTAAATAACTTGGGGCATATGAATTCTGAAGTTTAAAACCATTGATAGAAAGTTTGCCTAGCATGTGCAGGGTCCTGGGTCTGATCTCCTGTATCATAAAAGTAAAATAAAAAGATGTTTAGGGAGGGAAAAAAAAGACTTTTAGGGCTTGAGAGATGGCTTAGCGGTTAAGGCATTTGCCTGCAAAGTCAAAGGATGCCGGTTCGACTCTCCAGGACCCATGTAAGCCAAATGCACAAGGGAGTGCATGCATCTGGAGTTTGTTTGCAGTGGCTGGAGGCACTGGCGTGCCCATTCTCTCTCTCTCTCTCAAATAAATAAATGAATTAAATATATTTTTTAAAAATACTGCTAGAAGTTTATCCAACTCCATATGTAAGTAGAACAAGAAGATGGATATATATAATATTACCTTGAAATAATGCTGTCTGGTATTATCAATAATTACTTTAGGTGAGCTGGGTGTGATGTGGTGGTGCATGCCTTTAATCCCAGCACTTGGGAGGCAGAGGTAGGTGGATCACCATGAGTTTGAGGCCAGCCTGAGACTACACAGTGAATTCCAGGTCAGCCTGTACTAGAGGTAGACCCTACCTTGAAAAACAAACAAACAAACAAAAATTACTTTAGGAATTCATTTTTTTTACCTGAAATACAAATTCAAGTAAATTACCCACTACTTTTGTGTGTGACATGTCAAGGGACTTGACAATCACAATACAAAGTTAGAAGTTGTTCTTCCATTGTGAGCAACAGAAGCAAAGGCAATATTGAATATGACTACATTTCTCTAGTACTTTTTTAACTCCGAAAATTCCCATTTAGCCAAAGAATCTACTACATATTATCTTTCTGTCTAGATGTGTGCATTTGTATGTATGTATTAATTTCTAGATCACCAAATCCAACAGCCTCAGTTCAGTTGCTAGTATAAACTTTAAGGTGTGAAGGAAAACTGATCTATAGCTTATTAAAAACTATAAAAATTACATCAAAACACCAATTGTGAGAGCATTTGAAAAGATAAATAGAATAATCTGGTTTGAAGCATTTTGAAAAGGAACTATAATGAACCAAATCAGCTCTGTGACTGGAGTAGTGCCAGAGGAAACTGCTGGTTCGTGAAGGCAAGACATCAAGTGATTAAGAGCGCAGGCCCCAGGAAACTAGGATCTCAGAGCTTTCCTCTGTGCTAGAGCCCAGCTTCTTAAACTATGCAGCACAACCACGTGGATATAGGGCCAAGAAGAATTTGGCAACGGTAACAGGTTTATGAACATGCAGTGAATCAAATACGTACTGAATCTTCGGGTGCTTCCAGCAGCATCTGTCCATGTTGCATTGTGGGAGTGCCCTGCAGCTTGCTTTTGAACACACAATATAAGCGCTGCACTGTGCATGCCTTCATGCTGCTCATTGCTAACTGAGGCTGCCTGAAACACTTTGTCTCAGCCCCCAGACAGTGGGTCTGAGTGGGTGTTATGAATGGCAGTGTTTTTACTATGCATACAAAGAAACATAATGGTTTGTTTCAAAAAACAAATGCTTTTAATAATTTCTTACCACCATTTATTGGCATGTATCAAGTTGGCATATCTTTAGATTGTATAGTTAGAAGGTTTGGATTTAAAAATTGTTGTTAGAGTTACTGACTTGAGTTTCTTTTTTAAAAAGGTGGGGAAAGGGCTAGAGAGATGGCTTAGCAGTTAAGGCGCATGCCTGCAAAGTCTAAGGACCCTGGTTAGATTCTCCAGGTCCCACGTAAGACAGATGCACATGGTAGTGCATGCGTCTGGAATTCGTTTGCAGTGGCTAGAGGCCCTGGCACACCCATTCTTACTCTTTCTCTCTCTCTCTGCCTCTAATAAATAAATAAATAAAAATTTTAAAATATCTTTAAAAAAGAAAAAGAAAAAAAGTGGAGGGGGGAGTTAGAAAGATGGCTCAGCAGTTAAGGCACTTGCCTGCAAAGCCTAACAATCCATGTAAATCGAATGTAAAGCCAAATGCACAAAATGGCACATGCATCTGGAGTTCGTTTGCAGAGGCTGGAGGCCCTGGCATACCCATTCTCTCTCTCTCTCTCTCTCTGTCTCTCTCCGCTCTATGTCTTTTTGCTTGCAAATAAATAAATAAAAACAATTGAGTTTTGATTTGAAATTAGGACAGAATTTCCAACGTCAGAAGTGGCCTTAAACATACTTCTGCCATTTTGTACTTTGAATTTGTTCTAGCATTGACAATTATAAAATCAGGATATTGATCAGCTCTGAAAAATGTTGAGGTTGGCCGGGCGTGGTGGCGCACGCCTTTAATCCCAGCACTCGGGAGGCAGAGATAGGAGGATCGCCAAGAGTTCAAGGCCACCCTGAAACTACATAGTGAATTCTAGGTCAGCCTGGGCTACAGCAAGACCCTACCTCAAAAACAAAAAAAAAAAAAAAAATTATATGTTGGTTTTAAAATAAATTTCTTTTTTTTTTTGCCGGGTGTGGTGGCACATACCTTTAATCCCAGTACTCGGGAGGCAGAGGTAGGAGGATCACCATGACTTCGAGGCCAGCCTGAGACTACAGAGTGAATTCCAGGTCAGCCTGAACTAGTGAGATCCTGCCACAAAATAAACAAACAACAACAACAAAAATCTCAAAAAATAAATTTTTTTTTTTTTTTTTTTTTTTTTTTTTTTTTTGTTTGTTTTTTTTGTTTTTTGAGGTAAGGTCTCACTCTAGCCGTGGCTGACCTGGAATTCACTATGTAGTCTCAGGGTGGCCTTGAACTCATGGTGATCCTCCTACTTCTGCCTCCCAAGTGATGGGATTAAAGGTGTGTGCCACCACACCCGGCCTAAAATAAATTTCTTTATGATTTATATTATCAGTAAATGCTTCATAAATAGACCTGTTTATATATCTACATACTCATGGTCTAGTAAAAATTTCTTAGGTGGAAAGGGCCTGAGACTACATAGTGAATTCCAGGTCAGCCTGGGCTAGAGTGAGACCCTACCTCAAACAAACAAAAAAACAAATGATGCTGCTGTGAATGCTTATATGCATTATATAATCTTTGTGTGAACATATACTTTCTCCTGTGTATGTGTCTAGACATGGATTGCTGAGTCATGTAGTAATTTTATGCTAAACTTTCTGAAGAGTTGGCAAAATGCTTTCCAAAAGTAACTGCAACATTTTACACTCCCACCAGGGATACCTGTCTGTGTGTGTAGATTTAAGACAAAGGGTCCTCATTTAGTAAGGGAAATAAGATTATAAGTACTTGAAGGGCAGGCTAGTGCTTTTTACTTTATTACACTAAATATCTGTTAATGCTGTGACATTTAGACTTTAAATAATTCAGTCTGTGATACTGGGATACTCTAATTTATTTTTATTTTTATTTTTCAACCTCTTAAGCCATACTCTCTCTGTGTTGACATTTTGAAAAGCCATACATGTGTGAGGCTAGAAAATAAAAATGGTATATAGTGCCATATAAAATGAAAGATATAAGCCTTCTTCCCCCATCTCACCTCATAGTTTCTTGTTTTTATGCTACTGTCTTTTAAGGCCCAAACCATGTAAGTTTTTTGTTGATTGGTTTTATCTTAGATTATCCTCTTGCCAATTGATTTAAACTTGTGTTGTGCCATAATGGGAATACATCTTGAGAAATTCATCATTAGGTGATTTCATCGTGGTATGATCATCATAGAGTGTACTTACACAAACCTAGATGGTACACACCTGGCTATTCTGTATTTGTATGATGGTTTAGTCTATTGCTTCCAGGGCCTAGGTGGAAAATCAGAGCTTAAATCAAGCATAGGAGAACATGATGCAATCAACAGGTTTGCTAAACATAAGATACACAAGGCTGCTGCTGGCATAACATGCCAAGCACACTGCTTCACAGTGAACATTTTTTTAAATTCAATTTATTTATTTTCAAGCAGAGAGGGATAGAGAGAAGTGAGACAGACAGAATGGGTTTGCCAGGGCCTCCAGCCACTGTAAATGAACTCCAGACACATGCACCATTTTGTGCACCTGGCTTTATATGGATACTGGGGAACTGAACTGGAGTTGTTAGGCTTTGCAGGCAAGTGTCTTAACTGCTGAGCCATCTCTCCAGCCCCACAGAAAGCATTTTCGTAGTAGGAATAAACTTGAAAAGCACAATAAAAAGCATAGTAAATATGTGTCATTATCTCAAGTATCGGTACTGTAATGAATGTGTACTGTTTCATGTGACTAGTGGTACACATGGTTTCTTGCCACCAGCATCATTGTAACCACATGGGTACATCATGATACCATGGTATAGTAGCTGTGGTGTCACCAGACAACAAGAATTATTTTTTGTTGTTTTTTTAATTTATTGACAGCCTCCATACATATATACCATGGACCCTGATCATAACCCCTTCCCACTACCCTCTTTTGTTCCCTGTTATAGTCAGTTCCACATTGCTGGTATGAACTTCCAACCAGACACAGTTTATGGGAGGAATGGGATTTATTTCAGGTTTACAGATCCAGGAGAAGTTCCAGAATGGTGGAAGATGCTTGACCGCCTCTCATAGATCCATGCAGAGGGAGACACCACCACCAGCCAGCACCACAAGCAAGCAAGCACAGACCTGCAGCAGCAGGACCCCAGAGTGCACATTTCTCTGCATACCTTAGGCTGGAATTCAGATTTGCCAAACCTTAGCAAGAGTCTGCCTGCAAAGCTCAATTTTAACAACACCTGAGTCTATGGGGAGGACACACGTTCAAACTTCCACATTCCCCTTCACCTGCCCCCCCCAACTCCATCTTCTTTCCAACTAGTCCTTCTAGTTTGATGTCTTTTTTTTTTTTTTTTGCCCTCCTCCAGCATCCATGACAATATGCAACAGGAATTATTCAGATCCATTACAATCTTATGGGCTACTGTCATATGTGTAGTGTGCCACTGACCAGAACATCATTATGTAGCAAATCACTGGATAAGCATCTTGGACTTGCAAAATAAAGCGCGTAGATCTGGATGGCTCATCGGAGCAGAGCTCAGTCATATGTGCTCACAGTCCACACATCCCAAACTTCAGTGGCTATACTGCTTTAACAGTAATAAGTGAGACCAGCAGACTGCACCTGTCTTTTGACCTTAGGCAAGTGTACTCCTAGAGTTCGGTGGGGAGGATGATTCTGACTGAGCCATCCTAAGAAATCAGCTCGTTCTCTTAGAGCTCTTCTGCCCCCTGTGTAGTCTTGATGCTCCTGAATGGCCTCTAATCCCATGAGGTAGCAATGTCTTGGCACCCTCTGAACAATTAAATGCAGGTCACAATGGTGATGAACCCTGTTAACAATAGAAAAGGCCAAGGTGGAGAGGAATGGAAGTACGGAGTTGGAGAAAATGAGTGAGGAGATAGGGAAAGAGTAGAAAAAAGAGAGCAGGGAATAGGGCTGGAAAAATGGTTTAGTGGTTGGGGCACTTGCCTGCAGAGCCTGAGGACCCAGGTTCCATTCCCCAGTGCCTATGTGGAGCCAGATGCACAGGGTGGCGCCTGCATCTGAAGTTTGTTTGCAGTGGCTAAAGGTGATACACATCTCTTTCCTTCTCTTCCCTTTCCTTCCCTTCCCCTCCCCCCCCCCTGCTTACAAATAAATAAATAATTTTTAAAAAGAGGGAGAGTAAAGGTACTGGAGAAATGGTTTAGCAGTTACGGCGCTTGCAAAGCAGGAGGGGGGAGTCCCAAGAGGGTAATCTGCCTGGTGACTCTGATCCAGGTGTTTTTCATGTTTTTTTTTTTTTTTTTTAATAGGAAGGGGAACTCCTTTAGAAGTCTAGGGAGGGAGTCAAGGATATTTATCCCTTTACAGGCTCAAGAATATTTCTTGTCTTTGGACATTTTTAGCTTAATTTTGGAGACCCTGCTACCCCTAAGCTGCCTCATTCCACAACCCCCCCCCAAGATGTAACTCTAACTGCTATTAGGGAATATGAGCGACAATCAATCTGACTAATTCAAGCTGAATGGGGTTGTTGGATGTGGCAGTTGGGGTACCAGTGGGCCAATCTAGAAGACTCCAAAAGTGTATTTATATAGTGTGAGAAGAAAGTCCTAGAAAGAGACATTGGGGAGAAAAGAATAAAAGAGGTATCAGGAGATGTCACACAGAATAAGTTGGGTGTCAAAGGGGTTTTTATGGTTCCCATTCACATAGACTTCCAGGCCTGGGAGAGTTATCAAGGGGACCCAGGTAGAAGGAGTTAGATTGTTGTAGGATCATCTGAGTGTGGCTGGCTGTAAACAAGAGGAGATAAAAGTTCAAACCACAAGCCGGGTGTGGTGGTGCACGCCTTTAATCCCAGCACTCGGGAGTAGGAGGATCGCCATGAGTTCAAGGCCACCCTGAGATTGCATAGTTAATTCCAGGTCAGCCTGGGCCAGAGTGAGACCCTACCTTGAAAAACCAAAAAAAAAAAAAAGTTCAAACCGCAGCTGAATACACAAGGTTTAAAAATTAGCAGTTTCTATGACCAGAAATGATAGATAAATTCTCTTTCTCCATGAGGTTCTAGGAAACCATTTCTAGAGCTGTTCACCAAATGGCATGGTGATGTCTGACATGGTCTGAACCTGTTCTTGTAGGTCTTGTAAAGCAGGAGAGACATTAACAGAATTATCAAGAATTCATACACAGGCCAGGCGTGGTGGTGCACGCCTTTAATCCCAGGGTTCGGGAGGTGGAGGTAGGAGAATCGCTGTGAGTTTGAGGCCACCCTGAGACTACATAGTGAATTCCAGGTCAGCCTGAGCTAGACCTTACCTCAAAAATCAAAAAATAAAAAAAAATAAAAAATAAAAAAAAGACTACATACACAGCATTTAACCTTGACAGTGGCACAGGTGTCATTGGGCTTCCATGAGCACATCGGAAGCCATGCTGCTCTGAACAATTGCCTCTCATTGTTGGGACTGCAGGGTGAGGAAGGGAAATTCCTTGGACCCAACGATCTCAGGCATACTCCACTTTCTGCTTATACCCTTCTGCTGGGTGGTTAAGACCAACTGGGTAGCCAAAACCTTCTCTCTCTCTCTCTCTGTCTCTCTGCCTGTCTGTCACCCATAAATAAATAAATAAATAAATAAATAAATAAATAAATAAATAAATACATAAACAAAGAAACAACAAAAATTGTGTTATGAATCCAGTTTCGATATGTTAGAACTGATGGAAAAGCACTAATTCCCCATGATAACTTTAACTATCACTGCATAGTTTCTATAATTCATTATAAAACAACATCTCATTTGATCTGTCTAACCCTTCATGAAATGTACTAGATGTGTTGTATGATATGTAACATGGACCCCCAAGAGTCTTTGTGAACTGCCAAGAACAATTTCTTCCCCTCCTGCTCTCCCTTCCTCCCTGAATAACAAAGTCCTGTGGTACATAAAGTTGGACTAGCTTTGAAATGAAATGTATAAACTTCTCCCATATTTAAGAACCTTTTTTGAAAATTTCCCAAACAATCCAATTTCAAAATCACACCTTCAGCAGAACCATTGAGATGAAAGAATAATCAGTGGTGTATGGACTAAGAGAAAGGCAGTATTGATCATTGACAATGACTAGAGAAATTTGATCATGTATTTATTTGACATTTCTTACATGGTTTTGTGCATTGGGAACCAAGGGGAGTGACCTGAAGATTGCATGCTTTAAAAAGTAAGGCTTGGAGCTGGGCATGGTGGTGCACACCTTTAATCCTAGCACTCGGGAGGCAAATGTAGGAGGATCACTTTGAGTTCGAGGCCACCCTGAGACTACATAGTGACTCCCTGGTCAGGCTGGGCTAGAGTGAGATCCTACCTCAAAAAACCAAAAAAACACAAAAAAGAAAAAAAAAGTGAGGCTTGGGCTGGAGAGATGGCTCAGCAGTTAAGGTACTTGCCTATAAAGCCTACAGATCCAGGTTCAATTCCCTAGCACCCATATAATGCCAGTGCACAAGGTGGCACATGTGTCTGGAGTTCATTTGCAGTGGTTAGAGGCCCTGGCATACCCATTTTCTTATCTGCCTCTTTTTTTTTTCTCTCTCTCTCATAAATAAATAATTTTTTAAAGTAAGGCTTTTATGGGCTGGCAAGATGGTTTAGCAGTTAAGGCATTTGCCTGCAAAGCCAAAGGATCCTGATTTGATTCTCTAGGGCCCACATAAGCCAGATGCACAAGGGGACGCATGTGTCTGGAGTTCATTTACAGTGGCTGGAGGCCCTGGCGCACCCATTCGCTTTCTTTCTCTCTCTCTCTGCCCCTTTCTGTCTCTAAAATAAATAAATAAAATATGTTTTAAAACCCATGAAGAACATTAAATAGCCAGGTGTGGTGCATGCCTTTAATCCCAGTATTTGGGAGGCCAAGGTAGGAGGATTGCCATGAGTTTGAGGCCACATAGTGAGACTATATAGTGAATTCCAGGTCAGCCTGAGCTAGAGTGAGACCCTACCTCAAAAAACAAAACAAAAAAAAAAAGAATATGAAATAAAGAAAAGGAATATTTTGTTTTGAGATTTGATCTTTTGTCAAAGAAGAATTTAGGTAGCTCCAGACAGTATACTGGAGCTTAAACTCAATGAAGTAAGATTACTGTTCTGTATTGAGCCTGTCCACTGTGCATTTACACTCACATGCAACACACGTATACACACACATACGCAGTGAGGCAGGTACCTATCACACACATACACACAATGAGGTAGGTACTACTTCTACTTTCATCACATTTATGTACAATAGAGACACAGTAATTTTTCCAACAGCATAGCAGCTGTTTGAACCCAAAATTCAGAGGCACGCATCTAGTCTAACCTCCTAACATCATTAATTATGCATGCTCACTTGATGTGGCAATGCAGAGATACAGAAGGTAACATGTCTCCCAGTAAATGTCTATGTATCTCTGAATAGAGCTCATAATTTTTACAGATCATTTTCTCAACTATAAGACTAAGGCTCATTTCTACAGTTCTAACAATGAAAAGATTTTTTATACTCTGTGGAAGATAAGATTGGCAGTGGAGGGCTGGAGAAAGAGCTTAGCTGTTAGGGCACTTCCCTGCAAAGCCAAAAGACCCAGGTTTGATTCCCCAGGACCCACATAATCAGATGCACAAGGTGGCGCCTACATCTGGAGTTCATTTGCAGTGGCTGGAAGCCCTGGAGTGCTCATTCATTTTCTCTCTCTCTCTCTCTCTCTCTCTCTCTCTAACACTCTCTCTCAAATAAATAAATAAATAAATAAATAAATAAATAAATAAATAAGTAAATATTTTTTAAAAGATTGGCAGTTGAGTGCTTTTTCCTGCATTTCAAACACATATGCCTCTTAGAGTGCTGGCCTAGCCCTCGGCTCAGTTCTGACAGAAGGGAACTGACTGGGGTTTTTCCTTTGTCAGTTGCTGCTTCACATTATGCACCACACAGTAGTCATTCTCATTCCATATTTTAAAACCCCATAGCATGGGAATGGTATCTTTTTAAAGGATGTCACCAATGGGAACCCAAGGACTTTACCAGCAATGTTGCAGTTGCACAAAATCTTTTTGGAATTCTTCCTGTAGTTACTTTCACAGCCTGGAACCAACTGACGACCAGTCACAAGGCTGGCAAATCCTCTCCCTCTGAGAGCAAATTCAGGTTTTGAAAACAGCCTGCAGTTGTTCAAAGCCTAATCTGGTAAATAAGGTGAATAAGAATCCTTTAAATACCTTTCAGCCTTCCTATAAAGCTCATTCTTCATCAAAGCCAAGATGTGACTATAAGAAGGCAGTGTCTCGGCAGTATTTACAAGCCAGTTTTTATACACATAAATCTAGAGTTATTGCTCTATAACCTCATTTTGAAAACAGTAAACTTTTGTAGTTGCTATTCTGTATTCTAAAATCTTGTTTCTCTGTTTATGAGATATTCACATAAGTGCTATTGTGTTATGTAACATTAAAAATACTTGGAGGATGCAACTGTAATTATAAATTTTTTCTTTAAAAGTATTCCCAGGGCTGGAGAGATGGCTTAGCAGTTAAGATGCTTGCCTGTGAAGACTAATTTCCCAGACTCAATTTTCTCAGTACCCACATGAGCCATATGCACAAGGTGGCACCTATGTCTGGAGTTCATTTGCAGTGGCTGGAGACACTAGTACACCCAACTGCCTCTTACTCTCTCTCTTTCTTTCTCTCTCTCTGCCTCTCTCTCTCTGTCTCTCTAAAATAAGCGTGCGTGCATGTGTGTGTGTGTGTGTGTGTGTGTGTGTAGTATTCCCTATTTATTGTAGGAAACATAATTATTTTGGAAAAAAATCACCACATATACACTAAAGGTTCAGCTGTCGCAGTTTTCTTATACTATCTTCTATTTCATGGGCCATAATGGGATTTTCTATGAGAATTATATTTTTTAGCTTCCCTCCCTCATGTTATAGTTATACACCAAATGAGCTTTGTTCACTATATACAAGCTTAGCTAAGTTTCACCCAATAGTCAACGTCTCTAAGCCTGCTAACTACCTGTTAACTCCCTCAACACATAAGGACAAGTATCTTTTCTTGCTCTTTTGGTCAGAATAGGTTCATTAGTATAACCTTTCTCCATCATTTTGCCTGAGAGCTAATTTTTTAACATTGTGTTCAGTAACTTTTCTTTTTTAAAAAAAAATTTTATTTTATTTTTGAGTGTGTGTGTGTGAGTGAGAGAGAGAGAGAGAGAAGGGGTGAGTCAGGGATGCCAGCCACTGCAAACAAACTCTAGATGCATGCACTATCTTGTGCATCTGGCTGATGTGGGTCCTGGGGAATCAAATCTAGGTCCTTTGGCTTCGCAGGCAAGTGCTTTAACCACTAAGCCATTTCCCTAGCCCCTTCAGTAACTTTTTTACAATAGGTCTGTCTCCACTCTAATCCAGTACAATTCAGCATGCATTTACCTGACATTCACTGGGAACTTGTCTTCCCAGTATAGAGTGAATGGTGTGTGGTGCCTTTTTGCTCCCCTTCTGGGTCTCCTACACACATAACTAACACAGCATGACAAGAATGTCACAGTTGCTGTCCAGTAGTATGGGAACAAGGAGAGAAGAGCAATCCTAGCATTCTTGCAAGTTCAAGTTTTTTTTTTTTTTTTTTTTTTTTAGGGAGGCCTGAGCAGGGAGAATGGCTTGGAACCCTGTTAGCAGGTTCCCTTCCCTGCTTTCATTCTGCTACACTTCTGGCTATGGCTCTGCAGCCAACTCTTTGACCCTTTAGGAAATCATTCTCCACTGGTCGTCAGTTTCTCCCCTGTAACGTGAGAGGGCTGAGTGGCCTGATTTGTTAGAGCTCTGCCAAGTGAAAGAGTGCCGGGCTTTGAAGAAAGTGCCCTACTTCCCAGCACTCCTCAGTTGCCTTTGTGTAGAGAATTCTATTAGCCTGGACGAGCTGAGCGAGCCTTTCAAATCTGAACAGATTCCTCGTTTGCTTGCATGGCTTGTCTTCTTTATGTATTCTTTTGCTTCCCTAGGTAAACTTCTACCTGTTTAAGGCAGAACTACCACTGGAGCTATCATAGCCTGTCCTCTTACACAAGTGTAGATCCGTATCAGCATTCCCATCCCATTCCTATGACCCTGCTGTGCCATGCTGTCTTGGGACTGGTCACTGAGAAAATGTCTATTTGGATAACTTAATTTAAGCCAGTAACACATATGGAAACCAATTTTTTTTTTTTTTTTGGTTTTTCGAGGTAGGGTCTCACTGTAGCTCAGGCTGACCTGGAATTTACTATGTAGTCTCAGGGTGGCCTCAAACTCATGGCGATCCTCCTACGTCTGCCTCCCAAGTGCTGGGATTAAAGGCGTGCACCACCACGCCCGGCTTGAGACCAAATTTATTATCAGTAGAGCTGCATGCTGCTCTTATAGGCTGAAAGACTGATCTCCACCACTTATTATACCTGAATGCAGAATACAGTTTAAGATTAATCAACCCTTTTCCTCAGAAGTGAAGTTGGAGAAATTCTAAGGAACACTAGTATTTACTCAGCTTAATAATTTCACATATGTTACTAGAGTGCTTCTTGGTCTTTAATGTATTTATATTTACATCCGTAATTGACCTGTTGCTAGACATTAAACATTGGGATGTATATGGCATAGACCATGAAAAACTAGGGTCATTGGAATGCTGGGGAACACTGATACATTTCTATACTTGTGGAAATAAAGAGATAAGTGGGAATGAGGCGAGCAGACCCTGAATGTGTAGAACGGGGCTCCCAGAAGCTTGTTGGAGAAGCAAAGAAGGAAGTAGAGGCGTGGAGTCTGTCCAAGGGTTGGGTTTTTAAATGAGAGATGCATGTGTGCCCGTGTGTGAACGAGGAGAGAGAGTAGCAGAGAGGGAGACGATGATGCACACATGCATCTGATAGCTGGAGACACGTCCGGCAGAACACCAACAGGAGCGGAGCTTGCTGCAGGCTGAAGGTCAGACCCACTTCTGTCGTCTGTGATCTTCAGGGTTCGTTTTCTCAGTCATGGTAGGACTCCTGTCCCCCGGAGGGCTGAGGAGTGTTTGGTTAGGGGCTTAAGTCGTATGGGCGCATGATAGGAATATGAACGTAGGGAACAAGAGGAGAAGATATCCAAGAACTGCTGAGGGCCAGGCTGACAGCAAAAGCCCTAATCCACAATAAGGGCTCGATTGTTTCCCCAACTTTACTGCACTAACTCAGAGCTGATTTGGAAGGAAGTAGTCTTCTGGGTGGGTATAGCAGATGACTGGCGTGATCATGCTCGTATGTGATCCAAGCTGCCTCAGGAGGGAAGCCATGGGCAGTGATCAACACATTACTATAAAGGGATGTTATGTAGCATTGGTTAAAGGTACATTTACCGCTATTCTTCTTATTTAGTTAGTTATTTATTTTTATTTTTTTGGTTTTTCAAGGTAGGGTCTCACTCTAGCTCAGGATGTATCTCTATTTTTGAAATAGAATAATCTCAGGAATATCTTTGCTCTTTTTAAAAACTGAAAAAAACATGTAATACAATCCTATTATATAAAATTGTATATGAAGGACTGAGAATGTATCTCAGTTGGTAGAGTGCTTGCCTAGCATGCATGAAGCCTTGGGTTCAGTTCTTAGTACCACATAAAACTGGGTGTGGAAAATAAATAAATAAAATAAAATAATAAAATAAAACTGAGTGTGGTGACGTATAACTGTACTTGGGAGGTAGAAGCAAAAGTATCAAAAGTTCAAGGTCAGGGTTGAGGAGGTAACTTACATGATAAACTTCTTACCTTACAAACACGAGGACCTCAGTTCAATCTCCAGAACCCACATGGAAACACGAGGTGTGGTGGCAGTTACTTGTCATCCCAGACTGGAGAGGCAGAGACAGGAGGATCCTGTCACTAGCCTAATAGGTGAGCTCAGGGCCAATGAGAAACCCTGTCTCAGAAAAAGTGGGTGGTGACCCTGGGAAATGACACCTGAGGTTCTCTGGCCTCTACACACATTTAAAAATAGAGGGGAAAAAAAAGACAAAAAAAAACAAAAACAAAAACAAAAAAGCCAGGTGTGGTGGTGAATACTTTTAATCACAGCACTAGGGAGGCAGATGTAAGAAGATCTCCATGAGTTCAAGGCCACTCTGAGACTATATAGTGAATTCCAGGTCAACCTGAGCTAGAGCAAAATCCTACCTCAAAAAAAAAAAAAAAAAAAAATTCAAGGTCATCCTCCAATGCACAGGGAATTCTAGGCCAGCATGAATTTATTTTTGACCCTGTCAAAAATGTTAAAAAGGCAGAGGTAGGAGGATTGCCATGAGTTCAAGGCCACCCTGATACTACATAGTGAATTCCAGGTCAGCCTGGGCTAGAGTGAGACCCTACCTCGATAAACCAAAAAGAAAAAAAAAAAAAAGAAAAGAAAAGAAAAGAAAAAGAAATCTCATATGAGTATATGAGTATTTCAGTATTTCTATTCATTGAAACAGGCCTAAAAAGAAAGTTACCAACATCTTTTAAAATGTATTTATTTGCAAGAGAGAGAGAGAACGAGTGCGCCAGGACCTCTTGCCACTGCAAACACTTGAACAACTTTGTGGATCTGGCTGCAAAACAGGTCTGGAGAATCAAACCCAGGCAGCAGGCTTTGAAAACAAGTGTCTTTAACCACTGAACAATCTTCCCCAGACCATTACTGACATTTTAAAAAGAGAATTTTGTCTAAATTTCTTTTTTCAATTATTATATTTATTGAGGGAAATACAGAGCCAAGGAAAGGCACCCACGTGGCTAGAGATCCCATGTGAAGGACCGGAAAAAAGCACGGAAAGAAAAGAAACAAGAAAGTTCAAGGAGCTTCTGCCATGTGGGGAGCTGGAGGTGATAACGAACCCATGCAGAGAGTAAGGGCTGGTTATAGGGCTCTCCCTGCCAACCCAGCCCAGGCCCAGCCAAGGGAAAAACTCACCCACAGTTGGAAGTTCCCAAGTGATCAGAGCTAAATTTCTTTTTATAAAAGTTGTAAAATAAATAACTTTAGGGGATTGGACAGATGGCTTAGCAGTTAAGGCATTTGCCTACAAAGCCAAAGGATCCTGGTTCAATTCTCCAGGACCCATGTAAGCCAGATGCACAAGGGGACGCATGCATCTGGAGTCCATTAGCAATGGCTGGTAGCCCTGGAGCGCCTATTCTCTCTCTCAAATAAATAAATCATATATATATATATATATATATATATATGATGTGTGTGTGTGTGTGTGTGTGTGCGCACACACGCCACAACTGGACTAAGAGTTCCAGGCCAGTTTGCCTCACAGCAATAAAAATCTGCTTTCTTAAAAAAAAAAATCCCAGAATTCTAGGTCAGCCTGGGCTAGAGTGAGACCCTACCTCGAAAAAAAAAACAAAACAAAACAAAAAAACTTTTGGGATGGAGAGATAGCTTAGCAGTTAAGGTACTTGCCTGAAAAGCCAAAGGCCCCAGGTTTGATTCCCCAGCACCCATGTAAGCCAGATGTACCAGGTGGCACATGCGTCTGGAGTTCATTTGCAGTGGCTGAAGGCCCTGGCATGCCCATTCTCTCTCTTTTTATTTATTTTTAATTTTTAAATAATTTTATTTATTTTTGGAGAGAGACACAAAGAGAGACAGACAGAGAGGGAGAAGGAGACAGAGAATGGGCATGCCAGCAGTCTCTCAGCTGCTGCAAACAAAATCCAGATGTGTGCGCCCCCTTGTGGGCAAGTGTGGCATTGCGCCCTTGCGTTACTTTGCATCTGGCTAAATGTGGGACCTGGAGATTGGAACCGGGTTCTTAGGCTTAGCAGGCAGGCGCCTTAACTGCTAAGCCATCTCTCCAGCCCTGTCTTTCTATCTACCTCTTTCTCTCTCAACAAATAAAATAAAGTAAAATAAAATAAAATAAAATACTAAAAAAAACCTTTATGTTGCCAGTTTCATTTTATACAACTGGATTCATTTGTGAGTTTTCTAAAATGGGCATGTATTAATCAAGGCAGAGAGGACACTATATAAAATTATACAATTTGGCCGGGCATGGTGGCACTTGCCTTTAATCCTAGCACTCAGAAGGCAGAGGTAGAAGGATTGTCATGAGTTTGCAGCCACCCTGAGACTACATAGTGAATTCCAGGTCAGCCTGAGCTAGAGTGAAATCCTACCTGAAAAAACATATATATATATATACATACATACATACACACACACACACAATTTAATATACTTTCTCCTCTCCTTTATGGAAGATGCTGATGCCTTTCCAGCTGGGTTTCTTTGAAATGTAACAGTATGAAGATGGTTATCTCCTGTTCTAGGTCTCAGGTCATACTTATAAATCAGGTGTACTGGAGCATGTGGACTGTGGCTGTGCATTGCATAGAACTGGGGTTTTAGTCCCTGTGAGTGCTAAGGAGGAAGGCAGGCTGCTTCAGACTGGTTGTGTTTTCCGGCTTGATTCAGGGTTCCCTCTCTTCTACTGTGTCACTCTCATCACTGGTCTTCTAGAGTCTTTAAACTATGTGCAGGCGTTCACAAGTAATCAGTGTGAATCCCCCAGTCTTCTTTCACACTCCTCACATAATTAGGTCATTCAATCATCCATACAAGAGTGAGTCGTGGGTAAGAACAGCGGTGTGCAGAAACATTTCACAGTTACCTTTGCAGTCTTTTTGCTAAAGGCAGATCGTTGGCTTTGATCTAATAAGAAGGGATCCCAATGAGTATTTTCTTAGAAACGTGTGAACAAATCATCAGAGACACTTAACAAAACGCACTTCGACATTCCTTACATTTCTATACCAAACAAGAAGTTTGCCTGATAACTGAGTAGTCACAACATAATATTTGCTCAGTAGTGCCCAGATTGCATGATTACAAAACTTACAAGATCTGAAGCAAGGCATTAATTCATTGTTGTAAACCCTCCCCTACACAGCACCAGGTGATTCTGTCATACAGACTGTCCTTAGCCCATACTTGGAGAATTGCTAATGTATGGAGTCCAGAAACCATTTACTATATGACCCAAGTGACATGAAGCGACCCTTAATAAAGGAGAGAAAAACCATCAGCCTCATTTGTATTCTCAGTCACAGTTTCAGTAGCCCAGAGACCTACTCATGAGGCCAAACCAAGCTGCCCTCTGCGGGCACGGCCTGGAGGCTTAGGTTCTTACCACACTCCCACAGCCTCTTATTCCGTGTCGTCAAAGACATCTTGGCCAGTCACCTACTGCTCTCCCAGTGGAAATGCTGACATAGTTGGTAACTTTCCTGCACAAGATAGTAGGCCCTCTTACCTGCAGTTTCAGTTACCTGTGGGTAACTGAAATACTAAATGGAAAATTCCAGAAATAAACAACAAAGTGTTTACAAGCATGCAGTTCTGAGCAGCATCATAATTTCTCCCATTGTCTGCTTCTTCCCACCAGGACACCTTTTCCAGTGTATACACTACCCAATAGCCAGTCTTGCATCTACTGCCATGGTATCATAGGAGTAGTGGACAAGTGACCAGTACCTGACTTGATGGTAGCCCCAAAGCATAAGGATAGTGTGATACTACAATTGCTTATTGTACTACTAGCTATTATTAATCTTTTACTGTGCTTGACTTATAAACTAAGCTATCAAGAGTATGTGTACTGACCGCAGTTTCAGACATCTATGGAGAGCACACCCCATGGATGGGGGACGACTGTCCACTTGACGGTGTCTGTGAGGCTCTACCAGTGACTGCATGTCGTCATGCTCTCGTACTCAAAACATCAAAGAGTGAGCTGTAATGGATACAGGTGTCGTCTATTCCCTCCCACCACGGATCTTGGCCTACGTTGTCTAAAGATGATTCCAAAGAAGTACAGGTGAACCATATTTGGACTGGGGCTAGGAGCGAAGAGACATGCAAGGACGGGTAGTGGTAAGGAGGTTCAGGGATGGTTTAGCGAGGGGCCCAGCCCACTTGAGTAAACCATGCTGTATGAATATCTGCCTTAAAATCAAGCTGCTCCTCCAACTTAGAAAAGATCTTTCCTCAGATCACCTGCTTGTGTGGTATGTGAAGACAATTTACAGAGGTTTGGCATCAGTGTTGCATACACAGAGTTGTAAAGATTTTATTGTAAGAATTGACCAGATGAGGGGGAGGGCATTGTTTGAGGCATGAATTTATAATCAGTGATTGTGAAGATCAAAACCTAAGTCGGGCATGGTGGTGCATGCCTTTAATCCCAAGACTTGGGAGGCCAAGGTAGGAGGATTGCTGTGAGTTCAAGACCACCCTGTAAATTCCAGGTCAGCCTGGACTAGAGCAAGACCTTGAAAAACAAAAACAAAACAAGACCAAAAAAAAGAAAAAACCTAAGGTGCCAACTTTGCACTTAGAACCCCATGTTTTGTTTCAAATCTGCATGCTGCTCATTTTTCAGTTGGGATAAAATCTGTGTTTAGGTCTGACCTGACCCTGCAAAGTCTCAAAGACGGACTTGAGTAGCAGCGTGGCCTGTGGCCTTGCTGACATGAGTGAGGGTCATGTCACCAGTGTCTCCTGCTGCTCAGGTTTGTGTCATGACTGTCTCTTGGGTACAGGGCAAAGGTTATAAGAGAGAAGTGTCAGCAGAGCGAGTTACGGACAGGGTCTGTGTGAGCATTGGGATACTTCATCTGCATTGATACATTCTCTTCCAGTAGCAGCTTTGTACACCAGAATCTTCCTTCGCTTGATCTGGCCCAGCTATTGAGGTTAGGCTGCGCCATGTCTGTTTCTTCCTATCCCCAGAATAGCCAGAGCAGGTGAGCCCTCCCCCCCAAAAAAAGAATCTTTGGTCCTGGTGACAGGGAAGTAGGTTCCCCCTGTTGATGTGCTTAGCAGCAGACCTGTGAACTAGTCGAGGAATGTGTCCCCTGAGTCCCACACCAGATGCCCAATGCCAGGCCAGCTGTCTGTCTGTCCAAAGATGCTTTACTGTGCTCCAGTCCTGACTCTGTGTTAAAAACCATCCCTGTGGAACACCTAGATGTCACTGCTGTGAAAGAAAACTTCTAATCTTTTTTCCAACTTGGTATTCTGTTTTTTGTTGTTGATTTTTAAGCGGCTATCCTTGTAGAACTACAAGCTATGGTAGCTACAGATGAAAAGATAATATGTGGAGTCTGCTTCAAAATAAATAGGAAGTAGGAGTAGCTGGCAGGAATACTGGTGAAACAAGACTGACTTTAACATTTACGATATTTTCCCAGAAGCGACTACCCTTAGTTGCCTAATTAAGGTATAAATTTAGTATTAATCTCAAAAGGTAAACCAGTCTCAGATTTTCAGATGCAATCTAGCCATAACCATGGCTGAATTCATACACTGCGCACCATTCTTCTGGACAGGTAGGCAGTTCGTTCATTCTCCAAAGCATTTTGAGAAGTCTGTTTTCGAAGTTGGAGGAAAGCATGACAGAGCAGCTCCACACAATGAACTGTTCCACAATGAACAGGCTGTGGGAGGGAGTCTGGTGTGGCAACAGGAAACCCCAGCCTCTGAATGAGACACTGAAATATGATACACGTCCCTTACGAAGACATCACGCCCAGAAACAGCATTGCACTGCCACCACGTCTACGCTTAGGCTGCCACAGATGGCACAAGAGTCCCTCCTCAAGCCTTCTTCCAGTTCTTTGCAACCAGAGTGCCTGAGCATCACACTACAGCCCACAGCTCCTCCCAGCAGTGGTGCACGAGATCTCGTAGCCTCGGCCACCAAGGGACTGGACCACCCCACCTCTCACCCAGTTCCTCGGAAGGCCTGGCAAAGCTTCATCAGAGAAGTGTTCCTTCTCCCTCCACCGCCTGACGGGCTCTCTCTGCCCGACCCTTTCCTGGATGCACTGTGGGGAGGGCAGCTTGTTGCCTGTTTGACTCCATCCTCACACAGCTGTCCAGTCGTCATAAGAGGATCCAGCCGCTGACTGAGAACCCTGGCCTTCCCAAACCAGTCTCCCCAAGTTCAGGGATTCCAAGTGGATAGCAAAAAGGGGCTCTGGGGGCTGGGAGAGATGGCTTAACAGTTAAGGCACATGCCTGCAAAGCCTAAGGACCCAGGTTCAATTCTGCAGGTCCCACATAAGCCAGATGGACATGGTGGCCCACGCGTCTGGAGTTCGTTTGCTGTGGCTTGAGGCCTGGTGCGCCCATTCTCACACACACACTCTCTCTCTCTTCCTCTCTGTTTCTAATATATATATTAATATATATAAAGGGGGGCTCTGGGCTAGAAATCAGAAAGCTGGCCTTTAGCAATCACATAGTACGTAAGGTAAATGACTTCCCATCTTTGCAGGAAACAGATGTGATAGGTAGGGCCAGGACATTGCCCTTCAGGGGTTTATGGTCTAAGCAGGAGAAAGACAAGCAAATAGTAGCTCACTGGTAATGTTCAAGCCAACCAGGTGTTAAAGGTGAAAGCAGGGGAGTCCACAGCTGTGGGGGCAAGAGACCTGTCTCAGAGAAAGTGGAACATGCACGTCTCAAAGTTGTGTTGGTCTCCACATGTGCACCATGGCATTCTTGCCCATACAAATGCACATATAAAAATTATAAATGTGTTGGGCTGGAGAGATGGCTTAGTGGTTAAGGCGCCTGCCTCCTAAGCCTAAGAATGCTGGTTCCAATCCAGGGCTCCAATCTCCAGGTCCCACGTTTAGCCAGATGCAAAGTGACGCAAGGGCACAATGCCGCACTTGCCCACAAGGGGGCGCACACATCTGGATTTCGTTCTCAGCAGCTGAGACTGCTTGGCGCGCCCATTCTCTGTCTCCTCCCTCTCTGTCTGTCTCTCTCTGTGTCTCTCTCCAAAAATAAATAAAATAATTTTTAAAAATTATAAATGTGGAATAATTTGTATTATTGACACTAATATGTACAAGACAGGGATAAATTCTGAGGAAAATAAGTCAGATGAGAGACAGTTACTTCTTATGCTGGTTACACTAGTGTTTTTAAAACCTCCCTTATAACTTGAAAGACCAAAAAACAAATACTGTCTTATTTTTTGTCACAGGGTAATGCAAACTGCACTTAGGTAAATGTATCTGTTTTGGTTAAGTCAAAGCCTTTTGTAGAAAAATCTTTTCCCTAATGTATAAATATCATATTTTAAAAAATGACAATTAGAAATTGAGCCTCATTGATTATTTAAATTTATTTCATTTTACTCTTTCTTTAAGTTGTTTGTTATTGAGTTTCACTATGTTCTCCAGCTCAGATTCCTGAATCCAAGCAATCCTCGCAGATCAACCTCCCAAATAGTTACGCCTACATGCAGGCACTTCCACAACTCACTGATTTTTTATTAGTAAAGAAGTTCTGAGTTTTAATCACACATAGAATTTTTTTTTAATTTATAGGAATTCTTTTGTTTCGTTTCTGTTTTTCAACATAGGGTTTCACACTAACCCAGGCTGACCTGGAATTACTATGTAGTCTTAGGGTGGACTTGAACTCATGCCGATTCTCCTACCTCTGCCTCCTGAGCACAGGGATTAAAGGCGTGCACCACCACACCCAGCTAATTTATTGGATTTAAAATATATATATTTTTATGTATTTATTTGCAAGCAGAGAGTGATAGACAGAGGAGAATGGGCGCACCAGGGCTCTGGAGCTGTCTGCGGACTCTCGAGGCTCTGGAGCCATCTGTGTGGACTCTCAGGCCTTTCACTTTGCTGCAGTGATCATGCATCTTAGGTTTGTAGCTTTCTAGTTTTTAATCCTTTTTTTTTTTAACTGTCCTACATGGAACAGAAAGATAGAGTCACAAGAAATAAAGGACATAAGAAGAAAAGAAAGGCTTTGATCATCACAGGTACCAGCCATTGTTGCAGGAGGCCCTCTTCCCCCCATGCTTCAGACCCAGACATACTCTATAGCTTAGGGCTAGAATAGGGCAACTGCACCCCATGGGGACAAAGGTGGTCCTCAGAACCTAAGAAACATTAGCCTCTTCTAAGGCTGCTTCTCGTGTCTGAATGCCCTGGATTTTGTTTGTCTGATCTAATCTTAAATGTTATTGTATTGTTAATAAATAAAATAGTCCCTTCTGGTCAAATACATATATTTCTGGCATGACACATCTGCCTACCCCAATAAAATGTTTTTATGGATATAATTTTACTAAGGTCACAAGAAGAAAATTAAAACTTAATTCAAGAACAACTTATATTAACACAAAGGAATATTCCACCTATAAAGTTTAGTAATAATGACTCTTTTAGAGTGTCTCTGTCTCCTTCCTCTTCCTTTCTGACTTTCCACCTGGTCCTTCATTCCTTTTCTGGAAGAGAAAAACCTGATGTCTGAGTTCATTCAGGCTGCTGTCACAAAATCCATAGCTACAGCATATGAACAACAGAAGTGTATACACAGTTCTAGAAGCTGCAGTCAAAGATCAGGGTGCCACCAAATTCCCCATCCGGTGAGGACTAAGTTGCCTGGTTCATGGATGCCCTCCTTTTTACTGTACTAGGCTCCTTTTATAAGGACTCTAATGCCATGTGAGAACTCCGCTCTCATAACTAGTCACCTCCCGAAGGCTATGCCTCATCTCAAACTCTTCACGTTGGGGTTTCATAGTTCAGCTTGGGAACCCTCCCTCTGAACTTCAGCCTTCCTTGGTGGAAACTGGAAGAGTCCTCTGCTGCCTCTTTGAGGCATGGTTGCGTGGTTTTCCTTTGCTGTTTGCAGCTCTGCTTGACCTCATGACGCCACTGCGGGGAAGCGATTCAGTTTGATTATGGCATTTCTTTCTGTTTCTGTATTGTTGTAATAAAGACAGCATTTTTCAAGGTTCCTTATGGTTTCACATTATTGCTCACCTAAGTAACCATCAGTTTGAGAAGGAAGTTTACACACAGTGCTAATGTAACAGGGAAGTGAGAAGCTGGCCTTTTTCTCCTCCCACCACAACCCTGAACACTGCCATCTATCAACAGGACCCTTGAAAAGAAGTTACCTGATATATTCATTTCTTGTTTATTTTAGAGAGAGAGAGAGAAGGAAAGAAAGAAAGAGGCAGAGAATGGGTGCTCAGGGACTCCAGCCACTGCAAACAAACTTCAGACACATGTGCCTCGTTGTGCATCTGGGTTACATCTGGGGAGTTGAACCTGGGTCCTTTGGCTTTGCAGGCAAACATTTTAACCAATAAGTCATCCATCCAGACCACCTGATGTATTTTGACATAAAATCCGAAGCAAAGTTCTTTTAAAATGCAGATTTTTTTGGCCTAGGGAAATAGCTTAGCAGTTAAAGGCATTTGCTTGCAAAGCTTGCAGTGTGGGTTCAGTTCCACAGTTCCACACAAAGCCAGATACAAAAAATGGCCCATGCATCTGGAGTTAGTTTGCACTGACAAGAGGCCCTGCATTCTCTTTCTCTCTCTCTTTCTCTGTTTCTCTTTTTCTTTCTCTCTCTCTCTCTTGCTTGCAAATAAATATTTTAAAAATTAAAAATAAAATGCAGCTTGTTGTCTTATACTGTAAATATATTTTATTGTCCAGTCAACAAGTAATAATTGCACAACTTTTTACGTCCAGACGTTGGAATTAAGAGCTGGACTCACATCAAAGGAGGATATAATGGGCCTGTCCCAAGGGTAGAACTGTGGCTATTGGAGAACAGAGAGAGGTTGCAGGCCTTAGAGAGACCGAAAGCCAATATGCAAAGGGAGATGGGACTATGTGAATGAGGCCATGACAAGAACACCAGCAAGGCCAGGGTAGAGGAAACTTTTACAGCTGCAACTCTTCTCCGTTGTTGACTTCTTCAAGGACAGACAATGGTCTTGGAAGATGAATTTTCATTTGTTCTTTGTGTTAAATACTAACTAGTTTTCTATTACTCCAGAATCAAGTATCACGAAAATTAAACTCTTGGAATTATATGAGTTATTGAAAGTATTGAGGTATTGAAAGAAATGTTGTACCAGGCATGGTGGCACACATCTTTAAAATCCCAACACTTGGGAGGCAGAGGTTAGGAGGATCGCCATGAGTTCAAGGCCACCCTGAGACTACATAGTGAATTCCAGGTCACCCTGGGCTACAGTGTGACCCTATCTCAAAAAAAAAAAAAAGAAAAAGAAAAAGAAAAGAAAAAGGAAGGAAGGAAAGAAGGAAGAGAGAAAGAAGAAAAGTGACCTAGAAAAATAGAATTGGGAGTATGCACAAAGGTGGGACATTGACTCATCCATGTTAATGTTAAGGGGAACAGCAAGAGCTCTGTGAGAACAGAATGAAGTAGTGCTCTGGGGCCACATGGTCTCTGCATGCCAGCCTCCAACCCTGTGTTGCACTGAGATGCAAAAGAAACTGCTGTGGCAGTGTACTGGTGATACAGGAATTGGGGGTGCCTTTGAGATCTCAGTTCTTAGTTGGGCTTTAACCCAGGAGTTAGGATGCTGAACAGTCACACAAAACTTTGTCACTGAGTCAGTGACCTCCAGATTTTTGTCTCACCCATGGAGGGTGAGGTTTAGAAAGCTCTTCTTACAGAGCTCAAGAGAAGGAAAGAGAGCAGGCTCCTGCAAAGCAGGAAAGGATCCCCAGAAACAGAGAAACCTACTTGGTGGCTCTGCTTGCAGTCTTGGATGGGAATTTACTGGATGGAGGCTGAGCTGGTCAGTCCAGTTACCATGACAGGTATGTCAGGCGCTTTGTGATCTGATCCACGTCTTCCTGCCAGGTTTCTGGGGGAGGGAAGCTTCTTTTAGGAAGAAGAGATAAGGAAGACCAGATCCCTGCCGTGTGTTTAAGCATCTAGTAATCTTAGTCATATCCTGTCAGGTTTCTAGGGAAATAGAAATCTTTTACAGAAAAAGAGAACGGGCTGGAGAGATGGCTTAGCAGTTAAGGCATTTGCCTACAAAGCCAGAGGATCCCGGTTCGATTCCCCGGGCAAGCCAGTTGCACAAGGGGGCATATGCATCTGGAGTTTGTTTGCTGTGGCTGGAGGCCCTGGCTTGCCCTCTCTCTCTCTCTCTCTCTCTCTCTCTCTCTCTCTCTCTCTCTCTCCCCTCTTTCTCTCAAATAAAATAAATAAATAAAAAGTTTAAAAAAGAAAAAGAGAACAGAAAAAAAAAAATCCCACCCCCTCCTTTACAGACTCAAGGACATTTCCTTCTTCTAGCCAAGAAAAACACTGCTCATTGGCTAGAGAGATGGCTCAGTGGTTAAACACATTTGCTTGCAAAGCCTGATGGTCTAGGCTCTATTCCCTCGGCACCCATGGAAAACCAGATGTACAAAGTGGCACATGCATCTGGAGTTTGTTTGCTGTGGCAGGAAATCCTGGCAGTCTCATTCTCTGTGTCTTGTGGTCTTGTGCTCTCTCTCTCGTTCTCTCTCTCATATATATATGAGATATTATATATATTATATATAATAATTACATAATTATATATATAATTTATTTATACAGACCTGTTCGCTTCAATGGAGCTGTCATCATCAGCTGTCTAGCTAATTTCTATCTTATCATCCCCCCTTGATGAGGTCACTCTAACTGCCTCGCTGGACCTCGACAAGATGTTCTGAGCTAGCAAACCCTCCTCTGAAAAGTCTCCTTCATTGTTAATTTCCTTCAGGTTCTTTTGATGTTTTTAGACACAGTTTTCTGCCTATTAACAATACCTATTAAATCAAACCAAGGTTCACATACTCCTTTTGCCAGGTGGGTTCCTCTGAGTAGTCATGGAATTCCAGCTTCTCCCTCCCCAGTTGACCTCAGGGTTGCTCTGGATCTTCCTCTCCATTGTTTTCTCCACACTCATTTCAGTGTTCTCTCTGGATCTTTCCCCAATACAGTCTCTGCTTCCTACCTTCAAAATTATCCCCCACCTGTCTTTCCATTCTCTGCCTTCAGGCCCTATGCTGCCATTTCTTGTTCAAGGATGATAATCTTCCAGTGCGGAAAGGGAATACATGAGAATAAAGTATAATGGCACCTAATCTAAGAAAACTTGGCTGAGGAGAAGGCTTAGTGCTTGCTTGCAAGCCTGCCAGCCTGAGTTGGTCCTCTGCACCCATGTAAAGCTGGATACAAATTGGCATATGTGCCTGTAACCCAACATGCCCATGGCAATAAGAGGAGGAGCTAGGAGAATCTGGAAGCTCTATTCTACAAGAGAGACCCTGTTTCAAAAGAAGGAGCAGGGAGAGGAGAAAGACTCCAAGATTATCCTCTGACCTTCACACATGCAGTATAGCACGCACGTGCCTATATGTACACATGCAAATAAATAATAAAAATTGAAAAAAAATAGACAGAAAATACCATAATGAAACCCTTTACTTTGTGTACTAACTTGAAAATTTAATAAATGCCAGCTGCACGTCAGGCATGGTGGTACATGCCTGAAGTCCCAGCTCCTTAGAGAGCTGAGGCAGAAAGATCACGTGAGCCCAGGAATTTTACATCATCCTGGGCAGCATCATGAGATTTCATCTCTTAGAGCATAAAAAAAGTCAGTGAGAGTGTTTCGAGAATCTGAATATAGGTAGGGTAATTTTTATTTTTGCTGGGCGTGGTGGCACACGCCTTCAATCCCAGCACTTAGGAGGCAGAGGTAGGAAGAACACCATGAGTTGGAAGCCACCCTGAGACTACATAGTGAATTCCAGGTCAGCCTGGACTAGAGTGAGACCGTACCTTGAAAAAACCAAGAAAAGAAAAACATGGTTTTGTTTTCCTAAAGCCATTCAAAAACTTGTCACAAAGCCGGGTGTGATGGCACACGTCTTTAATCCCTGCACTCAGGAGGCAGAGGTAGGAGGATCACTGTGAGTTCGAGGCCACCCTGAGACTACATAGTGAATTCCAGGTCGGCCTGGGCTAGAGTGGGACTCTACCTTGAAAAGCCAAAAAATAAATAAATAAATAAAATTGTCACAATATACATATAAAGAGCTAATTCATAAAACAGGAAAAAATAAGCCATTAACTATATGAAAGTATACTCAGTGCAAATTAAAATTGTAATGGGACTTTTTTTACCTCATGTTTGCAAAGATCAAAAAGCTAACAGTGGTCATTATTAAAATTATTAATGGAGTTGGAAGCGTAGCGTGGTTGATAGATTGCTTGCTTAGCATGCATAAAGTCCAAGGTTCATTCCTTAGCACTGCGTAAACTAGGTGTCCTGTCATTTGTCTGTGTTCCCAGCATTCATGAGTTCAAGGTCATCACTGGCTATATGGCAAGTTCAAAGCCAGCTTAAGTTTCATAACATCCTAGCTTAAACTTTACAAAATTTATGTTATTCTGTATGCCAAGTACTGTGCTGTTTGTTTGAGAGAGAATGAGCAGGCCAGGGCCTCCAGCTATTGCGAACAAACTCCAGACACGTGCACCACCTTGTGCATCTGGCTTTATGTGGGTCCTGAAGAATCGAACTCGGGATCCTTAGGCTTTGCAAACAACCATCTTAACCACTGAGCCATCACTCCACCCCTGCTGTCTACATGTTCTCAAGTTGAACACTCTGAGAACAGGAATGTGTAAACAGTGCTACAGAGTATGGTGTGGGTCACAGAACCTCTGCCAAGGGCAGTTTGGCAATGACTACAACATTTTTAAATCTCAGGACTTTGGACACATCAGTTGCAGTTCCAGGCAGCTATCCCATGGGTATATTCATACATGTAATAAATATAAACATTTGTTGTAATGTTCCTTGCCTGCACAGATTGAAATCTAAATGGCTATCAATTAGGAAATGGTTCAATTATAGCCCATTCATTACAATGGAACCCTAGACTGTCATTAAAATGAATGGAGAAACTAAGCATGATGAGACATACTTCTAATCCCAGCATGACAGGCTGAGTCAGGAGCACCTCAAATTGGAGTCTCCCTCAGGTTGCATAGTGAGATCCTTTTGAAAAAAATTATTTATTCATTTATTTATACATACTGAAGAAAAAGAGGCAGATAGAATGGGCACACCAGGGCCTCTAGCCACTGCAAACAAACTCCAGACACACGCAGCACTTTGTGCATCTGGCTTATGTGGGTACTGGGGAATTGAACCTGAGTCCTTAGGCTTTGCAGGTAAGTGCCTTAACCGCTAAGCCATCTCTCCAGCCTGTGAGAGCCTTTTGAATTGAGGAAGGGAAGGATAGAAAGAGAAAGTAAAAGAGGGAGGGAGTAGGGAAGGAGGCAGGCAGGAAGGAAAGAAAGACAACAAATCTGTACATTGATGTAGAAAGAGTACCAAGATACACTAAGTTTAAAAAGCAAGGTAGAGGAGCTGGAGAGATGGCTCAGTGGTTAAGGCACATGCCTGCACGCTTAATGACCTGGGTTCAATTCCCCAGTACCAGGTAAAACCAGATGCACAAAGTGGTGCATGCATCTGGAGTTTGTTTCAGCAGCTAGAGGCCCTGACATGCCCACTTTCTCTCCCTCCCTTTCTCTCTCCTTGCAAATAAATAAATAATTTAGCCATTAACCAGGCATGGTGGCACACGCCTTTAATCCCAGCACTTGGGAAGCTGAAGTAGGAGGATCACTGTGAGCCCAGGCTCAGCCTGAGACCACATAATGAATTCCAGGTCAGCCTGGGCTAGAGCAAGACCTTACCTTGAAAATCCAAAAAGAAAGAAAGGAAGGGAGGGAGGGAGGGAGGAACAAAGGGAGGGAAGGAAGGAAGGAAGGAAGATGCACTTTCCTGGACTAAGTCGTAGCACAACACTTATTCTCATTTGCCTGAGATGCAGCTTAACCACAGCTTCTCCCCATTGCTATGTGCTTGTCTAGACTTTCACGTGAAGATACCTGAATGCAGTCTGTTCTCAACAGGGTCTGGGAGACTGACCTGACAATAGGATGGAGTGTTGACTTTATCTTAAACTCCCAGGGTTCTGGTTCTGAAAACTGTGAAATCTGAACTAAGTTGTCATAAGACATGAGATCTGGAAGGTGACAAATACTGGTTTTTCAAGGTAGGGTCTTGCTCTAGCCCAGGCTGACCTGGAGTTCACTATGTAGTCTCAAATGGGCCTCAGACTCACAGCAATCCTCCTGCCTCTGCCTCTGCCTCCCCAGAGCTGGGATTAAAGGCGTGTGCCACCACACCTGGCCTGAAGCTGCTCCTTTTTAATTGCAGAGACAATTCCCTGTGTCTGAGTTTACCATTGTGTTAAACTAGTCTCAGTAAAGGCATAAAAAATAAATTTCCAGGCTGGAGAGGTGGCTTAGTGGTTAAGGCGCTTGCCTGCAAAGCCTTAGGACCCACGTTCAACTCCCCAGGTCCCATGTAAGCTAGATGCACAAAGTGATGCAAGCACAAGGTCGTACATGCACACAAGGTGGCACATGCATCTGGAGCCCAATTGCAGTAGATGGAAGTACTAGCATGCCAATTCTTTCTCTCACTTGCTCTCTTAAATAAATAAATAAATAAATAAATAAATAATTTCCTTATGCAAATACTGTCACAGATAATTTTACATTCACTTTTATTTTAAATTTTAATTTATTTGGTGCATGCTTGTGTGTGTGTGTGTGTGTGTGTGAGTGCTTGTTTGTGCACACTCCAGGTGCACACATGCCTGGTTCTCTTAGAGCTGCCAATGAATGCCCACCCTGCTTTCTGCGGGTGGTTGGGGAATTGAATCAGGACAGCAAGCTTGGCAAACAAGTGCCTTTAATGGCTGAGCCATCTCCCAGCCCCCCCCCGAACTTTTATTTTAAAAATAAAAATTCCGTTTATCATTTTTAAAACCAGTCTTTACCACCAAAAAGGGTCTCCACAGCGTAAATTCCTGCATTGGGACTGTGGTGGTCAAGGCCAGGTCAGTTGGAGCAGCACTGCTGATGCGCTGGGCTGAAACTCAGCAAATGGACTTGGGGCCTCACAGGAATGTATCCGGTGAACTGCCTGCCAGTGTGGTGTCTCCCTGGCCACCAAACAAAGGCTGTAACACTTAGGACACAGGGACACTGCTGAGCAGCACCCACATTGCAAAGACAGACTTTCTAGCAACCCAAAGAAGCAGAGCAGAAGTGTCACAGTGGTCGTGGAGATCAGAATGGCTGCAAGACCCTGAGCTGCTTCAGTTTGGTGCCTGTGACTGTTCATGTGTGGGGTGCGGGCACACGTATGCCACGGTTCCTGTGTAGACATCAGCTTCGAGAGCTGTCCTCTTGGTCCACTCGGTTTGAGGCAGGGTCTCTCCTGGTTCACTGCTGCAATGGCCAGGCTAGACAGCGCAAATTTCCAGTCTACCTCACTCCTTGGGGTTAGACACACAGAGACTAAAGACGCCAGTACAGGGTACTGAGAAACCCTTTATGCAGGGTCTAGGGATCCAACTCAGGAACTTGTGCTTGTTTTACCTGCTGAGCCAACTCCCCAGCTCCCGAGGAAGATTTTTGTAAGTCACCAATATGGGACTGGGAACCTGGGCCAGGGTGGTGGAGACAGACACTGAGGATACTGAAAACTCACCAACTCAGAAATCCGAAGCTGCTGAGAGCTCAGCACTAAAGTAGACTAAAAGCACACCCACCAAGGCTCAGGGAATGTTGCAGAAGAGGGCGCAGAAAGAGTGTAAGAGCCACAGGGTGCAAGGGAATATCCAAAGATATGCCCCTCCCCCACAATGACTGACTGCTGCTCTCACAACTCATAACCCACAACTCCATGGTGAATACCAGCTAAGGTATTCCCACTAAGGAAGGCCCTCAGCAGAATGGGGATGGGGCGGGGGGAGGGAAATGTCGGGACCAACACATGATGTTCTATACAAAGTTTCTACTTAAAAAAAAAAAATTCTACCCAGGCTCAGGGTCCATTACAGAAGAGGAGGCAGAAAGGATGTAAGAGCCAAAGGGAGAGTAGGACTCTTTACAACGTGCTCCTCCAGACACAAAATGGCCTGGATATCCATGACCTCACAGTGCCTGACACTACCTACACAAGACCATCATAATAGGAGGAAAAGATCATGACATCAGAATAAAGGAGAGACTAATTGAGAGATGGCAGGGATATTATGGAGTGGAGAGTGGAGTTTCAAAGGGGAAAGTGGGGGAGAGGGAGGGAATTACCATGGGTTATTGTCTACAATTATGGAAGTTGTCAATAAAAATAATAATAAGTATGGTCTGACCTGTTTTTTAAAAAACTATTACTATTTATTTGTGCGCATGCAGATGTGGGGGGGGTGCTAGGGTGTGAAAATGAATGCCAGATGCTTGCACCACTTTTTGCACCTGTCTTTATGTGGGTGCCTTTAACTGCTGAGCCATTTCCCCAGGCCCCTTCAGTCTATTGCTATTCAAGGATTGTGTAACAGTGTATGGCACTGTTTTATTGAAGCCAGCCTGTCCTAGCTGGTAATAAAAACGCAGTGAGGTCAGGCTTGTTGGTCGGTGCCTCATTACTCTGAAATTCCTGTGAGGGGCCTTCGGGGGCCTATAACTGATACTTGGTTTGAGTTGGGAAAAGAAATAACCTGCCAAGGTCGGATGAAGGTTGTGGTGATTTCTGCTGTCTCTGTGGGTGCTTAGAGTTTCCAGCACCCATATCTTCTCACTTAGGGAACTCTAAGTATCTTCTCAGCAAAGATCTTTACAATAAATATTTGTTGAGAGAGAAGGATTGGGGATTTTGTTTGTTTTTCAGTTGACTCTTTTAGTCAATGTCCCTTGAAAAGGCTTTGTCTTCTTGTTTAGCAAAACAAGCTGATTTATTTTCATGATCAAGTGAAGCCTGTTCGGCTTCATTGTGAGCAGCCTTCCAGTTCCCCAGAGCTTGGAAAGCATCTCATGCCCTCCCACGCTGCTCTCTGCGGCACAGCAAGGCAGGCCTCTGTAGTTTGGGTTCCACATGGTTTCAGTCTGCTGCTGACAAGAACCCTTCTAGATAAGTCTAAAGGGACACTTGTAGGAAATCTCACCTGTTGGGAATTGACTGGCTTGAATCTACTAAATTGAGCCATAGGTGGGTTTCACTTCCTCACACAAGTCAACATACATTGACCATTATGAGAAAGATGCTGGGCTGCATGCTATGGGGAAAAACAGAAATTGGGGCTGGGGAGAACATAAATAAATAGATAAAAATTTAAAAACGAAACAGAAGTTGCTGCCTTTTAAAGAACTTAGTATAGTAGTTGCATAATTAAGGCATTTGGACTCAAGGCATTAACTGAGTTGGTCAGTACCTGGTGAGCTTTGAAACTAGCAGCAGGAATGGGGCCAGGTGGGAAGGAAAGCTTTGCAGTCCTTGGGCCCCTAGTAGGGCCACTAAGGAGAAACCCAGGCACAATTTCAAGGATAGTGGGGTGCAAACATCTACTGACAGGCTCTTTTGACAAGCATACCTGAAAGTCACTGTTCAGACAGGATGTCTAGAAGTGTGCACTGGAGTCTTCAGGGCTGTCAGAGCCCCTGAATGGAACCACCATATGAAATTTGGTCCTTAGAACCCTGCACTGCACTGAAGTCCCTGACCAAAAAAGACTCATGTCAAGAAGGGGCTCAAGGGCTGGAAAAATGGTTCAGTGGTTAAGGCATTTGCTGCAAAGCCAAAGGATCCCGGTTCGATTTTCCAGGACCCGCATAAGCCAGATGCACAAGGGGGCACATGCATCTGGAGTTCATTTGCAGTGGCTGGAGACCCTGATGCACCCATTCTTTCTCTCTCTCTCTCTCTCTCTCTCCATATTTCTCTCTCAAATAAACAAATAAATAAAATATATTTTTAAAAAAAAAAAAAGAAAAAGATCCCCCCAAAAAAAGAATGGGCTCAAGTTCAGCTGAGCTCAGCTTCTGCAGCTTCTTGCTATGCTCTCTGTGGCCAGGGAAAGGGGCATAATGTCTGCCAAGCTTTGCAGGCATCGGGAGGGCCAGCTCCAAACTCATCTCAATGAGTAGTTTTTAGCATAAGAGACTCTGGCTGTATCTGGTCTGGACCATCTTGAAAATCAGCACAAGGTCTGTCACTCCCTAGACCTCCTTAGTCAGATGATGACTGAAATTCAGATTTTACAATTTTTCAGAATAATAATTCTTAGGTCAGTTCAACTGTCCTTCCTTCTGGAGATGGTCCCTGGTGGTTTAAGGTAAATCTGACCCTGCATAAAAGTTGGTAAATATTTCGATGAATGTTGAAATAGGTTATTGAAGTTAGTCTCCCTGCTGAAAGAAGGCTTGTCAAGTATAGACACAATGCCTTTGTCTCTGGAGTTATAGCGAGAAAAGGCTGGCGTGGCCTTCAGGCCACTTCATAGTTCTAACACTCTTCAAGTGCATAAATTAAATAGATAAAGTTCAGTTATTTCATTTTAAACCAAAGCAATGTTTGGTTTTTTGTTTTGTTTTGTTTTGTTTTTATTTTTCTGAGGCAGGTGAAAGTAGTAAATGGGTATTAAGTTGGGTAGAAATTATTTTATTTATTTATTTATTTATTTCACAGAGAAAGGGAGAGAGAGAGAGAAAGAGTGGATACGCCAGGGCCTCTAGCCACTGCAAACAAACTCCAGACGCATGTGCCCCCTTGTGCATCTGGCTAACGTGGGTCCTGGGGAATTGAGCCTGGGTCCTTTGGTTTTGCAGGCAAATGCCTTAACCGCTAAGCCCTCTCTCCAGCCCTGGGATGAGAATTAGCTAATCTTTCATCGCAGCGCCATTTTGTTAGGTCTTACTTTATGCGCAGCCACCATAGCTGTCTCAGTCCTCAGAAGTATGCCTCCTGAGCTCCTTGCTCTACAGACGAACATCAAAGAATGTCTGAACCATGAATGACTCCTTTGCTCCTCCCTAAGTTTTCCTTCTGTCCAGGTTCCCCCATTGAAAACTGACCCTAAGCTATCTCCAACCACCGGCTAGAGAAGCTTGCTTCTGTATCCGCCCTGCTGGCCATTATCTCTTTGCTGCTGGTGCAGTGTGCGAGCTCTTAACTGACTTTCTTCTCCTCGATTCCCTTCCTGTCTGTCTTTCTCTTACCAAGGTTAGCTTTAGCCTAGGTATGGTGACTACAACCCACCACTTTCCTAGGCCCTGTGGTTAGTAGATTAGAATAAAGATGAGTCAGATTTCCACCCTGCCTTGGAACCTTTATACTGAATAAGAAGGATAAATAGATGAGTAAGTGGTTGCGGGGAGGAATGGATGAGTAGAATAAGTGAAAGAAAATATACACAAATACCTTATAAATGAGCAGAACTGACCTTGAATCCTAACCAAGGCAGATGTTAGCTCTGTGAACTTAGGCAAGATACTATAAAATGAAGGTAATAATTCCTACCTACTCTGGGCGGCTGTGAAGATTAGAGATTGTAAATTGCTTAGGGAAGTGCTTGGTTAAAGCAACACCCCAAAGTGGGACCTTCATAGCTACAACAAAAGGTGATAAGTGATACAAGAGAAATGCAAACAAAGAGGGTGGGGGTTCCCAGCACCTGCAGGAGGCCACCCATCTGTGTTTTGCGCTTGCGCACAGGGGCCCTCCCAGCCTCCAGGTGATCAGTACAGTACACACCTAGGCTGGGCAGAGCTGAAGGTGCAGGGCCCACAAGCGCCAACTCAGGAGCTGAGCAAGTCCCTGCACAGTCAGACTGTACAGCAGGTGTGGCCCGCAGCTACTGCCTTCAAGACGTAGAATGGGGACCTGGAAAGGCCACAGCTGTTGGAGTTGACAAGGCTGCCAGTGGGGAATGAAGATCATTCCTCTCTCTAGAAACCTCCTCACTTTTCCTTCTACCTCCCTCTGGATGTCTAAGGTGAAGCGTTTCTCTCTCTTCTCCAGTTCAGAGGCTGAGAATGGCGTGGATGACAAAAAGAAGGGCTGCAGGTCACCAGCAACCCAGTCCCCTACCTCATCGGTGGAGGCCGAGTCCCCAGACCAGAAGAGAAGTCTGGGCCTGTGGTGAGTCCTCTGTGACCCCTGAAGTTTTGTGCTTGGGCTTTTGGAGAGAGCTGGTGTTTCCAGTTTTTCTCTTGCTGTGAACTGTAGGCAGACATAAGAACGCATGGAGAACTCTTCTTCATATCCTGGCCCTAATGCTGGCTTCGGCTCCTTTGCTCCTGCTGCCCAGCTCTGCCTCCCTTTCCTGACAGGAAGCAGGAGATCCTCTCTCTGGCATGGACTGATGACACACCTGCCAAGTCTGGATATCTCTGAGTGTCCACGGAGGCCTGTGTGTGCACAGCTGGCCCTCACTCTCCTGAGAGCCACAGGAAAGAACAGAGGAGAGTCCGCTCCAGGGACCCACCAGGCCACCCACGTCCTGTGACGGTGGCTGTGAGGGAGGCCTGGCTGGGGGCTGGAAGGGGAGACGTAGCTATCATATCACGTAGCTGTGTCCTTCTCACTCAGTCAGAAACTACCACAGAGGAGTTTGAAGATACTTGGTAGGCTTTAAAAGAAAGTAGGGATAAATGTAAAGAGGTTTTTTGTGGTTGTTATTTCTGTTTGTTTTGAGGTGTGTGTGTGTGTGTGTGTGTGTGTGTGTGTGTGTGTGTGTGTGTTATTGAAAATAAAGCCTGGGGCCTAACTCATGCAAGGCAGGTGTTCTACCAGAGCCCTTACTGTGGTTCTTTGACATCTCTACTAAGAACTGTTAGAGCTGCTGCCTTCTCCATCTTTTGGCCTCTGCTAAGATCTAATTTACTAATTTCTTCTTTTTGCTTCACTTCTGGCTCCCCAGCCTAAATCTTTCTAAATCCATGCCTCACTCAGGACCAAGCCTATGTCTTGATTCTTCACCTAGCTTCGCCTTTTCAAATCCCACATCCCTTGGGACATTCTGTGTGCCTGTTCTGTGGCATCTCACTTTGCACCATTGTTCTGAAGCTGTTTTCTATCAGAGCATCCTGCCTCGCTCACCCAATGAGCCTCTACACCAGGGCACAAAACATGTCGCTGTCTCTTGAGCCTTTCACCATTTTCCCCACTGTGGACCAACTCTAGCAGCCGCCTGGCGAACACTGTTGGATTCATTCTGACTTCCCCGGGCAGCAGTAGGACCTGCAGGAAATGGCGTGTGCTCGTAACCCTTTCAGTGGAAAGGACCCTGAACTCTCATTTTGCCCTGGACTTCTAGTCCTGCTCATGGGCACCTGGGGGCAGTGAGAATAACATGGTTTAGAAGACTTAGAGAAATGACTGTGTAAAGAGGCCCTCTGCTACAGAGAGCAGCCTCTGCCTCTCCAAACCATCAAAAATGTGTTTGTTCTGTTTGCTTCCAGCCCATAGTTCCTCAGAATATCTGCCCAGCTCCTTGGCGATTCCATTCCCATGAATCCGTTATTTCTGGGTTTGTTGCTGCTGCTTTATTTTCTTGTTTTGTTGTCTTTTGAGATGCTGCTGCTAGCCCAGAACTTACAATATTCCCCAAGCAGGCCTCAGCTCATAACCCTCCAGCTTGGCTTCCCGAGTGCTTAGGATTACAACATTAGGATTATAACATTTGTAAACATAATTATATTTTCAAGTAGAGTCTGAATGTTTACTCATAGTTTCCCGAGAAATAATCTCCAGGATTCTATCTATCTTAGGCAGTTTCCATCTCACTAGACTCAGTCACCTGGAGCTGAAGTCAAATCTGCCGCCTGAAATTCCCCAGAGGCTCTTCATGTGTGATCTGGATGCTGTGGGGTCATGGGCAATAGGGCTGGAGGGAGCCTGACTTGTCACAGCTGAGAAAACCAAAGCCTCACGTCTCCCCAACGTTTGTCACTTCTGTCACTCTGTGGCACTTAATTACTTCAGGTGCTTCCTAAATCTACTGAACCAAATACAAAATTGAGCCTTATGGTGCAGAATAATGTAAAATCATGGCTTATGTGTGCCATTGTCCCAAATAACCCTAAAACAACTTCATAATGATGAAACTCATCCATGCATTACCTCTAGAAATCCTGCAGGTAGTTCACTGAGCTGTACAGATATATGCAGATTCACCATCTGCTAAAATAAAGTCAAGGCAAAAAACACTTTGATAGAAACTTCAGAGCACTGTTCTCTGCCTTTAATAAGACAAGGGAAGACCTTAATTTCAAAATGTTCTTGTTTTCTGATTTCACTTTTACTGTGTTCCCAAATGAGCTGTTTTGTCTCTCTTTTTCTCATACACTATTGCTGCTCATTCTGCATAGCCCTGTACCTAAATCCACAATGCGGGGCGAGAGGTTAGCCCAGTGGAAGAGCATTCAGGGGAATGCCTAGTGAACTCAAGGCTCTGCCCTTGATCGCCAGCATTGCGTAAAATAAGTTAATAAATAAATGGAAGGCTAAAGAGATGGCTTGGTGGTTAAGGCACTTGACTGCAAAGCGATTTTTTTAATGGCTTAATTAATCCACATTGTTCTCTCTATTTCCTTTTCTCTGCTCTCCTGTTATTATCTAACATCTATAAGACATATGGTAGAGCCATATACTGCCTGTGTTCTTTTTTTTTTTCTTTCTCTTTGAGAAAGGTTCTCACTATGTAGCCCAGGTAGACCTTAAGTGCATGAATTCCTACCAACTGAGTTGCCAGGATACACAAACCTTTTGAAGGACTGTGGACAGAAGGGACAAGTGGGACCAGTGGACCTGTGGTGATTTGGAAAGGCACGGTGGGTGGCGTTCCTGGGTAGCCTCTGTGGGTGCAGAGCTTCCTGACACATTGTTGGTCTCTCGGGTCTTCCCAGTGATACTATTCTCACTTCCTACAGGTGCTCATGGGCAGAACCAGAGGCTATTAAAATCAAAGTGTAGGTAGGGCCTACCTATAATACCAGGAGGCTGGTCTCCTGCCTCCACCTCCCACATTCTGGGATTACAGGCACGCACCACCACATCTGGCATGTACTGCCTTTTAAAAACATGTCTGATGCATGTTTGTACAGCCTCCCTAAGCATAAAGATGGCCTTGGGCCCCCCCCCCAGGCCTTTAGTACACTCAGAGAATGCTCATTAAATATTAATGGATTCTTTGCTTAAGCTGCTGCATAGTAATGGGCCTCAAGTACTCCTCTTCATATTGATGGAAACACTTTTGAAATAATGTAATTACTTTCACATCTCCATTGCCATTGCTGCAGTTTGTGACTACAGCCTGGGGAGGTTATCCCAGTCTGCTAAGTCATGCTCTGCAAATGCCCTCAGAGTGTCATGCATGATTATGAGGACCTAGAGGAGAGAACAAGCGTCAGGCGTCCTCGTGACATGGTACAGTACTCGGGATCTATAACGAGTAGCATAAACACTTGATCTTGTAATCTCCCTGGGTTTTATTTCCCCAGGTCAAAATCCAGTTTTGATGGTACCACTTTATCAGGTGATAAGAATGAGTGCAAAACGGAAAGCAAAAGTGACCCTAAGACTGAGAGGAAAAAGTCTTCATCTTCCAGCCAGGTAATGAGGGGCTGGGATGGACTATGTATCGACTCTTGAGGGTGACGTAAGTGTTGGGTCCAGTGGAGATCAGAAATCGGGAACAGAGCCTTCTGCTAAGCAGGGCTAGCTAGGGCACAGTTTAAAGAACTTGTAAGAACAGATGGGCGGCAGGTCCTCTTGTCAGTTTTTCCTCTGTATGGATTCCACAGCCAACCTGTCAGTACACATGGATCGCAGTGTCAGGAAGCAGAGACCAACACATAGTCAGGTGCTTGTCCAAGAATTCACAGAAAAGGGAAGCATGGCATCTATCATTAGAATCATCAGGTGTCGACTGTCCACAGAAAGGAGAACTATGAACAGGTCACAACTGTCCAGGAGTGATTCCAGCTGTGCTCTAGCTTCCACCCAGAGGATGACAAAGCCCAGGTCTCTGTCAGAGACTGGGACACCTTACTGGGACCAGGTTTGGGGGTGTGGGGTTTTCTTTTTGCTTTATTTTGAGGTTTGTCTCTAGGGGTTGAACCCAGGGCCTCCTGCATACAAATCACATGCTCCACCACTGACCTACACTTCTAGCTTTCCGAATTTTCTTTTTGTTTTTGACACATCACCCCTAAATACATGAATATGTACCTTCTAGCAACTAAATGATCTGCACACACTTGAAATTTACCCAAATGTCAACTTAATTTTGAATTTCTACAGTTGTCCTAGTGAAGTGAGTCCTTGAGAAAGATGATTTTTGCTTTTTCCCCTCTACAGGAGCCAATCAACAGTCAGATACTTCATGATTTCCTATGCCGATTTTAAAAAATATTTTATTTATTTATTTGCAAACAGAGAGGGATAGAGAGAAGAGAGACAGAGAGAATGGACATGCCAGGTCCTCCAGCCACAGTAAATGAACTTCAGATGCATGCACTTCTTTGTGCATCTGGCTTATGTGGGTACTGGGGTACTGAATCCAGGTCCTTGGGCTTTGCAGGCAAGCACTTTAACTGCTGAGAAATCTCTCTAGCCCACCATTTTTTTTTTAGATAGGGTCTTATTCTTTAGCCCAGTCTGGCCTTGAATCATAGCAATCCTCTATGCCTGGCTTTGCTATGTCAATTTTATTTTATTTTATTGCTACATCAATTTTTTAAAATATTTTTTTATCTATTTATTTGTGAGGGCAAAGAGAGAGCGTATGGCATGCCAGGGCCTCTTGCCACTGCCAACAAACTCCAGAAGCATGTGCCACTTTGTGCATATGGCTTTGAGTACTAGGGAGTTGAATTCAGGCAGCAGGCTTTGCAAGCAGGTTCCTTTAACCACTAAGCCATCTCTCCAGCCCCCGTATGTATGTATGTATGTATGTATGTATGTATGTATGTATGTATGTATTATATGTTACATACATATATTATATGTGTGTGTGCATGTTCATCTTAAGGCTGGACGACAACCTTGGGTATCATTCCTCAGGTTGCCTTTTGCACACACACACACACACACACACACACACACACGGTCTTCTCATTGGCTTGCAGCTTGCTAAGTAGGCTAGACTGAGTAGTCAGCAAACCCCAGGGATCCACCTGTCTCCACCTCCTCAGAGCTGGGATTTAAGGTACAGGCTACTACCACCCTGTTTTTTGTTTGTTTGTTTGTTTGGTTGGTTGGTTGGTTGGCTTTTTGTTGTTGTTTGTTTGTTTGTGTTTTTTCAAGGTAGGGTCTCACTCCAGCTCAGGCTGACCTGGAACCCACTATGCAGTCTCAGGGCGGCCTCAAACTCACGCGATCCTCCTACCTCTGCCTCCTGAGTACTGGGATTAAAGGCATGCACCACCATGCCTGGACTGGTTGGTTTTTGTTTGTTTGTTTTTAAGGTAGAATCTCGCTCTAGCCCAGGTTGACCTGGAATTCACTATGTAGTCTCAGGGTGGCCTCGAACTCATGGCAATCCTCCTACCTCTGTCTCCCAAGTGCTGGGATTAAAGATGTGTGCCACCACGCCCAGCTCATTTTTTTTTTATTTTAACATGGATTCTGGCAATTGAACTGAGGTCTTCATGCTTGTAAGACAAGCATTTTACTAAGCCACCCTCCTAGCTTCCTACTATCAAATGTTAAAATGTATTTTTTTTTAGAGAGAGAAAGGAAGAAACAGATAGAGAGAATGAGCACACTAGGGCCTCCAGCCACTGCAAACAAACTCCAGATGCGTGTGTCACCTTGTGCATCTGGCTTACATGGGTCCTGAGGAATTAAACCTGTGTCCTTAGGCTTTGCAGGCAAGCTCCTTAACCACTATGCCATCTCTCCAGCCCCTGCTGTCAATTCTTTAATTTAAATCAGTCTCACAATTTTTTTAAACAGGGTCTCATGTATTCCAGGCTGTGCTGCCAAAGATGGAGTTGAACTTTGAACTAGAGAGTGAGCCTAGGTCTTCACACTTGCTAGGCAAGTGCTTTAATGCTCCCCTCCCTCCCTCTCTCTCTCTCTCTCTCTCTCTCTCTCTCTCTCTCTCAATCTCTCTCTCAGATAAGGTGTCCTAGTGCAGCCAAGGCTAACCTTGAACATAGAATCTTTCTGCCTTGGGCTTCCACATATCTAGGATTACAGTGTGTGCCACCATGCCTACCTGGCCTAGTATATTTGAAATTAAGTATGCAACCACTACTCCCAGTACATCAAAAACAAAATCCCATAGAACACATAGTTTTCATCACTGTCCTGCTGGCTTGAAGATCCGCAGGTTCACACATCTACTAAAACGGAGAGCTAGGACTAGAAATGCCTTACAAGGACATTCCAGAGCTCTGATGCAAAATGTACTCCCAGGAGGCAGCAGGAGTTAATGTAGATAAGGTGTCTACCTATACAGAGCTGATGTGTAGGGACCATCTTTCTGATTACCTGGTCTGCAGCTTTTCTTTACTCCAATAAGCCTATTTGCTTTTTTGTTTGTTTGTTTTTCGAGGTAGGGTTTCACTCTAGTCCAGGCTGACCTGGAATTCACTTTGTAGTCTCAGGCTGGCCTCAAACTCATGGTGATCCTCCTACCTCTACCTCCCAAGGCTGGGATTAAAGGCGTGTGCCACCACGCTGGCTTTTTGTTTGTTTTTTCTTTTTTTGGTTTTTCGAGGTAGAGTCTCACTCTAGCTCAGGCTGACCTGGAATTCACTCTGTAGTCTCAGGGTGGCCTCAAATTCACGGCGATCCTCCTACCTCTGCCTCCCCAGTACTGGGATTAAAGACGTGCACCACCACACGCGGCATGCCTATTTGCCTTTGAGAACACTTCCGGTTTGGGTAATAGACCATCAAGGACCTACTTATCTGACTCCTTTTCAGACTTTACCTCAAAAGCATCGTATGGGGGCTGGGAGAAGGCTTGTCAGTTAAAGACCCTTGCTTACAAAGCCTGCTGGCCCAGGTTCAATTCCCCAACCATCCACATAAAGCCAGATGTGTATTCATTTGCAGTTGCAAGTGACCCTGGCATATACATACACACATGCATGCAAATAAATAAGTAGAAATTAGTAAACGAGCATCCTATGAAGCAGGGTAGTCCTGCTGCAGGAAGACTCTGCTCTGGGGTTGTTTCTCAGGGTTCCGGAGGCGTGGTGTCCTAACCTCTGAAGTGGGGACACCTGGTTCCCAGGATCTTTGTGACAAGGATGTTTGTGTAAGCATTTTACAAACTCTAACTGCTGGCTATCCTTTACTGTCACCACTACGGAGACAGAGGCCTTGCAAATTAGGCAGTCTACAGCATCTCAAACTCCCGGGCCTTGTACTGCCCTTGAGAGGAAAGTCTCCTGGGTAAAATCCTGGGTGTCGTCTCTGTCCTTCTGCCACAGACTAAGGAATCGCACTCACAGCCACACAGTACAGTGACCATGTGATGCCTGGGTGGTGGGCTTCTTAGATGTGTTACCCCATGTCACCCTGATTATGTCCCTTTGAGACAGGCATTGTCTTTGCCCTCTGGCACAGAAGAGGAAACTGAGGCCCAGAGAAGCTAAGTGACAAGACAGGGAACACACACAAGGCCAAGGTAGAGCGGAGACCTAAGCTCAGGTCTGCCTGAGTTCAACATTTCCAGGCCCTGTACTCTCCTGAAGGTGATCCCTGGCTCAAGTGCCTTCCCTGGCAACACTCTCGGAATCTCTTTCCCTGTGAGAAACTGCCTGCCCAGTCCTGCACCGGTGGCTCCACTACCCACACAGCAAGGCATTCCCCATGCTAGAAAGTGAGCCACTGTGGGCTGGAGATGTGGCTTAGTGGTTAAGGCATTTGCCTGCAAAGCCAAAGGACCCAGGTTAAAGTCCCCATGACCCACGTAAGCCAGATGCACAATGTGGCGCATGCATCTGGAGTTCATTTGCAGTGGCTGGAGGCCCTGACATGCCGTTCTCTGTCTGTTCTTCTCCTCCTTCTCTCTCCTCTCTTTCTCAAATAAATAAATGAAAAAAATTAAAAAGATATTTTGAGAAAGTAAGCCGCTGTGCCCTTCGTGTGCTGAGTCTCATTGAAGGGTTGTCTTGGAGAATTACAAGATCAGAGGATGAATTCCTACAGAAAATGTTAGGGGAAGAAAAGTTCATTTTAACTGGGGTTAAAATATATGATGTTTACAAACATACAAGAAAAGCAGGTGTGATGCTGTCTGTTTTGTCTCCGCAGTACAAGGCGAACATGCACTTTCACAAACTGTTTCTTGATGTCCCAACTGAAGAGCCGCTGAGGCAGAGTAAGTTCTGACCCACTTGGCTTTTAAGCTACCTGTCTGTAATCTTGAAGCAGTTTGGAATGAGTCACCAAGGGGAAAGGTTTCTGAAGGGAATAGGTTATGGTAAATGTTGCAGTCAGCTTCACATTGCTGGAGAAAACACCCAACCAGAGCAGCTTGAGGGAAGAAAGGGTTTATTTTGGCTTCCAGACTTGAGGGAAGCTCCTCAGTGATGGGGAAATGATAGCATGAGCAGAGGGTGGACATCACCTCCTGGCCAACATCAGGTGGACAGCAGCAACAGGAGAGTGTGCCAAACCCTGGCAAGGAGAACTGGCTATAACACCCATAAGCCCACCCCCAATGATACACCACCTCCAGGAGGATCCAATTCCCAAATTGCCACCAGCTAGAGACCTAGCCTTCAGAACACGTAAGTTTCTGGGGAGCACCTGAATCAAACCACCACAGTAATGATGCAACTGCAGTCACCTTTCAGCAGCACCTTGGAAGGTGAAAGAGGAGAATGAGCAAGGGCCCCTTGTGATGTGGAGTGATCCAGAATGATTCCACAACAGTCCCCTTGCCTTTGTGTTTGTGCTGAAGATCTGGCGATTGAGTCATCCTGAGATTAAACATAACAAACCTGTGGTGAGAGAAGCCACTGCAGGAAGCTAAAAGAAAACAAGCTCAGATGGACAGATGTGTGTGTACCTGGGCTGTGTAGGGTGTGGCGGTCACACCTAACATGCTTCCCCGCATGCCATCACGACACCCAAAATTCATTTCTAGCTCTCTCCAGAGCCAGATGTTGAGGCAGATGCCCGGTTCCTGCCATCATCCCCAGGCAGGTACGGTAACGTGCTCTTCTCCCAGTGAGACCATCTATTTCACCACTGAGTCATGAGGATCCTGAAAAGAGAGGGCAAGGGGAGTGTCCCAAACGTCAGCTTGGTGTCTGATGTGCAGCAGTAGACTTGCCCCCTCCCATTCGGACTCATTCTAAAGCCTCCGAGAGTTAAAATCTAAAAAATAAAAGCCTGTACTTACTGCAGCTTTATTCCCCTGAGTTACTGGGCAGTGTGCATGCCTGTCCTCCCAGCATCCTCAAGGCTGAAGCCAAAGAATCTTGAGCTCAAGATCAGCCTGAGCTTTAGAGTATATTCCAGGCCAATCTGCGCTGTGCAACAATAAGAACAAAAGATATAAAAAAGAAACAATGGTGTGACCAAATGCAGCAAGTTGCAAAAATAAACAGGTACAGCCAAGAGGATTCAAAATGGGGATAGATTTACTCCCTGTGGTGGATTAGAACACCTCAAACCAAAGAATCATGAAGACCTAAGTCTGGGAGCCGATACAGGCTCATACAGGAAAGCATTTGGGCGTGAGCTCGCTTCTGAGCATGCTTAATTAAGGACTACATTCTTGAGCATGCTCATTTTAAAGTTACAGTTCAAGAAGGAAAGATGACAGACCAGAACACTTTTGCATGGATAGGTGCACCTCTGAGCATGCTTAGAGTTCTCCAGAAAGTTTTAGCTGGAAGAAAGGACATTTTGAAGGTGTGTTAGGAAGGTTTGAAGGTAGGTAGGAGTTGGCCTCTAAAAGTACTTGCCTGGCTTAGTGACTAGCAGTAGTGCCTTGGAGAGGGAGTGTGTGACCTCTGCACACACTTAGGTCAGCAAAGTCTATCCAGTTTTCATTTTAAATGGGACTCATGAATCTGTACTTTAATGGAATTCTAAGTGATGCCATTACACCTGTTGTTATTCTCTCAGGCTTTACCTGCGCTCTACAGAAAGAAATACTCTACCAAGGCAAGCTCTTTGTGTCAGAAAACTGGATTTGTTTTCATTCCAAGGTCTTTGGAAAAGACACTAAGGTTGGTGCGATGTGGACAAGAGAAAGCTAATCCTACTTTTTTATCTGTTGTAAATATAAACTTTTCATTTTAAATTCTTTACATGTAACTCTATTCATAGATATTTATAACATGGTTCTGCCTTTTCACCACATTACTTTTGTGGTGGCTCCAAATGCACAGTTTTAGCTGTCTACAGACACTATCTTCCTTCTTTTCCTAAACACCAATCTCCTTGTGCCATTCCCACACTGAACCCAAGCCCCTCTTACCACGTGTCACCAGAAACACTACAGTTGTTCCTGTGGAGCATGTGGTTCATTAAATCCAAAACACATACCCAGGCACAGGGACTCAAGCCTGTCATCCCAACACTCAGGAGGCTGAGGCAGGAGGATTGTGGCAAGCTTCCTAGCACCCTGAGCTATATCGTGAATCCAGGCTAGCACCCACCCCACAAAAAATAAACACACATCAAACCTTTTGTTTTTAAGTGTTCATTCCTCACCCTGTTTATTATACCAGTTTAGTATGGTTTAGGGTTAGGCCAATAGGCCTGTAAGTGAGCTCCTTGCTGTCGCCAGCTCGAGTGAGTGGGAACAGGAGCATCTGTGAGAGTGGCAGTGACAGTGAGGTCCCCACACCCCTGCTGCTCTGGTGTCTGTGACAGTGACAGTGACAGTGAGGTCCCCACAGCCCTGCTGCTCTGGTGTCCTTGACAGTGACAGTGACAGTGAGGTCCCCACAGCCCTGCTGCTCTGGTGTCCATGACAGTGACAGTGACAGTGAGGTCCCCACACCCTGCTGCTCTGGTGTCCGTGACAGTGACAGTGACAGTGAGGTCCCCACACCCCTGCTGCTCTGGTGTCCGTGACAGTGACAGTGACAGTGAGGTCCCCACAGCCCTGCTGCTCTGGTGTCTGTGACAGTGACAGTGAGGTCCCCACACCCCTGCTGCTCTGGTGTCTGTGACAGTGACAGTGGCAGTGACAGTGAGGTCCCCACACTCCTGCTGCTCTGGTGTCCGTGACAGTAACAGTGGCAGTGAGGTCCCCACACCCCTGCTGCTCTGGTGTCTGTGACAGTGACAGTGACAGTGAGGTCCCCACAGCCCTGCTGCTCTGGTGTCTGTGACAGTGACAGTGACAGTGAGGTCCCCACAGCCCTGCTGCTCTGGTGTCCATGACAGTGACAGTGACAGTGAGGTCCCCACACCCCTGCTGCTCTGGTGTCCGTGACAGTGACAGTGACAGTGAGGTCCCCACAGCCCTGCTGCTCTGGTGTCCATGACAGTGACAGTGACAGTGAGGTCCCCACAGCCCTGCTGCTCTGGTGTCCGTGACAGTGACAGTGACAGTGAGGTCCCCACACCCCTGCTGCTCTGGTGTCCGTGACAGTGACAGTGACAGTGAGGTCCCCACACCCCTGCTGCTCTGGTGTCCGTGACAGTGACAGTGACAGTGAGGTCCCCACAGCCCTGCTGCTCTGGTGTCCGTGACAGTGACAGTGACAGTGAGGTCCCCACACCCCTGCTGCTCTGGTGTCCGTGACAGTGACAGTGGCAGTGACAATGAGGTCCCCACAGCCCTGCTGCTCTGGTGTCCGTGACAGTGACAGTGACAGTGAGGTCCCCACAGCCCTGCTGCTCTGGTGTCTGTGACAGTGACAGTGACAGTGACAGTGAGGTCCCCACAGCCCTGCTGCTCTGGTGTCCATGACAGTGACAGTGACAGTGAGGTCCCCACACCCCTGCTGCTCTGGTGTCCGTGACAGTGACAGTGACAGTGAGGTCCCCACACCCCTGCTGCTCTGGTGTCCATGACAGTGACAGTGACAGTGAGGTCCCCACAGCCCTGCTGCTCTGGTGTCCGTGACAGTGACAGTGACAGTGAGGTCCCCACACCCCTGCTGCTCTGGTGTCTGTGACAGTGACAGTGGCAGTGACAGTGACAGTGACAGTGAGGTCCCCACAGCCCTGCTGCTCTGGTGTCTGTGACAGTGACAGTGACAGTGAGGTCCCCACAGCCCTGCTGCTCTGGTGTCCATGACAGTGACAGTGACAGTGAGGTCCCCACACCCCTGCTGCTCTGGTGTCCGTGACAGTGACAGTGACAGTGAGGTCCCCACACCCCTGCTGCTCTGGTGTCTGTGACAGTGACAGTGACAGTGACAGTGAGGTCCCCACACCCCTGCTGCTCGGGTGTCTGTGACAGTGACAGTGACAGTGAGGTCCCCACAGCCCTGCTGCTCTGGTGTCTGTGACAGTGACAGTGACAGTGAGGTCCCCACACCCCTGCTGCTCTGGTGTCCGTGACAGTGACAGTGACAGTGACAGTGAGGTCCCCACACCCCTGCTGCTCTGGTGTCCATGACAGTGACAGTGACAGTGAGGTCCCCACAGCCCCTGCTGCTCTGGTGTCTGTGACAGTGACAGTGACAGTGAGGTCCCCACACCCCCTGCTGCTCTGGTGTCCGTGACAGTGACAGTGACAGTGACAGTGAGGTCCCCACACCCCTGCTGCTCTGGTGTCCATGACAGTGACAGTGACAGTGAGGTCCCCACACCCCTGCTGCTCTGGTGTCCGTGACAGTGGCAGTGACAGTGAGGTCCCCACACCCCTGCTGCTCTGGTGTCCGTGACAGTGACAGTGACAGTGACAGTGACAGTGAGGTCCCCACAGCCCTGCTGCTCTGGTGTCTGTGACAGTGACAGTGACAGTGACAGTGAGGTCCCCACAGCCCTGCTGCTCTGGTGTCTGTGACAGTGACAGTGACAGTGACAGTGAGGTCCCCACACTCCTGCTGCTCTGGTGTCCATGACAGTGACAGTGACAGTGAGGTCCCCACACCCCTGCTGCTCTGGTGTCCGTGACAGTGACAGTGACAGTGAGGTCCCCACAGCCCTGCTGCTCTGGTGTCCATGACAGTGACAGTGACAGTGACAGTGAGGTCCCCACAGCCCTGCTGCTCTGGTGTCTGTGACAGTGACAGTGACAGTGACAGTGAGGTCCCCACACCCCTGCTGCTCTGGTGTCTGTGACAGTGACAGTGACAGGAGGTCCCCACACTCCTGCTGCTCTGGTGTCCATGACAGTGACAGTGACAGTGAGGTCCCCACAGCCCTGCTGCTCTGGTGTCTGTGACAGTGACAGTGACAGTGACAGTGAGGTCCCCACACCCCTGCTGCTCTGGTGTCTATGACAGTGACAGTGACAGTGAGGTCCCCACACTCCTGCTGCTCTGGTGTCCATGACAGTGACAGTGACAGTGAGGTCCCCACACCCCTGCTGCTCTGGTGTCCATGACAGTGACAGTGACAGTGACAGTGACAGTGACAGTGAGGTCCCCACAGCCCTGCTGCTCTGGTGTCTGTGACAGTGACAGTGACAGTGACAGTGACAGTGAGGTCCCCACACCCCTGCTGCTCTGGTGTCCATGACAGTGACAGTGACAGTGAGGTCCCCACACCCCTGCTGCTCTGGTGTCTGTGACAGTGACAGTGACAGTGGCAGTGAGGTCTCCACAGCCCTGCTGCTCTGGTGTCCGTGACAGTGACAGTGACAGTGACAGTGACAGTGACAGTGAGGTCTCCACAGCCCTGCTGCTCTGGTGTCCGTGACAGTGACAGTGACAGTGAGGTCCCCACACCCCTGCTGCTCTGGTGTCTGTGACAGTGACAGTGAGGTCCCCACACCCCTGCTGCTCTGGTGTCCATGACAGTGACAGTGACAGTGAGGTCCCCACAGCCCCTGCTGCTCTGGTGTCTGTGACAGTGACAGTGACAGTGAGGTCCCCACACCCTGCTGCTCTGTGCTGCTGCTTCTCATTTTCATTAAGCACAGATGGGGGAGCCATGATACAGGACACCCTGACTCGTTAATTTGAAAGAGTCAGGTCTGTAGAGTAACATACTACCGTGTATTGTTTCATAGGTTTATCATATGTAGTTCCTCTTGGATAACTATATTGGTGTTTTGAGGTAGGGTCTCACTCTAGCCCAAGCTGACCTGGAATTCACTATGTAGTCTTAGGGTGGCCTCGAACTCTTGGCAATCCTCCCACCTCTGCCTCCCAAGTGCTGGGATTAAAGGTGTATGTCACCACACCCAGCCATATTTTTTATTTATTAATTTGAGAGAGAGGCACACAGAGAGAGAGGAATGAGAATGGGCTTTCCAGGGCCTCCCACACTGCAAATGAATTCCAGGCACATGTACCACTTTGTGCATCTGGCTTCACATGGGTACTGGGAAATCAAACCCAGGCCATCATGCTTTGCAAGCAAGCACCTTTAACTACTGAGCAATATCTTCAGTCCTAGATAAACATATTTTTAGGTAAGGTAATATCTAAATCAGTATAATGCACAACAGTACTCCCCTCTAACTCTAGATTTCTGAATTATACGAACTTGTTCATGGAGTGAGGAAAGGAATTGGGCCATACCTCTCAGTGGGATAAAAAGAGTTCTCAGGGGCCTGGAGAGATAGTTTAGTGGTTAAGGAGAATTACAAGATCAGAGGATGAATTCCTACAGAAAATGTTAGGGAAGAAAAGTTCATTTAACTGGGGTTAAAATATATGATGTTTACAAACATACAAGAAAAGCAGGTGTGATGCTGTCTGTTTTGTCTCCAGTACAAGGCGAACATGCACTTTCACAAACTGTTTCTTGATGTCCCAACTGAAGAGCCGCTGAGGCAGAGTAAGTTCTGACCCACTTGGCTTTTAAGCTACCTGTCTGTAATCTTGAAGCAGTTTGGAATGAGTCACCAAGGGGAAAGGTTTCTGAAGGGAATAGGTTATGGTAAATGTTGCAGTCAGCTTCACATTGCTGGAGAAAACACCCAACCAGAGCAGCTTGAGGGAAGAAAGGGTTTATTTTGGCTTCCAGACTTGAGGAAGCTCCTCAGTGATGGGGAAATGATAGCATGAGCAGAGGGTGGACATCACCTCCTGGCCAACATCAGGTGGACAGCAGCAACAGGAGAGTGTGCCAAACCCTGGCAAGGAGAACTGGCTATAACACCCATAAGCCCACCCCCAATGATACACCACCTCCAGGAGGATCCAATTCCCAAATTGCCACCAGCTAGAGACCTAGCCTTCAGAACACGTAAGTTTCTGGGAGCACCTGAATCAAACCACCACAGTAATGATGCAACTGCAGTCACCTTTCAGCAGCACCTTGGAAGGTGAAAGAGGAGAATGAGCAAGGGCCCCTTGTGATGTGGAGTGATCCAGAATGATTCCACAACAGTCCCCTTGCCTTTGTGTTTGTGCTGAAGATCTGGCGATTGAGTCATCCTGAGATTAAACATAACAAACCTGTGGTGAGAGAAGCCACTGCAGGAAGCTAAAAGAAAACAAGCTCAGATGGACAGATGTGTGTGTACCTGGGCTGTGTAGGGTGTGGCGGTCACACCTAACATGCTTCCCCGCATGCCATCACGACACCCAAAATTCATTTCTAGCTCTCTCCAGAGCCAGATGTTGAGGCAGATGCCCGGTTCCTGCCATCATCCCCAGGCAGGCACGGTAACGTGCTCTTCTCCCCAGTGAGACCATCTATTTCACCACTGAGTCATGAGGATCCTGAAAAGAGAGGGCAAGGGGAGTGTCCCAAACGTCAGCTTGGTGTCTGATGTGCAGCAGTAGACTTGCCCCCTCCCATTCGGACTCATTCTAAAGCCTCCGAGAGTTAAAATCTAAAAAATAAAAGCCTGTACTTACTGCAGCTTTATTCCCCTGAGTTACTGGGCAGTGTGCATGCCTGTCCTCCCAGCATCCTCAAGGCTGAAGCCAAAGAATCTTGAGCTCAAGATCAGCCTGAGCTTTAGAGTATATTCCAGGCCAATCTGCGCTGTGCAACAATAAGAACAAAAGATATAAAAAAGAAACAATGGTGTGACCAAATGCAGCAAGTTGCAAAAATAAACAGGTACAGCCAAGAGGATTCAAAATGGGGATAGATTTACTCCCTGTGGTGGATTAGAACACCCTCAAACCAAAGAATCATGAAGACCTAAGTCTGGGAGCCGATACAGGCTCATACAGGAAAGCATTTGGGCGTGAGCTCGCTTCTGAGCATGCTTAATTAAGGACTACATTCTTGAGCATGCTCATTTTAAAGTTACAGTTCAAGAAGGAAAGATGACAGACCAGAACACTTTTGCATGGATAGGTGCACCTCTGAGCATGCTTAGAGTTCTCCAGAAAGTTTTAGCTGGAAGAAAGGACATTTTGAAGGTGTGTTAGGAAGGTTTGAAGGTAGGTAGGAGTTGGCCTCTAAAAGTACTTGCCTGGCTTAGTGACTAGCAGTAGTGCCTTGGAGAGGAGTGTGTGACCTCTGCACACACTTAGGTCAGCAAAGTCTATCCAGTTTTCATTTTAAATGGGACTCATGAATCTGTACTTTAATTGAATTCTAAGTGATGCCATTACACCTGTTGTTATTCTCTCAGGCTTTACCTGCGCTCTACAGAAAGAAATACTCTACCAAGGCAAGCTCTTTGTGTCAGAAAGCTGGATTTGTTTTCATTCCAAGGTCTTTGGAAAAGACACTAAGGTTGGTGCGATGTGGACAAGAGAAAGCTAATCCTACTTTTTTATCTGTTGTAAATATAAACTTTTCATTTTAAATTCTTTACATGTAACTCTATTCATAGATATTTATAACATGGTTCTGCCTTTTCACCACATTACTTTTGTGGTGGCTCCAAATGCACAGTTTTAGCTGTCTACAGACACTATCTTCCTTCTTTTCCTAAACACCAATCTCCTTGTGCCATTCCCACACTGAACCCAAGCCCCTCTTACCACGTGTCACCAGAAACACTACAGTTGTTCCTGTGGAGCATGTGGTTCATTAAATCCAAAACACATACCCAGGCACAGGGACTCAAGCCTGTCATCCCAACACTCAGGAGGCTGAGGCAGGAGGATTGTGGCAAGCTTCCTAGCACCCTGAGCTATATCGTGAATCCAGGCTAGCACCCACCCCACAAAAAATAAACACACATCAAACCTTTTGTTTTTAAGTGTTCATTCCTCACCCTGTTTATTATACCAGTTTAGTATGGTTTAGGGTTAGGCCAATAGGCCTGTAAGTGAGCTCCTTGCTGTCGCCAGCTCGAGTGAGTGGGAACAGGAGCATCTGTGAGAGTGGCAGTGACAGTGAGGTCCCCACACCCCTGCTGCTCTGGTGTCTGTGACAGTGACAGTGACAGTGAGGTCCCCACAGCCCTGCTGCTCTGGTGTCCTTGACAGTGACAGTGACAGTGAGGTCCCCACAGCCCTGCTGCTCTGGTGTCCATGACAGTGACAGTGACAGTGAGGTCCCCACACCCCTGCTGCTCTGGTGTCCGTGACAGTGACAGTGACAGTGAGGTCCCCACACCCCTGCTGCTCTGGTGTCCGTGACAGTGACAGTGACAGTGAGGTCCCCACAGCCCTGCTGCTCTGGTGTCTGTGACAGTGACAGTGAGGTCCCCACACCCCTGCTGCTCTGGTGTCTGTGACAGTGACAGTGGCAGTGACAGTGAGGTCCCCACACTCCTGCTGCTCTGGTGTCCGTGACAGTAACAGTGGCAGTGAGGTCCCCACACCCCTGCTGCTCTGGTGTCTGTGACAGTGACAGTGACAGTGAGGTCCCCACAGCCCTGCTGCTCTGGTGTCTGTGACAGTGACAGTGACAGTGAGGTCCCCACAGCCCTGCTGCTCTGGTGTCCATGACAGTGACAGTGACAGTGAGGTCCCCACACCCCTGCTGCTCTGGTGTCCGTGACAGTGACAGTGACAGTGAGGTCCCCACAGCCCTGCTGCTCTGGTGTCCATGACAGTGACAGTGACAGTGAGGTCCCCACAGCCCTGCTGCTCTGGTGTCCGTGACAGTGACAGTGACAGTGAGGTCCCCACACCCCTGCTGCTCTGGTGTCCGTGACAGTGACAGTGACAGTGAGGTCCCCACACCCCTGCTGCTCTGGTGTCCGTGACAGTGACAGTGACAGTGAGGTCCCCACAGCCCTGCTGCTCTGGTGTCGTGACAGTGACAGTGACAGTGAGGTCCCCACACCCCTGCTGCTCTGGTGTCCGTGACAGTGACAGTGGCAGTGACAATGAGGTCCCCACAGCCCTGCTGCTCTGGTGTCCGTGACAGTGACAGTGACAGTGAGGTCCCCACAGCCCTGCTGCTCTGGTGTCTGTGACAGTGACAGTGACAGTGACAGTGAGGTCCCCACAGCCCTGCTGCTCTGGTGTCCATGACAGTGACAGTGACAGTGAGGTCCCCACACCCCTGCTGCTCTGGTGTCCGTGACAGTGACAGTGACAGTGAGGTCCCCACACCCCTGCTGCTCTGGTGTCCATGACAGTGACAGTGACAGTGAGGTCCCCACAGCCCTGCTGCTCTGGTGTCCGTGACAGTGACAGTGACAGTGAGGTCCCCACACCCCTGCTGCTCTGGTGTCTGTGACAGTGACAGTGGCAGTGACAGTGACAGTGACAGTGAGGTCCCCACAGCCCTGCTGCTCTGGTGTCTGTGACAGTGACAGTGACAGTGAGGTCCCCACAGCCCTGCTGCTCTGGTGTCCATGACAGTGACAGTGACAGTGAGGTCCCCACACCCCTGCTGCTCTGGTGTCCGTGACAGTGACAGTGACAGTGAGGTCCCCACACCCCTGCTGCTCTGGTGTCTGTGACAGTGACAGTGACAGTGACAGTGAGGTCCCCACACCCCTGCTGCTCGGGTGTCTGTGACAGTGACAGTGACAGTGAGGTCCCCACAGCCCTGCTGCTCTGGTGTCTGTGACAGTGACAGTGACAGTGAGGTCCCCACACCCCTGCTGCTCTGGTGTCCGTGACAGTGACAGTGACAGTGACAGTGAGGTCCCCACACCCCTGCTGCTCTGGTGTCCATGACAGTGACAGTGACAGTGAGGTCCCCACAGCCCCTGCTGCTCTGGTGTCTGTGACAGTGACAGTGACAGTGAGGTCCCCACACCCCTGCTGCTCTGGTGTCCGTGACAGTGACAGTGACAGTGACAGTGAGGTCCCCACACCCCTGCTGCTCTGGTGTCCATGACAGTGACAGTGACAGTGAGGTCCCCACACCCCTGCTGCTCTGGTGTCCGTGACAGTGGCAGTGACAGTGAGGTCCCCACACCCTGCTGCTCTGGTGTCCGTGACAGTGACAGTGACAGTGACAGTGACAGTGAGGTCCCCACAGCCCTGCTGCTCTGGTGTCTGTGACAGTGACAGTGACAGTGACAGTGAGGTCCCCACAGCCCTGCTGCTCTGGTGTCTGTGACAGTGACAGTGACAGTGACAGTGAGGTCCCCACACTCCTGCTGCTCTGGTGTCCATGACAGTGACAGTGACAGTGAGGTCCCCACACCCCTGCTGCTCTGGTGTCCGTGACAGTGACAGTGACAGTGAGGTCCCCACAGCCCTGCTGCTCTGGTGTCCATGACAGTGACAGTGACAGTGACAGTGAGGTCCCCACAGCCCTGCTGCTCTGGTGTCTGTGACAGTGACAGTGACAGTGACAGTGAGGTCCCCACACCCCTGCTGCTCTGGTGTCTGTGACAGTGACAGTGACAGGAGGTCCCCACACTCCTGCTGCTCTGGTGTCCATGACAGTGACAGTGACAGTGAGGTCCCCACAGCCCTGCTGCTCTGGTGTCTGTGACAGTGACAGTGACAGTGACAGTGAGGTCCCCACACCCCTGCTGCTCTGGTGTCTGTGACAGTGACAGTGACAGTGAGGTCCCCACACTCCTGCTGCTCTGGTGTCCATGACAGTGACAGTGACAGTGAGGTCCCCACACCCCTGCTGCTCTGGTGTCCATGACAGTGACAGTGACAGTGACAGTGACAGTGAGGTCCCCACAGCCCTGCTGCTCTGGTGTCTGTGACAGTGACAGTGACAGTGACAGTGAGGTCCCCACACCCCTGCTGCTCTGGTGTCCATGACAGTGACAGTGACAGTGAGGTCCCCACACCCCTGCTGCTCTGGTGTCTGTGACAGTGACAGTGACAGTGGCAGTGAGGTCTCCACAGCCCTGCTGCTCTGGTGTCCATGACAGTGACAGTGACAGTGACAGTGACAGTGACAGTGAGGTCTCCACAGCCCTGCTGCTCTGGTGTCCGTGACAGTGACAGTGACAGTGAGGTCCCCACACCCCTGCTGCTCTGGTGTCTGTGACAGTGACAGTGAGGTCCCCACACCCCTGCTGCTCTGGTGTCCATGACAGTGACAGTGACAGTGAGGTCCCCACAGCCCCTGCTGCTCTGGTGTCTGTGACAGTGACAGTGACAGTGAGGTCCCCACACCCCTGCTGCTCTGTGCTGCTGCTTCTCATTTTCATTAAGCACAGATGTGGGGGAGCCATGATACAGGACACCCTGACTCGTTAATTTGAAAGAGTCAGGTCTGTAGAGTAACATACTACCGTGTATTGTTTCATAGGTTTATCATATGTAGTTCCTCTTGGATAACTATATTGGTGTTTTGAGGTAGGGTCTCACTCTAGCCCAAGCTGACCTGGAATTCACTATGTAGTCTTAGGGTGGCCTCGAACTCTTGGCAATCCTCCCACCTCTGCCTCCCAAGTGCTGGGATTAAAGGTGTATGTCACCACACCCAGCCATATTTTTTATTTATTAATTTGAGAGAGAGGCACACAGAGAGAGAGGAATGAGAATGGGCTTTCCAGGGCCTCCCACACTGCAAATGAATTCCAGGCACATGTACCACTTTGTGCATCTGGCTTCACATGGGTACTGGGAAATCAAACCCAGGCCATCATGCTTTGCAAGCAAGCACCTTTAACTACTGAGCAATATCTTCAGTCCTAGATAAACATATTTTTAGGTAAGGTAATATCTAAATCAGTATAATGCACAACAGTACTCCCCTCTAACTCTAGATTTCTGAATTATACGAACTTGTTCATGGAGTGAGGAAAGGAATTGGGCCATACCTCTCAGTGGGATAAAAAGAGTTCTCAGGGGCCTGGAGAGATAGTTTAGTGGTTAAGGTACTTGCCTGCAAAGCCAAAGGACCCAGGTTCAGTTCCCTAGGACCCACGTAAAGCCAGACACACAGGGTGGCACATGTGTCTGGAGTCTGGAGTACATTTGCAAGAGCTAGAGGCCCTGATATGCCCATTCTCTCTCTCTCTCTCTCTCTCTCTCTTTCTCCTTCTTTCTCTCTCTGTCTGTCACTCTCAAATAAATAAATAAAAATAAAAACAAAATTTAAAAAATAGCCTCCCTCAAGCTGGAGAGATGGCTTAGTGATTAAAGCACTTACCTACAAGGCCTATGGAGCCATGTTTAACCCTCCAGGTCCCACATAAGCCAGACACAAAAGGTGACATAAGCACAAGATCACATGTGCACAAGGTAGTGCATGAGTCTGGAGTTTGTTTGCAGTGGCTAGTGGCCCTGGCATGCCCATTCCCTCTCTATCTGCCAATCTCTCTCTCTCTCTCTCATAAAATAAATAAATAAATGGAATAAAAAAATTAAAGATTTGTGGGCTGGAAAGATAGTTCAACAGGTAAAGGCACTTGCTTACAAAGCCTAACAGCTCAGGTTCGATACCCACGTAAAGCCAGATATGCAGTGAAGTATGTCTAGAGTTCATTGGCAATGGCAGGAGAGGCCCTGGTGCATTCGTATGCATTCATTCTGTCTCTTCCTCTCGCTTGCTCTCTTTCTTTCTCCTTGCAAATAATCAATAAAAATGTTTTTTTACCAAAAGAGATTTAGGCAGAATTTCCTCATGGACAACAAACTTGTGCCCAACATGATCTAGTAATTACTAAAGGTTCCCAAACAGTTTGCTCTGAGAGGGGAACCTTTTCTACGCTCCCTACCTTGGAAAAGCATGAATAAAGATGCCTTTAATTTAATCAGGAACTTTTAATCAGCCATTGGTACTTTCAGATGCTGGTAAAAGTAACATGTATATATCATGTTCCATGGAGTCTGGCTGAAAAGTAATTTCATGTTCATTTCACAAGTTACTTACCTGTAATTTTATACTCATGAAGCAAATGATTGAAATGCCTTACAGGTCTTTCATGCCCCAGAAAAACCCAAATTTATGGCCCCTTGTCTCTGGGTTCATGTTGCTAAACAGAAACAAAATTGGACTCATTCTGACATCATCATTTATCTTAGTTGATCTCAAGTTTTTTTTGCAAAGTGATCACAATTTGCAACTTCAAAACTATGCCTGCCCTTGAAAGTATTTATGAATAGGATTCTTTGGCAAAATAGCTTTTAGAAAAATAATCTAATTTGGATTCGTCCCTTGTTCTTCTATAGTGTTTCTGTCTAGAACTTGGCAGGGCAGCAAATAACTCCACCTCATAAACCCAAATATAAATAAAAATATTCAAAATATTTATAATATATGAAGCATTTTTATGAAAAAAATATTCAAGTGTGTAATATATGTGTACCTATGGAGGAAGGCAGATCATCTTTTTAAATATTTTCTTTGTATTTATTTATTTATTAGAGAGAGAGTAAGAATGGGCGCACCAGGGCCTCTAGCCACTGCAAACGAACTCCAGATGCGTGCACCACCATGTCCATCTGGCTTACGTGGGGCCTGGAGAATCGAACTGGGGTCCTTAGACTTTGCAGGCATGTGCCTTAACCGCTAAACCATCTCTCCAGCTCCAGATCATCTTTTTTATTTGTCAATTTTTTAAACAATTTTTCCATGCCTATGTGTGACTCTGTTTTCAGGGATCCAAGTGATGTGATCATCTTCATTTTAAACCAAACCTGATTGAAAGAATCTAACAGGCCAGGCATGGTGGCGCACACCTTTAATCCCAGCACTCGGGAGGCAGAGGTAGGAGGATCGCTGTGAGTTCAAGGCCACCCTGAGACTACATAGTAAATTCCAGGTCAGCCTCAAAACCAAAAAAAAAAAAAGAAAGAAAGAAAAGAAAAGAAAAGAAAAGAAAAGAAAAGAAAAGAAAAGAAAAAGGAAGGAAGTAACAATGTCTACTGTCCTCTGTCGTCTGATAGAATCTTGTAACAGTGTTGAAAAGAATCCACACTTTGGTCAGATTGATACAAGTTCTGTTTGGTTTGTTTTGTTTCATTTTTTCTAGGTAGGGTCCTGTTCTAGCCCAGGCTGACCTGGAATTCTCTATGTAATCTCAGGGTGGCCTCGAATTCATAGTGATCCTCTACCTTTGCCTCCTGAGTGCTGGGATTAAAGGCATGTGCCACCACACCCAACAAATTCCATCTTTTATAAATTCTGATATATATATAGGACTTCAAATAAGTCAGGTATCCCTCCAAACAAATTGCATTATCTCCTAACATCAGCTTGTTAAATGACAATCTCATTTGATAGATATTAATGATAGCTTCTATAGCTATCATTCTTATTTTTTTTAACATTTTATTTATTTGCAGGAGGGAGAGGAAAAGGGAGGGAATATGAGTACACCAGAACTTTCTGACACTGAAAATGAACTTCAGATACATGTGCCACTTTTTGCATCTGGCTCTACATGGGTACTGAGGAACTGAACTTGGGCTGTTAGGCTTTGCAAAGCAGGCACCTTGAACCTCTGAGCCATCTCTCTCTAGCCCCTCATTCTTATTTTTTATTAGAGCCAGAAATGAACTTAAAGCTCCTTTATTTTACCCATCTGTGATATCATTAGACAAATGAAGTGGATAAAATTTCTCTTGAGCACTGAATGTTCTCTATATAATACCTAATTTAATCCACAGAAAATTCTGAGTAGTGAAAAGAAAGATTTTCTCTAGCTTATAAATGAAGAAGCAGAGTCCTATAATTGTTAGAGAATCAGGTTGAGTGGGTCATGTAGTTAGTGACAGAACTGAGTCAGTTCCAAGAGTTTTTGTCCAGTGATAGTTCTATTACATCATATCTTTTTCATGTTTTCTCCATATACAGAACAGAGTGGGCATACATAGCTGAGCCCTAAGTAGATGCCCCGAGGCTTGAGATTTCTGTAGGGCCTGGGCTCTCCTGCTGAAGAGGAATGCCAATGCTATGTGTTGATGTCATGGCTAAAGATAAAGGTTTTTCAGGAACACCTTCAGTAGACTAATGGTCTAGATTTGTTGTCTGGTTTTGTAAGCTCCAGAGACACATGCCATTCCACTCTCTAAGACTCACTTCTCTTCATGAAGCCACTTGACGCGGGTGGGCTTGTCCTGATCTATTTTAATGTGTACATGTGAAGTGCTACCCTGGGGAGTCTAAGGCAGTGTCGGTCTCTTTCAGATCTCTATTCCAGCTGTCTCAGTCACCCTAATAAAGAAAACCAAAACTGCTCTACTAGTGCCAAATGCCCTGATCATTGCAACGGTCACAGACAGGGTAAGTGTGCCGCAGAGCGGAAACACCTTCACTTACTCATTACTTTGCTTGTTTGGGTTTTCCCGATTTTATCATTTCATGTATTTTGCTTTTTAAAGTATTTTTATGTATTTGAGAAAAAGAGGCAGAGAGTAAGTATGGGTAAGTAAGCCAGGACCTCCTGCCTTTGCAAATGAACTCCAGACACGTGCACCACTTTGTACATCTGGCTTTATGTGGATACTGGAGAATCAAACCCAGGCTGTCAGATTTTCAGGCTTTGCAAGCAAGCGCCTTTAACTGCTAGGCCATCTCTCTGGCCTCCAGTTTAATGTATTTTTGTGGCAGATTTGTAGACACAGTTCAGATGACATTAAAAATGTGTATTGTATATAGGACCACTCAGAAAAGTATAGTAAATAGAATCTATTGTTGGTAAACACATTTTTTTAAATATTTCATTTATTTATTTATTTATTTGAGAGAGAGAAGGAAAGAGAGGAAGAGGCAGAGAGAAAGAGAGAATGGGCAGGCTAGGGCCTCCAGCCATTGCATACAAACTCCAGATGCATATGCCCCCTTGTGCATCTGGCTGACATGGGTCCTGGGGGATTGAACTGGAGTCCTTAGGCTTCGCAAGCAAATGCCTTAACCGCTAAACCATTTCCCCAGCCCCAATAAACACATTTTTTAATAAAATGTTTCCCAATATAGTGATTCTGTATGTGTCTATGAGTGTGTGTGTGTGTGTGTGTGTGTGTGTGTGTGTGCACTTGTGGAAACCAGAGGACAAACTGGGTGTTGTTCCATAGGTGGCCATCCACCAGTTTTGAGACAGGGTCTTTCACTGGCCTAGGGTGGACTATCTGACAAGCCCCAGGGATTCACCTGTCTTCCACCTCTTCAACCTCTCCAGCACTGGGATTACAGGCATCTGCCTATACCCTGCTTTATATATATATATAATTTATTTATTTGAGAGAGGGACGGAGAGAGAGAGAGAATGGGGGAAGAGAGAGAGAACAGGCGCACCGGGTCCTCCAGCCACTGAAAACTCACTCCAGGCTCATGCGCCACCTTGTGCATCTGCTTAGGAGTCAAACCTTGGTTCTTGGGCTTAGTAAGCAAGTGCCTTAACTGCTAAGTCATCTCTCCAGCGCCCATGCCCTGCTTTTTAATGTGGGTTCTGAGACTTGAACTCAGACCCAACCACACTGGTCTCTTCTGATGCTCCCCACACATGCAGTGTGCAGACTGGGTATCTTCTGGCATAGTTGGCGCACATTGGCATGGAGAACACATAGGTTAGCATCTTCAAAAAGACCAACCACAGGCTGGAGAGATGGCTCAGTGGTTAAGGCACTTGCCAGTAAAGTCCAAGGATTGGAGTTTGATTCCTCAGGACCCATGTAAACCCAGCTGAACAAGGTGATACATGCTTATGGAGTTTGTTTGCAATGGCTGGAGGCCCTGGCAGTCCCATTTTCTCACTTTCTCACTCTCTATCTGCTTCTTTCTTTCTCTCACTATCTCAAATAAATAAAATTTAAAAATAAATAAATAAAAGAGGGGGCCAACCAGAGCCTGATGTAGTGGTACAAGCCTTTAATCCCAGCACTAAGGAGGCAGAGGTAGGAGGATCATTGTGAGTTCCAAGCCAGCCTGCAACTACAGAGTAAGTTCCAGGTCAGCCTGGGCTAGAGTGAAACCCTACCTTGAAACAAAACAAAAACAACAACCAGGCAGGCCTTGCTTGCCTCCTGCAAAGCACCATGAGCCACGTTCTAGAAGCGCAGATCTGGTCTGAAGTCCTGAGTAATTTCTCATACTAGATCCTGGGAGGGAAGTCTGTAAGTCACAACTTCAGTGAACTACTAATCGTGTCAAATTTCATAGTGCCGTGGTACCAGGCATGAAGCAGGAGATATTCTAGAAGCAGGATATGGGGGCTTGTACTTGAGAGGCTGAGGCAGTAAGATCATAGTGAGATCCAGGCCTGCCTGGGATATAGAAAAAGAAAAAGAAAGGAGAAGAAGGGAATGGGAGGAGAGGGGAGAGGAGAAAAGGGAAAGGAGACAGAAAGGAAACAAGTAAGGGAGAGAGGCTAAGAAGATGACTCCGCAGTAAAGACACTTGCTTGCAAAGCCTGATTGCCTAGATTCAATTCCCAAGCCACCCACATAAGCCAGACACAAAAAGTGTCACAAGCATCTGGTGTTTGTTTGCAGCAACAAGACGCTCTGGTACACCCATACACATATACATGCAAATAAATGAAATTCTTAAAAAGAGGGAGAGAAGAAGAGAGAAAAATGACAGTCTGAGACAATTGATATAACATTTTTCCCCTGACAAGATGATTAATTCTAATATAATTGTTGCTAATTTTGAATTTTCTATTGACTTAAGTATACTTGCCTAAACAAGGTCAAAAAATGGAATTCTGTGGGCTGGAGGGATGGCTTAGCAGTTAAGGTTTTTGCCTGCAAAGCCAAAGGACCAAGGCTCAATTCCCCAGGATCCACGTTAGCCAAATGCACAAAAGGGCACATGAATCTGGAGTTCATTTGCAGTGGCTAGAGGCCCTGGCTCTCCCATTCATTCTCTCTCCCTCTCTCATTCTCTCTCCCTCCCTCTTTTTCTGTCAAATAAATAAAAATATTCTTTAAATGGAATTCTGGGATTGGAGAGATGGCTCAACAGTTAAAGGCATTTGTTTGTAAAGCCTGATGGCCTGGGTTCCATTCCCCAGCACCCATGCAAAGCCAGACAGAAAGTAGCAAATGCATGTGGCATTCACTTGTGGCAGCAAAGAGAGCCTGGTGCACCCATACATGCACATGCTTGCAAGAAAAGTGAAGTTTTGTAAGATCTAGAATTCTTTTCCAGCATCCTGACATCTGCCTAGTCAGGCTAAGCTGATATGTTCTGTTATTTCAATATTACTCCAAGCTGATATATTCAGTTATTTTAATATTACTCTTATTTAAAAGAAAAAAACAATAAAAAAGAGTGATCCTGTGGTCAAGACTGACATCCCTGGAGTGAGGGGGCTAGTTACTCTTCACTATTGGGCTAGCCTGACGATGTAAGCCAGAAATAGTTCCATTGAAAGTGGCATTTATTTCAGAGAGAGTGGTAGAGACTGGCTATATATTTCTCCATCTTTTACCTACCTTTTGAGTGAAAGCTACCTTCAGTTTCTGACCATACTAGATAGCTGACAGAGAGGAGATGGGAAAGCTATGATAAAAAGAGACTATTCTAGCCAAGTGTGGTTGTGAACACCTGTATCCCAGCACACAGGAGACTGAAGCAGGAGGAATAGGAGTATGAGGCCAGCCTGGGCTGCTTACGGGGAGGAGGGAAATGATGGTACCAACATATGATATGTCAATACAAAGTTGCTACTTAATAAAACAATTAAGAAGAAAGAAAAAGGCAATCCTAATTGTCTAGAAAGTAAATTAATATGCCTGGCTTTGGAATTCTTTTTAAATCTAAAGAGTATTAAGTACTGACTCTACCATGGAGACACCAAGAACTTTATGTTTTCTCTTGTTCATACTACTACCATTCAAGGGAGACACAAGTAATTTTCCCAATGTTACCCAAGTACCTCAGAGCCAAAATTTACACCTGGGTACGTCTAACGTCAGAACCACAGTGTATTTACTTAGAAATTCTATCTTCTCTTGAGCGAGAGGTATCATCACAAAGTCATGGTCTGTAGGGGTCACACCGATGGAGAAACCTGAGGTGGTTTTGACTTTAGTCTCTGAAGGTACAATTTTTACATAAGTAAAATTTTTCCAGTATTACTTGTCTGCAATCCATTTTGTCTGGCTCTGATTTTACTCTTGTCCCATACCACCTTTTCAAGCATCCACTAGAAAAACGCCACATCTTTGTAAGAAATCATCGGGGAGTTTTCAGTGGCAATGTAGGAGCGAGCAGAGAAAACAGACCTGCACCCTACACATATACATGCAAATAAATGAAATTTTTAAAAAGAGGGAGAGAAGAAGAGAGAAAAATGACAGTCTGAGACAATTGACAGGGCTGGAGAAGAGCAGCGCACGCCACGCTTCAGCACCTGTCCTCTGTGCCCAGGCCTTCCCACCTGTGCTCTGCGGACATTTCCTTATTACTCTTACAATTAAGTTTGGAGGTTTCTATGAGGGGAACATATACTTGCTTTTATACTAGAAATCAAATAAAAAATGAACGTGTGAGAGAGATGAGAATATAATTCAGAAAATGATCTATGTCATTTGAAAATACAAAAACTACATGACACATAGTGTCTCAGTTACTTTCTCCTTGTGGGGACAAATTGCCGATCAGAAGCAACTTACGGGAGGAAAACAGTTCCAGAGGGTAGATTCCATCATGGTGGGAGAGCAGGGCGAGAGCAGGAGACTGGCACCCTCCTATAAGCACATCCGCAGGGAAGAAGTGCAATGTACTGATAAGCAGAGCCAAGCTGTGACACCTCAAGGCCTGCCCCCAGGGACTCACTTTCTTCAGCAAGGTTCCACCTCTCAAAGGTTCCACAGCCTTCTAGAAATAGTCCCACAAGCTGGGGGTTTAAAATTCAATTACATGAACCTACAAGGGACATTTTATATTCAAACCACTGCACATGCTTTTTTTTGAACTCTAAACTCTTGCTTCTGCTTTCTTTTTCAGTATATATTTGTCTCCTTACTCTCCAGAGATTCAACATACAAACTGCTAAAATCTGTGTGTGGACACTTAGAAGTGAGTATGACGTCAGGATCCTCTGTTACTGCTTTTCTTCTCTATGTCTTCAGGGTTGTGGTTGATCTGACTTTTCATTTTCTTTCAATGGTTTCAGAATACAAGTGTTGGTAACAGTCCCAACCCATCTTCTGCTGAAAATAGTTTCCGGGCGGACCGCCCTTCATCTCTGCCTCTGGTAAGCTGCCCACAAAACTACATGCCAAAGAAAGGGGTGTGTCCGTGCTTGCACTGTGCTAACCCGGGCCAGAGCTGGGGAAGAACTCAGGGCCAGAGTCGTTGAGAGGCAGCTGCAGAGCAGGGCGTCACTCGCCCAGAAGCAAAGGGAACCCCAGGAAACCATGATTGTTTTTCCAGTTATTGAAGGGCATCCTACACAAAAAGGAAACGTGACATTTGCCATGTTGGTGAACACTGCCCACTGAAGGGACACAAGGTCTTGCTTTGCTTGTCAAGGGTGTGTGTGTGTGTGTGTGTGTGTGTGTGTGTGTGTGTGTGTGCGTGTGCGCGCGCGCTATAGTTACCTTCTCACTGCCAGGTCAAACACTCGACCAGAGCAGCCGAAAGGAAGATAGTGTTTAGTTCAGACTTACACATTCTAGGGAAGCTTCAGTGTGGTGGAAGAAGCTGGCTCCCTTCATCATACATCCATGGCAGAGTGACAACAGCCAGCACCAATAAAAATAAGCTGACTCTGAACACACATCATAGGTCTGGACTCAAGGTCTACCCCCCCCCCCAACCCCCGTGACAGACCTTTTCCTGCAGAGCTCCCCCTGCTGGAGATTTAGATAGGAGTCTTAATCTCATTTTTGTTTGTTTTTGCTTTTGTTTTTGTTTTTCCAGGCAGGGTCTCACTCTAGCCCAGGAATTCACTATGTAGTCTCAGGGTGGCCTTGAACTCATGGTGATCCTCCTGCCTCTGCCTCCCAAGTGCTGGGATTAAAGGCGTGTGCCCAACCTAGGAATCTTAATAATACCTGAAGATATGGGGACATTTAGAATCAAACCACCACAGTGTGTGTGTGTGTTTATGTGTGTGCACATGCAGCACTAGGAATTGAACCCAGGGCCTCATGCATGCCAGGCAAGCGCTATATCACTGAGCCATGCCCCCAGACATGAGTTTTGTTTTGAAGAGATTCAAAAATCTATTTGAGATAGGACATGACTCAGCCGACAAATACTGTGTATGTTCAAGGTAGTGTGCTAACGCTGTCAGAAACCAAGAAGAATGAAAACTGATTCTTACCTTCAAAGATAACTGTGAAAGAGAAAAGCTGTGTTACTCAGGCGCCCAGGTGGACATTTCTTGGTTCCCTTAGACTTTGTAGGCTCTGGGGTAAGCCCCCATTCGTATAAGATTTGAACCTGCAATAGAATATGATTTTTCCAAGACAAGACTTCATTCCCAAGTTGGTCATTGACAAATGTGAACTTTGAGTGAAGCAGTACAAGCCTATTGTTTCAACAGCTACAAATATTTTGAGTATTATAAAAGTAATATAGTTAAAAATATGTTCACATAAAATTTATGCAAGAATGCTCAGCCAGAAATGGGTGGCACATGCCTGTAATCCCAGTCATTATCTGGAAGGCAAGGCTGATACAAGAGGAACACTGTGAGTTCAAGGCCAGCCTAGAATACGCAACAAAACCCTGTCAAAAAAGAAAGAAGGAAAGAAAGAAAGAGAGAGAGAGAGAAAAGAAGGAAGGAAGGAAGGAAGGAAGGAAGGAAGGAAGGAAGGAAGGAAGGAAGGAGGCAAGCAAGCAAAACAAAAACAGAATATTGGGCTGGAAAGACAGCTCAGCAGTTAAGGCACTGGCCTGCAAAGCCTAATGACTGGAGTTGAATTTCCCAGTAACCATGTAAAGCCATATGCACAAAGTGATGCATGCACCCTGCAGCTGCTAGAGGCCCTGGTGCACCCATTCTCTTTCTCTCTCTGTGGTGGTGCACACCTTTAGTCCCAGCACTTGGGAGGTGAAGGCCAAGGTGGGAGGATCACTGAGTTTGAGGCTAGCCTGAGACTACATCATAAGTTCCAGGTCAGACTGGGCTAGAGTGAGACCCTACCTCCAAAATAAATAAATAAATAAATAAATAAAAATAAATAAATAAATAAGAGGCTAGGTGTGGTGGTGTACACTTTTAATTCCAGCACTCAGGAGGCTGAGGTAGGAAGATTGCTATGAGTTCGGAGCCAGCCTGAGACTACGTAGTGAATTCCAGATCAGCCTGGGCTAGAGTGAGACCCTACCTCAAAAAAAAAAAAAAAAGGAGCCAGGCATGGTGGGCTTTAATCTCAGCACTTGGGAGGCAGAGGTAGGAGGCTTGCCGTGAGTTCAAGGCCACCCTGAGACTACATAGTGAGTTCCTGGTCAGCCTGAGCTACCTTGAAAAACCAAAACAAAATAATTTTAAAAAAAAAGAACGTTTATAGCAGGGTTATTTGTGATAGCCCTAATTTTTTTAATGGAGTATATACATACAATTATCATAAAAAGGAGACAGAGTACTGATACATATGACAACATGGATGGACCTTCAAAACATTGTACTAAGTGAAAAAAAGTGGGACGCAGAAGGCCACATATTTCATGATTGCATTTGCTACTCAACTTAGAATGGATTTCCATCCCAATAAACCATCACAGTAAAAATTTAAAATATACTTCAGGAAGTAAGGATGTAGCTCAGAGAGTAGAGTGCTTGCCTAGTGTGATGAGCCCTGCATTTGATTCCTAGCACCACCTAAGCTGGGTGGGGGAGCGGGCAGGAATAGTAAATGCCTGTAATCCCAGCACTCGGGAGGTAGAGGTAGGAAGATCAGAAGTTCTAGGTCATCGATAGCTATATAAGGGAGTTCAAGGCCAGCCTGAGCTAGGTACTCTGTCTCACAAACTAAAAATAAAAAAATGAACTTACGGACTGGGGAAATGGCTTAGCAGTTAAGGTATTTGCCTGCAAAGCCAAAGGACCTCGGTTCGATTCCCCAGGACCCACGTCTGGAATTCGTTTGCAGTGGTTGGAGGCCCTGCATGCCCATTCTCTCTTTCTCTCCATCTACCTCTTCCTCTCTGTCTCTCTCAAATAAATAAATTAATTAAATATTTTCAAAAAAATAAATTAATTAAATCCAGGTCAGCCTTTCAAAAAACCAAAAAAAAAAAAAAAAAAAAAAATTAACTTAGTTGTGTGTGGTGGCACATACATGCTTTTAATTCCAGAACTTGGGAGGCAGGGGTAGAAGGATTGCTATGACTTCAAGGCTATCCTGAGATTTCAGAGTGAATTCCAGGTCAGCCTGGGATAGAACAAGACCCTACCTCAAAAAAAGAAAAACAGATCTTAATATGTCTAAGAAACATGGTAACTTAGCAACACAGCGCGTCGTGGAGCATCGTTTGTTCTCTTTGTGACCAGGTGGCTGACTGGGACAGGAGCTCGGTTGGCTACTGCTATTCTGCATCACGAGAGTGTGCTGTAAGGACAGTGCTAGCCTAGGAAAATGTCAAAATTAAAAATTCTCCATCTAGTTGCTAATGAGTGTATATTGCTTTCACAATCATAAAGTCAAAACTTTGTAAATCAGGGCTGGAGAGATGGCTTAGCAGTTTAGGAATTTGCCTGTGAAGGCAAAGGACCCAGGTTCGATTCCCCAGGACCCACATAAGCCAAATGCACAAGGGGCACATGTGCCTGGAGTTCGTTTGCAGTGGTTACAGGCCCTGGCATGCCCATTCTCTCTCTCTCTTTTCTCTCTCTCTCTCTCTCTGTCTCTCTCATAAATAAAAATAATTAAAAGAAAAAACAAACAAAAAACTTAGTAAATAAAGCATTGTCTATGAAATGACACAAATACATCCATAGGTACAGAAAGTTAGTTGTTGCCAAGGCTTCAGAGAAATTGGAAGTGGCTACTTAAGGGGCATGATGGAAATGTTCTAGAATAAAAAGGTGATGATTACACAACATTGTGAATATTCTGAAAACTACTGAATTACACAGATTTTTGTGTTGGCCTGTTTATGATATCTGTGCATGTCTGTATGCATATATTCATATGTGTGCAGATGCACATGTGTGTGTGCACATGCATATGGAAGCCAGAGGAGAGTGTCAGGTGTCATTTCTCAGGAATGCATTCACCTCTTTTAGAAACAGGGTCTCACTGGCCCAGAGCTCCCCCATCAGGCTAGACTGGCTGACCAGTGAGCCTTAGGAAGCCGCCTGTCTCCTCCTCAGGGCTGGGACTTAGAGTCTGAGCGGAGTGCCACCACTCCCAGCAGTTTCCCATGGGGACTGGGGATCCAACTCAAGTCCTCATGCTTCTGAGACAAGCACTTTCCCATCTAAGCTGTCTCTCCAGCTCTGAATTTGCAAATGGTGACTTTTATGTTTTGTGAACTTTTTCTCAATTTTTTAAGAATCTCAGTTGGCCATGTTGGCACACACCTGAAATCTCACACTTTGGAGAACAAGGCAGGAAAAGCAGGACTTCAAGGCCAGCCTCAGCTACATAGGGAGTTTGAGGCTAGCCTGAACTCCAGGAAACAAGGGCCTGATCTGGATATTCTGGCACTGAAAACAACGGTTTTGAATGTTATTTGCACATGCTTGCAGGGGAGAGACATCAGGGCCTCCTGCCATTGCAAATGAACACCAGGTCCATGTGCCACTTTGTGCATCTGGCTTTATGTGGGGTGCCAGTGGGCAGACTTTGCAAGCAAGTGTCTTTAACCACTGGGCAATCTCCCAGCCCAGTGACTTGGTTCTTTCCACTAAAAAAAAAAAAAAAAAAAAAAAAAGCCTCACATGTGCTGAGGAGATTAAATGCAGTCATGTATGTAAGGTGCAATATGGGCAGTAAAGGTAGGAGGGTCAGGAGTTCAAGATCATCCTCTGCTATATAGTGAGTTCAAGGTCAGCCTGAGAAACTATAATAATAATAATAATAATAATAATAATAACAACAAAATAAATAATTGCATTGCTTTCTTTCCCCTACAAATTCTTGTATGGAATTGGGTGAATGTTGAGATGACCAAAAGACAGCATGTTGGTCATTGACTTGTCAGATAAGTCTCTTCATTTGGCAGCTAATTAAGTTGTTAAAAGCTCAGCCTAATTATATCTTTTTTTTTTGTTTGTTTGTTTGTTTGTTTGTTTGTTGTTGTTGTTTTTCGAGGTAGGGTCTCACTCTGGCCCAGGCTGACCTGGAATTCACTATGCAATCTCAGGGTGGCCTTGAACTCATGGCGATACCCTACCTCTGCCTCCCGAGTGCTGGGATTAAAGGCGTGCACCACCACGCCCGGCCCTAATTATATCTTTGCCAAGACCTTTTCATGATAACATGCTTCTTTTTTTTTTTTTTTTTTTTTTGTTTTGTTTTTTTGGTTTCTTTGAGGTATGGTCTCACTCCAGCCCAGGCTGACAAGGAATTCACTATGTGGTCTCAGGGTGGCCTTGAACTCTCTGCGATCCTCCTATCTCTGCTGGGACTCCAGAGTGCACCACCATGCCTGGCTTTATTTCTATGTATATATATATATATATATTTTATTGATTTGAGAGAGAGAAAGAGGCAGAGAGAGAAAGAGAGAGAGAATGGGCACACCAGGGCCTCTAGCCACTTCAAACAAACTCCAGAAGCATGTGCTACTTTGTGCATCTGGCTTATGTGGGTCCTGGAAAATCGAACTGGGATCCTTTGGCTTTGCAGGCAAACGCTTTAACCACTAAGCCATCTCTCCAGCCCCACATTTCTTTTATATATTTATTTATTTATTTATTTATTTATTTATTTATTTATTTATTTATTTGAAAGACAGAGAGAAAGAGGTAGTGAGAAACAGAAAGAGTATATGGGCATGCCAAGGCCTCCTGCTTCTACAAACAACCTTCCAGATGCATGTGCTACTTTGTGCATCTGGCTTTATGTGGATACTAGGGGATCAAACCCAGGCCATCAGGCTTTGTAAGCAAGTTCCTTTAAGTGCTGAACCACCTTAAGCACCTAGGGAATAAGATTAAAACATCTCGCCAGGTGTGATAGCATACACCTTTAATCCCAGCACCTGGGAGGCCTGGATAGGAGGATCGCCATGAGTTTGAAGCCACACTGAGACTCCATAGTGAATTCCAGGTCAGCCTGGGCTAGAGTGAGACCCTACTTCAAAAAAAAAAAAAATAAAACATCTCTGCTTCAGTCCCTTTATCTTGTCAGTTTTCTGTCATTTCAGTATACTAGGTCAGAGCCTATTTTGGTCTGGCTGAGGGAGTTTTAAAAGCTGCAGCTTTCAGCCAGGCATGGTGGTGCACGCCTTTAATCCCAGCACTCAGGAGGCAGAGGTAGGAGGACTGCAGTGAGTTCAAGGCCACCCTGAGACTACATAGTCAGCCTGAGCTAGGGTGAGACCCCCCCCCAAAAAAAAAAAAAAAAAAACTACAGCTTTCTTTTCATGATCTAACTTGCAAATGTGTTTTCCTTTCCTGATTCTAGTACTCTTTTTCAAAAACTACCTTTTAGCCGTGCTTCCTGTACGCATTCAAATTTGAATTTAGTGCTTCCTGTCATCTTTCCTCTTGTGGTGGTCTGTTTTCTCACTGCAAAAGGCTAATGTGGCCTTTCCACTTCACAGTGGCACCTTTTCAGTCACCAGCATTCCAAAGGTTTTTCTAGACATTTGCTGTTTGGGTCAAGTTGCCCGCTGATTGTAGATAGCATCCTAACCATGCAGAAGAATGTCAGTGTCAGTAAGGAGATCTCTGACCTGGCAGGAAAATCCCCTGGGGTATGCCAATCCATCCCTAAGTGGGAGAGCCAGGGTTTACAAAGGCCTGCCTGTTCAATAAGGAGCACTTAGCATCTTCATCTCTTCATCTTCTTCAGGACTTCAATGATGAATTCTCAGATCTGGATGGAGTGGTTCGACAAAGAAGGCAAGCCATGGAAGGATACAGCAGTTCTGGTTCTCAGACTCCAGAATCAGAGAACTCCCGAGGTCTGAGAAACCCTTGTTCCTTAACTCAAATGTGATCCCCCACGAAACACCCTCACCCTGCCCCCACAAAAACAAAAATAAATTCACCTTCTCTCCCCAGTTAACAGTGGCAAAGGGAATCTGGGTACAGGGCTAACTTGAAAGTTTTAACTACCTGGCAAGACTCCATTTCCTTCTACACACATTTAACAAATATCTCAAAGTATCAGGCTGGCTGGGAGAGACCAACATGTATTGTCTTACCTCTTGTTTCAGCAATAGTATTGATGACTAAAGCTGAATAATCCTGTGAGCCTGTGGGTGGGACAGGCTGTCCTCACACATTTTATTGTTTCCTTGCTTGGGCATTGGGTTTCACTGTCCAGACACCTCCCTCACGCAGAGGAAATCATTTATATCTCTGATCATTGTGCAGCTCAGGATTGTTTTGCTCTGTGGCAAATCCTGTGGCTGTATATGCATTGGGGAACAAATTGACCTCACCTTATTTTACTTGGCAGACTTCCATGTGACAGAATCCCAGACAGTTCTGAACGTCCCCAAGGGAGAAGCAAAACCATCTCGGGCAGATGCTCACGGGAACAGAGTGCCTGAGGGAAGAGCCAAGGGCCTGCCTACCCATGGTAAGAAGCAGAGTGACCAGTGCGGGGACGGGATTTCTGCTGACAAACGTTTAAAGGGCCCCAGTGTTCACTTATAACTGCCTCCCCTTCCTGTTTCAGGTCTTTGCATGTATCATTTCCACTTACTTCTTCCATAAATAATACCCCGTTCCGAAACAAAGATGAGTGAATTGGCCTTCATAGAGGTCACTTCGTTATTATGAATACTTTGAGATTATGAACCAGAAAAATGATGGTAGAATTGAAATCATGGATTTACTTCTTACTGGTTAACAACTGACCAGTAGTTACATTGGTGTAAGAGCAAGGATGGTGTTACAGTGTTCGCCCAGTACTTGGCAGAGAAAAGGCTCTCAGTATATACTGAATGAAATAAGCTGGAAAAAATTGAAACTTCTGCTTGAAATGGCAACTAATTTCTTTTACCTGCCTCAAGTGCCTCTTCCCCATTGGGATAGTATAAGTTAAGGGAAGGACATCATGGTATTAAACTTTTTTGGTTTTCATCCAACAGGTCAATCAGAAAGTATTGGAATCTTGCATAAAGTCAGGTCTCAGAAATGTCTGACTCTCCACCATATCCTTATATTCTATGCAATTATGTAAGTAAATGTATTTGCTGGGTGTGCCTTCCAAACAAACTATTTCTTCATGTTGTCAAGAGCCATTGTAAATCTGTTGTCTTTAGCATGACCCCACATGTTTTCCTTGACAATTTCCATCTCCTGCTATGACATTTTCCCCATTAGGCTTAGATCACACTTGCATGATTGTGCCAAACCCAAACAAAGAACCAAATTACTAGTAGTAAATTCCAAAGCATCTTAGTTGTTTATTTTTCCATCTGTATAACATCTTCTCAATAAGCCAAGACATCTTTAAGATGGATTCCCTCTTGACTGAAAAGTGAGGCACTGACTTTCTAACTCCCCATCACTTCCTGTCTGTAACCTGACTGTAAGGCGGGGGAAGTCTCCTGTGAAATTTTATGGCCAGCATCAACTTGGTTTTTATCAGACTTTTTTTTTTTTTTTTGTTTTCATGGTTTTTGTTTTTCAAGGTAGGGCCTCACTCTAGCCCAGGCTGGCCTTGAATTCACGGCAATTCTCCTACTTCTGCCTCCCCAGCTCTGGGATTAAATGCATGTGCCACCACACCTACTTAGCCTTACAGACTTTTTTTTTTTGAGGCAAGCCTAACAGACTCCCCCCCTTTTTTTAATGCTATAATGAGAGCAAGAGTATGAGAGAGAGAAAGAGATAGAATTGGTGCTCCAGGGCCTCCAGCCAATGTAATAGAACTCCGGGCACCAGCACCACCTAGTGCACATGTGTGACCTTGGGCACTTGCGCGACATTGCATCTGGCTTATGTGGGACCTGGAGAGTCGAACATGGGTCCGTAGGCTTCATAGGCAAGCGCCTTAACTGCTAAGCCATCTCTCCAGCCCTTAAGAGACTTTTTTAAGTCACATTCTTTTGGGAAATGCCTTCAGCATAGGACAGTGGCTCTGAGCTTATTGACCAGGCCATTAACCTATTGGAAATTTCTCTTTATCCCTTTTCAGTGTATGTGCACTAATCATCTCGACCTTCTACATGAGACACAGAATTAATACTCTGGAGGAGCAGCTGGGGTCCCTGACATCCTTTGTGGATACTCACAGTACTGAGTAAGATGGTCCTCCAGGGCTTGGAGTTCTGATTCATGTAATCACTGACCCAAGCTTCCTATCCTTCTTAGCAAACATCCACTAAGAATATATTCTGTAGGAAGCATTCAGTTAATTGCATATGTGGAAAGCAAAGAGGTAGAAAACAAAGAGGAGAATCCTAGAAGTGAATGGCCTAATGGTGGACTGTTCCTAAGTTGCTGTAGTGTCTCCAGTGATATGGCAAGAAGCACATAATATTGCATTATTTTGTGCTACTATCCTGAGATGGTGATCATGACCTTGGCCCATGTATTAAGTGCTCAAGTTCATAAAATGACAGTGAATCAAAACATTCTTAAGAAAAGAAGCAATTCAAGCAACTCAGCATGTCATCATGCACAATTGCTTATATTAACTGATCTTTTTGCAAAACCTTTGACCACTATAAATATTCATGAGACTCCTAATTAGTTGAATGTGTCTGTAAAGATTTTTTTATTCACCATTTTTCAACATGCCTGACGTAATTCAATCTGCTCAAAGTATACTTTCCTTTAACTCCATTTACATGAGGATTTTGATACATTGACTAAAAAGTAAAATAAGTTGTTTTGTCATATAAGAAGCATACCTTTAGCCACAGATAGTCCTTTGCACAATATTGTATAAATCGAATTTTCTCTTAATATATTTTTACCATAGCTTTGTAAGAGATGTATTGTTCTCTTCAGGGATGAGGAAACAGACTCAGAGAAGGAAGAAGTTTAATGTAACAAGACCAGGGCTCACGTGCAGGCCTGAGTACCTACAAAACCCTTGGACTCCCAACGTACCAGGCACTGTCTCAGGCCTTAGTACACCAGAAACTAGAGGCTTGTTAAAGTCGAGCACAGAGCTCATCTCGTGGTTTCTGGTGCAGAAAGTTGCGATGTGCTTGCCGGGTCACCTGATGGCACTGGTCTGGGGAACTGCACTTAGAAATCTACTATGTTAAACCATTCTAGAACCGTCTTTACTCTCTACCTAAAGGCCTTCTGTGACTTTGACATATATGCTGGCATACAAGTTATTATTTAACTATAAACACATGTTTGAACCAGTAAAGTAATGCAGAAGATTTATGAGTAGTTTATTTCCTACTCTTACCCTCTAGCATGGTAAAATGTTCTTACAAGTAGAAGTCAGAGGTGAGTCCAGATTACTACACAGTTAGTTCACTAGCATATGAGTTGGTTTTCTTAGAAAAAAAAAATGCCCTGTATCCTATTACCATTGAATTAACTTGGTGATGACGAGGAATGATCATTCTAAATCAACCCAGGAGAAGGGACAGTCTGCAAAGGACCCCGTAAAGGAGAAGATTCCCAAAGACCGCATAGGACATGAGGCCGGGGAGGACCCATGCAGGGAAGTGTGCTGATTTAGCACCGCCTCGGCCTGTGTCCAGTGTGAGCCTGGCCACCAGGAGCTAAATGCACACGTGAATCTGGTTCTGCATTTGCTGAAGAGCCTTCCCTTGAGTCGGGGCCTCCCCGAGTGATGTAGGCTCCTGGCGGACCACCTCTGTCCCCAGGCCCTTGCCCAGCAGGGAGACCACCACTGCTGCCCAGAACTTCATGTTGAAGAACACGTCAGATCTCTGAGCCTCAGATCCCTCGTGTAGAAATCAAGGACTTTGAGTCGACATCCATGAGTTAACAGGACACTATCTGTTTCAGTACTAGGAAACAGACATCTTTCTTAGGGTGTCGATGATCATCAGTGATTTACCCAGTTCTCTACCTCAACAACAGATTCCACATAAAGGAGATCAGACCAGTCATTGCCTTCCAAGAACTGAATAGTTAAGATTAAATCACAACAGGAAATACAGAAATGATAGGACCACAGGCTCTTGACCTTATCGTGAAAATCTAGTAAAGTGATCTTAGACCCTCTCTTCAGGAAACGGACTTTAGCGTATCTCTCCAAAGTATCTGTAGTGTTACCAGAGCCGGTGCTGTAATAAGCAGTAACATGACACAGCAAGGTGTATTTGTGTGGTAAGTCTCAAGGAAGGAACTTAAAAGAAAAAATAGTCATGCTTCAGAGGAAATTCCCCATCTTTTTGAAAATTCCAGTATAATTGACTCCTCCCATCAAAGACCATATGTATAAATGAGAAAAGCAGTAATTCTTTTTTTTAATTTTTATTCTTTGTATTGACAGCTTCCATAATTGTAGACAATATCCCATGGTAATTCCCTCCTTTCCCCCATTTTCCCCCTTTGAAACTTCACTCTCCATCATATCCCCTCCCCCTCTCAATCAGTCTCTCTTTTTATTTTGATGTCATCATCTTTTCCTCCTATTATGAAGGTCTCATGTAAGTAGTGTCAGGCACTGCGAGGTCATGGATATCCAGGCCATTTTGTGTCTGGAGGAGCACGTTGTAAAGAGTCTTACCCTTCTTTTGGCTCTTACACTCTTTCTGCCACCTCTTATGCAATGGGCCCTGAGCCTGGGAAAATTTTTTTTTTTTTAAGTAGAAACTTTGTATAGAACATCATGTGTTGGTCCCAACATTTAGTAATTAATAGGATGGTAATTCTTGAAACTGTCTGCTGTGATGGGAACAAAGGGGTTAAGAAACCATGGGCTTGAGAAGAGTTGTCTGATTTTTTTGTGTGTGCGGCAGCCAAGGCAAAAGTAGTTGAAGAGATTTCCTTCTGAGCTTTTAGGGTTTGTCCTCTAAATATTCAATCTGGACTTGTGAATTACTCCAGGGCCCCTGTGATATTTGCAAGGGGCATGCTCATGTGTTCTGTTATATCCTCATTTTCTGTTTACTTTAAAATATGTTCATTTCACTTCTTTCTTTGACCATAATAATATTTTTCTTTGTTCTTACAGACAGACAGCGCCATCTGGCCTGGGATCACAAGTTCAATTAAATGTGGAGGTCCTGTGCCAAGAGCTTACAGCTAACATAGTGAAATTAGAAAAGGTGATTTCTTTCTCTCCTGTGTGCAGGAGCAGTCATAGTAGTTCCCGTCAGTTACACAGGCCAGGAGTTACACAGACACTTTCAGTCTGCAACAAGCAGCCTAAACGAGCAGCCCAGGGGAGTTGCATAGTGAATGCAGACGAATTTTAATCTCATTTTTTAAAAATAATAATCTGGTTGTCATCTTTTGTGTCCATGGGTGAATATATTTCTCTGTACCATAGGATTGTTGGTAAGTGACCTCTGATGTTGGAACTCGTGGCAGAACATTAGGGAGTGAACTAGAGACCACCAGCTGACCTAACCACAGAGTGCAGCCCCAGCTTCAGCCAGGCAAATTGTTCATAAGTACATAAGATACTGAGTTCAACGCCTGCTGCAACCTGGCTCATGAAGAGCCAACAAAGTTTCAAATTGCCTTGCTTACCTACAGATAATCACCTGGGACCTGGGATTTGAAACACGGCCTGTCCAATTATTATGCCTAGAAGCCTTCTACTTGGGGCTGAGGTGTAGCCGGTGTAGAGTGTGTTTTCAGCATGTGAGAGGGCCTAGGTGTGAGCACTGAATGAATGGGGAAGGGAGGGAGTGAAGCTCTCTTCTTTCCTGCTTCTCAGAATTCAGCCCTAGACTTTGTGGATAAGTACACTAATACAGCTTTGCCTCTAAAAATATCTTCTCCTGGGGTGACTTCAGGCATAAGGAGAAGATAACTAAGCCAGAAATAACTAAAAATTAAACTTAATTAACCAGTCTTAGATTTCCTTTAAGTATCTTATAACTACTTTGTTTTTACCCTAATCCTTTAGGAAAGATTTAAAGTGGAAAAATCAAGTGTTGGTTAGAGTACTATCACAGTGTCCACTATTTGATAGCATGGCCTAACTGCCATTATGAGAAGAAATGGAAAATACAAATGAGCAAATTATCTTTGTGGTCCTCCACCCAGTGTTACCTGTCATTTAACTGCTGTTTGTTTAACTTCTTATTGACAACTCTATATATATATATATATAAGCTATGTGCCATGATCATAATCCCCTCCCACCACTCTCCCTTTTCCCCTCCACTGAATCCCTTCTTCTTTCCAACTAGTCTGTCTTCTATTTTGATGTCATCATTTTTTCCTGTTACTATGCAGGTCTTGTGCAGGTAGCATCAGCCACTGTGAGGTCATGAATACCACGGCCACTTCGTGTCTAGAAGGCCATAATGCAAAGCACCCCTCCCATCCTTTGGCTTCTTCCCACCACCTCTTTTGTAGTCGTCCCTGAGTCTTGGAGGGTATGATAGAGATGTCTCCCTCAGTGCTGAACACTTCACTGTCCCTTCTCAACACTTCAGTGACTGCTGACAAATTTCCAAATTACTGTTCTTAACCAAGCCAGAACAGATCATTCATATTGAATCACTATACCTATGGACTAACTTGGAAAACTTCTTTAAAATCCAAACCAGTCTAGAGAAGGCATGTGGTAGACACTAATTTTCCCCCTTTCTAAAATGCTAATTTCAGGGAGATGACTCAGTAGTTAAAGGTACTTGCTTGCAAGCCTGCTGACCCAGGTCCAAGTTCCCAGTATCCACTTAAAGCCAGGTGCACAAAGTAGTGCATGCTGCTGAAGTTTATTTTCAGAAGTAAGAGGCCCTTTCATGTCCATTTCTCCCCCCTTCTTCCTTCTCTCTTTCTCCCAAATAAATAAATAAATAAATAAATAAATAAATTTTTAAAAGAAAAGACAATGCTAATTTCTGAGAATTGAAGACAGTTTATTTGTAAAGAAATGTTTATTTTCCAGGCATGGTACCACATGTCTGTAACCTCAGCCCTGAGATAGTATGATCACCCTGAGTTCAAGACCAGTCTGGACGACATAGTGAGTTGCATACCTGCTGACGCTAGATAGTAAGACCTGTCTCAAAAACAATAAACAAAGATAAACCTGGGCTTGGTGGGACACACCTTTAATCCCAGCACTTGGGAGGCAGAGGTAGAAGATAGTCGAGGTCAGCCTGAGACTACATCGTGAATTTCAAGTTAGCCTGGGCTAGAGCGACACTCTACCTCAAAAAAAAAAAAAAAAAGAAAAGAAAAGAAAACAGAGTGAGGAAGGGAGAGAGAGAGACTAATGGTGTCTTTCATGCTAACTTGGGAGGGGGCGTTAGTTTTCAGTATTATTCACTCTGACATGCAAATAATATTCTTTGGATCAGAAGCATACAGAATCCTGCTACCATCTTGCATTTCTTGCTATTCTCCTGCCGGGCCTGGCCAGGAAACCACATTCTGTAAAAAAGGGAACTAAAAGCAGGACCCATTCTCAGCGGTGTGCAGCTGGTGTGTCTTGTTCAGTACTTCAAATCCAGCCTGACGGGGAGCTAGGGACACCGCCAGCAGTACCAATGGATACCACCCTTGTCTCAAAGCAGAATTAGTAAAAAATAGTTAGATCAAAATGTTAATGTTAACATTCTTAAAACATAAAACATTGCTCAAAGAAATTGTAAGTATTAGCAAGAGTTAGCAGGCCACATCCCTGTTTTCTGGTTGATCTGTCTCCTCCAGTCGCCCAGCTGCATGCTGGGGGAAAGTCTGAGGCGCAGCTCAGCTCTTCTCACGTAACTCCTTTCTGCTGTCAGGACTGGCGTGTCTTAGCCTCATGGTCCTTCCCTGGCTAGAACATCTCTATGGTTGTTCATTGCTCTCACTGTTCCTTCAGTCATCTTTGCTGGAAACCTGACTCATTTCCACCTCCTTTCCCTTTTCGTTTGCCACTGATTTGTGTCAAGTTCTATGGAGTCTCTCCTCAACTATCTCTTAATTCTTTCCATCATATTCATCCTGGCCCATTCAGACCTGACTCCCAATCAGCCTTGACCCTGGAAAGTTAAATCTCACTATGGATTTGCTTTGTGTTTTCTTACTACTGCTGAATCCCAACCTCTCCTATACTTACTGGCTATTGGGAAGGCTTAGCAGTTAAGGTGCTTGCCTGAGAAGCCTAAGGTCCCAGGTTCAATTTCCCAGGATGCATGTAAGCCAGATGCCCAAGATGGCTCTTGAGTCTTGCATGCATCTTCATTTGCTGTGGCTGGAGGCCCTGGCACACCCATTCTCTCTTTCCTCTCTCTCTCTCTCTCTCTCTCTCCCTCCCTCCCTCCCTCCCTCTCCCTCTTTCTCTGTCTCTCTCAAGTAAATAAAATAAAAGAATTCTGGGGGAGGGGGAAGAAATAATACTCCATCAAAAATTGCTTTTTCACTTCCTTTGTTTTCCTTTTGTGTTTTTATTGTTTGAGTGGATGATTTGAGGTAGATTTTCTTTAAAAGTATGTTTGACATATTTTCATATCAGTCTTTTGCTTCTTTTCCTTTTCTACCATTTTTCTACCGTTTTTCCATCCATCCTTAGTGCTAAGAATCAGACAGGGAAGACATGAAGCAGGTGTGCGAAGGAAGAAGGCAATTCTTTTCATGGGTAAAGAACTAATTCTTTTCTTAGCTTTGAAAGTAGCATTACTGGTAGCCTGACACAGCACACATCGGAAGACAGATCTTTTTTGTTGTCCCAACTCTGCCACTTACTTCTGTGACAGTGGCCACGTTACTCCACCTCTGTGTAGTGGCATCAAGGTTAGGATGCATCAAGTCTTTGCACCTGCATGTTAAGAGCCCATTCTCAAGCCAGGCGTGGTGGTGCACGCCTTTAATCCCAGCACTCAGGAGGCAGAGGTAGGAGGATTGCTGAGAGTTCGAGGCCACCCTGAGACTACATAGTGAATTCCAGGTCAGCCTGGATTAGGGTGAAACCCTGCCTCAAAAAAAAAAAAAAAAAAAAAAAAAGAGCCCATTCTCTTCACTTACCCTGAATGTGCCTATGGGGTATAATGTCTTAGTCTGTGCTATTGCTATAACTGAATGCCACGATTGGGTAAAAGAATAAAACTTTAATCAGCTCATGGTCTGGAGGTGGGAAGGTTCAAAGTCAAGGTACTGTATCTAGTAAAGGGCATCCTGCTAGTGGGGTCTCTACTCTGGAGGCAGCACAGGCACCACATGGTGAGATAAGCTTGCTAACTTGGGTCTCCCCCTCTTCCTACAAAGCCACTAATGCAATCATGGCTAAAGCCCCACCTCAGAATACCACTGATGTAAGCTGGGTGTGGTGGTGCACGCCTTTAATCCAAGCACTCCAAGGCAGAGGTAGGAGGATCGCCACGAGTTCAAGGCCACCCTGAGACTACATAGTGAATTCCAGGTCAGCCTGAGCTAGAGTGAGACCCTACCTCAGAAAACCAAAAAAAAAAAAAAAAAAAAAAAAATTGAAGTAAGACTTTGGTGATTCAATTTCTACCTGAGTTTAGAGGGGACATATAAACAGGCTATCAGAGGACTGGAGAGATGGCTTAGTGGTTAAGACACATGCCTGCGAAGCCTAAAGACCCCAGTTCAATTCTCCAGTAGTCACATAAGCCACATAAGCCAGATGCATAAGGGGGTGCACATATCTGGACTTCATTTGCAGTGGCTAGAGGCCCTGGCGCTCTCATTCTCCTTCTCTCTTTTTCCCTCTCTCTGTCTCTAATAAATAAATAAATAAAAATAAAATCTTTAAAAAAAAAAAAAAAAAAACAGGCTAGGGCTGGAGAGATGGCTTAGTGGGTAAGGTGTTTGCCTGCAAAGCCAAGGGACCCTGGTTCGATTCTCCAAGACACATGTAAGCCAGATGCACAAGGGGACACATGCATCTGGAGTTCGTTTGCAATGGCTGGAGGCCCTGGCACGCCCATTCTGTCCCCACTCCCCACCTCTTTCTCTCTCTCAAATAAATACATAAAATATATTTTTAAAAAAACAGGCTAGCAGAGAATATATTTTCCCATCACAATATTTGCTGTTCAGAATTCCTTACTCTGAATTCTGTAAGATGCATTTAGTCAACATTTTGTGGGAGAATTTTTCATGTCTAACATTGGACTGTAGTCTTAAGCCCAAACATATGACCTGGGGGATTCCTGTTCCTCTGAAAGTCAGTCTTTTGGTGAGGATTGTGCATGATGATTTGTGGCATGTGGTGAGAACCATAGGACTGGTTCTGTGACAATGTCCTCCCCAGTTCCCGGTTCCACATCACTTCCTGCTTTGTCTTCCATTCATTTCCTTTCTCTAGGTCTGTGCTGATGTTCATCTTTCTATAACTTCTTTTTTTTTTTTTCATTTTACGTAGGTTGTGCAGAATTCTAGTCCTTGAAAAAGCATTTGTTTGTTTTATTTTTTGTTTGTTTGTCTCATGTTAATTTAACCTAGTTCAAAGTGGAACAATCTTTTTTCTTTCTTTTTTTTTTTTTTTTTTTTTTTTTTTTTTTTGTTTTGTTTTGTTTTGTTTTGTTTTGTTTCACTCTAGCCCAGGCTGACCTGGAATTCACTATGTAGTCTCAAGGTGGCCTTGAACTCACAATGATCCTCCTTCCTCTGCCTCCCCAGTGCTAGGATTAAAGGCATGTGACACCACATCCAGCTCTAGATGGAACAATCTTGAATCTTGAGATCATAGCAAATATAACCTTAAGATAATCCAGTTTAATTAACAACAAGAACTTCTCTTTTATTACTTCAAGATACAAAACAACTTACAAAAGCTGCTTGAGAATGGCGACTGAACGACCAGACAGAGCAGATGGCTGGGGCCGACATAATACCTCACGTTCCGCTGAAGAAGGTGCTCCCTGAGCGCTTCTGTGGAGGGCCCCTGCTGGCCAGAGGCGCGAGAGGCTGAGAATCCCCCGTGTTTGCGCTTGGCGGTCTCCAGTTCGGGAAAGGGGGAAAGGGAATGGTTTTGCTTCACGTGCAATAAAAGTTGACCTTGTCTCTCTGAAGAAATTTTTGCTGCTGCTACTGCTGCCTGAGGAAAAGAGACCCATCTCGGGAGGTCTGTGCAAGGGCCTGGAGACACCCTGGGTCATGACTGTGTCAGTAAACACTCCATGCTCTTCAGTCTTCTCCACAGCCTCTTCCACCCTCACACCCCTCTTCACCACCTCAGACTAAGGGGCGCATCATATGCCAATAAACTCAAGTGGTCCGTTAGAGATTTACCCGTGAGCCTCCAAAAAGGTTGTAAATGTCCCTAATAGTCTTGCTTTAAACAAGTAACACCTATATTTTGTGGGGTTCCCCATTTTGGCCTTCTGCTGTTCTGATTTGTGCCATCTATGTATCTTAATTTCCCCATTCAGTTTTGGAAGAATGCCAAGTAAAGTGAATTAAACTATTTAATTGAATAGATTCTCACCCACCTCAGCTCAAGAATGGATGAGTCATGAAACTAGATTAAACTCACTCTGAAACCAAAACTAATCTTTAAACCAAATGTTGTGGTAGTGATTTAATGCAAGATGAAAAACTGAATCTTTAAGGTTGCAGGTGGACTGCAGTTTTAACAGATTCTATATTGGATACTAAAACTCATTTCAACAGGATAATTGTATGTCTTTCTCCTTTGCTGACTAAAATAAAGAAATAACTGGTGGTTTGCTAACTATTTACAGTATAGGTTGTTGGGATTTTATTAATAATTATTTAGGGTACCATAAGAAATATGAGTATAAAATATGTTTCTATCTTCAATGCATTTTATAATCATTTCTATGAAATGTATTTTGTTTAATCAGATGAGCTAATAAGTGAATTGGTTACACCATTTGTATTTGTTAGCCTACTGGTAACAACTGTGCCTGGTGCACCACTGGCTTTTAATAAATACTCGTTGGTTAAAATGCTCTGCTGACACTGATGGATTTGTAATTTCTCTTAACGAAGACTTCCTGTGCTTTATCACACACTCTGCACCTCTACACTGTGGCATTCAGCTTCATACTTCTTTCTTTCCAACTATTTATTCCAAACTCAAACTTCATTTAAGTTATTTGATTATAGTGGTATTGAGGAAAGAAAATAAATTTTGGAATCAGAAAGCCAGTGTTTGATTCCTAGGACTGATTCACATTTTATGAGGTGTGTGACTTCAGACAAGATATGTGGCCGTTCTTTCCTCCCACCACCCCACCACCATCTTGTTTGTTAATGGGGTTAAAAGTACACATGAAAAGTGCCAGCGCTTACCTGCTAGTAGTGATGGTTAATCTTGACTGTCACCTTGGTAGAATTTGCACATATTTTTGTTGGTTTGTTTGTTTTCTAGGCCAGGTATGAGGCAGAGTTCTCACTCTTCAGGCTGACGACCTGGAACTCATATGGAACCCAGGCTCTCCTCAAACTCACAGTGATCCTCCTACCTCAGCCTCCCAAGTGCTGGTATTAAAGGTGTGCACCACCGTGCCTGGCTTTGGCGAGAACGAAGCACCTAGGATACACCACTGAGCATGTCTGTGAAGGTATTTAGAGAGGTTTGAGGAGGTGGGAAGGCTCACTCTGAATGTGGGTGACACTGTTCCATGGGTTAGGGTCCACAATGAAGAAAAAGAGGATGAGAACTAGGAAGGAAGAGGGGCCAGTGGATGTAGTGCTCAGTGCTCAAGTACTGGACTTTAATCCCCAGACTTCATGCACAGAGCCAGGAGCCCTGGTAGGCTTCTGTAACCCCAGCCGGGAGGCAGGAGTTTCCCAAAAGCGCATGGCAAGCCCAGCAAAGAATAACAGTGCACATCCAGAACAAGAAACCCCGCCTCAAATGAGGTGGGCAGGTGATGACCAAGGGGAAAGTTGTCCTCTGACCACATGTGTGTTGTGGCACACATGTGCCTGTACTCACATGAACATGCACACAGGTAATAAAGTAAAAATAATTAAAATGAAGGTGAGGGCTGGGGGTGTAGGTCAGATGGTAGAGTGCTTACTCAGCATGCACAAGGCCATGGGTTCCAACCTCCATCCCACATAGACGAGATGTGGTGAAGCACACCTGTAATCTGAGCACTTAGGAGGTGGAGGGAGGAGCATCAGAATTGACTCCTTCATCTGAGGGTGACATCCATGAACTCGATGTTTTCCTGTCTACTTACACATGGGTCACAGAGGAAGTAAAACCAAGAGATCTCCAAAGACATAAAGCTGAGGATTGCTGCCATAGAGCAAAGCTCTCTAATACTCAAATATAAAGGCCAAGGCCATGGGGTAGAAGTGGGTTCGTTAACCACTAAAAGTGATATTTCTGCAGTTTTGTACAACCACCATCCTAACAACATTCCAATTCACTATTTTTCAATTTCCTAAAGTGATTGATTTGTGATTTACATACAGTCAACTACATATGTTTAAAATTTTACAATTTGACAAATTTTGCCATACTTGTACCTGTGAAACCACCATCATGATCAAAATAATAAAAATACCCATTACCCCTTAAAGAAATTCCTTGGCACTCCATCTCTTATGCCCTTCCTAGTACCCCTTACCCTGGGAAACTACTGATCTTCCTTTGCAGGTTGTAGTACTTTAGGTTTTCTAGAATTTTATGTAAATGGAATGCATGTGACATCTAAATTCTTTTACTTAGCATAATTACACAATATTTTTCTGTTTTTTATTTATTAACTTGCAAGCAGAGAGATATGAGGGAGAGAATGGGTGCGCCAGGGCCTCCAGCCACTGCAAATGAACTCCAGACGCATGCGCCCTTGTGCATCTGGCTTACATGAGTACTGGAGAGTCAACCTGTGTCCTTAGGCTTTCCCAGCAAGTGGCTTAACTGCTGAGCCAGCTCTCCAGCCCTTTTTCTGTATATGTTTCACTAATTCACTCTTTATTGCTCAGAAGCATTTCATTGTGTGTTTATACCACAGACTGTTGATTCATTTGCCTGCAAATGCACATTTGAGTTGTTTTTACTTTAGTTTATTACAAATAAAACCACTATAACCATTCAAGTACTGTTGCAAATCTTGAGAATGATGGCAAGCCAGAGGCTCTCAAGTTTGTTGTCTAGCAACTGACAAGAATGACAAGTGCGGACACAGCAGAAGAACGTGTTAAATGAGGGTCTATTAGAAAAGCAGGTGAAGGGGAAGCAGAAAGGGCTGGGAGGGGCCTCAGAAGCAGCTGCCTAGTGACTTAGATTCAGGCCTGTGGATCTAAGTGATTTATGCCCTTGGGAATGTAAATGAAGTATAAAGTCGGGGTAGATTGGCCTGGTTACTTTCAAGGTAGGTAGGGGCCTTCTGATAGGCTGATTTAGTTAGACAAAGGATTAGTTTGTGTGAGGCAGCTGGCCTGGTGAGTAATGAAAATTTTTTTTTTTTTGGTTTTTTAAGGGTCTGCTGGTCCAGGTGACCTGGAATTCACATGGAGTCTCAGGGTGGCCTTAATCCCATCCTCCACTCGGGAGGCAGAGTGTGGGAGGAGGACACCACAGTGAGTTAAAAGGCCATCCCTGAGATTTAAAAAACTGCTAAATTCCAGGTCAGCCTGACCTAGAGTGAGACCCTATCTCGAAAAACCAAAAAATAAAATAAAATATAATAAAATAAAATAAAATAAAATAAAATAAAATAAAATAAAATAAAATAAAATAAAGAAAGAAAGAAAGAAAGAAAGAAAGAAAGAAAGAAAGGAGAAAAGAAAAAGATATGGACATATTTAGTATGTAAACAACACAGGTTGATACCATCCTTTCCCTCCTCCCTGCCCCTTTTCGGAAGAGGCCTTCCTTGTTGGGGATGAGAGTCAATCCCATGGGGATTGTGGGTCATGCATTATGATGGGGAGAGGCAATGTCTCTGTGCAAAATGTCCCAACCTGTGACTCTAACGATCCTTCCACGTCCTCTTCTGCAAATTCCCTGAGCTATGCTGGGAGCACTTTAAGTCTTCTTCAGTGATGGCCTCTTAGGAGCCTCTGGATCTCTGGTTTGGCAGGTGTTGAGTGTCCTCAGTGTCTGTCTCCTCCACCCTTGTCTCACTGTAGTTTGAATTTACACACCTCTGGTGACTGTGGATGCTGAGCATCTCTTCATGTGCACATTTCTCATCCATCCATCTTGTGTGTGAAGGGTCTGATCAAGATTTTGCGTGTGTGTGTGTGTGTGTGTGTGTGTGTGTGTGTGTGTGTGTATCAGGCTGCCTTCAAATTCATCTGAGCCTCTATCTTTTTATTTCTTTTTTTTTATTTTTATTATTTATTTATTTATTTATTTATTTTTGGTTTTTCAAGGTAGGGTCTTGCTCTAGCCCGGGCTGATCTGGAATTCACAATGTAGTCTCAGGTTGACCTCAAATTTGCAGTAATCCTCCAACCTCAGCCTCCTGAGTGCTGGGATTAAAGTCATGTACCGCCTGTCCAACTGGGATATTTTCTTAACATTTTTATATTCATTGGATATTTAGGCCAATAGTGGTAGCCTAACACCTGTTATCCCAGTACTAGAGAGAGCAAAGTGGATCTCTGTGAGTTCAAGGCCAGGCTGGTTTACATAGCAAGATCCAGGCCAGCCAGGGCTACACAGTGACACCCTGTCTCACAAAACAACAATTAAAAGTTCATTATAGCTGGGCGTGGTGGCGCATGCCTTTAATCCCAGCACTTGGGAGGCAGAGGTAGGAGGATCACTGTGAGTTCGAGGCCACCCTGAGACTACAGAGTTAATTCCAGGACAGCCTGGGCCAGAGTGAGACCCTACCTCAAAAAAAAAAAAAAAAAAAGTTCATTATAGGAGCTGGAGAGATGGCTAAGTAATCAAGACACTTTCTTGCAAAGCCTGATGGCCTGGGTTCAATATTCTAGTACACATGTAGAGCCAGATGCACAAAGTGCATCTGGAGTTTGTTTGCAGTGGCAGGAAGCCCAACACACCCATACTCATTCATTCTCTATCTGCCTCTTTCTCTGTGTCTCAAATAAATAAATATTTTAAGTCCATTATATATTCTGAATAAGGATCTTCACCAAATATCTACTTTCAGATATTCTCTCCCAAGCTTCCACATGTCTTTACTTCTGATTATGACTTCCAAATGTAGGGTTCCTGCTCTCCATTTTTTTTTTTTTTTAATATTTTTAACTTTTTATTTATTTATTTATTTGCAAGCAGAGAGAGAGAGAGAGAGAGAGAATGGGCGTGCCAGGGCCTCTAGCCACTGCAAATGAACTCCAGATGCATGTGCCCCTCACACATCTGGCTTATGTGGGTCCTGGAGAATCAAACCGGGATCCTTTGGCTTTGCAGGCAAACGCCTTAGCCACTAAGCCATTTCTCCAGCCCTCTCCATTTACTTTTTTTTTTTTTAATTTTTATTGATTTTTAATCTTACATACCAAAAAAACCCCACCTGAGGGTTCCTGCTCTCCCTCCCCATTCCACTTTAGAACTCCAGTCTTTTTGGGGTTATCCCCTCCCTTTCTCCTCTCCATTTACTTTTAATTCTCATGTCTTTACTTCTGATTGTGACTTCCAAACGTAGGGTTCCTGCTCTCCATTGACTTTTATTCTCATGACTTTTACTTCTGATTGTGACTTCCAAACGTAGGGTTCCTGCTCTCCATTGACTTTTATTCTCATGCTCATGTCTTTACTTCTGATTGTGACTTCCAAACATAGGGTTCCTGCTCTCCATTGACTTTTAATTCTCATGTCTTTACTTCTGATTGTGACTTCCAAATGTAGGCTTCCTGCTCTCCATTGACTTTTATTCTCATGTCTTTTCTTCTGATTGTGACTTCCAAACGTAGGGTTCCTCTTCTCTAATGACTGCTCTACCCTGCAAACATTAATCATCCGCTCACTCCCAGCTCTATTTCGATTAGGAGACCTCTGGCTCTAACTGAGTTCCCTTCCCTTCTCTGCAGCCTGAAAATTCTCCTAAGCATTTCCCTTCCCTCAGGCATCAATGACCTTCCCCGGCTGAATTCCAGTGTCCTTTAAAAAAAAAAAAATTAGTTGAGAGAAAGGCAGACAGAAAGAGAGTGAGGCACAAAAACAGACATGTAGATCAATGGAACAGTATAAAGGACCCAGATGTAAGTCCGGGTAGCTATAGCCACCTGATCTTCAACAAAAATGCCAAAAATACTCATTGGAGAAAAGACAGCCTCTTCAGCAAATGGTGCTGGAGAAACTGGATATGTATCTGTAGAAGGATGAAAATAGATCCTTATCTCTCTCCATGCACAAGAATTAAGTCCCAATGGATCAAAGACCTTAGTATCAGACCTGAAACTCTGAAACCACTAGGGGAAAAAGTAGGGGAAACCCTTCAACATATTGGTCTTGGCAAAGACTTTCTGAATATAACCCCAATCGCTCAGGAAATAAAACCACAGATCAACTGCTGGGACCTCATGAAATTACAAAGCTTTTCTACAGCAAAGGACACTGTGAATAGGGCAAAGAGGCAACCTACAGAAAGAAAGAAAATATTTGCCAGCTATACATCTGACAGAAGATTAATAACTAGGATATACAAAGAACTCAAAAAATTAAATAATAAGAAATCAAACAACCCAATTTAAAAATGAGCCATGGAACTAAATAGAGAGTTCTCAAAAGAAGAAATACAGATGGCATATAAACATCTAAAAAATGTTTTGCATTCCTAGTCATCAGGAAAATGCAGATTAAAACTATGATGAGATTCCATCTCACTCCTGTCAGATTGGCTACCATCATGAAAACAAATGGCCATAAATGCTGGTGAAGATGCGGAAAAAGAGGAACACTTCTACACTGCTGGTGGGAATGCAATCTGGTCCAGCCATTGTGGAAGTCAGTGTGGGGGTTCCTAAGACAGCTAAAAATATATCTACCATATGACCCAGCTACACCACAGCCTAGATGTCCCTCAACTGATGAGTGGATAATGGAGATGTGGTACATTTACACAATGAGTTCTACTCAGTGGCAAAGAAAAATAAAGTTATAAAATTTTCTGCAAAATGGATGGATCTGGATAGGATCATACTTAGTGAGGTAATCCAGGCCCAGAAAGCCAAATATCATATGTTCTCTCTCATATGTGGAGCCTAGCTACAAATGATTGGACTTCTATGTGAGTAGGAATAAAACTCAGTAGCAGAGGCCAGTAAGCTAAAAAGGTTATATAAAGGGAACAGAAAGGGAGGGAAGGGGACTTAATAGGATGGTATTGTATATATGTAAGTAGAAGAACAGATTAATGGGGGTGAAAAGGCCTAAGTGAGGTCAGGGGAAGGGATTGAGTAAAGGAAAGGTAGAGGGAGGGCTAATCAAATTGTAAGAGGATATAAATAAGTCATATGCAAACCTACTTTTCTGGACAATGGAACACTCAGAAGCCATAGATTGTTACTAGAAAATTCTCAGTGCCAGGGACGGGATACCTTCCAGTGAGTTGTTGGCCAGGGAGGTCACTGATACCCCCAAAACATTACAGGCCATTGCCGAGGCCCTTGGTTTCCCATCAGGAATAGATGGTAAGACCCTATTGCTGAAGACTTCACATACTTGGGCTGCAAGGTCACTGAGAAATCTTGATGGAGCTGAGCTGAAAGCTTCCTCCATGTGGACCAGCTGACAGAAAGCTGGATAAAGCTACACTGCATGCAGTTCAATGGGAGAGAGAAAAATCACCAGTGAAGATACTCAACAGTGGACACTGCAAGCCTTAAATTTGGCCAGCCAGGCCAAATGAGCCAATGGGTGCACTAGTGGCATGTCTGTTATGGGGGAAACCAACAGCTCTTTAATTGGACTGAATGCCCACTCCATGGGAAGGAATACATCCCTGATACTGAAAACCTACAACAGGGGTAGTCATGAGTACTGGGGGTGTAATGTTTGCTGGTGTCTGGCTAAATATATATACTATGCTCACCAAACTGCCCAGTAAGCACTTCTTTTAATGTTCATACCCATATATTAATGCTACTCTCACTTTTAGTTAGAGAAGCTTCTCTTTTCAGATGGTGGTGATCTTGGGATGACTCAGAAGGCACCATGGTGCTGAGAAGAAGTGACAGAGGAGTGCTCAGCACTGAAATATTTCTAGACACTGCAAATGAACTCCAGATGCATGCACTCCCCAACCCCCCGCGCATCTGGCTCTGTGTGGGTACTGGGGAATCTAACCTTTGGCTTTGTAGGCAAGCACCTCAGCTGCTAAGCCATCTCTCCAGCCCAGTTTTTGTCTTTCAAATTAGCTAATGGAGTAGGTTTCTACGGTACTTATTCATAACGTCTTCAGTTTCGTGTTTTCCTCCCTCACCACTCTCTCCCCTTCCCCTACCCCACTTAGACCTTTCCACACCCTGTGTCCTGTCCTACCACTTGCCTGTCTACTATCACTCCTCTCATCCCTCCCTGATTCACAATTCTCCTCCTTCCAAGCCTCATTCTAACTTCCTGACCACTGCTGTTGACACTTCATAAAACTTACAAACAAGCAAGGCATGGTGGTGCACACCTTTAATCCCAGCAGAGGTAAGAGGATTGCCAGGACTTCAAGGCCACGCTGAGACTACATAGTGAATTGCAAGTCAGCCTGGGCTAGAGCAAAACCATATGTCAAAACCTTAAATTAAAAAGAGAGAGAGAGAGAGAGAAGGGCTGGAGAGATGGCTTAGTGGTTAAAGCACTTGTTTGTGAAACCTAAGAGCCCAGGTTCAATTCTCCAGTACCCATGTAAGCCAGATGCACACAACTTACAAACAAATCTACCTATTCCTTGGGCTGGGGAGGTGGCTCAGCAGGGAGTACAGAGGGAGCATGGACAAGCCTTTGAGGTCAATTGAAAATGCATTCTTAGGTCAGATTCAGGTATGTAAGGGGAAGGCCTGGCTGGATTGTAGACCTAAAGTGCAGACCACCAAAGCCAGCCTATCTGAGTGGTGAAGGGCACCATGTGGGTAATGTGCTAGACTGGACAGCAGGGGGCGCTGCAGCTGTTGGGACTGAATCTGGATCAGACACATTCCATTCCTGCCAAGGCCCATGGCACGTTCTGGGTCTCTCTTTGGGCTTTTGTCCCTAACTGAAGCAGTTTAAAAGAAACTACCTTTCTTCTGAGTCTGCTTCATTCTCTTACATGTTCTAATCATCTCATTCTAAAGGCGAGGTAAGTGCAGTGGTTGACACCTTTCATGAGGCCAGGTCCAAGGAGCTCCTGCCCAGGTGGGATTAGAGGAGCATGGGGTGGGTGGGTGGGTGGGTTGGTTGGTTGGTTGGTTGGTTGGTTGTTTTTGGTGTTTTAAAGGTAAAGTCTCACTCTAGCCCAAGCTGACCTGGAACTAACTCTGTAGTCCCAGGCTGGCCTTGAACTCACAGCAATCCTCCCACTTCTGCCTTCCAAGTGCTGGAATTAAAGGTGGTTCATGGAGTGTGTTTGCAGTGGCTAAAAGCCCTGGTGTGCCCATTCTCTCTCCTCTCTCTCTCTCCTCTCTCTCTCTCTAATAAATAACAAAATGTTTTTTAAAAAATAACACCTCCCTGGGTTTTCAAATAGCAACTTACTCTTGTGCTATTGAGCACTGCTTCTAAATTTTCCCATTTAGTCTCCCATGCATTTGGAGGCATTCAGTGGAGAACATTTAAGCCTTGCTTCTATCCATCCATTCAAGGGCTGCACCTGAAATTGGCCACTTACAGGTCTTCCTATCGCTTCCCAAGATCCTAATGACACTGGGCAGTGCTCCCAGTCATACATGCACGTGCTTAGTAATCATGTGTCCCCCCCCCATATTGTGACAGATGACTGTGCTTTCCTTAAAGAAAATATTACCTGTAATAACCTATTTGTATTGATATTTTTTCTTATAGTAATTTAGAAAAAGTACAAGTAACTAGTCCCAAAACTTTAAATCTCAGGCCTGATTTTGCAGAGAATAAAATGGCAGCCACTACCACATGTACACACATATGCACAAAATATAGATGCCTTGTGGGCATGTATACACACACACATGCCATGTACATATGAACATACATGCATAGGTATACATGCAAAATAATAGAACATAATTTTAAAATAAATGTAACATGTAAAACAGCCTATCTTATTGGTTTGACTACAAAGATAAACAAAACACCAAAATCCCAATAGCATGAACAAGATCACAGGTTAGCTCTCCATGTCAGAAGGGTCTAGAGATGTGAAGTCCAGGCTGGATTTGTCTGTACCTCAGAGTCCTCAAAAGTGCAATTACACCTCCTTTTCACAGAAAGATTTTTTTTCCCAGCCATATGTGCACCCTAAGAGGAAGAAAATGTCAATTGAGGTAGGAAATGAGCTCTCTCTCCCACAACCCAAATCTACCAAAACCTCCTCAAAACATCAGCTTGTTTTTCTGTCTAACCAACATTAACTGTTTCCATACTAAGTACCAGGCATCTTCCTAACCCCAAGGAAGAAAGAGGAGGAACAAGCAGGACATAGTTGTGCTCTCTCCAAGTGAAACAATGAACTGATAATCATAGAGCTGAATGTAACTGTGGGGGCAAAGAAAGAGAGAGAAGGGTTGGAAAGATGGCTCAGTGGTTAAGGGGCTTGCCTGCAAAGCCTAACAACCTGTTTTTGATTCTCCAGTACCCACATAAAGCCAGATGCACAAAGTGACATGTTGTAGTCAGGTTCACATTACTGACAGAAAACACCCGACCGAGAGCAGATTGTGGGGGAAAAGAGTTTATTTTGGCTTACAGACTCCAGGGAAAGCTCCATGATGGCAGGGGAAAACAATGGCATGAGCAGAGGGTGGACATCACCTCCTGGCCGACATTGGGTGGACCACAGCAACAGGAGAGTGTGCCAAACACTGGCAAGAGGAAGCTGGCTATAATACTTATAAGCCCACCCCCAACAATACACTGCCTCCAGGAGGCGTTAATTTCCAAATTGCCATCAGCTGGGGCCCTAGAATTCAGTGCACCTAAGCTTATGGAAGATACATGAATCAAACCACCACATGACACATGTATCTGGAATTCGTCTGGAGGCCCGGGCATACATATTCTGTCTGTATCTCTTCTATCTCTCTCTACTTATAAACAAACAAATAAACAAATAAATAAATAAACAAGAGAGAGAGTTTATCTGCACTCCAGGCGGTCCTAGAAAGCTCTCTGCAACCTTTATTACTGTTAAAACACAAATGCAAGAAAATAGAAGTAACAAATCGGAAAAGTGTAACTGCAATAAGCAAATTTCCTGTGATGACTATTTAACTATAAGCTGCCCTGCAGCTCTATTCTGCTGTTGCATATGGTAAGCAAGGGTTAGCCGGGGAATTTTGCTAGAGGGAATGGTTTGTTTGGTTGAAAAGCTCCTTTTGTAACTGCTAAAGAAATGGAGCAAAGATTATAAGAGCCGGGCGTGGTGGTGCACTCCTTTAATCCCAGCAGTTGGGAGGCAGAGGTAGGAGGATCACTGTGAGTTCAAGGCCACTCTGAGACTACAAAGTGAATGCCAGGTCAGCCTGAGCTACCTCAAAAAACAAAAAAACAAAACAAATAAACAAAAAGAGCCAAAGAATAGGAGAAAGGAGTGCTTTGGAATGCTGTCCTCCAGACATCAAGCGGTCCTTGCATTTATGACCTGGCAGCAGCTGTCATTACATGACCTGTACAATACTGGGCCATCAACATGTCCTCATGAATGATGGGAGCAGGAGAAAATGACATCAAAATAGAAGGAGGGGTTCAGTGGAAAGGGAAATTGTTGGAGGGTGGGAAGTAATGGGAGGGAATTATGATCAAAACACATTATTTACATGAAATGAAAATTGTTACCAAAAAAGATAAATCTCCCTTTTTTCTGAAAGTGAATTTTTAAAAACTTTAAACCTGATCAAGCGTTCTAAGCAGCTCTAAGAGAACAATTATGTTTTCACCAACTTGGAAGAGTGTATTTTACAGAGAAAAGTCCTGCTAGGGGCCTGGGAGGGTGGCACTTTACCTATGTTCATAGACGACTGAAGGACTGGTCAGAAGTGGTCATTTGGGCTTCAAGATTGTAGCACCTCCTGGTAAGACACAAGCCCCATAATCACAAGTTCAGGGAGGGGCTGGAGAGATGGCTCAGTGGTTAAGCTGCTTGCCTGCAAACCCTACAACCCACGTAAAAGGTAGTTGCACAAAGTGGCACATGTATCTGGAGTTCGTTTGCAGTAGCTCAAGACCTTGGTGCTCGCATTCTCTCTCTCTCCTTGCAAATAAATATTTAATAATAATAATAATAAGTTCAGGGAGACCACAGAGCAGAGTCCTAGGAAGGCTAAACCAATTAAATCCCTCAAGAAGGAAAGGAGGCCAGATGTTTATGAGAAAGTCAGAGTCAAGGCTAGAGAGATGGCTCAGTGCTTAAGGCACTTGCTTGCAATGCCTGAAGGTCCTGGTTTGATTCCCCAGGACCCATGTGAAGCCAGATGTACAAAGAGGCACATGCATCTGAAGTTCCTTTTCAGCGGCAAGATGCCCTGGCATGCCCATTCTCTCTCTGTCTGTCTCTCTCTCTCTGTCTCTCTCTCTCTCTCTGTCTCTCTCTCTCTCTCTCTCTCTCTCTGTTTGCAAGTCAATAAATAAATATTTTAAACAAAGAGAAAGAGTCAAATGTTGTAGAGGTCAAAAAACACAAAGGGGCCTGTGTTCAGAAGAGATACTTACGCCCCTCCCTTTGGCTATCAGACTATTGAAACAATGCACCACAAGAAAGGGCACTTTTCCAGGAAGCTTATGCTGGGCAAAGGAAAAGAGAGGACCCTGGTGCCAGCCAAAGGTGACCTGATCTCCTAGGTAGAAATCCTGCCCAGTTCTGACACTTGTCAGGACAGACTGGAGCAGAGACAGGGACAGTGATGGGCGGGACCACACTTCTGGCTTTCTATTGAACCCTAACCCTCATGCCAGGACCCCAAAGGCGTTAGAGAAGCACTGAACCCCTTTGGTCCCAGTCCCAATGTGGCCACATTGAACCCATCTCCTTTTTCAGCTCTTCACTATCTCTTGTCTGTTTAATTTGCCTCTAGAGTATGTTTGCCTGATCTAGCTTATTCAGTTTGCCAGGGACCAGGCTCTGACCCTCACAATGCCAGTAATCTTCTAGCCCAATTCTATAAAGGTGAAAGACAAAAATAAATAAATTCCCCTAGGGATTCTAGTGAGTTCTGTGGCTCAGAATCTAGACATTTTCCTGATGCTTCCTCTTTAAAAGCTCTTTTCTACTTCAAGAGATTAAAATCTGTTATCACTATTTTGGACAACTGGAGTCTGGATTTAATTGCAATGACAAAACAGTTTCTCGATAAAGAAAAGAAAACTCTTTAACAAATTGTGTTCCCAGTACTTCCTAGGTCCTCTGACTGTGGCCCTACAAGTGGACAGTCTGGACGCAGGGAACCAGAATTCTATTAGCACGTGCATCTCGATGTGCGACAGCCCTAACAGGTGAGTGGCTCCAGGGTTTGTCTGGAACATGGGTTTTTATAGCATCTTAGCAAAGAAAACATACATTTTTAGAACAGTGACAAGACAAAGAAAAAGGACCTTGAGGCCCCAGGACAGCAACTGTGGGAAATGACTGGGGTTTGTGGGCAGCTTCCTGCTGCCATCTCCTGGCTGGGAGAGGTCTAGAGCCATCCCAGGGGTTAATTATTGCCCTCCCTGACAGAGAGGGAGGAGGGAAGTCTTTGGAAATTTGAGTCTTGCTTTTAGGCAAAGACAGGAAGGGCAGAGGGCTTTTCTTTTTTGTTTTTAAATTTTCACTTGTGTGTGTATGTGGGAGGGCAGTGCACATGTCACCATGCATGTGAGGCAGTCAAGATGGCTGTGCTTCACCTTCTTGAAGACAGGGCCTCCTGCCACTGAAGATGAACTGCCAAGACGGCAACTGTCAGACTAGCTGGCTGGCGAGCTTTGATTCTCCTGGATCTGCCTCCCGTTGTCAGGCCCATGGGGATCACAGATGCATGTGTCACTTTGCATCTGGCTTTAAGTGAGTGCTGGGGTATTGAACCTGGGCTGGCAGGCTTTGCAAGAAGTGCCTTTAACCACTGAACAATCTCCCTGGTCTGAGTGCTTTTTCTTTTCTTTTTTTCTTTCTTCTTCTTCTTCTTCTCCTTCTTCTTCTTCGTTTGTGTGTGTGTGAGTGAATTTGTTTTGACTGGGGTTAATGGACATGGGATATACAAGGTCACCTTTGGGGCATGTCCCTTACCCCCATGGAATGTCCAGTCTACTCCTGGGATGCTCTCTGTGACTTTTTCTTTTTCTTTCTTTCTTTCTTTTTTTTTTTTTTTTTTTTTTGACGCTGGTCTTACTGCCAGAAGCCTCTTCAGGCCCACTGCTAACCAGTTCCTCCGTGAAAGAGAATTTTCTCGGGCTTAGGGAGAGCGACAGGTGCTGAGTGCTTTTCTTTTTTATTTTTATTTTTAGGGAGAGACACAGAGAGAGAGGGAGAGGGAGACAGATAGAGATGGGCATGCCAGCAGTCTCTCAGCTGCTGTGAATGAAATCCAGATGCGTGCACCCCCTTGTGGTCAAGTGCGGCATTGCACCCTTGCATCACTTTGCATCTGGCTAAGTGGGACCTGGAGATTGGAACCAGGTTCTTAGGCTTAGGAGGCAGGCGCCTTAACCGCTAAGCCATCTCTCCAGTCCCTGAGTGCTTTTCTTAAAGCTGCTTCTTCAAAGTAATCCTGTGTAAACGTAGCCTATGGGGGGAGGGTGCCACTTCTGCACCCTGCAGACTAAGAACCTGGGCTGGAACAGCTTGACCTTGAGTTTGTGAGAACAGCTGCACAGTAGCGCCTTCTCTAAAACAAAGCCAGTTAGGATTTTAAACTAAACAATGCTATTATTTTGTCTTTGGACACTGGTAATATTCATACACCATCCTTCTCCCTTGCCATCATGGAGTTTCCTCTCAAGTCTGAAAACCAAAATAAACTTTTTTTTTACACACAAGCTGCTCTTGGTCAGGTGTTTTCTGCCAGTAATACAAACCTGACCACAATAGTAAAGTTGGTACCAAGAAGTGGTGTCATTACTGCTAGACACCTGTGTGGCTTTGGCCTTTTGGAGCTGCTTGGCAGAAGGAAGAGACATCCTGCAGCACTGTAAGTCCAGCTTGATGGACTATTCTGGTCAGAGTTGAAAGACCTGAATGCAGTAAGAACAATGGACTGTGAGGTTTGGCTGGTGAGGGTGAGAAAGCTTTCCCTGGACTGGGCTAGCAGTTTGCATGAAAGGCTGGCTGTTATGACTGTGTCCTGAGAACTTGTGCAGGCCTGAATTGTGTAGAAACGGACTGGTATGAGCAGAGGGATATGGCACAGAAAACAAAGAAATCTTTGGGCCAAAATTTCTGCCCATTCAGCTGCAATAGTTTGAGAGATTACAACCATTGAGATTGGGCCAGCTGGCTTGCATTGGGACAACAGGAAGAATGCAGACTCTTTGGAAGGGACCTGAATGCTGAAGGAGTATCCTGTTCTTCCAAGTCTGCTTGATTCCCCCCCTGGGTTAATAAATTGGCACCCCACCTGATATTGTAGAGTATGAGAAATGCAGGAAAGAGAGGGTCATTGAGTTTGCAGCTCTGTCTTGTATTTGAAAAACAGCCATGGACAGTGTGCAGCAGGTTTACTGGATTGCCAGCATGGAGACCCGATGGAGCTGTGAGGATGGACTGTCATTGCAGTGGAGACCCAGTGGAGATGCCAGGACCATGAGATGGCTGCTAAGGAAAGCTGCCGGCCCCAGATGCAGTTTTCCAGGACTGTGAGTAGCCCAGCTGGAGGGGCGGAATTGGAACTCCAGAGACTTGTTGCTGGTTAGAGTTATTGGACTTGGAGATCTGTCACTGACTAGAGTTGTTGGACTTGGAGCTACAGTTTGATGTTTGTCTTATCTAAATCTTGTATTGGTTGAAAATTTCCTTGCTATACCCAATGCCGTCTTTTGCAGCGTGAATGTTTATTCTGTGCCATTACAGTTTTTTTTTTTTTTTTTTTTTTTTGTTTTTTTTTTTGGTATTACAGCTCAGTAAAAAGATCTTGGACTATGGGAATGTTTGAATATCATTGGGATTGATTAAAACCTTTGAAGTTGGATGCTGAAGGAGTGTCCTGTTCTTCAAAGTCTGCTTTATCCCCCCTGAGGCCAGGAACAGAATGTGGTTTGATGCAAGTATCCTCCATAAACTTAGGTGTCCTGAATGCTAGGTCCCCAGCTGATGGCGATTTGGGAATAAAACCCTCCTGGAGGTTGTGTACTGTTGGGGCCGGGCTTATGGGTGTTATAGTCAACTTCCTCTTGCCAGTGTTTGCCACTCTTTCATATTGCTGTTGTCCATCTGATGTTGGCCAAGAGGTGATGTCCACCCTATGCTCATGTCATCATTCTCCCCTGCCATCATGAAGCTTCGCCTTGAGTCTGTAAACCAAAATAAACCTTTTTTTCCCACAAGCTGCTCTTGGTCGGGTGTTTTCTGCAAGCAATGTGAACCTAACTGCAACAGGGTGTAACATCTGCTGTTGTCTGGCTAAATGTATATATTATGCTCACCAAATTGCCCTGATACTACCTACACAAGACCCAATAATAGGAGGAAAAGATAATGACATCAAAATAAAACAGATTGAGAGGGTGGATTTGTGAAGGGGAAAGCCTTGAAAGAGGGGAGGGCAGGAAATTATCATGGTTTATTGTCTATAATTATGGAAGTTGTCAATAAAAATTTTTTTCAAAAATTCGTAAGAGCCAGGTGTGGTGGCACATGGCATTAAACCCAGCACTTGGGAAGCAGCAGTAGGAGGACAACCATGAGTTTGAGGCCAGCCTGGGACTACTGAGTGAGTTCCAGGTTAACCTCAGATATAATGAGACCCAATCTCAGAAAAAAAAAATCCTAAGAATCCAGAGGTCACTGACTCAGTGGAAGCTTGTGTGGTCAAGAGCATCCAGCACCTTAATTCCCAGGTTACATCCCGAGAGCTGATGAAAGCTTCCTCGCTCTCAAAAACACACATTCCAGCTGGGCATGGTGGTACATGCCTTTAATCCCAGCACTTGGGAGGCAGAGGTAGGAGGATCACCATGAGTTCAAGGCCACCCTGAGACTACATGACTACATAGTGAATTTCAGGTCAGCCTGGGCTAAAGTGAGACCCTACCTTGAAAAACCAAAAAATAAAAATAAAAAAACTACACATTCCCGTATCATTGGGTTTCCAGATATTAATTCTCCAACTTCATTTTCCTTTTGTTTAATTTTTTATCAAAGTTACACATTCTCTTCCTTTAAACAAAAAATCAAGTAAGCCAGGCATTCTGGACACACCTACCTCTAAACCCAGCACTAGAAAGATCTCGAGTTTGAGGCTAGCTTGGCAAATAAAGCAAGACCCTGTCTCAAAACACAATTTTAAAAAGGTCCTGATGCAAACAGTATTGTAGTTCATTAACTCAATGCTCCCTTGCAGTGTACTCAATTTTCATAAAGAGAATAGTTCCATAATGCTTGTTATAAAAAACAGCAACCCCCATGTCTCCATGACAATTCTCTCAGAACCTACCTCCCAACCTTGTAACCGCGCTACTGCTGCTGCTTTGTAATGTGGCGTGTTCCCACCTTCATGACAAGAAATGAAGAGCTATGTGCTTCTCCCTTCCCTTTGTCTTCTTCCAGCCGCACCCTCAGCGATACATCCTGGGTGTCTGGCTTGATTCATACCCGACAGCAGCAGCAGCAGCAGCAGCCTAGGGAAATGCTATTCATGGCTAGCCAAGGAGCTCAGCATGAGTACACAGTTATGACCTGCTTCTCTGCATCGCAATTAATCCCCTGACTCTTCCTCAGTTGTGCAGATCTTCCAACCCCCTCATGTGAAGTTATGTACAAATGTCATTATCCCAGAGGCTTCTGCCCTAACCCAATGTGTTGGGGGCTGTACATAGAGGGTAGAGTGGCAGTGTGACAGAACATGTGCCTCCCAGTGAGCCAGTCCTGAGGTTCCTGGGCAGCTTCCCAATGAGCTGTTTGCTGCTTGACTCAGCAGTGGCCTTCCCAGAGGGTCCTGTTAGTATCTGAGGGGCTGAGAACACATCCAAGGGTGGCTGCAAAAGTCCGCAGCTCAGGAAGACAGCGTGAGGATGCAGGAGACATCCAGATGCACTTTCAAAGTAGCCGCCATAGGCCACCACAGCCTGAGAGGCGCCAGCAGGGGCCAGTTCTGGGGTGAAAATGAGGTCCAGTCTCCTCTGCACACCTCTTTTTCCATTTGACACATCATCTTGAACATGAGCCATAACTGGTGGTGAATTAACTTTATCTTAGGGTTTCAGTTTTTGTAAGGTGCTAGGGGTTGAACTTAAGGCCACAGGCATACTGAGCAATCCTTCACAACTGAGCTAAGTCCACCACAACCCCAACCCGTCCTTTGACATTTAAACCCTGCAAGTCACTCCACAATACTGTGCTGCTCTCCTCAGCATGAAGGGGAATTTTTTCCCATCCATCACACCCTTTCCAACTCCTGCGAGGAGGAACAGGAATACTCAGTTACCCGAAGACATCCTTCATCGACCGAAGAAACGTCCATTTTCTTCTCTACCCTGTACATTCCCAAACTCTGAGGACACCAAGTACTTTTCCTAATTATGAAATGTTTTTAATGCCTTTTTAAAAATTATTTACTAAATATCACTCTGTTGCTGGGTGTGGTGGTGTATGTCTTTAATCCCAGCACTGGGGAGGCAGAGGTAGGAGGATTGCTGTGAGTTCGAGGCCAGCCTGAGACTACATAAGTGAATTCCAGGTCAGCCTGGGCTACAGTGAGACCCTACCTCAAAAAAAGAAAAGAAAAAAAGCTAAATGTCACTACGTTGAGAACATTTTATTATTGTTTTTTTTAATGACTCTCTCGATTTAGTCAGGGCTTTGGGATCACTGGAGATCAGCCAGTCCTAGTGAAAATGATCATGTACTAGTGACAAAGAGAAATTTCCTTGGTCGTCTTCACAGCGGCTGCAGAATGCTTAAGTGATGTCAATCTAAAACACTGTTACTGGAACTTGATTCCTTGGGCCAGTGGAAGGTCCTTGCTGTAGTTGATGACACTTCAGGGGAAAGAAGAGAATTAAATGAATGATAGTACATACATAATATAGAACACTTTCATTTTGAGGTAGGGTTTCACTGTAGCCCTGGCTTATCAGGAATTCACTATATCATTTCAGGGTGGCCTCAAACTCATGGCAATCCTCCTAGCTCTCCCAAGTGCTGGGAATAAAGACGTGTGTCACCACGCCCAGCTAAAAACATAGGTCTAAGGTTGGGCGTGGAGGCAGAAGCAGAAGGATTGCCTTGAGTCTGAGGCCACCCTGAGAATACATAGTGAATTCCAGGTCAGCCTGGGCTAGAGTGAGACTCTACCTCGGGAAATTAAAAAAAAAAAAAAAAAAAAAACACATAGATCTAAGGCTAGGTATGGTGATATGTCCTTTTAATTCCAGCACTCAGGAGCCTAAGGTAGGAGAATTGCCATAAATTTGAGGCCAGCCTGGGCTCCAGAGTAAGTTTCAGGCCAGCTTGAAGTACAGTATGACTCTGCATCAAAAACAAATAAGCAACAACAAAAACATAGGTGGAGGGCTGGAGAGATGGCTCAGCAGTTAAAGCACTTGCCTGCAAAACCTAAGGATCTGGGTTTGAGTCCCCAGTACCCACATAAAGCCAGATGCACAAAGTGGCACATGCATCTGGAGTTCATCTGCAGTGGCTGGAAGCCTTGGCACCCTATCTCTCCTCTTTCTGTATTTGGAGATAATTTTTTTTTTTTTTTTTTTTTTTTTTTTTTTGAGTTAGGGTCTCACTCTGGCCCAGGCTGACCTGGAATTAACTATGTAGTCTCAGGGTGACCTTGAACTCACGGTGATCCTCCTACCTCTGCTTCCTGAGTGCTGGGATTAAAGGCGTGCGCCACCACGCCCAGCTAATATTTTTTAAATTAAAAAAACTAAAAATTAAAAAACACGGGTTTGTAGTGAGGTGCCAAGCCTTAGATGAAGCAAGACAAGGAGACTGGAAAAGATAATACTGAAATGGAAACTGGGGTAAGGACATTTAGAAGCTCCTGCCCCAAGTTATATATCATGCTGTAAGAGACTTTTGTATTGTTTATGTCCCATAATGCACAGTCTTTTGTAGTTTTTGTACTGTTTCAAAGCCATAGTTTATATTGCAGGTTCTGACTTGTACTAAAAATTATCTTGCATTTCTTTTTTTAAAAAAATATATTTTATTTATTTATTTGGGAGAAAGAGGCAGAGAGGGAGAGAATGGGCATGCCAGGGCGTCCAGCCACTGCAAATGAACTCCAGATGCATGCCCCCCTTGTGCATCTGGCTTACATGGGAACTGGAGAATTGAATCGGGATCCTTTGGCTTTACAGGCAAATGCTTTAACTGCTAAATGATCTCTCCAGCCCTCTTATATTTCTTTTTTTTTTGGGGGGGGGGATGGCGGGAATTTTGAGGTAGGGTTTCACTGTAGCCCTAGCTGATCGGGAATTCACTATGTCATTTCAGGGTGGCCTCAAACTCATGGCGATCCTCCTAGCTCTCCCAAGTGCTGGGATTAAAGGCGTGTGTCACCACGCCCAGCTAATAGTGCACATCTTTAATCCCATCACTTAGGAGACACAGGTAGGAGGATTGCCAGCCTGAGACAACATAGTGAATTCCGGGTCATCCTGGCTAGAGCAAGACCCTACCTCAGGGTGGGGCTGGGGGAAGGGGAGGGTAATTACTAAAGATCTTGCATGGATTAGAAGAACAGTCATGGAAAATATGAGAGAGAGGGAGAAACTATCTTCACTTATAAGAGGAGTGTTAGCAAACTTGCTTGTTTAGTATCAAGAAGTTACAGTTCTCTGGAAGGTCAGAGACTGATCCTTGCTCATTAAAACGGAGCTGGGCATTGAGAGTTTAAGGACATACAGAAGCTTTGCCCTCTTATATTTCTTTTTATCCCCATATCACAGCTGTAGGTATCTCACTATTAATTAACCATTTTTTATGTTTCCTGTAAAACTTGCCTATCTCATACTCAAGATTTTTGGCACTACTAGGTCAGGGCTTTGAGCTCTGACAATAATAATGAGACTAAAGTGAGGTCAGGGGAAGAGACTGAGTAAAGGAAGGGTGGGGGAGGGTTAATCAAAATTTAAGATGGTATGAATAAGCCATATGGAAACCTACTTTTCTGGACAATGGAACACTCAGAAGCAATAGATTGTTACTGAAAATTTTTAGTGCCAGGGATGGGATATCTTCCAGTGAGTTGTTGGCCAGGGAGGTCCCAGATGTCCCTAAAACATTACAGGCCACTGCCACAGCTCTTGGTTTCCCACAGGAAAACATGGTAAGACCCTATTGCTGAAGACTCCACGTGCTTGTGCTGCAGGTCACTGAGAAATCAAGCTGGAGCTGAGCTGAAAATCTCTTCCATGTATAACAGCTAACAAAAAGTTGAAAAAGGCTATTCTGCATGCAACCCTATGGGAGAGAGAAAAGTCATCACTGGAAATAAACAACAGTGGACACTGCAAGCCTTAGGTTTGGCCAGCCAGGCCAAATGAGCCAATAGGTGCAATAGTGGCATATCTGTTACGGGGAAAAAACAGCTAATTGGACTGGAGGCCTGCTTCATGGGAGGGAATACATGCCTGGTACTGAAAACCTACTCAAAAGCCTATGGCAGGGGAGGTCATGAGCCCTAGGAGTGTAACACCTGCTGATGTCTGGTTAAATGCCTATATTACGCTCACTAAAGTGCCCTGTAAGCACTTCTCTTAACATTCATACCCATATATTAATGCCACTCTTACTTTTCAGATGGTGGTGACCTCTGGGATGACTCAAAGGCAAGAAATGACAAAGGAGTGCTCAGCATTGAAACATCTCTATCACACCTTCCATGGCTCAAGGTCTTTTGAAGAAGAGGTGGTAGAAAGAATGTAAGAGACAAAGGAAGGGTAGGACTGCTTACAATCCATTCTTCCAGACACAAAATGGCCTGGATATCCATCACCTCGCAGTGCCTGAAACTACCTACACAAGACCCTCATAATAGGAGGTAAGGATGATGACATCAAAATAAAGAGAGACTAATTGAGAGGGGGAGGGGATATGATGGAGAGTGGATTTGTGAAGGGGAAAGTGGGGGAGGAGAGGGAATTATCATGGTTAATTGTCTATAATTATGGAAGTTGTCAGTAAAGAAAGTTTAAAAAAAATAATGAGACTAGACAAGATAAGGTATATAAGCTCTAAACCACCAAGAATCAGGGTCCAGACTTTGGAAGAGATTCCCCTGGGCCCATGCTAGCATGAAAATAAACTTGATTCTCCACTCAGTCTCTCTGGTGCTGGTTCTGTGAGCCTTACAATATAGGGTGGCTATCTTTCATTTGGAAAGTTTTCAGATTTTTTTTTCAGGGGGGGATTTTAGAATATTTGCATATGTAAGAGATATCTCGAGAATGGGCTCTAAGTCTAAATGTGAAACTCATTCATGTTTTTATTTTATTCATTTCCAATACACCTGTACTGGACTGCCCCCATCACATAGTCATGTGTGGAACTTTACATGTTGTATCATGTCAATGCTCAGAAGTTTTCAGATTTGAGCAATTTGGGTTACTGATGTTTAACTTGTAGCACAAAATGGATACTCTAAGGAGACAGCTGTGGAATGCTAGAAAAATAAAACTGAGAGAAACTGAATAAAGACAAAACAAAAAGAGGAATGCAATAGCACATTCCCGACGGCTTCAAGAAGCAACAACCTCCCCAGGCCTGCCCTTACCACGTAGATCTCCTCATGTACTGTTTCCAGGCATCGCTGCCAGACTCCCTGCCGCCACCAGTGTGCTTTTCTCCTCCTGCAGGAAGACAAAAGTATCCCGTTCCTTTGCAGCAGTTTCTTCCTCAGTGCACTCTCACTTGGTACCACTGAGATGAAGATCAAAGGAGGCCAGAGACACCTGACCAGTTACGTCACATTTAACCGAGTGTCCCTCCAGAAAAAGGCAGACTACTGTGCATGCTGCTGCACACCTGCAATTCCAGCACTCAAACAGTAAAGAATGCCACTTGTTATTAACAAAGCAATTTGCTTTTGTTATAGTTTGGATTTTAAATTTTTTATTATTTATTTGAGAGAGACAGAGCCATACATGCAGAGAGAGAGAGAGAGAGAGAGAATGAGAATATGAATGGGCGCACCAGGGTCTCCAGCGTCTGCAAACAAACTCCAGATGCATGAGCTCCCCTGTGCATCTGGCTTACATGGGTCCTGGGGAGGCAAACAGGGGTGCTTTGGCTTTGCAGACAAACGCCTTAACTGCTAAGCCATCTCTCCAGCCCCAAAAGGGTTTTTTTTTTTTAAATAGAACTATTATATTAAAAAAAGAAAAGAACATTCCTGAGTTATTAAGAGCAAAGGCATGCAGGACCCAGGGAAGAAAAACAAGTACTTCACCTAGTGAAATTTGTTGTATGTTTATTATGTCCACTTTGCAAATAGGAGGATCGCTGTGAGTTCAAGGCCACCCTGAGACTACAGAATGAATTCCAGGTCAGCCTGAGCTACAGTGAAACCCTACCTCAAAAAAAAAAAAAGGAGGAAGAGGCTGAGGAGATGGCTCGGGGGCTAAAGGCACTTATTTATAAAACCTACGGGTCTGGGTTCAATTCCCCGACACCCAAATGAAGCCAGACACACAAAGTGATAAAAGTGATACATATGTCTGTGTTCCTTTGCAGTAGCAGGAGACCCTGGTTGTGTGTGCACATGTGCACACACATATGCACACATACATACACACACGATTTTATTTTTTAAAAAAGAGAAGACTCTCTACATACCAAATGCACCACCAATCTCAGCCCCGCTGGTTGGAATGTTGACATTTACAATGCCACAGTCTGAGCCTTTAGGTCTGTGTGTAAAGTGAGAGCAATGCATTAGAAATCAAAATGAAAAAGCCCAAATCCTCAGGCGCTCAAAGTTAACATAATTACTCACAACACAAATTAGACTTCTATACATGTTCACAACAAAGTCATACCCAAGCCAGCGGAAGATTCTCCCCAAATCCTTGGTAAAGATGCTACTTGAAAGGCCCTGTTTCACTTCATTATTCCATGCAAAGACCTCTTCTTCATTCTAAAAGGACAGACATTGGAAGCTGTTAAATGATCATTGCCACCACTAGGAATGGTAGTGCATGCCTTTAATCCCAGCACTTGGGAGGCTGAGGCAGAAGGATCATTGTGAGTTCAAGGCCAGCTTGAGCTACAGAATGAATTCCAACTCAGCCTTAAAACCAAGCCTGGGGCGGGGGAATGTCCACTGATATTCAACTCATGTTGCAATGCATCAAAATGGAATTATGTTAAGAAAAAAAACTATCCAGTGGTTATTTTTAATTTTAAAATAGATTTCATGAGTTCAATGAGGGCACAAATGGAAACCAAGTGTCAATATTTTACTAATTCTTCTCTTTTTCTGATATTTATTTATGAGAGAAACAGACTGTGGACATATCAGTGCCTTCTGTGACTGGAAACGAATTCCAGATGTATGCACCACTTTGTGCATCTTACTTTATGTGGTTACTGAATAATCACACCCAGCCCATCAATCAGGCTTTACAAACAAGTGCCTTGAACTACTGAACTACTGCGCCATCTCTCTGGCCCCCAATTCTTTGTTTCTTTGTGTGTGCATGTGAGTGGGCGTGCATGTCAGAGGACAACCTCAAGGTTTGGTCCTCGCCTCACACCTTATTGGAAAGTCTCTCTTACTGTTTTCACCATTGCAAATGTCAGACTAGCTGGTCCACCAGCTTCAGGATTCTCTTGACTGCCTCCGTTGCTGTAGACACAATGGGATGACAGACACGTTCACTACTTAAGTACTAGCTTTATGTGGGTTCTGGGGGTCCGAAGTCCAGTCATCAAGCTTGTACTGCAAGGCTGGCCTTGAATTCAGTATGTAGCTGAGGACCCTGAAGTCCTAACCCTTCCTGCTTCTAACTCCCAAGTGCTGGGATTACAGTACAACTTTTGGGGGTTTTCCCTCACTAATACTTTGAGAAACAAAGCTTAATATGTTCTTCCTCTTAAGCTAAACATTTATTGAGTTATTATGTATGGCATACTGATCTATTCACTTAACATGTATTGATTCAATCCTCGCCCTATGACACAAATTTTATCCTACCAATCACCAACTTTAAGATTCACCAACTGAAACTCAGAAGAGCTAATTTGCTCAAAAGCTCATAGTCAGGGCTGGAGAGATGGCTTAGCGGTTAAGGTGCCTGCCTCCTAAGCCTAAGAACCCGGTTCCAATCTCCAGGTCCCAAGTTTAGCCATATGCAAAGTGACGCAAAGGTGCAATGCCGCACTTGACCACAAGGGGGCGCACACATCTGGATTTCGTTCACAGCCCGAGAGACTGCTGGCACGCCCATTCTCTATCTGTCTCCCTCTCTCTCTCTCTGTCTTTCTCTGTGTCTCTCTCTAAAAATAAAAAATAAAAGTATTTAAAAGCTCATAGTCAAACACTCACACATCACAAACATGAATTATACTTTCTATGCAGCATATACTAAACAATGATGGATAATTTAAAGCCAGATATAAATAAATGCAATTTTATATTTGCAACACAGTGCAAGTCTCACTACTAATGGCATATTCAAACTTGAATTCAAGACAGGTGAGGTGGCTCATGTCTGTCATCTCAGCAACTGGAAGACAGGGAAGAGAATCACTGCAAGTTCAAGCCCATCCTGGTCCATATAGCAAGTTCCAGGCCAGTATGGGCAACACAGTAAGACCCTGTCTCAAACAGCAACAACAACAAAAATAACTTAGATTTAATCATTACCATCTCAGAATGAATCCTAAATATTTGCAGGCAAGGCCTGGGCCTATCTCAGGCTAAGGACTGATCTTCAATTATTAAAACCTCTACAGCCTGGCCCTTGATGTGGATGATAACCACATCTTCCCATTGGTCTGCTGACAGGAACACAAGACTCAGGCTGCTGAACTGCTCATTCCCTGTGGAAGCAGAAGCTGTTTCCATGACCCACACAGTTCAGAATAAGGTGGCACAGGACACAAGGGCATACACTCCACAAACTCCAACACCAGCCTAGGATGCATCTCAGTTTCCCGAGCTAGCTGTATACAATTCATAGTTTTAGTGTTCACCTCACATTTTACCCCAAATCTTCAAATTTCTTCCTAAAACCTTCCCAAAGGCTAATTAATACACTTTCATGTTTGTCCAGTTATTTCAATATTAGACTACATAATAAAATCCATTTTTACCTTGAATTTGAAGACATAGAGAATTGGAGCAAAAGTCTCTGTGTGAACAATGGATGCATCATGCTTAAGACCTGTCACAATGGTGGGTTCCACAAAGTTTCCAGGACGATCCATAACCTTAAGTAGAAAATACAAATACAAAAAAAAAAAAAGAGTACAAAATACAAAGAGTAAATACATCTTTTTTGATAAGACTTGGATCACGAAAAAATGGTTATTTTTAGGTGACTCATTTCTGCAAAATGACATCTTATCTTGAATGATAATTATCACAGGTTCCTTTCCATTCTAACTTAATCAAGGAAATAGAAAAGGTAGTTTAGGACCCAAGCACCTGTAATCCCAGCACTCAGGAGGCTGAGGTAGGAGAATCACTATGAACTGAAGGCCAGTTGAGACTACAGAGTTCTAGATCAGCATGGGCTAGGGTGAGACTCTGTTTCAGAAAACCATGGACTGGAGAAATGGTTTAGTGGTTAAGGTGCTTGACTGTGAAGCCTAAGGACTCAGGTTCAATTCCCCAGTGTCCACATAAGCCAGATGCTCATGGTGGCACATGTGTCTGGAATTAGTTTGTAATGGCTAGAGGCCCTGGCATGCCCATTCTCTCCCTCTCTTACTCTCTCTCAAATAAATAAATAATAAATGAAAATATTAGAGAGAGAGAGAATATGGGTGCACCAGGGCCTCTAGCCACTGCAAACAAACTCCAGACGCATGCACCACCCTGTGCATCTGGCTTACACGGGTACTGGGGAATTGAACAAAGGAAAAACCTTACTTCTACAAAACTTAGGTGAAATGCTTTAGGAAAAAAAATAATAGGGCCAGGCACGGTGGTGCACACCTTTAATCCCAGCACTCAGGAGGCAGAGGTAGGAGGATCACCATAAGTTTGAGGCCACCCTGAGACTACATAGTGAATTCCAGGTCAGCCTGGACTAGAGTGAAACCCTACCTCAAAAAACCAAAATACATACACACACACACACCTGGCATGGTAGCACAGGCCTTTAATTCCAGTACTTGGGAGGCAGCAGTAGAAGGATCACCACGGATTCAAGGCCATTCTGAGTCTACATAGTGAATTCCAGGTCAGCCTTGACTAAAGTAAATGAAGCTTGAAAAACTTTTAAAAAAAAACTTAAAAAAGAGAGAGAGAGAGAGAGAGAGAAGAAAACAAAAAACAAAAACAAAAAAAGAAAATAGTATTTTTTTGTAATTCCCCATCTTACTTGTCTAAAACAAGCAATAAATACATATTCTTAATTGCTCTGAATATGAAATCTTGTGCTATATCATGATGCATATGAAGTTCTGGAGACCCAACTCAAACATGACTGAGTCTGTGTGTCCATCCAGGAAGTTCCATGCATCGTAGGTCATCATTTCTCACAATCACTTTCCCACTTGTAATAGGAATAGGGAATAGATATCCAATGAGGTCAGGCACAGTGGTACACGTCTTTAATCCCAGCACTCGGGAGGCAGAGGTAGGTGGACTGCTATAAATTCAAGGCCACCCTGAGACTACATAGTGAATTCCAGGTCAGCCTGGGCTAGAGTGAGACCCTACCTTGAAAAAAAACAACAAAAAAAAATCCTTTCTCGGGCTGGAGAGATGGCTTAGCAGTTAAGCACCTGCCTGCGAAGCCTAAGAACACCCATTCAAATCTCCAGGTCCCATGTTTAGCCAGATGCAAAAGTGATATAAGCATGCAATGTCACACATGCACACAAGGGGGCACATGTGTCTGGAGTTCATTCACAGTGGCTGAGAGGCAACTAGCACACCCATTCTCTCTCTCTCAAATTAAAAAAAAAAAATTAGAGTTCGAGGCCACCCTGAGACTACATAGTTAATTCCAGGTCAGCCTGGACCAGAGTGAGACCCTACCTCACAAAACCCCAAAAAAAAAAAAAAAAAAAAAAAAAAAAAAAAATCCCTTTCTTTATCAGTTCTTTTCAGAGCCTTATGTGTGCCTAAGGGGAAAAAAGAAAAGTGAAGAACTGTCACAGGTGACCCAGAGCGTACATTACCTTGCCCCCATAGACCACAGTGCCTCCTCCTTTCTTTGCTTCTTCCACAGCCCCAAGAAACATGCTCACTGCTTGTTTGGTATGGAGCGGCCCATAGAGAATGTTAGCTGGGAAGAGAAAAGGAATGCTCTTCATTTTGTCCTTAACAGCATCATTTTATTATGTTGGTTGCTTTCCAAATGAAATTAATAAGCTAAGCCCCCTTCCCCGCATCCTTTCAGTGAGGGCAAAAGTCAGCAACCTTCTTCTGTAAAGGACCAAATGCTAAATATGTTATGCTCTGCCACACATACGTGACCTCCGTCACAACTACTCCACTCTGTCTTTGTAGTGTGAAAACCACCATCTACCATATGCACGAGTAGAGGTGGCTGTGCAACAGACCAGGATGGCAGACCCAGACCATATTCCTTAGAGGAGGAGGAGGAGGATGTCACTGGGCCTCTGTGAGGAGGTGGCAGTTTTGCGGACAGAGCTGGTAACAAGCATTTCTAGCACAGAGAACAGCAGGAGAGAGCCAGGAAGGAATGAGAACTCAAGGAACAAGTGGACGTGAGTCTGTTGGAAGATAAAGGCAGGAAGCAGGTGCCTCATGATAATGACTGGGATCCTGCTCGTAGTCTAAGTACAGTAGGAAGTCACTGGAGTGTTTTAAGCAGTGACTATCTGATCACATCTTTAAAAACCAGTCTGATTACTGTGGAAAACAGCAGTGGATACAGGAAAGTCTTCTCCCTGGGAGAAGACAGAAATGGCTTCCCAGAGGGTACAGAGATAAAGAGAAAAGGAAAAAACACCTCAACAACCATCACAGTACCTCAAGTCTCCAGCACACATCAACTGGCTCATAACCTGGGAGTACGTGTCAAATGCCTGTTATCCTGCTTCATGTACCCCCAAGCCTCTCAGAAAATGGCAGTCCCCCCAACACCAAAACCTAGAAGGCCAGAAACCCTTGTCACAGCAGCTGTCAAGAGGGAATATCTCTGACAGCAGCTACTCACAGTCCCAGGGGTTCCCGACACGGATCTGTGCATAGGCCTTCTTGAGTCTGTTTACAACTTCTTCATGGATGCTTTCATGCAGAAACTAAGTGAGGGAAGAACACACAAAAAGGGACACATTTAATGATTTCCTCAATACTGCAGATTAATAACTACTGAAATACTGAAGTCTCTGAAAGCAGAAGCAAAGAAAACCTTTAATTATGTATCTTCTAATTTAAATACTAACTACATGAAAATATTCATCTATTCCATGTCTTTTGTTTTGTTTGGTTTTGGTTTTGGTTTTTCAAGGTAGGGTCTCACTCTAGCCCAGGCTGACCTGGAATTAACTATGTAGTCTCAGGGTGGCCTCGAACTCACGGCAATCCACCTACCTCTGCCTCCCAAGTGCTGGGATTAAAGGCATGCGCCACCACGCCCAGCTTGTTTCATGTCTTTGTCAAGTTTTTAAGGACATAACCTGCTAAGCTACACAAATCCATTATTCTTGTCTTTATTCTAGAGAAGTGATCATTTGAATTAGACTTGCATACACCTGTGCCACACTGCAACGAGGAGTCTCAGTAAACACGTAAGAGTTGGGTCAAGCCAACCTGCCCTAAGTCACAGAAGCGCTTAGTCTCAGGCCGGGTAGGCTCCAGACAGCATTCCAAGGCCTCAACAAGACTAGAGCTGCTCTCACTCTTACAGTGCTCTGCTCTGTGGGACACAAGCCCATGCCATGTTCCTAGTGGCAGGCATGAACTGGCCAAACTACTCAATCCTTCATCTCGGTTGAGTCTCCACATGACAAACTGTTCCTCTCAGACTAGTCATGGAGAGGCCCATAGCGCTGGAAAGTTTTCTCCACATGGCTGACTGATGCTACGGATACCAATCTGGGTAGTGACTAATCGTGTTCTTTCACACTAAATACGAAGCGTGGCTGTGTACATTTGCTCCCAGACTGAAAAGTGGGCTGAATAAATGCCTGGCCTTTACAGCATTCCACATGTTACCATGAAATTAAGGTTGCCTTTTTTTTTTTCAAGGTAAGGACCTCACTCTAGCCCAGGCTGACCTGAAATCCACTATGTAGTTTCAGGCTGGCCTCAAAACACAGTGATCCTCCTTATCTCTGCATCCCAAGTGCTGGGATTAAAGGCTTACACCACCACGTCCGGCTTTTTCTTTTATTTATTTTTTATTTTATTTTATTTTTTGGTTTTTTGAGGTAGGGTCTCACTCTAGCTCAAGCTGACCTGGAATTCACTCTGTAGTCTCAGGATGGCCTTGAACTCACTGCGATCCTCCTACCTCTGCCTCCCAAGTGCTGGGATTAAAGGCTTGCACCACCACGCCCAGCTTCAGCTTTTTTTATTTTTTGAGGCAAGATCTTATTATGTAGACAAAGCTGGCTTTACACTTGTAATCTTCCTGCCTCCCAGTGCTGGGATTATGGGCATGAGACACCACACCTGGCTCAGGATGTGATTATTTGTAATACCCTAGAATATTTCTCAGTTTGAAGATGTTTAATATAATTTAATGTGCAGGTAAACTAAGTTATGAACACTATGAATACTGTATCCCAGATATTTTTTTTTTTTTTGCAAAATGCAAGAAGAAATAATATGAAAGGTAAAGACTGTATTTTTCATGTGTGCTCTAAGTACTTCAGATTGTCAGTCTTGTGATTGTGAATGAGACTGAAAACCTAGACCAGTCCTGTAACTCAACTGTAGTTTTTAATTGGAAATGAAAAGCTCAATAAAAAAACAGCAAATGTAGCCAAATTGTGTACCTACCTAAAACTTACTTCTAGTAATCTTTCAGTACTAAGAGAGTTATGGGAAATCAAGGTTGTATCTCTAAACTGAAAATCAACTCAAGTACACAGTGCATTCAACTTCCCACCTCCCACACACTGAAGCTAAACCACACCTCCTTATGAACTGTGTGTGTGTGTGTGTGTGTGTGTGTGTGTGTGTGTGTATCTATCATCTATCTAGTAGCAGTGTTGGGACTACAGGTGAGCACCACCACCAGCTCAAACTACATATTTATCAGAAAGAACACACACAAGGTCAAATCTGAGACTTAATGCCACAATTTAAAATGTATGAAAAAGCAAGGTTATCATTTAGCTAGTAGCTTTAGAATATTCAGCTTGTCTTATCCTCGATGTCATTGGTCCCTGTCACCTAAGAAGTATGACTGAAAACATGCATTTCCTCCCAGTCCATCTCCCATCAGTTGGTTGTTGGTGAGCACTGCTAGTTTGAGCTGGGAAAAGGCTGAGCCCAGTGGAGTATCACCTGCCAGTAGCCCAGGTATACGAGGGCCACACATTTGGTACCCACGTCTAGGGAATATATTTCTCTAGAAAAACTTTGATAGACCCTACTCAAGAGAAGTAATTAAAATGTTATGTTTAATAATCAGTTCAGGGCTGGAGAAATGGCTTAGTGGTTAAGGCACTTGCCTGAGAAGCCTAAGGACCCAGGTTCAATTCCCCAGTACCCAAGAAAGCCAGATGCACAAGGAGGCGCATCTGTCTGGAGTTCATTTGCAGTGGTTGGAGGCCCTGGCATGCCCATTCTCTCTATCTGCCTCTTCTCCCTCCAATAAATAAATAAAATATTTTTAAAAATAAAAGAAGCAGTTCAGCCAGGCATGGTGGCGCACACCTTTAATCCCGGCACTCAGGAGGCAGAAGTAGGAGGATCGCCATGAGTCTGAGGCCAGTCTGAGACTACATAATAAATTCAGGTCAGCCTGGGCTAGAGTGAGACCCTACCTCAAAAAAAAATTTAAAAAGACAGTGCATTCTCACATGCACATGTGGACATACTCACCAGTCGCCTTGCAGTGGTACACCTCTGGCCAGCTGTCCCCACAGCAGCAAAGAGAGCTGATGGAATCACCAAGCTGAGATCTGCATCCTCAAAAGCTTAGAAAAAGATAAATACACATTAGTGTGTGGAGCGGACAGGAAAGGCATCTGCTGACTGGTATAAAATGATGTCTTTGGGAAATACGAGAACAGTAAAACTACTGTAAAGCAGTAACATTCACATTGCAGAAAAGCATGTATGTATGTTGAAGGGCAAGGAACACTGTTCCTCTGGACATGAACATATGACGAGCGATGAGGTCTACAACCTTTACCCAAATACACAAGTATACTGAAGCTCTGCATGAACACCATCTGTCACCTCTACTCCAGACACGGTCTGAGCTTCCTCTGCATCATACTGAGGGTACATCTCCTGTCAGTTAACTTGCCCCAACCCCAACCCCAACCCCATGGTCTGTATTGACGCCAGTTTCTCTCAGTCCACAAAGAGGATAACAGAACCTCTCTACACAGACTCCAAAAACTCACAAGCTCTGGTTCCAACTGAGCCTCAGTCACTTCCTATTGCTACAAAGCTTTCTGCTCCTGCATGACACGGCCTGCTTCTCTGCCTTCAGAAGATGCCAAGGCCCTTTCCAGCTTCCTCTGCTCCAACAGATCAGGACAAAGTCACTTAAACATCCCCAATCTATCTTTTCTCTTCTGTCCTCAGAAGGAAAAAAATCAGCACAATCCTTACAAGGTTAACCTTTCCACTTATATATTTTTAATTTTTTAAATTTTTTTATTATTTTATTTTTATTTTGGAGAGAGAGACAGAGAGAGAGGGAGAGGAAGACAGAGATGGGCACGCCAGCAGTGTCTCAGCTGCTGTGAACGAAATCCAGATGCATGCACACCCTTGTGTCACTTTGCATCTGGCTAAACGTGGGACCTGGAGATTGGAACTGACATTCTTAGGCTTAGCGGGCAGGTGCCTTAACCGCTAAGCCATCTCTCCAGCCCTCCACTTTTTTAAGATTTTTAATTTTTATTTATTTACTTAGTTATTTGAGACAGAGGGAAAGAGAGTGAAAATAGGTGCACCAGGGCCTCTGGCCACTGCAAATGAACTCCAGATGCATGTACCACCATTTGCATCTGGCTTTTGTGGGACCTGGAGAATCGAACTGGGGTCCAAAAAAAAAAAAAAAGAAAAGAAACCTCAGTGAGCTCTGAGATCTGATGGACAGCACAGCCATCAACATCTGTCACTCACTAGCTTGTCATTCCACCATAATCTGGGTGAACACAGTACCTGGCAGATAGTCCATGCTCACCAAATGCTAACTATAATTGTTAGTGGAGTTTCTCCTTAGCTAAATGATAAATTCATCTGGGACAAACCCTTCACTATGCACTTTTTTTGGGGGTTGTTTTTTTTAATTTTATTTTATTTATTTATTTGCAAGCAGAGAGAGAGGAGACAGAGAAAGAATGGGCACACCAGGGCCTCTAGCCACTGCAAACGAACTCCAAATGCATGTGCCCCTTGTGCATCTGGTTTACGTGGATCCTGGGGAATGAAACCTGGGTCCTTTGGCTTCACAGGCAAATGTCTTAACCACTAAGCCATTTCTCCAGCCCTTTTTTTGTTTTTTGAGGAAGGGTTTCACTCTAGCCCAGGCTGACCTGGAATTAACTATGTACTCTCAGGGTGGCCTCAAACTCACAGTGATCCTCCTACCTCTGCCTCCCAAGTGATGGGATTAAAGGTGTGCGCCACCACACCCAGCTTCACTTTGGTTTCAGTTTTAATTTTTCGAGATGGGGACTCATGCAACCCAAACAGGCCTCAAACTCACTAGGTAGCTGAAAATTGAACTCCTGATCCTCCCAGTTCCCTCTCTTGGTATTACAAGCATGAACCACTGTGTACTTTCTAAGTCTCAGATATGTACTACCCAGATATAGGCATTTAAACCTCAAACCAATATAGAAATTGTTAATACTTCTATCATGTTCCAAGACTTTCCTTTGGGGGCAAAAAAAAAAAAATCAATTGAAATAGAGATAAAAGAAATCTTCAACAAGTTCATTGATAAATGATTATTCAAAAAAATGCCTCAAGGAAGTATTCTTTCCTAACATAAAAGCCCCAAATACTTCACTGAAAAAATCAATTAAGGGCAGGAGAGGTGGCTTAGCAGTCAAGACACTTGCCGGCAAAGCCTAAGGACCAAGGTTCGATTTCCCAGTACCCATGCAAGCCAGATGCATAAGGTGGCACATGTGTTTAGAGTTTGTCTGAAGTAGCTGGAGGCCCTGGTATACCCATTTTCTCTCCCTCCCTCCTTCTCTCTCTCTCTCTCTCTCTCTCAAGTAAATAATATATATTTTTAAAAAATAATTTTTAATCAATTAAGCAGGGCATGGTGCTGCACATCTTTAAACCCAGTACTTGGGAGGCAGAGGTAATAGGATCGCCATGAGTTCAAGGCTACCTGAGACTATTCAGTGAATTCCAAGTCAGCCTAGTCTACAAGACCCTACCTCGAAAAAACAAAACTAAAAAATAAATCAAGGGGGAGGGGAGGGAAATATATCAGGTGGGTTTTTTGGTATGTAAGTATAAAAGTTGTCAATAAAAAACAATAATTAAAAAAATAAAAATAAATAAATAAATCAATGGGCTATAGAGATGGCTTAGCGGTTAAGGCACTTGCCTGCAAAGCCAAAGGACCTCAGTTCAATTCCCCAAGACCCATGTAAGACAGATGCACAAGGTGATGCATGCATCTGGAATTCATTTGCAGTAGCTGGAAGCCCTGGAGCACCTATTCTCCCTGTTTCTTTCTCTCTCTCTCTCTCTCTCTCTCTCTCTCTCTCTCTCTCAAATAAATAAATAAATAAATAAATAAATACTTTAAAAAATAAATCAATGTTTCTTCAACCTAAAGGAATCAGCAAATCATTTGAGTCACTTAGTTATTCTAAAGAAACATGCAGCCAATTTTAAGAAAACAAGAGGGAAAAAATCATGAAGTAATGCTACAGACAACAGAAGCCTCTGCAGAGTTCTATGCCCTAGTACCATTTTGTCAACATGAATCCTTTCTTCTTAGCTCTCTCTGCCCTTAACTCAAGCTTGTGTCCTGTCTTGTAAGTTAAATTGCTAAACATGGGAGCTGGATCTCACATAGAAAGGAGAATTTTGAAACAAATTCTCTATGTTCAGGACAACTGAGGGCATATGAAACAGAAAACAAAAAGGGGCAACCTTACCAACAATGGCATTATTTCCTCCAAGTTCTAACAAACTTCTTCCTTCAAAAGAAAATCAAAAATACAAGTTAATTCCTATTTCAGTATTTACTGCACATTGTAACAGGGCCTCATACTATAGCCTTCCAAGTTATATTTTTTGTTCTGTTTTTGTTTTTGATTTTCAGCTGCATTAGGATCAAACCTATAGCCTTGTACATGCTAGGCTAGTGTTCTACCACTGACCTACCCAGCACATATTTTTAAATTTATTTTCTAATTAATAAAGCAGCTTAATGATTCTATATTGATATAAATGTCCTGAACTGGATATGGGTATATGTACCATGATTATATGACAGAATGTATTCTCAGGAAACACAACTAAAAATAGACATATCTTCAATTTACTCCACAAACAACCCAATTATATGGGCACACTGTGGATGTAGATTTGTACTGATGAGTGTATGAGTGCACATATATGTACATTTCTAGAGAGAAAAACGATAAAGTAAAAAATGTAAGCAGGGTGTGGTGGCTCATGCCTTTAATCCTAGTACTCGGGAGGCAGAGGTAGGAGGATCACCAGGAGTTCAAGGCCACCCTGAGACTACATAGTAAATCCCAGGTCAGCCTGAGCTACAGTGAGACCCTACCTCGAAAAAAAAAAAAAAAAAAAAAGTAGCCAGGCACTGTGGCACACGCCTGTACAGTGAGACCCTTCCTTGAAAAACAAAACTAAACAACAAAAAATAATAATAATAAGCAGTTAATGAATCTGTTTAAAGGGTATAAAGAATTCTTTATGTGAAAATTCTAACTTTCAAGTTTAAAATTATAGTAAGAAAAAATGGAAAATGGGCTAGCCATTGTGGAAAATGGTGTTATCAGTTCCCCCCAAATAGTAAACACAGAATTATCACATGATCTTAGCAATTCTACTTTAGGGTGCTTATCCAAACATAGGGAAAGCAAGAACATGAACAGATGCCTATACACCAATGTTAATGGCTTTACTCACAAAAGCCAAATGCAGAAGCAACTCAAGAATCCATTATTTGATACATGGATAAAGAAAATGCAGCATAGACATACAATGGAGTGGTATGCAATCTTAACAAAATTTTACTAAGTGAAATACGCCAATCACAAAAGGATACAACAATTCTACTCATACACAATGTCTAAAGCAGTTAGAGGGTAGAAGAGTATTTGCTGGGGGTGGAGTGGGTATAAAGTCAGTTTTACAAGATGTGGTGGGAATGTGAAATGCACTCATAGCCTCATGTGTTTGTGATTAAGCTTCATACTTAATCCCCAGCTTTTGGAAGGTGGAGCCCTGAAGGAGGCATGCCACTGGGGAGGGGCTTTGGGATTTTATAGTACAGCCCCCTTGCCAGTGTCAGGTAGCTCACTCCTGCTGCTTCTCCCAGCTAACATGCAAGATGTGCTACTCAGTTGTCTGCTCTGCCATGCTTCCTTCACCATGACGAAACTCCCCATTAGAACTGTAAGGCACAGCCAGGCATGGTGGCATACACCTTTAATCCCAACACATAGGAGACAGAGGTAGGGGAATCGGTGTGAGTTCAAGGATACTCTGAGACTACTTAGTAAATTTCAGGTCAGCCTGGGTTTTGCTGGGTGTGGTGGGCACACCTTTAATACCAGGACTTGGGAGGCAGAAGTAGGAGGATCAGTGTGAGTTCGAGGCCAGCCTGGGACTACAATGTGAATTGTAGTGAATTCCAGGTCAGTCTGGGCTAAAGTGAGACCCTACCTTGAAAAAAATTTTTTTTAATTTTAAAAAGTTGCAATTCTAATGATATGACTTCATCAAGAACAGTAAGTTACTGTTTTGCCTAAGGAGGAAAGGGAAGAAGGTGAAATCTGCTAGTGGAAATAGCGAAGCAAATGATATTGAGCACCTGTCCCTGTAACTGATGTCTTGCTGTCTGCTCCTGTCACACCTCCCCACCAAGAGACTTCCCCTCAAAACTGCAAGCTCCATCCCTCCAGCCCCAACTTTATTTTTTTAATATTTTTATTATTTGTGAGGTGAGAATGAATGGCTGCACCAGAGCCCCTTGCTACTATGAAAGAACTCCAGATGCATGCACCAGTTTGCGTATCTGGCTTTATGTGGGTACTAGGGAATTGAACCCTGCAGACAGGCTTTGGAAGCAAGTACCTTCAACCGCTGACTCATCAAAGCCCAACTTCAACTTTGAAGATGACTTAAATTATATACATAGTTGTATTTCATTTAGCCCACTACCCTCTTGGTATAAAATTATTCTAATTTTTCAGAAATATACATTAAAGAAATTATGATTTATAGTTTCATAAACTAGTAAATAAATATTATCTATATCTTTTAAAGAGCAACTAAAAGATAATTGAAATTTTTAAAGCACATTTATTTTTTAAAATATACTGTCAAGGTTATAAAAATAAGACAGTTGATATATTTTGTAAAAAATAAATAAAATCACAAGTTATCTCAAGACTATGGGCAGCTGGGGTGCTGACAAGTAACTGCACTAAACTCGTCGCTCACCTGGGACGAATCAGCATCTTTATAACATCAACTAGACTCTCACGATGAAAATGTGTCGCCTTTCCACTTTCTTACGTCTTAATTTCTTTCAAAAATTTTTTAAGGTACTTTGTACAAAAGACACTTCTTTTGCTAAATTCGTCTATAAACATTTTATTCTTTTTGATGCTTCCATAAATGGATTCTTTCCTAAATTTCATTTTTAGGTCATTCGTTGTTTCCATACAGAAATGTAACTGATTTTTTTTTAATCTTGTATCTTGCAGCCTTGTTGATCTATGATTTGCTTGAACAGTTTTTATAATCTTTCTACTTAAAATTAATGCCTGTTGCCAGGCATGATGGTGCACGCCTTTAATCCCAGCACTTGAGAGGCAGAGGTAGGAGGATCGCTGTGAGTTCAAGGCCACCCTGAGACTACATAGTGAATTCCAGGTCAGCCTGGACTAGAGTGAGACCAGTAAAAAAAAAGGAATGTCTGCATAGGAAAACAACTAGGTTAACCAATCAAGTCGCACTGTACACTGGGGTTACAATCCAAATTCAGCCTAATAGTCAAAAATATAAGTGAGAGTTGAATATAGATAAGAATTCCATACACATACTAGATGACTTTTTTTTTTTTTTTTTTTTTTTTTTTGGTTTTGCGAGGTAGGGTCTCACTCTAGCCCAGGCTGACCTGGAATTCACTATGTAGTCTCAGGGTGGCCTCGAACTCTCGGCGATCCTCCTACCTCTGCCTCCCAAGTGCTGGGATTAAAGGCGTGCGCCACCACGCCCGGCTCTAGATGACTTTTTTAGTTGCCTAACAGGTCAGGTAAAATTTGGAAAATATTTTTTCTTTTTCTTTCTTTTTTTTTTTTTTTTTTTTTGGTTTTTCGAGGTAGGGTCTCACTGTATCCCAGGCTGACCTGGCATTCACTCGGTTTTTTTAAGGGTGGCCTTGAACTCATGGCAATTCTCCTATCTCTGCCTCCTGACTGCTGGGATTAAAGGCATGAGCCACCATGCTTGGCTTAAAATTTGGTAAATATTTTTATGTGATTATACTATTAACTACGAGAGAGACAATAATATCCTTTTTCTATATAATTATGCCCCCCAATATATGACTAATAGTTAACTATTATCTCCCTTTATATGGATATTTAAATAAACATGGCCTATATCTCCATGGAAAGAAATGAAGAAAAAAATAAAAATAAAATAAATAAGGAGGGAAAAACCTTTTAGCTATCACATTCACATTTATAAAATATTTTATTTAGTTATCTGAGAGAGAATGGGTGCACCAGCGCCTCTAGCCACTGCAAACAAACTCCAGATGCATGTGCCATCTTGTGTATCTGGTTTACATGGGTACTGGAAAATAAAATCTGGATCCTTAGGCTTTGCAGACAAGCACCCTAACTGCTAAGTCATCTCTCTAGCCCATATCCACATTTTTAAAAAGAATTTTTTTAAATTTATTTGAGAGACAGAGAGGGGTCAATCAATCATGGGCACACCAGATCTTCCTGACACTGAACTCCAGATGCATGTGCCACTTTGTGCATCTGACTCTACTGGGAACTTGAGCCCAGGCCATCAGTTTTCCATGCCTTTAACCACTGAGCTATCTCTCCAGGCCCCACACCCACATTTCTGAGACTCAAACTCTCATTATAAAGACAATACTTACCAAACCTCTCCTGCACCATCAGGGCCACCTGTTTTCCCACCTGAGTGCTCCCGGTGAAGGACAGCAAGTTCACACGCTCATCTCTGGCCATTGCTGTGCTGCAGGGAATAGACAGAGTCAACCAAGCAGAAATACCAGAGAAGACAGCATCTAATAGTACCAGCTAGAAGCACTGACGAGGGCTCATGTATGGAGGCTCAAGGACATGAGGTAAGGTCCTCAAGAAAATGAAATAACTTTTTCACAAGTAGAGCCATATGGGAAAATGGGCTAACACTTTTTGTGAACTGTCAGTAGCATCTAGAGAAAGCTGTTAGTTCAGGAAGAAAGTGTTCCTTATATGGAGAGAGTAACTGGACCACACAGTCTTAACTGAGCACTCACCTATAATCCACAACATACTTCCTTTGAGAATGAAAAACACACTAGGGGAGATGGCTCCGCAGTCAACTGCACTTGCTTGCAAAGTCTGCTGGCTAGGGTTTGAATCCCCAGCACCACATAAAGCCAGATGAAAAAGATAGCGTCTGAAGCCATAGTAGAATCTGGGTGTGTGTGTGGGGGTATGTGTGTACACACACTAAATAATTTTTTTAAAACTCTTAAAAAAAAGCATTTTGGGGAGCCTGGAGAGATGGTTTAGAGGTTAAGCACTCGCCTGTGAAGCCTAAGGACCCAGGTTTGAGGCTTTATTCCCCAGTACCTACATAAGCCAGATACACAAGGTAGCGCAGGCATCTGGAGTTCATTTGCAGTGGCTGGAGGCCCTGGCACACCCACTCTCTATCTATCTGCCTCTTTCTCTCTCTGTCTGTCACTTTCCTATCTGCCTCTTTCTCTCTCTGTCACTAAGAAAGAAAGAAAGAAAGAAAGAAAGAAAGAAAGAAAGAGAGAGAGAGAGAGAGAGAGAGAGAGAGAGAAAGAAAGAAAGAAAGAAAGAAAGAAAGAAAGAAAGAAAGAAAGAAAGAAAGAAAGAAAGAAAGGCAGGCATTTTAGAGCCAGGCGTGGTGGCACACGCCTTTAATCCCAGCACTGGGAGGCAGAGGTAGGAGGATCTCTGTGAGTTCAAGGCCACCCTGAGACTACATAGTTAATTCCTGGTCAGCCTGGACCACAGTGAGACCCTTCCTCGAAAAACAAAAAAAAAAAGCATTTAAAGTAACTAGGCCTGGTGACACAGACCTGTAATCACAGTTATTTGGAGAGCTGAAGCAGGAAGACTGCAAGTTCAAGGCCAGCCTGGGCAAGTTAATGAGATGCTGGGCATTGTGGCGCACGCCTTTAGGCTGAGGTAGGAGGATTGCTGTGAGTTCAAGGCCAACCTGGGGCCACAAAGTGAGTTCCAGATTAGCCTGGGCTAGGAGGAGATCCTGCCTCAAAAGAAAAATAAATACAAAATAAAATAAAAATAGGTACTGGGGAAACAGTTCAGTGGATAAAGCACTTGCCATGCAAGCATGAGTACCTGACTTTGGTAAACCCATGTAAAGCCAGATTCTGCAGCCCAAGTGTCTGTAATCCCTGTGTACCTACAATGAAAAGAGGCAGAAACAGGAGAATCATCCAGAAGCTTGGAGGCCAGCCAGCCTAGCAAACACAGCCCAGTAAACAATGAGAGACCTTGCCTCAAACAGGTGAAAGGGGAGGACTGAAGATGTCCTTGAGCCTCCACACATGAGCAAAAGCCTGCCCACACTCATACACACAAGCACATGCCAAAAAAGGGAAATAAAATTAGATTTAAAATAGCTCTGGTATCTAGCTCAGTGGTACAGCACTTGCCTAGCTTGTGTGGGTCCCTAGGTCCAATCCCCAGGACTAAGGTGTGGGAAAGGAAGCGAGGGGTTAGACATAGTCACAGCATTCAGAAGAAAAGCAGAAGGCTCAAGGCCAGTCTGGGCTACACTGGCAGATCCTGTTGAAAGAAACAAAAATCACAAAACAGACAGCTGCAGGGACACCTCCTACAGAAACCTCAGCAAGGCTGACTTTAAAAGGCTACGTTACTCCTTACAACGGCCTCCTCCAGATATAAAATGACCTCGCAGTGCCTGAAACTACCTACACAAGACCATCATAATTAAAAGACAGACTGACTAGTGGGGGAGGGGATATGATGGCGAGTGGAGTTTCAAAGGGGAAAGTAGAGTGAGGGAGGGAAATACCATGGGATCTTGTCTACAATTAAGGAAGTTGTCAATAAAAAATATATATATTTTTTAAAAAAGGCTATGTTTGCTGGACATGGTGGTGCACACCTTTAATCCTAGCACTCGGGAGGCAGAGATAAGAGGATCACCATGAGTTCAAGACCACCCTGAGACTACAGAGTGAATTCCAGGTCTGAGTGAATTCCTGGGCTAGAGTGAGACCCTACTCGATGTCCAGGATGTCTCCAGGAACAAATCGTACATGGGACAATCCCTTAATACAAAAAGAGATCTCTCAAGTTCATCTTCATGATTAACACACCAGATCCCTCCAAGAGCCCAATATCACAGTTCTGTTCTGTCAGCAGGCAGCCTGAATTTCCCAAAACCAGTGCTATTCCCTTCCCTTAACCCCTTTCCTTCTCAATTAAAACTTCTGAGGAAAAAAAATTAATTTAAAAAAAGGGGGACTGGCTTAGCGGTTAAGGCACTTACCCAGTACCCACATAAAGCCAGATGTACCAAGTGGCGCATGCATCTGGAGTTCATTTGCAGCAGCTGGAGGCCCCGGCGTGCCCATTCTGTCTGTCTCTCTCTTCTCTCTCCCCCCCTCACCCTCTGCTTGCAAATAAATAAATAAAATATTATTTTAAAAGGCTGTGCTAGGACTTCCAGTTGCTTCTAAGGAGTCACTACTGGTTTAAACCTCTTCCATGTAGTTCAGTCCCAGCATGAGTCTGCAAGTCTGGAGAGGCAGACTTACTTATGTGGCTAGATTTCCTGTGCTCAACCCAGGAATGTATGTGAACACTGGACATACAGAGCGCATGAATGGAGTTGACCAAAGATTACATTGTTCTTGTTTGTTTTTCTTTTTCTTTTCTTTTCTTTTTAATTTTATTTTCATTTTTATTTACTTATTAGAGGAAGATAGAGAGAGAATGAGAATGGGCATGCCAGGGCTCTAGCCACTGCAAACAAACTCCAGATGCACGTGCCACCATGTGCATCTGGCTTATGTGGGATGTGGAGAATCAAACCTGGGTTCTTAGGCTTCACAGGCAAACGCCTTAACTGTTAAGCCATCTCTCCAGCCCTCTTTTTCTTTTTTTGAGGCAGAGTCTCGTTCCAGGCTAGACTAACATGGAACTCACTATAGCCCCAGGTTGGCCTCAAACTCATGGTGATCTTCCTACATCAGCCTCCCAAGTACTGGGATTAAAGGCGTGAGCCACCATTTCTGGCTACAATATTCATGTTGTAGTGATGCTTACATACTACTTACCTTTCTGTGTACAATGGACAGAGGGCAGACTTTCTAATATAGTCTCATCTATACAAAGAAGTAGCTTATTGTTCCTTTGTAAGGTTGCTCAGTAAGTACAGTGGAAAGGGTTAAAAGTGGGAAGGAAATTAACATCTTAGCCATTCTATTACGGTGATAAGACTTGATTCCTAGGAAAGTTCTCGTGGTCAAAGTCTGAGCTGGTAAAAATGGCCCTACTCCATCATGGCTCAGAGCAGTGGTAGCCAAGTCCAGCTTAAAAAGGCTATAACATTATCCTAGGTAAATAAACCAGTCACAGAAGGCCTCATATTATATGACTCCATTTATACAAAATATCCCAGGGCTGAAGAAATGGCTTAGCAGTAAAGGCATTTCCCTGCAAAGCCAAAGGATCCCAGTTCGACTCTCCAGGACCCACATAAGCCAGATGCACAAGGGGTGCATGCATCTAGAGTTCATTTGAAATGACTGGAGGCCCCGCCATGTCCATTCTTTCTCTCTATCAAATAAATATATTTTTTAAATCCCAAAAATACAAATTTATAGACACAGAAAAGATATTAATGGTTGTCAGAGACTGGGGTACTGGACAATGAGAACTGATTGCTGACAGGCATGGGGTTTCCTTCTGGGACAATCTAAACATCATGAAATAAGACACTGACGGTGGCACAATACTACATCTTCTAAAAACTACTTGTGGTGTTTTAAATACAAATTTCCCCCCACAGCCTCGAATGTTTCTGTGTAAGTTTCTACTTAGATCCCAGCAGGTGAAGCCCAGTGGAGGAAGTATGTCACTAGGGGCAGACCTTGAGTTTAGCCTCCTGTGTGTTTGGACCCAGCTTGTGCTTGCTGTTCTCTCTCTCTGCTGCAGATGAGTGATGAAGTGAGCCAACTTTCAATGCCACAATGAAGCTTCTCCTCGAAAGTGTGAGTCTGAAATAAACCCTTTCCTCCCATAAACTGCTTCTGGTCGGATGATTTGTCCCGCCACAAAGACCTCAGCAGGAGCTGCAGCAGCTCAGTGGAGAGCACCTGTCAAACCGGCATCAGGCCCCAGGCTGAATGCCCCGCACCACCAACTGATGCCTTAAAACATTTCAGGTCATTGCCAAGGCTCTTAGTTGCCCACCAGAATTAGTTGGTAAGACCCTATTGCTGAAGACTCCACATGCCTGGACTGCAGGTCACTGAGAAATCAAGCTGGAGCTGGAGCTGAACTGGAAACCTCCTCCCTGTGGACTAGCTGTCAGAAAGCTGGAAAGAGCTGTGCAGCCCATTGGGGGAGAAAGGTCATCAATGGTCTCAACCAGCAGTGGACCCTGCAAGCTTTATGGCTGGCCAGCCAGGCCAAATGTACCAACTGGTGCAATGGTGGCGTGTCTGGGGGAAACCAACTGCTCTCTGATTGAATTTGAGGCCCACTGAAGGCCACTTCACGGGAGGGAATTCATGGCTGGTACTAAAAACCTGATCAAAATCCTATGGTGTGGGAGGTCATAAGCCTTGGGGGAAACTATTACTGTTTTCTGGCTAAATGCCTATATTATGCCCACCAAACTGTCCTCTAAGCACTTTTTATGTGTATGCCCATATATTAATGCTACTCTCACTTTTGGTTAGAGAAGCTTCTCTTTTCAGATGGCAGTGACCACTAGGTTGACTCAAAAGTCACCATAGTGCTGAAAAGTGACAGTGGAGTGTTTAGCACTAAAGGAGACATCTTTATCATACCCTGCAAGGCCCAGGGACCATTGTGGAAGAGGCAGAAAGAATGTTAAGAGCCAAAGGAAGGAGAAGAGTGTCCAGACACAAAGTGGCCTTGATACTCATGACCTTACAGTGGCTGATACTACTTACACAAACCCACATGATAGCAGGGGGAAAAATGATGACATCAGAATAGAAGCGAGACAAGTTGGCAGGGAGTCAATGAAGGGGGAATTTAGGAGGGGGGGAAGATGGTGGTCAGAGGGAATTATCATCATGGTATACTGTCTGTATGTATGGAGGTTGTCAATAAAAGTTTTTTAAAATATGTATATTCAGCTGGGCATGGTGGCACACACCTTTAATCTAAGCATTCAGGAGGCCAAGGTAGTAGGATTACTGTGAGTTCAAGGCCAGCCTAAGATTACATAATGAATTCCAGGTCAGCCTGAGTTACAGTGAGACCTACCTCAAAAAAAAAATGTATATTTTGGGTATAAGAAGTGATTTATAATGTGGATAGATATAAGGTGCTATTAGAAAAATTCCAAAAGCAAAAAAGGAGAAAAAACACCAAGTTGTACATCTTAAAAAAGGAAAGAGAGATGGCTTAGGGGATTATAAGAACACTGGTTCCAATCTCCAGCGGTTCCAATCTCCAGGTCCCACGTTTAGCCAGATGGGACGGGGATACCCCACTTGACCACAAGGGGGCACACATCTCGATTTCTCGCAGCAGCTGGACACTGCAGGCTGATCTCTGTCTTCCTCTAATCTCTCTCTGTCTCTCTCTGTGTCTCTCTCCAAAAAATAATTAAAATGAAAAAAAAAAAACATGCCTTAATCCCAGCACTTGGGAGGCAGAGGTAGGAGGATCGCGGAGAGTTCGAGGCCACCCTGAGACTACATAGCTAATTCCAGGTCAGCCTGGACCAGAATGAGACCCTACCTCGCAAAACCATAAAAAAAAAAAAAAAAAAAAAAAAAAAAAAAAAAAAAAAAAGGAGAATTATCACTTTGAGGGAGGGGGATTTGAGGTAGTCTCTCTCTGGCTCAGGCTGACCTGTAATTCACTCTGTATTCTCAGGGTGGCCTTGAACTCACAGCAATCCTCTTGCCTCAGCCTCCCAAGTGCTGGGATTAAAGGTGTGTGCCACCACGCCCAGACCAAATTACCACTTTTTGAGACAGGGATACTATGCTGGTCTCAAACTTGCTATGTAACCAAGAATTACCTTGAACTTCTGATCCTCCTGAGCACTGGGATTACAGGTGAGCACCACCACACCTGGTTTATGTAATGCTGGGGTTGAACCCAGGGTTTTGTCAAGCACTCCACCAACTGAGCCACACCCTCAGCCACCAGTTAAAACAATCTTTAAAAGAGGCTTCCTTTTACATTCCTTTTATGTTCGGCTAGGTGGTCAGGTGAATTTCAACTCCAGACTATAGTTTCACAACTCTTCTGTGTAAGTAAACACCTTTGATAAATTGGGCATCAGGAAGTCATGGGCTACCCACCATTGTCACCGATAGTTATTTCAGGTGCAAATGTCTCACAATCAATAGTTCCGTAACTAGTACTGGGGAGATAGCTCAGCAGTTAAAGGCACTTGCCTGCAATGCCTCCAAGCCCGTGTTCAACTCCCCAGTAAAGCCGATAACAAAGTTGTCCATGTGTCTGGACTGAAGTAGCATCAAAGAGGCTCTGGTATGCCCATCCACCCTCTCTCTATTAAAAATATTTTTTAAAAATACTTCAAGAGCCAGGTGTGGTGGCACATGCCTTTAATCCCAGCACTTGGGAGGCAGACATAGGAGGATCACCATGAGTTTGAGGCCACCCTGCGACTACATAGTGAATTCCAGGTCAGCCTGAGCTAGAGTGAGACCCTACCTTGAAAAAAAAAAAAAAAAAAGTAGTTCAAGCCAGGCATGGTGGCACACAGCTTTCATCCTAGCACTTGAGAGGCAGAGGTAGGAAGATTATTTTATGAGTTCAAGGCCATCCTGGGACTATAGAGTGAGTTCCAGGTCAGCCTGGGCTAGGGTAAGACCTACCCTGAAAAACAAAAACAAAACAACAGTTCAGCATCTAAAGGCAGGTATTACTCATCCTCCAGGAAAGGTCATGCATCATTAATAAAGAAAGACCTCAACCGGTTCTGCAGTAATGACTCCAGAAGACTAGCCTCACCTCCTGAACCACACTGGGTTTTGTTACTGTGTTATGGGCGTCTCGCCAATCAGCCTGGGGTCCTTCCACAGAAGGGTACACCCCACCTAATCACCTACCCAATATCTGCTCCACCACAGGTCAAGGAACAAATTGCACCAGGCAGCTGGTTGGCTTCCAGGACCCTGGCTACAATCCTAGGAAAGAAAAGTGAATATGAAATCAGCCAACAGCTCTACTGCTAAAGACATTTTCTTTGAACGAGGAAGAGACTCCAACCACATGACTTCCCTTTCTCGATTTTCTCTTCCCTCCTCACCTCACACAGGCAGACCAGCCTTTCTCATGTGCTACAGATAAGGTTTGCAAACACTGGCAGGAAGATCTCATTTTTTTCTAAATGAACTTTTTGTGTGTGTGTGTGGAGGGGTATGCATGTATGTACATGTGTCCATGTGTGTGGGTGCACATATGTGCCCATGACTGTATAGAAGCCAGAAGACATCTTCCTTAATTACTATCCACCTTATTCTCTGAGACAGGGCTGCTCACTGAAGCTAGAACTCACAGAGTCAGCTGGTCTAGCTGGGCAGCTTGTCCTGGGGATCCACCCATCTCCCACTCCTCAGTGCTAGGGTTGCAGGCAGTGACTGCTGGCTGTACATACAACCAGGTTAGTCCAACAAGCAAAGCATGTTCTCCAGTTTACAATTAAATGAGACTACACTAAATTCTTTTTTTTTTTTTTTTTTTTGGTTTTTCAAGGTAGGGTCTCACTCTGGCCCAGGCTGACCTGGAATTCACTACGTAGTCTCAGGGTAGCCTCGAACTCTCGGCGATCCTCCTACCTCTGCCTCCCAAGTGCTGGGATTAAAGGCGTGCGCCACCACGCCCGGCTTACACTAAATTCTTACTTTGAGTTCTTATTAAAAAAAAAAAAAAAAAACGGTAGCCAGGCATGGTGGCGAACGCCTTTAATCCCAGCACTTAGTTAGCAAGCAGAGGTAGGAGGATCGCCGTGAGTTCAAAAAAAGGCTCAAATCACCCTTGTTTGAAGAACCCTTTCTTTTTGACTTTCAAGCAGGATGTGGTGGCTCATGCTCATGTGTCATGGCTAGGCATGCCAGGTGAGTGTGGTGGCACATGCCTTTAATCCCAGCACTTAGTTAGCAGGCAGAGGTAGGAGAATCATTGTGAGTTTGAGGCCAACCTGAGACTACATAGTGAATTCCAGATCAGCCTTGGTTAGAGTGAGACCCTACCTCAAAAAAAAAAAAAAAAGAGGCTGAGGCAAAGGCAAGATTTCCATGAATTAGAGCCCAGACTGAGCTACAAAGTGAGATACTATCTCTAAATAATTAAAACTTCATTCTGAGTTTCCAGAGGACCAACAGAGCAAAGGCCCTTTATCATCAATCATCTTATTTTGTCAGCTCCAATTTGTTTAACTTTCAAAAGCTCCAAATCCCACTAAATCCCACTCCCACTTGCACAGAAAAGGCACCATACTCAGCCTATTCGAGTTTCCAGTCCCCATAACTGTTATTTATAGCTCTTTTCCTTCCTCCAATTCAGGACCCAATCAAGGGTCATTCTCAACTTGCACAACACTTGTAAAGGGCTGGAGAGATGACGTAGTGGTTAAGGCACTTGCCTGAGAAACCTAAGGACCCAGGTTCAATTCCCCAAAACCCCATAAGCCAGATGCACATGGTAGCCTATGTGTCTGGAGTTCATTTGTAGTGGCCAAAAGCCCTGGTGTGCCCATTCTCTTAAATATGAATAAAGAAAATACTAAGTTTTTTGAGGCAGGATCTTACCTTATCTCAGGCTGACCTGGAACTCACTCTGTAGGCCAGGCTACCCTTGAACTCACAGCAATTCTACTACCTCAGCCTCCTAAATGCTGAGATTAGAGGCATGAGTCACTATGCCCAGCTAAAATACAGTAAACTTTTAAAAATATACTTATTTGCATGTGTGTGTGTATGGGTGTACCAGGGCCTCTTGCCACTATAAATGTAACTACATACACATGCACCATTTCTTGTATCTGGCTTTATGTGGATATTGGGTGTGATGGTTTGATGCAGGTGTCCCCCATAAACTTAGGTGTTCTGAATATGAGGTTCCCAGCTGATGGAGATTTGGGAATTAACACCTTCTGGTGGCAGTGCATTGTTGGGGGCGGGCTTATGGGTGTTATAGCCAGTTTCCCCTTGCCAGTGTTTGGCACTCTCCTGTTGCTGTTGTCCACCTTATGTTGGCAGGGGGTGATGTCCACCCTCTGCTCATATCGTTTTCCCCTGTCATCATGGAGCTTCCCCTCAAGTCTGTAAGCCAAAATAAACCTTTTTTTTCCCCAAAAGCTGCTCTTGGTCAGGTGATTTCTGCCAGCAATGTTAACCTGACTGAAACACTGGGTACTCACACCTGAGCCATCAGGCTTTGCAAGCAAGTGCTGAGCTATCTGTCCAGCCCCGTTTGTTTTAGATCTTGCATTGGTTCAGTATTTCCTTGCTATGCCCAATGCCATCTTTTGCAGTGTAAATGCTTACTCTGTGCCATTATGTGTCTTTTGGTTTTACAAGTTCAGTTAAGAGACCTTGGACTATGGGGATGTTTGAACAGTGTTGGGATTGATAAAAACTATAGGGACTTTTAGAGTTGGACTGCATGCATTGCATTTTACATCATGGATGGTCATTAGTTTGTGGGGTCAGGGGCAGAATGTAGTGGTTTGGAACAGATGTCCCCCATAAACTGATGTGTTTTGTATATTTGGTCTTCAGCTAGTGGTAATTTGGGAAGTGGAGCCTTGCGGGAAGAGGTGTGTTGCTGGTGGTGGACCTTGAAGTCTTATCAGCCCTAGCTTGCCAGTGTTAGTTCAGCTCATTCTCTTGCTGCTGTTTTCCATCCGATGTAGGCAAGGAAAATGAAGTCCAGCCTCTGTTCTACCATCTTTCAGCTGCCATCATGAAACTTCCCCTCAAAACTGTAAGCCAAAATAAAACACTTTCCTTCCATCAGCTGCTTTTGGTCAGGTACTTTGTCCAAGCAATGAGAAGGTAACTACAACAGCCCCTAAATTGTCATGATATTTCTTCCCCAATAAAAATGTTTTTATTTTCCAAGTGGCAAAAAGTGTCCAGAAGACTTCAAGCTCAGCACATATGTCAGTCAGTATCTGGCATGCCTCCAGCAAGGGAAATTCAATGACACAGCTCTGAAGGAGCAGTGTAAACTATAAAATGATATAAAAGTGTTATTACAGCCAAAGGAGAAAGAGGCTATCTGAATTCCATGCTTAAGTAAACATGACACTTTCACATCAGATTAAAAGCTCAGGGCCCATCAATCACTCTCTCAAGGCTACACAATAGCCAAGAAAAACACAGCCACACATACTTACTTCGCAACAGCTATGCTAGTGAGGGAAGTTGTTGGAGCTCCTTTCCTTGAGATGGTTTTTTAAAAAGAGAAAAATGAAAAAGAAAGAAAGCAGGAGAAAATTAATGAGGGAAACCAGAAATACTTTTCATTACAAAACAAAAGCAAAAAAAAAATTGGTAAAACATTCTCTCTAATTAAACAACAAATAACTCTTAATACCTGAAACAGAAATCTATCCTTCATGTAGGTATCTGGGCCCTAAGGGACTAAGAAACCTCTGTGAACTTAAAAATGGAACCAAACAGGACTGGAGAGATGTCTTAGCAGTTAAGGGGTTTAACTATAAAGCCAAAGGACCAAGGTTCAACTCCCCAGGACCCACATAAACCAGATACACAAGAGGGTGTATGCATCTGGAATTCATTTGTAGTGGCTGGAGGCCCTGACATGCCCATTCTCTATCTCTTTCTCTCTTCTTCTCTCTCTCTCTCTCTCTCTCAAATAAATAAATTTTTAAATCTTAAAAAAAAAAAAATGGAACCAAGCAATTCAGAGCCTACCTGGGGCACTCACTGTCCTAGTAACCATTACATTTACAGCTACAGGAACCAAAGGAAGTGAAAATCTACCAAATATATATATCAAATCTACCATATATATATAACTAGCAATTTTGATTTAAACACTGGAAAATGTGATGTTAATTGTGTGAAATGGACTGAATATAGCAAAACCTATGACATTAGTGAAAACACCTCTGGGTACATCTATGAGAGTGTTTCCAGAGAGGATTAACTGAGAGGGAAAGACCCATCCTGAGTATGGGCAGCACTATTCCATAGACTGACATCCTGGACTGAAGAAAAGGAGAAAAAAGAAACAGCCAGCTTAGTACCAGGATTCTCCTCTCTCTGAATCCTGATCCACTGACATGTGAGCAAGCAGCCTCCCACTTCCACTGACAACAGCAGGTCATGCCACCATGCCTTCTTTGCCAGGATGGACTTTATCCCCTGACCTGTGAGCATAAATAAACCATGCCTCCCTAAAGCTGCTTCTTGTTGGGTAGTGGATCACAACAACAAGAAAAATAAAACAGAAAGCATGTGTTCCTTTGGCAAGAGGATGCCAAATCATTACTCCTTCAAACCATTTTATGGAGAGATTGATAATATTCCATTGTCAATATTTGAAACCAATAAATATGGCTGGGCATACTGCTACACACCTGTAATCACATCACCAAGGAGGATGAGGCAGTAAGATTGCCACTTTGAGGCCAGGTCATGCTACATAATGAAATGCTGTCTCAAAAGGGAAAAAAAAAAAATCTGGGCAGGTTGGCACGCGCCTTTAATCCTAGCAATCTGGAAGCAGAAGTAGGAGGATTGCCAATTCAAGGCACTGGAAGTGCAGGCCAGTCTGGGCTAAAGTGAGACCATACCTTGAAAATAACAAAAAAAATAAAAAGAAGAAGAAGAAGAAAAAAAAAACTGGGGAGATGGCTCAGTCAGTAAAATGTTTGCCATGTAAGCTTAAAGACCTGAATCTGGATCCCCAGTACCCTCACCAAAATGCCAGGTGTGGGGCTGGAGAGTTGGCTTAACGGTTAAAGGCACTTGCTTGCAAAGCTTGATGGCCTGGGTTCAATTCCCCAGTACCCACATAAAATCAGATGAACAAAGTGGCACATGCATCTGGAGTTCATTTGCAGTGGCTGGTGGCTCTGGCATACCTAGTCCCATTTTCTCTCTCATCTCTCTCTTTCTCTCTCTGCTTACAAATAAATAAAAATATTTTTAAAAAAATATTAGGTGTAGCCAGGTGTGGTGGCACCTGCCTTTAATCCCAGCACTCGGGAGGCCATGAGTTCAAGGCCAACCTGAGACTACATAGTGAGTTACAGGTCAGCCTGGGCTAGAGTGAGACCCTACCTCGAAAAACCAATACACACACACACACACACACACACACATATATATGGTGTGGTGGCACAGGCCTATAGTCCTAGCACTGAAGAGCAGAGACAGACCCTAGGGCTCAATGGCTAGGTATTTTAGTTAACTCAGTTGAACTCTAGGTTTAGGAAGAGACTCTAACTCAAAAAATAAGCTATAGGGCTGGGGAGATGGCTCAGCAGTTAAAGGTGCTTTAACCCACATAAAGCCAGATGCACAAAGTGGTGCATGCATCTGGAGTGCATCTGCAGTGGCAGGAGGTACCAGTATGCCCATTCTCTCTCTTTTCCCCCACAAATAACATATTTAAAGGAAAATAATTTACAGAGCAAATCAGAAAGACACACATCAACCTCTGGCTCCAACATGCATGCACACAACAACCATACACACATAAATCAATACAACTTAAGTCAGGTGGTATTGTGGAGGACTAAGCTATTAACCTATGGAACCTGAGACTAACTCTGGGTAGTTAGTATGACAATTGAATTATAGTATATCAAAAAAAAACTATATAAGCAATAGTAAACTATACAGATATTAAAAATCAACCCTTTACAACCAGCACATGTGACTTAATATAATAACAGAAAAAGAATGGAAAATATTTCAATATATCAAAAATGCTTCTAAATGCTTCTAAATGGGCATGGTGTGCACACCAGCACTCGGGAGGCAAAGGTAGGAGGATCGCCATGAGTTTGAGGCCACCCTGAGACTGCATAGTGAATTCCAGGTCAGCCTGGGCTAGAATGAGACCCTACATAGAAAAACAAACAAAGAGAGAGAGAGAGAGAGAGAGAGAGGGAAGAAAGAAAGAGAAGGAAAAGAAAAGAAAATGCTTCTAGTAGGACATGAAAATAGCTACTTTTACCACTTTCTCAGTACTAGATAGGAAAGTGAGCAGATCTTACCAGAGGCAGACATTCCCCGTGATCATCGCAATGGCGTTGTTCCAGCCATACACAGCCACAGGGAAATTGAACGCAGTGATGATTCCAACCAAGCCTAAAGGATTCCACTGCTCAATAAGTGCATGGCCAGGTCCTGAGGATGGGGTGGGCAAGGAACATGCTGAGCACATTAAATTAATACATATTAAGAATGAAATCTAAAAAACATTTCTTTTTCAGAACAAAAGTCCACAGACCACACTATAGGGGATTCTGGATGCCTCATCATGATCACCTCACCACACAGCTGTGGGACACGGGCACATCACTCCATGTAAGATACAGCATTTATTACTATCCAATCTTATCAACTGTAGTGATACTCATACCTCTGCTTCTCAGAGACTGCAGATAAGCATACTATTAGCCACATACAGGAGACAAGGACACTTCAGACTGGTGGTAAGATGTACTCTGAGATGTGATTGCCAAGGGCAGAATGTGAACAGAGAACACAGAACTTGTCTTTGTTGTTTATATTGCCTGATGAACTTCTAGGCCAGCCTCTCTAATTCAAAACAAGGAGGCTCATTTAGAGACTCATGTTGAATGAATTATAAATGCTTTACATTCACTTTAAGACCATTAAAAATCCAAGTAGAAACACCTGTATTTTAATTGTTAACAGTAAATACAAGGGCTTACTTATTTTAATCAAGGCAGATGGAGTCACAAAGAGCAGAACAAAGATATATGATGTTCAGACCCTGGTTAAACCCACAGGCTATGTGGGCAGGGGACACACTGCAAGTTGAGAATGAGGAGCTTCTGTGTAGCATGTCAGTCACAGGCCCTCCTGTAGGCTCACATCTTAAAACTATCGCCCTGGCAATGAGCCTCCTCTCCTGCCTGCCCTTCTCTACTCTCTACCTATCACTCCCTTGCTTAAAACACTCTAGAGTCCAAATAAACATGGTAGCTATTCAGGATGCAGTCCCAAACTCCCAACAAGAATCCTTAGTCCCTCACTCTCCAAGCCAGGCAGGCCCCATCCTACCTTGGCTCTCCCATCCAAAACTTTAGTGTTTTTTTTTTTTTTTTTTTTTTTTGGAGGTAGGGTCTCACTCTAGCTCAGGCTGACCTGGAATTCACTATGTACTCTCAGGGTGGCCTCAAACTCATGGCGATCCTCCTACCTCTGCCTCCCGAGTGCTGGGATTAGTGTGTGCCACCATGCCCAGCTCCATCCAAAGCTTTTTTTTTTTCCTGGTTTTTCAAGGCAGGGTCTCACTCTGGCCCAGGCTGACTTGGAATTAACTATGTAGTCTCAGGGTGACCTCAAAATCATGGCAATCCTCCTACCTCTGCCTCCCAAGTGCTGGAATTAAAAGCATGCACTACCACGCCTGGCTCCCAAAATTTTATAAAGACTTCTTCCCTGACAGAACTAATCCTACCCCAGTATCTGACCCTCAATTCCATCTCCTCTGAGATCTTAACTTAGGAGATCTTCCCAGGAAGGCCTTTTCTGATATCATATCCCAGCAAAAGTAGGGACTCCCTATACACACTCATTGTCCTATACTCTACCTCCTCCCCTACCACACACACACACACATACAACCAACCACAGGGATAGATAAGCATATGAATCCTGGGACTTGGGACTGCACCTTATTGACCAAGTACCACCTATGGGAACACTGGCACCTAGACAACATTCCATAGCATTTTTAATGCATCGGTAATAATGCAGAACATGCATACTTCCGTGGGGTGCAGTCAGGGAAAAGAAAGGTAAAAACTCATTACCCGGGCTGAAGAGATGGCTTAATGGTTAAAGCACTTGCCTGTGAAGCCTAAGGACCCAGGTTTGATTCCCCAGAACCCACATACACCAGATGACCATGATAGTTCATGTATCTAGAGTTCATTTGCAATGGCTAGAGGCCCTAGTACACCCATACTCTCTCCTCTCTAGCTAATAAACAAATAAGTGAAAACTCTTTACCCTCTTACTGTCTTCTTTTTCCTTTTTTTTTTTCTTCCATTTTTTAAGGTAGGGTCTCACGCTAGCTCTGGAATTCACTATGTAGTCTCAGGGTGGCCTCAAACTCACAGTGATCCTCCTACCTCTGCCTTCCGAGTGCTGGGATTAAAGGCATGAGCCACCACACCTGGCTACTTGAATGTTAAAAAAAAAAAAGGTGACGCATGCCTTTAATCCCAGCACTCGGAAGGCAGAGGTAGGAGGATCACTGTGAGTTTGAGGCCACCCTGAGACTACATAGTGAATTCCAGGTCAGACTGAGCTAGTGAGACCCTATCTCAAAAAACTAAATATATATATTGTTCCAATGAATTTATTGTTTCAATGTTTTCATTTGCATTTCTTACAGACTGTAGCTATTTCACACATTTATAATCTACAAGAAATCCTCTTCTGCAAGCTATTCACAGCCAGAGTTTCAGGAAGGTCTGTATCAGACTTCATGGCCTACTTTCAGAAGGCAGGATGGGTCCTCCAATCATCCGTGACAGGCCAACCGCATAGTCACAGATATCCACGTACTCTTGAACTTCTCCCACACCTTCCACTAAGATCTTTCCCATTTCCAAAGACACCTAAAATACAAAAATCAGAACAACATTTTCCCAATAGAATTCATATTTTAAACCTTAAATTGAGTAGGGAAATAATTAAAACATTTTATGTCTATTTTATGAAGGTCAGAAAAATCTGTTCTTATTTTTTCTGATGACTTTTTTAATCTAAAAAAACAACTCACTTTTTCCATTTTCTAAAAGGATTAAAATAATCTATTAATTGCTTTTCTTAAAAATCACAATCATCAGGTTTATACATACAACAGATTTTTCTTTAAGATTATTTTGGTTTTGGTTTTGTTTTTCAAGGTAGGGTCTCACTCTTGTGTAGGCTGACCTAGAATTCACTATGTAGTGTCAGCTGGCCTCGAACTCACAGCAATCCTCCCACCTCTGCCTCCCAAATGCTGGGATTAAAGGTGTGTGCCATCAAGCCTGGCTGGAATCTTTTTTATTTTGTTTAAAGGTAACCCAGTATTAGCAAGTCCATATTGGGTACACACTCTTTTAATCCATCCAGAAAACAATTTGGAAATAGATGCAAAGAATTTACTTACATTTAAAGCCAGCTAAGCACTGGGTGTGGTGGCGCACGCCTTTAATCCCAGCACTCAGGAGGCAGAGGTGGGAGGATTGCTGTGAGTTCAAGGCTACCCTGAGACTACATAGTGAATTCCAGGTCAACCACATCTAGAGTGAAACCCTACCTTGAAAAAAACAAAACAAAAAAATTAATTAATTAATTAATTTAATTTAATTTAAATAATAAAATAAAATAAAAATAAAGCCAGCTAAGTATCTAAGTAGATAATCTCACACCTATGAAGATACTGGGATCAAAGGTGTGTGCTACCATGCCCAGCTGGAATTTTTTTTTTTTTTTCAAATCCACAATCTTAGCTGGGGAAGGTGGCACACACCTATAATCCTTAGCGCTTAGGAGGCTGAGGCAAGGAGATCACTTGAGCCAAAGTTAAGCAACATAGCAAGACTCCAGTCTCAAAATAAAATTTTGAAAAATGTATAAATACACGATACCCTATTCTCCACTCCAAGGGTTATGTACACAACACAAAAATACATTACCAAGTTCCCCAGGACTTGGATCTTCTCCCGCAAGGCATCACCAATTTGTCTTACTATTTCTCCTCGCTTTGGAGCAGGAATCTAAGAAAAAAGTGCAATTTTGGTGTCCAAAGTGTAGCTCATGCCTGTAATCCCAATACTTGGAAGGTTAAGATAGGAGGATTGCTGAGTTTGAAGCCAGCATGGGCTACAGAGTGTGTTCCAGGTCAGCCTAGGCTAGAGTGAAAAGATATTTCAAAAGAAAAGGGGCTAGAGATGGCTCAATAGTTAAAGGAACTTACTTGTAAAGCCTAATGGTTCAGGTTCAATTTCCCAATACCCACGTAAAGCCAGATGCAGAAAGTGGTGCATACATCTGGAGTTTGTAGTGGCTGAATGTCCTAGAATGACCATTTATTTATTTATTTACTTACTTACTTTTAAAAAAATTTTTGGTTTTTCAAGGTAGGGTCTCACTCCAGCCCAGGCTGATCTGAAGTTCACCATGGAGTCTGAGGCTGCCTCAAACTCATGGTGATCCTCCTACCTCTGCTTCTCAAATGCTGGGATTAAGGCCCCATTCTTTATCTCGCTCTCTTTCTCTCTCCCCCTTTCTTTGCTTATAATAAATAAAATATTTTTGCCGGGCGTGATGGTGCATGCCTTTAATCCCAGCACTCAAGAGGCAGAGGTAGGAAGATCACAGTGAGTTCGAGACCACCCTGAGACTACAGTTAATCCCAGGTCAACCTGGGCCAGAGTGAGACCCTACCTGGGGGAGGAAAGCCCAGCCTGCTACAGAGTAAATTTGAGGCCAACTTGGGCTACATAAGACCCTATCTTCAAAAAGCAAACAAAATATAGCCGGGCGTGGTGACGCACTCCTTTAAGCCCAGCACTCAGTAGGCAGGGGTAGGAGGATCTCTGTGAGTTTTCGAGGCCACCCTGAGACTACATAGTGAATTCCAAGTCAGACTGGGCTAGAATGAGACCCTACCTCGGAAAAAAAAAAAAAAAAAAAAAAAGCAAACAAAAATCAGTGTTTATAAATTGTCTTTGCATGTATTTATTTGCATTTCTCTTGAAAAACTCTAGTTAACTGAAATTAACTCAGTAAAACATGGATGGTCCTAATTTGGCAAGTCCAGAAAAAGGAACAAAGGCCAAGCAGACTAGCCCCATGTAAAGGATTCTAGAGGGGAAGCTTGCAGACTGACAGCAAGCTTTGATCTGTTCTTATCTGAGGTCTCAGCTACCATCTCTCTAATTCACTGCCCCTCTGGCTGACACCCCAGAGAATGGTTAACAAAAGCTCTTTACTCTAAACTTTGAACTCGGTTGCTTAACTCAAATTCCAGCAAGCAGATTCCAAACTGACTCAATTTACTGTCACCCAAGAAAGTGCCCTCTTTCCATTTCTAACCCTCAGTCTGGCATTGTTGGGCAGCACAGAGCACTGCCAAATAAGACAAAATAATACCACACAATATTTGTTGCAGTCAGGTTTGCACTGCTGGCAGAAATCACGCAAGAGCAGTTTTTTAAAAAAAAAAAAAAAAAAAAGGTTTATTTTGGTTTACAAACTTGAGGGGAAGCTCCATGAAGGCAGGAGAAAACGATGGCATAAGCAGAGGGTGGATATCACCCCCTAGCCAACATAAGGTGGACAATAGGAACAGGAGAGTGTGCCCAACACTGACAAGGGAAACTGGCTATAATACCCATAAGCCCACCCCCAACAATACACTGCTTCCAGGAGGCGTTAATTCCTAAATCTATATCAGCTGAAGAACCTAGCATTCAGAACACCTAAGTTTATGGGGGACACCTAAATCAAACCACTACGAACTAACAAAGACAAAATAATACCGCACAATATTCAAGAAAGATTATCACAACAGGGACCACCTCCTAGGACAAAGTAAAGACAGATTTAAAGGTCAATTAGGGAAAAGACAGACTCTGAAATCTACACAAGCTGTTGATATTTATACTAGATAAACACACATGAGAATAGATTGTTTCTGGTTAAAATACAGAAAGTAAAACCAAAAAATAAATAACTAAATAAAAAAACATGAAATTCCACTCCCATTGAAAAAAACGTCTGCAAAGAGTGATGTAAAGGGTGTGGTTTAGTTAGTAATAATGTAGCAATATTATCACATTATTTCCAACATGTGTCACACTAATGCCAGATGTTAATAGAGGAAACTTGGGGAAAGGGATGAAGGGCTCACAAGAACTCTACTTTCTGTTCGGTGTTCTTTCTTTAATTCTTTTTATGTTATGTTTTTTGGTTTTTTGAGGCAGTGTCTCGCTTTAGCCCAGGCTGACCTGGAATTCATTGTGTAGTCTCAGGCTGGCCCCAAACTCCTCCTAACTCTGTCTCCTGAATGCTGGGATTAAAGGCATGCGCCACCACACCTAGCAATATTTTATTTTTATTTATTTATTTATTTATTTATTTGATAAAGAGGGAGAGAATGGGTATGCCAGGGCCTCTAGCCACTGCAAATAAACTCCAGAGGTATGTGCCACCTTGTGCATCTGGGTTATGAGGGTCCTGGGGAATCAAACCTGGGTCCTTAGGCTTCACAGACAAGCACCTTGCTGCTAAGCCATCTCTCCAGCCCCTGATGGTTACCAATCTCACTGGCATGAGATGGGATCTCATAGCAGTTTTAATTTGCATTTCCCTGATGAATAGAGATGTTGAACATATCTTTACGTGTTTAATGGCCATTTGTATTTCTTCCTTTGAGAACTCTCTGTTTAATTCCTTGCCTCATTTTTTGAGTGGGGTGTTTAATTTTTTTTGTTTGTTTTGTTTTTCAAGGTAGGGTCTCATTCTGGCCCAGGCTGACCTGGAATTAACTATGTAGTCTCAGGGTGGCCTTGAACTCACAGCGATCCTCCCACCTCTGCCTCCCGAGCGCTGGGATTAAAGGCATGAGCCACCTGCCTGGCCTCATTTATTTTTTGACAATTTTATACACGCATCTAACTTAGGTTGACCATCTTTACTCCCTTATTACCTTTTCTTGTCTCCCTCCCACTTCTACCTGGTCAGCCAGATGCACAAAAGTGTCACATGTATCTGGAGTTCATTTGCAGTGGCTAGAGGCCCTAGCATGCCCTTTCTTTCTCTTGGTCTCTCTCCCTCTCTCTCTGCTTACAAATAAATAAATATTTAAAAGTTTTAAAAAGGGATATTAGCCAAGTGTGGTGGCATACACCTTTAATCCCAGCACTCAGGAGGCAGAGATATCTCTGGGAGTTTGAAGCCACCCTAAGACTACATAGTGAATTTGAGGTCAGCCTGGGCTAGAGTGAGACCCTATCTTGAAATCCTCCCCAAAAAAGGATATAAATAGGAAAATGATCACCTGAAAATCACATAGTAACTTCTGGCTGTATACAATGCAATCACAGGGCATGAACTTTCATATTCACCATGTACATGCATATAATAAACACAACTATGGAGTAAGAGACTGGAAGAAAATGTGCCAAAACAGCTTTAATGCCATTTTGTATTAAAGAGGCTGTGATTGGGCTGGCAAGGTGGCTTAGTGGTTAAGGCCCTTGCCTGCAAAGCCAAAGGACCCAGGTTCAACTCCCCAGGACCCATGTAAGCACAAGGGGGTACACGCATCTGGAGTTCGTTTGCAGTGGCCCATTCTCTCTCTCTCTCTCTCTACCCCACCACTCCCAGTACAACCACTGACCCAGGGCTCAGGCGTCCCAAAACCAGTGGCATATGTGTTTATGTGTTACTGATGCTTGCGATGTGCCAGCTCTTCTGTGACCTGAAGTCATGACAACTCCCAAAGATGGGCACTCCTGGCCTTCTCCCCCACACTCTTTCCTTTTTTATTTTATTTTTACTAGTCCTGGGGATTGAACCCAAGGCCTCCCTCCCATGGACTAGGCAACTCTATCACTGAGTAATATCCCCACTACCCACTCCTTCTTCCAACAAGCACTGAGATGGAAAGTAGAGGGAGACTGGGAATCCAAGGGATCTCTTCATTCTCTCCTCAGAGCAGACTCCCAGCCAGTGACAGATCAGTGAGGCCCAGCCCAGCACCAGTCACAGTTCTCACCTTCACTCACTTAATGCCTAATGGAGTTTCAGAAACCCAGGAGGCAGGTTCTGCCCACAGCCAATGGGAGGCCTTTGGCTCTGAGAAAAATGTTATGGTTGCTCTGGGGCCAGGCATTGACGAATGTAGAGATCTCCCCACATGCACACATCTGAATTAATCTAGCAAAAGAGAGATGATGAATAGGGGCCTGGACAGATGGCTTAGCGGTTAGGGAGTTTGCCTGCAAAGCCAAAGGACCTTGGTTCGAATCCCCAGGACGCACATAACCCAGATGCAAAAGGTGGCACACGCATCTGGAGTGCATTTGCAGTGGCTGGAGGCCCTGGCATGCCTATCCTCTCTATATATCTGCCTCTTTCTCTGTCACTCTCAAATAAATAAATAATAAACAAAAAAAATATTTTAAGGAGGGATGAATAGGAGCAAGCAGGTATTTGTTTATTTGCAAGCAGAGAGAAAGAGAGAATGAGCACACCAGGGCCTCTAGTATCTGCAACCAAACTCCAGATTCATGCACCAACCACTCTGTGCAACGTGGGTTCTAGGGAATCGAACCTGGGTTATTAGGCTTTGTAGGCAAATGCCTTAACCACTGAGGCGTCTCTCCAGCCCCAAGCAGGTGTTTCAACTTAGATCTCCATTTGCTCCATTACAACTCTGGGGAGGAAAGTTCACAGGTCCAGTTTATACTACATCAATACAGTTTTAATATATTTAAAATTATACAGCCTCCTAATGCCAAATGAGAAAGGCCTGATTTTAAGGACACCATGAAGGAAAAGAGCACAAATTTCAGCACTATCAGGTATGTATCTTATCATAATTACATCAGGCAACCTGTTCTAGAGTAAGAACCATAAAGGCCATACTTACATCTGCCCAAATTTTCCAAGCTTCTCTTGCTTTCTTTACGGTTTCTTCATAGTCTGCCATACTGGCCTAAGTTAAGAATCAGGATGAGAGAAAAAGAATTTAAAAGGAATAATCTTCTTATAGAATATAAATAAATAAATAAATAAATAAAAGAAATGGAAAATTATGACAATCCATAAATCCTAAACTTCTTGGATGATAATTTTTTTTGGGGGGGAGGGGGTTTTGAGATAGGGTCTCACTCTAGCTAAGGCTGACCTAGAATTCACTCTGTAGTCTCAAAGTGGCCTTGAACTCATAGCAATCCTCCTACCTCTGCTTCCCAAGTACTGGGATTAAAGGCATGAGACACCACTCCTGGCTTGGATGATAATTTCAACAGCATACATTTCTAAAATATTCTAAAGACTGGGGATGTGACTCAGTGGAAGAGCGCTTGACTAGCACAAATTAGGCCCCGGATTCTATCTCCAGTACAGGGACATGCATGCACGCATGCACACACTCGCGCATGCGCACACACACACAACACAAGACAAAAGGTTAAATTAAAAATAAAGGCTAGGTCAGGGCGTGGTGATGCACACCTTTAATCCCAGCACTTGGGTGGCAGAGGTTGAAGGATCACCATGAGTTTGAGGCCACCCTGAGACGCCATAGTGAATTCCAGGTCAGCCTGGGCTAGAGTGAGACCCTACCTAGAAAAACAAAAAATAAAAACTATAAAAGCCAACTAGAATCCAGTAAGGAAAGAGGTAATCCAACACACACACACAGCCAGAGCAATTTTCCTAGAAACATTATATTTTGCATATGTACACTGGTATTGCTCTTAACCTGCCAAATTGCCTTCAACCTTAAAGAAAACCTGCACACATTCCCTGTTAGCAGCTTCAATTTTAAAAGTCATACCTGGCGGATTCTTGCTATTGGTTCATTGTTAGCAGGACAATAGGTCGTAATAACCTTGGGAGAGAAAAAAAAAAAAAAAACATCAGAGAAACTGTAATCATTTCTAAAAACTGAGAGAATAAAAAGAAAAATACAAAAGAGGAGCCTTCAGTAACTTCTATAAGGACTAACAACTCAACAGGTCCTGTTTTAGATGTCGCACCTAAGCATTAGAAATCCTTTCTGTTAGGGCGTGGTGGTGCACACATTTAATCCCAGCACTCAGGAGGCAGAGGTAGGAGGATCACCATGAGTTTGAGACCACCCTGAGACCACATAGTGAATTCCAGGTCAGCCTGGACAAGAGTGAAACTCTACCTCAAAAAAAAAACCAAAAAGAAAAAAAAAAGAAAAAAGAAATCCTTTCTGTTAAACCTACTCCTAAGCATTAGAAATCCCTTCTATAAAATCCACCCTTGTGGACAGGGGATGTAGCTGAGTGGGGAGCATGCACAAAGCCCTGGGTTGGATCCCTAGTACCTCATAAACTGGGTACAGAAGCACAAGCCTATTAAAACGTAGACGTTGAAGGATCATTCTCAGCTACACAGGGTGTTCAAAGCCACCATGGGATACATGAGACCCTGTCTCCAAAAACAAGAGAGAAAAGAAACCAAACAGACCCATCCTTGGTATGTAAGTTTTAGCTGTGTTCACCACAGAAAAAGCTTTAATGCAATCAGTTACTTAAAAAAAATGTGCTTTCTCTAACAGCACAGGTTCTAACACTTTTTAATGCCACATAACAGTTCGGAAGAAACTTCCTTTTGTGGGCTGGAAAGATAGCTTAGCGATTAAGGCACTTGCCTGTGAAGCCCAAGGATCCTGGTTCGATTCTCCAGGTCCCACATAAGCTAGATGCACAAGTTCTGTCTCTAATAAATAAAAATTAAAAACTTTTTTAAAAATATAGGCAATGGGCCAGGTGTGGTGTCACATAATTTTCATCCCAATACTCGTTGGCAGAGGTAGAAGGATTACTGTGAGTTTACGGCCAGCATGAGACTACATAATGAATTGCAGGTCAGCCTGGGCCACAGTGAGAGCCTACCTCGAAAAAGAAAAAAAAGTAGACAACAATAACGTTACCTGCCACTACATTCTATATAATGGGGTTTTACTGAGTGGTAAGCAGCGGGGTGGCCTGGCACCATTAAGCTCTGGACAACAAACGCTGAAAGTCAGGTCCTCAGGGGAAAAGTTCACAAGATGTTAGCGAGAACGGTCTTGCAAACTCCAAAAGACTTCAGAAAAGAGGACAACATAAAAGTACACTTAAGAACGTTCCCTGCACGTCAGATCACATTTCATTAGCAATAATACAGCTCCGAATTAAGCCCAACTGCACAACAAAGTGGTCTGAGTAGACTGCAAACAAGCCTCTGGCATATGGTGTTAAAAGTAACCTTGCTTCCTACCAGCTCCAAAATGGCAATTCCTCATAGTATTCAAAGAGAATCTAAAGGGGTTTTGTTTTGTTTTGTTTTCTTCTTTCTAATGCACTCCTCGAGAGAAAACTTGCAGCGAGGAGCTCCAAACTTCGCGCAGAGCCACCACCTCCAGCGTCGGGAGGGAGGACCCGCCCCAGGCCTCCGAGCACCCCGGCTGCAGATTCCCCGGCGTCCGCGTACCTCTCCCCGGCCGCCCCAACTTCCGTTATACACTCCGTCGTTGTCCTCGCGGAGCCCCAGCTCCTGCAGCCACGCATACTGGGGCTGTCGGATGAGCAGAGTGGACATGAGCGCGGCAGGCCTGCTCCGGGAGGCCGGCAGCGCGACACCCCGCACAGCTGACACGCAGAGCGCGCGAGCCACTCGCCACATGGCGGAGGAGCCCGGGCGCCGCGCCCAGCCGCTGACGTACGGCCCCGCCCCTGGCCCGCCGGCCAGCGCCCATTGGCCACCAGCGCCCCGCCCCGACACGGCCCCTGCTGGCCCGCTCCCCAGCTCCCAGCCGGATTCTTGCCTGGAGCCTGCCTGGAACCGAGCAAAGAGCACACTGCGGGGAGGAGACACTGAACTCGCTCCTGGCCAGTGCCCAGTGCCTTCTTATTTCCTGGACCTGGCATGGCCGCTTTAGAGCTCGCCCTTTCTAACCTACCACCAGTGAAGTAACCCTGGAGTAGCACAGATTTCTGTGGTTGGGGGAGAGGGGAAAGTTGTTTACTTGCACTGCTTTATAAGTTACTGCGGTAGAAAAGCTAAAAGTTGAACTGATTCACTGAGTGACTGTAAGAGTTAACTGCTGAGGCGCTAAAAGTTATCTTTGTCAGCAGATGGAAAAATCCCGAAGAAGGAACTGTCCAGAAAGGGCCTAAAGGGATGATAAGAAGGAAAGACAGTTCAGGCTAAAACAAAATAAAATGGAGTGCACTGTTAGGGTGGCCAGACTACAGAAATGATTGATATGCAAATTGTCACATCTTCTTTGTTCATTTACCCCTCCCTTTGGCTATGAAAACTACAAAATGAAAATAAAATCTCAGCTCAAGGTCAAAGCTGCTTTTGGAGGGCTACCTCAAGCTTCTTGGCCCCAGGGTAATAAACTCCTCTACTTTTACTCATTCTGGCGTTAGAGTGATCTTTCCAGAGATTTTCTACATTACTGTTTCCTAATAAATAAGAAATGTTAAGACACTTCGTTTCCTTCTAAATATCCTGCCTGGCTACATACTTATTTTTAAAGAGCAATGATATTTGTGATCAATTTTTTCTTCTTTCTTCATTTCTTCTATCTTATCATATCATATGATATGACCCTTATCTTAAAAGACCCTAAAGATGCCATCAACTAATGCATATCTGATAATGGTTTCAGCAAAGTAGCAGAATACAAAATCAACATATAAAAATTAGGAGGTTTCCTATAAACCAATAAGAAACATGCTGAGAAAGAAATCGGGGGAAAAAAGAAAATAGTCCTACTCACCATAGCCTTATGAGTGTTACAATAAACTTAACCAAAGTAGTGAAAGACCTTTACAATGAAAACATTTTTAAAATAATTTTTATTTAGCCAGGCATGGTAACACATGCCTTTAATACCAGCACTCAGAAGGCAGAAATAAGAGAATCGCTGTTGAGTACCAGGCCACCCTGAGACACTACATACTGAATTCCAGGTCAGCCTGGGCTAGAGAGAGACACCTCCTCCAAAAACAAACAACAAAAAAATTATTTTTATTTTATTTTTTATTTATTTGTGAGGAGGGGGAAGAAAGAATATGGGAGCACCAGGGCCTCTTGCTGATGCAACTGAACTCTAGATGCATGCACCACTTGTGCATCTGGCTTTACTTGGGTATTGGGGAATTGAAACAAGGTTGCCAAAATGCATTTAACCTCTGAACCATCTCCCCAGCCCAACTATGTTTTGTTTTTGTTGTTGTTGTTGTTGTTTTTGAGTCAGGGTCTCCTAGCCAAGTCTGACCTAGAACTCACTCTGTAACCCAGGTTAGTCTCAAACTCAGCAAGACACCATGCCAACCTTTACCATGAAAACTTTAAAACAAGAAAGAAATTGAAGGAAACACTAGCAGATGGAAAGACCTCCCATGTTCATGGATTAGAAAACTTAATATTGTGAAAATGGGGACTGGAGATGTAGCTCAATTGGTAAAGTGCTTATCCAGCATGCACAAATCTGAGTTGGATCCCCAGGCCCACATTAAAAATAAAACAGGAGTGGCAGTGCACACCTGTAATCTCTGCCCTTGGGAGGTAGAAGCAGGAGATTCAGAAGTTCAAAGTCGGGCTGGAGAAATGGCTTAGTGGTTAAGGTGCCTGCCTCCTAAGCCTAAGAATGTCAGTTTGATTCCCCAGGTCCCAGGTTTAGCCAGATGTAAAGTGATGCAAGGGCACAATGCTGCACTTGCCCACAAGGGGGTACACGCATCTGGAGTGCATTCACAGTGGCTGAGAAGCTGCTTGCTTGCATGCCCATTCTCTCTCTCTCTCAAAACAAACAGTGAATTCAAGACCAGCATGGACTACATGAGACCCACAAAATAAAACTGTGAAAATGGCTAATTACCAAAAGTGATCTACAGGTTTAACATAATACCCCTCACAATTCTAATGACAGGGCTGGAGAGATGATTTAAAGGTTAAGGCAGTTGCCTGAAAAGCCAAAGGACCCTAGTTCGAGTCCCCACATAAGCCAGATGCACAAGGTGGCACATGTTTTTGGAGTTTGTTTGTAGTTGCTGGAGGGCCTCGTGTGCCCATTAAAAAAAAATTCTAATGACAGTCTTTTTTAAAATTTTTATTTATTTATTTGCAAGCAGAGAGAGAGAGAGAGAGAGAAGAGCAGACAGAGAGAATGGGCATGCCAGGGCCTCTAGCCACTGCAAACGAACTCCAGATGCATGTGCCCCTTGTGCATCTACCTTACATGGGTCCTGGAGAATCAAACCAGAATCCTTTGACTTCAAAAGCAAATGCCTTAACCACTAAGCCATTTCTCCAGCCCTAATGACAGTCTTGATAGCAATATAAGAAATGATTCTTGAAAGTCATCTCAAAGCACAAAAGTCACTGAATAGCCAAAGGATTCCAATAGCCAAGAATTAAAAGCAGAATTGACAAGTGAAACTACAATGAAATCAAATAGTTTAACCAGGAGCTGGGCATGGTGGCATACACCTTTAATCTCAGCTGTCAGTGGATGAGGTAGGAAGATCTCCATGAGTTCAAGGCCAGCCTGAGGAGCAGAGTGAATTAGTGGGACAGGATGAGATACTGCCTCAAAAAGGGGTGGGGGCTGGAAAGATAGCTTAGTGGTAAAGGCATTTGCCTGCAAAGCCTAAAGATCCCGGTTCGATTCTCCAGGTCCCACATAATCCAGTTGCACAAGGGGGCACGCGTCTGGAGTTCATTTGCAGTTGCTAGAGGCCCTGGCATGCCCATTCTCACTCTCCCTCTCTCTCTTTCCCTCTCTCTGTCTCTAATAAATAAATACATAAATAAAAATAAATAAAATCTTAGAAAAGAAAAGAAAAGAAAAGAAAAGAAAAGAAAAGGAAAAATGGGGCTGGAGAGATGGCTTAGTGGTTAAGGAGTTTGCTTGTGAAGCCTAAGGTCCCAAGTTCAATTCCACAGTACCCACATGAGCCAGATGCACAAGGTGGTGCATGCATCTGGAGTTTGTTTGCAGTGTCTAGAAGCCCTGGTGTGCCCATTCACTCTCTTTCTCTCTATCTCTATCTGCCTCTCTCCCTCTCTCTTTCTCTCTCTCAAATAAATTTAAAAATTTTTTTTTCAAGGTAGGGTCTTGCTCTAGCCCAGGCTGACCAGGAATTCACTATGTAGTTTCAGGGTAGCCTCGAACTCCTACCTCTGCCTCCTGAGTGCTGGGATTAAAGGTGTGCACCACCATGCCTGGCAAAAAACAAAATATTTTTTAGGAAAAAGTGGCCAGGTGCTGGGGATGGTGGCACGTGCCTTTAATCCCAGCACTCAGAAGGCAGAGGTAGTAGGATCTCAATGAGTTCGAGGCCACCCTGAGACTACATAGTGAATTCCAGGTCAACCTGGACCAGAGTGAGACCTTACCTGAAAAACCAGAAAAAAAAAAAAAAAAAGTAGCCAGGAGTGGTAGTCCACGCCTTTCATCCCAACACTTGGGAGGCAAAGGTAGGAGGATTGCAGTGAGTTTGAAGCCACTCTGGGCTGGAGTTTGTTCTGACAATGATTTAATTTAAAGTGGGCAAGAAAGGTCATTTGTGCCTGGTATGATGGCATATGCCATAAATCTAGCACTTGGAAGGCTAAGTCAGGAGGACTGTCATGAGTTCAAAGCAAACATGGACTACATAGTGAATTCCAGGACAGGTTGGACTATAGTATAAGACTCTGCTTTTAAAAATGGGGAGAGAGCTGGGGAGATGGCTCAGCAGGTGATAACACTTGCAATGCAAACATGAGGACGTGAGTTCAGTTCTCAGCACTTACATAACACGCTAGGCATGGCTAAACATGCCTGTAGTCCTAGCACCGAGGCAGGGCAGAGATAGAAGGATTGCTGGGGTTCAGCATGGTCAGCCAGACTAATTGAAAAACAGTAAATTCTAGGTTCAGTGAGAGACTCTGTCTCAGGGAGAGAAGACAGAAAAGCAATGCAGAAGGACACCCAACATCCTCCTCTGACTTCCAGAAATGTCACATGGGTATGCACATACCAGGACACACATGTATACACCACATGCACACATGCTTACCACATATACTGAATATACACGTAAAAAAAGGGGATGGAGGGCTAGAAAGATGGCTTAACGGTTAAGGCCAAAAGGCCTATGTTAAATTCCCCAGGACCCACATAAGCCAGATGCACAAGGTGGTGTATGCGTCTGGAGTTCATTTGCAGTGGCTGAAGAGCCTGGCACACCCATTCTCTCTCTCTCTCTCCCTCTCTCTCTCTCTCTCTGCCTCTTTCTCCCTTTCTCTCTGAAATAATAAATTTTAAAAGGGGGGGCTGACCCCCCCTCAAAAAAGTAGAACCCAGCATGGTGGCACATGCCTTTAATCCCAGCACTTGGGAGGCAGAGGTAGAAGGATTGCTGTGAGTTCAAGGCCAGCCTGAGACTACATAGTGAATTCCAGGTTAGCCTGAAACCCTACCTCAAAAAACCAAAAAAAAAAAAAAAAAAAAAAAAAAAAAAAAGGGGGGGGACTGGGGAGCTTGCTGGACTGGATCAGTTCCTCAGCATGTAAAGTTAGATGCAAAAGTGGCACAAGTATCTGGTGTTTTTTGTTTTTTTGTTTTTTTTACAGTGGCCATGACAAGAGACGCTGGTACACCTATTCTCTCTCTCTTACACACACACATACATACATACAAATAAATAAATACATAATATTTTTTTAAAAAAGGACTCTAGAGATACCTTTTATTGGGCTTATTGTTGCAATACCAGGGATAGCACAAGAGAATATCTTCCCAGATGACTTGAAAAGTCAAACAGCCTACTTATGTAGCCAGAAAGGGTGTGTGGCAAGTGTTTGCATTAATCATGGCACAGTCTTTCTTGTAAAAGGAAGGAACAGGCTGGAGAGATGGCTTAGCGGTTAAGGCGCCTGCCTCCTAAGCCTAAAAACGCTGGTTCCAATCTCCAGCAGTTCCAATCTCCAGGTCCCACGTTTAGCCAGATGCAAAGTGACACAAGGGCGCAATGCCGCACTTGACCACAAGGGGGTGCACGCATCTGGATTTCATTCTCAGCAGCTGAGAGGCTGCTGGTGTGCCCATCTCTATCTGTCTTCCTCTCCCTCTCTCTGTCTCTCTCTGTGTGTCTCTCCAAAAAAAAAAAAAAAAAGGAAGGAAGGAACATGTTCACACCAATTACCAGCCACCTGGGACACCAGGAAAAGTGCTCACCCTCTGACCTGTGTGAAATGCAAGTTGCAAATCACCCAGGCTTGTGAGAGCAAAAACATGAGCATAAACTATTTGAAACAGTTGCTTTATGGGATCCAAGTTATCCTCTGGCAACAAGTATCTGCGGTTACCATGTAACTTTATCTATGGAGTGCTTTAGGCTGCCAGTGATACCTATTAGGAGCAAGGTAGCTTTTGTGTGACAGGTAGTTAGCAAGGGACTGGCCCAGAGAAACAAGGTGGCCACCCTGCCTGCTCTGGCAGGACTAGCATTGGTGTCTGATTCAGTCTCAACCAAGATGGCTGCAAGGAACAACCTCCTAATCCCTCCTCAGCAACAACAGCTTTCTGTTTCTTCCTCAGTTTCCCACTGGTAGCCCAGTAGGTGGGCCCTTCCTAAGTTAGTGCTTTTCTTGGGCCTCCAGCCAATCAGGTCCGTCCCTCCACACTTGAGCGGGAGGGGCCTTTCTCTATGTGAGGAAGGTTTTCTTGATCTTTCTTCCCCTTTCCCAGCTGGCCTTTGGCTTGGGCATTTTCCTGCTTTCCTTTCTCTCTATAACTTTCCCTAAAATAAACCTCATAATTTGCCCTTTTCTTGAGTCCACGCTTTCAATTCTTTGCTAACATGGATAAGAACTGGAGATTTGAAGCAGCTGGCATGGGAATTTTAATCCCATAGTGTTCTCTCCTGCATCATTAGGATGATATCAGTGGTCTGTTAATATATTGTCCTTTTAAAAATTTTTTTTTTTTTACTGATTTTTAACTCTGGTTTAAAAAGTCTTGCTTGAACTCTCGGCAATCCTCCACCTCTGCCTCCCATATTACTCCTTGTCCCCACTCCCCACTCCAATTCTGCTGAGGGTCTCCAAGAGGCCTCTGTCAGTCTCTTCAGGGGTGGGGAAACATGGTGTCTCAAGCTATTCCCCCTCACTCTGAGGCTCTTACAATCTTTCTGCACCCTCTTCTGTAACAATCTTTCTGCAGACCAGGCACAGTTATGGAGGAAGGGATATTCTTCTGTAACAAGTTCCTGAACCTTGGTAGCCAACCAGCCACCACAGCACACAAGATAGGGATCTGATTTACATTTGCATATCTTCACAATACTTCTCTGGATCACTGGGTTTTTTTGTTTGTTTAAGATTTATTTATTTATTTATTTATTTATTTATTTATTTATTTATTTATTTATTTATTTTGGACAGAGAGAAGGAGATAGACAGTGAGAATGGGCACACCAGGGCCTCTAGCCACTGCAGACTAACTCCAGATGCATGTGCCACCATGTGCATCTGGCTTATGTGGGACCTAGAGAATTGCACCTGGGTTCTTAGGCTTTACAGGCATGCACCTTAACTACTAAGCCATCTCTCCAGCCCTGGATCACTGTTTTTTTGAGGTTTGAGTGAACACAATGTCTGTCACCATTTGCATGGAACTGGTTTTCAGGCTAGCTGTGAGAGCAGTATTCATGTCTCCGCTTCCCCTATAATGACTTCTGGCCTCAGGTAGATGAGGTGGCGGTGACCCATCTCTTGGTAGACAGTAGGCTCTCTCTTCTTGATATATTAATGTTTCCTTGTTCTCACCTGTATTCTCCTCCATCTGTAAAGCAGAACAAATTCTCCAAACCAAAGTGAGAACAGTTTGAATAAAAGGGCATAAGAAAGTAGTCATTAGAAAGTTATACTGATATGTATTTTCATTCTTAGTTAGAGAGCAGCAGAGGTTCTCTCTGGAACATATTGATTTCCTGTTCTAGGGAATCTGGCTTGGTTCCCAGGGCCAGATATGTGCTCACCCCCACTGAGTGGTTGTTATGTCCAATCTGTGAGCAGTTGGTTACCTGCATCAGCTATATGCCACTATTGCACAAGTGTATACTTCTGGCTTGGCTGGTTGATTTTGTAACTGGCAGGATCTCCTGCTTAATCAATCAGTTGACAACTATGAGGGCTAGACAGGAAGGAACTGGATTTCCTCTCAGTCCCAGCATGATCACTCGATGTCCTGTGGCTGCAGGCTGTGCTGTCTTTAGCAATAGGGATTATCTTTTAGCTCTTACTAAGTGTTTTGGCAATATCCTGTATTATTTTGGGGTCTTCATGTCTCCCTGACCAACAGCTCACCTGGGTCCTTGGGCTTCGCAGGCATGCGCCTTAACCACTAAGCTACCTCTCCAGCATGTGGCTGTCCAGTTTCTCCAGCACCATTTGTTGAAGATACTATCTTTGCTCCAGTGAGTGCTTTTGGCTGCTTTGTTGAAGATCAGGTAGCTGTAGTTACTTGAACTCATACTTGGATCTTCGATTCTATTCCATTGGTTGTTTACATCTGAGTACCATGCTTTTTATTAGTATTGTCTTATACTATAGTTTGAAATTGGGTATGGTGATGGCCCCAGAGACGTTCCTTTTGCTAAGTACACTTTTGGCTGAGACCTTTTGTGATTCCATATGAATTTTTTTTTTTTTTTGAGGTAGGGTCTCACTCTAGCTCAGGCTGACCTGGAATTCATTATGTAGTCTCAAGGTGGCCTGGAACTCTCAGCAATCCTTCTACCTCTGCCTCCCAAGTGCTGGGATTAAAGGCGTGTGCCACCACACCTGATTCCCATATGAATTCTGAGACTGTGTTTTCCTAAGTCTGTGAAGAATGTTGCTGGGGTTTTGATTGAAATTACATTGAATCTGCATATTTACTTTTGGTAAGATGGTCATTTTAATGATATTAATTCTTCCAATGCATGAGCATGGAAGGCTGTTCCATCTTATGTCTTCCTCCAGTTATTTCTTCAATGTTTTCATTGTCTTTTTTTTAAAATATTTTGTTTACTTATTTTTATTTATTTGAGAGTGACAGGCAGAGAGAGAAAGAGGCAGATAGATAGAGAGAAAATGGGTTAGGGCCTCCAGATTCAAACCCAGCATGCACCCCCTTTTGCATTGGTTTACATTTTTTTTTGTGAACCGGGGTCCTATTGTAAAGTGGCCATCTCTCCAGGCTTTCATTGTCTTTTTCTTTTTCCATATTGATTTTTTTTTTTTTGTAACATAAAGTGGACAGTTAGTGGTTTCTTTTTTATATCCATATAGGATGGTTAGTGATTTTATATCCTGCCACTTTGCTGAAAACATTTACCACTTCTAGAAGGTTTTTAGTGGAATTTTTGGGATAGAACCATGCCAGTTGTGAATAGGGCTAATTTGACTTCTTTCTTTCCAATTTGTATCCCTTTTATTTCCTTCTCTTGTTTTATTGCTTGAGCTAAATCTCAAGTACTATATTGAAAAGCAGTGATGACAGTAGGTACCCCTTGCCTAGTTCCAGACCATAATGGGAATGTTTTAAGTTTTTCCTCACTTAGTAATGATATAGGCTTTAGATCTGTTGTGTATTGCCTTTATCATGTTGATATATGGTTTCTCCATCCCTATCTTCTCCAGTGGTTTAATGATGAAGGATGTTTTTTATCAAAGTCTTTTCTGCATTTATAGAGATGATTATGTGGTTCCTCAGTTTCAGTCTGTTTATGTAATATATTATGTTTATCAATTTCTGTATGTTGAACCAACCCTGTATCCCTGGGATGAAACCTACTTGATCAAGGTGGATGATGCCTTTACTGTGTTCTTGAAAGACCACTTAGTTCTCTTTTCTTGTGTTTCTGTCTGGTTTTGGTATTAATGTAACACTTGCTTCATAGAAGGAATCTGGGAATGTTCCCTCCTTTCCAATTATGTGGAATGAGAAAAATTAGCTTTAGTTCTTCAATGAAGGTTTGGTAGAACTCAGTGAAATTCTGGGCCTGGACTTTGTTTGGGGAGGGGAAGTCCTTGATCTCTATTCAGGTAGTTTCTCTCTTCTGAGTTTAGTTTTGATAGGTAGTATGAATTAAGGAACTCATCTATTTCTTCTAGGTTTTCCAATTTTGTGGAGTACAGATCTTTGAAATATGTCCTGATGATTCTCCCAATTTCATTAGGGTCTGTTGTATCATCTCCCTTTTCATTTCTGATTTTGTTGATTTGAGCCTTTTTTCCCCCTTTGATCAGATTGGCTGGGGAGGGGCTTATTAATCTCATTTGGGGTTTTTTGTTATTTTAAAGATTTATTTTTATTTTATTTATTAGTGACAGAGAGGGGGGGAAGAGGGAGAGAATGGGCATGCCAAGCCTCTTGCCAGTGCAATCAAACTCCAGATGCATGTACCACCTTGTGCATCTGGCTTCCATGGGACATGGAGAATCAAACCTGGATCCTTATGCTTTGCATGCAAGTGCCTTAACCATTAAGCCATCTCTACAGCCCTCATTTAGTTTTTTTTTTTGTAAACATTTTTAAATATTTTATTTTATTTATTTATTTGAAAGAAAGAGGCAGAGAGAAAGAGAAAATGGGTGGGCCAGGGCCTCCAGCCTCTGCAAATGAACTCCAGATGCATGCGCCCCCTTGTGCTCCTGGAGAGAAGAACTGGGATCCTTTGTCTTTGCAAGCAAATGCCTTAACTGCTAAGCCATCTCTCTCCAGCGCCTCATTTAGTTTTTTTTTTTTTTTTGGTTGTTGTTTGTTTATTTATTTATTTATTTATTTAAGATCGACAGAAAGAGGCAGATAGAAGAGAATGGATGCACTACGGCCTTCAGCCACTGCAAACGAACCTCAGATGCATGCACCATTTTATGCATCTGGCTTATGTGGGTCCTGGGGAATCAAGCCTCAAACTGGGGCCCTTAGGTTTCACAGGCAAGCACTTAACCACTAAGCCATCTCTCCAGCACCTCATTTAGTTTTTTTTATTTTGTTTTATTTTTTGAGGTAGGGTCTCACTCTGGAATTCACTATGTAGTCTCAGGGTGGCCTTGAACTCATGGGGATCCTCCTACCTCTGCCTCCCAAGTACTGGAATTAAAGGCGTGCGCCACCACGTCCAGCTTTTTTTTTTTTTTTTTTCTTTTCTTGGTCATTTAGTTTTTTGAAGAGCTAGCTCTTTGATTCATCAATTTTTTTTTTTTTTTGAGGTAGGGTCTCCCTCTAGCACAGGCTGACCTGTAATTCACTATGTAGTCTCAGGCTGGCCTTGAACTCACAGTGATCTTCCTACCTTAGCCTCTCAAGTGCTGAGATTAAAGGCATGCACCACCATGCCCAGCTGATTCACCAACTAAAAAATTTTATTTCCAATTCACTTATTTCTGTACTTATTTTGATTATTTCCTTACATCTTGAACTATTGGGCTTGAATTGTTCTAGTTTTTCCAATGCTTTCAGCTGGGTAGTTAAGTTGTTGGCTTGAGATCTCTGTGTTTTTGTAATGGAAGCATTTAGTGCTATAAACGTCCCTCTTAAAACTGCCTTCATTGTGTCCCATTAAGTTTTGGTGTATAGTATCTTTGCTTAGGAGCCAGGGCAAGATCTAACAATTATTAATTAGGGAGTCAAACTGCCCTGACCTCCAACTGCTCAACTTATTTAAAGGAAAAACTAAACATTAAAAGGGTATGGTGGCACATGCCTTTAATCCCAGCAGTCAGGAGGCAGAGGCAGGAGGATCTCTGTGTGTTCTAGGCCAGCCTGAGACTATATTGTGAATTTCAGTTCAGCCCCAGCTAGAGCAAGACCCTATTTCAGAAAAGAAAAAAAAAAACAAAAAACAAAAAAACGGGGGGGGGGGGGAACCTGGGGAGGGAGTGGTTACAATAAAGGCCTATCAGTAACAATGTTTAAACAATATTTAACAGTGTTTCAATAGTACTTGACAGTGCATTACTCAACCAAATACCCTTGGTGTGCGTAGGGTCGTTTTCTCTGTGTCAGGAAGAAAAGATTTTAGGCAGAGCGAACAGTACTAGAAAATGAAGAGTGACTGAGTACTAATAGCTGGGGTGAGGAAATGCCCCAGGCAACCTTTTCGATGTGAACACACCCTAGATAGCGCACAGACAACAGACCAAAACACTATTACACAAAATCCAGTGTTGGGAAATCAGTGCGTTTATTGATGTTACCTACCGAGCCCAGCTGAGGAGTTGTTCACCGGAGCTCGGGTGGCTGGGAGGCAGCTGCACCACTGCAAGTCCCGCCCAATCGCACTGCTAGTTAACCTACTTCCTATATAAACTCGCTTTCCCCAAGACCACCTGCAGCTAAGGAAGGGCAGAAGGGAATAACTTCTAGAATTCCAGGTGACGTCTTGTGACCCTTCCTTCCCCCATTTATTAAGAAGTTGTTGATAGCTCCACTAGCGTGTTTATACCGTTGTAGATCTGCTCTCACTGTATTGTTCGGCTGCAAAGTTGCCATAGCTACCAGAACAAAACAGTCTTTACCTCCAGATGGCTTCCTGCTACACCACCTTACAACAGGAGCAAAGCAGGGTCACCGAGCACATGCCCAGACTACAGGGCCTCGTTGGCCTCGCCAAGAACTCAAGCCACATTGCTAGAAGCACGTGGGAAAGCTGAGCAGAGACCCGAGGTGGACGAACAAGACTAGGCGTGTCCACAGCATCCAGGGGCGGTGCACGAGCTGCAGGGAGACACGTCAGCGCTCCGCCATCTGCGCACATACTGAAGCTCGCAAGAACCCAGACCGCGGGGCAAGCGCTCCAAGCACAGGGCATTCGTTTCCGTACAATTTTTGCCACGGCAATGTTTTCCCAGCCCATGTTTTCTCCGCCCCAGGACCCAGGGCACCGCGCCCGACGCCGGCGCGCAGCCCGCAGGGCCTTCCGGCCTCGTGACCGGAAACGCTCTTCTGACCCGGAAGCGTCCGCCTATCCCGCGCCGCCCGGGAAGATGGCGCTGGAAGCTGGCGATATGGAAGATGGGCAGCTCTCGGACTCGGATTCCGACATGACGGTGGTACCCAGCGATAGGGCGCTGCAAGTTCCGGTGAGAGCGAGGGCGGCGGGGCGGGGCGGGCCGCGGCCCCGCGCGTGGGAGCTGCAGATCCCGGCAGGCCCTAAGGGGAGGCTTGGCCAGAAGCGCAGAGCCGGAGCAAAGGCCTGCAGCTGCTACGGTGCTCGCTTTGTCCCGAGACGGCTGGGAGGCCGAGCTCAGGGCCTGCTTCTTTGCAGAGTCCCACCGCTCTCAGCTGGTCGCGCGGTGCGGTGGCCGGCCACGGGCTTGCTTTCAGCGCCCAGCTTTGTGGACAGCGTCTCGCCGTGTAGCCCAGGCTGGCCCTCGCGCCGCCGCCCTGGCTCGGCCTCGGCAGTGGGCCGGGATTACGGGCGAGCATCACCACTCCAAGTAGCTTCCCAGTATATTCGAAGTGGGGATTTGTTTCATCCCTGAAACAACCACTTTGAGAGGGCTTTGGTGCCAAGCTGCCTGCACTCAAATCCTGGCACCGCCAAGATCTCATCTGCGGCGGGCTAGCCTCTCTGCTTGCTTGGCTGCGGGTGTGTAGAGTTGACTTACTGCCACTGATGGTTGTAAGGATGTGATGTAGAATATTAAGTACTGCAGTGTGAGCTGTCCTTACTACTGGAAAACCCAAAGACTTTACTAACTCACTTCACCCCACTCATTTTTAGCATTGCACAGGAATTTAATAAATGCTTGGGGGCTGGAGAGATGGCTTAGCGGCTCAGGCGCCTGCCTGCTAAGCCTAAGAACCTGGTTCCAATCTCCAGGTCCCACGTTTAGCCAGATGCAAAGTGACGCAAGGGCGCAATGCCGCAGTTGACCACAAGGGGGCGCACACATCTGGATTTCATTCACAGTAACTGAGAGACTGCTGGCGCGCCCAGCTCTGTCTTCCTCTACCCTCTCTGTCTATCTCTCTCTGTCTCTCTCTCCAAAAATAAATAAAAACATAAATTTTTTTAAAAATAAAAAATAAAATAAATGCTTGGTTTAATACAAAAAATGTAAAGTCCTGGGGCTGGAGAGATGGCTTAGCAGTTAAAGTACTTCCTTGCGAAGCCAGAGGACCCAGGTTCAATTCTCCAGTACCCACATAAGCCAGATGCGCAAAGTGGCGCACACACGTCTGGAGTTCTTTTGCAGTAGCTGGAGGCCCTGGCGTACCCATCCTCCCTATATCCCTCTCTCTCTTTCTTTCTCTATCTCAGATAAATATATGTAAAAGTAAAGTCAAGTGGGAAGTTACAGATAGGAGGAACAGATTCAGATGTTCTGTTGCACAGTAGGGTGACTAGTTAAAAATAATGTAAATTTCAAATTAGGTGGATGACAGGATTTTCAATGTTTGACCACAAAGAAATGATGTTTGAGATGATGAGTAGGCTAACTTACTCTGATCACAATACATGCATGAGTCTGTACGTGTGTGTGCATGTTCATATGTGTGTGGGCACATGTATATGCAAGTATTTGTGGAGGCCATAGGTTGACATTGGGTGTCTTTGATCACTCTACTTTATTTGCAGAAGCAGGAGCTCTCTCTTAAACCCAGAGCTTTATAATTGGGCTAGTCTAGTTAGCCCATTTGCCCCACTGATGAGTCCCATCTCTACCTCCTGAACATTGGAACCACAGGCAGGCCCCCACACTTACCCAGCACGTACTTGGGTTCTGGACATAGCCAAACTGTGGTCTTCATACTCGCACAAAGAGCATATTCTCCACTAAGTGTGATGCACTTCAATCCATGCCACTCTCAGAGAAGAACAAGGAGATGACTTAGAATGGGTGTGCCAGGGCCTCCAGCCACTGCAGATAAACTCCAAATGCATGTGCTATTGTGCATCTTGCTTTATGTGGGTACTGGAGAATTGAACACAGATTGTTAGGCTTTGCAGGCAAGTGCCTTAACTGCTGAGCGATTTCTTCAGCCCTGAGATTTCTTTTTTTTTTTTTTTTTTTTTTTTTTTTTGAGGTAGGGTCTCACTCTAGCTCAGGCTGACCTGGAATTTACTATGTAGTCTCAGGCTGACCTCGAACTCATGGCAATTTTCCTATCTCTGCCTCTGGAGTGCTGGGTATTAAAGGCGTGTGCCACCACGTTGACCAGCCCTGAGATCTCTGATATAAAAGTATTATGTCAGAGATTTCTCCCCTTAGGAGCTCCTATCTAATCAGGCAGAAGTATAGACACAGAACTATATTAAGGAAGTTAATGTGTACGAATGGAAAGCAGATATCTTTAGAAAGATAACAAATTCTGTCTTTACTCCAGTAACAATTATTGTGTATGACATTTCATTGTGGAAGTCTTTCAGAAATTAAGTGCTGCTATAGTAGGGATTGGATTGGTTTCAGGTATCTTTGGAGATAGTTCTGCTTCCAAAGGATCCATTTGAATCTCTGAATCTCTCTCATCTGTCCATCCATTCCTCCTTCCTTCCCCTTCTCCTCTCCCCCCTTCTCTCGCTAGAATTAGAGGTGTGTACTTATACCACCATGTCGGCAACAATCTTTTAAAGTTGTCCATGGTAGGTAGAATCACTGTTTTATAGAATTGACTGTATCTTCTTTCACTCACAGAAAGTACTAGGAGGGGACAGTGCTACGAGAGCGTTGCAGAGTACTGCCACAGCATGTGCACCAGTGTCACATTATCGGACTGTTCAAAGTGTGGATTCAAGTGAAGAGAGTTTTTCTGATTCAGATGAAGATAGCTCTCTTTGGAAACGCAAACGGCAGAAATGTCTTAATCCTCCTAAACCGGAGCCCTTTCAGTTTGGCCAGAGCATTCCGAAACCGGCTGTTGCTGGAGGAAAGAAAGTGAACAATATATGGGGTGCTGTGCTGCAGGAACAAAATCAAGATGCAGTGGCCACTGAGCTTGGCATCTTGGGAATGGAGGGCAATATTGACAAAAGCAGACAATCCGAGACCTACAACTATCTGCTTGCCAAGAAACTTAAGAGGGAATATCAAGAGAGTACAAAAGAATTAGACAAAGAGCTAGATGAATATATGCATGGTGACAAAAAAACACTGTCAAAGGAAGAAGCCAATGGGCAAGGGCATCTCAAACGGAAACGCCCTGTCAAAGACAGACTAGGGGACAGACTAGAAATGAACTATGAAGGCCGATATGAGATCACAGAGGAAGATTCTCAAGAGAAAGTGGCTGATGAAATTTCTTTCAGGTGAGTATGTAAATTTGACCTTCAAATGAGCTAGCACTTAACCACAGATCTTCTATTTATAGGAAATAGAACAGATGCCAAATACATTCCTTTGTGTGTGTACACGCACACGCATGTGTGCCTAGGTCTAATCTAGCCCAGGCTAACCTAGGCTAACTCTGTAGCTCAGGTTGCCCATGAACTCAGGGCTATCCTCCTACCTTAACCTCTTAGTGTTAGGATTACAGGAGTGAGCCACCATACGCTGCTCCTTTTTTATTTATTTTGAGAGAGAGAGAAATAGAGAGTGGGCACACCTTTAGCCACTGCAAACAAACTCCAGATTCATGTGCCACCTTGTGCATTTGGCTTTATGTGGGTACTGGGAATCAGACCTGGGCCTTTAGGTTTTGCAGGCAAGCACCTTAACCACTGAGTCATCTCTTCAACTCCAAGATTTATTTTTTTAATTTAAGGAATTAACATGGGACTTCCTTTTTTTGTCTTTCTGAAGGTAACTAAGTATCATTTACATACGATAATAGTCAACCATTTTCCTTTTTATTTTATTTATTTATTTATTATTATTATTATTATTATTATTATTATTATTATTATTATTATTTTTGGTTTTGCAAGGTAGGGTCTCACTCTGGTCCAGGCTGACCTGGAATTAACTATGTAGTCTCAGGGTAGCCTCGAACTCTCAGTGATCCTTCTACCTCTGCCTCCCGAGTGCTGGAATTAAAGCCTTGCGCCACCACGCCCAGCTTTTATTTTCATTTTTCTGAGGCAGGGGCTCATCCTACTTCTTCAGGCTGACTTGGAACTCAGTCTACCACTCCAGGCTGACTTAAAACTCATAGTGACCTTCCCTCCTACCTCTACTGTGATTAAAGATGTGGGCCACCATGCCCTGCTCACTTTTACTTTTTACTTTTTTGTTTGTTTGTTTGTTTTTTGGTTTTTCAAGGTAGGGTTTCACTCTAGCGTAGGCTGACCTGGAATTCACTGTGTAGTCTCAGGGTGGTCTTAAACTCAAGGCAATCCTTCTACCTCTGCCTCTCAAGTGCTGGGATTAAAGGTATGTGCCACCACACTCAGCAGCTTTTTTTTCCTTTTTTTTTGAGGCAAGCCCAACAGACTGGCTTTTTTTTTTTTTTTTTTTTTTTTTTTAATATATGAGTTGGGGGGGTGGGGGGGTGGAGAATTGGCACGGCAGGGCCTCCAGCCACTGTCATTGAACTCCGGTCATGTGTGACACCTTGTGTGCATGTGTGACCTTATTCACTTGCATCACCTTGTGCATCTAGCTTACATGGGATCTGGAGAGTCGAACATGGGTCATGGGATCAGGCAAGCACCTTAACATAAGGCATGTCCTTTGGCTTTTTTCCAGGCATAAGATTTTAGCACCTTAACTGAAACTAAGGCATGTGAGAAAACATTTCACTGAGACTTTTGATTTCATGTATGCTAGTACCATCCATTTTCCTGTAAATGACAAAATCTTTATGCTGAAAAAAACAATCTAGTAAGTATACCACATTTTCTTTTTTATTTATTTTTTATTTATTTTTATTTTTATTTTTTTGTTTAAACATTTCTCTGAGAGAGAAAGAGGCAGATAGAGAGAATTGATTTAGGACTATCTCTAGTACCATCCATTTTCCTGTAAATGACAAAACTTCTTCTTTATGGCTGAAAAAAATTCCATTGTGTAAGTATACCACATTTTCTTTAATCCATTTCTGCTATTGGGCACCTGGCTTGGTTCTATAAATGAGCTATAGATATTCATTCATTTTCAATTATTGATTGTTTAAAATATTTTTAAAAATTTATTGACAATTCCCATAATTATAGATAATTTTAAAGTCTGAGGCTTTTAAAAAAGATTTTATTTTTATTTATTTATTTGAGACAGAGAGAGGGGGAGAGAATGAGAATGGGCGCACCAGGACCTCTAGCCACAGCAAACAAACTCCAGCTGCATGCGCCACCATGTGCATCTGGCTTACATGGGACCTACAGAATTGAACCAGGGTCCTTAAGCTTTGCAGGCATGTGCCTTAACTGCTAAGCCATCTCTCCAGCCCAAATCTGAGGCTTTTATTAACTCATACACAATTACTTGTCTTCTAGTTTGTTGAAGCAGTATGTCAGACAACACTTGCCACAATAATGTCGTCAAAGTAGCTGGTCATAAAAACCCCAGCCCCACACTCATCAGAAGGACACTCAGCGAAGGCGACTAATTTTACCATTTTCATCCACCTTATAATATTTCAGGACAGCCAACTTAACCTTCTTTCTCTTGTGCTTAGTTTTCTTGGGAGTGGTATAAGACTTCCTCTTCCTTTTTTAGCACCACCACGAAGTCTCAGCACAAGATGAAGGGTAGATTCCCTTATGGTGTTTTTTTCTAAGGGGTGTATAGCGCGAGGTAGGTGTGGTGTGGGTGGGTGGTGTATGCACTTGTGTGTACAGATGTGGTGCCCTGTGCATGCTTGGAGGCCAGAGGAGACATCCAGTGCCCCCCTCCATTGCTCCTCTGCTTGGCTCCTTGAGGTGTAGTCTCTTTAGTGATTCTGGAGCTTTTGGTGGTTTAAGCCCCAGCAATTTTCCTGTCTCTCCTCCCAGCAGAAACGTGATCTAATTGTGTGTGAGCACTCCCAGATACTTGGTTCTGGGAATCAGGCCCCCTCTGGCCCTCATGCTTGCTTGTGTGGGAAGTGCTCTTAACCACTGAGCCATCTCTCCAGCCCCTTCCTATGTTTTTGTTTTTTGTTTTGGTTTTAGTTTCAGTTTTTACTTTTATTTGTTTGCAAGCAGAGACAGATAGAGATAGAAGAGAGACAAAGAGAATGGGCACTCCAGAGTGTCTAGCCACTGCAAAGAAACTCCAGATGCATGTGCCCCTTGTGCATCTGGCTTACGTGGGTCCTGGGGAATCGAACCTGGGTCCTTTGGCTTTGCAGGCAAACACCTTAACTGCTAAGCCATCTCTCCACCCTTTCCTATGTTTCCTCCTCCTTCTGCCTCCCTAGTGCTGGGTTTAAAGATGTTCACCACCTTGCCCTGTGTTTTTAATCTCTGAATAAGGTGAAAATAAGTGTCTGATTCAAGACATTGTTGAAAGAATTGTAGGTAAGGTCCTTTGGATGGTGGCTATTGTAATCGTAATAAACAGTTTATAAACAATAGAAAGCTAATTTTTAGATATAACTGAAATCAGATTTTGTTTTACAGGAATATACTTGGCTCTTTTGCATTTAGGCTTGGCTTCATTCACCTTATTGCATGTGCATATGTATTTTGAGATCTGCATAATATGCCATAAGACTTGCAATGGAAATTTGGGGTTACTCTGTGACTGAAGATTAGGATGCTTACATGTCAGTGATTCCAAGGTTAATTACTAAAGATGGGATTTTCATTTTAGTTGAGGACTACATTGGAGATATAAAGGTGAATTTTACTCTGTTCCTTCTTAGGTTACAGGAACCAAAGAAAGATCTGATAGCCCGGGTAGTGAGGATAATTGGGAACAAAAAGGCAATTGAACTTCTAATGGAAACTGCGGAAGTTGAACAGAATGGTGGTCTTTTTATAATGGTAAGGCTGTTTCATTGTTTCTGGTTTTATATTGTTTATCATGTGCCCTTTTAACAAAATGAACTTGCCTCTCTGGACCTCTTCCACTTGGCACACACCTCACATTTGATAACAAGGTCTCACTGTGTACATACTCAGACTGTCCTCAAACTTGCTGTCCTGTTTTAAACTTCTGAGTGCTGAGATTATAAGCATGTGCTGCCATGCCCACCCAAAGTTAAAATTTTAAGACAACTGTCTGGAAGGACTTGAAAGCACAAATTTCAAGAATATGGGACTTAGAGTATAACTTTACTAGCTGAGATTTGATTCCTTAAGCACTCTGTCTTCTCAGGTATAAAATGAAAATTAATTCTGTTTTAAGGATTAGAGGAGCTATTTTGGTGCCTGAGCTTAATTATGGTGAAAAAAAGAGTGTTATGTTGGATAAATTTAATTCATGCTTTCTTTTTGTTTGTTTTTTTGAGGTAGGATCTCACTCTAGCCCACTTGCCCACAAGGGGGCGCACACATCTGGATTTCGTTCACAGCAGCTGAGAGACTGCTGGCGCGCCCATCTCTTATCTGTCTTCCTCTTTCTCTTTGTCTCCAAAAAAAAAAAAAGAGTTATGTGTAGCTGGAGAAATGGCTTACCAATTAAGGTACCTGCTGGCAAAGCCAAAGGACCCAGGTTTGATTCCCTAGTACCCACGTAAAGCCAGATGCACATGGTGGTGCAAGCATCTGGAGTTCATTTGCAGTGGCTGGAGGCCCTGGAGCACTGATTCTTTCCTTATCTATATGTCTTTATATCTGCCTCTTTTTCTTTCCCTCAAATAAATAAAATATTTTTTCACTTACAAGTTATTAATATATGATGTATCCATACAACTTTCTACTTTTAAAAAGAAGTTATCCAGTAGGGATTTTTGTTGTATGTTTACTATTCCAGTTACAACAAAACAGAGCCAGGTGTGGTAGCTCACACTTTTAATCCCAGTACTCAAGAGACTGAGGTAGGAGATTCATAGCTAGCCTGGGCTAGAGTGAGACCCTGCCTCACACCCCACCCACAATGAAAGCATATGTAGTAAAAGGTTATCTGTTTACATTCCCATCTTCTTAACTAGTCAGACTCCTTTCACAAACTTTGTTGTTGTTGTTGTTGTTTGGGTTTTTTTTTTTTTTTGTTTTTCAAGGTAGAATCCCACTCTAGCCCAGGCTGACCTGGAATTCACTCTGCATTCTCAGAGTGGCCTCGAATTCACAGCAATCCTCCTACCTCTGCCTCCCAAGTGCTGGGATTAAAGGCGTGCGCCACCATGCCCGGCTTGTTGTTTGTTTTTTTGAGGTAGGGTATCACTCTAGCTCAGGCTGACCTGGAATTCACTTTGTAGTCGCAGGGTGGCCTCAAACTCTGCAATACTCCTACCTCTGCCGCCTGAGTGCTGGGATTAAAGGCATGTGCCTTTCCCACAGACTTTTGTTTTGTTTTGTTTTGTTTTGTTTTGTTTTGTTTTGTTTTGTTTTTCTAGGTAGGGTTTTACTCTGGTCCAGGCTGACCTGGAATTAACTATGTAGTCTCTGGGTGGCCTTGAACTCACGGCAATCCTCCTACCTCGGCCTCCCAAGTGCTGGGATTAAAGGCGTGCGCCACCACGCCTGGCTCCCACAGACTTTTTAACAAATGGTAACATGCTATATACTATTTCTATACTTTTCTTTCATATATTAGATATATGTCTATATATGTATATATTTAATGTGTCAGTGTATAAAAGAGTCTCCTTAATCTTTTGGATTTTTTTTTCCTGAGACACTAGGGGTTAGAGATTGAACGTAGGGTTTTATGCTAAACATGCCCTCCACCACTGAGCTTACTGCCAGCCCCAACAGTTCTGTGTATGTGCATTTGCATGCACACGTGTACTGTGGTGTGTCGGGGGAGGGGTGTCAGAGGACAACTTTCAATTGTCAGTCCTTGCCTTTTGCCTTGTCTGAGGCAGGGTCTTGAGCTGTTCACCGGTCCATTCACCAGGCTAGCTGGCCCAGGGGATTCTCCTGTCACTACCTCTCTTTTTACTAAAGGCAAACTGGGACTACAGACACTTGCTGTAGCATCCAGCATTTTACATGGATGGTAGGGATCTGAACTTGGGTACTTAGGCTTCAGCAGCAAGCACTTTATTCACTAAGCCACCTCTCTAGCCCACAACAATTGATTTAAGTAGTGTCTTTAAACAGAAGCTTACATATGACAGTTTCATGCTGGTCCATTGACCAAAAAGTTGTCACCATAGGCTACACAGATCTAAATCTGTTATTCAAGGAGCAGTGTTTCAGTATTTGCTAGTTTGTTGTTTGTGGAAACTTTGTAGACTATAATTACAATGTGTATCTTATGTTTATGGGCATTTCATCTGATTCATTTGAAAACATATCATGGTGCGAGACATGAGGTATGAATCTTAATATTTCCCTAAATGGGTACTTAGTAGCTCTAACACTAATTACTAAATAGTTCATTTTATCTTTTCTGATTTGAGATTGGTATTGTCATAGATTAAATTTTTATATTTATTTGGTTTTATTTCTAGATATTTTATTATCCATTAATCACTCGAGTTTTCTTTCATTACCAGGCACCATCAGGAAGTCATTTTAAGTCATTCATAGAAGCCTGTGGACCCTGTTATGTAGCTCAGTGTTAGAACACTTTCCAAGCCCTGGCTTCAGCCCTTAGCACTACTGTTTCATAAACTATTCACAAATAGTTTATGACAATGACTGTAGTTTTCATTTTTTTATTCCTTTTTGTAGAATGGTAGTCGAAGAAGAACACCAGGTGGAGTTTTCCTGAATCTCTTGAAAAACACTCCTAGTATCAGTGAAGAACAAATTAAGGTAATGACATGCCCTTGACTTTTTTTCCTGATATTTATTTATTTATCTATTTATTTGAGATGGGGGGGATGATGCACCAGGGTCTCTTAGTCACTGGAAACAAACTCCAGACGCATGCACCACCGTGTGCGTCTGGCTTATGTGGGATCTGGAGAATCAAACCTGGGTCCTGTGGCTTTACAGGCATGCACCTTGAGGGCTAAGCCATCTCTCCAGCCCATGTCCTTGACTTTTAAAGATGCATCATAAAACCGGGCGTGGTAGTGTCTACCTATAATCCTAACACTCAAAAGACCTGATCTGCATAGCACATGCCAAGACAGCCAGGGCTATATAGCAAGACTCTCAAAAAAAAATAAATAAATAAATAAAATAAAAAATAATAATAAATAAATAAAAAGAGACATCATAATTGACATCCACTCAGCCCAAATGTGTTCATTTTTTTCCTGTTTCCATTATCTGTGCAGTGAACCAGTTTTATTATTGTGTTATATGCAAAACCTGTGCCTTTTGTAAAGCCTTGCTTCACCTTTTTCTCTGTCAGAGCCAAGATCAAGGTTTATCTTTAGGATAGTTTGTCTTGGTCTCTGCATGTAATAATGTTTTGTATCCTTCTGAACCTTTTTTTTTTTGGTTCTTCTAGGTAGGGTCTCACTGTAGCTCAGGCTGACCTGGAATTCACTATGAGTCTCAGGGTGGCCTTGAACTCATGGCAATCCTCCTACCTCTGCCTCTCAAGTGCTGGGATTAAAGGCATGTACCATCATACCCTGCTTAAATCCTAGTTATTATAACAAGCATCTCCCAATGACTAGTATGCTATTTAGCCACCACAACCATTTTTCTCTCAAGAGATAAAAACAATTTCATGCCGGGCGTTGTGGCGCACGCCTTTAATCCCAGCACTCAGGAGTCAGAGGTAGGAGGATTGCCGTGAGTGCAAGGCCACCCTGAGATTACATAGTGAATTCCAGGTCAGCCTGGACCAAAGTGAGACCCTGCCTCACAAAACCAAAAAAAAAAAAAAAACGATTTCATTACGTTATCCACTATTTGGATCTTACTTCATTTTTGTGAATTGTCTTGAGACTTTATTTTATCCACTCCAAAAAAAAGCTAGCTCCAGGTTTAGTGAGAGACTCTCAAGTAAGACAGAAGAAAGAGTGACAGAGGAGGATATCCTACATCTTCCTCTGTCCTTGGTGTGTTTGCATGTATATGCACACATGTGCATGCATGCACAAAAACTACACCTACGCAAAAAATATGCATTCTTGGGTTTTTGTTATTCAGGGCTCGAGAGACAGTTCAACTGTTAAAAGGTACTTGCTTGCAAAGCCTGCCAACCAAGTTCCAACTCCCCAGCACCCATGTAAAGCCAGATGTAAAAAGTAGCACTTGGGCTGGGGAGATTGCTCAGTGGTTAAGGCATTTGCCTGCAATGCCTGACAGCCTGGGTTCAATTCCCCAGTACCCATGCAGGGCCAGATATGCAGAGTGGCACATGCGTCTGGAGTTCAGTGGCTGGAGGCCCTGGCATGCCCATTCTCTCTGTCTCTCTCTCTCTCTCTCTCTCTCTTCTTTCTTCTTCTGCCTCTCTTTGCTTGCAAATAAATAAGATATACAAAAATTTTTTTAAGTGGCACATGCATCTAGAGTTTGTTATGGCAAGAGACCCTGGTATGCCCACCCACAAGCACAAATACATGAATAAAAAGATTTTAAAATAAGAAAACAGATATGTGCAGAAACTACCATGATGTGATGAAAAGGACTAAATTCAAAACCATGATTAGATCGCTTGATCTCAGACACAATGTTCTTGTCTATACAGAGGGGACTTTAATATACATACATAAATACAGTACTACCTATTTAATGGAGCTACAAAAGGATTAAATAAAGTGATAGTGAGAAAAGCTCTACTTTTTTATTGATAGGGTTTTGCATATGTGCCCTATTTCTCCACCCCAAGCAAGCCTGCCACTTTTTTTTGGGTTTTTGTTTTGTTTGTTTTGTTTTGTTTTAGTTCTCCAAAGTAGAGTTTTGCTCTAGCCTAGGCTGATCTGGAATTTACTATGTAGTCTCAGGGTGACCTTGAACTCACAGCAATTCTCTTACCTCTGCCTCCTAAGTGCTGGGATTAAAGGCGTGTGCCACCGCTCCCAGCAATATTTGCTTTTTGAGGTAGGGTCTCACTCTAGCCCAGGCTGACCTGGAACTCAATTTGTAGTTCCAGCTGACCTGGAACTCAATTTGTAGTTCCAGGCTGGCCTTGAATTCACAGCAATCAATCAATAATCAATATTTAAAAATATTTGGGGGGGGAAGGGAAGGGAAATATCAGGTGGTTTTTTTGTATGTAAGTATAAAAATTGTCAATAAAAATAATTAAAAAATATATTTAAAAATATTTTTTAATTTTTTAATTTGCAAGTAACATATTCTTATTCACAAATTAAAGCATGACTTAGTTCTTGGCTTAGATAATACACAGTTAAAATGACATATCAAAGTTAGTTGATCTTTATTTCAAAGACTTTCTGTTTTGTTGTGTGACCACCTGTATTTTATTTAAATTCTAAACAGCCAAGAAAACTAAGATTTGATGTGTTGGATAGATAGAATAGGCATGGGCTCTGACCTAACAGATGGAGTTTGAATATAGCAGTAGAACTATACTTAATATCCAGGTCTGTGTCCTTATAATGAGGTGAATACTGTTTTGTGTGTGAAGAATACATATAATGATTATAAAATGCTTGCCTTATAAACTATTAATGAATAGTAGAATTTTTGTGTATGTTTCTTTTAGCCAAAGTTGCTGTTTTTTATTATAGGACATTTTCTACATTGAAAATCAAAAGGAATATGAAAATAAAAAAGCTGCTAGAAAGAGAAGAACACAGCTATTGGGGAAAAAAATGAAGCAAGCCATTAAAAGTCTGAATTTTCAAGAGGAGGATGATACATCACGAGAGACTTTTGCAAGTGACACAAATGAGGCCCTGGCCTCTTTGGATGAATCACAGGAAGGACATGGGGAAGCCAAGTTGGACATAGAGGAAGCCATTGAGGTTGATCATGCTCAAGATTTGGACATTTTTTAAGTACATTTTGAGGAATAAACTTTCCTAAAATAACATTGTAACTATTTCTACTGAAGTTGCTTTACTTTGCACTGAATGTGGAGAAAGAAGAGCTGTTTCTTCTAAGTAAAAAGCAATGTGTGTGGGAAGATGAATGCATATAGAAAGATTAAAAGATGGCTCATGTCTGACAAGTAGATAGCATAGGATTTAATTTCTCGGTCGTTGCATGTGCTGATTATTGTAAGTAGTGCTAGTTGATAATCATTGTCTGCCAGTTCATTATAACATGCCATTCAAAAGTTGGTTTTTTTTTTTTTCTGATTTATCTTTGTGGTTAACTATGCTTTGGTTTAAAAACATTCCATTAAAAGATCTTACTAGGATACATACATTGTTAAACTGTTACAAATGTATTCTGTGTGTGTGTGTAAGAACTTTTGTGCTGTTTTAAAATTTTATATTTATTTTTATTTTTATTTTTTTCTGAGGTAGGGTCTCTAGCCCAGGCTGTCCTGGAATTCACTATGTAGTCTCAAGGTGGCCTTGAATTCACAATGATCCTCCTACCTCTGCCTCTTGAGTGCTGGGATTAAATGTATGTGCCACTATGCCCGGCTGTGCTTTATTTATTTATTTATTTATTTATTTATTTATTTATTTATTTATTTATTTATTTATTGGTTTTTTTGAGGTAGGGTCTCACTCTAGCCCAGGCAGACCTGGAATCCACTATGTAGTCTCAGTGTGGCCTTGAACTCACAGCAATCCTCCTTCCTCTGCCTCCCAAGTACTGCAGGTCTGTCTTTATAGTCTGGGCTAGCTTTGAACTCTGTCCTCCTACCTGTTCAGTTCTGAAACCATTCCCTGTTACTTGTTTGCAATTTTATTTTATTTTTCATTTTATTTTATTTATGAGAGACAGAGAGAGGGAGAGAGAGAGAGAGAATGGGTGCACCAGGGCCTCTATCCACTACAAACAAACTCCAGACACATGTGCTACCATGTGCATCTGGCTTACGTGGGATCTGGAAAACTGAATCTGGGTTCGCAGTCAAGCACCTTAACTGCTAAACCATCTCTTCAGCCCTTGTTTGCAGTTTTAAAGATAGGAATTATAATCAAGTTTATACTGAAAGTTCTTCACACTTGTTTGTTGAAAAGCACATAAATATCAAAGCTTTTCAAAGAAGTGTTAATTCTTAACTTTTTGATTTACTAACTTAGTCATGTACTATAGTAAACATTGAATGTATCATAGTGGATATATTCTTGTTTTATTAGTTACTTTTTTTTTTTTTTTTTTGGCTTTTTTGAGGTAGGGTCTCACTCTGGCTCAGGCTGACCTGGAATTCACTCTAGTCTCAGGGTGGCCTCGAACTCTCGGCGATCCTCCTACCTCTGCCTCCCGGGTGCTGGGATTAAAGGCGTGCGCCACCACGCCTGGCTTAGTTACTTTTTTTATTGACAATTTCCTTAATTGTAGAAAATATCCCATGGTAATTCCCTCCCTCCCCCCACTTTCCCCTTTGAAACTTCACTCTCCATCATATGCCCTCCCCCTCTCAATCACTCTCTCTTTTATTTTGATGTCATGATCTTTTCCTCCTATTATAAGGTCTTGTGTAGGTAGTGTCAGGCACTGCAAGGTCATGGATATCCAGGCCATTTTGTGTCTCGAGGAGCATGTTGTAAGGAGTCCTACCCTTCCTTTGGTTCTTACATTCTTTCCGCCCCCTTTTCTGCAATGGACACTGAGCCTTGGAAGGTGTGTTAGAGATATTTCAGTGCTGAGCACTCCTCTGTCCCTTCTCAGCACCATGGTGCCTTCTGAGTTACCCCAAGGTCACCACCATCTGAAAAGAGAAGCTTCTCTAACCAAAAGTGAGAGCAGTATTAATATATGGGTGTGGACATTAAGAGAAATGCTTACTGGGCAGTTTGGTGAGCATAGTATATACATTTAGCCAGACACTAGCAGATGTTACACACCTAGAACTCATGACTACCCCAGTCCAATTGGAGAGCAGTTGGTTTTCCCTATAACAGACATACCACTATTGCATCTGTTGGCTCATTTGGCCTGGCTAGCTAAATTTAAAGCTTGCAGTGTCCACTGTTGAGTATCTTCACTAGTGTTTTCTCTCTTCCATTGAACTGCCTAGCTTTCTGTCAACTAGCCCACATGGAGGAGGCTTTCAGCTCAGCTCCAGCAGAATGTCTCAGTGACCTTGCTGCCCAAGTATGTGGAGTCTTCAGCAATAGGGTCTTACCATCTATTCCTGGTGGCAAACCAAGGGCTTCGGCAATGGCCTATAATGTTTTGGGGGTATCAGTGACCTCCCTGGCCAACAAGTCACTGGAAGGTATCCCATCCCTGGCACTGAAAATTTTCTAGTAATCTATTGCTTCTGAGTGTTCCATTGTCCAGAAAAGTAGGTTTTCATATGACTTACTTATATCTTAGATTTTGATTAGCCCTGCCTCCACCTTTCCTTTACTCAATCTCTTCCCCTGATCTCACTTAGGCCTTTTCACCCCTATTAATCTGTTGTTCTACTTGCATATATATAATACCATCCTATAGAGTACCCACCCATCTATTCCCTTCATATCCCCTTGCTTGCTTACTGGCTTCTGCTACTGAGTTTTATTCCTACTCACATAGGAGTCCAATCATTTGTAGCTAGGATCTACAAATGAGAGAGAACGTGCGACATTTGGCTTTCTGGGTCTGGGCCTGGGTTACCTCACTAAGCATAATCCTTTCCAGAGCCATCCATTTTCCAGAAATTTTCATAACTTCATTTTTCTTTACTGAGTAGAACTCCATTGTGTAAATGTGCCACATCTTCATTATCCCATAATGGATGTATTCTAAATTGTCATTGGAAGCCTGGCTGACACTATTACCTTATGTTAAGGAAGTTAGATATTTAAAATTTTACGTCTGCATAAACTTTCAAGGTTTTCAAAGCCTTTTTTTAAGCTTTGAGAGGTTTTATTAGATTATGGATATAGTTTAAGGAAGGGAGGCAAAACTATACAGCAGGAAGGGGTTTCTGGAAATGGAAAAGTTCTCAAACCATTCACTTTTTTAAAAATTTAGGGATAGAGATGGCTTAGCTGTTAAGGCACTTGCTTGCAAGGCCAAAGGACCCAGGTTCGATTTCCCAGAACCCATGTAAGCCAGATGCACATGGTGGTACATGTATCTGGAATTCGTTTTTGCAGTGTGCCCATTCTCTCCCTATCTACCTCTTTCTTTCTCTCTCAAGTAAACACATATTTTTTAAAAATGTATTTGCAAGAAGAGTGAGAGAATGGGCATTTCAGGGCCTCCTGTGGCATCTGACCCTGCACGGGTACTGGAGAATCAAACGCAGGCTATCAGGCTCCCGAAGCAAGCCATCTCTCCAGCCAGATTACTCACTTTTTTTTTCAAGGTAGGGTCTTACTTTAGCCCTGGCTGACCTGGATCTCACTTTAGTCTCAGGCTAACCTTGAACTCACCAAGATCCTCCTACCTCTGCATTCCAAGTGCTGGGATTAAAGGCATGCGCCACTATGCCCAGCTTCCAAATTACCATGTTTATCAAAGGAAAAAGTAAAAATAGTTAATATGTTCTAAGAGTTAATACTAGTTTACAAAATTGCTTATGTAGAAATTTGCTTAATAAGCACAAATTTTGTGTGTTAAACAATAGTATATTATTATAAACTGTTCTTTACATGAAATATTCTAGTAGTCCTTAAAAATGTAGTAACTGGGACTGGAGAGATGCTTAGTGGTTAAGGTGCTTGCTGGTAAAGTCCAAAGGACCCTGGTTTAGTTCCCCCATGTCCAATGAAAAGCCAGATGCACAAAGTGGCACATGCATCTGGAGTTCCTTTGGAGTGGCTAGAGGCCCTGGTGTGCCCATTCTCTCTCTGCCTCTTTTTCTCAAATAAATAAATAATTTTTTTTAATGTAGCTGGGTGTGGTGGCTTGGGAGGCCATGGTAGGAGGGTTGCTGTGAGTTTGAGGCCACCCTGAGACTACACTGAATTCCAGGTCAATCTGGGCTAGAGCAAGACCTTTCCTCGAACAAAACAAAACGACAAAAAATATGAGCTAGAGAGATGGCTTAGCAGTGAAGCACTTGCCTGTGAACCCTAAGGACCCAGTTTTGATTTTCCCAGTACCCACATAAGTACCACATGCACAAGGTAGTGAATGTACCTGGAATTCATTTGCAGCAGCTGGAAGCCCTGGCACAACCATTCTCTCCCTCCCCCGCCTCTCAAATTATCTGCCTCTTTCAAATAATTTTTTTCTTTTCTTTTTTTTTAATTTTTATTTATTTATTTGCAACCATAGAGAGAGAAGAGAGGCAGACAGAGAGGGAGAATGGGCATGCCAGGGCCTCTAGCCACTGCAAACGAACTCCAGATGCATGTGCCCCTTGTGCATCTCGCTTACATGGGTCCTGGAGAATCAAACCGGGATCCTTTGGCTTTGCAAGCAAACACCTTAACCACTAAGCCATTTCTCCAGCCCTCAAATAATTTTTTTAATGTAGTCACTAAAATTGGATTTAAAAGGGAAGTGGGTGGTGGATACTGGTTGCTTTTTATATATAAATAATGCAAAAATAAAATTGGATTTTTGGCAGTAAATGAATTTCAGGCACTTCATCTATTTGGTTCTGGGACTTGAATTCAGGGCTTCTTGTATTCAAATTATGTGCTGAATCCACTGGGCTACACAGTGAGCCTGAGTTTTTCTTTTCTTTTCTTTCTTTCTTTCTTTTTTTTTTTTTTTTTTTTTTGGCGGTGGGGGGTGTGTTGAGGTGGGGTCTTGCTTTAGCCCAGGCCAATGTGGAATTCACTATGTAGTCTCAGGCTGGCCTTGAACTCACAGTGATTCTCCTACTTCTGCCTCCCAAGTGCTGGGATTAAAGGTTTGCACCACCATGCCTAGCCTCAACTTTTTAAAATCTAAAATATTTCTTTCATAAAATCGCTATAACAAAAGAAAGATTTTTTTTTTTTGAGGTAGAGTCTCGCCTGACGTGGAATTCACTATATCATCTTAGGGTGGCCTTGAACTCATGACAATCTTCCTACCTTGGCTGAATGCTGGGATTAAAGGCATGCACCACCACATCTGGCAAGAAAAATATTTTAAATAGTTAAATGGATATTGTGCCTTCCCTGTTGCTTGTCTTGCCCTATATGAGATACAGAAGCTGAGGTAGGAGGATTGCCATGAGTTCAAGGCCACCCTGTGCTTCAAAGCAATTTCCAGATCACCCTTACATAGAATGAGAACCTGCTTCAAAACTAAAAGAAGTAGTAGGAATAGTCATTCCGAATAATTAAGTAACACATGTTTGTGTTAATTTTTGTACTTTCCTTTTTTTTTTTCCCCTGAGGTAGGATCTTGCTTTAGCCCAAGTTGACCTGGAATTCACTTTAGTCTTAGGGTAGCCTCAAACTCATGGTGATCCTCCTACCTCTGCCTCCTGAGTGCTGGGATTAAAGGCGTGCGCCACCACGCCTGTCTAATTTTTGTATTTTCTTGTTGCTGGGATACAACACCTAACCAGAAGCAGTTTATGGAAGGAAAGAATTTATTTCCAGCTTAGAGTTTTGAAGGGAACTTTAATCATGGTAGAGAAAGCATGGTGGGAGCCCACATCCAGGCATTGTATTTTTTTTAATTAGTTATGTACACACACAGTGTGTAAACAGCTCATGTTGGTACCATCTTTACCCTCATCCCTGTCCTCCCCACTCCAAAGGGACCCTCCTCATTGGGGATGCCAGTTATCCCCATGGAGATCGTGTTGTGCATTGTTGGGGTAACTATCAGTTATTGGAAAGAGACAATGTCTCTGTGCATTAATGTCCCAACTTGTGGCTCTAACAATCTTTCTGCCCCCACTTCCACGAATTTCCCTGAGCCATGTTGGGTTTGTTTTAGGTCTACTTCGGTGATGAGGTCTTGGGAGCCTCTGTGTCTCTGGATCTCTGCTTTAGTAGGAGTTGAGTGTTCTCTGTGTCTATCTCCTTCACCCTTGTGCTGGTACCAGGTTCACGAAGAAAGCAGCACTCTTGCTCATCTCCCCAATTACTGTATGGTTTCAGGCATTGCATCTTTCTATCAGCAGGAAGGAATCAGAATGAGCTGGGTGTAGCAAGTGGGGCTGGGCTATGACATCCCTTGACACTTCCCAAAAGGTCCACAGCCTTCCCAAACAGTGCCACCATCTGGGAATGGGAATTAAGTATTTAAACACTTGAGGCTATGGGGGACATTTCACATTCACCTCAGTACTGCTTTTGTACTGAAAGTTTGGTTTGGTTTGAAAGGGTGCTAATGCCTGAGGTTACATGATCTTCATTAGGGTTGCTCCTTTGGGGCTGGAGAGATGGCTCAGTTAAGGCATTTGCCTGCAAAGCCTAATGACCCAGGCTCGATTTCCCAATGCACATGTAAAGCCAGATGCTCAAAATGATGCATCTGGAGTTCATTTGTAGTGGCTAGATTTCCTACATGCCCATTCTCCCTCTTTTTCTCCCTCTCACTCCTTTTCTCTCTCCTCTGTCTGCTTACAAATAAAAAAAATACACACATTATATATATATTTTGTTTTTCGAGGTAGGGTCTCACTTTAGTCCAGGCTGACCTGGAATTCACTATGTAGTCTCAGGGCGGCCCTGAACTCATTGGCACTCCTCCTATTTCTGCCTCCTGAGTGCTGGGATTAAAGGCGTACTCCACCCCACCTGGCTAAATAAAATATTTTTTAAAAAAAGATTGTCCCTTTTGCCCAATCTATCAGTAGTTGTTTCTTTAACATTTGAAGGGTGGTTTATATCTGTAATCTAAGACAGGATTTTGGAGAGTTCAAAGCCAACCTGGGCTACAGAGTGAGACCTTGTGTGAAAAATACCAGACTGCACATTTCTAGTGTGTATTCATCCTATAAGAAACATTTCAGCAGGGCGTGGTGGCATACACCTTTAATCCCAGCACTCGGGAGGCAGAGGTAGGAGGATTGCCGTGAGTTCGAAGCCATGTTGAGACTACATAGTTAATTCCAGGTCAGCCTGGGCCAGAGTGAGACCCTACCTCGAAAAACAAAAACAAAACAAAAAAATTTCAATTTTCAAGGACCTTTATATATTTTATATATTGAGATTTTTTTTAACTTGGTTTTTTAAGGCAGGGTCTCACTGTAGCCCAGGTTGACCAGGAATTCACTATGTATAGTCTTAGGCTAGTTTTGAACTCAGGGTGATCCTCCTACCTCTGCCTCTCAAGTGGTGAGATTAAAAGTGTACCCCACCATGCCCAGTTCCCATTTTTCTTTGAAAGTTTCAGTGATTTTACTTTATATCTTTGAGATCGATTGATTTCATATGTTTTTTACATGAAGGGAATTTAAAACATGCACTGAAAATAGCTCTGAGCTTGGCACTCAGCAGCTAAGGGTTACTATAGAGTTAAGTGAACAATTGTTACATCAGTGGCAGCAGTTTCATCAGAATTAGACCAATGGGTTAGGTTCCAGATGAAAATTCTGCCACTGCCACCAGCTATGGCTTTGAAAAAGGGTCCTTCTCCTACCTTACCTAAACCGGACAATAGCTGCTCTGAGGAGAGTTTGATTATGCCTGCTAACAAGTGAGGTCTTAAGCGTTCTGGGTTGTTTGTTTTTTGTTGTGTGGGACTGGAGATGAAACCTAGAGCCTCCTGCCTGCTGGCCAGGGCTCTACCACTGAGCTTTTAAAATTGTATGTTGAGACTATCACCCTAGATTGCCCAGGCTGGGCTGGAATTCGGGGTTCCCCTGCCTCCCCCTTGCAAGTAGCTTGAATTTCAGACATGTAGTTGAGATTATAAGCAAGTAGCTGGGATTGTGGATGTGTACCACCACACTCAGATTCCTAGTCTTCTGTGCTGATTTATTCTTCAGTCTGGGAGTTTCCTGGATGAGGACAATAATGCTTCTCCTTAGCATTTGAACGGAAAACTTTATGTTCCAGAAACGTGTACTGGGAAAGCAAGTCTGATTTAAATAGAAACGTATAAATTTAGAAACCAAGTTACTTTTCCCTTCGTCACTTCCCTCCTCTCTTTCTCTGGCTACATATATCCTTTAGAGTGGATGAAGCATAGGCCAGAGGTAAGACATGGTACGCTGTATTCTCCCCTAAAACCAGCTTATATGGACATATGCTGTTGGAGGTACATATATATGGCCCTAACCTTAGTGATACGTGGGTAGGTGGCTTTGTTTTTAAGCAGAGTCTCACTATGCGGCCCTGGCTGGCCTTGAACTTGGCAGTCTTCTTGCTATACCTCCCAAGTGTTGGGACCCCAGGCGAATGCCACCACACACATCCAGCTCATTGTACGGAGGTTTAAACAGTTGGTGCTCTTCTAGGTGGGCCTCAATGGCACAGCTCTCTGTCCTGGTCCTAATCTCATGGACACAACTGCCTTCTTAGAATGATGCTAACACACACAACTGGTTAACTCAAAGTGTCTTTTCCTCTTGCTTTCCTGGTCTTCAGGTGTGAGGAGACTCATTTGCCACGGTTTTCGTTAAAGCAAGGGATGATCCCAACGTATTATGTTATGCCTTGGAAAGAGAACATGAAATTCAGGAATGTGAATCTGAAGGTATTGTCTCAAAAATAGTCATTAGTCGATAGAAACAGGTTTGAAAAGTCTATCTCATTTACTATGTCCTAAAACATATAGGTGCAAAAGCTATGTTATGGACTTTTTTTTGAGAGGGAGAAAGATGCAGAGAAAGAGAATGAGTGCCCTGGGCACACAGCTGCTGCAGACGAAGTCCAGATACACAGCCCCTTGTGCGCACATGTGGCGTTTGCGCTTGCATCACTGTGCACCTGCTTACACAGGACCTGCACATTTGAACATGAGTTCTTAGGCTTTGCAGGCAAGCACCTGAACTGCTAAGCCATCTCTCTGGCCCTTTTTTATTTTTTGCATGTGTACGCACATTGCGTGGGGGTGTGTATATGTATGAAAGCCAGAGATTGACAACAGGAGTCTTCCTCAATCATTCTGCATCATTTTTTATTATTATGTGTTGGAGGATATCTGTATATATGATGTGTGTATACATCTGGGTATATGATTTTTGAGCACAATACTATCCACCTCCATAAGCAATATATTTCTGCCCAAACTCTCTCTCTCTCTCTCTCTCTCCATATATATATATATATATATGGCAGAGAAGTAGGTTTCCACATGGCTTATTCATAAAACATATTTTTTTTTCTGTTTGGTTTTTCAAGGTAGGGTCTCGCTCTAGCCCAGGCTGACCTGGAATTTACTATGTAGTCTCAGGTTGGCCCCAAACTCACAGCAATCCTCCTACCTTGGCTTCCCAAGTGCTGGGATTAAAGGTGTATCACCACTACACCCAGCTATAAATCTTTTTTAAAAATATTTTTATTTATTTATTTTTATTGACAACTTCCATAATTGTAGACAATAACCCATGGTAATTTCCTTCCTCCTCCCACTTTCCCCTTTGAAACTCCACTCTCCATCATATCCCCTCCCTGTCTCAATTAGTCTCTCTTTTATTTTGGTGTCATCATCTTTTCCTCCTAGTATGATGGTCTTGTGTAGTTAGTGTCAGGCACTGTGAGGTCATGGATATCCAGGCCATTTTGTGTCTGGAGGAGCACGTTGTAAGGAGTCCTACTCTTTCTTTGGCTCTTACATTCTTTCTTCCCCCTCTTCTGCAATGGACCCTGAGCCTTGGAAGATGTGATAGAAACAATTCAGTGCTGAGCACTCCTCTGTCACTTCTTCTCAGCACCATGGTGCCTTCTGAGTCATCCCAAGGTCACCACCATCTGAAAAGAGAAGCTTCTCTAACCCAAAGTGAGAGTAGCATTAATATATGGGTATGAACATTAAGAGAAGTGCTTACTGGGCAGTTTGGTGAGCATAGTATATACATTTAGCCAGACACCAGCAGACATCCCTAGGGCTCATGACTACCCCTGCTGTAGGTTTTCAGTATCGGGAATATATTCCCTTGCATAGAGCGGGCCTCCAGTCCAATGAGAGAGCAGTTGGTTTCCCCTATAACAGACATGCCACTATTGCATCCATTGGCTCATTTGGCCTGGCTGGCCAAATTTAAGGCTTGCAGTGTCCACTGTTGAGTTTCTCCACTGGTGTTTTCCCTCTCTCCCATGGAACTGCATGCAGCATAGCTTTTTCCAGCTTTCTGTCAGCTGGTCAACATGGAGGAGGTTTTCATCTCAGCTCCAGCAGGATTTCTCAGTGACCTTGCAGCTTAAGTATGTGGGGTCTTCAGCAATAGGGTCTTACCATCTATCCCTGGTGGGAAACCAAGAGCCTCAGCAATGGCCTATAATGTTTTGGGGGTATCTGTGTCCTCCCTGGCCAACAACTCACTCTTAGGTATCCCATCCCTGGCACTGAAAATTTTTAGTAACAATCTATGGCTTCTGAGTGTTTCATTGTCCAAAAGGAAGTTTCCATATGACTTAGAATTTGATTAGCCCTCCCTCCACCTTTCCTTTACTCAATCTCTTCCCCTGACCTCATTTAGGCCTTTTCACCCCTATTAATCTGTTCTTCTACTTACATATATACAATACCATCCTATTAAGTCCCTCCACTTCCTTTCTATTCCCTTTATATCCCCTTTGTAGCTTACTGACCTCTGCTACTGAGTTAAATCTTAATTAAATAATTAAGCTTCCTCTCCTCTACCCCTTCCCTTATACCATCCACCCCCAATATTCTGCCTCTCTAGTTACATATCTACTATACCCTCTTCTTAAGTGCTCCCCTCTCTTCCCTCCCTCATAGTTCCTTTCTAGCTTCCTGGTCTTTACTAGTGACTTTTATTAACTTAATTTAATTTATTTATTTATTTGGTTTTTTGAGGTAGGGTCTCACTCTAGCCCAGGCTGACCCAGAATTCACTATGTAGTCTCAGGGTGGCCTTGAACTCACAGCAATCCTCCTGCCTCTGCCTCCCAAAGTGCTGGGATTAAAGGCGTGCACCTTTAAAGGTGGATTTTATTTTACTTTATTTTATTTATGTTTTAAAGATTTTATTTTTATTTATTTATTACAGTCAGAGAGAGAAGGAGAGAGAGAGAGAGAATGGGCATGCCAGGGCTTCTAGCCACTGCAAACGAACTCCAGATGCATGTTAACACCATGTGCATCTGGCTTACGTGGGACCTGGGGAATCGAACCTGGGTCCTTAGGCTTCACAGGCATGCACCTTAACCGCTAAGCCATCTCTCCATCCCTTTATTTTATTTTTTTTGAGGTAGGGTCTCACTCTAGCCCAGGCTGACCTGGAATCCACTATGTAGTCTCAGGGTGGCCTTGAACTCACAGTGATCCTCCTACCTCTGCCTCTTGAGTGCTGTTTTAAAACATTTTCCAAATAAGATTGACCATTTACTTGTGAAACAGAAAGTTATTATAATGTAAATAAAATGTCATTTGCTCTGAGATGATTATTTTATATGTATTTTTACATGATACTTTACAAACAACCTCCCCACTGGGTGTGATGGCACATGCCTTTAATATTTAATATTTAATATCTCAAATATTTTTTATTTTATTTTTAGAGAGAGAGAGGGAGAGAGAGACAGAGAGGCATATAGAGAGAGAACTGGTGTGCCAGGACCTCTAGCCACTGCAATCAAACTCCAGACACTTGTGCCACCTAGTGGGCATGTGTGACCTTGTGCTTGCCTCATGTTTGTGCATCTAGCTTACATGGGAGCTGAAGAGTAGAACATGGGTCTTTAGGCTTCCCAGGCAAGTGCCTTAACCACTAAGCCATCTCCCCAGCCCAAATAAAAAAATCTTTTGAGGGCTGGAAAGATGGCTCAGCAGTTAAGAGGCTTGCCTGCAAAGCTTAATTACCCAAGTTTGATTCCCCAGTAACCACGTGGTGCCATATGCACAAAGTGGAGCATATGTCTGGAGGCCCTGGCACACCTATTCTTTCCTTCTTCTCTCTGTCTCTCTCTGCTTGCAAATAAATGAATAAAAAATTTAAAAAAATTTAAATCTATGTTTAAAAATATTAGACAGAGCAGAGGAGAAATGGGTGAACCTGGAGTGAAAAGGAAGATTATTTAAGAACTGACACAGCCCTTATCCTCGCACGGCTCTTTCTTCCTTAGCTTATTATAGTGCTTTGCTCTCTGTAGACCAAAAAAAAAAATTAGCCAGGCGTGATGGCACACATCTTTAATCCCAGCACTCGGGAGGCAGAGGTAGAAGGATTGCCATGAGCTCAAAGCCATTCTGAGACTACATAGTGGATTCCAGGTCAGCCTGGCCTAGAGAGAGACCCTACTTCAAAAAAAAAAAAAAAGAAAAGAAAAGAAAAGAAAAGAAAGAAAGAAAGAAAGAAAAAAGAAAAGAAAAAATTATTTATTCAAGAGAGAGCAAGAAAGAAAAAGAGGCAAAGAGAGAGAGAGAGAATGGGTGTGCCAGGGTTTGTGGCCACTGCAAACCAACTCCAGATGTATGTGCCACCTTGTGTATCTGGCTTTACATGGGTTCTAGGGAATGGAACTCGGGTTTTTAGGCTTTGTGAGCGAATGTCTTAACCACTGAGCCATTTCTCTAGCCTAAAAAATCTTTTGAATATATTAAAGCATCTGGCTTTTCATTAGAGTTCACTAGAGGAGCAAAACAAATAGAATGAATAATATATTATACAGGGTTTTGTGGTTTTTGTTTTTCAAGGTAGGGTCTCACTGTAGCCCAGGCTGACCTGGAATTCACTATGTAGTCCCAGGCTGGCCTCGAACTCACAGTGATTCTCTTACCTCTGTCTTCCAAGTGCTGGTACTAAAGGTGTGTGCCACCACACCTGGCTATACAGAGTATTTATGAGATTGGTTTGCACAACACTGGCTTCACAGTCCCACAATGGCTATCTGAGCTGGAGGATCTGAGAACCCAGTAGCTGTTCAGTCCACAAGGCTGGAAGTCTTAACAGCCCCAATCTGGCACTGAAGGGCAATGGAAGACCAGGGAGAAAGAGCTGCTTCTTCCTGGACCTCTTTATTCCACCAGAAGGGCTGCTCACTCTAGGGAAATTTACGCTCTCAGTTACCTTCCTGAAAACACCATCATAGACCTGCTAAGAGGCACATATTTTACTAGACTCCTGACACAATCAAGTTGGCAAAAATAACTACAGGGCTGGCAAGATGGTTTGGTGTTTAAAGGTGCTCGCTTGAAAAGCTTTGTTGACCCAGGTTTGATTCCCCAGTACTCACGTAAAACCAAGTGCACAAAGCAGCTTATGCATCTCAATTCATAGGCAAGAGGTCCTGGTGTGCCTATGCTCACTCGCTCTCTCCCTCTCTGCTTGCAAATAAATAAATTATATACATAATTTTAAATTAACTACAGCTTTTTTCTTTTGTTTTTGTTTCGTCTTGGGTGCTGGGGATTGAACCTCCAAGGCTTCTTGCACGTCAAGCACACTCTCCCACCGAGTTACATCTCCAGTTAGACTTTTAGAGCTATAATTCATTATAACTTTTCAGGGATATTTTATTTGTGTAACTTAAAGTGCTCTCAACTTTTTTTTGTTTCTTGTGATTTTTATTTTTTATTTCGTTTTGTTTTGTTTTTCTAGGTAGGGCCTCACTGTAGCCCAGGCTGACCTGACCTGGAATTCATACACACACACACACACACACACACACACACACACACACACCCTTAAGCTAACAAAACAAAAATCTTGGGCTGGAGAAATGGCTTAATGGTTAAGGCATTTGCCTGTGAGGTCTAAGGACCCAGATTTGAGTCCCCAGAAACCCCATAAGCCAGATGCACATGGTGGTGCATACGTCTGGAATTCATTTTCAGTGACTTGAGGCCCTGGCATGCCAATTCTCTCCCTCTCTCTCTCTCTTATAAATAAATGAGAATAAGCCAGGCGTGGTGGCACACACCTTTAATCCCAGCACTCAGGAGGCAGAGGTACTGCCGTGAGGAGGATCACCGTGAGTTCAAGGCCACCCTGAGACTATAGTGAATTCCAGGTCAGCCTGGGCTAGAGCGAAACACTACCTCGAAAAACCAAAATAAATAAATAAGAATAAAATAAAAATCTTAACAAGCAAATGATGCCCAATGTGTGATACTAAGCAGTTTTTTGTTTTTTGTTTTTCTCTTAGCAAGCTAAAGCATGTGGGATTCATACGGGCCCTCTAGAAGATTCTCTGTTCTGGGGTAACAGTGAACGGCTTTGCCATGGGGAAAATCGTAAAGCTGTCCTGAACAAAGTCTCATCAGAAATAAAGATTGCAGACATGCCTTTACATTCGCCTCTCTCCAGATTCCAGAGCACGGTGATTTCCCATGGCTTCAGGAGGCGGCTTGTCTGATGACAGAAGAATAAAATGATGGGCTGAGCTGGGGATATAGCCTGGCACTTGCCTAGCATGCATGAGGCTCTGAATTTGAGCCCACTACTACTAAAAAAAATAAAGAATAAAATGACAGTTTTATTGCCTGTTTCTTCCTTCCCCACAGTCTCTGGTGTTTTTCCATTGTACATCTGTATTTCGCCTATGTGGTGGTTTGTTTCAGGTTCCTCCATAAGCTCATGTTCTGACTGCTAGGTCCATAGCTGGGGGCAGTTTGGGAGTTGGAACCTCCTTGAGGCAGTTGGAAGTGAGCCTATAGGTGTTATAGTCAGCTTCTCCTTGCCAGTGTTTGGCACACTCTCCTGCTGCTGTTGTCCACCTGATGTTTGTTGGCCAGGAGGTGATGTCCACCCTCTGCTCATGCTACATTTTCCCTGCCATCATGATCAAAGAGAAGTCTTGCAGTGCCGAAGGCAGAGTATAATAGACCATTCTGGTCAGAGTTGAGAGACCAAAATGCAGTAAGAACTAAGGACTATGCAGGCTTTGCTATGAGGGGAAGAAAGAGCTTTGTACAGACTGGGCTAGGAGAAGTTTATGTGAGAGGCTTACTGCATTCTTTCTGTGTTCTGAGAACTTGTGCAGGATTGCATTGTGTAGAAATGGACTGGTGTAGCATAAGGGTACGGCACAGAAAGAAATGAAAGGTTCAGGCTGGGGACAGTGCCCGTTCAGCTGCAATTATTTAAGAGATTATTACCATTGGGACTGGACCAGCTGTTCTGCATTGGGATAGCAGAAAGCTGACTCTTGAAAGCAAGTGGTCTGAATGCTGAAGGAGTGTCTTGCTCTTCAGAATTGGCCTTATCCCCCCCCCAGTGGATTAACAAATTTGGTAGCCCTCCTGGTACTGTGGGAGTATAACAAAATGCAGGAAAGAAAGGGTCATTGGTTTGAAACACAGTTTGTTTTTTAGAAATGGCTACTGTGTGTTGTGAAGCAGGCTTGTGGCCCTTGTGTGGAGGCCCAACAGAACCATGAGAATGAAGTGGACTTTGTAGTGGAGACCCTCGCCACAACTATGAGATGGCCGACAAGAAGAGCTGAGGGCTCAGGATAGGGTTTTCTCCTGGTTTTGAGCAGCCAAGCTGGAGGTGCAGAAGTAGAATTCCAGAGACTTCATCACTGCTTAGAGATATTAGACTTGGAGCCATGGAACTTGAAGTTTGCCCTGTTTATTTTAGATCTTGTATTGGCTCAGTATTTCCTTACTATGCACAATGCCATCCTTTGCAGTGTGCATGTTTGCTCTGTGCCATTATGTCTTTTCTGTTTTACAGGCCAACAGTTAAGACACCTTGGACTATGTGATGTTTGAACAATGTTAAAACTATGGGGACTTTCAAAGTTGGACTGAATGCATTGCATTTTACCTCATCGATGGTTGTCAGTTTACGGGGCCAGGGGTGGAATGTGGTGGTTTGATTCAGGTACCCTCCATGAACTCACGAATTTTGAATGCTTAGCTCCCAGCTGATGGCAGTTGGGAGGAGGAGTCTTGCTGGAGGAGAGGTGTGGTTGAGGGTGGGCTTACGGGTGTTATAGCCAGTTCCCCTTGCTAGGATCTGACTCACGCCCCTGCTGATGCTTGCCACCTGCTGTGGAAGGAGGTGATGCCCAGCCTCTGTTCTGCCATCTTTCCCCTGCCATCATGGAGCTTCCCTGTGAGACCATAAGCCAAAATAAACAACTACAACTACAAACTGATGTGTTTTTTTTTTTTTTTTTTTGGTTTTTCAAGGTAGGATCTCGCTCTAGCCTAGGCTGACCTTGAATTCACTCTGTATTCTCAGGGTGGCCTCTAACTCACGGAGATCCTCCTACCTCTGCCTCCCAAGTGCTGGGATTAAAGGCGTGCGCCACCACACCTGGTTTTTGCAGTGCCACATGTTAGGCAATCATTCTACCACAGAGCTACATCCCAGTCGAACTTACTGTCTTCTGATGTCATCTTGCTTTCAAACATTCTCACATTATGAAGTCATCTCTTATTAGCCCTCATCAGAGACTGAACCAATGGGTGTGCCTGATCCTGAACCTTCAGCTTTTAAAACTGTGAGCTCTAAAGATAGTGTGCTTGTCTTGTTCTTTTTTTTTCTTTCTTTCTTTCTTTCTTTCTTTCTTTCTTTCTTTCTTTCTTTCTTTTTCTTTCTTATTTCCTCCCTTCTCTCTGTCATTTTTTCCTTTTTCTTATTTCTCTCCTTCCCTTCCCACCCATTTGCTTAGTGCTAGAGATGAACTCCAGAAGGTTACTCATTCTAGGCTAATGATCTACCCCCAGCTTGAATTTTTCTTTATAAATTCATCTATCCTCAGGTATGTTGTCATAGTAACAAAAACAGAATAACTTAAGCTTTTGTGAGGTCTAACTCAGTGACAGGTTTATGATACCAACTTTTTCTGCTACAGTTTGAATATGAAATGTCCCCCAGAAGCTCATGTGTTGAACTCTTGATTTTCAACTGATGAAGCTACTTTGGGAGATTCTGAAAGGTTTAAGAGGCAGGGTCTCACATGCTTTTTTTTTGGTTTTCTGAGGTAGGGTCTTACTCTAGCTTAGGCTGACCTGGAATTCACTATGTAGTCTTAGGGTGGCCTTGAACTCATGGTGATCCTCCTACCTCAGTCTTCTAAGTGCTGGTATTAAAGGGATGTGCCACCATGCCCAGTCTCTCTTTTCTGCCCACCATGAAATGGAGAAACTTCCCCACACCTCTGACCACTATGATGTTCAGCCCAAGTATGTGGGATCATGCAATGTGGACTGAGCCTTCTGAAACCATAAGCCTAAATAAATCCTCTTTAGATTTAAATTGATCAAATATGTTGGTCAGTTTCATAAAAGTAATTAATGCACTATCCTACTTTTCTATAAAGTTCTGTGTTTACCAAGTTACTTTCCAGTGAGAAATTCTCTTTCTGACTGTTCTGTGCTTAATTTTACTTTTCTCCACATACATGCAAATTGCTACTGGTCAACTCCTTTGAATGTGAACCTTCTATATTATGGGTTAATTTGAGATTATAAATTTCCCCACAATAGGGCACAATATTATGATACATCTTAGTCCAGTGGAGTTGGTTGCAATGAGTATAAAATCCCTGGGATTTCAAAGTCAAAACTGCCAGGGGCCATACCCCCCACCAAGGTAGCGTCTCATTCTAGCCCAGGCTGACCTGGCACTCACTCTGTAGCCCCAGAATGCCCTCAATCTCACAACTATCTTCCAACCTTGGTCCCCCAAATGCTGGGATTAAAGGTGTGTGTCACCATGCCAAGCTTTATAGTTTTTATATATTGAGAATATTGGTAATCATTTTGACAATTACCAATTACTGTCTATCAGGCTGAGAGGGAAGGCTGGTAAAAAGGATGAACATTGGCTAGAAACTAGCTCTGCTGTGTGCATTCACCGGGCTCTGGCAAATAAGCGAACTCACAAAAGCATCCATCCAAGAATTCAGGGAAGGTATGCAGTAGATTGCTGAGGGACAAAGATGGGACTTACCCACCTTTGAATATAATAATGCACATGACCAGAAGACAATGTGTGAAGCCAGCACAACAAAACAGTTCCAGTACTACTGTTACTACTGCTGCTGCTGCTGCAGTATTTGTGCTTTCAAATAAGGTCTTATTCTATAGCTTGATTGGCCTAGAACTTCTATGGGGCCCAGGCTGGCCTTGAACTCACCATAAACCTACAGCCTCGGCCCCCCAATGCTGAGATACAGGGCAGTGCAAACACACATTTTGTCAGCAGAAGTTGTTCCTCGTGTGGAAAGTGTCTTCACTCTGTCCTGCTGTCACAGTTCCAACTCCTCTGAGGAACCCATTTTGTACTCTGTTTTCTCAACTTTTGCAAATTGTTATCTGCCCAATAGTTCCTCTTCTTGACCAGAAGAGGGCTCTATTGCATTGCTTGAATAATATTTTGAAATAAATTTGGGGGAGGGGTTGCCCATATTTAACAAAAGGAAAAGTTTTTCTTTAGCGACATCATCATATAATCTCTAGAAGAGATATTATGATATTATAGATTTTAAAAAATCACCAGTGCCTCTGTAACAAGCTCTTAAATTGAGTGTTTCATTAACACAGGTGAATTTTTACCCCTTTGCACTATTCTGTTTAGTACTGGACCCTTACTAATCCAGAGAAATTTTATCTGCTATGTAAAAATTTGAAAGTAGATAAAGAGTAACAAGGGGCAATACATTTAAACTGGAAAACAACTTTTCCAGGGATAAAGTAAAAACCATCAGTATAATACTTCAACTATACAAACCTGGAATCTGGAGGTGACCTAGTTTGAACTTTTTGGTTTTTTGTTTGTTTTTGTTTTTCGAGGTAGGGTCTCACCACTCTGGCCCAGGCTGACCTGGAATTAACTGTAGTCTCAGGGTGGCCTCGAACTCACAGCAATCCTCCTACCTCTGCCTCCCAAGTGCTGGGATTAAAGGTGTGCACCACCACACCCTGCTTGTTGTTATTTTTTTGAAGCAGAGTCTCACTCTAGCTATGGCTGACTTGGAATTCACTCTGTAATCCAGGCTCAACTCAAACTCACAGTGATTCTCTTACCTCAGCTTCCTGAGTGTGGGTGGTTTGAGTTTTACTTTCTGTGCAACTTAAAACAAGTACAATAGACCACATATCTTTCCTTCACTTTATCTGGAAAATGGAAATACTCATAGCTGATTCATATGAGTGACCATAGATGACAGAGAGTGGCTAGCATGACACTAGGTCATACATATTTTATACAAATATATAACGTATATTTAAAATGGTTCGGGGGGCTAGAGGATGGCTTAGCAGTTAAGGCACTTGCTTGCAAAGCCTAAGGACCCAGGTTTGATTCCCCAGAATCCACAGAAGCCAGATGTATGTGATGGCACATGTGTCTGGAGTTCATTTGCAGTGGTTAGACCCTGGCATGCCCATTCTCTCTCAAAAAAAGAAAGAAAGAAGAAAAAGAAAGAAAGAAAGAAAGAAAGAAAGAAAGAAAGAAAGAAGGAAGGAAGGAAGGAAGGAAGGAAGGAAGGAAGGAAGGAAGGAAGGAAGGAAGGGAAGGAAGGGAGGGAGGATAGGGAAGGAAGCCGGCCATGGTGGAACATGCCTTTAATCCCAGTACTCGGGAGGCAGAGGTAGGAGGATCACCATGAGTTCAAGACCACTCTGAGACTACAGAGTGAATTCCAGGTCAGCCTGAGCTAGAGTGAGACCCTACCTCGAACCATCCCCCCCAAAAAAAGGAAGGAAGGAAAAAGAAAGAAAGAAAGAAAGAAAGAAAGAAAGAAAGAAAGAAAGAAAGGAAGGAGGGAGGGAGGGAAGGAAGGAAGGAAGGAAGAAAGAAAGAAAGAAAGAAAGAAAGAAAGAAAGAAAGAAAGAAAGAAAGAAAGAAAGAAAGAAAGAAAGAAGGAAGGAAAGAAAGAAAGAAAAATTTTAAAATAGGGTTGGAGAGATGGTTTAGCAGTTAAGGCACTTGCCTGCAAAGCCAAAGAACCTAGGTTCGATTCTACAGGACCCATGCAAACCAGAAGCACAAGATGGTGCATTTGGCTGGAGTTCATTTGCAGCAACTGGAGGCCATGGCATGCCCATTCTCTCTCCCTCTCTCTCTCTCTCTCTCTCTCTCTCTGTGCCCCTCTCTTTCTTTCAAAAATAAATAAAAGAAAAAGAACGTAACACACACAAAAAAAAAAAAACCAAAATAAAATCAAATAAAAAGCAACCTTTTCCCTTCTTTTCTTGTTCATGTTTAATCCTTGTTTTAATTTTATTATTCTTTATTGTTTTTGACAATTTTATATGTGTATGTGATGTATTTTTTCAATCTTTTTAAAAATTTTATTTATTATTTTACTTTTTTTTTGAGGTAGGGTCTCACTCTAGCCCAGACTGACCTGGAATTCATTCTGTATTCTCAGGGTGCCCTTGAACTCATGGTGATCCTCCTACCTCTGCCTCCCGAGTGCTGGGATTAAAGGCGTGCACCACCACTCCCTGCTCAATCTTAAATATATATATGCAAGCAGAGAGATATAAGAGAGAAAGAGAGAAGAATAGGTGCACCAGGACCTCCAGCCACTTTGAGGACACCAGATGCATGAGCCACTTTGTACATCTGGCTTATGTGGGTACTGAGGAATCAAACCTAGGTCATTAGGCTTTGCAGGCAAGTACCTTAACCTCTGAATAATCTCTCCAGCCCTATTTTTAAAATTTCTTATTTATTTCCATGTGTGTACATGTGTGCATGCACCAGATTCTCTTGCCACTGCAAATGGAACCCAACAACAGGCTTTGCAAGCAAGTCCCTTTAACCACTGAGCCATCTTCCAAACTCCTATATATGATGTATTTTGATCATAATCACCCCTACCCATTAACCTCTTATATCTCCCTCTTACTCCCATTAAATTCTTTCTGTTTTGGTAAGTGAGATTATAAGAGGCTGTGAATATGCCATGGATAGAGTTACAATCTAATAATAATAAAACCAGAAACCACTAGGGTTGCACAAGGGGCTTAGAACATGTCCTCTATTATAATTTAGGTGAGATTCATAGAGAATTGTAGGCTTTTATCTGGGAAAGAGAAAGGCTTTAACTGGACTTTTTGCTTTGCTGCTGGCAAGAGGCTTCAAACAGACTCCTGCATGAGGGGGCCTCTCCTTCTCATGTCCCCTAATTATTAAAAATATATTTTTTGGGCTAGAGAGATGGCTTAGTGGTTAAGCCCTTGCCTGTGAAACCTAAGGATCCTGGTTCGAGGCTTGATTCCCCAGGACCCACGTAAGCTGGATGCACAAGGGGGTGCACGCATCTGGAGTGCATTTGCAGTGGCTGGAGGCCCTGGCGCACCCATTCTCTATCTGCCTCTTTCTCTCTCAGTCTGTCTGTCGCTCTCATAAATAAATAAAAATAAACTATATATTTATATATATTATTTAAGGGGGGGAGAGAGAGAACCAGGGCATCCTGCCACTGCAAATGAACTCCAGATGTACGCACTACTTTGTGCATCTGACTTTATGTAGATTCTGGGAAATTGAACACAGGTATCAGGTTTTTCAAGCAAACGCCTTTAACTGCTGAGCCATCTCCTATTTCTGGTGGGCAACCAAAATCAGTGGGAATAGCTTGCACTATTTAGGAGACTTTGGGGGTCTCTCTGAGCAGTTTCTTATGGAGGGAGTATACTAGCCATGGCACTGGGACTTGTACTTAACCTCTAATATCTGCTCTTGTTGTAAGGCCTGGGAACTGAGGTGCAAGATATATCTCCCTTAATTGTGAAGTAGCTTGTTCTAAACCAGCATCATGGTACACACCTGTGATCCCAGCACTGGGGAAGCAGATTGGGAGACTGCTCCAGATTGAAGGCCACCTGGTCTAAAGTGAGTTCCAGGATAGTCAGAGCTACATACAGAAACCCTGTCTCAAAACACACACACAGCCGGGTGTGTGGCGCATGCCTTTAGTCCTAGCACTTGGGAGGCAGAGGTAAGAGGATCACTGTGAGTTCGAATCCACCCTGAGACTACATAGTGCATTCCAGGTCAGCCTGGACTAGAGACTCTACCTCGACCCCCCTACCCCACCGCCAAAACAAAAACCCACAAACAAAAAAAGAACCATGAGTTGGAGTAAAAGTCAATAAAGGGAATCATAATGGATGGTGGAGAGCTGATATGTAAGTAGAGGGGCAGAATACTGGGGGGTAGAATGGTCTTAGTGGGATCAGGGAAGGGGATGGAGGAGAGGAGGGAGTGGGGGGAGAGCTAATACAAATTAAAGATGTTATGAATAAGCCATACGAAAACCTACTTCTTCATTAGCTAAATAGTAAATATGTCAAAAAAGAGAGTTTAGCCAGGCGTGATGGCACATGCCTTTTTAATCCCAGCACTCAGGAGGCAGAGGTAGGAGGATCTCTGTGAGTTCAAGGCCAGCCTGAGACTGCATAGTGAATTCCAGGTCAGCCTGGGCTAGAGCGAGACCCTACCTTGAAAAATAAATAAATAATAAAAAGAGAGTTTAGTCAGAAGTACCTTGTGGGAGTGGGTAATGATATACCCCAAAGCCATAGGTTGGTACAAGAAAATTTCAGCACAGGGATAAGATACCTTCTAGAGAGATTTTGGTCAAAGAGGCTTGTGATACCCCCAAAACATTACAGTTGCCCACAATACAACATGGTAAGACCCTGTTGCTGAAGACATCACCTGCTTGGGTGGCAGGATACTGAGAAATCAAGCTAGAGGTGAGTTGGAAGCCTCTTCCCTGTGGACTAGCTGTCAAGATGCTAGAAAGAGCTGTGCAGCCTGGTGGGGGAGAAAAGTCATCAATGGTCTTATCGAGCAATGGATGCTGCAAGTTTCAGGGCTGGCCAGCCAGGCCAAAATGTGCCATCTGGTGCAATGATGGCACGTCTGTTATGGGGGAAACCACTGCTCTCTGATTGGACTGGAGGTCTGTTGCACAGGAGGAGCCTGGTACTAGAAACCTCGTCAAAAGCCAATGAGCTGGGGCTGTCATAAGCCTTAGGGGGGAAATTACTACTGTTGTGTGACTAAATGGATATATTGTGCCCACCAAACTGTCCTCTAAATACCTTTATTTGTGCATATATATTAATGTTACTCTCACTTCTGGTTTAGAGAAGCTTCTCTTTTCAGATGGCAGTGACCACTGGGGTGACTCAAAACTCACTAAAGTGCCGAGAAGAAACAGTGGAGTGTTCAGCACTGAGACATCTCCATTACACCCTACAAGACTCGGGGACCATTTCAGAAGAGCTGTGGAAAGGAAGGGGAGGAGCGCTTTTCAAGATTGTCTTCCAGACACAAAGTAACCATGGCATTCCTGACCTCGCTGTGGCTGACGGTAGCCACACAAAACCTGTATAACAGGAGGGGAAATGATGACATCACAATAGAAGAGAGACTAGTGGGAAATAAGGGGTTCCATGGAGGGTGGGTTCAGGAGGGGGAAAAGAGAAAAGAGGGTGGGGGGATGGGATTATGACCATGGTATCTTGTCTATATGTATGGAGGTGGTCAATAAAAAGGTAAAAGAAATAGCTGATTGGTTTGCATGTTGATTTTGTATCCTGTAATATTACTGAACTCATTTGTTAGCTATAGTAGTTCTTTATTGATGTGTTTATATTCCCTTGGGTTTTATTTTTCATTTTTGTTTTTTTGAGATAGGGTCTCACTGTAGTCCAGGCTGACCCGGAATTCACTCTGTAGTCTCAGGGTGGCCTGGAACTCATGGTGATCCTCCTGCCCTGCTTCCCAAGTGCTGGGATTAAAGGCGTGCGCCACCACACTCAGCTCCTTTGGATTTTCTATATTCAAAATCACATCATCTGTAAATATAGTTTTACATCTTCCTTTCCAATTAAAAAACTACAAAAACAAGTTTTTACAAAAAGAAGAATAGGAAAAATAGTTGTCATTGGCTCATGTGTCAAAGGTTTTATTCTCCAGGTGGTGTATTTAATCATTAAGAGGTAAGTGGATCATGAGGGTGCTAACTTCATCAATATGTTAATCAATTAATTATTTCATACTGAGTGGACAATTAGGACATGAGGCCTAATTGGAAAAAAATAGGTCACTAGGTGATACAAGATTTTGGGGTTCAGGAGAAGTTCCCTAGATTTTATGAACCCCAAATTTTGGGTTCTGTCCCACCTTTAATAAAGAATTAGTAAAGATGGATTCAAGAAGGATAAATTAGGACTGGAGAGATGGCTTAGTGGTTAAGAACGCCCATTGGATTCTCCAGGTCCCACATTTAGCCAGAACAATGCCACACTTGCCCACAAGGGGGCACACGTGTCTGTATTTCACAGGGGCTGTACTTCACAGCGGCTGAGGCTTTGCAGGCAACCACCTTAACTGCTAAGCCATCTCTCCAGCCCCCTATTTGATACTTTTTGAGGAATTTCCAGGTTGTTCCCCACGTGGCCATACCACTTTACATCCCAGTAACAACATCCTGAAGGTTATAGTTTCTTCATATTCATGCTAACATTTGTTTATACTTAACCCTCGAGTGTTAATAATTTTTTTTTTTTTTTTAGTTTTTCAAGGTAAGGTCTCATTCTGGCCCAGGCTGACCTGGAATTAACTATGTAGTCTCAGGGTGGCCTTGAACTCATGGTGATCCTCCTACCTCTGCCTCCCGAGTGCTGGGATTAAAGGCGTGCACCACCATGCCTGGCTAATAATTTTTTAAATTATTATTATTTTTATTGACAACTTCTATACTTACATACAAAATGATAGTTCCCTCCCCCCATTCGACTTTAGAACTCCAATCTCCATCATATCCCCTCCCTCTCTCCATTAGTCTTTCTTTTAATTTGGTGTCTGGCTAATAATTTTTAAATATTTTATTTTTATTTATTTATTTGAGAAGGAGGAGAGAGAGAGAGAGAGAGAGAGAGAGAGAGAGAGAGAGAGAGAGAGAATGGGAACGCCATGGCCTCCACCCCCTACAAACAAACACCAGATGCATCTGGCTTACGTGAGTCTTAGATGCATGTCTAGAGTTCGTTTGCAGTGGCGAGAAGCCCTGGTGCACCTATTCTATCTGCCAATCTCTCTCAAATAAATAAATAAAAATAGGGCTGGAGGGCTGGAGAGATGGCTTAGGGGTTAAGGTGCCTGCCTCCTAAGCCTAAAATTACTGGTTCCAATCTCCAGCGGTTCCAATCTCCAGGTCCCACGTTTAGCCAGATGCAAAGTGACACAAGGCACAATGCCGCACTTAACCACAAGGGGGCGCACACATCTGGATTTCGTTCGCAGCATCTGAGACACTGCTGGGGCACCCATCTCTGTCTTCCTCTCTCTCTCTCTCTCTCTCTCTCTCTCTCTCTCTGTCTCTCTCCAAAAAAATAATAAAAAATAAAAAGTTTAAAAAAAGATAGGGCTGTAGAGATAGCTTAGTGGTTAAAGCACTTGACTGTGAAGCCTAAGGACCCAGGTTCAATACCCCACTACCCACATAAGCCAGATGCATGAGGTGGCACATGTGCCTGGAGTTCATTTGCAGTAGCTAGAGGCCCAGGCACACCCATTCTTTCTCTCTCTATCTGCTTCTCTCGCTCTCTCTCTCTCTCTCTCTCTGAAATAAATAAAATATTTTAGATAAATAAAAATAAATCAGGAAAGACATTCTAAAGGCAAAAAACATTTTAGGGCTGTAGAGATGGCTTAGCATTTAAAATGCTTGCCTGCGAAGTCTGAGGAGCCAGTTTTGATCCTCCAGGTCACGTGTTAGCCAGATGCACATCATGGCACATGCATCTAGAGTTCCTTTGCAGGGGCTAGAGGCCCTGGTGCACCCATTCTCTCTCCCCCTCATCCCTCTGTCTCTAATAAATAAATAAAATAATTTAAAAATTTAAAAATAATTTTAAATATGGTTCATCCATAGTAAAATTTTTTAAAATTAGATCTTTGCCCTATCTAGAATATTCTTTCTTTTTAAAAAACCTTTTAATTTTTATTTATTTATTAGAGATAGAGAGAGGGAGGGAGAGAGAGAGAGTGAGAAGGGGCATGCCAGGGCCTCTAGCCACTGAAAACGAACTCCAGACACATGTACCACCGTGTGCATCTAGCTTACGTGGGACCTGGAGAATCGAACTGAGGTCCTTAGGCTACGCAGGCATGCGCCTTAACTGCTAAGCCATCTCTCAGCCCCAGAATATTCTTTTAAATGTTTTTCTTAAAAGAGCAAGAACAAAAATGAGGCTTTTATACCTAGTCCCCTCCATTAGCATCACAAAGAATTAGCATAGTTTTTGAAATTAGAGCATTTTCTTCTAAAATCACCAGAACAAGAAAAAAGTGCCTTTTAAGGAGTCTTTTCAAGACTAACACTCCCTCCCTCCCTCCTTCTCTCTTTCTCATTCTCTCTCTCTCTCACACACACATTTTCTTTTGCGTGTGTGTGTGGTATGTGTGCATGTGTGCGTGTCGTGTAGAGGCAAAGACAACCTGTAATGTTACTCTCAGGAACACTGTCTACTCTGTTTGAGGCAGCGCCTCTCACTGGCCTGAGCTCACTGATCAAGATCACCCACCAGCAAGTCACAGCTCCTCTTGTCTCCATCTCCCCAGCACCGGATTTACAGGTGCACCCCACAATGCTTGCCTCATTTTCTCTCCTTTCCAAATGCCTTTTAAAAATGTTTTGAGCCGGGCGTGGTGGCGCACGCCTTTAATCCCAGCCCTCGGGAGGCAGAGGTAGGAGGATCACCGATAGTTCAAGGCCACCCTGAGACTACATAGTTAATTCCAGGTCAGCCTGGACTAGATTGAGACCCCACCTCGAAAAACCAAAATAAATAAATAAATAAATAAATAAAAATGTTTTTATGGGCTGGGGAAATTGCTCAGTGGTTAAAGGGACTTACTTGCAAAGCCCATCTACTCAAGTTCAATTCCCTAGCATCCGCATGCACACATGCAAAATCAACAAGTTAAAAAGTTTTATTAGCATATTTTAATTATACATGATAGTGGGTGTCATTTGACATTTTCATACATGGACCTGCTTAATACATTTTTAAAAATATTTTATTTATTTATTTATTTGAGAGAGAGGAAGCGGCAGAGTGAAAGGGTGAATGGGTACACCAGGGCCTCTAGCTACTGCAAACGAACTCCAGATGCATGTGCCCCCCTTGTGCATCTGGCTTACGTGGGTCCTGGGGAATCAAACCCGGTCCTTAGGCTTCACAGGCAAATATCTTAACTGCTAAGCCATTTCCCCTGCCCTTTAATATCTTTTTTGTTTGAGGCAGGGTCTCATAGGTTGGCCACAAAATCACTGTATAACGAAATTGAAATGATTCTATTTCCATTATTTTCCAAATGCTGGAATTATAGGTTTGCACAACCACATCTAGTTTACATGGTTCTGGGAACCAAACCCAGGGCTTCGTGCATGCACTCTACCAACTGAGCTACATCTTTAATTGTATGATGAAATCACTTTTGTCATCGTCATTGTTGTTGTTTTCTAGGCAGGGTCTCACTATACCCCAGGCTGACCTGGAACTCACTTTGTAGTCCCAGGCTGGCCTCAAAGTCACAGCAATTCTCCTACCTCAGCCTCTAGAGCGCTGGGGTTAAAGGTGTGTGCCACCATGCCTGGCTGTATGCTGAAACAATTTAAGACTGATAAAAAGTTGCAAAAGTTACAAAATCATACAGAGAGACCTTCCATGTACCCTTTACCCAGCTTCCTCCATATCCAGCCATAGTATGTTATCATGCTAGCAAATTTTATAAAACACTGCTAATTCAGGTATAGAGGTATAAAACTTATTTATTTATATTGAGAACTTTGATGTATGAACATATTGCAAATTGGTCATATTCCCTTGGGGTTATATTCTTATATTCCCTCTCCCCATTCCACTGAGGGCCCTTCTCAGTGAGGTTATCCGTGATCATTATGGAGTCATGAATGCACCAGCCAGTCTCTATGTGGGGACAGTGCCTCAAAGCACACCTTTTCACCCTGTGGATCTCTCTTCCTCAATGGTCCCTGAACCTTGGAGGGCAGTTTATTTATATATATTTTTTAATATTTTTATTTATTTATTTGAGAGAGGGAAAGAGGCAGAGAGAGAGAGAGACAGAGACAGAGACAGAGAGAGAATGGGTGCACCAGGGCTTCCAGCCACTGCAAACAAACTCCAGATGCATGCGCCACCTTGTGAATCTGGCTTATGTGGGTCCTGGGGAATCAAACCAAGGTCCTTTGGCTTTGCAGGCAAGCAGCTTAACTGCTAAGCCATCTCTTCAGCCCTTGAAGGGCATTTTAATGTGTCCTTTAGTGTTGAGCTCTCAGCAGCCTCTGATTTTCTGTTTTGATGAATTTTGAGTCTCCTTTGTGTCTCCTGCCATCTCCCTGGAGGAGGTCCTCAGGCTAGCCATGAGAGCAGCACTCACCTTTAACCTATCACTTCCACTGTAATGTTTCCTGGGCCCTGGAAGATGTGAGAGAGATGATTCAGCTCGTGTTAGGCAGTTGGCTTTCTTTCCTTGTGATACTGATGGGTCTTGTGTCTCCCTGGTATTCACTGCCACCGTAAAAAAAAAAGCAGATTCTATAGCCAAGAGTGAAAGCAGCATGGACCAAAGGCAATAACAACAACATTAGAAGATTTTTTGATGGATGCAACCTCTCCTTTCAGCCAAAGAGCAGTAGAAGCTTCCCTCTAGGGTCTGTGACCTTCCAAGCCTATTGGTTCTCAGTACCAGGTACAAATTCCCTCCCCCTGAGCAAGCCTCATATCCAATTAGAGAGCACTTGATTATCCCCATAGACCTGTGTCACTATGCACTGTTGTGGGCATCTTGCCAGGCTCAGCAAGATTTTGTAGCTTATAGGAGCCACTGTTGGTTCACACTATTGGTGACTTTTATCCCCCAGCAGCTTCCATAGCACTTTCTAGCACTATGAAAGCTAGCCAGCAGGGAGCTGGCTTCCATCTCAGGTCCAGCCTGATCTCCCAGTGTCCTGTGACTGCAGCCTGAGGTGTATTCAGCAACAGGGTCTTACCATTTACTTCTAGTGGGCAATCAAATGCTTCAGCAAGAACCTCCATTGTTTTGGGGCCTCCCTGACCAAAGATCGCTGTTGGGGGTAACCTAATTCTGGCACTGGGATTTGCCAGCAGCAGCTTATGGTTTTAGGATAAATATTTCTCCATGTCTTCAGGGTGCTTCTTCCCACACACATACTCCTTCCCTCTCTCTCCCCCCTCTCTCTTCTAAAGAAAGTTATATGTTTTTAAAAAATATTTTTAGGGCTGGAGAGATGGCTTAATGGTTAAGGGCACTTGCTTATGAAGCCTAAGGACCCAGGTTCAATTCTCCAGGTCCCACGTAAGCCAGATGCACATGGTGGCACATGCATCTGGAGTTCATTTGCAGTGGCTAGAACCCTGGCGTGCCCATACTCACTCTCTCTCTCTCTTCTCTCTCTCTCTGTTGCTAATAAGTAAATAAAAATGAAAATAAAATATTTTTAAAATATTTTCTTATTTATTCATTTACAAGCAGAAAGAGATAGAAAAGAGACAGACAGAATAGGCATGACATGGCCTCCAGCCACTGCAAATGGACTCCAGATGCATGTGCCACTTTGTGCATATGGCCTTATGTGAATACTAGAGAACTGAACTTGGATCATTAGGCTTTGCAGGCAAGCACCTTAAACACTGAGCCATCTCTCCAGCCCTAATTTTCTTTTTTCTTTTTTTAAAAAGTTATTTCTGTCAGGCTTAGTGGCACATGCCTTTAATCTCAGCACTCAGGAGGCAGAAGTAGGAGGATTGCCAAGAGTTCAAGGCCAGCCTGAGACTACACAGTGATTTCCAGGTCAGCCTGAGCTAGAAAAAACCCTACCTCAAAAAAAAAAAAAATTGATCTGCCAGTAGTTCAAAGGACAAATTACATATGAAGAGACATGAATCCTTGTTTTGAAACAAGATTCAGGTAAGCAGTCCCTGATGGTGTGATTACAGAACACCTTAGTGGTGTGGGCACATGGAGACAGGTTAGACCCTTCCTTTAATTGTTGAACAGCTCCTGTGGTTCCTTTCATAAATGAGGTCAGTAAGGCACGATTGAAAAGAATCATTTTAATAGCCAAATAAAGAAAAGAAGCACTTCTACTAGAAGTAGGAAGAGGTTCAGGGATTTCTTCATGTTGGAGTGTTTTGAGGAAACCATTAGTATGACTAACCTGTTTTCCTCTGCAGAGACAGCTTAAGTACAGCCTAATTAAGAGGAAGTAGGCAAAATACCCAAGGTCAGCACGGGCTTGCTTTGTTATCTTAGAAAAATTCATGAAACCAGCGCTCTCTGTGATCTGATACATTTGGAATGACTGTGAGCTGATGTGTGGGTGTGTTATCTTAACGAAAGCAGACAAGACATATCCAGCCATGCCACTGACTCCAGTTTCTCTAAATTAAACTAGCACTATAGCTTGCCTTTCTCTAGTTATTAAAAAGAAAAAATTACACATATAGATAATTTATTAATTTGGGAATTAAATCACTTTGTCAACATGCTTTGAAGATGCCATGTACCTGAGGAAGCAGTGGCCAGAGGGAAGCCTGCTAGTGCATTACCTCACACTCTGTCAGGTTCACAAACCCAACCTCCGCTGGTGCCCCTCCTTCATATTCCACTTGCCCTGACCTTCTTACTGTGCTCCAAACGAAATAACTTTGCTTCCATCTCAGAACAGCTCTGAGATAGTCACATGGATGTTGTCCTCCCCCTCTTCCTCATTCTTCTTTTGGAGGAGTGGCAATTTGAGACAGGGTCTCTTGAAGCCCAAGGCCTGGAACTCACTCTGTAGCTAAAGATGACCATGAACTCCTCCTGGTCCTCGTGCCTCTGCTTCCTGAGTTTTGGGATTCCAGGTGTGTGTGCCACCATGGCTGGCTGTCTCCTGATCATTCTGTTTTCCTATTGCGCAGGAGCCGATGGGTGCCCCACCCATATCCCCTTCACAGACTGTGCTCATTTTCCACAGTGGGGAAGCACTGGCTGCCAAGGGGTCTCCCACCTGGAAGACAATGTATAAAAAGTTATGTTTGGGCTGGAGAGATGGCTTAGCGGTTAAGGCACCTGCCTGCTAAGCCTAAGAAAGCTGGTTCCAATCTCCAGGTCCCACATTTAGCCAGATGCAAAGTGACACAAGGGCGCCCACGCATCTCAAGTTTGTTCACAGCAGCGGAGAGGCTGCTGGTGCACCCATTCTCTCTCTCTGCCTCTCCCTCTCTCTCTATCTCTCTCTGTATCTCTCTCCAAAAAAAAAAAAAGTTACGTTTGATAGAGGAGGGTTCTGCTGACGACTAACTGATAAAGGCAATAGCAAATCTCCTGGAAGGGACAATGTCTACTACAGTGGGACTCATAAATCGGGGCTTGTCCTAGCAGGGCATGGTGGCCCACGTCTTTAATCCCAGCACTTGGGAGGCAGAAGTAGGAGGATCATCATGAGTTCGAGGCCACCTTGAGACTACAGAGTGAATTCCAGGTCAGCCTGGACTACAGTGACACCCTACCTTGAAAAACACCAAAAATAAATAAATAAAATTAAAAAAATAAAATAAAACAGGGCTTGTCCTGGGACCAATGAGGGTCTGGACTTCTCCCAAAGTCATATCCTTGCCAGATGTCTCTCTCTATGGTCTACTTTTTTCACAGGAAGTGAGAAGTTCCTCCTCTAAGATCTCTGAAGCAAGAGTTCCCTCCCTCTTCAGGTTCAGGGAACTCAGGAAACAAGAGCTAACAGTTAATGATGGAGCTGTTCCTAGGAAGTGTTAGATCACTCATCCAGATAACAATGAGAACCCCATCATCTGCAGTGGGCCAACTGTAGCTAACTAGATAGAGCAACTGTTGTTAACAATGCCATGGCTAAGATGCTTGCCTGTTCCCTGGGAGAAAACAGTGTCTCTGCTGATCGCCAAGATACTTACCTGTGTCTCCACTCACTAAGAAAAGATGCACTCAGCCTAGGGGTGTACGTCAGTGGTAGAACATTTACCTACCCAGCATGTTAGAACTTCAGCATTGCAAGAGATGGAAGGAAGGAAGGGAGGGAGGGAGGGAGGGAGGGAGGGAGGGAGGGAGGGACGGAGGGAGGGAGGGAGGGAGGGAGGAAAGGAAGGAAGGAAGGAAGGAAGGAAGGAAGGAAGGAAGGAAGGAAGGAAGGAAGGAAGGGGAAAAGAAAAAAGGAAGGCAGGAAAAAAGGAAGAAAGAAAAGAAGGAAGGGGAGGGAAAGAAAAGAGCAGAAAGGAAAATAGCATAGTTGGCCACTTCACACCTTGGAGGCAGTCCATCACATGGGAAAACCTCTGCTACGCACTTACCAGGTGATGAAGGTTATTAGTTCAAGGAGAGCCCAAACAAGGAAAGGGCTCTGTGATGGATATGAGTTGCAGTAGAAGAAACAATACCATTTGGGCCATGTGTCCCAGGAGATTATAGGGCACTAAACGCCTCTGTAGTAAAGATGTATTTTTGAGGGACTAGGAATATAGCTTGGTTGGTAGTGTGCTTGCCTAGCATGAATGAAGCCCTGGATTTGGTACCCACCATCATGTCACCCTGGTGTGGTGCCACATATACCAACACTGGGCTACATGAAACCCTGTCTCTAAAAACAAAACAAAGATACAAAAGAACCAAAGATGTTGTTGCAGACAGCTTCAGGTTCGCTGAGATGAACTTCCAGACCGGGCACAGTTATGGAGGAAGGGATATTATTTATTGAAGCTTACAGATCCAGGGGAAGTTCCATAATGGCAAGAGAAGCGGCCTGCTCTCCACAGGGCTAAGCAGAGGGAGAGAAACCAACCAGCCACCACAGCACACAGAGCAAAACTACAGCCAAAAGGTCACACAGCACACTTCAGGAACTCCTGCTAGGCACATTTGCATATCTTTACAATGGAATCTCAAACCCACACCATTAGCACCTTAAGACCTGCCCCCAGTGACATTGCCTCTAGCAAGGTGATTGCAGATGCAAACTATAACTAATAAAATACTGAATATATTGGGGGACATATATTCAAACTACCACATTCCGCCCCTGGCCCCCAATATATTTAGCTCCTGGCCCCCAATAGATTTATAACTATCACACATTGTAAATTGTACTCAGTCCAATTTCAAAGGTTCTCACAGACTTGATCAACTTAAGATAGTGAGTCCTGTAAAATCAAACAAGTTAAATACTTTCAACATGTCAAGGCACAGAGTAAACATTTTTAACTGGTATAAGGCATAGCAAGGAGAGGAGAGACTAGAACAATACAAACTCAACCACCATCAGCCGTCATCAAACTTCTGCAGTTCAAGTTCAATATAACCCGAGACTGACAGTCTCCAGGTTTTCCAGTTCCGCCCCTCCAGCTGGGCAGAGTCGCCAGGGAAAACTTTCATCCCATGCCAACACTGCACTCCATGGTAGCCCTTTTGCACAGTCCTGGTATATCCAAAATACCTTCAGGTCTCCATGCAAACCACGGTCCATCTTCCAAAGGCTCTTCCAGCCTATTCCTGAGGGTCTTCATGCCCTGCCTCATGCCGCATCTCAGCAGCGGCTCCTGGAACCATGTGCAACTCATGACCACTCCATGCATTTTTCATGCTTCCAAAACTAATACCAGGTGTGCAGGACACAGCCATATTCTTAATCCAGGGATGAAATAAACCACAGCCTTGAACAGCAGGTTCCTTCTCCAGTCAGCTCTTTCCAAGAATTTGCATTTTTAACAGTCTTTCCTCAGGCATCCTCTCCATTGTTTTAATGTAAATCAGTCGTCAGGCCACCTTCCTTCCACCTTCCTTAAGATTGCTAATGTGGTTGACAATAGCAGCTAAACCAGTCTCAATGCCTCTACTTTTTTTTTTTTTTTTTTTTTTTTTTTTTTTGGTTTTTCGAGGTAGGGTCTCACCTCTGGTCCAGGCTGACCTGGAATTCACTATGTAGTCTCAGGGTGGCCTCGAACTCTCATGATCCTCCTACCTCTGCCTCCCGAGTGCTGGGATTAAAGGTGTGCGCCACCACGCCCGGCTCAATGCCTCTACTTTTAACTTGCTTCAAGTTTTCCAGCTTAAAATCTTAAAATCTCAGTCCGATATCTTTAGCCAAGCACACCCATCCATTACAAATTTAAGCTTGATCAAACACTCTGGGCCTGGATAGCAGAACGTAGCCATCCCTTATGCCAGTAGCCCAGTTCCAACAAAGTCCTCTGCAGTCTTTCCTTCCCCTCAGAAAGCTCATAAGCCAAGCCTCGAAGTTCAATACTGTCTGCACTTAGCATTCTCAAACTCTCATCAGAATAGCCCATAAAACTTGGCTTACCACTCCAGAAGGCATCTTCAGTTGCAAGCACCAAGTCCATGCCCATTCCTCCAAAACAAAAGTTCCAAAAGACGAATATCCACACGGTCTGGTTCATCTCACCCCACACTCCTCGGTACCACTTTACTGTTGCAGACAGCTTCAGGTTCGCTGAGATGAACTTCCAGACCGGGCACAGTTATGGAGGAAGGGATATTATTTATTGAAGCTTACAGATCCAGGGGAAGTTCCATAATGGCAAGAGAAGCGGCCTGCTCTCCACAGGGCTAAGCAGAGGGAGAGAAACCAACCAGCCACCACAGCACACAGAGCAAAACTACAGCCAAAAGGTCACACAGCACACTTCAGGAACTCCTGCTAGGCACATTTGCATATCTTTACAATGGAATCTCAAACCCACACCATTAGTACCTTAAGACCTGCCCCCAGTGACATTGCCTCTAGCAAGGTGATTGCAGATGCAAACTATTCCTAGTAAAACACTGACTATATTGGGGGACATATATTCAAACTACCACAGATGTTATTGGAAACATTTGGAGAATTGCACAGCAAACTAGAAAGTTCTCAGGCAAGGCCATGCCAACTGCAGTGGAACTACATTGTTCACTAACCAGTGACGTGTACCATGTGTCCTGGAGGACACTAGCTGATTATGAGACATCAAGTGGCCATAAAATTAGAGCTGCCCAATTTGAGCTGGGTTTTCGTAGACCTACCAAGTGTTTATGTTGACTATACGAGCGGCATTCCATTCATAAGACAGAAGCAGTTCATCTGAAACTGGGCTCAAGCAGATCCAAAAGGCACAAATAAGTAGCCCAGGCAAACTATCACTCACGACTCTTACACATGAAGGACTCAAGGGCACAAACTCAAAAAGAGACGTGCGGGAACCTTTAGCTCATGAATGTGGCTCCATGAAGCTTCCCTAAGATGCGCTGATAGAAGAGAATTTCTTCCTTTTGTGTTTTGACTTAGACAGGAGTTGGTGGGCTGCCCACTTTGGCTGAAAGACAATGATGGAGGCCAAGTCTCTCAGGGGCCAGAATTTCAGGTGGGCCTCCATGTTAGTTACTTTTTGGAGAAAGAAAAATGACCCACTAAAAGGCTATACATGGGGCTAGGGAGATGGCTCAGCAGTTAAGGCACTTACCTGCAAAGCCTAATGACCGGGGTTCAATTCCCCAGTAACTATGTAAAAACAGATGCACAAAGTGGCCCATGCATCTGGAGCTAAAGGCCCTGATGCGTCCATTCTCCTTCTCTTTCCTTCTTGCTCTTTCTGCTTTCAAATAAAAATAAATAAAAGGGTATACATGTATACATGGACCCTAGGCAGTGCAAAGGGCTTGTCGGTGAGCGGCATGGGAACAGCACCAGCGGAGAAATCATGAAGACGGTCTGCGAGGAGTAGCATGGGAGCGGATCGGTGACCAGGAGCCAGAGGAGTGCGTGAACAAGCCCCCATTGAAGACGAGGCACCGAGACACCAAGGGAGAGGAACAGCGTCCTAGCAGCGTCGGCAAGCTCGGGCCTTCAGCCACATCAGCTCGTGCACGTTTGGCTCGTGGCTGCAGCAGTGGCAGTTATGCGGGAGTTCACCAGCAGGGGGCGTTCAGCAAAGCTGAGCTAGCTACTGCGCTCCTGTGCATGGGTAACCCCAACAAGCAGAGCGCTGTGGACCCTACATGCAGTACAGCCCTTTGAGAAATCAACCGGCTGCTTATGGAGGCACACTGATTATACCAGGCTCCTTTCAGACGCCAAGGAGCAATAATTCATCCTGGAGTAACTGTATTTATCCCAGACTCTTCCCAAGTGTTTTGTTTTTGGCTAAGGGGAGCCAGCTAGCTGCCTGAGTCAGATATAAGTGGGAGGCTAAATGCATTCCCACCTCTTAGATTTCCAGGAATCAGTGACTGACCCATCCAGGGGGAGAGGGAGAGGCCGAGCCCCCTTGCTTCTGGGAGGGCTCACCAAACCTGTGCTTCCCGTGCTCTGTCAGACGGATTGCATTTCCCAGCGTCTCTGGCAGCGACTCCTGACCCTCTTCCTGTACTCAGGAGATATGGAAACCCTAGAATGTGGAGATCCTAATTCCTGAGTTACCACGTGGAAGACTGCCTCCCTTGGGGAATATCCATGCTATTAAATGAGTAAGAAATAGGCTTTTAATTTTTTTATTTTTATTAATTTATTTGAGAGGGGAAGAGGCAGAGAGAGAGAGAATGGGGCACCAGGGCCTCTAGTCACTGCAAACAAACTCCAGATGCATGCGTCACCATGTGCTGCTGGCTTAAGTGGTTACTGGAGAATAGAACCTGGGTCCTTAAGCTTTTCAGGAAAGCACCTTAACTGCTAAGCCATCTCTACAGCCCTTTAAAAAATATTTATATTTAATCCGGGTGTGGTGGCTCACACCTTTAATCCCAGCACTCCGGAGGCAGAGGTAGGAGGATCACTGTGAGTTCGAGGTCACCCTGAGACTACATAGTGAATTCCAGGTCAGCCTGGGCTAGTGTGAAACTCTACTTCGAAAAACCAAATATATATATTTGGACTTGTTTATTTGAGAGAGAGAAAAGAGGCAGAGAGAAGAAATAAGGGTTTACTGTGTTAACCACTACTTGGTGTTTTTGCTGTTTTGCTACTCTATTGCGTGTGTGTGGTATACATGCATGAACATATACATGTGCATGTGTGTGTGGGCACATGTGTGTGCAGAGGTCAGGAGTCAATATCAAGTGTTTTCCTCAGTCACTCTTGCATTTTTAGAAACTGAACCCATTTAGACTAGCTGGCTGGCAAACTGAGTGTGCTCCGAGCTCGGCTTTCCCAGCTCTGAGATTATAGATGAGCACCAACCACTATGCCTAGCTTCATGTGGGTGCTGGGGATCCGAACTTACCTTCTAGGAAATTGGACTGGAGGCTTCCAGAGGTCCCTTCTGATACAGATTCTCTGCTACATTTCCTCTGAAATGTCACTAAATTGTCTATGAGTTATTTTACTTTGAGGGTTACATTGCTAAATAGTGACCCTGATTGCCCTACAGTAAATATGGTAGAGGTCAAAGGCCACTGGGTCAGAGGAATTGGATTCTGGCTCCTCGTTCATCTGTTATAGGGTCTGTTTTGAATTACTTTATCTTGCTTAGCCTCAGTTTTATCAGCAGCAAAATGACATAGATGAGGGGACAGTATGATCTCAAGGGGCCTTTCTAGCCCATATATATTCATGTAAATATGAATACAAATATATATAAATATTTATATTTTTTCTTTTGGTTTTTTCCAAGGTAGGATCTCACTCTACCCAGGCTGACCTGGAACGCACAAGGCTGACCTGGAACGCACAGTGATCCTCCTACCTCTGCCTCCTGAGTGCTGGGATTAAAGGTGTGTGCCACCACACTGAGACCAACGTGATTTTTTTTTACAGTGTTAGCAGGTGCAGTACTTACTGTGCCAGAGTTCTGACTACTTCCTGACTATAAAGAATGGTTACAGTACTTTATTTTTATTTTTTTGTTTTTCGAGGTAGGGTCTCATTCTACCTCAGGTTGACCTGAAATTCACTATGTAATCTCAGGGTGGCCTCAAACTCTCAGCGATCCTCCTACCTCTGCTTCCCAAATGCTGGGATTAAAGGCATGCACTACCACACCCTGCCTTGCAGTACTTTTTGAAGAGATATTATTTTAATACAATGCAAAAAAAATCATTAAATATAAGCTAGAAGCCTGGCGTGGTGGTACACACCTTTAATCCCAGCACTTGGGGGCATTGGTAGGAGGATCGCTGTGAATTCAAGGCCAGCCAGGAACTACAGGACTTTAAAGTTTGAAGATGCGCTTCAGACACTAGGTTCTTTGCTTTTGGCATTAGATACCCAAATTAACTCAAATGGCTCAAATACTTCACTCAATTAAGACTTTAACTGGGGCTGACTTACGCTTCCGAGAAGTAGTCAGCAGGGCCAAGAAAACCCAGTGGGAAATGGCTGAGTTTTACAATGCCAAGAGAATAGCCCAACACACCTGGCCAAGACTTGAAACCTCCAGATTCAAACATTGCCTCTGGTAACTCCTTGATATTCGCTCACCAGCCAGTCTAGCCTCTGTGGTAAGCTCCAGGCCAATGATAGAGCCTGTCTCCAGAAAAGATTGATGGCCTTTGAGAAGAATGATACCTGAGGTTGTCTGCTGGCCTGCGCACGCACACACACACACACACACACACACACAATCATGTGCACCTGTACATGTATGCACACACACAAAACCTTCCAGAAGTAGTGATGCCTGCTAGTAAACCCAGCGGCTTAGGAGGCTGAGGCAAGAGGATCATGAGTTTGAGAGCAGTCTAGACAACATAAGCTGATCCTGTGGATGATATATAGATAGATAGATGATGTATAGATAGATAGATATTAGCTGGATAGATGATTGATAGTAGAAGATAAACAGATGATAGATAGATAGAGTATGGCAAACACTGCCATAAACAAAATCCAAACACAGATCACAAGCTGTAGAAAAAAATGTAGTTTAAAATATTTCCATTAGTTGGGTGTGGTGGCGCACGCCTTTAATCCCAGTACTTGGGAGGCAGAGGTAGGAGGATCACCGTGAGTTCAAGGCCACCCTGAGACTGCATAGTGAATTCTAGGTCAGCCTGGGCCAGAGTGAAACCCTCCCTCAATAAATAAATAAATAAATAAATAAATAAATAAATAAAAAAAATACTTCCGTTTATTGGGTTGGAGAGATGTCTTAGAGGTTAAGGTGCTTGCCTACAAAGCCAAAGAACCCGTATTCAATTTTCCAGGAACCACGTAAGCCAGATGCACAAGGTGATGCATGCATCTGGAGTGTGTTTGCAGTGGTTGAAGGCCCCTGCATGCCCTTTCTCTATCTGCCTCTCTCTCTTTCTCTTTTTCTCTCTCAAATAAATAAAAATAATAAAAAATATTTTTAAAAATAAAATACTTCCATTTATAATACTAAAGTAGAGTTTCTATAAAGGTAAGAAACAGCAGCAATAACTCAGTGGTGAAATGGACAATGGATTTGCACAAACAGTTCAAACACACACACATCCATGAAAAATGAGGATATTTTTTATATTGCAGATTTATTTTAAAGAACTATGACATTCAAAGCCGGGCGTGGTAGCACAGAGGATTGCTGTGAGTTTTGCCTGTGAAGCCTAAGGATCAGGTTCAATTCTATAGGTCCCACGTAAGCCAGATGCACATGGTGGCACATATATCTGGAGTTTGTTTGCAGTGGCTAGAGGCCTTGGCATGCCCATTCTCTCCCACTTTCTTTCTTATTCTCTCTCTCTGTGTCTCTAATAAATAAATAAAAATAAATTTAAAAAAGGAAAGGATTATTTTATTGCTTCTTGGTCTTTTGGCTAAGATCAAATGCAACATTTGTTCTGATCACTTTAAGTATTCTCTTGTTCGTATACTTTTGTATTGTTATCTTGTGTCCATATATTATTTGGGTGTGGTAGTGCATGCCTTTAATCCCAGATTGCTGTTTAATCCTGCCAACTCAGAAGGCAGACGTAGGAGGATCGTTGTGAGTTGAGGTCAGCATGGGACTATAGAGTGAGTTCCAGGTCAGCCTGGATTAGAGTGAGACCCTGCCTCAACAAAACCAAAAACCAACCCCCACTATAAAAGGATTTATTGGATTAGCTCACAAGATACAAGCTGGGAAACTGAACAACAGCTGTCCACAGACCAGAAAGTCAAAGAATCTGTCGCTGCTCAGTCCGTGAGGCTGGATGCAGGCTGAAGTCAAAGGAGCCAATAGCAGCCCCTTTGTCCACAAAGCCAGACCAAAGCAGAAGCACACGCAGGTGAGCAGCAAAGGGAGCCAGGCAAAACTAAAGCCCTGGGGGCTCTTGGAGCTATCTCCTACACTGCAGAAGGGCCACCCATTTGGGAGCAAGGCCCTCCATGCCCATTGATCTTGCCTGGAAACACCTTCACAGACCCACCCAAAAGGTGTGTCTCTCAACTCCTTCCCTAAATCTGATCAAGTTGACAGTAAGAAAGTGTCTTAACCGCTGAGCCACCTCTTCAGCCTTCAAACTTTGTAAGCACAAGCTGTGCAAGCAAGTGCCTGCACTTGCTGAGCCAGCTCCCCAGCCCAGCAGGTGTGCTTTAATTCTGAGCACCGAGTTAGGGTGTACGTTAGGGTTGCTAAGCAATTTTAGGACATCATTCTTGAGCCAAGAGTTGTATGAAAGTATTTGTTTTCATTGCATATTTGGGTACAATGGCCCTTTTCTCACGTTGTTATTACTGTTAAGGTTTGAACAGAAGTTTTGGGACACAATTCCTTTAGAGGATAGAGTTTATGAGCAGCTCAGAGGTGGGGGGCGGTTAGGAAAGGTGGAGGTGGGAGGCAAGGAACTGAGAGAGTCTGGTGGCTGAAAGGGGCTCAGCAGCTGCTGTGGCAGATTGATTGCTGGTGTTAGTGAAAATTTGGGGTGGATTACTGAGGAATTAAGTTTAGATTTGTGAGTATAGTGACACGGCTGGGAGAGGGAAATGGACAGGTAGGAAAGGGCCTCTGAAACAGAGATAAAATGAGAGACAGAGAGAGGGAGTGAGAAAGGAGAGAGTGGAGGATGTGTATAAGGAGAGAGGCAGATAAAAGGCCAAGACACACACACACACACACAGAGAGAGGGAGAGAGAGAGAGAGAGAGATACAAAATAGAGATAGAGAACACACACCTTACTTCAGCAAAGAGGGCCTGAAATAGAGAAAGACTTAGGGATACCTGAGGTTTTTATGCCTTTGGGCAGGACCAACTATCCAGTGAGGGGAGGGCATTGTGGGGATATGGCAGTGTTGGCTTGTACTCAGGGAAGGAGCCAGGTTGGGAGATCTGTTGAGTTTTAGCTGGGGGGCAAGGGAGAAAGTGGGATGAACAGGGAGCCTTGAGACCTTAACACTTTTATTGCATTGTGATTAGAAAATATGGCTGTGTTATTTCCTTTAAAAATTTTTTAGCTGGGCTTGGTGGCGCACGCCTTTAATCCCAGCATTCAGAAGGCAGAGGTAGGAGGATCACCTGAGTTCAAGGCCAACCCGAGACTACATAGTGAATTCCAGGTCAGCCTGGGTTAGAGTGAGACCCTACCTCGTAAAAAAAAAAATAACTTATCTATTTGCATTTAGACACATTCCAGAGTCTCTTATCACTGTAAACAAATGCCCATCTAGATTTATGTGAGTGACTGGGAAACTGAACAGGAGCCAGCAGACATTATAAGCAAGTGCCTTTATTCTCTGAGCCATCTCCTCAGCCTTCCTTGCTTTTTTGAGGTAGGGTCTTAACCCTAGTCCATGCTGACCTGACTTCAATCTACAGCCCAGGCTGGCTTGGAATGCATGTCTGTATCCTTCTACCTCAGCCTCCTGACTGCGTGACTTGCCACCACACCCAGCTGCCTGTGTTATTTCTGCTGTTTGAAAATTGTGGCCTTAATATATGTCAGTTTCCCATGGGCACTTGAATTAAAGGTGCATTTAAATGGAACAACATTTATTATTTATTTATTTGATGAGAGAGGGAGAGCAAGAGAAAAGAGAGAGATAATTGGCATGCCAGGGTCTCCAGCCACTGCAGTCGAACTCCAGACACATGTGCCGTCTTGTGCACATGTGCGACCTTGCGCACTTGTGTCACCTTGTACATCTGGCTTATGTGGGATCTGGAAAGTTGAACATGAGCCCTTAGGCTTCTCAGGTAAGCACCTTAACCACTAAGCCATCTCTCCAGTCCTGGAACGACATTTTTTCCATTTATTATTATTACTATTTATTATTATTATTTTATTTATTTATTTTTGGTTTTCAAGGTAGGGTCTCACTCTGGCCCAGGCTGACCTGGAATTAACTATGTAGTCTCAGGGTAGCCTTGAACTCATAGCGATCCTCCTACCTCTGTCTCCCAAGTGCTGGGCTTAAAGGCCTGCGCCACCACACCCGGCTTAGAACAAAATTTAATATAATATGTTTCATTGCTTCTAAGTCACAGTTTCCTCCTTTTACATTTTAAAATTCTGGATGAGAGTTCTCTTTGTTTTTTTAAAATCTATTTTATTTACTTATTTATTTATTTGAGAAGCAGAGACAGATGCAGATAAAGAGAGAGTGGGCACGTTGGGGCCTGTAGCTGCTACAAATGAACTCCAGACGCATGTGGCACTTTGTGCATCTGGCTTTATATGGCTAGTAGGGAATCTCATGTGGGTCCTTAGGCTTCACAGGCAAGTACCTTAGCAGCTAAACCATTTCTCCAGCCCATAAACATTTGTTTTTCCTGAGGTAGACTCTCACTCTAGCTCAGGCTGACCTGGAATTCACTATATAGTCTCAGGGTGGCCTGGAACTCATGGCAATCCTCCTACCTCTGCCTCCCAAGTGCTATGATTAAAGGCATGCACCACCATGCCCGACCCCATAAATAAATTTTTAAAAGGTATATTTCACAATCCGCCTAGTTTATGGAAGGAATGGCACTTATTTGAAGCTTACAGATCCAGGGAAAGTTCCATAATGGCGAAAAAGAGAAAACTCACCACCCAAAGCAATAACAAAAACTGGCAGCCAAATTGCAGGGCCGCACAGGCAGAACTTAAGCAATTTTTATATACATTAGATTGGAATTTTTGAGTCTGCCCCACACTCTAGGACTAGACTCAGGATCCCCATAGTCATACTTCTTCAGTCAGGTGGCAGAAGATCTTAAGCTTTACTAAAGCTAAATCTATTGGGGACATCTATTCAAACCACTATGACCAGGCTGACCTGGACTCACTCTGCAGTGACTTCAAACTCACAGTGATCCTCTTACCTCTGCCTCCTGAGTGCTAGGATTAAAGGCTTTGTGCCACCACACCGGCTGGCATCTTATATCTTATATCAATGAAATGTGGCATTTTCTCTAGCTCTGCCTTATTTATGCTGTCTATATCCTCCTCTTCTTCAACCCTTCACTTTTTAATTTATTTTGTCTGTTCATTTAATCTAACTTAGACCAAGAGATGCAAAGTAAAATCTCTAACACAGGGTTACCTCTGTATCTGCCATCATTTATGTTTGGATATTACTATTACGTATCATTTGTGTATGCATATCCATAGTTCTAAGATCATTATAAATCATACCATTTAATATTGTTAGTTTCCTCTTTGATCTCATTTTATGAGTCTTCCTTTAAAATTTTTGTTGTTGTTGTTTTTGAGGTAGGGTCTTGCTCTAGCCCAGGCTGACCTGGAATTCATTATGTATTCTCAGGCTGGCCTTGAACTCACAATAATCCTCCTGCCTCTGCCTCCTGAGTGCTGGGTTTAAAGGTGTATATCACCAGAGTCAGGATTTTTCTTTTGCTGAGGCAGGGTCTCCTCTAGCCCAGGCTGACCTGAAACTGTGGCCCCAGGCTGGCCTTGAACTCAATGTGATCCTCCTGTCTCAGCCTCCCACTGGAAATGAAGGAGGGTGCCACAGGTATATTTCACAATCCGCCTAGTTTATGGAAGGAATGGCACTTATTTGAAGCTTACAGATCCAGGGAAAGTTCCATAATGGCGAAAAAGAGAAAACTCACCACCCAAAGCAATAACAAAAACTGGCAGCCAAATTGCAGGGCCCCACAGGCAGAACTTAAGCACTTTATATATCATTAGATTGGAATTTTGAGTCTGCCCCCCCACACTCTAGGACTAGACTCTAGGATCCCCCACAGTCACACCTTCTTCAGTCAGGTGGCAGAAGATCTTAAGCTTTACTAAAACTAAATCTATTGGGGGACATCTATTCAAACCACTATGACCAGGCTGACCTGGAACTCACTCTGCAGTGACTTCAAACTCACAGTGATCCTCTTACCTCTGCCTCCTGAGTGCTAGGATTAAAGGCTTGTGCCACCACACCGGCTGGCATCTTATATCTTATATCAATGAAATGTGGCATTTTCTCTAGCTCTGCCTTATTTATGCTGTCCATATCCTCCTCTTCTTCAACCCTTCACTTTTTAATTTATTTTGTCTGTTCATTTAATCTAACTTAGACCAAGAGATGCAAAGTAAAATCTCTAACACAGGGTTACTACCTCTGTATCTGCCATCATTTATGTTTGGATATTACTATTACGTATCATTTGTGTATGCATATCCATAGTTCTAAGATCATTATTGCAAATCATACCATTTAATATTGTTAGTTCCACTCTTTGATCTCATTTTATGAGTCTTCCTTTAAAAATTTTTGTTGTTGTTGTTTTTTGAGGTAGGGTCTTGCTCTAGCCCAGGCTGACCTGGAATTCATTATGTATTCTCAGGCTGGCCTTGAACTCACAATAATCCTCCTGCCTCTGCCTCCTGAGTGCTGGGTTTAAAGGTGTATATCACCAAGTCAGGATTTTTTCTTTTGCTGAGGCAGGGTCTCACTCTAGCCCAGGCTGACCTGAAACTGTGGCCCCAGGCTGGCCTTGAACTCAATGTGATCCTCCTGTCTCAGCCTCCCACTGGAAATGAAGGAGGGTGCCACCATGCCTGCTTCTGCCTTGTTTATTGTTCTCTATTTATTTGTTTTGAGACAGGGTCTCATTCTATAGCCCAGACTTTCATGAACTCACTATGTAGACCAGCTGACCTTGAACTTGCTGTCTACAGTGCTAGAATTCTAGGTGTGAACCACCATGCTAGGCTTTTTTTTTTCACACTTGTGAATCACTTTGTTTTTTGTTTTCTGTTTTTTGAGACAGGGTTTCACATAACTCAGGCTTGCCTCCAACTTACCATACAGCCCAGGACAACCTTGAACCCCTCCTGCCTCCACCTCCAAAGTACTAGAATTACAGGCCTGTCCTATCACCCCCAGATTCACTTTGATTTAGCTGTATCTCTTTATTATACCTATAGGTTTGAGTTTTTGCTTTGTGATTCAATCTGAAAATCTTTTTTTTTTCCTAAATGGGAGAATAAGCACATTCTCTCTCTCTCTCTTTTTTTTTTTGATATGACAGATATATTTGGTCTTCGGTTCTTTCACTTGTTTTTATTTTCTGTCCTTATTTATTTATTTATTTTGGTTTTTCAAGGTAGGGTCTTACTCTAGCTCAGGCTGACCTGGAATTCACTATGTAGTCTCAAGGTAGCCTCAAACTCTCTGTGATCCTCCTACCTCTGCCTCCCAAGTGCTGGGATTAAAGGTGTGCGTCACCATACCTGGCTTATTTTCTGTCTTTATAATTTGGTTATTTCCCAATATAATTTGTTTTCTTTGTTATTTTGGTAATTCTAATATTTGAAGAAGTTTTTTTTTCATAAATTGAATTATTTTTATTTTTTGTTTTGTTTTTTGAAGGTAGGGTCTTGCTCTATCCCAGGCTGACCTGGAATTCACTACGACATCTCAGGGTGGCCTCAAACTCATGGTGGTCCTCCTACCTCTGCCTCTGGGGTGCTGGGACTAAAGGCATACACCACCACACCCAGTTCTAAATAATTTATAAAGTGTTTCTTGAGAGTGTGGCTTAGCAGTACATGTGCTCAGCATGTACAAAGCCCTCCTACATCAACCCCCAGAACGCCCCACAAACAATACTTTGCAAAATTTATATATTGGCAAATTATATACCTGTTAAGGAAATTATATTCAGGATATGTAAGAACAGAAGTCACTCAGAAAGTGAAATGCCACATGTTCTCATATGTGTATCCCAGAGCCAGGAAACTAGAAGGGGGTCATGAGAGGAGGAGGATGGGCACAATGTCGCACTTGCCCATAGGGGGTGCATTCACAGCAGCTGAGAGGCCGCTGGTGCACCCATTCTCTGTCTGTCTGTCTCTCTCTCTCTCTGACTCTCTCCAAAAAAATAAAAATAAATAAATGAAAATACAAATGTAAGGGCTGGGAGATTTCTCACTGGTTAAAAGCACTTGATTGTAAAACCTATCAGCTCATGATTTGATTCTCCAGGATGCATATAAAGCCAGACACAAAAGTAGTGCATGCATCTGTCATTTCTTTGCAGCATCAAAAAGCCCTGGCATGTATACACACACACACACAAATAAATAAAAATATTTTAAAAATAGGCTGGTCCAGGCTGACCTGGAATTAACTATGTAGTCTCAGGGTGGCAGTTAAGGCATTTGCCTGCTGGGATTAAAGCCAGAGGATTCATTTTAAAATAGGCTGGAGAGACTCTCCAGGATTTGCCTGCAAAGCCAGACACACAGGGGCTCAGACACACATCTCATGTTAGTTTGCAATGGCTGGAGGCCCTGGAGCGCCCATTCTCTCTCTCTGCCTCTTTATCTCTCTCAAATAAATAAATAAATAAATGATTTTAAAAATAAATAAAGTTTAAAACATAATATAAAGTTCTATAACTTTCTTTTTTTATTTTTTCTAATTTCTTTTATTCATTTATTTGTGAGAGAGATACAGAAACAGGCAGGGAAGGGGAGAGAGAGAGAGAATGGGCACACCAGGGCCTCCAGCCACTGCAAACAAACTCCAGATGCATGTGCCACCTTGTGCATCTGTCTTACATGGGTCCTGGGGAATCGAGCCTTGAACCGGGGTCCTTAGGCTTCACAGGCAAGTGCTTAACCGCTAAGCCATCTCTTCAGCCCTAAAGTTCTATAACTTTCAAGCATGGAAACAAGACAAAATAACAAGTTGACAAGGCTGTTGTGAAACAGATTTTTTTTTTTTTAATTTATTTTTTATTTTTGGTTTTTTCATTTTTCGGTTTTTCAAGGTAGGGTCTCACTCTAGCCCAGGCTGATCTGGAATTCACTATGTAATCTCAGGGTGGCCTCGAACTCATGACGATCCTTCTACCTCTGCCTCCCTGAATGCTGGGATTAAAGGCGTGTGCCACCACGCCTGGCCAGATTTTTATTTTTATGCCTGATGAGGATGCAACTTAGTCCAACAACTTTTTGGCAATATTTACCAAATGTGAATATATAACACACATACATACATACATACATACATACATACATACATACATACATCTCCCCAGAATTTTACTCGTAAGTATACACTCAACAAAAAAAGTTCTTACAAAAGAGTCAGATATGATGGCATGTTTACAGATCAGTTGTGTGGGAGGCAGGAGTTTAAAGCCAACTTGTGCAACAACATAGGGAGATCACAGCTAAAAAAATAGCTGGGTGTGGTGGCACATGCCTTTAATCCCAGCACTTGGGAGGCAGAGGTAGGAGGATCTCCATGAGTTCAAGGCCACCCTGAGATGAATTCCAGGTCAGCCTGGGCTAGAGTGAAAACCCTCCTTTGAAAAACCAAACAAAATAAAAAATAAATTGTAACAAGTCACTAAAAGACATGGTACAGAATTTTCATGGCAGCACTGTTTTTAACAGTCCCAAAGTGAGAACAAGAGCCTATTAATAAAGTGAAAAAACAAAGTGTAATAAAATTACAGGCCATGGTAGCAGGATCACAGTAATTTTGAGGCCAGCCTGGGCTACAGAGTGGGTTTCAGGTCAGCTTGGGCTAGCTATAGTGAGACCCTACTTCAAAAACAAGCACATAAAACTGTATGGGGTTGAGGATATGACTTGGTTAACTGGTAGAGTGCTTGCCTATTATGCACAAAAGCCCTGGATTTGGGCTGGGGAGATGGCTCTGTAGTTAAAGACTCTTGCTTGCAAAGTCTGATGGCCAGGTTTGATTCCCCAGTGTCCTCATAAAGCCAGATGCACAGGGTGGCACATGTGTCTGGAGTTCCATTTGCAGTGGTAGGAGGCCTTGGTGCATCCCTTGTCTCTCTCTTTCTCTGCTTGTAAATAATAAATTTTAAAATATTGTTTAAAAACCTAGGCTAGATCCCTAGCACCACATAAATGGGGCCTGGTGGCACATTCCTTTAATCCCAACACTCAGGAGGTAGAGATACAAGGATCAAAAGTTCAAGGTCATCCTCAACTACATAGCAAGTTCAAAGCCAGCTGCTGTATATGAGACCCTAAAAACGAAAGAGAAAGGAAGGAAGGAAGGAAGGAAGGAAGGGAGGGAGGGAGGGAGGGAGGGGAGGAGGAGGAGAGGAAGGGAGGAAGGAAGGAAGGAAGGAAGGAAGGAAGGAAGGAAGGAAGGAAGGGAAGGGGAGGAAGGAAGGGAGGGAGGGAAGGGGAAAGCTAGCTAGCTCAACTGCTTGTGTGACCTACTCTTTGAATGTTGTCAAGCAGCTTTCCAGGATAGAACTCTATCACAATGACGATCCTTTGAAAAGTTTCATTCTGCTAATGGAATTAAAACAGATAGGGACAAACTTTTGACACTTAGCCAGTACGGTTGTTCCCAGTAATTGCATGCTTCCATTAAGTATGTTATCTTCACATTTTTCTCCCATCTTATCTATAGAACCAAGGGGAACTACTCATATAAGTATTTTAAAAATATTTTAGTTTGTTATTAAGTACAAGGTGTCAATTGCCCTGCTCTGTAAAATCATTTAATAGGAGAAACTTCAAAGGATAAATGATGGGTGATCTCCACCCTTCCGCCTACACTGTGTTCACTGAATTTCTTCCTCAGATGAGCTACAGCCCAGTCACTCTTTGTTTTATAGCAGGTGTTGCATCGTTGGCACTGGACTGAAGTCCAGGTGAAGGCACAGAAATTCAGATACACATTTATAGTCGTGTCCCCCCACCCCCATGCCACCAGACAAAACGAAGAACCAACTGGAGGAAGAAAAAGAAGGCTGAAGAGGCCGCACTGGAAGTGAGCTGAGAAAGAGCCTCCATGTTGGAAGGAACAAGGAAGCTAGTGCCAGCTTCAGGTCATCACCCAGAGGCCATGGAGTGTGTGATGCAGTTGACTGTCTGCTGAGCTGCCTTGCTTAATGTTCTTTGTCTGGTGACTCTCCAGCCCCTACCCGACCCCCCTCTCCCCCTGCCCTGCAGTCAGCATACCATACATTGCTGTGTATTAGGAGCCATGACACTTTCCTAACAGACTTTTCTATGACCTCCACTCCCAGTGCACCAATCAATCCCACGTGCTCCACTGGCCTCTGCCTGAAAGCTTGCACCGAGCAAAACTGGAGTGGGGTGGTGGGTGGCGGGTGCGGTTGCTCTCACAGCTGGGTCTGGGTCTGTGGAGAAGGCAAAAGCAGGGCAGGAACAAATGGAGAAGAAGGGCATTTCCCCTCAGCTCACATTTCTCACAACACTGCTTATCTGCCAACTCCACGTGAAGAAACTTAGGCCAGGAATGGGCCCCCAGGGAAAGAGATGGGAAGGGTCAGGCCTGGGTGGAGGCCTGTCCATCTGTCTGCACAACAGAGAGTGGAGCAATGTGAGTTTGTTTGTTTGGTTTTAGTTTTTCAAGGTAGGGTCTCGCTCTAGCTCAGGATGACCTGGAATTTACTATGTAGTCCCAGACTGGCCTTGAACTCACAGAAATCCTTCTACCTCTGCCCGGCTCAATAGGGTTTTATTTTATGAGGTGAATAATAGTAGTTTTAGTCTACTGTTCTACTTTCCCCCCAAAACTCATTTCATCAATGTTAGAAGAGTAAAATATTTGAAGTATGTAAATATAAAACTCTCTGCCAATGTCCCTCATACTCGTCTTTTAGCATTACATGCTGGGTAAACTATGATCAGCTCAACTCAAATTGTGACAAAGTGCTTTCCTTTCCAGAGAATGATGAAGTATGAAGTCATCCGTTTGCAGCTAATAAACTAGTTTTAGCTCATTTCAGTGGGATTTTCAATGACCTAAATATGTTTATTAAAACCTACATTCTCAGGCTGGGAATACAGCTCATTTGGAAGAATGCTTGTCTGGCATGCATGAAACCTTGGATTTAAATTTCAGTATGGGGGTGGGGGGGCCTAGACTCTCATATTTGTAAGAATTGTACAAAATCTTCATTTTATGCCAGATATCCGGGGACTGGCTATCCCATACTCTGTGATTTCCGACTGGACACTCTTTTTGGGTAATGTTGATTTCTGAGGTTGTGAGGACTCAGCTAAGCTAAGCACAGACAAGACCGACAGATTGGTCCTTTGAAAAGTCCTGTTTCCAAACTGGGCATGGTGGTTCACACTTACAATTTCAGCACTTGGGAGGCTGAGGTAGGAGGATAGCTGTGAGCACTAGGCTAGCCTGGACTACAAAATGACTTTCAGTTTAGGTTAGCATGAGCTAAAGTGAGACCCTGGCTCAAAAAATAAATCCTGTTTCTTAAAATTAGTAATAATTACATTAGTTATAGTTTAAGTATTTCTCAACCCTTTAAAGACTAGAAAGTGAATCATGCATACACACAGGTTTTGGTTTCATGTAGTCCAGGCTGGTCTTAAACTCCACATGTGGCTAAGCCTGGCCTTTAACTTCTTATTGTCCTGCCTCCATCCTGCCTTAATTGCTGGAATTACAGGCCTACTTCATAATCTTTTTTTTTTTTTTTTTTTTGGTTTTTCGAGGTAGGGTCTCACTCTGGCCCAGGCTGACCTGGAATTAACTATGTAGTCTCAGGGTGGCCTTGAACTCATGGTGATCCTCCTACCTCTGCCTCCCGAGTGCTGGGATTAAAGGCGTGCGCCACCACGCCCAGCTTTCATAATCTTTTTTAAAAAGTTATTTTTATTTATTTGTGAGGAGAGAGACAAAGAGAAGGGGGGCAGGCATGTTGCCATACACCTTTAGTCCCAACGCTCAGGAGGCTGAGGTAGGGGGATCACCATGGGTAGGAGGCCAGCCTGGGGCTACAGAGTGAATTCCAGGTCAGCCTGCACTAGAGTGAGAATGGGCACATTAGGGCTTCCTGCCACTATGAACGAACTTCAGACACGTGTTACTTTGTGCATCTAGCTTTACGTGAGTATTGGGGAACTGAACTCAGGCAGGCTTTGTAAGCAAGCACCTTCAACTTAACCACTGAGCAATCTTCTATCTCATAACCTTCTATTTTAAGAACAGGGCTTTGTAATGACAAGTGTAGCTACTTCAATGAGAACACTGTGCTTAGCAGGCATGAGGCTCTGGGCTCAATCCTCAGCACACACTCACAAAACATCCTACTATATTTTTTTCAATGAATTGACAATATTAATTCTTCAGAACTAAACTAATAGGGCTGGAGAGATGGCTTAGCCCTTAAGGTGCTTCCTGCAAAGCCTAAGGAACCAGTTTCAATTCCCTAGAACCCACGTAAGCCAGATGCACATGCACCTGGAGTTTGTTTGCCATGGTTAGAGACCCTGGCATACCCATTCTCTCCCCCACCCCTTATAATAAATAAAAATATTTTTATGCCAGGCATCCTGGCACACACCTTTAATCCTAGCACTCGGTAGGCAGAGGTAGGAGGACTGCCATGAGTTCGAGGCCACCCTGAGACTACATAGTGAATTCCAGGTCAGCCTGAGCTAGAGTGAGACCCTATCTTGAAAAACCAAAAAAAAAAAAAAAAAAAAAAAAAAAAAAAAAAAACGTAAAATAGGGCTGGAGAAAAGAGATGACTTAGCTGTTAAGGCATTTGCATGCAAAACCAAAGAACCCGGGTTCGATTCCCGAGGACTCACATAAGCCACTGCAAATGAACTCCAGATGCATGTGCTACCTTGTACATCTGGCTTTACATGGATTCTGGGGAATCAGACTCAAGCTTTGAGCACCTTAACCACTGAGCAATCTTTCTGGCCCTTTCTTTTTCGCTTGCTTGCTTGTTTTGTATTTATTTATTTATCTATTTCAAGGCATGGTCTCACAGTAGCTCAGGTTGACCTGGAATTCATTCTATACTCCAGGCTGGCCTTCAATTTACGGTGATCCTCCTACCTCAGTCTCTCAAGTGCTGGGATAAAAGGTGTGCACCACCATGTCCCGTTTAAGCTTTATTTTCAGAACACCCTGTTTCTAATGTTTTCTGAACATAGAGTGATGGGTTTCAGAAGGTAGAGAACCTTTTTCCTCATCTGGTGAAGCAGGCTGGCTGACTCCTGGCAGTGCGATCTAAACACTGAGTGTATCTTTGAAGAGATGTTTAACGTTGCCACACGGTGCAATGTGAAGGCCTAAGAGTTTCAGACTAGTAATTTAAATTCCCTCCAAAGTATAACTGGTGCTGAGGACATAACTCAGTGGCAGAGCGCCTGTCTAGTGTACACAAGACCCAGAGGCTTAGTCTCAGCACTGAGCCAGGGTGGGGACAAAACAAAACAAACACCCTGATGTTAAGCCAAGGATGGTGGCTCTAAGTCTGGGCTACTAGGGAGACTTAATCAGGAGGACATTCAAATGTGCCTTCAAATAGGTAAATAAGCTCAGCATGGTGGCTCATGCCTATTACCCCAGCACTTGGGAGGTTGAGGTAGGAGGATCACCATTAGTTTGAGGCCAGTCTGTACTACCGAGTGAGTGCCAGGTCAACTTGGGCTAGAGTGAGACCCTGCTTCAAAATCTTTCCTCCACCTCCTAAAATAAATACATATTTAACTTAGGTATTCTACATTATGATTTAAAGTGCAAGCATTGTCTCCCATGTGCATGTTCATGCTAACCCTACCAGCAAGTCGGAGTCTGCCCTCTGGGTTTCCCTCCCCTAATATGTTAGGAACCCCTGAAAGTGCTGTTCATTTCAAAGGTCAGCCCTTCTTACGCCTCACCACCAGTGCGTCAGTGTCAAAGGCAGCTGTCTATCACCCCCCTCTTTTTTTCTGGAGGCTGGGTCTCACTCTAGCCCGGGCTGACCTGGAACTCACTGTGTAACCACTGACTGACCTCAAATTCATGGTGATCTTCCTATCTCAACCTCCAAAGTGCTGGGACTAATGATGTGTGTCACCACTCTAGCAGCTGTCCACCCTTTTTAAAAAATTAATTAATTTATTTTTAAATATATTTTCATTTATTTGAGAGAGAGAGAGAAAGAGAGAGAGAGAATGGGAATGCCAGCCTCCAGCCACTGCAAACTAACGCCAGATGCATGGCTCTAACTCCAGATACGTGGGTCCTGGAGAATCGAACCGGGATCCTTGGGCTTTGCAGGCAAATGCCTTAACTGCTAAGCCACCTCACAGCCCCAGATGTCCACCTCTTATGTCTGTAATTCCCATCTTGGAGACATTCCTATCTGAAGATGACTGTACTAGAAGATGCCACCCTGTTACTGACCACAACTAAAACAGGCCTGATATCACAGCCAAACCTGCTCATATCTGCTGTTATTGCGTGGCCTTGCTTGGCCCTGGCACACCATTCTTTCTCTATCTCTTCTCTCTCTTTCTCTCTGCTTGCAAATAAAGAAAAATGGTGTAAGACAATTTCAACAGTTGTATGCAAAATGTGCCCTCTGGACTCATGCTCTGGAACACTTAATCTCTAGTTAGCAGCACTGTTTGGAAAGCTTAGGGGACTTTGAGGAGGTGAAGCCTTGCTGGAGGAAGTGTGTCACTGGGGCAGACCTTGAGATCTTAGAGCGCAGCCCAGATAGCCGTCTCTCTCTCCTTTCAACCTCATCCTCTCTACTGATGTGACAATGTACTGTCACGATCTGCTTCTGCCATGCCTTGCTCCTTGAAACTTGTTGCTTCCTTAAATTACTTCTGGTAGGGCATTTTGGTTCAGCTTGAGATAGTAACACACAACAGATTCATGAATTGGGTGGCACTCAGAACCAGAAGAGATTCAAAAGAGCGTTTTGGCAATGAGCAAAGCAACTCACATAACCCCTTTATTTTCTTTACCACACTCAATCATGTGGTTAGACCCCCAGGAGCTAGCTAAGTTCTCCTCTACATGCCACCCAGGTTTATTCTCTACACTGTGCTGAGGTGTCAGAAGAAAGACACAGCCAAGAAATGTGGACAGACACGAGGTGTCGCATGAAGGCTGCCAGTAAAGAGGAAAGGGTTCCCTTTATCAGACCAAGTTAAGCAAATGGGAGCAAATTTTTAACAAGATAAATAATTTTTACGTTTTTGGGGGGGCAGGGAAGGTCCAATTCCCCTAGGTTTTCTAGACATCTGGGAAATTGCCAGTTAATGGTTAGGAAACAAATCCTGGTACAGGTCAAACTGTGCTCACATCCCAGTCATGAGACTTCTTGAAAGCTTTACTTTCTTTTCAAGGGTTATAATAGCATCTGCTGCATGATACAGTTGTGAAGATTAAATGAGATGACCTGTCAAGAGCAAGATTGGGAGGACAGAGAACATTCAGTATAGTGCAGCTGTTAACCAAATATCCTTAAAAAGAGCCACAGTCATTCCCAGCCACAACCTGGGAATGCCTGAACAGGCCTTATGCTAAAGCCCAATGCCAGGAATTTAGGTAGTTTTTTATACTACCTAGTTGTCTCCCTTTTCTTTTTTTTTTCTTTCTTTCTTTTATTTTACTTTTTTTTTTTTTTTTTTTTTTTTTTTGAGGTAGAGTCTCACTCTAGCCCAGGCTGACCTGGAATTCACTATGTAGGGTGGCCTCGAACTCACAGCACTCCACCTACCTCTGCCTCTTGAGGGCTGGGATTAAAGGCATGCGCCACCACACCCAACTTTTCATTTTCTTTATTAACATCTACAGGGTTGAATTTTTCTCTGGTCCTGATCTTCAGTGTATGTCCTTAACAAGATCAGAAAACAAAGTAACGTCATCTACAAAAAGCTCTTTTTAATTCGATCCAGTGCTCCAAACAGGCATTCCCCTAGACCACACCCTGTTCCAAAGGGCAAAACATGTATGAGGGTGTCCAGTCCAATTCCTCCCTCACGTGTGCTATGAGTACCCTGAAATTCCCTGTCCACATTGCCTTGAATAGCTCACTTTCTGGGACTTCCATGGGCCTCTTCTCTGGTCCAAGAGTGGCCCACACCACTAGTGCACTTGACCTTGGACCCAAGGGCTAGACAAGAATGTGGATGGAACTTGGATACAAGGATGAGATGTTCCCCTGGGTGCACACAAAACCACTCATGACCAGGACAGGACTGGGAGTGGTAAGACAAAGTGAATGGGCCAGAGGGGCCCAGTGCTGCGGTCAGATTGGCTCTTAGGGGTTTTAACAATTTAAGCTAGAGTGGACAGTAAGTATGATAATTCTAAACTGGCAGCTTGGCAAAGCTGAGGAAGAGTATTGAGTTTGAGGCCAGCATGGGCTATACAGTGAGACCCTGTGTAAAAAAAAAAAAATCAACAAAGGGCTGGAGAGATTGCTCAGCAGTTAAGGCACTTGTCTGCAAAGCATAAAAGGACCAGGGTTTGATTGCCCAGTACTCATGTAAAGCCAGATGCACAAAGTGGTGCATGCATCTAGAGTTTGTTTGCAGTGGCCGGAAGTCCTGGCATGCCCATTGCTTTGTCTGTCTATCCTCTCTCTGACTTTCTCTGCTTACAAATAAATAAAAATTTTAAAAATCAACAAAAATATGTACTACCACTCCCTCAGAAAGGAAAGAAGGAAGGAGAGGGGGGAAAAAAAGAGAAAATGGGGTCTGGGGAGATGGCTCAGCAGTTAAAGCACTTAATTGCAAAGCCTGACAGCCTGGGTTTGATTCCTCAGTACCCATGTAAAGCCAGATGCCCAAAGTAGCGTATGTATGTGGAGTTTGTTTGCAGGGGCAGGAGGCCTTGGTACACCCATATTCATTCATTCTTATTCCCCCTCTCCACCTCTCTGCTTGCAAATAAATGAATTTTTAAGATGGCTTAGCAGTTAAGGCGCATGCCTGCGAAACCTAAGGACCCAAGTTCAATTCTCCAGGTCCCACTTAAGCCAGATGCACATGGTGGCGCATGTGTCTGGAGTTCATTTACAGTGGCTAAAGGCTGTGGTACACCCATTCTCCCTCCCTCCCTCTCTCTCCCTCTCTCTAATAAATAAATAAATAAAAAGAAAAATCTTAAAAAACAAAACAAAAAGAGAGAAAGAGAGAAGGAAAATAGGATATGGGGACAGGGGCACATGGCTCAGGGGATAAAATCCTTGTCATGCAAGCATGAGAACCTAAGTTTGGACCTCGAACACCCACCTAAAAATGCCCAGTGTGGTGGTGACCTGTAATTCCAGCACCAGAAGCGATCCTCCTACCTCTGCCTCCTGAGTGCTGGGATGAAAGGTGTGCGCCACCATGCCTGGCATTGGATTTTTTTGAAGGGGGGATTTGAGGCTGTCCAAGATGACCTGAAACTCACTCTGTAACCCCAGACTGACCTCAAACTTATCAAAATTACTTCAGCCTCCTCAATGCTGGGACTAAAGGCATGCACTACCACACCAGGCTATGCTTATATTTTTAAATATTTTTACATGCTATACACTTTCACTGGAATTTTTTTAATTTAAAAATATTTATTTATTTGAGAGAGAGAGAGAGAGATGGAGAGAGATGGAGAGAATGGGCATGCCAGGGCTTCCAGCCACTGCAAATGAAATCCAGATGCATGTGCCTTGTGTATCTGGCTTACATGGGTTCTTTGGCTTTGCAGGCAAGTGCCTTCACTGCTAAGCTATCCCTCCAGCCCTTCACTGGAATTTTGTTTGTTTGTTTTTTGTTTTTCAAGGTAGGGTCTCACTCTAGCCAGGCTGACCTGGAATTCACTTTGTAGTCTCAGGGTGGCCTCAAACTCATGGCAATCCTCCTAACTCTGCCTCCCGAGTGCTGGGATTAAAGGCATGTGCCACCACGCCTGGTCCTTCACTGGAATTTTTAAAAAAGATTTTATAATTTTTATTTATTTGAAACAGAGAGAGGGAGAGAGAGAGAATGAGAATAAGGGCGCCAGTGCCTCTAGCCACTGCAAACAAACTCCAGATGCATGCGCCACCATGTACATCTGGCTTACATGGGGACTGGAGAATCAAACAGGGGTCCTTAGGCTTTGCAGGCATGTGCCTTAACACCTAAGCCATCTCTCCAGCCCCCTTCACTGGAATTTTTAAGTAACTAGAATTTAATCACTTGCTGGCAAAGAAAAAAAAAAAAGAAACAAATTGGCAATCACATGGAATTCTTGGCCCTCCAGTTCCCAACTTTTCTCCACTAGAGAAAACTACTTAAAAAAAAAAAATACTGCCAGGCTTGGTGGCGCACGCCTTTAATCCCAGCACTCGGGAGGCAGAGGTAGGAGGATCACCAAGAGTTCGAGGCCACCCTAAGACTACGTAGTGAATTCCAGGTCAGCCTGAGCCAGAGTGAGACCCTACCTTGAAAAAAACAAAAACAAAACAAAACAAAACAAAACAAAACAAAAAAACACTTTCATCACTTGCCCAAAAGCTCTGAGTTCCTTCCATGATCCTAGGGCACATCTCCCCATCCTCAGATACTCCCCCCACGCACGTTATCTTCTCTACATGCTGAGTTCAAGGGCCTCCTTGTGGGGCTTCAAGGACTAATCTGAAAGCCACCATTTGTTACTTATGTTATTCAGAAGCATGTATGCACTTTTCCCCAGTGTATGGCTTAGGCTAGCCAAGGACCGGCCCACCCCCTCCTAGGCTTTCACACTATAACCCATGCTAGCTACAAATCACGATATAGCCTGAACTTGTGACTTGTGGCAATCCTCCTCTCTCAGCTAGGATTACAGGCATGAGCCACCTGCCCAGCTCTAGGACCTTCTTGCTTATATGTAAGAGGCATAGTGTGATAGAATTAAAGAGAGAAAGAAAAGGAGGAAAAAGGAAGAAAAGAACATTGGGGAAGGGAAAGAAAGCAGTTTCTTCCTTACAAGAGAGGGTGTGTCACAGAGGCCAGGTACAAATCTTCCTTTTACACACATGCACTGTTCCCTGCCTAGATTATTTTCTTAGGCTGATCCCCAGAAGTAAACCACTGAGAGAACAGCATGACATTTGTTAAGTCTCTGCAGACATACTATAAATTCTTTGGCTTGATTTTTACGCAGTTCCCCTTGACTGGATTCAGGCATTTTCTTGGCCACTCAGCTTACTTTTCCCACACTTGTGTTCGCATGATTTTGATGGGATAAAAAGAGGTTCCTTCCTACCTCCTCCTCAACAACAATAAAATCCTTAAAATTAGTGTGTTGGTCTGAATGTAAATGTCTCCCATAGCATCATGTGTTCATGATTAAGCCTCATACTTAATCCCCAACTTCTGGGAGGTGGGGATTACTGGAGGAGGTGTGTCACAGGGGGTGGGCCTTGGGATTTTATAGTCCAGCCCCTCCCCCATTGCCAGTGCCAGCCAGCTCATTCTCTACTTCTCTGCCACTATGGAGATGCCCAGCTCTCGGCTCTGCTCATGCTTTCCCTGCCATGACGAAACTTCCCCTGGAAAGTGTAAGCCAAAATGAACCCTTTCCTTCCACCCACTGCTCTGGTTGGATGTTTTGTCCCAGCAGTGAGAAGCTAACTGCTCCAGATGGCCATGGTGGGTGATGACAGATTGTCCATGTCTTCTAGTGGCATTGCCAGGTGTGTTTCTTGTTTCTTACCAGTCACTGCATTGTTGGGTTTTGGTTTAAGGTGCACACTTACAACCAGGACAAGAAGATACTTATCCTGCACCAGTCCAACGTCAGCTTCAACTATCAGAGACACAGAATCTGGGGAACATGAGGCTCGAAAAATCTGGCAGGGTGTTTTATGAACCATGGAATCTCCTGGAAAGCTGAAGCTATAAACCCATCCTGAAAAAGCCTGAGAAGTAGAAAAGCAGATGCTGCCTTGAAGTTTGGAAGTTTAGCCTGTCTTCTTGGCTGGACATCTAGCAAAAAATTTCAGGTTTGCAAATGTCATGGATTCATCTGATACATCAAGCATCCATTTGATATATTTAAGTTTTTGCTGTTGTTTAGAAGCCTACAACACCTCTGTGTAAAGACAGATAACAGCATTGCTAACTTTTTTTTTTTACTTCGTGTAACATCTGCCCATTGTTGCTGGTTTTTTTTTTTTTTTTTAATTTTATTAGCTGGGCGTGGTGGTGCACGCCTTTAATCCCAGCATTCGGGAGGCAAATGTAGGAGGATCGCCATAAGTTTGAGGCCACCCTGAGAATACATAGCGAACTCCAGGTCAGCCTGGGCTAGAGTGAAACCCTACCTTGAAAAACCGAAAAATGAAAAAAACTAAATAATAATAATAGGATTTTATTTTATGTTATTTTATTTTATTTATTTATTTGAGACAGAGGGAGAGAGAGAGAGGGAGAGTGAGAATGGGCATTGTTTCTGGTTTTATCCTTTGGGTCATCACAACAAACAATGCATTCTGTTTCCTCTGCCTAGAGTGCTTTTCCCCACCCTTACAAGACAAAAGCATATTGATCTTTCAAAAGTAAAGCCATTAAGCTGGGCATGGTGGTACACGCCTTTAATCCCAGCGCTCAGGAGGCAGAGATAGGAGGATCACCATGAGTTCAAGGCCACTCTGCGAATACATAAATTCCAGGTCAGCCTGGACTAGAGTGAAACCTACAAAAAAAAAAAAAAAAAAAAAAGTGGAAAAGAAAGGCAGGGCAGGGCAGAAGGGAAGGGCCAGGCTGTAGTCAAAATTATTCCTTGAAGGGAAGGAGGAGAGGGGAAGGACCTAAGGGGATGGTATTGTATATATGATAGTAGAAGAACAGATTATAGGCAGGGGAAAGGCCTAAGAGAGGTCAGGGGAAGAGAATGTGTAAAAGAAGGGGTGTGTGGGGGGGTAAGGGTCAATCAAAATTCAAGATATTCTGAATAAGAAATATGTAAACCTACTTTTTTGAATAATGGCACATCCAGAATCCATAGATTGTTACTAGAAAATTTTCAGTGCCAGGGATGGGATACCTTCCAATGAGTTGTTGGCCAGGGTGGTCCCTGTTACCTCCAAAACATTACAGGCTATTGCCAAGGCCCTTTGTTTCCCTTGAGAAACAGATGGTAAGATCCTCCTGCTGAAGACTTCACTTGCCTGAGTGGCAACATCACTGAGAAATCAAGCTGGTGCTGAAAAGAACACCTTCTCCCTGTAGACCAGCCAACTGAAACCTGGAAAAAACTGCACTGCATGCAGCCCTATGGGAGACAGATGTCATCAGTGGTGAAAACAGTGGACACTGGAAGCCTCAAGTTTGGCCAGACAGGCTAAATGACTGAATGGGTGCAATAGTGGCATGCCTGCTCTGGGGGAAACCAACTGCTCTCTAATTGGACTGAAGGCCCACTCTACGGGAGGGAATACATGCCTGGTACTGAAAAACCTAATCAAAAGCCTATGGCAGGGGAGGGCATGAGCCTTAGGGGTATAAAGCCTGCTCTTGTCTGGCTAAATGCATATATTATTTCCACCAAACTGCCCTGAAAGCACTACACTTAATGTTCATATTCATATATTAATGCCACTCTCATGTTTGGTTAGAGAAGCTTCTCTTTTCAGATGGTGATGACCGCTGGGATGACCCAAAAGGCAACATAGTGCTGAGAAGAAGGGATGGAGGAGTGTCCAGCACTGAAACATCTCTGTCACACCCTCCAAGGCTCAGGGCCCATTGCAGAAGAGGGGGCAGAAAGAATGTAAGAGCCAAAGGAAGGGTACAACTCCTTGCAATGCAACTGTCCAGACAGAAATTGGCCTTGATATCCATGACCTCAAAGTGCTTAGCAAAACCTTCACAAGACCCTCATAATAGGAGAAAAAGATGATGATATCAAATTAAAAGAGAGACTAGCCAGGCGTGGTGGCACACACCTTTAATCCCAGCACTCAGGAGGCAGAGATAGGAGGATTGCCATGAGTTCGAGGCCACCCTGAGACTACATAGTTAATTCCCAGGTCAGCCTGGGCCAGAGTGAGACCCTACCTTGAAAAAAAAAAAAAAAAAAAAAAAAAAAAAAAAAAAAAAAAGAGAGAGAGAGAAAGAGAAGAGAGAGAGAGACTAATGGAGAGAGGGAGGGGATATGATGGAGAGTGGAGTTCTGAAGGGGAATGGGGGAAGGAGAGGGAAATATCATGATTTATTTTCTGTAAGTACAGAAGTTGTAAATAAAAAATTTTTTAAAGTAAAAAAAAAAAAAAAAAAACATTATGTCCTTGAAGGGGTCAGGTTGAGATGCCACTACAGCTCTCCAGATCCTGAACATTGTCACCATTGTCACTTCAGGCAGGATCCTGGTGTGTCCAGTTTCTGAGCATTCACACTCCTGATGCAGTCCTTGGAGGGTCCCCAATTTGGCTTGGGATCTGTACTGTGGTTGCTAGGGTCAGGAAAGCAAGTGTCTACCTTTCTAATGAAGTCTATGTCCTATCAGGATCCACACAACTCCACGCTGGACAGTAGAACATCCACCCTGCTGAGCCAGAAATTGAGAGAGAGAGAGGGAGGGAGGGAGAGAGAGAGAGAAATGCTGTCTATTTTGACTTTACTAAAAAGAGAATTTCCAAGCTGGGCATGGTGGCGCAAGCCTTTAATCCCAGCACTCAAAAGGCAGACAGAGGAGGATCACCTTCAGTTCAAAGGCCACCCTGAGAATACACAGTGAATTCCAGGTCAGCCTGGGCTAGAGCAAGAACCTACCTCGAAAAAAAACAAAACAAACAAAACAAAACAAAACAAACAAAAAAAAAAAGAATTTCCAGCAAGAGTCAATGTTATGTACAAAGCAGCACATGCATTGTTTTTTACAGTGGAAGGAAGCCCTGGAGTGCCCATATTCTCTCTCTCTCTCTCAAACAAACAAACAAATAATTTTTTAAAAAAGAGTCAATGTTTTAGGTGGGCATAGTGGGTGCCTTTAATCCCAGAATTCAGAAGGCTGATGTAGGAAGATAAGCATGAGTTCAAGGCCAGTCTGGGCTACAGAGTAGTTCAGGTCAGCTTGGGTTAGAGTAAGACCCATAAAAACAAACAAAAAAACAAAGAGTCAGTGTTGATTACTTTTTCAGCACTTGACATGAATGATCATATACTACTGATTTGAGATCTAATGCTACAATAACTGAATTAGAAGAATGGGCTAGAGGGAGGGCCAGATGCCCTTACAGAAAAATGTTACAGGGCTGGAGAGATGCTTAGCGGTTAAGGCACCTGCCTGCTAAGCCTAATAACCCGGTTCCAATCTCCAGGTCCCACATTTAGCCAGATGCAGTGATGCAAGGGCGCACTGCCGCACTTGACTACAAGGGGGCGCACACATCTGGATTTTGTTCACAACAGCTGAGAGACTGCTGGCGTGCCCATCTCTATCTGTCTCCCTCTCCCTCGCTGTCTGTCTCTTTCTACAAAAATAAATAAAATAATAAATGAAAATTTTTTTTTTTTTTTTTTTTTGTTTTTTGAGGTAGGGTCTCACTCTAGTCCAGGCTGACCTGGAATTCACTATGTAGTCTCAGGGTGGCCTCGAACTCATGGTGATCCTCCTACCTCTGCCTCCCGAGTGCTGGGATTAAAGGCATGCGCCACCACGCCCGGCTTAAAATTTTTAAATGTTACAAAATTAACATGAAAAAAGTAAGTTAGCAAAGAGGAAGGTTTGATTCCCCAGTACCTAGGTAAAGTCAGAGATAAAAAGTGGTGCATACATCTGGAGTTTGTTTGCAGCAGCTGAAGACCCTGGTGTATCCATTCATTCTGATCCATTCTCTCTTTTTCTCTCCTTGCAAATAAATAACAAATAAATTTTTTTTTTAAGTTTCATAAACAGGCTGGAGAGATGGCTTAGCAGTTAAGGCACTTACCTGCAAAGCCTAAGGACCCAGGTTCGATTCTCCAGGTCCTATGTAAGTCAGATGCACCTGGTGGCACATGTATCTAGAGTTTGTTTGCAGTGGCTGGAGGCCCTGGCACACCCATTCTCTCTCACTCAGTCTCTCCTCTCTGTCTCTAGTAAATAAATAAATAAAAATAATAAAAAAGTTGCATAAGCATCTGGTGTTTATTTACTGCAGCTAGAGGTCCTAGCGCACCCTCATGCACAGATGTGCAAACAACTAAATTAATAATTAAAGGCTGGGGTGATTGCTCAGTGGCTACAGACACTTATTTTGCAAAGCTTGTCTGCCCAGGCTCAATTCCCCATGGAACATGACTGAACTAAAATGGAAGAGCAGATTAAAAATTTGGGATTGATGGAGACTTGAGTTCTAAAGTGGAATGGGGGGAGGGAAGGGAAATATCAGGTGGTTTTTTTGTATGTAAATATAAAAGTCAATAAAAAATAATAATTAAAAAAATAAAATAAAATAAAAATTAGAGCAAATAAAAAATAAATTGGGGATTGAAGCCGGGTGTGGTGGTGCATGCCTTTAATCCTAGCATTTGGGAGGCAGAGGTAAGAGGATCACCATGAGTTTGAGGCCACCCTGAGACTACATAGTGAATTCCAAGTCAGCCTGAGCTAGAGTGAGACCCTACCTCGAAAACCCAAAAAAAAAAAAAAAAAAGAATCATTTTTATTTCATTTGTTAATCTCTTCTTCCTTTGGTTGTTAATCTCTTCTTCCTTTGGGGAAATGCTGGTGGCAGGTAAATAGGGACCCTGCTGTCTAGTGATATTCCAGACATTTTTAATATCCTACTTACTTATAATACACCTTTAATCCTAGCACTCAGGAGGCTGAGGTAGAAGGATTGTCATGAACTCGAGGCCAGCCTGGAGCTACAGAGTGAGTTCCAGGTCAGCCTGGTCTGGAGTGAGACACTGCCTTGAAAAAACCCAAAACAAAACAAATAAATATCTCCTACTAACTTGGTTGTAGTGATTGGTCGGAGATTAGGGCATGTAACCCAAATCTGGACAAAAGAGTGCAGAGGGAGAAAGTGCTTCATTTTTGTGTGTTGGTGGTGGGGCAGATGTCACTGGGGGATAGTGTCTGATAAATTCTCCACCTAGTAGGAAAAGCTCACCTGCAGAGGAGACAAATGTACAAATGTACAAATGGCTAGCTAAAAACCCTAAGTCAGCCAGCTATGTTGTCTATAATCCCAGTACTTGGACAGGCAGGAGGATTGAGTTTAAAACTAGCTCAGAATACATGATAACATATTCAAAATAAAGAAACAAAGACAAAGAAATAACCCCCACTCCAAACCTAAATTAATAGAAAAACCTTGCAGTTCATCTGAGAGGTTGGATCTGTCATCTCGAAACCAGTCCCACCCTGAATGTTCCAGTTACACAAGCCAGTAAACCCTTTCAGGCTCACACGGGTCTACATTGGGTTTCTATCACTTAAACAGAAGCATGCTGGCTGCCACACGAGGAACCAGGAATATAATGAGGGTGTCCATTTCATCATCATAATGTTTTAATTCTCAAATCTACTATACTTTGATATTTATTTATTTGAGAGAGAATTAAGAGAGAGAGGAAGAGAGAGAGAAAGAGAGAAAATAGGCATGCCAAAGAGTATCTGACTACTGCAAACAGACTTCAGACACATGTACCACTTTGTGCATCTGGCTTTATGTAGGTACTGGGGAATTGAACCCAAGCTGTCAGGCTTTGCAAGCAAGTGCCTTTAACCATTGAGACATCTCCTCAGCCCTCAAATCTATTAGTATTTTGACAACACATGTATGCTACATATAAATTACACTTCCATACTTCTTCAGAGTGTAACGATGTATAAAGAAATTTGTTTTTACATTGGTCCATAATCTGGCTTTTTTTCTTTTTTAATGCAACCTGTCACTTCCATCTGTCATCAGTAAACTATGACACTTTAGTTCCCCTGCAGCTGGCAGCTGACACAGAAAACTCTAAACTGTGACTCCTTGGGGGAATGTATTTGCTTAGGGGAGACTAAGCAAGGCCAATGTCAGCAGCTTTTTTTCTGTACTTGGCTCAACTACAAGGGAAATCCTGACATAGGAGGAACTCAATAATATTGAGCAAATGAAATAAAAACCCAGGAGAAACAAACTCACAATATTAAAAAAAAAAATCAAGGATTTTATTTCAGCACCCATACATGAATTTAGGAAATTTATTCTCTTTGGCAAATGTTTAATACCAGGAAAGAGCAGTTATGGTATTGGAGGCTGGACTGGATCATCATGTCTTTTGGCCTTAGGTGGGCACAGCGGGCACACCTGTACCTCACAGCTCGTGGGCTCATCAGATGGTGGGTGAGCTTGGAACACTGCCGCTACTTATGTCTGACCCAACTTTACCCTCTCAGCTGTCCAAGCAGATTATTATATTGTCTTGGCTCCTGGCCAAGGCTGGCTTAGGTGTATATTTCTGAAGCATTTGTGCTGGTGAGAATCCTGCCAGAGTATGCCAAGCGATTGGTCTGTGGTATAGTCCCCACTGGGTATAAAGTCCAGTGAAGAGAAGGCTCTGTGAGACCTACTCATTACAGCTGAAGGACCGGATTCCTTCCATACATTACTATGGTTCTCCGTGTTTCTAACGTCTTGAAAGACTGATTTTGACAGAAAGAAAGCAATTAGATTTCCCGAGAGTGTCTTGTTCTCCCACTCCCAAGGCAAATTCATGTAAAATACAAACATAAGCATCTTTTAGCTCCCCGAGTCTAAAGAATCTATAGTTTAATAGACAAACCCTTTGAAAAGGCATAAAACGGAAACATTTATGTAGTCCAGCTGTTTCTGGACATTCTTGACATTCCTAGACCAGAAAAGAACATGTCTTTCCCCCCGCCCCCCATCTATTTTTCTCGTGTGTGTTGATGGAGTTTGACCTCAGAGCCTCTGCATGCCAGGCAAGCACTCCACTGCTGAGCTGCACTGTCAGACTCTTTGGTGTATTTATTTATTCACTTATTTATTTATGATAGAGGGAGGGAGGCACAGAGAGAGAGAGAGAAAGAGAGAGAGAGAGAGAATGGCATACCAGGGCCTCTAGCTAGTGAAAATGAACTCCAGACGCATGTGCCACCATGTGCATCTGGCTTATATGGGTTCTAAGAAATCGAATCTATGCCATTAGACTAGGCAGGCATGCACCTTAACCACTAAGCCATCTCTCCGGCCCCTCTTTGGTGTTTTTGTTTGGGGGGAGAGGGGTTTGGGGTAGGGTCTCACTCTAGCTCAGGCTGACCTGGAATTCACTCTGTATTCTCATGGTGGCCTTGAACTCACGGTGATCTTTCTACCTCTGCCTCCTGAGTGCTGGATTAAAGGCGTGTGCCACCACACCCAGCCCTCTCTGGTATTTTGAATGAATAATTTACTTGTGAGGCATTTTGACAAATAGATATTGATGCTAAGTTTACATCCTAAGTAGCCTGCTTTTGTTACCTTTCGTGTCCTTTGGGTAAAACCTTTAAATACGCTAAGGATCTGCTGCTATGTGGATTTGATGAAGTGACTGAAAGGATTCTGGATGTTCAGAAGTGTGAATTGGTCCAGTGTTCCTCCAAGGTTTTCACTGTATATCACAGCTGCTGTGGTCTACATGGTGGACCCCGATGCCTGCTGAATTGCTCCTACTTCTTCATACAAGTTCATAGGCAGATGCAGTTGGGAGTTTGAACAGGATTGTTTGAGCCCAGTAGTTCAGGGCCAGCCTGGGCAACAGGACGATTGTATAAGTAGATTACACAAGTGGGTGCATTTGAAGGTTTTTTTTTTCTTCTTTTTGGTAAATGCTACTAGCAACCACATTCATAATGCTCTGATAATGTGTGTGTGTTTCTTGCTTCTGAACAAAAGATAATCTTGTAGATCTTTTCTTGCAGACTGTACTTCTATAGCCTTTTGAAGATTACTTTCAATTCCCTTCAGGTGGCTGAGAACCAATCAGAATCATATTGTATATTGTGGAAAGGTACAAGTTCCAATGAGCCAAAATAGCATGTCAAAGCCATCAGGGCTGACACCTACCTGGGAGGTTTTGGCATTCCCTAAAGACATGGTTTGTCATCATTTGTCTTTAAGCATCTACCAACAAAAAGGAAAAGAATGAGCCGGGCGTGGTGGTGCATGCCTTTAATCCCAGCACTGGTGAGGCAGAGGTAGGAGGATCATAGTGAGTTTGAGGCCACCCTGAGACTGAGACTAAATAGTGAATTCCAGGTCAGCCTGAGCTAGAGTGAGACTATACCTCAAAAAAAAAAAAAAAAAAAAAAAGAATTCCAAACTTGTGGTGAATCATTCCTTTAATCTGGCAATCTAGAGGCTAAAGTAGGAGGATCACTGCCATGAGAGGATCCAGAACTTACAGAAATTAAAAATGCATGAATACAAGCCAGACATGGTAGCACACACCTTTAATCTCAGCATTCAGGAAGGAGGCTGAGGTAGGAGGCTCACCATGAGTTTGAGGCCAGCCTGGGTTACAAAGTGGCTTCCAGGTCATCCTAAACTAGAGTGAGATCCTGTCTCAAAACAAAACATAAAGGATGCCACATAACATTCAGGATAATGACAAAGAAAAGTTAAATATTTTAAAGACCAAAAATATTATATTAAGCCAGGTATGGTGGCATATGCCTTTAATTATAGCACTTGGGAGGCAGAGGTAGGAGGATTGCTGTGAGTTCAAGGCCAACCTGGGACTACAGAGTGAGTTTCAAATCAGCCTGGGCTAGAATGAGACCCTATCTCGAAAATTTACGTGTGTGTGCATGTGTGTGAGAGAGAGTGGTTTATCTCTACTGTATTCTTTTGTTTTTTTGAGTCAGTGTCTCACTCTAGTTTGACTGGCCTATAACCCAGACTGGCCTTTAATACACTATGATTCTACTACCTTAGCCTCTTCATGCACCAGCAACATGCCCGGCTTGTTTGTTTTAAGTGTGTGTGTATGTGTAATGTACGTATGGATGTGAATGATGTTTGTATGTGTGTGCCACAGCACATGCGTGGAGGTCCTTAGACAACCTCGAGGTTTCTGTTCCTCCATCCCGCTTGGAACAGGGTCTTCCTTTTTGTGTTTTTACTTTTTGCCTAAGTTTTGGGATTCTCCTGGCTTCACCTTCCACTACCACAGCTGCGTTGGGATAATAGTCACACGTGTCACTTTGCATCCTCTGGCTTTATGTGGGTACTGAGGAATCAAACTCAGGCTGGCAATCAGTTCTTGTTTTGTTGAGACAGTGTCTCTCTCAGGTATCCCAGGCTGGCTTTTAGTTCCATATGTGCAGATGGTGGCCTTGAACTGACTTTACCTCCACAGTGCTGGGATGATAAGTCTTCACCAACATGCTTGACACTTCCCTCCCTCCCTCCCTCCTTCTCTCTCTCTTTCCTTCCTTTCTTCCTTCTTTCTTTCCTCTTTCTTTCTTTCTTCCTTCTTTTCCTTCCTTCCTTTCTTTTTTTTAATTTATATTTTTAATTGACAACTTCTTTAATTGTAGACAATATCCCATGGTAATCTCCTCCCTCCACTTTCCCCTTTGAAACTCCACTCTCCATCATATCCCCTCCATCTCTCAATCAGTCTTTTATTTTGATATCATCGTCTTTTCCTCCTATGATGGTCTTGTGTAGGTAGTGTCATGCACTGTAAGGTCATGGATATCCAGGCCATTTTGTGTCTGGAGGAGCACGTTGTAAGGAGTCCTACTCTTCCTTTGGCTCTTACATCCTTTCCATTCCCTCTTCCGCAATGGACCCTGAACCTTGGAAGGTGTGTTTGAGATGTTTCAGTGCTGAGCACTCTTCTGTCACTTCTTCTCAGCACCACGGTGCCTTCTGAGTCATCCCAAGGTCACCACCATCTGAAAAGAGAAGCTTCTCTAATCTGAAAAGAGAAGGGCTTACTAGGCAGTTTGGTGAGCATAGTATATACATTTAGCGAGACACCTGCAGATGTTACACCCCTAGGGCTCATGACTACCCCTATCATAGGTTTTCAGTATCTGGGATGTATTCCCTCCCATGGAGCAGGCCTGCAGTCCAATCTTCTTTCCTTTTTTTTGACAGGATCTCTCTCAGTAGCCCCTCGCTCTTGTCAAAGGCAAGTGTCTCTGTCTCTGTTTATGCCTAGCCTGTTTTGAGACATTGTCCTCTGCCCTCTTTAAGTTTTCTTACTCTTATCCCTGGGTTCCACTGGGAAACATCCTTAATCTTCTAGCCTGGCTGAAAACTTCTATCAGTAGGATGTAAAGATCAACTTTATGCGATTGTCAAAGCTCCAGAAACATTTATTCTCTGCTCTAGTTAGATTTTTTCCCCTACCTCTGAGCTATACACCCCTGGACGTTCCTACCTCTTATCTTCTGGCAGCCTGACTCCCTTGGCTCTGCTCTATCTCCTAACACATGCTTGGGCCACTTACTCAGCTGGTGGTTTCGGACATACCTCTCTGGGGGCTACTTGGTTTTGAGGTTTGGATCCACACACAGCTAGCTATGTGAAAGAATCTCCATTCTCCAACCTGACCCTCCCCCACACCCAGGGCTGCCCCAGAGCAAACTCCACTTCTGCTCCAGTTCCTTGTGCACGATGTGATCATTGCCTGCCCACAGCAGCTGTCTTCATTAACCTGTTCAGGCTTTTTACAGAATGACTCAGAATTGCTTCTTGGCCTTTTGGCTAAGATCAAGTGCAGAATGACTCAGATTTTGTGGTGTGTGTTGTGTGTGTGTGGAGACAGGGTCTCATTTTGTAGCTTTGGCTCGCCTGAACTCACTGTATAGCTTAGGCCAACTCAAAATCATGGCAATTTTTTTGACCAGCCTCTGGAGTGCTCAGACTGATTTCAAGTATGAGTTACCATGTCCTACTCAGATCTTACTTTATCAAAAGAAAAACAAATCCAAACTAACATGATAAATAGTATAGATGTTTTAAAATAACTTTTAAATGTTTTATTTATTTATTTATGAGAGAGAAGGAGAGAGAGGGAGAGAATGGGTATGTCAGGGCCTCCAGTCACTACAAATGAACTCCATATGCATGCATCACTTTGTGCCTCTGGCTTTATGTGGGTACTGGGGAATTGAACCCAGGTGCTTAGGCTTTGCAGGCAAGCAAGTTAATCACTGAGCAATCTCTTCAGCCCCTTTTTAATAACTTTTTTTTTTTTTTTTTTGTAAAAACAAAAAGAGATTCCACTCACTGCCCTGTGATCTCTTCTGTCTGGACACATAAGTCCGCCTCTCTTCTGTCAGCTCTGCTGAGATGGAGAGCACCTGTCCCTCCCCCCACCTCAGCCTGGGCATTTCTCTGTTTTGCCCTCCATCTGTGTCATGCTTTGAGTAACTTCTCACTTTGATTGCATGTATGATTCATCCTTGATCTCTGAATCTACCACAAGTCTACTTTCAAATTCTGGATCTACTACATGTGTATTTCCTTTAAACTCTGGGCCTGCTACATATGCAATTTCTCTAAATTCCAGGAAACCATGGGTGTAACTCTCTTCACTACCCATTTCTCATTTAAGTTTCCTCATCTCTGCTTTGGTGCCTTCCCTCTGTTATTCTTCCTTAAGGTATCACAATTTAATCCCTTAACTTTCTTCCATGTGGAGCCTCTGCGCGATGGTGCGCCTCTCATACGAGTGCGTGTTTCTTCTAAGTCTCTCTACATGAGCTTCTAGATTCTGTCTTCCATGTGCTTATGATTTTGCTCCAGCTTTTTCCTAGATCCCAATTGCCCTTAAATGAATCTCACTATTTATGATTTCTCCCTAGAGAGAGAAATGTCACTATTGCAGATTCGGAGCAAGATGGATTTTTTTCCTGGAAGGTAGGTAGCTAGGAACTGGCTCACAGAAAGATGGATACCACCTTGCCTTCTCTGGCAGGACCAGAACCCCTGTCTGACTGAGTTTCATCCAAGATGGCTGCACACATCGGCTCCAGGGTCAGCCTCCTGCTTTTTCCTCAACTTTTCCTGTGCTTAACACCTGTAAGCTGACCCTTCCTGAGTCCACCTCGTGAGCCCACCAGCTGTCTCTCTCTTACACACAAGCCCAGTGATAAGGCTCATCCTAGTTAGATGTTTGCTTCATATAAACAGGTCTGAGTCATATAAACAGGTGAGTCCTGTTGGCCCCCTGACCTCTGACCTTCTGCTCCCTTAGCCTGTGTGAGGGGGATTGTCTTTTACCTGGGTGCTTTCCTGCTCTGCTTTCCACGTGTGTCAGCCCTCTCCCCAGAGGCTTCCTTCCCAGAAAGAAACCTTTCCCTAGGAGGGGGCAGGCCAGGCTGGGAAGGGAGAAAGTTTCTTTTTCTGCTTTGCTTTCCCTCTTGAGCATAACTCTCCCTAAAATTAATCTCATAATTAATATTTTAACTTTCTCTGAGTATGCATTTCAATTCTTTCTTTAAAACTTTTTAAATTTTTATTTATCTATGGAGGGGGGTGGAGAAAGAATGGGTGCACCAGGTTAGCCACTGCAAACGAACTCCAGATGCATGCACCACCATGTGCATCTGGTTCTTATGAACATGGGTTCTTTGCAGGCAAATACCTTAACCTGGGTCCTCCAGTCCATTTAATTTTTTTTTTTTTTTTTTTTTTTTTTTTTTTGGTTTTTGAGAGGCTTTGTCCAGGCACCTATTAACTATGTAGTCTAACCACTGGCAATCCTCCCATCTGCCTCCAGTCCATTTAAAATTTTTAAAAATATTTTTTGACATTTTCAATTCTTTGATAAGTTGGACAAGGACCCAAAGTTGGGGTTCATGGGCCTGGGGGTCTTCTGCATCTCTATAGACATAGAATCCTTCCCAGGACTCCACGCCTGCATCATTAGTCTATAAGGCTTTTGTTGTTGTTGTTATGTGTGTGTGTCTATGTGTGTGTGTGTGTGCATGTTCATGTGTGCATAAGTACAGGTGATACCACATGTGTGGAGAGGTAAGAGAGCAACTTCAAGGGTGGGTTCTTGCCTTTCACCTGTTTGAAACAGGGTTTCTTATTCACTGCTGTGTTCTCCAGGCTAGTTGTCCCATAAGCTTCCAGGAGATTCTCTCTAGCTCCCATCTGGCTTTAGGTATGCTGGGAGTACAGCTGCTCTTGCTGTAGCTTCCAGCTTTACACAAGGTTGTAATTTGAACATGAAATGTCCCCCAGAGTCTCGTGTTTAAACACTTGTTCCTCAGTGGCACTTTTTTGGAAGGTTGCAGAACCTTTAGGAAGTTGAGGCTTGCTGGAAGGTATCATTCAGTGGGAGTGAGCCTTGAGGTTCTGTTGCCCAGCCTCCTCACTCTTCTTTTTTCTTTAGTTTGAGGCAGGGTCTCACTCCAGCCCAAGCTAACCTGGAACTCACTCTGTAGCTTCAGACTGGCATTAAACTCATGGTGATCCTCCTACCTCAGCCTCTCAAGTGCTGAGATTAGAGGTGTGCACCCCCATGCCAGGCTCAACATCACTTTCTTTTTTTTCTTTTTTTTGTTCTTTCTTTTTTTTCTTTCTTTCTTTTTTTTTTCTTTCTTTCTTTCTTTTTTTTTTTTTTTTTTTTGAGGTAGGTTCTCTCAGTCCAGGCTGACCTGGAACTCTGTAGCTCCAGGCTGGCCTCAAACTCACAGACCCTCCTACCTCTGTTTCCCAAGTGCTAGGACTAAAGGCGTGTGACACCACACCCAGCATAGCCTCACTTCTTTTTATTTTATTTTATTTTATTTGTTTGAGAGAGAGAAAAAAAGGCAGATAGAGGGAGAATGAGCATGCCAGGACCTTCAGCCACTGCAAACAAACTCCAGACACATGTGCCACCTTGTGCATTTGGCTTACATGGGTCCTGGGGAACAAAAAATTTTTTTAATGAAAGGGCTGGAGAAATGGTTTGGTGGTTAAGGTGCATGCCTGTAAAGTCAAACCCAGATGCACAGGCATCTGAAGCTTGTTCGCAGTGGCTAGAGGCCCTAGTGCACCCATCTCTCTCTCTATCTATCTATCTATCTCTATCTGCCTCTTTTTCTTTTTCAAATAAAGAAAAAATTTAAAAAATATTTAAACCACCACAAGGCCCTCCCTGTGTTATGCATGTCACCATTTTGGAGACTGGAGTTTGGCAGGAAGACTAAGAAGCAGTAACTGAGAAGGGAGAGAGACCAGGAGAGATTCTTCTCTTAGAGGATCATTCATGGCTGACCTGAAAGCAACGCAAGAAGCCTTGCTTTCAATCCCAGCACCACATGAACCCCACATGGGTTGTAATCCCTACACTCTGGAGGAAGAAGCTGAAGGACCAGCAGTTCAAGGTCATCCTCAGCCACACAGCTAGTTGGAGGACAGCCTGGGCTATATGAGATCCTGTCTTTTAACAATAGTAAAGCAGGTGTTTTGGGCTGGAGAGATTGCTTAGCGGTTAAGGTGCCTGCCTCCTAAGCCTAAGAATCCAGGTCCCACGTTTAGCCAGATGCAGTGACGCAAGGGCACAATGATGCACTTGCCCACAAGGGGGCGCACGCATCTGGATTTCGTTTGCAGCGGCTCGGAGACTGCTGGCGCGCCCATTCTGTCTCCCTCTCCCTCTCTGTCTCTCTCTGTGTCTTTCTCCAAAATAAATAAAATAATAAAAAAAAAATTTAAAAAACAGGTGTTTTACATAGTGCGAGAGTGTCTCACCAGGTCAGAGAAAAGATGAGCTGCTTTCCAGTTCAGAACTCTCACAGGCTGGATAACCCCTCCCCCTAGGAACACTGGCCTCAGGACAGAAAGATAAATGGAAATATCATATACGGTGTATCCAAATACATAAAAGTTACAAATCAAGCCAACAAACATATAAAACATGACTATCTAGGTGCTGGTGAGATTGCTCAGTGGTTAAAGGCACTTGCTAGCAAAGCCTGCCAACCTAGGTTCAATTCCCCAGCTACCCACATGAAGCTGGACAGGCATTTGTTTGCAGGAACAAGACACCCTGACACACCCATATACAAAATCTCTTTCTCACTCACTCTCTGTGTCTCTTGCACACACACACACACAAAATAAATAAATAAATGTTTTTGAAAGTCCATCCTCCCACCTTCCATAGATATGATTATGAACATCCCCCCAAAGCCTATATTAAGTCTTGGTCTCCTGCCTGTGCTGCTACTAGAAGACAGTAAAGCCTTTAGGCGGTCAGGCCTAGCAAGAGGAAGTTGGGTAGTTGGGGTGTGCCCCTGAAGGAAATTCTGGGACCTTGGCCCCTCCTCTTTCTGTTTGCTTACTGGCTGCCATGAGATGAGTTGCTTACTAAAACTGTGATCTAAACAAACCTTTCTGAAGTAGGATAGAAAGACAAGGAAGATGCTGGGGAGACAGCTCAGCGGGCAAAGTGCTTGCCTTACAAGCATGAGGACCTGAGTTCAATTCCCAGTACTCACATAAAATGCCAAGTGTGGTGGTATGCCTGTAAACCCAATGCTGAGGAGTCAGAGACAGGATTGCTGGAGCTCCCTGGCTAGTCATTTTAGCTTAATTGTTGAGCTCTAGGCAATCAATGAAAGACCCTATGTTTTTTGTTTGTTTGTTTCTTACAAAGCCTAATGGTCCTGGCTCAATTCCCCAGTACCCATGTAAAGCCAAATTCACAAAGGGGTGCAACCATGGCTCTCTCTGTCACTCTCTCCTTATAAATAAGTAAAAATATTTTTTAAAAAATGAGTTGTGGACAGGTGTGGTGGCGCACACCTTTAATCCCAGCACTTGGGAGGCAGAGGTAGGAGGATCTCCATGAGTTCAAGGCCACCCTGAGACTACATAGTTAATTCCAGGTCAGCCTGTACTAGAGTGAAACCCTACCTCGAAAAACCAAAAAAAAAAAAGAGTTGTGCTGGGCATGGTGGCAACCACCTTTAATCCCAGCACTCAGGAGGCAGAGGTAGGAGGATTGCTGTGAGTTCAAAACCACCCTGATACTACAGAGTGAGTTCTAGGTCATCATGGGCTAGAGTGAAACCCTACCTCAAAAAAAAAGTCATAATTGATGTTAAAAAATTTTTTTGGCCAGGCGTGGTGGTGCACACCTTTAATCCCAGCACTCGGGAGGCAGAGGTAGGAGGACTGCCATGAGTTTGAGGCCACCCTGAGATTACATAGTTAATTCCAGGTCAGCCTGGACCAGAATGAAACCCTACCTCGAAAAACCAGAAAAAAAAAATTTTTTTTTGTTTTCCAAGGTGTGTGTGTGTGTGTGTGTGTGTGTGTGTGTGTAGGAGGGAGGGAGGGAGAATGTATTGTGTTTTAAATCTTGTCTACCCACTTGGTCATAAACACTCAGCAGAAGGGTATAGACAGAGACTAAAATATGTCTTAAAACTTTAAATGACATAGCCTAAGGAATTTCTCATTTTAATTCCAAAGGTCAAATAATGATAGAAGGGCTGGAAAGTTGGCTTAGCAGTTAAGGCACTTGCCTGCAAAGCCTCAAGACCCAGGTTCAATTCCCCAGAACTAAAGTAAGCCAGATGCACATGGTAGCTTATGTGTCTAGAGTTCATTTGCAATGGCTAAAGGCCCTGATATGCCAATTCTGTCTCTGTCTCTCTCCCCCCTCTCTCTTATAAATAAGTAAATAAAAATAAAATATTAAAAAATAATGATGGGGTAATTGTACAGAAAAGTAGGGCTTTAATGTGGACGTGGAGACTCAAGGTGACATCTGTGTCAACCTCAGAGCTAAATGCTGTGTATGGATTCCTAATAATTCTGCTCCTGTCTCATCTGCTTTACAAGATCTGTAAGAACAAGTCAGACCATGTCAGACACCACCATACATTTTGGTGAACAGCACTAGAAATGGATTTCTGGATCATCATGTGAAAGAGAATTATATTTATTATTCCTTCCCTCCCTCCCTCGCTCCCTCCTTCCCTCCCTCCCTTCCTCCCTTCCTCCCTTCCTCCCTTCCTTTCAGAGAGAGGGAAGGAGGCAGATAGAGAATGAGCACACCATGGCCTTCAGCTACTGCAAATGAACTCCAAACACATGTCACTTTATGCATGTGGTTTATGTGGGTCCTAGGGATTCGAACCTGGATCCTTTTGCTTTGCAGGCAAGTGCCTTAACTGCTAAGCCATCTCTCCAGCCCATGTTTATCATTTCTGATAAGAGTAATTCTGTTAAGTTTTATATCTTGTGTAATCAGTTATTGTTTTAACTTTATCACCTCTCATTTACAATCAGCAACCATGGAGATGGTCCTGTGACAATCTAATTCCATCTGTCTGAGTCCTCAATCACCCTCCAAGGCCTGAAGGTCTAAAAGAATGGGAACCCTAAAACCCCTCTAAATCTCAATTTGGTCAGTGCCTACTTCTCTTTGACTCCTCTTGCTTTTATTCTTTCTCCCCCATGTCTTTATCTAGGAACCATTTTCTTACTACACTATGTAGTTAAAACCACAAATGCACGTTCAGGGTTCCTTAGAAAGGCCCATTAGAGTAGTACCCTACTTGCTATATCCTTCAACCTCATTCAGCTTGAAGAAACCAGATCAGCCATTGCCCTAAATCTCTACCAGCAATTAGGGTTACCTCTACAGAGTGGGGCACGGGGCAGTTTAGGGATAGTAGGCCCCTGAAAGTAAACAACAAGTGACTAAACATGAAAAATATCTTTGGCCCTATAAAAGAGAATCTGTTTTTTCATTATCTCTTTTTAAAAAATATTTTCAGGGGCTAGAGAGATGGCTTAGCAGTTAAGGCACTTGCCTGTGAAGCCTAAGGACCCAGGTTCAATTTCCCAGGACCCACGTAAGCCAGATGCACAAGGTAGCGCATGTGTCTGGAGTTCGTTTGCAGTGGCTAGAGGGCCTACAGTGGCTAGAAGCGCTGGCATACCTATCCTCTCTCTATCTGCCTCTTTATCTCTGTATTTCTCTCTCTCTCAAATAAATCTTTAAAAACAAAATGAAAAAAATTTACAAAATATTTTTATTTTTTTACTTATTTACAAACAGGAAGAAAAAGAGAAAGAGAGAGAGAAGAGAGAGTATGGATTGTTAAGGCCTCTGGCTGATGCAAACAAATTCCAGACACATATACCACTTTGTGCATCTGTCTTTACATGTGTACTGGGGAAATGAACCCAGACTGGTGGGCTTTTCAAGCAAGCACCTTTAACTACAGAGCAATCTCTCCAGCCCTCCTTGTCATTTTTTTAACCCAGATTACCATCTTTCCTAAATTACTTCCTCCCTAGAAACCTGCTTAGTCTGGTCTTTTCTTATCTCTTCTTCCTTAAAGGAGTTGCCCTAAGTAGTAGGGCTCCAGACATAGTGCCTGGATGGATAAGTTTAGCCCCTATCCAGTAAATTCCCATGGGACCCTAATAGGCATCACTAGGCAGGTTTTCTCATTTCTGGGGACCCCATCCTGCATTGCAGTTCTGCTTTCTTTCCTTCTCTTAAGCTCTATAATATAATCTTTCTAAACTTAACCCTCTATGATTTGTGGATTTGTTTATTCAAGTTTATGCCTGGAAAGATGCCTTGGTGGTTAAGGCACTTGCCTAAGGACTGTGGTTTGATTCCCCAGTACCCAGGAAAGCCAGATGCACAAGGTGCTGCATGGGGAGTTTGTTTGCAGTGGCTGGAGGCTGGCATGCCAATTCTCCCTCTATCATCTCTCTCTCTCTCTCTCCTATATATATATATATAATCTATCTATCATCTGTCTATCTATCTGCCTCTCTCTCTCTCAAATCAATAAATAGCCGGGCATGGTGGCACACGCCTTTAATCCCAGCACTTGGAAGGCAGAGGTAGGAGGATCGCCGAGAGTTCGAGGCCAACCTGAGACTACATAGTTAATTCCAGGTCAGCCTGAGTCAGAGTGAGACCCTACCTCGAAAAAAAAAAAAATCAATAAATAAAATTGGTCAAGTTTATAAGACAAGAAAATGGAAGCCACTGACTCAGTGGAAGTTTTATATGACTGTGAGCATCTGGCACCCTAACTCCAGGGTTAAAGCCTAATGGAGAGCTGAGAATGGCCCCACTGCTCTCAAAGAACCCCAATTTTTTTCTTGTATTACTTCTTTCCTTCTATAATTCCCTCCTTCCTTCCATTACTCTTGTCAAGTATTTTGTCACAGCAACAAAAAAGTTGTAGGCAGAGCTGGGGAGATGGCTTAGCTATTAAGGCGCTTGCCTGAAAAGCCAAAGGATCTAAGTTCAATCCCCCAGGATTCACATAAACCAGATACATAAGGTGGTGCATGTGTCTGGGGTTTGTGTGCGGTGGATGGAGGTCCTGGCATGCCCATTCTCTATCTGTCTCTCTCTCTCTGCTTCTTTCTCTCAAAAAATAAAATAAAAGTATTTTTTAAAAGTTGTGGGCTACAGTGGTATACACAACTAATCCCAGTACTTGGGAGACTCTGATAAGAGGATTGCTATGAGTTCCAGGTCATCCTGGACTAGAGTGAGATGCTTCCTTGAAAAACACAACAAAAAAGTAATTCAGATATAAAGAGGTAAGTCATTATGTTTGGGAGATAACCTGTGATCAGTGTGTTACCTGAGGATACCATGGAGAACAGGTACTAGAAACATTTCCTGTTGTGACTCTTTGCAGTGAGCTGGGGGAGGGGATAGGATCTGAGCTGGGCGGTAGAAGGGAGCAAAGAGATGCCAGAAAGAAATCCAACTTCAAGACTGGTATCTAGATAGCACTGTGTTTCTTTAAGGTAGACAGAGACTCAATGTGGCTCATGGAGAGAGGAGCAAGAACTGATACTATGGCAAATTTAGCTTGGGCGGGCTCACCTGAGATCTTAGGCCTGTAGAGACCAACTTGGTCCTTCATCTAAGTTAGCAAAGAATTGAACATGCACACTTTATTTTTAAAGAGAGTTAGGATAGGATCCTGAGGGTGGGTTAGCAAAGAAGCCTGAGCCAAAAACAGTTCTTGCCCTTTTTAGCCCAGCTGGAGAGATGGAGAAAATTTCCTTCACATCTCTGGGGAAGAAGCCCCTGGAGAACACACACACACACACACACACACACACACACACACACGGAAAACAAAGCAGGAGAGTCCAAGCCACAAAACCTCCCTCACATAAAAGATGAGAAAGGCTAGGCATAGTGGTGCACACCTTTAATCCCAGCACCAGAGAGGCAGAGGTAGGAGGATCACTGTGAGTTTGAGGCCAGCCTGGGACTATAGAGTGAATTCCAGGTCAGCCTGGGCTAGAATGAGACCCTACCTTGAAAAGATAAAAAAAAAAAAAGATGAGAGAAGATTAAAAGATAGTGAAGGACTCAGAGATTAAAGAGAGGTCACACATGCAGCGAAACAGGAAAGTACACCAAAACAAGGTAGGAAAGCACCCAGACAAAAAGACCTAGAGAGACTTAACACGTGTGGATCCAAAGGAGGAAGCCAAGGTGATGTTTACATACATGGTTAGAACGGATCAAGTATCCATTAGGATGAGCCCCATCAGACTCAGGTGTGCAGTAAGGGAGACACCTGACAGGCTGATGGACTCCAGAGGGGTCAGCCCATAGGTGTGATAAACCCTGGAAACTTGAGAAGCAGGAAGCTGTGCTAGGGGGTCTGGCTCGCACCCTCTTGAATGAGGCTGATCTGACCAAGTTCTAGTCCTTCCAGGGCAAGCAAGGTGGCATCTCTTTGGACCTCTGTCCCTGGTTGACTGCCTATTTTTAAAAAAGTTATCTTTGGGTTGGAGAGATAGCTTAGTGGTTAAGGCGCCTGCCCGCTAAGCCTAAGAACGCCGGTTCCATGTTTAGCCAGATGCAAAGTGATGCAAGGGCGCAATGCCGCACTTGCCCACAAGGGGGCACATGCATCTGGATTTTGTTTGCAGTGGCTGAGAGGCTGCTGGTGCACCCATTCTCTATCTGTCTTCCTCTCCCTCCCTCTCTCTCTCTCTCTGTGTCTCTCTGCAAAAAAAAAAAAAAAAGTTATCTTGGAGGGGAGGGAAATATCATGGTTTTTTTGTTTGTAAGTATAGAAGTTGTCAATAAAAAAAGTTATCTTGTTCTTATTCTCCTCCATAGTAATTTAAAAAAAATCCACTTAAAATTGTTACATTTGAGCTGGGTGTGGTAACTCACGGATGTCAAACCTAGCACAGAGGAGGATCTTGGTGAATGCTAGGTCAGCCTAGGCTACAGAGTGAATTCCAAGTCTCAAAATAAAATAAAATAACAGAAATTTTAAGAAAGCTGTCTCTCTCTCTCTCCTTAAATGTGACAGGCCCCCCTCAGATGTGCCTGGGACTGGGAATTTCACTGTTAAGCCTTCCTGTTCCAGGACTTCAATAAGGAATGTGGTCACCCCTCCCAGCCACCACTTGTGGCCCTGAGGGCATGTGGCACTCCAAACCTCACTTTCCCAAAGGGGTTTCTGCCAGTATTTCAGCAAACCCTAATAAGTGGCCATACAATCCAAACCTAGAAAAGGAATGCTCCCAATCCTATGGGCCTGGGGTCTGGTCCTTCTTTCACAGCCCCTTCCCTGCAGTGCAAGCATCCCCACTCTCAGAAGTCTTACATTGGCCTTAAACTCTATGTGATGGAGGATGACCTTGAACTTCTGATCCTCCTGCCTCCAACTCACAAGGGCTGGGATTATAGGCCTGCCCCACTTTATAGGATGCTGAGGAGTGAACTTGAGCTTCATAGAACCCAGACACGGACATCACAGAAGGAAACCACAGTCATTTCCCTTCATGAATGCAGAGGCGAAACTCAACAAAACAGGGCAACCCACCCTGGTGCAGGAACCGTTACTTTTCTTTCACTTCTCAATAAAACTTGGCTTGCTTGGCCTTCAAAATAAAGTCAATGAAATATTACTAGAACAAATCTAACAACATATAAAAAGGATTATAAACTGGGTGTGGTGGCACATGCCTTTAATCCCAGCATTTGGGAGGCAGAGGTAGGAGGATTGCCCTGAGTTCGAGGTCACCCTGAGACTACATAGTTAATTCCAGGTCAGCCTGGGCCAGAGTGAGACCCTACAGCCAAAAAAAAAAAAAAAAAAAAGAAAAAGAAAAAGATTATACAGGGACTAGGGAGATTGCTCAGTGGTTAAATGTGCTTGCATGAAAAGCCAAGGTTCAATTCCCTAGCAAAAGCAAACATCCACCGGGTGTGGTGGCACACACCTTTAATCCCAGCACTCAGGAGGCAGAGGTAGGAGGATCACTGTGAGTTCGAGGCCACCCTGAGACTACATAATGAATTCCAAGTCAGCCTGAGCTGGAGTGAGACTCTACCTCATAAAACCAAACAACAACAAAAAAAGCAAACATACAGTATTTGTTTGTATTGGCAAGATGTTCCAACCTATATACCACACACACATGCACACACAAATAAATTTTTGTTTGTTTTTTTATTTTTTTATTTTTGTACACACATGCACACACAAATAAATTTTTGTTTATTTTTTTATTTTTTTATTTTTGTAGAGAGACACAGAGAGAGACAGAGAGAGAGAGAGGGAGAGGAAGACAGATAGAGATGGGCGCACCAGCAGTCTTTCAGCTGCTGTGAACGAAATCCAGATGTGTGCACCCCCTTGTGGGCAAGTGCAGCATTGCGCCCTTGCATCACTTTGCATCTGGCTAAACATGGGACCTGGAGATTGGAACTGACGTTCTTAGGCTTAGCAGGCAGGCGCCTTAACTGCTAAGCCATCTCTCCAGCCCTGTTTGTTTATTTTTGAGGTAGGGTCTCACTCTAGTCTAAGCTGACCTGGCACTCACTTTGTAGTCCCAAGCTGGCCTCAGACTCACAGCAATACTCCTAGCTCTGCTTTCCTAGCGCTGGGATTAAAGTTGTGTGCCACTACATCCAGCCAAGTAAATAAATTTTTAAAAATTAAAAGAAATTAGCTACGCATGATGGCGCATGCCTTTAACCCCAGCACTTGATAGACCAAGGTAGGAGGATCGCTGTGAGTTCAAGGCCAACCTCAGACTACATAGTTCAGTCCAGGTCAGCCTGGGCTAAAGCGAGACCTTACCTCAAAAAAACCAAAAAACAAAAATAAACCCAGGCCCAGAAAGCCACACGTCACATGTACTCTCTCACATGTGGATCCTAGCTACAAATGATTGGACTTCTATGTGAGTAGAAATAAAAGTCAGTAGCAGAAGCCAGTAAGCTAGAAAGGGGATAAAGGGAACAGAAAGGGAGGGAGGGGAGGCTTAATAGGATGGTATTGGATATATGTAAGTAGAAGAACAGATTAATGGAGGTGAAAAAGCCTAAGTGAGGTCAGGGGAAGAGATTGAGTAAAGGAAAGGTAGAGGGAGGGCTAATCAAAATCTAAGAGGATATAAATAAGTCATATGGAAACCTACTTTTCTGGACAATGGAACACTCAGAAGTAATAGATTGTTACTAAAAATTTTTAGTGCCAGGGATGGGATACCTTCCAGTGGGTTGTTGGCCAGGGAGGTCACAGATACCCCCAAAACATTACAGGCCATTGCCGAGGCCCTTGGTTTCCCACCAGGAATAGATGGGAAGACCCTGTTGCTGAAGACTCCACATACTTGGACTGCAAGGTCACTGAGAATCCTGCTGGAGCTGAGCTGAAAACCTCCTCCATGTGGTCCAGCTGACAGAAAGTTGGAAAAAGCTATGCTGCATGCAGTTCAATGGGAGAGAGGGAAAACACCAGTGAAGATACTCAACAGTGGACACTGCAAGCCTTAAATTTGGCCAGCCAGGTCAAATGAGCCAATAGGTGCAATAGTGGCATGTTGGTTATGGAGGAAACCAACTGCTCTCTAATTGGACTAGAGGCCCGCTCCATGGGAGGGGATACATCTCTGATTCTGAAAACCTACAACAGGGCTAGTCATAAGCCTAGGGGTGTAACGTCTGCTGGTGCCTGGCTAAATGTATATACTATGCTCACCAAACTGCCCAGTGAGCATTTCTCTTAATGTCCATACCCATATATTAACACTACTCTCACTTTTGGTTAGAGAAGCTTCTCTTTTCAGATGGTGGTGACCTTGGGATGACCCACCTTCCAAGGCTCAGGATCCATTGGGGAAGAGGTAGCAGAAAGAATATAAGAGCCAAAGGAAGGGTAGGACTCCTTACAATGTGCTCCTCCAGAAACAAAATGGCCCGGATATCCATGACCTCACAGTGCCTAACACTACCTACACAAGACCATCATAATAGGAGGAAAAGATCATGACATCACACTGAAAAAAGAGACTGATTGAGAGGGGGAGGGGATATGATGGAGAGTGGAGTTTCAAAGGGGAAAGTGGGGAGGAGGGAGGGAAGTACCATGAGATATTTTCTACAATTAAGTAAGTTGTCAATAAAAAATAATAAAATAAAATTAAAATTAAAAGAGATTATATCCCATATTTAACTGGAATATAGCTCAGGAGTGCAAAATTAGATTAACATATGAAAATTAATCAATTTAACCCACAATATTTCTAGTTCCTAGTACGTATATAGCAGAATATGCTTAAGGGAAATTAAATATTTACAAAACTGTAGATGCCATATACATATATATATTTATATTTAATATTTTATTTTTATTTATTTATTTATTTAACAGAGAAAGAGGGAGAAGGAAAGAAAGAGAATGTGTGCTCTGGGGCCTCCAGCCACTGCAAACAAACTCCAGATGCATGTGCCCCTTGTACATCTGGCTAATGTGGGTCCTGGGGAATCAAACCAGGGTCCTTTGGCTTTGCAGGCAAATGCCTTAACCACTAAGCCATCCCTCCAGCCATAAATACACAAACACACATACACACACACACACACACACACACATATAAAATGCACTGTGTTGGGGCTGGAAGGATGGCTTAGTGGTTAAAGGTACTTGCTTGCAAAGTCTGATGGCCTGGTTTCAATCCCCCAGGACCCACATATAGAAAGATTGATAAGAACAAATATTACTGATCATAGCCAAAAGGTAGAGAAGTGATCTATGCAAAGCCAAATGCATAGTGGTATATGTGTCTGGGGCTCATTTGCAGTGGCAAGAGGCCCTGCCATACACATTCTCTCTCTCTCTCTTTCTCTAAATAAATAAATAAATAAGATATTTTTTTAAAAAACAACGAGAGACTACTTGGAAAGAAGGGATTCAGTGAAAGGAGAGTTGAAAGGGAGGGTGGTGAGAAGGGATTATGATTATGATATATTGTCTATATTTATGGAAATTGTCAATAAATAATTAAATAAAACCCAGAAGGCCACTGACTCAGTGCCAGCTTTGTGTGATCATTGAGCTTCCAGGACCCTAGCTCCTGTGTAATTGCTCACCAAGAGGTGAGATAAGGCTCTGGCTCTCTCAGAGACACCTCAAGTTCCCACATCACTGTTCTAATTGTTTCCATAGTTAAAAATCTTGTGTGTGAAATTCCACTTCAAGAAAGAGTTACTTTCAGCGCATGAGGTGTAGAAGCTTCTGTAGAGAAAGAAGGTGCACAGTCCTTTCTTTGACTTCCCAGACACACTCCCGTGCTGGAGAGCCACGGACCTAACCCTTCCCATGAAGCGAAAAAGTCACTTTCTTTCTTTCTTTTTTCTTTCTTTTTTGGTTTTTAAGGGTCTCGCTCTAGCCCAGCCTAACCTGGAATTCACTATGTAGTCTCAGGGTGGCCTTGAACTCATAGCAATCCTCCTACCTCTGCCTCCTGAGTGCTGGGATTAAAGGTGGGCACCACCACACCCAGCTCGGGAGTCACTTTTGCAAGCACATGATTTTTATCACTAAAGTTTTATTTTCCCTGGAATACTGCAGGGAGTTAAGGAAACTTCTGTTAGGTTTTCTGGTCCCTATCAATCCACAGATGGTCAGGGTAGAGCTCTACCTTAGTGGCACAATACTTATCTAACCTTCTGGATGTCTTAGGTTCAATTACCCACAATCCTACAAGAGGTAGAAAACAAGGAAGAGAGACCTGGAGTGGTGGTTTAGTAGTCAAAGGCATTTGCTTGCAAAGCCTGATGGCCCAGGTTCAATTCCCCAGTACCCACATAAAGCTGTTCTGGTCCTCTAGAAGAACCCTGACTAATACATAGATGCACAAAGTGGCACATGCACGTGGAGTGCCTTTGCACTGGCAAGAGGTCCTGGGCACTGATACACACTCTCCTTATCTTAAATTAACTAACAACTAGCTAACTAACTAAGCAAGCAAGAAAGAAAAGAAAGAAAGAGAGAGAGAGAGAAAGAAAGAAAGAAAGAAAGAAAGAAAGAAAGAAAGAAAAGAAAGAAAGAAAGAAAGAAAGAAAAAGAAAGAGGAAGAGAAAGAAAGAAAGAAAGGAAAAAAAGAAAGAAAGAAAGAGAGAGAGAGAAAGAAGAAAGAAAGAAAGAAAGAAAGAAAGAAAGAAAGAAAAAAAAGAAAAGAAAAGAAAAGAAAGAAAGAGAAAGAGGACATACGAGTATTTGGTATTTGGAGGCTGAGGTAGGATGATCACCTTGTGTTTGAGGCCAGCTTGGACTAGAGTGTAACCCTGCATTTAAAAAGAAGAAGGGGACTGGAGAGATGGCTTAGCAGTTAAGGCACTTGCCTGCGAAGCCTAAGGACACAGGTTTGATTCCCCAGTATCCACATAAGCCAGATACACAAGGTGGCACATGCAGTGGCTAGAGGCCCTGGCACACCCATTATCTCTCTTTCTAGGTATCTGTTTCTTTCTATCTCTAAATAAATAAATATAAAAAGAAGGGCAGGGTATGCTGGCACACACCTTTAAACCCAGCACTCAGGAGGCAGAGGTAGGAGGAGCACCATGGGTCCATGGCCACCCTGACAGTACATAGTGAATTCCAGGTCAGACTGGGCTAAAGCAAGACACTACCTAAAAAAGAAGAAGAAGGAGAAGGGGAAGGGCTAGAGAGATGGCTTAGTGGTTAAGGAACTTGCCTGCAAAGTCTAAGGACTTGGATTGACTCTCCAGAACCCACATAAGCCAGATGTACATGGTGGTACATGTTTCTAGAGTTCATTTGCAGTGGCTAGAGGCCCTGGCATACCCATTCTCTCTCTCATAAATAAATAAAATGTTAAAAAATAAAATAAAATAAACAGGAGGAAGCTGAAGAGATGGCTCAGCTGTTAAAGGCACTTGTTTACAAAGCCTGATGGCCAGGGTTTGATTCCCTAGTACCCACATAGAGCCAGATGCATAAAGTGGTGCACATATCTGGAGTTTGTCCTGGTGTGTCCATTCTCTCTCCTTGCAAAGAAATATTTTCTATAAAGAAAAAAGAGACAAAGGCATGCTTCTTTACTGATGTTTGTTATGGGTCTCATTCTTACTCAGGCTGACCAGGAACTTACTCTGTAGTCCCAGGCTGGCCTCAAACTCACAGCAATCTATTTACCTCTTTCCTCCCAAGTGCTGGGATTAAAGGCATGCACCACCTCCCCCCACTGCTGTGCTTTAAGTATATCCCTCAGTCCACCAAATTTACATGTTGGAATATTAAATCTTTCGTGCAACAGTGTTAGGAAGTGGGGCTCAGTAAGAAGTGTTTGGTTCATAGGGGCAAACCCTCAAGAATGGACAGAGCTTTACTAAGAGTCCAGCCCTTTTTCTCTCTTCCTTCTGTATGCACCTGCTTGCTCTTCCACTTTCTGTTGGCAGATGCTAGTGTCTTGCTCATGAGCCAAAATAAACTTTTTCCATTCGCAGATATTCTATTATAGTAAAACAAAATTGAATAAGATAATGTTAGGCAACCCTGTGATGCGTGAGGGGCCTCACAGAAAAGAAGTGGAAATTCAAAGAAGTGATTAGCAATCAGAGTTATGTCAGTTTAAAAAAGGAAAGCTGGGGAGATAGCTCAGTGATTAAGGTTCTTTCCTGCAATGTCTAACAACCCTGGTGTGGTTCCACATGTAAAGCTAGATGCACAAAGTGATGCATGTATCTGGAGTTCATTTGCAGTGGCTAGAGGCCCTGGCATGCCCATTCTCTTTCTTTCTCTCTCTCTCTCTCTCTCTCTCTCTCTCTCTCTCACACACACACACACACACACACATCTCTCTCCTTGCAAATAGTTATTTTTTTTAAAAAGAACAATTGTGGAAAAGTAAATAGACTCCTTAAACAGAAGGAAAAAGTTGAACTGGTACTAATGCATACAGGCTGTAATAGCTACCACAAAATATGTAGAGTCCTGTCTGGCCAGCTGCTCTACCATCTCACACACTCTAGAAGGAGTTAATAGGTACTTATGGCTCTGTATGGGGCAGGCAGCATAATTAAACCCATAGTCTCTAATTCTTCTGAAGTTCAGATGAAACCAATCATTTTGGTTTTGTTTAACATTCAGGGTGTGTTTCTAATTAAACTGAAATTGAAATGTCAGTAACCACCTCTAGTTTCTTCTTCAGAATCTCTATCATGAAAATAAACAGTATAGTTTTCTTTTCTTTCTTTCTTTCTTTTTTTCTTTCTTTCTTCCTTTCTCTCTCTCTCTTTCTTTTTTTTTCAAGGTAGGGTCTTGCTGTAGCCCAGGCTGACCTGGTATTCACTATGTGGTCTTAAAGTGGCCTCACAATCACAGCAATCCTCTTACCTCTGCCTCCCAAGTGCTGGGATTAAAGGCATGCACCCCCATGCCTGTCTTTTTTTTTGTTGTTATTGTTGTTGAAGGCATGATCTTACTTTTGTCTGGCTGACCTGGAACTCATTCTGTATCCCAGGCTGATTTCAAACTCATATTGATCCTCGTACCTCAGCCTCCCAAGTGCTGAGATCAAAGGTATGAGCCACCACACCCTGCTTCTGATTAACATTTTTTAAGAATTGAATTTTTTAAAAAGGGTCCAAAATGTATCATTAGTATGGATATTAACTGGTTTCTAGTATTGAGTATTGTGCATGTATGGACATATTTAAAATTATACTAGATACAATTTCTATATAAATGGAAAACCATAATTAACAATGGGCATATAAATATAGCTGCTGGCTAGGTGTGGTGGTACACACCTGTAATCCCAGCATCTGAGAGGTAGAGGCAAGAGAATCCGAAGTTTAAGGCAAGCCTTAACTATGTAATGAGTTCCCAGCCAACCTGGGCTTCAAGAGACTCTTTCAAAACAATAACAAATATATCTATATCTGTTGGAGTCACTATTTCAATAGCATGTCCACTTGTTTGACATTCTACTTGTTTGTTTCCCACAAATCTCGTCCATCTACTTCTGACAGCTATAGGCTATGTTGGACATGATTGATCTAATGTAAGACCAGAAGCAGAAAGACTGGAATCTAGAAGACCAGAGCAAATCTGCCTGCCTGAAGTGATGCCAGCAGGAAGTGGATTGTTCCAGTTCCTGGACAACATCAGATATAGGTCAGGCATGTGTAGATTAGCTGTCTGTTTAGTAAATTATTTTTATTCCTATAGAACATAGAAGCAAACATTTCTCAGGGCTTGGGAGATGGATCAGCTGTTTAAGGTACTTGCAAAGCCTGTTGGCCTGGGTTCAATTACCTAGCATCCATGTAAGGCTAGATACAAAAAGTAGGCCAGGCGTGGTGGCACACACCTTTAATCCCAGCACTCAGGAGGCAGAGGTGGGAGGATTGCCATGAGTTTGAGACCAAATGAGACCCTACCTCAAAAAAAAAAAAAAAAAAAAGTAGTGCATATGCAGCAATAGACAAAAGAGGATAATGTGATAGGAACAAATCACAGTATGTTCATATATTAAAATTCTCAATTAAAAAATAAAGAGAGTCTGGGCATGGTGGCACACACCTTTAATCCCAGCACTTGGGAGGCAGAGGTTGGAGGTTCGCCATGAGTTCAAGGCCACCCTGAGACTACATAGTGAATTCCAAGTCAGCCTGGGCAAGAGTAAGACCCTACCTCGAAAAATCAAACAAACAAAAAAGAGTGAAGAAGAGTGGGAGGTGGACCCTGAGACTTGCTGAGACTCAACTTGTTGAGGAATGTCTCCTAACACTCAAAACAGTAAGCAGCCAAAAAAAGATATGAATGTTACAAAAAAAAAAAAAAAAAAAGACATGCATATCTTCAGTCTGTAGGTAGGAAACATTTCTGTTCTGTACCAGATCTGGGACACAGCTTAATTTCATATAGAAAACATTAGAAAGATTTTTTTTTTTTTTTTTTTTTTTTTGGTTTTTCGAGGTAGGGTCTCACTGTAGCTCAGGCTGACCTGGAATTCACTCTGTAGTCTCAGGGTGGCCTTGAATTCATGGTGATCCTCCTACCTCTGCCTCCCGAGTGCTGGGATTAAAGGTGTGTGTCACCACACCCGGCTTTAGAAAGATGTTTTATAGTAAGTCTTTTGGCCTCTTTCAGTATCACACAACCCCGACATCAAAGTCCCATAGTTATTTTCCAAGTTTGTACTATTGTGTTTGAATGTAATGATGAAGAAGTCTTTTCATAGGAAACTTGACTACTGGATATTTCCAACCTTCTAACTGGATTCCAATTCTGAGCCATTGACAGTTTTCTAATTTTAAAAATATTTTTAAAATATTATTTTTATTTATTTGCAAGCAGAGAAGATAGAAAGAATGAGTGGGTCAGGGCCTCTAGCCTCTGCAAATGAACGCCAGTTGCACGTGCCACTTTGTGCATATGGCTTTATGTGGGTATTGGGGAATGGAACCTGAATTGTTAGGCTTCGCAGGCAAGTGCCTTAACCGCTGCTGAGTCATCTCTCCAGCCACTTATTGCTCTCTTTAAAATTTTTATTTATTTATATGCAAGCATATATATATGATAGAGAAGGGGGAGGGAGAGTGAGTGTGGGTATACTAGGGCCTTGAGCCACTGCAAATGAGCTCCAGACGCATGTGCCACTTTGGGCATCTGGCTTACGTGGGTACTGAGGAATGAAACCCTGGTCATTAGACTCTGGAGGCAAATACTTTAACCACTGAGCCATCTTGCCAGCCCTTTTATTACTTTTTGGCCTAAACTGGCATTGCTCATTTATTAACTCTGTAAGTCCATGTGGATGATATTGCTACAATATACCAAAAAAAAAAAAAAAAAAAGTAAAAACAGGGCTGGAGAGATACCTAGCAATTAAGGTTCTTAGCTATGAAGCCTAAGGACCCAGGTTCAATTCCCCAGGACCATTAGGCCAGATGCAATAGGTGGTGTATGTGTCGAGTTCATTTGCAGTGGCTGGAGCCCTGGTACACCCATTTTTTCTCTCTTCTACATGTCCCCCTCACTCTAGCTCTCAAATAAATGAAAATATGTCTTTAAAATATTTTAATGCAATCCCCATCAAAATTCCAATGGCATTCTTCATGGAAATAGAAAAAAAACAATCCAAAAATTCATTTGGAAGCACAAAAAAACCTCGATTATCTAAAAAAAATTTTGAGCAACAAAAATAAGGCTGGTGGTATCACCATACCTGATTTTAACCTATATTACAGAGCCATAGTAACTAAAATAGCATGGCCACCACACTCGGCTGTAAGCACTTTTCTTAACATTCCTTACCATATAATAATACTACTCTCACTTTTCATTAGAGAAGCTTCTCTTTTCAGATGGCAGTGACCACTGGGATGACTCAAAAGGCACCATAGTGCTGAGAAGTGATAGAGGAGTGCTCAGCACTGAAACACCTCCATTACATCATCCCAGGCTGAGGGTCCATTACGGAAGAGGTGGCGGAAAGAATGTAAGAGCCAAAAGAAGGGTAGGACTCCTTACAATGTGCTCCTCCAGACACAAAATGGCCTGGATATCCATGACCTCACAGTGCCTGACACTACCTACACAAGACCATCATAATAAAAGGAAAAGATCATGACATCAAAATAAAAGAGAGACTGATTGAGTCATGGGGGGATATGATGGAGAGTGGAGTTTCAAAGGGGAAAGTGGGGGGAGGGAGAGAATTACCATGAGTTATTATCTACAATTATGGAAGTTGTCAATAAAAATAAAATGAAATAAGCTGGGCATGGTGGCTCATGACTTTAATCCCAGCACTAGGGAGGCAGAGGTAGGAGGATCACCGTGAGTTTGAGGCCACCCTGAGAGTACATAGTGAATTCCAGGTCAGCCTGGGCTAGAGTGAGACCCTATTTCAAAAAACCAAAAAATAAAATAAAATAAGTAAAAACAAACAGGAATAAGAAATAAATTTAAGGGCTGGAGAGATGGCTTAGCGGTTAGGGAGCATACCTGTGAAGCCTAAGGACCCAGGTTCGATTCTCCAGGTCCCACGTAAGCCAGATGCACATGGTGGCGCATGCATCTGGAGTTCGTTTGCAGTGGCTAGAGGCCCTGGCGCACCCATTCTCACTCACTATCTCTCTCTTTCTCTCTCTCCCCCTCTCTGTCATAAATAAATAAATACATAAAATTAAATCTTTAAAAAAAAAAAAAAGAATGTTTAAAAAAAAAAAGAAAGAAATTAAAAAAAAAAATCTTTAGGCCAGGAGTAGTGGCACACACCTTTAATCCCAGCACTTGGGAGGCAGAAGTAGGAGGATCACCATAAGTTTGAATTCTCCCTGAGACCACATAGTGAATTCCAGGTCAGCCTGACTAGAGTGAGACTTTACCTTAAAAAAAAAAAAAAGAAAAGAAAAGAAAAAGAAAAAGAAAGCAAGAAAGAAAGAAAAAAAGAAAGAAATACAACAAAAATGTTTTGTTTTTGAATCAAATCTCTAGGTTTACGGATTTTAACAAAAAAATGTGAAATAAATGTCAACTTATCCAGATCACATTATTTCTCAGGCAAAGAGAATTATATTTTCTATCTGTTATTAACAGGGTTTTTTTTGTTTTGTTTTGTTTTGGTTTTGCGAGGCACTATCTCACTCTAGCTCAGGCTGACCTGGAATTCTATAGTCTCAGGGTGGCCTTGAACTCACAGTGATTGTCCCACTTCTGCCTCCCAAGTGCTAGGATGAAAGGCATGCGCCACCACGCCCAGCATTAACAGGTTTTTGTTTGTTTATTTATTGAAAGGTTCAAAAACATCAAAATTTTAGTCTATATTAAATCTGTTTAATGAATAATTCCATTTGAGCTGTCTGCTGTCCCAGGTTAAATGTACCCTCTCACCATTTCCTGTGGCTTCATGGTAAGATGCACTGTATTTACCAAATGATTTTATATCCCCTTTTTGCCTTTCACCCATTGTCCAATTGTCCAAGACAGTTCTTCATCCGAAGTTGCCCAGAGAAGCCAAAAGGTTGGGCAGTTGACTCACTGCAGGCATTGGGTCTTGTCTATCATTATACAACTGGCAATTACAAAGCACACAGGCTCCAGACCCACCACTTATCCTGCACAGAGAAGAACAAAGGCTTTAGGTAAGATAACAGGGGTCAGTGAAAGAGAGTATGGCACCAGGAGAAGGGAATCTGTGTCATTTCTTTTGAAAGTTTGGCAATTTATGGCTTAAAGATGTTATTGAAGTCAGCCCTTGGCTTTCTAGGAAGCAAACATCTGTGGCCTGCTCTAGCCAAAGGAGCTGGAAGGAGCTTGTGTGGGTGGGCAGAGGAGCCTAGCAGATGGTAGAGGCATGGAGAGAGGGTGGGTAAGAGTGCAAATTAGTTTACTAGCCTCACTAGAGGCCGGGGGCCAGCTCTGGCTGAACATTTTGTGTTGTTCTTTTTCTGTGCAGGCCAGCCAAAATTGTTGCTCCTTTGCTGATACAGAACACATCCATTTATTTTTCTTGACAAAATGTGGAAGTGGTGGACACACAAAGAGAAAATTTAAATTGAAATATTATATGTAAGAAAAATAGATCTTATCTCCTTCCGCTTTTGCAATAACTAGGTGAATTTTGGTATTTTGACACCAACGGAAAGTGATTCATTGACACTCAGCAGCCAGAGAAAGCTTGTGTTTGGAGAGAGGTTGACTCAGCAGAGCACCCATCTAAGACACCCATCCAAGGCCTTGCCTTGCACACTGTGTTGGGCCCTGTGGGACGAGACTGTGTCTAGATCATTTCATGATTTCTCTAGAACTGGCTACAACAGTATTCACTGAAAGTTATTTCAATTGAATCAAGTTACAAGTTCAATTATAATTCAATTACTTCGTGTACTATTCAACATTTATACAAATAGAGATGCTCATCAAGATAAACATTAATGAGCTTAATCCCAGCACTTTCATCAGCACTGGGATAATGCTATATGTGCTAAACTGAAGGAACTGGTCACTTTCAAATTAAGAAAGTCACACACTGATTTCAAGGTCATCCTGGGATACTACATGACCCTGTCTCAAATGCACCCACATCTCTGCCGATATACATGTTTTAATAAAGTAGCTGGTTGCCTCCAATTTTTAAAAATAGGGTCTCAGGTCAGCCTGGGCCAGTTTCAGTGTGCCTCGAACTCAGATCCTCTTACCTCTGCCTCCCAAAACTAAAAAAAAAAAAAAATAACCTCCATAATTATAGTTCAATTATAATTCTCAATTATCCCGTCCCCCTCTCAGTCTCAGTTTTATTTTTCAACATTTATACAAATAGAGATGACACTGCCAAGATAAAATTTAAGGCCAGCATGACAAAATCAAAGTCCTACCTTTACTTTGGCTCTTACATTTCTTTCTGAAAAATGGAGCTTTAAGGCTATAGATAGGCACTGCCTCTTCATCAGCACTGTGGTGCCTTTTAATGTGGTCCCTATGTGCTTCTAAACCAAAAGCAAGAGTAGTATTAATAACTGGTCACGTTTTCAAATTAAGCCAGGCATGGTCACACTTTAATCCCTGATTGGGAGGCAGAGATAGGAGGTCATCAAGGCCACCCTAAGACTACAGAATGAATTCTATGACTTAAGCTAGAGTGAGAAGTCTGAAAAACCAAATAATAATAATAATCTAATAATAATAATAATAATAAAATTTTTTTAAATCAGGTGGTTATAGCTGCCTGGCTTTTCATCTGGGTCCTCTATTCGGTTCCATTGATCTATGTGTCTTTTTTTTTTTTTTTTGTTTTAAAGGCAAGCACTTTGAAAAAAATATTTATTTATGAGAAAGAAAGAAGCAGAGAGTCAAGACAGATAGAGGGAGAATCAGGCCCAGGCTGACCTGGATGAGCCACTCTGGCTTAGTCCTTCAGTGTGGTTCTTTGGCTTTGCAGGCAAACTAACTGCTAAGCCATTTCCTCTTACCTCTGCCTCCAGGCTGTTTTCATTACTGGGATTAAATCAGGTATGGTAATGCAACCACTTATTTTTGTTGCTCAAAACTCTTCAAATTTCCAAATGACATTTTTGTTTTGATTTAACCATTAAATTAAAAAATTTTATTTAGTTATTTTATTTATTTAAACAAAGATGGATACAGAGAAATTTCTAGCCACTGCAAACCTCCAGACACCCCACTGCATCCCTTCCTGGGAAATCAAACTCCACTTTTTCTCTAATCATCATCACCCAATCCCCATTGGAGTTCTCAGTCTCAGTTTTATTGACAATTTTTTGATTCTTCCAATCCAAGAATATGGGATGCCATCAATTTTCCTCCTCCCATTTTATGCAGGTCTTCACTTCATTGGTTAGGTTTATTTCAAGACACTTTTGGTCAATTTTGAATGGAAGTGTTTGAGGCCAGTTTGTTGTTAGCCTGGGAAGGACTGTTTCTATGTGTTAATTTTGTATCCTCCTACATTTTTGTTTTTCAGCTCTAGCAGTTTTTTTAGACTTTCTCCTTTATGCCACCTCTATCTGCAAATGATGATAATTTGATGTCTTCCTTTCCAATTTGTATCCCTTTTATGTGTGTCTCTTGTCTTACTGCTATGATAGAACTTCCAGAACTATAGTGAATAAAAGTGAGGATAGTGGACACTCCTCTGTCATTTCTCAGCACATTTGTATTATGTTGGCTGTAGGTTTGTCATAAACAGTCTTTATTATGTTGAGATATATTCTTTCTATTCTCAGTTTCTGTAGGACTTTTACCATGAAGGGATGTTGGATTTTGTTAAATGCCTTTTCTGCATCTATTGAGATGATCATCTGATTTTTGTCCTTCAGTCCATTTATATAGTGTATTAATTTATCAATTTGCATATGTTGAACCGTCCCTGCATCTCTGGGATAAAGCCTACTTGGTTGGGATGAATGAGCTTTCTGATATATTCATTTCTTTTTATAGCTTTTTTTTTCAGGGGTGGTGGCACACCAGGGCCTCCCTCCAGTTAATCCAGACCCACCTTGCACGTGTATGATGTTTGGGAGGCAGAGTTCTGGGAGTTGAATTGCTCTTTGAGTTCAAATGCCTTAACCCTAAGATCTCTCCACAGAATGAATATTGTCTGCCAGTATTTTGTTCAGATTTTTTCATCTACATTGATGTGGGAGATTGGTCTGTAATTTTCTTTTTTGTTTTGTCTTTGTTGAAAAACCAAAATAATAATAATAATTTTAAGTTTAAAAATCTTTTTAAATGTTTTTAAATGGGCATTCCATTGTAAAGATATATAGCTGCCTGGCTTTTGACCTTTTCTGGGTTTTCTCTGTGTGCTGTGGTGGCTGGTTGGCTTTTTCTTTCTCTGTTCCATTGATCTATGTATCTCCATAACTGTTTTTTTTTTTTTTGAAAAGCTGGCACATCTGGTTTGGGAATCAGGGTTTGACTTCATAGAAAAAATATTCCTTTTTATTTTATGGAAAAAGAAATTTGCATTAAGCAGAGAGAAAGCAAGATCAGATAGATTTTTAAAAATGATTATTTTATCTTATTTATTTATTTGGAGAATGAGAGACAGACAGAGAATGGGGCCTCCAGCCACTGCAAACGAACTCCAGACACATGAGCCACCTTGTGCGTCTGGCTTATGTGGGTCCTGGGGAATCAAACCTGAGTCCTTTGGCTTCGCAAGCAAACACCTTAACCGCTAAGCCATTTCTCCAGCATTTTTGTTTTTCTCCAGCATCTTTTTGTTTTTTTGTTTTTTGAGGTAGGGTCTTGTTCTAGCCCAGGCTGACTTGGAGTTCACTATGTAGTCTCAGCGTGGCCTTGAACTAGGTATTTATTCATTTGCAAGCCGAGAGAGTGGAGGGATAGAGAAACAATGGGCATACTAGGGTCTCCGGCTGTTGCAAATGAACTCCGGATGCATGCTCCACTTTGTGCATCTGTCTTTACATGGGTATTGGGGAATTGAACCTGGGTTGTTAGGCTTTGTAGGCAAGTGTCTTAACCTCTGAGCCATCTCTCCAGCCCATGGATCTCTGTTGTGATGAGGTTTGAGTGACCACATTGTCTGTCACCATCTCAAAGGAACAGGTTTTCAGGTGAGCTTTGAGAGCAGTACTCATGTCACTACTTCCTCTGCAAGGACTTCTGGCCAGAGCAGATGAGGTGGAGGGGACCCATCCTAGAGTACACCGTCGGTCCTCTATTCTTGATGTATTAATGTATCTTGGATTTCCCCAGTATTCTCCACCATCTGTAAGATAAAACATTCTCCAACCAAAAATGAAAGCAGTTTGGATTAAAGGGGATAAGCACAGTTATTATTAGACTTTTTGATGTATGTGCCCACTTACTTGTTCTAGAACTTCACATAGATGAATGACAAAAAGTGTACTTTTGTTGTTTAGCATAATGAAATTGATGCATTGTTATGTGTATTTGTAACTTTTGTTTTAATTGCTGAATAGCACTTATGCCACAATTTAATTTTATTTTCCTTTTTGATGAACATTGGGATTATTTTCAGTTTGGGCTGTGTAGGAAAGGAAAAAAACTTTCCCTACTCTTTTAGGTTCTCTGTATTGGCCTGAGAATTAAACTGACATGAAATAAATCAACAAATAAAAGGGAAAGTTTACTTAATATTTTTATATGTAAATATCATGAGAAAAATAGAACTGCAACAGTGGTTATAACAGAGAGGCTGAGAACATATGTATCTTTTTTTCTTTCTTTTTTTCTTTTGTTTTGTTTTTCAAGGTAGGGTCTCGCTCTAGCCCAGGCTGACCTGGAATTCACTCTGTAGTCTCAGGGTGGCAGTCCTCCTACCTCTGCCTCCCAAATGCTGGGATTAAAGGCATGCACCACCCGCCTGGCTCTTTTTTTTCTTAAATCAGTGAGTGTGGGTGTGCCTGCGCGTGTGTGTGCATGTGTATATGTATTTGTGTGAGCATTTGAGTGGGGCGTGTGCATGTCCTTGTATGAATATGGAGGTCTGAGTACAGTTGTAGGTTAGTCCTCACCTTCTACCTTGCTTTAGGTGAGGGTTTCCTACCTGCTGCTGCATTCACTAGGCTAGCTGGCCAGCGAGGTTCCTGAGGTCCTCTCTCTTCCCATTTCACCACAGGAGCACCGGGATTGTAAATGCAGGGGATGGCCAGCTTTAGTTGGGTTCTGAGGATCCAGACTCAGGTCTTCACACTTGTGTGTCAACTGCTTTAGTCATTGCATCATCTCCCTAGCACTTAGATACCTTTTAACCAAAAGAACAATCAATTAGTGGAGAAGCAACAAGTCAAAAGAGGAGCTTAAGCTTTTAGGGGAGAGAATTTTAGGAAAATTTATAATCTTTCCCTTGGCCTCTCCCTAGCTCTCTTGGCTTCTCTGTCCTCCATAAGGTAAGCAGATTTGTTCCTTTACCAGTTCCCACCACCATGATGGTCGGCTTCACCAGAGGCGCATAGCAGTGAAGCCAAGCCAGCCATGGACTGAAACCATGAGCCAAAATGGATTTTTCCTCCTTTTAAATTGTTTCTCAGGTATTTGTCACAGTGTCTAAAAGACCAACCCACTTACCCAGTTTCCATGTACATAATATATACATATATAAATATTTCATCAAGCCAAGTGTGGTAGTGTGGACGCCTTTAATCCCAACACTTAGGACACAGAAGTAGGAGGACCTCCATGAGTTTGAGGTCAGCCTGAGATTACATAGTGAATTCTAAGTCAGCCTGGGCTAGAGCGAAACCCTACCTCAGAAAATAAAAATAAACAAGTATTGCCGGGCGTGATGGCGCACGCCTTTAGTCCCAGCACTCGGGAGGCAGAGGTAGGAGGATCTCCATGAGTTTGAGGTCAGCCTGGGCCAGAGTGAGACCCTACCTTGAAAAAAAAAAAAGAAATTAAAAAAAAAGTAAACAAGTATTTCATCAAAACATCACCTAACTTCATAATTCTTTTCCAGAAAAAATTTGTGTGTAAAGCTGATTTTTGTAATACAGCTCAGTTCCTGAAATGATCTTCCCCACTCCAATGTCTGGTATACATGCACTGGTTCAGACCTAGCCAACCTGCAGTTTATGGACCACCTGTATCCCATGATAGGTATAAACGCAGCCCAATACATTTGTAGATGACAATGTCATGTCACAATGTAAAAAGACTGGACAGTGCTGGAGAAATGGCTTAGTGGTTAAGGTGCTTGCCCGTGAAGCCTAAGGACCCAGGTTTGATGCCCCAGACCCCACATAAGCCAGATGCACATGGTGGTGCATGCATCTGGAGTTCGTTTGCAGTGGCTAGAGGCCCTAGTGTGTCCATTCTCTCTCCTTCCCTAATAAATAAAAATAAAATTAAAAGACTAGATATCTCTGTACCTGGCTCAAGGGACATTCTCTCTATTTTAGCAGCCCAGCGAGTTGACACTTGTCATCATATTATTGCTTTGGGCCTTCTTTATAATTTATAGCTTGATTGCTTAACTGATCTACACACACATACATATACATGTTATTTCCACAGTGTGTGGGTAGGGTGGAGGGAATAATACCTTCAATGAGAGAATGAGCTATTTCTCAGGCTTTAAAAAGCTCTTTTCTTAGTAGGGCGTGGTAGCACATGCCTTTAATCCCAGCACTTGGGAGGCAGAGGTAGGAGGATCATTGTGAGTTCGAGGCCACCCTGAGAATACAGAGTGAATTCCAGGTCAGCCTGGGCCAGAGTGAGACCCTACCTCGAAAAACCAAAACCAAAACAAAACAAATCTCTTTTCTTGCCATGTGTGGTGGTGCATGCCCTTAATCCCAGCACTTGGGAGGCAGAGGGTAGGAGGATCGCCATGAGTTTGATGCCACCCTAGACTACATAGTGAATTCCAGGTCAGCTAGAGCTAGAGCTAGAGTGAGATCCTACCTCAGAAAGCCAAAACCCAAAACAAAAAAATCTCTTTTCCTGGCCTGGAAAGATGGCTTAGTTGGTTGCCTGTGAAGCCTAAGGACCCAGGTTTGATTCCCTAGAACCCACATAAGCCAGTTGCACATGGTGGCACATGTGTTGGGAGTTTGTTTGCAGTGGCTGGAGGCCCTGGCTTACCCATTGTCTTCCTCCCTCTCTCTCTCTAATAAATAAATAAATTTAAAAAAATAGGGCTGGGGCTGGAGAGATGCTTGGTGGTTAAGGAGCCTGCCTGCCAAGCCTAAGACCACCTGTTTGATTCTCCAGGTCCCAGATATCAAGTGACACAAGGGTGCAATGCCGCACATGCCAACAAGGGGACACCCACATCTGGAATTTGTTCACAGCGGCTGAGAGGCAGCTGGCGTGCCCATTTTCTATCTGTCTCTCTCTCAAAAATACAAAAATAGGGCTGGAGAGATGGCTTAGCGGTTAAGGCGTTTGCCTGCAAAGCCAAAGGATCACAGTTTGACTCTCCAGGACCTACATAAACTAGATGCACAAGGGGATGCCTGCATCTGGAGTTCATTTGCAGTGGCTGGAAGGCCCTGGCAAGCCCATTCTCAGTCTCTCTCTCTCTCAAATAAATAAATAAATAAATAAATAAATATATTTAAATGATTTTTTTAACTGGGCATGGTGGCACACGACTTTAATCCCAGCACTCGGGAGGCAAAAGTAGAAGGATTGCCATGAGTTTGAGGCCACCCTGAAAAGATATATATATATATATATCTTTTCTACTCAGATTTCAGAGATAAGCCCCCACTGCTCTCTGGAGAAGAGTGGGCTTGCACACCAAAAAAAAAAAAAATCTTTCAAATAACTTTGCATATCACCTTTAACCCAAGTAATTTTTTTTTGTTTGTTTTTCAAGGTAGGGTCTCACTCTAGCTCAGGTTAACCTGGAATTTACTATGTAGTCTCAGAGTGGCCTTGAACTCACGGTGATCCTCCTACCTCTGCCTCCCAAGTGCTGGGATTAAAGGCGTGCGCTACCATGCCTGGCAACACTTTCTTAATTCTTAAACCACTCTATATGTGATATGGTTTGAAATTAAAAGCACAACATAAGGAGATTAGGGATTTCATCTGAGATTTCCCTCTAATTCTCCCTGGAGGCCATGGGTTGCTCTTTGAATTCAGGTCTCCACAACATACTGAATCCATTTGCTAGTCCCTGGAGGCCCACCTCATAGCTTGCCTTTTCTGTTTCCTCCTCATGCTCACAGAAACCTATTCAGCCCTTGGTGTTCCTACACTTTAATGCCTTCTTATTACTAAGCACTTTCAGGCATAGTTTATTTACTTATTTATTTTTGTTTTTGTATTTTTATTTTGTTTTGTTTTTCGAGGTAGGGTCTCACTCTAGCCCAGGCTGACCTGGAATTCACTATGTAGTCTCAGGCTGGTCTCAAACTCAGACTGATCCTCCCACCACTGCCTCCTGAATGCTGGAATTAAAGGCGTGTGTCACCTCACCTCGCCATAGTTTATTTTTATTTACTTATTTGAAGAGAGAGAGTGAGGGTATGGGCCTCTTGTCACTGCAAATGAACTCCAGATGTATGTACCACTTTGTGTATCTGGCTTTACATGGGTACTGAGAAATAGAACCCAGGCCAGCAAACTTTGCAAGCAAGTACCTTTAACCACTGAGCAATCTCCATAGCACCATATTCATTTATTTATTTGAGAGAGCGAGAAAGAGGCAGAGAGAGAGAGAGAGAGAGACAGAGAAAGAGAGAGAGAATGGGTGCACCAGGGCCTCTAGCCACTGCAAATGAACTCTAGAAAAAAGTGCCCCCTGTGCATCTGGCTTATATGGGTCCTGGAGAATCAAGCCAGGGTCCTTAGGCTTCGTAGGCAAGCACCTTAACCACTAAACCATCTCTCCAGAGAAAGAGGCAGAGAGAGAGAGAGAGAGAAAGAGGTGGGGGGGGGGCAGAGAATGGGCATGCCAGGGCCTCATCCGCTGCAAACGAACTACAGATACATGCACCTCCTTGTGCATCTGGTTTACGTGGGTCCTGAGGAATCAAACCTGGGTCCTTTGCTTCATAGGCAAACTCCTTAACAGCTAAGCCATCCCTCCAGCCACCAAAGTATGTTCTTAATTTAAAAAAATTAGTATAGTCAATAAATAACTATGCTCAGATAAACATACTTGTTTAGAGAAACCTCAAAATAAGACATTGAAAAACTTAGCTGGGTGTGGTGGCACACCCCTTTAATCCCAGCACTTGGGAGGCAGAGGTAGGAGGATTGCTGTGAGTTCAAGGCCACCCTGAGACTACATAGTGAATTCCAGGTCAGCCTGAGATAGAGTGAGACCCTACCTTGAAAAACCAAAATAAATAAATAAATACCACCCCCAAAAAAACCAAAAACCCCAAAACATTGAAAAACTAGGAAGAGAATGTGTTTGATAAGTAGTTGTCTAAATTTGGTAAGTTGGTTTTGGTTTTGTTATTGTTTTGTGTAGAGGTAAACACTAGTTTTATAGCACAATTTATCCTATGATGTTTCAAAAGCTTATTTTAATTTTATTACTTTTTTTATTTGTAAGCAAAGAGAGGTAGAGAGAAGAGTGACAGAGAGAATGGGTGTGCCAGGGCCTCCAACCGCTGCAAACAAACTCCCGATGCATGCATCTCTTCTTGCACCTGGCTTTATGCGGGTACTGGGGAACTGAACCTGGGTTATTGGCTTTGCAGGCAAGTGCCTTAACCGTTAAGCCATTTCTCCAGCCCAAGTAATAGCTGAAGAAAATCTGCTTTTTAAATTTTTTGAAATGTATTTTATTTTATTTGCCGGGAGCTTGTCTTGGGCAGTGGTGGGCCAGGCACATCCATTTGCCCAACCTCCGGGCCACTGAGAGCTTCTCTACCCCTCCATTCTGGCCACAGGGAGCTCGTAGAGAATTTAAAATTATTTATAAGCAGCAAGAGACAGAATGAGACAGAAAGCTGCAAACAAACACCAGATGCATGTGCCACTTTGTGCCTCTGGCTTTACATGGGCAGCGGGGAATCAAACTCAGGTTGTTAGGCTTTGCAGGAAAGCGCCTTAACTGCTGAGCCATCTCTCCCGCCCAAAAGTTTGCTTTTAAGAAAGTGTGTTAGAACTGATCAGCCCTATAGGAAATATAAGTAGTTTCAACCTGCTTGTTAAAAGGGAGAAGCTTTAATGTGGTTTCAGTAGATAATGTATGGTAGTAATTTTTACTGGGAATCCAGGGTCATGGAAGGAAATGGCATATTGTTTGTAGTATGGAAAAACAAAGAAAAATCCACTTAAGGTAATATGAAGTAATCCAGCGCCTTGAACCATGGAGCCTTTTGCTCCAGCCTTTTTCTTTTTAATGAAGTTAAGGTTAATATTTTGCTACATCTGATCATGTGTTATACATTTAAAGTCTAGTGACTTCATTTTGATATTCTTGTGATTTTATATGCTCTATTCTTCAAACAATAAAATTCTGATTTTTTAAAAGAAAGTATTTTCATCTGGCGCAGTGGCACATACATTACATCCTAGCTCAGAAGGCTGAAGTAAGAGGATCATTTTGAGATTGAGGACAGCCTGGGCTAAAGTTAGATCCTGCTTTTTTTAAAAAAATATTTTATTTTTATTCATTTATTTGAGAAAGAAGGGGAGGGAGAAAGAAAGAGGCACAGACACACACACACACACAGAGTGTGAGTGTATCAGGGCATCTAGCTGCTGCAAAGGAATGCCAGATGCATGTGCCACTTTGTGCACCTGGCTTGTACGGGTCCTGGGGAGTTGAGCCTGGGTCCTTTGGCTTTGTAGGCAAGTGCCTTAACCACTAAGCCATCCCTCCAGCCCCTTTTTTGTTTTTTTTTAAAGCTAGACCTGGTAATGCACACCTTTAATTCTAGCACTTGGGAGAGAGAGGTAGGAGGATCACTGTGAATTTCAAGCTAGCCTGGGACTAATGAGTGAGTTACAGATCAACCTGAGCTAGAGTGAACCCTATCTGGAAATAAAAACCAAAAAACAACAACAAAGAGTTTTTTCATCAAACTTACTTTTTTTTCAAACTTCTAGTAGGGAAAACTTTGGGTGAGAAATTATTTGAGCGAGAAGAGGTGGACAAGCCTACAAGAGCTGTGCCTTAACCGTTAAGCCATTTCTCCAGCCCAAGTAATAGCTGAAGAAAATCTGCTTTTTAAATTTTTTGAAATGTATTTTATTTGCCAGGAGCTTGTCTTGGGCAGTGGTGGGCCAGGCACATCCATTCACCCAACCTCCGGGCCACTGAGAGCTTCTCTACCCCTCCATTCTGGCCACAGGGAGCTCGTAGAGAATTTAAAATTATTTATAAGCAGCAAGAGACAGAATGAGACAGAAAGCTGCAAACAAACACCAGATGCATGCGCCACTTTGTGCCTCTGGCTTTACGTGGGCAGCGGGGAATCAAACTCAGGTTGTTAGGCTTTGCAGGAAAGCGCCTTAACTGCTGAGCCATCTCTCCCGCCCAAAAGTTTGCTTTTAAGAAAGTGTGTTAGAACTGATCAGCCCTATAGGAAATATAAGTAGTTTCAACCTGCTTGTTAAAAGGGAGAAGCTTTAATGTGGTTTCAGTAGATAATGTATGGTAGTAATTTTTACTGGGAATCCAGGGTCGTGGGAGGAAATGGCATATTGTTTGTAGTATGGAAAAACAAAGAAAAATCCACTTAAGGTATTATGAAGTAATCTAGCGCCTTGAACCATGGAGCCTTTTGCTCCAGCCTTTTTCTTTTTAATGAAGTTAAGGTTAATATTTTGCTACATCTGATCATGTGTTATACATTTAAAGTCTAGTGACTTCATTTTGATATTCTTGTGATTTTATATGCTCTATTCTTCAAACAATAAAATTCTGATTTTTTTAAAAAGAAAGTATTTTCATCTGGCGCAGTGGCACATACATCCTAGCTCAGAAGGCTGAAGTAAGAGGATCATTTTCAGAAGGCTAAAGTTAGATCCTGCTTTTTTAAAAAATATTTTATTTTTATTCATTTTGAGATTGTGTATCAGGCATCTAGCTGCCAAAGGAATGCCAGATGCATGTGCCACTTTGTGCACCCTTGTAATGGTCCTGGGGAGTTGAGCCTGGGTCCTTTGGCTTTTAGGCAAGTTAAGCCATCCCTCCAGCCCCTTTTTTTTTTTTTTTTTTTAAAGCTAGACCTGGTAATGCACACCTTTAATTCTAGCACTTGGGAGAGAGAGGTAGGAGGATCACTGTGAATTTCAAGCTAGCCTGGGACTAATGAGTGAGTTACAGATCAACCTGAGCTAGAGTGAACCCTATCTGGAAATAAAAACCAAAAAACAACAACAAAGAGTTTTTTCATCAAACTTACTTTTTTTTCAAACTTCTAGTAGGGAAAACTTTGGGTGAGAAATTATTTGAGCGAGAAGAGGTGGACAAGCCTACAAGAGCTGGAAAGAAATAGGCCATCCTCGGGGACAGAAAGGTATGGGAAAGTGGAGAGAATAAACTAAGTGTGTACTAGAGAAGTGCCTGACCAAAAATGTGCACCACTGATTTAAATCTAAGCTAAAAACCTTTTTTTTTTTATAAACTAAAGCCCAGCATGGTGGTGCATGCCCTTAGTCCCAGCACTCAGGAGGCAGAGGTAGGAGGATCACCGTGAGTTCGAGACCACCCTGAGACTACATAGTGAATTCCAGGTCAGCCTGGACTAGAATGAAACCCTACCTCAAAAAAAAAAAAATATTTTTTTTTCTAGGTAGGGTCTTGCTCTAGCCCTAAAAATCTTTTTTTTATTTTAATTTTTTTGAGGTAGGGTCTCACTCTAGGCTAGGCTGACCTGGAATTTACTATGTAGTGTCAAGGTGGCCTCAAACCCACGCGATCCTCCTACCTTCTGAGTACTGCTAAAAATCTTTTTGATTAGAGATGTTTTGACCGCAAATTCTATTTAGCCATGTCTCGTCATGTGTTTGATACATTTTATTTTATTTTTTTCGGGGTTGGGACTCACTCTAACCCAGGCTGGCCCGGAACTCACACTGAAGTCCCAGGCTGGAGAGCTGGGATTGAAGATGTGCACCACCACACCAAGCTCCGATACATTTTACATAATAAATCTTTAATCTTCCCTGCAAACTAGGAATCTTCCATTTTCCTAAGAGGCAACTTAGGATAAGTCCTATAGATTAAAGCTATCAATTGCAAATCCTCAGTTGTTGACTCTAGTATATGTGTGGTTTCAGAAAAATTTATGCAGAGAAATTGATACAGGAATTTTGGGTTATGTATGGCAATGCACTGATAATTTGGGTTTTTCCTAGATCCTTGTCCTATGAATTTGAAGAATGAAATCTACGGACCAGGCGATAAGGTTCAGTAAGATTTTATTACAGTTTAAAGCTTTACGAGGATGAAGAGAAGGGGACTTAGCCTAGAACCTAGAAAAGGAAGCATGGTGAAGCTCTTGCCCAGGGAGGCAAGAGGGGGTTTGAGAAGCCTACCTCGAGACTCAGAGGTGTTTTTTAATTTTTATTTTTTATGGGGAGTGGCTACATGAGGAAGAACAGGTAGGCAGGTTACTATGGACAAAGACCAGATTTTACAGCTTTGCCAGTAATCTTAGGTATGGATCAGAGTTTCTGTCCTGTAGGAAAAGCGCAAGCTTAATCTAGACATCTTTTCTGGAGGGTGTAAACATCCAGGTTTCTGCAAGTTTAGTGACATTTCCTGTTTTTAGTCAAGGAATAAAAAACCATTCATGCCCGGAGTGGTGGCGCAAATCTTTAGTCCCAGCACTTGGGAGGCAGAGATGGGAGGGTTGCCATGAGTTTGAGGTTACTCTGAGACTACATAGTGAATTCTATTCCTGGTCAGCCTGGGCTAGAGCAAGATCCTACCTCGATAAACCAAACAAATAATAATAATAATAATAATAATAATAATAATAATAATGATAAACCATTCACTTTTGGGGGTTCTGTTACCTTGACTGCCTAGCCAATTTCTGTCTGCTGTCAAAACTACCATGTTGAGAGCAGGGCATGGCTGGAATTACTTCACAGTCTCAAAACTTAAAAAAGGAACCGTGGGGTGGTAGTTTGTGTTTATAATCCCAGCACCTAAGAGGCCGAGACTGGAGGATTGCGATGAGTTTGAAGTCGGCCTGAAGTACATAGTACCAAATCAACCAGGGCTACATAGCATGCCAAAACATCCTAAATAAACTAACTGCCAATAGATCTCGTAGTGACTTTTACAAGCTCGGGTTTTTATTTATCTCATTTAATGAATCAGGACACTATTGTTTCATTACTTGTTATGTTAGATCATTTGTGAGCTGTTTTTGATTTTACAAACTCTTACGTTGTTAAACGAAGGAAACTGGTTGTCAAGAAGGCCTGTAATCCCAGCATTTGGGAGACGGTGGCAGGAGGATTTGAAGTTCAAGGTCGTTCTCAGCGGCCTAGGGAGATGGGAGGCCGACCAGGGCTAACAGATTCAGTCCCAAAACAAACGGATCAGGGAACGCCCATCAGCGCTGCTAACAACTGACTTGAAATCGACGTGGCTGCTTTCTGGTTGATCTGTCAGTTTCAAGACACTCACAGCTCAGTTTCCTCGCAGGAGGTGTTTCCATGTTTTCCGTGGAGAAACCTAAAGGCACGCACTGGGAGCCTTACGTAAGTCCCGGTGGCCAGGCCTCGGGCCATCCCCCCCTCCGCTCGGCCACGGATAGGATTACTGCGCCCGCGGTCACCGGCCGCGGGGCCCTCCTGGGCGGCTAAGGACGTTTACATTTGAATTTCCCCAACCTCGGCTGTGGGTGTGGGTGACGGCCCGGACCCGCCCCGGAAACCTTCTGGCTCTTTCCCGCCACTCGCAGGCCCAACCCCCCCAGGGGTCCCCGGGGGCGGCGGGCGGCCGGCGGGCGCTGCGCCCGGGCCTCCCAAGGCCAGCGGTCCCCAATGCCCCGCCCGCCCGACCACGCCCCGGCTCGGCGCGCGGAGAAGGACGGTTGCCTGGGGCCCAGATTTTGAATTTACTGGCAGGAGGCCCCCAGCCCCGGGAGCCAGGCGCCCGCTCCCTATTGGCCAGCGGCGGTCACGTGGGCGCGCCATGTTGGGCAGCGGGGCTGGCACCACCTCCTCGTGCGGCGGCTGGACTCCAGCCCGCCCCTCGCGGCCCTCCTCCCCGGCTCGCCCGCCGCTCTCTCGGAGCCGCTGAGGAAACAAAGTGCTGCTGCGGGCGGGAGAGCGGCGGCGGCGCGACCTGATCGGCCTCGGGGTTCCGGGCGCCGCGCCTCCTCCCCGCGCGCGGGCGAACGCGCAGCACAAAGGGCACGTTTCATCGATCGGCGGTTGCCGGCCGTCCTCCCCTTCGCCCTTTGTGCCCTAACCCCGCTGCCGCCGTCCCCCGTCCTCTCTCAGCCCACGTCGGCCCCGGCTTGGACCTCCGGTCGCGGCTCGGGCTCTTCGTCACCGATCGTCCCCCGCCGCCCACCATGGCGACCGCGACCCCCGTGCCGCCGCGGTCGGGCAGCCGCACCGGCGCCCCCAGCACGCCGCTGAGCCCCACGCGGCTGTCGCGGCTGCAGGAGAAGGAGGAGCTGCGCGAGCTCAACGACCGGCTGGCGGTGTACATCGACAAGGTGCGCAGCCTGGAGACGGAGAACAGCGCGCTGCAGCTGCAGGCGAGCGAGCGCGAGGAGGTGCGCGGCCGCGAGCTCACCGGGCTCAAGGCGCTCTACGAGACCGAGCTGGCCGACGCGCGCCGCGCGCTCGACGACACGGCCCGCGAGCGCGCCAAGCTGCAGATCGAGCTGGGCAAGTGCAAGGCCGAGCACGACCAGCTGCTGCTCAGGTGAGGGAGGGCCGGTGCTCCGGGCGGCCCTGTCCGGAGTGGAGGAAGGGGCCGATGGCTGCCTAGCTGCACGGGAGGATCTGGGGAGGGGATCGAGTGCTCACACGGTGGGCTCGGGAGACCCGTTTCCAGGTCCTGGAGAGTCGGCCTAGACGTGGCCTGGGGCTTACGAGGAGCGCTCGGATCGGGACCGGTTTTGCGGGGCAGGCCCCTGGTGCGGGGGGCTGGTGTGTGCGCGCGCGCGCCCGGGTGCGCGCGCGCGTTTCCGGCCGGTGGGAGACAAAAGCTTCTGGGGGGCTTGTGGGGCCGGAGCGGCCGGTCGCCGGGAGAGCAGGCAGGCTGGAGAATGAATGAGCTGAGCGCGGGCGGAAGAAGGGGAGGGACCGGCCGCGGGCGTCCGCTCTCCCGGGGGTGGGTCCTGCTCTGGCGCGCTCCGGCTGGCCCAGTGACATTTGCGAGGTTCCGCGCCGCGCCTGCCCCGGGGAGGGCGCGTTCGTTCCGAGCCGGCCGCAAGGCTTGGCTTCCCTGGCCCGAGAGCTTTCTGTGCGGAAGGAAGGGTGTCCTCGCAGCGTGCGCACGGCGCGGGCCCTTGGTGCTGAAGCGTTCCGGGCTCCTTAAGCCGGATTTGTGGGTGTCGCGGCCTCGTTCTCCGAGCCGTCGATCTGCTACCTTGCAGGCAGGAGGGCTCTCCCCAGCTTTGGTCCTTCGCTAACCGCGGGTTTAACAGCGGAGAGCCTGCCTGGGAGCCGCCCCTGTGGTGTCGTGCTGTCTGCAGGCCAGGGAAGGTGAAGTGCAGGCGAGCTCGTTTCTTTTTGTTGTGTGTTTGTCTTTTTTTGGTTGTTTGTTTTGAGGCAGTGTCTCACTGTAGCCTAGGCTGAACTGGGACTCACTATAGCACAGGCTGGCCTCGAACTCACGGTAGTTCTTATACCTCAGCCTGTCAAGTGCTGGGAGTAAAGCTGTGCACCTTTATGCCCGAGGAAACTTTTTTTTAAAATATTCTTCCTAACGGGCTGAGTGTTCAGGACGTCGTAGTGCAAGGGTGAATTCAGCTCACCTTTGCTGATCTTTCCTTGATTTTTTTGATACAAATTTTATAATTGTCATCAGCGTGTATGACAAGTACTGGTGTCACACTTTAGAGATTGGCTAAATTTTAGTCACTGCTAGTTGAATTTTCTAGCACTTGATTCAGACCTAGTATTTCCCCTGGATGTTTCTGTTGTCGTCTAAATAACTGTCTCATTCTATTTGATTGTTTATGTGTGCTCCCCTCTCATCAAATATTTAAATTGGTTTATAAAAAATGAATGGGCTAAAGCAAAAAAGTTGTTGGTTGTCTTGTATTAAAAAGAAGTTCATCCCCCTGGCCCTTTCGTTTTTAAGATAGGTTCTTATTCTTGTTCAGGCTGGGCCAGAACTCTGGACCCACTTCAAGGTGATTCTTCTGTCTTCCTTAGTGACTAAGACCACTGGCCAGCCTGGTTTGTACTGCCCATTTTTAAGATTTATTTTTATTTACTAGAGATAGAGAGTGAGGGACAAAGTGGGCCTCTAGCCACTGCAAACGAACTCCAGATGCATGCGCTACCATGTGTATCTGGCTTATCGGAGAGCTGGAGAATGGAACTTGGGTCCTTAGGCTTCGGAGGCATGCGCCTTAACTGCTAAGCCATCTCTCTCCAGCCTTGTACTTCCCTTTTTGAGCAGGCACTAACATTAATAGTTTTGTTTTCATTTCTTGGTTCTTTGTATAACAATATTAAGCTTATATATATATTTTTCTAGGTATGGTCTCACTTTAGCCCAGGCTGACCTGGAACTCACTGTGTACTCTCAGGGTGGCGTTGAACTCATGATTTTCCTAAATCTGCGCCTCTGCCTCCCTAGGGCTGGGATTAAAGGTGACCTATCTGGAGCTCCATAGCTCAGTCTGGCCTTGAATTCATGGAGAACCGTACTTCAGCTTCCTCAGGGCTGGAGTTACAGGCATGAGCGACCATGTTGGGCTTGAGACTGCCTCTAGGCTGGCCTCAAACTATGTTACTGTATCAGCTTCCCAAGTGATGGGATTAAAGGGGCCTACCACCATAGCCTGTCTCTAGTTGAAGTTGGTTTTGAACTCTTGGATGAAGCAACCCTCCCACTTTTACCCTTTCCAGTATTGGAACTACAGGCCCCAATGTCCTATCATATTAGCAGCCATAATCTTATTTTTCTTTTTGGATTTACTAACACTTGGGAGCTAATTCACCAACACTAGTCTCCATCCTCCAAATTCTTTTTGTTACTGAATTTCTTCAAATCTTTTCCATTACATAGAGGAAAACTTTCCATTATTATGTGTATCACTAAAAGAAAAAAAAAGTCAGGGACAGCCCTTCTGTTGGATCCATCACAATTTCAAAGATGTTAAAGTGTAATACAGGATGAAATACCTGTCTTATACCTGTTACTCGCTGGTACATGGAAGACCCAGACTTAACAGTAATGGGCAGTGGGGAAGAAATGTAAGCAGCATTGTCCGTCCCCCCCAGGTAGGGTCTTGCTGTAGCTCAGGCTGACCTGGAATTCACTATGTAGTCTCAGGGTGGCCTAGAACTCACAATGATCCTCCTACCTCTTCTTCCAGAGTGCTGGTGCGCCACCACGCCCAGTAACGTTGTCTTTTGTGGGGTCTGAGGATCTGATGCTGGGTGCTTTTATAACCCCTCACAGGGTTTTCCACCATGGCAAGGCTGCCACCTGGCTGACACTAACTGTAAGTGAAATAGATTGGAAATTATAACTGGTTTCTGCAGGATTAGAAAGTGAAAACAGGGTTTGGGGAGATGGCTCAATGGTTAAAGGAGCTTGCTGGTAAAGCCTGCCTGCTTGGATTGGCCCAGGTTCGATTCTTCAGTACCCATGTAAATCCAGATGAACAAAAGTGGCCCAGACCACTGAAGTTTGTTTGCAGCAGCAAGAGGACCTGGTGCGCTCTTCTCTTTCTTTCTGATTGCAACTAAATAAAAATATTTTCAAAAGTGAAAACAGCCGGATGTGGTGGAGCATGCCCTTTAATCCCAGGCAGAGGTAGGAGGATTGCTCAAGGCCTCCTCGAGAATACATAGTGCATTCCAGATCAGCCTGAGCTAGAGAGTGAGACCCTGCCCCCTCCACACACAAAAGCGAAAACAAACCACCTTGGTGGTACACACCTTTAAATCCCACTACTCTTTCATGATTTTAGGTCATCCTGGGCTACAGAGTGAGACCCTGCTTCAAAAAACCAACCCACCCAACAAACAAAGAAAAGAATGTGCTAGAATAAGTGAGGTGGTATAGTTTTTTATAAATTTTACTTTTTTATTGACAATTTCCATAATTATAGACAATAACCCATGGAAATTGCCTCCCTCCCCCCACTTTCTTTGAAACTCCACTCTCCATCATACTCCTTCCCCAACTCAATCAGTCTTTTATTTTGATGTCATCATTTTTTTCCCTCCTATTATGATGGTCTTTTTCTTTGTTTTTTCTTTTCTTTTCTTTCTTTTTTTTTTTTTTTTTTTTGAGAGAAAGACAGAGAGAGACAGGGAGAGGAAGACAGATGGGTGTGCCAGCAGCCTCTCAGCTGCTGTGAACGAACTCCAGATGCGTGCGCCCCTTGTGGTCAAGTGCGGCATTGCGTCACTTTGCATGTGGCTACACGTGGGACCTGGAGATTGGAACCGGCATTCTTAGGCTTAGCGGGCAGGAGCCTTAACAGCTAAGCCCTCTTTCCAGCCCTATGATGGTCTTATGTAGGTAGTGTCACGTACTGGGAGGTCATGGATATCCAAGCCATTTTGTGGGGGGGTGTGTGTTTTTTTGTTTTGTGTTTTGTTCTGTTTTTGGTTTTTCATGGTATGGTCTCACTCTGGCCCCAGGCTGACCTGGAATTAACTGTAGTTTCAGGGCAGCCTCAAACTCATGTCGATCCTCCTACCTCTGCCTCCCAAGTGCTGGGATTAAAGGCGTGTGCCAATACTTCCCACTAGGATTTTTTTGTTTTTGTTTTTTTGCCTTAAGGCAAGGTTTCTGAGGCTCAGGCTGATCTGGAACTCAGTTTAGTTCAAGCTGGCTTTGAACTCATGGTGATCCTCCTACTTCAGTCTCCTGAGTGCTAGGATTACAGGTGGGAACCACCATGCCCAGCTCTGTGTATTTGTATATGCTAATTATATAAGATGTCTGTCTGTCTGTATGTATATATGTATTTTGCTTTTTCCTGATAGGGTCTCACTCTAGCTCAGGCTGATCTGAAATTCACTATGTACTCTCAGGGTGGCCTCCAACTTACTGGGATCCTCCTTCTTCCAAGTGCTTGGATTAAAGGCATGCCTGGCACTGCAAACTTTTTGAAGGTATTCATATATTGTATGAATCTACTTTTTCCCTTGAGTGCTCTGCTTTTAAGGTAGCATGTTTGAATATCCTTGTTTTTAAACATTTGATTTGTATCACACTTTTATAAGGTTTCTTCATTTAGTTGGAGAACCTCTCTAAGTTAACTTAAGCAGAAAAGATGGCAGAAAATTTTCTGTGTCTGAAAATACATTCTCATGCTTGATTGATGGTTGAGTGAAGCACAGAATACTATTTTGTCTGTATCATTTTGTTACATTGTCTTGTAGCCCTCACCATTGTTGATTAATGATACTTTGTAGTTGCCTCCCCCTTTTCCTGAAAACTTGGGACTTTTATTCTGAAATTGCATGCTGATGGGTCTAGGCATGATTCTTTTATGTTAAAAGTGGGTCTTTTCAGTTTGAAGGTTTGTTAGGTAGTTTTTATCTATATTTCTTTTTTAAAAAATATGTATTTGAGAGGGGGGAAGAAATAGAATGGCACAGCAGGGCCTTCAAAAAAATTCCAGATGCATGCACCATTTTGTGCATCTGGCTTTAAGTAGGTACTGGAGAATTGAACCCAGGCCAGAAAGTTTTGTAAGTAAATGCCTTTAACCATTGAGCCCATCTCCCTTGCCCTGAATGGTTTATTTATTTATTTTATTTTTTATTTCTTTGGTTTTTCGAGGTTAGGGTCTCACTTTAGCTCAGGCTGACCTGGAATTCACTATGGAGTCTCAAGGTGGCCTCAAACTCACGGTGATCCTCCTACCTCTGCCTCTGAATTGTTTAATTAAAAAAAATTGTTTAAAAAATATTTATTTATTAGAAAGAGAGAGAGAATGGGCACACTAGGGCCTCTAGCCACTGTAAACAAACTCCAGATGCAACATATGTGCCACCTTGTGCATCTGGCTTATGTGGATACTGGGGAATTGAACTTGGGTCCTTGGGCTTCACAAGCAAGTGCCTTAACTGCTAAGCCATCTCTCCGGCCCTGAATTTTTAAATTTGGATTTGAGTCCATTTAGCTCTTAAATTTGTTTAAATTTTTCTTTTTTTAAAATTCAGAACCACAGTGTTTATAACCAGGTGTAATTATTGTTTAAGTAGATTTATTTTAGCAAACTTTTTTTTTTTTTTTTTTTTTTTTTTTTTTTCGAGGTAGGGTCTCACTCTAGCCTAGGCTGACCTGGAATTCACTATGTAGTCTCAGGGCAGCCTTGAACTCACGGTGATCCTCCTACCTGTGAGTGCTGTGGCTAAGGAAGTGCGCAGGACTGAAGCTAGCCAGCATCTCAGAGGCCTTCTTTCTGACAGTGTCAGGTTAATGGCTAAAATGTTGCCTCATTTGCTGGATGTGTAGCAGGTACTGGGCAAAGAAAGATGTGACAGTTTTACCATTACTTGGTATAGCCAGCAGTGGATGAGTATCCTGTCCTGAATGGAAGATTTTATTTTATTTTTGATTTTTCGAGGTAGGGTCTCACTCTAGCTCAGGCTGACCTGTAATTCACTATTAGTCTGAGGGTGGCCTTGAACTCTGCTTCCTGAGTGCTGGGATTAAAGGTGTGTGCCACCAAGCCCGGCGTTGAATGGAAGAATTTAATGTTTATTTCTGGATATTTTTCTAATTCTTGATCATTTTTATTGAATTTATGTTGCTAACAAAGGAGTGAAAGGATTCTCCACTGGGATCACAATGTTGGCTTATGCTGATATTTTTCTTAGGCTTAGGCAGTAGTAAGATTCCTTATTTAATGGGCTTAGTTGCTGTTTTTCCATTTTATTTTATCTTATTTTTTTGTTTTCCCTTCAAGTAACTGTAGTGCTGGACAAAACTGGCATTTAATTTTATGTGATTCTAGTTGTCCGGTGCTTCTCTGTAAACCTTATGATAAATAACCCTGTTGATGAATAGAAAACCCAAGGCTCTGAGGTTATGTCCGGAATTACCTTGCAGATAAATGAATGGCATTAGAGTGGATCTTTGCTCTGTCTGCTAGCGCTGTGGTAGGAGTTTTTTGGTTTTTTTTTTTTTTTTTTTTTTTTTTTTTTTTTTTGAGAGAGGGAGACAAGACAGAGATGGGCGCACCAGCAGTCTCTCAACTGCTGAGAACGAAATCCAGATGCATGCTTGTGGTCAAGTGCGGTATTGTGCCCTTGTGTCACTGCATCTGGCTAAACGTGGGACTTGGAGATTGGAACCGGCATTCTTAGGCTTAGGAGGCAGGAGCCTTAACCGCTAAGCCATCTCTCCAGCCCAGTTTTTTGGTTTTTTTGAGGGAGGGTCTTACTCTAGCCCAGGCTGACCTAGAATTCCCTATGTAGTCTTAGGGTGGCTTTGACCTCATGGTGATCCTCCTACCTCTGCCTCCCAAGTGCTGGGATTAAAGGTATACACCACCACACCCAACTTTTTTTTTTCCTTGAGATAGGGTCTCATTCTAGCCCAGGATAACCTGGAATTCACTATGTAGTCTCAGGCTGGACTTGAACTCATGGTGATCCTCCTGCCTCCACCATGCCTAGCTTTTTTTTAAAAAACAGTATATTGACTTAATCATAGTGCTGTTCTGGCTTAATGACAGGAAATGAGCTCATGGCTTTGTTATCTGCCATTGGACTAGAAATCTTTTATAAGTCCGTCTGGCCCCTTGGGTGCTGCTTTTGGAAATGGTACTAGCTAGCTGTATGTTTTTCATGTTCAGTCATTGAAATGGTGTTTTGAATACTGAAAATGCCATTTGCTAAGGAATGAGTGAAGACAAATTACTCTTCCTTTAAGAGCTACTTTTGAGCTGGAGAGGTAGTTTAGTGGGTAAGGCACATGCCTGCGAAGCCCAAGGACCCAGGTTCGATTCTCTAGGTCCCACATAAGCCAGATGCACATGGTGGCACATGCATCTGGAGTTCATTTGCAGTGGCTAGAGGCCCTGGCATGCCCATTCTCTCTCTCTCTCTTTTTCTAATAAAGAAAGATAGATAAATCTTAAAAATATTTTTAAAAAGCTACTTTCCTGGAGTTGGGGAGGTGGCTTAGTGGTTAAAGGTGCTTGCTTGCAAAGCCTGCTAGTGTGGGTTCAATTTCCCAGCACCGATGTAAAGCCGAATGTTAAGTGGTGCATGAGTCTGTGATCCCAAGGCTCCAATAACAATAGACAGCCAGCTAGTCTGACATTTGCTTGCAGTGGCCAGAGACCCTGTCTCAAAGAAGGTGGATGGAGCACAGAAACCTTGAAATTGACCTGTGACCTCCACATGTGTGCCCCCCACAAATTAAAAAGTTTGAAAAAGCTACCCTCCTACTTTACTACATACCTTAATGATTTAAAATAAAGTAATACTTTAGTGACAGAAATGTTCTTTCATTTTGTTGTCCAACATAAATTTGTGGAGTGGATTCTATATGCTGGGTTGTGAAGCAGGTGAGGGGAATAGAGAATATCCCCATTATCAAGTAGTTTAGCTAAGCGGGGGAAGACAAAAGGAATGCTACAGTACTGTGATACTGTAATCCCAGGCTGGCCTGTGATTCCCTATCTATATGTGAATGACCTTCCTGATCTTTAAGTATTTAAGATTACAGGTGGGTGCCAGCACTTCTGCATTTATGTGGCGCTGGCAATCCAAGGCTTGGTGCATGCTAGGCAGGTACTCTACCCACTGAGCTACATCTCCAGGCCCTTTCTCTCTCTCTTCTTTAATCACTGCCCCCAATCTCAGGGTTTCACTGTATACAGCCCAGGCTGACTGGAATTCACTGTCTCAGGGTGGCCTTGAACTCATGGTGATCTTCTTACCTCTGCCTCCCAAGTGCTGCGATTAAAGGTGTGTGTCATTATGCCCAGCTTTTTCAACCCCCGTCACGGTTTTTTTTCTCTAGCCCAGGCTGACTGGAATTCACTATGTAGTCTCAGGGTGGCCTCTAACTCACAGTGATCCTCCTACCTCTGCCTCCTGAGTGCTGGGATTAAAAGGCATGCACCACCACACCTGGCTTTTAAAATATTTTTTAATGTTTATTTATTTATTTGAGAGAGTGAATGGGTGCACCAGGGCCTCTAGCCACTGCAAGTGAATTCCAGACACATATGCCACCTTGTGCATCTGGCTTACATGGGTTTTGGGGAGTCGAACCTGGGTCCTTTGGCTTCACAGGCAAGTGCCTTAACTGCTAAGGCATCTCTCCAGCCCTCAATAAATCTTATTAGCTCAGTTCTGGAGGCCTTGAAGTCCAAGAGAAAAGTGGTACTGTAGCTGCTCAGCATCTGTCTGGTAAAAAGCTTTCTTTTTGCTACATTGGTATATGGCAGAGGGCAGGTATTCATTCCACCATGAGGTTGAGCTTCTACTTCACTTTTTCTGTTTGCTTAGGTCTTTGTGTAGAACAGAAACTTCGGGTATTTTAAACAGAATGGGAAACAACACAGGGTGTAGATGTCTCCATTGAGTTGTCTGGGTGCGCCTTTGCTCTTTGGGTAGAAATCATGGGTAGGCTGCAGTCTAGTCAAATTCAGTCCCCATCCCTGTCATGGTGGGAACTGGCCCAGATGGCTGCCACAGCAAGCTCTGCTGCTCATGGGCCCTGGGTCTCTTACCCTGGGACCTAGGGATAAGTTTGGCTGCAGACATTGTTGAAAAGAAATCACAGGTAGGCAAGAAGTTGTTCAAATGCTACATCTGGCAGCTTCTGTTTCTTGCTGCTTGGCAAGCTATGAGTGATCAGTAGGCAAGTGACACCCTATAATGTTAATGTTACAGTACTTATGCAGGCCTCAGGCATGGGGACCATTGGCCTTATAGCTCTCAGGCTGGGGGCTAAGACCCTGGGCTGTGAAGACTTAACAGTTCCCTGGAACTAGTAAGCAGGGCCTGCGGTTCTCTTCTGCCTTCTTCTAGCCTGTCATCAGCTCTCTGCACTCTTGTTTTCTCTTTTCTTCCTGTCCTAGCTGCTCTAGGACTGTTCAGCTACTTCTTAGTGCCATAGCTGGGACCTAGTCAGGGTGCTTGTCTCTGAGACTGCATTGGGAGTTGGGGAGCAGATCAGTGTTTTAGACCAGTCATGGCCTTGCCCCTTACCACGTGTCACAGAAGTGCCTCTCTCGGGGATTTGCCCCCTCTCTCACTAAAGCAGAAATGGTTCATCTAGGTTTGTGAGTGCAGAAAGTTACATGCTCCTGGAGTTCGTTCGCAGTGGCTAGAGGCCCTGGTGCAACCATTCTTTCTCTCTCAAACAAATAAAATAAAATAAAAAACAAGCAAACAAAAAAAAAAAGGCACAATATTTTGCTGTGAAATGGAATGGGTATTGGCCAAGCCATTCCAGTGCTGGTATTCAAGTGTCTAGGTGCCTGGTGCATAGTTGGTGAGACTTTGGGCTTTTTCTTTTTTCTTAATGAGTAATTTTTATTAAGTTTCATGTGGAACCATGTGTAGTCTCTCACACCTGTAATCCCAGTAATCACGGAGGCTGAGCTAGGCCTGTCTGGGCTACAGAGTGAGATCCTGTTTCAAAATACAACAGCACACAATACCAACACAGCATAAAAAAATCCCAAAAATCTAGCAAATAAACAAAAATGGGATTTAATCTGGCTGTTTGTAATCCCAGCATTTGGGAGTTGGAGGCAGAGGATAGGAATTCTATAGATCCTTCTTAGTTAAGTAGTTTGAGGCCAGCCTGGACTGTGAGAACTTAAACACCAAAGGGAGACAGGATTTTGTCCATACACATCTACTCTGTATACCTGTTCCTTGGCCAACTTCTTTTGTTCAAAGACATGCTTCCTCCCCTGAAGACCAGAAAAAGAAATACTTCCCTAGTACAGGTCCAGTCTCATAGTATTGACTGTTAGGATCTGTCTGATTCTGACTGGATTGTTGCTAAGGTGTCGATGAATCCGTTTATTCCACTATTGGTAATTGTCCTTTGCTGCTGTGGAAATTGTATAGAACATCTTAATTCTCTTTGCATATGCCAGAAGAGACCCTTGTGAATGGAAATGGTGATTGCAAGGTTTTTCTGGAGTTTTTGTATATTACATGTAATTCTAGGAAAGTTCAGTAATTTTCCTCAGGAGAAATAATGTAGATCACATCCCTTTTTAATATTTTATTCATTTATGAGAGAGAGAGAAAGAGAGGTGAGAGAATAGATGTGGCAGGGCCTCCATCCACCACAAATGAACTCCAGACACATGCACCACCTTGTGCATCTGGCTTACGTGGGTCCTGGGGAATCAAACCTGGGTCCTTAGGATTTGCAGGCAGGTGCCTTACCTGGTAAGCCACTTCTCTAGCCCTGTTTCTTTTTTTTTTTTTTTTTTTTTTTTTTTTTTTTTGAGGTAGGATTTCATTATAGCCCAGGCTACCTGGAACTCACTCTGTAGTCCCAGGCTGGTTTGGAAATTACAGCAAGCCTCCTATTTCAGCCTCCCTAGTGCTGGGACTAAAGGACTGTGCCACCATAATCAGCTAGCCTCATACCCAATCCCTACCTGGTAGATCCTTTGGGAGGTGGAGCCTTGTTAGAGGAGGTGTGTCACTGTGGGTGGATCTTGAGATTTATTTCCTAGCTTGCCAGTGCTATGTAGCTCCCAGCTGCTGCTTTCCCGAGCATGGAGCTTCTAAGGACAGTAATACCAAATAAACCTTTTCCTCCCATCACTGCTATTGGTTGGTGCTTTGTCCCAGCAATGAGAAGGTAAATTGCAACAAGCCTGTTATAAGATTAGTTTTAGAAAATATTTTTATTTTTTTGGAAACAGTCTCAATATGTAGTCCAGACTGACCTTGAATTTAGCCATCTTCCTGCTGAAGCCTTCTGAGTGCAGGGATTACAGGTGGGAGTCACCATGCCTGGCTTGGACTGACAGTTTTTTTTTTACTAACAATATTTATGTAGGCATATAATAATAACCTTTACTTTGAATTAAAAATGAAGTTTATTTTTCCTCTAAAAATCTTGACTGTGAGTAGATAAAAAAGGCCACGTGGATTCCACATTCTGGGTATGAAGAAATGCTTAGAAAATTTATGGTTATGTGAATAAATGCACTAGTGTTGAGTGGTGCTCAGCTGCCACCAAACAGCTGTTCAGAAGAACCTTTTGGCAAATTAAAACACAAACACAGTTGAAACAGCTGGGCCTGATTGGTTTGGTTCTCTATGTAAAATGGGTTTACTTTTAGGATTTAAAAATCTGTTCTAGCTGGGCATGGTAGCGCATGCCTTTAATCCCAGTGCTTGGGAGGCAGAGGTAGGAGGATTGCTGTGAGTCTAAGGCCACCCTGAATTCCAGGTCAGCCTGGACTAGAGTGAGACTCTACCTTGAAAAACCAAAAAAATAAAATAAAATAAATCTGTGTTTTCGCCAGGCATGGTGGCATATGCTTTAATCCCAGCATTCAAGTGGCAGAGGTAGGAGGATCACTATGAGTTCGAGGCCACCCTGAGACTACATGTGAGTTCCAGGTTAGCCTGAGCTAGAGTGAGACCCTTTCTCGTAAAAAAAAAAAAAATCTGTGTTTTGTACTGGAGAGATGTGGTTAAGGCCCTTTCCTGTGAAGCCAAAGGACCTAGGTTTAATTCCCCAGTACCCACGAAAGCCAGATCCATGAGGTGGTGGATGTGTCTGGAGTTCCTTTGCAGCGGCTGGACTCCCTGGTGTGCTCATCCATTCCCCTCCCCCAAACAAATAAAGAAAATATATAACAAATCTGTGTTTTGTGGACATTAGAAATAACAATTTTATATAATGATTTTGGTTATCTGTCTACAAGTGAAAAGCTAAATGATTTTTCATTCAGCTAGAACTTATTTTTCTAAATAAGAATGTAGTTGTAGCACTCTGGAGGCTGAGGTTGTAGGGATAATCTTTAGAATCAGGCCAGCATGGGCTACCTGCCTCAGGAGAGAGGGAGAGACGGAAGGTGACCTAGTGAAGTGGGAAGTTAGTGGTGGGTGCTGGGGTAAGGAAGGCAGCTGGACACAGCAGAGAGAGCACCACTCGTCTAGTGTTTGTTGTTTGCTCTGTTCACTTGCTTCACAGTCTCACATGTATGAGGTTGCAGTATGCGTCAGGGAATTCTCAATCTGTGCATTTATTTATTCTTTGTTCTTTCCTGTGAGAGCAAGTTTATAATCTATAATAATATGCCTTTCCTAAAATGCTGGGAAGTGGTACAGCAACCAGAGAATTTTGAGATAGAATTTTATGAGTGGAACTTGAAACTGAATAACCTGAGAAGGATGTGTTTTCTATTTCCTTGTGATTTTCCTCTACCTACACACACTAAGTCAGGAATAAGACACCCAGGTAAGTGTAGGTGCGCTAGTACAAATCTGTAACCTCAGTGTTTAGGAAGCTGAGGGTTGGAGGATTTTGAGTTTGAGGACATCTGGGGCCTATACATAGTGAGACCCTATACCAAAAAGCAAAGAAAAAAAAAGTAATTACATTTCTGTAAAAAAAAAAAACAGAAATGTAATTACTTTTTTTTTCTTTTTTCTTCTTTTCGAGGTAAGGTCTCACTCTAGCCCAGGCTGACCTGGAACTCATATGTAGTCTCAGGCTGATCTCAAACCCAGCAATCCTCCTACTTCTGCCTTCAGAGTACTAGGATTAATGCTGTATGCCACAATGCTAGGCCCATGTCAAGGATGGGTCTCACTCTAGCCCAGGCTGACCTGGAATTCACTATATGGTCTCAGGGTGGCCTTGAACTCACAGTGGTCCACCTACCTCTGCCTCCCGAGTGCTGGGATTAAATGCATGCACACGAAGCTGGGCTTCATGTCTTCTTTTTGATTTTTCCAAATAGCGTCTCTGGCCCAGGCTGACCTGGAATTCACTAGTTTCAGGGTGGCCTCAATTCGAACTCATCATAGTGATCCTCCTTCCTCAGCCTCCAGAGTGCTGGGATTAAAGGTTAAAGTCATGTTTCACTATACCCAGCATAATTTCCTTTTATTTATTTGTAAGCAGAGAGAGATTCAGAGAGAGAGAGAGAGAGAGAGAGCACACGCACATGTGTGTGGTGCCCGGGCTTCCAGCCACTGCAGAGAACTCCAGGTGCACGTGCCACTTCGTGCATTTGCCTTAACATGGGTATTGGGGAATTGAGCCCTAGTCATTTCAGTCATTTTCAGGCAAGCACCTTAACTGCTGAGCCATCTCTCCAGCCCCAATTTTCCCCGGATGTGGGGAGCACCTGTAATCCTGGGACTTGGGTGGTGGCAGGAAGATCAGAATTTCAGGGCTATCCTTGGCCACATAGCAAGCTTGAGTCCAGTTTCTTCTCTCTCTCTCTCTCTCTCTCTCTCTCTCTCTCACACACACACACACACACACACACACACACACACACACACAAAAGGTAGTGAATACTTACATGAGTCCTACTGTAGGCTCTGGAGAGTCTGGATGTGTCCCAGATGAATCAGGTTCTGTTGGGAAAATAAGACTAGTTGTATTCTTTCTAGCTTGTCATTTCCTTTTGTTTAACTTTTTTTTTTTCCTTGAGATAGGGTCTTGCTCTAGCCCAGGCTGACCTGGAATTCACTATGTAGTCTTAGTGGCCTTGAACTCATAACGATTCTCCTACCTCTGCCTCCTAGTCTTCAACTTTTTATTGACAACCTCCATACATATAAATAACATGACATGATCATAATCCCTCCTGCCACCCTCCCACTTGCTCTTCTTTCCAATACAACTAGTATCTCTTTTATTTTGATGTCAACATTTTTCCCTCTCCTGTTATGCAGGTCCTTCCTATTATGTAGGTAGCAGCAGCCACTGAAAGGTCATGAACATCATGGCAACTTTGTGTCTGGAAGACAACATTGTAAGCAGTCCTCTTCCTTTTTTGGTTCTTACATTCTTTATTTTTATTTATTTATTTGAGAGAGAAAAGGGCAGAGGGAGAGAAAGAGAGAATGGGCATGCCTCAAGCCACTGCAAATGAACTCTACTCTTGTGCCATCTTGTGCATCTTGTTTACATGGTTCCTGGGGAATCGAACCTAAGTCCTTTAGCTTGCAGACAAGTGCCTTAACCACTAAGCCATTTCTCCAGGTTCTTAAGATTGTTTCTGCCACCTCTTCCACAGTGGTCCCTGATCCTGAGGTGTGTGATAGATTACCCTGAGGGTGTGCTAGAAGTGTCTCACTTAGTGCTGAAAATACTGTCATTTCTTCTCAGCACTTTGATGAATTTTGAAATCTCCCCAGTGGTTCAAGCTGTTTTTTTTTTTTTTTTTTTTTTTTTTAATGATCACATTTGATCAAACCTAGTTAGTTGCTTAATACGTCTGGTGAAGTTTAAGCTTTCTTGAAATGTAAGCTTACTGTTAAGGGTGGAAAGCCTTAGAGTATAGTGACTTTATTTTCTGGCTACAGCTGGAGTTTTGGTTCTTTTATAATATATCTAAAGGAAATGGTTGTCTTATGACTTGTTTGCAGGAGTGTGTATTTTCTAGCATTACATTAACTGAGTCGGGCTTAGCGGCGCACACCTTTTAATCCCAGCACTTGGGAAGCAGAGGTTGGAGGATCACCATGAGTTCAAGGTCACCCCGAGACTACATAGTGAATTCCAGGTCAGCCTGAGCTAGAGTGAGACCCTACCTCAAAACCCCTCCCCCCAAAAAATCACTGCTTGAATTTAAATTAAATCAAAAAGTTTCTAATTGGAGATAGAAATAGTTGAATTAGGCTGGAGAGATGGTTCAGTGATTAAAGGCGCTTGCTTGTACAGCTTGATGGGATTGGATTCCTTGGTACTCATGTAAAACCAGATGCACAAAGTGATACATGCATCTGGAGTTCATTTGCAGCAGCAGGAGTCCCTGGCATGTCCATTCTCTCTCTTACTCTCACTCCCAATAGATAGATAGATTTAAAAAAAAAATAGTTGTTAGTCTGGTCGATATTACTGAACAAATCCAGTTAGGAAATTGTCACTACATTTAAATGATGGCACCTATTTACATTGGGCTGCTAGCTAAATGGCTTTCTGTTCTGGGACAGTGTCAGATGTTATGCTGTGCTTAAGTGATAATAGCTATAGTATTTATGTTTCAGGATATTCTGCAAGTTTCTACATTTGGACTTCATGGCATGGTTACTGAATGAAAAACAACACAGTCTAATCTAAGAAGTTGTGATTGGAATGATAGGGCACTTTGTGGCCTCCTTTTGCCTTTGGTATTGGCCGCTCATCTGACATAAAACTCTTGACTCATGGCTCTTATCTGGGGATGGGTGTCATCTTGAATGTTTTTATGATTCACCCATATTGGTGAGGAACAGGAAAGACTTTAGGAAAGTGAACTACAGAGATGATAAACATACTTATTTTTCTTCCTTCTTGCAAAATACATTTGACATAGGATGAGAAAAGCAGGATGGAACTAGGTTTTTTAAAAAAAATTTTATATTTTTTCAGGGGTGTGTGTACAGGTACGCGCACATGCCATGCATGATCAGTTGGGATCCAGCATTACCTGGTGGCTGGAGCATTGAAACTTCACTAATAGCTTTGCAAGCAAGCACCTTTACCTGTTGAACTATCTCCCTCCCCCCCTTTTTTTCTTTTCTTTTCTTTCTTTTTTTTTTTTGGTTTCTCGAGGTAGGCTTTCTAGTTTAGGATGATCTGCCATTCACTCTGTAGTCTCAGGGTGGCCTTGAACTCACAGTGATCCTCCTACTTCTGCCTCCCCAGTGCTGGGATTAAAGGCATGCGCCACCACGCCCGGCCTTATGTCCCTTTTCTTTATACAGGGAATCAAACCAATGGCTTTGTGCTTGCCAAGCATGTATGCTGCTAATAAACTACACTCTGTAGCCCCAGGTTCATTTAAGATTTAGCAAGACAATTATTTTCTACAGGGTCCTTGCATAGAAAAAACAGAAATAATAAGGTCTTGCCCTCAAAAGAGTTCTCAGACTCTTGAGGGAGCTATGCACATCCACAAACAAGGGAATTTCTCATCAGTTTGATGTGTGTGACCATGTGTGGAGATAATAGTCACTCTCTTCCCTTTTACTAGCTGCTTTATGGAAGCATCTTTTTTTTTTAAAGGCACGGATCTTTTTTTTTTTTTCATTTTTTGACAGCTTCCGTAAATATAGATAATATACCATGGTCATAATCCCCTACTAAAACTTCCCTTTTCCCCTTCCAAATTCCCTCTCCACTGAATCTCTTCTTTCCAATTAGTCTCTCTCCTATTTTGTGGAAGCATTTATTTTTTTCACTTGTTAATACTGTGTGTTGGGGGAAGAAGAGAAATATATGAACATAGAACATTTTGTTTGTGGAGTTGAAGGTCATATGGGATACAAGGACAAGTGCAAGAACTCTGCCATACACTCCCGGACTAGGCACTCCCTCACCGGTCCATTTTCATTGTTTTACTCAAGTACCTGTCAAACAGCTACACACATGTAAGTATGGTGGGATGGCTTAATACCTAACCTGGGGCAGTGAGAAGCTATCAAGAGTCCAGAGAAAGAAAGGGAGAACTCCAAAAATGCAAAATATATTCCACCAGTGACCTTGACTATAGATTCTATTTTAGCAACTACATATTGGATGATACTCAGTAATATCTGCTCATCTAAATGATCGTGTTTCAAATTTTTTAAAAAATATTTATTTTTATTTTATTTATTGGAGACACACAGAGAGAGAGAGAATGGGCGCACCAGGGCCTCTAGCCACTATAAACTCCAGAGGCATGCACCACCTGGTGCATCTGGCTTATGTGAGACCTGGAGAATCGAACCTGGATCCTCAGGCTTCACAGGCAAGCGCCTTAACTGCTAAGCCATCTCTCCAGCCCGTGTTTCAAAATTTAAGACTTATACTGAACTGTTGTTTTTCTGTGTTTAAGTGTCCCAATGTATCTTTATATAGGTATGCTTGTGAGTATTCTTGCACATTGTTTCATTTAGAAAGTCCTAAATTTACTTATAACTTCCTATGGGAAGGGCTGACCTGAAATTCACTATGTAGTCTCATGGTGGCCTTGAACTCATGGCAACCCTCCTACCTCCGCCTCCCAAGTTCTGGGATAAAAGTCTCAAGTCTTCTTAGTGACATGAGTCGACATTTCTTATTTTATTTGTTTTTTGTGGAAGAAATCACTGTTGTAGTGTTTTACATGCATTACTAGAATAAGTTTTGGCCTTTTAATTTCTTCACTCAGTTTGTTGCTGCACAGTATCTTTCACTTGGTATTACATTCTGGGTTTTGAGCTATGTATTACCCCATTAAGTGAGTGCAGTTAAATAAATTAGACATAGAAAGATGATACTACATAATATATGAAGCCTGTTCCTTCACAGGCTGCTGCATACAGTTTCATGAAGCACTATACAGAGAAGTACTACATTATACATGATCTGAGATTTATATGCTAGACAATGTGCAGTAGTAGAGTTTTCCCCACCCCCAAGGTAGGGGCTCGCTCTAGCTCAGGCTGATCTGGGATTCACTATGTGCTCTCAGGCTGGCCTCGAACTCGCAATCCTCCTACTTCTGCCTCCCGAGTGCTGGGATTAAAGATTTATTTTGAATCTAATGTGTGCATGATATATATCCTCTGGCCATTTTATGGTAAGGTGAGATAGTGACACCTGTGGGCTGGCCCAGTGGTTAAAGGCACTTACTTGCAAAATCTGACGACCCAGGTTCAGTTCCCCAGTACCCTCGGAAAGCCAAGTGCATAAAGTAGCACATGAAGCTGGAGTTCATTTGCAGCAGCAGGAGGCTCTGGTGTGCCCATTCATTCTCTCCTCTCTCTCTCTCTTTTTTTTTTTTTTTTTGGTTTTTCAAGGTAGGGTCTCACTCCAGCTCAGGCTGACCTGGAATTCACTATGTAGTCTCAGGCTGGCCTCAAACTCACAGTGATCCTCCTACCTCTGCCTCCTGAGTGCTGGGATTAAAGGCGTGCACCACCACACCTGGCTTCTCCTCTCAAATATTTTTGAAAATATTTTATTTATTTATTGGAGAAAGACAGAAAGAGAGAGAGAAAAAAATATGAATGGGTGCACGAGAGCCTCTAGCCACTGCAGAAGAACTCCATATGCGTGTGCCACCTTGTGCATCTGGTTTATGTGGGTACTGGGGAATCTAACCTGGGTCCTTAAACTTCATACCAAACACCGTAAGCCGTTTCTCTGGTCCATGAAATGATTTTTTTGTTTGTTTGCTCATTTTGTAAGGTAGGGTCTTACTCTGGCCCAGGCTGACCTGGAATTCACTTTGTAGTCTCAGGGTAGCCTCGAACTCATGGTGATCCTCCTACCTTGGTCTCCCAAGTGCTGAGTCTAAAGATGTGCGCCATAATGCCCGGCTCAAATAAATATTTTAAAGAAACGGTTGTGACTCCTTTGTAAGCTCTTAAGTTCTATTCCTGCAGAGACCCAGTGCTTGAATGAAGTAGGCATTTTGGCCTTACATCATGACTACGGAATTCTTAAATAGTTTTTTCCCTTTATAATTTATGAGCGATCAAGGAAGACACCAGATACTCTCCTGGCCTATGCATGGGGCATGAAGATCTGCTCATACAAGTGCACACTCCACACATTACACAGATGTGTGCCTATGCACACAAACACATAGAAACCATTCTGGTTTTCAGTTAAAGCCTGCCATCTTGTGGCCAAGATATGTGTATTTTTTGTGGCCAAAATATGAAAAAAATTAATATTTTATGCATATAGTTGTCTTATAAAACCATTGAGTAAGTTAGAAGTCTTTACTTTAAATTGTATTTTCATCACTGGTTCAATTTATGCTTGTTTTGTTTGTTTGTGTGTTTCTCAAGGTAGGGTCTCACTCTAGCTCAGGTTGACCTGGAACTTGTTCTCATTCCAAGATGGTCTCAAACTTTCAGCAATCCTCCTACCTCTGCTTTCCAAGTGCTGGCCCATTTTGTTTTGTTTTGTTTTGAATAGGCACACCAGGGCCTCCATGTGCTGTAAATGGACTGCAGATGCATGTGCCACTTTGTTCATCTGGCTTCATGTGGGTACTGGGGAATCAAACCCAGGTCCTTAGCCTTTTTAGGCAAAAGTCTTAACCACTGAGCAATCTCTTCAGCCCTTATTTATTATTATTATTATTTTCTTTTTGATTTTTCAAGGTGGGGTCTTGCTGTAGCCTAGGCTGACCTGGAATTCACTATGTAGTCTCAAGGTGGCTTTGAACTCACAGTGATCCTCCTACCTCTGCCGCTTGAGTGCTGGGATTAAAGGTGTGTGTCATCATGCCCCGCCTCCTCATTTTACTTTTTAAAATACCTCTTATACATACATATACATAATAATCCCCTCCTAACCTCCTTTGCCTCCCCCTCTCCTACTCCTCCCCTTATTCCCTTCTTCCCAAGAAGTCCCTATTCATTTTACTTTAATATTAGCAAAATTCTGACAATAGCAGTTTTAATTAAAAGCAGGTATTCAGAAGTTGATATTAATCCTTTTCCGATGTAACTAAATATAGTTATTTAAATGTCCTTTAAAGCATGTTTTAGAACCTAAAGAAATTCACTTTTTTTATTTGTACTTGTGAGGGGGGAGCGCATGGGCACACCAGTGAGTGGTTCCTGCCACTGCAAACACTTGTACCTGGTTACACTGGTGGCTTTGGAATTGAACAGAAAAGCCTTTAGCTACTCTTGTGCTCTACTTTGTGTTGCTGGCAGAAAACACTCAACCAAGAACAGCTTGTAAGAGGAAAGGGTTTATTTTGGCTTACAGACTCAAGGGAAAACTCCATGATGCAGGGCAAAACATGGCATGAGCAGAGGGTGGACAGCAGCAGCTGGACAATGTGCCAACGACTAGCAAGGGAAGCTGGCTATAGTATCCAAAAGCCTTCCTCCAACAATATATCACCTCTATATGCACCAATTACCAAATTTTCACCAGCTGGGGACCTAGCAATTCAGAACACATTAGTTTATGAGACACCTGCATCAAAGCAGCATAACTGTTGAGCCACCTGCCCAACCCCACTAAAATAACTTAGGTTTTGTAATGTAGAACTCCATTTAATAAAAGGTAATATGTACAGAAAAAGAATTTCACTTTTTCATACTTAATAGTATGTAGTATAAATAGTATAAATTGATTTTTTTTTTCCTGCAAGATGTTTGGGAGACTCTTTATTGTTAAGAAAATCTCAGTTTACCTCTCTTTAAAAATAGAAGGGGGCTGGAAAGATGGCTTAGCAGTTAAGGCACTTGCCTGCAAAACCTAAGGACCCATGTTTGATTCCCCAGTACTCACATAAGCCAGATGCACAGGGTGGTGCATGCATCTGAAGTTAGTTTTCAGTGGCTGGATGCCTTGGCGTGCCCATTCTCTATCTGTCGCTGTGTCTCTCACATCCTTGAATAAATAAATAAATAAAATTTAAAAACATAGAGGGTACCTGCAAGCTTGATATCAGTTGTTCCTTTTGTTTTGTTTTTATTTTTCTTTTTTGAGGTAGGGTCTCACTGTGGCCCAGGCTGTCCTGGAATTAACTATGCAGTCTCAGGATAGCCTCGAACTCATGGCTATTCTCCTACCTCTGCCTCCCGAGTGCTGGGATTAAAAGCGTGCACCACCCGGCTCAGTTGTTCCTTTGTTTTTGTTTGAGATGTAGCAATAGGCTGATGACAAACGTGTATCATTATGCCTAAATTATGCAGTGGGTACTGGGGATTGAACTTGGGGCTTTGTGTAATAATCATGAAACGGGAAAAAGAATGTTACCCACCTAAAAGTATGGATGTAATGGTCCTAGTTTGGCTTCTTTACTTTCAGTAGGTTTGGGTAGTCCCTATTTAAACAGCTACTACTTTTATTTCTCCCTAAGTAGACAAAGAGGGGGCCTCAAGGTAAAGATACAATATCTGTGCGTTTCCAATGTGTTGCAGTTATGCTAAGAAAGAGTCTGATCTGAATGGAGCCCAGGTCAAACTCCGAGAGTATGAAGCAGCACTGAATTCTAAGGAAGCAGCACTGGCTACTGCATTGGGTGACAAGAAGAGCCTGGAGGGAGACTTGGAGGATCTGAGAGATCAGGTTGCCCAGGTAAGGCACTCTCCCTGCTGCCTCCAGCAGGATTTGCAAAGCCAATTACCATGGTTTGATGGATTCATGAATTGGTTTTATTTATGTTTTTGAAAGTCATTTTTGCTGGGCCTGTCTAAAATAGTCTTGAGGCAGCTCATATGAAGATTTTGGTTGCTGTTCCTCCTGTCTTGTGGGTACATCATTCTGTCTCTTGCTCTCTAAGCCTGTTTCCTTTCTGTACCAAAATGTAAGGCAGGAAAACAGATGTTGTAATGTGTTCCATTGTGCACAAGAAAATTAAAAATGATTTACTAAAAGTAATTCATTTAATTTTTGAAATGTGAGGGCTAGATCTCTGTGTATCTTGGCTCCCTGTTGGGAAATGTCAATTTACAGGGCATCTGTGGATGGAACCAGGAAATGAACTGAGTTTTGCAGTGCACATAAAGGTGAGATAATTAATCATACGTTGATAAATGAACAGGAATCACAATACTTAATTCATATCTTAAAATCAATTCTAAAGGATTTCCGTTTAATTTTTATCATTCCCCCCCCTCCATAATAGTTGGAAGCCTCCTTATCTGCTGCCAAAAAACAGTTAGCAGATGAAACTTTACTTAAAGTGGATTTGGAGAATCGTTGTCAGAGTCTCACCGAGGACTTGGAGTTTCGTAAAAACATGTATGAAGAGGTAACTATATATACACGTTTTCTTTACAAGTGAAAAATACAGGCTGTTTCTGGGCATTATGGCTCATACCCTTTAATTCCCTGCTTTTGGGAAGCTAAGGTATGAGGATCAGAGTGAGTTCTAGGCCAAAATGGACCATGGAGTGAGTTCCAGGTCAGCCTGGGCCAGAGTGAGACAGTGTCTCAAGAACAAACAAGAAAAGACAAAACAAAACAAAACACCAAACTAGCTGTGTCAGAACTCCAGGGACAGAAGCAGGAGAATCAGGAATTCAAGGCCATTGTCATTCTTGGTTATGGAGTGAGATATACACTAGTCTGTACTACAGATGATCTTGTTGTAATTAACAAACAAAAAAGTATGATTTATTCTCACTAGAAAGGTATCAGATAAAGAGATAGTTAGACGTGGAGATAGGAGATAGTTTGCAGGTAAACTGTACAAGGTGCTGCTGCTAGAAGACTGTATCTAAGTACTCAAGACACTGTTAGGGTGAGCAGACAGGATTTCCTACGCAGGCCTGACTGGCCTCTAACTCATAATCCTCCTAAGTGGGACTAAAGACCTGTGCCACCAGGCCTGGCATTCAGATAGGACTTGAGCTCATCTTTCTTATAGGCTGTTGTCACAGTCGCTAATGATAAGAATTTGTATTGTTAATTGCTAACAAGTTTCTCCAGACTATTGCAACTTAGTCATTGACCTTTATAGCACCTAGGTTAAAGGGCAGGAACACAGATGCTGCTTAAAGTTTAGTTCTGTTTCAGGGTCTCTGAGGTTGTCTCAAGCTTTAACCTGGGTTGCAGGAAACTTCAGAGCAAGGCTATTGGCAGATGTCAGTTCCTTGGTGCCTGTCTTTCCCACACTGCTGATCATGATAAGCTTTCTTCTGAGGGAGCTACGAAAGAGTGAGCTAACACTAAGACAGTGCCAGCCACATTATCTTTTGTAGCTTAATCATTGAAGTGCCATGCCATCCATCACTCCTGCTTCTCCCTTAAACCCTGCCACGTTGTGGTGAAGAGGCTTATGTTAAGGTGCGAAGACCAGGGAATACCACTCATTGAGCATTGTAGGGCAGGCTCTTTATAGTTGGGCTACTCAGTATTTGTAAGCATGTACGTACAATTTAAATAACACTTATAATCTTTATGGTGAGTAAAAGGGGCAACAAAGGACTTAATATTGAAGAAAGGGTTGGAATTCACTCAGGAAAATAGGCTGTTAAAGAATTTCTTTAAAAGAAGCCAGGCATGGTCATGCTTGCCTTTAATACCAGCACCTTGAGACTACATAGTGTTTTCCAGGTCAGCCTGGGTTAGAGTAAGACCCTGCCTCAAAAAACCAAAAATAAATAAATAAAAATAAAAAAGAGTAAAAAAAAGAAATTCTTTCGTTTGGTCTAGGCAGGGTCTCAATCTAGCCCAGGCTGGCCTTGAACTCACATCAATTCTCCTACTTCTGCCTCTCTATTGCTGGGATTATATGCATGTGTTGCCACACCTAGCCAAAGAACTTAATGTTTTTAGAAATACTGTAATTTTGGAAATAGTAACTAATAATAATTTTTACTATTGAGCCATCTCTCTAGCCCTTGTGATTGATAGTGAGATAATTAGATTTCATTGTGGCACTTAAAAGCATGTTTTGTTTTTGTTTTTTCAAGGTAGGATCTCACCCTATCCCAGGCTGGTCTGGAATTCACTCTTTAGTTCCAGGCTGCCCTTGAACTCACAGTAATCCTTCTACTTCCATCTTCCGATGGAACACCCAACTTGGTCATTTTTATAACAATATTTAAACAAAATAGGTATTGTTGGTACCAAGTGCACTGGATAAGCAGTCAGACTTCAGACAGCTTGAATCAGATTCTTGTTTAAAATGAAATAAGAGCTAGGCACGGTGGCACACCTTTAAATGCAGCACGTGAGAGGCAGAGGTAGGATCACTGAGTTCGAGGCCACCCTGAGACTACATAGTGAATTCCAGGTCAGACTAGGCTAGAGCAAGAGCCTACCTCAAAAAAAAAAAAAGTATAAATGAAATACTGATACTATTTTTCTTGAGTGGTGAGAATCAAAGTGTGAAATACTGTATTTGAAAACTCCATGTAACATACAAGGCTATTTCATAATTGTTGACAGCTATTGCATTATAAATGTAGATTTGAAGTTATTTTTATTTTGTTGGTGTTTTTGAGGTAGTCTCACTAGCCCAGGCTGACGTAACACTGACTCTAGTCCTTGCTGGCCTCGAACTCAGAGTGATCTTTCTTCCTTCGTTGAGATTAAAGACATTCAGTACCCCACCTGACCCATCTTCTTTTTTTTTTTTTTAAGTATTTTAAGATTTATTTTTATTTATTTACTAAAGACAGAGAGAGAGGGAGAGAGAGTGAGAATGGGCATGCCAGGGCCTCTAGCCACTGCAGACGAAGTCCAGACGCATGTGTCACTATGTGCATCTGGCTTACATGGGACCTGGAGAATTGAACCTGGGTCCTTAGGCTTTGCAGGCAAGCACCTTAACCGCTAAGCCATCTCTCCAGCCCCCATCTTCTTTTTAAAATAAAGCATGTGTGATGTCCTTTGATTAGTCTGCTGCACTGCCCACAGATTCAAACAACTTTAAGGAGCTATAATGCCCTCTTGTGGTTTCTTCAGTTATCCTCATTAAAAACAAATCTTACATTCAGTTTTATGAGTAGACTTGTGTTCTTAGCCACAAATTCCCCATTCCAAGTTTATTTGGACAGTTACTTACAACAGTGAAGGATCAATGACTGTGCCCTCTTCTTTAATAGTAAATTGTCATATGTGCTTGAGTTAGGTGGTAGTGATATTACTAAGGCTGTATTAATTGATATTAATAGCTTAGCATTCATACTGTAAAAGAAGCCATTTAAAATGTAAAGTACCTGTTATGCTTATTACTATGTCTAAGAGAATATTTTATTTAAAAAAAATGGCTGGAGAGCTGGAGATACCACTCAGCAGTTAAGGTTCTTGCCTGCAGAGCCTAACGACCCGAGTTCAGTTCCCCAGTATACACATAAAGCCAGATGCACAAAGTGGCTCATGCATCTGTAGTCTGTTTGCAATGGCTGGGGGCCCTGGCGAACCCATTCTACCATCTCTCTTCTTTCTCTCTGCTTACAAATACATAAAACAATAAAACTTTATATATATATTTGGTTTTTCTAGGTAGGGTCTTGCTCTAGGCCCAGGCTGGCCTGGAATTCACTATGAAGCCTCAGGGTGGCCTTGAACTCATGGCGCTCCTCCTACCTCTGCCTCTAATCCCAGCATTTGGGATTACAACAAAACAAACAAACAAACAAATACAAACAAACAAAACAAACAAACAGATACAACCATTTGTGCATTTCTTCTGCCTCCTACTTTTTCATTTTTAGAAATAAAGTTGTTTGTTTGTGTGGATTTTTAATTTTTGGTAAACTGCTTTAAGTCATTTTGGTTGGGGAAATAAGTCAAGATATAATAACATGAATAAAATTTTACAGAATGAAGTCCATTTAGTGTTTATTGGCTAGTTATCCGTGATTACATGACAGTTTGATTTACCATTACTGATTATTTACCATACAGACCATTCCTTGCCTTAAGAGAAATAAAATAGTTATGATTGTGAAAAGATCTGGAAAATTCTTAAGGCTTAAATACTATCATTTAATGCCACTAGTTCCTTCCAGAAATCCTTGCCTGAAAACTAAGACAACAGTATTTTTTCACATGCCTGTTCTATGACAGTACAGGTATGAGGAGGTTAGTGTATAAAATTTCAGATACCGTGACATTACTCAGGCTACTGTAACTTGGTTTTACATTATTTTTCTCTCTGCAGGAGATCAATGAGACGAGAAGGAAACATGAAACACGCTTGGTAGAGGTGGATTCTGGACGGCAGATTGAGTACGAGTACAAGCTGGCTCAAGCTCTTCATGAGATGAGAGAGCAGCACGATGCCCAAGTGAGGCTTTACAAGGAAGAGCTGGAGCAGACCTACCATGCCAAGGTGAGCATGCTCTTCTGCACGCACACCTTATGTTTGTTTTGTTCTGGTTTTTCGAGGTAGGGTTTCATTCTAGTCCAGGCTGACCTGGAATTCACTATGTAGTCTCAGGGTGGCTTCGAACTCACGGTGATCCTCCTACCTCTGTCTCCCAAGTGCTGGAATTAAAGGTGTGCGCCACCATGCCTGGCTTTGTTTTGGTTTTTAAAGCTCATTCCCTTAGGTCTCCATGAGTATATTTTGAATGTAGTTTAAATGTTAGTAGACTTTATCAGAAGAAAGTGAGGTTATCCTTTTATTAGAGGTAAAATTTTATCTTTTGGTGTCACTGATTCCACGTCACAGTAGCTAAACCCAAACCTTCTTAAATACTTGACTTACAATAACAAGTATTGCTTATGTCACGGTGTATATTTTACTTGTAAATAAATAAATGTCACACTGTTCTAGTTTTGACTTCGTATTATCATTATAAATAGATGTGACCACTGCACTTTTTTTATAAATATTTTTAAATTTTTTGTTTATTTATAAGCGGGGGGGGGGGGGAGAATAGAGGCACCATGGCCTCTCACCAATGCAAATGAACTCCAAATGCACATTCCACTTTTTGCGTCTGGCTTTATGGGGGTCCTGGGGAATTGAACTTGGGCTCTCAGGGTTTGCAAGCGGATGCCTTAACTGTTGAGCCAATTATCTAGTCCAACTTTTTTTTTTTTTTTTTTTTTGTATAAGGGAAAATGTCTAGTATTACTTTCTCTGTCACTAATTTAGGAAGCACAGAAACATCCCACTTGTATGAACAAAACAAATCATGTAAAAAATATCTAGACTTTGCTGGCAAATAATTTTACCGCATGTGATGAAATGTTTTGGAGCCAGACATGGTGGCGCACTCCTTTAATCCCAGCTCTTGGGAGGCAGAGGTAGGATTTCCGTGAGTTCAAGGCCATCCTGAGACTACATAGTGAATTCCAGGTTAGCTTGAGCTAGTGAGAGAGACCCTACCTCAAAAAACAAAAAAACAACAAAAAAGTTATGATAAAATGTTTTGGGATTTTTTTTTTTTTTATGAGAGATTGAGAGAGAGAATTTGGCACACTATGACCTCCAGCTGCTGCATCAGCTTTTGTGTCTGGCTTACGTGGGAACTGGAGAGTTGAACATGGGTCCTTAGGCTTCTCAGGCAAGCACCTTAACTGTTAAGCCATCTTTCCAGCCTTGTTTTGTGATTTTAATAATAAAAAGAAAGGTTATCAATAGCAGACTTAGCAACTTAAGGTCATGGAATTATTTAAATAATTTTCATTTCATGACCTCAAACTCTTCATGTTGAGTTTATTTAACACAGGAGTAATTCACTAGTAATAAGAGCTCATTTTTAAGTATTTAATTTATTTATTTGAGAGAGAGAATGGGCGTGCCAGGGCCACTAGCCACTGCAAATGAACTCCATGCGCATGTGCCATCTTGTGTATCTTGGCCTTTTTGTGGGTACTGGGGAATCAAACATGGGTCCTTTGGCTTTGCAGGTGGTGCCCTAACCAGCCCACTAAGAGCTTTTTCATGGTAGGCCTTCAGTTGTCCAGTCCTGAGTGAGGCAGTAGTGAAGCTGCTAAAGCATGAGTGACCATAGGTCGCGGCTTAGCAAGCCGTGGAAGGGTTGCAATAGACAGTTATAGGTGTTTGGAGGAATTACGTGTTGTTTTTACCCGAGGGACCATTGCTGCTTCCCAAAAGAAGTTTTTCTTTCTGCGGGGCTGTGAAATAATCAATTTTGTGTTACACTTGGTAGGTTTGGGATATAAACATCACTATAGCCAAGTTTCTGTTGCTCAGTTTTGTTATTTACTTATTTGATTTTTGGAGATACGGTCTTGTTTTCGCCCAGGCTGACCTGGAATTCACTACATAGTCTCAGGGTGGCCTTGAACCCACAGCGATCCCTACCATGCGTGCTTGTATTAAAAGCGTGTGCCACCATGCCCGGCGGTTTCCTTATTTATTATCAGGGTTATCCTAGATAGTAAAGGGTTAGAGGATGAAATATTGAAGTGATAAAGCAGGGGTAATTCCCCAGGCACATTAGAATAGTTAAAACTCCTATTTTAGGAAGTGAGTGTAACAAACCTAAGGTAATTTAAAGCACACCAGAAAACTTGATGATGCCTCTGTCTCTTCCTGTTTCATCAGCCGGTTACCAGCAGACTTGGGCTTACAGCGCCTTGAGGTATGACTCAGGTTTCCTCATTGCTAGTTCTAATTTACTGGGCAAGACTGATTAGCTTACTGTTTTTACAGCTTGAGAATGCCAGGTTGTCCTCAGAGATGAATACCTCTACTGTCAACAGTGCCAGAGAGGAGCTGATGGAAAGCCGGATGAGGATTGAAAGCCTTTCATCTCAGCTCTCCAATCTGCAGAAGGAGGTAAGGAAGCATCTTCCTTTGAGGAGAATTGAAGGGGCACCTGCTTCACAGTATAGTCTGCTTGTTGTCACTTTTCCCTGTCACACACAAGGCTTCTGTGTTATTCCAAATTTTTTCATTGCATACCTATTCTCTGTCATCAGGAGTGGTAGAGCACGCCTAAACCCAGCAATTAGGAGGCAGAGGCAGGAGGACTGCCATGTGATCCAGGCCAGCTAGGGCTTCATACTGAAGTGCTATCTCCACAGAAACCCCAAACAAAAGAAAACAAAAATCCTCTGAGCAGATACTGTTAGTCTTAATTAATAGATTATGTGGAACTAAGGGATTTGTTAGTTTACTCACTGGGTGTGCCCTTGGACCCAGGTTCTTTCCTCATCTGTCCACTTCTCTGCAGAGCATTGCTTATTTCTGTCACCTTCACTCCTTTCCCCCTCCTCTGTTTCCCCTGTCTGCTGTGTCACCTTTTCAACCTTTTCTCCCCACTTTCTGTCTGTCTGTCTCTGTCACCTCCTCTCCCTTTCCCTTTCTTTCTCCCTTCTTTTTCTTTCTTTCTGCCTTTTTGTTGTGTCTGGAAATCAAAATGAAAACTTGAAAAAATTGTGGATGGTTTTCTAGACAAATTCTCTTTGTGGTTGAAATGGTAACTAAGGTCTTGGCATTAAGAATTTAGAGCTGGGCATGGTGGCACACGCCTTTAATCCCAGCACTCAGGAGGCAGAAGTAGGATTGCCCTGAGACTACATAGTGAATTCCAGGTCAGCCTGGGCTGGCGCGAGACCCTACCTGAAAAAAACAACAACAACAAAAAGAATTAAGAACTTAGTAGTGTTTGTCACTTGCTGATCTACAGAAATGACATGACTGTGTTGTTCGGGTGTTGACTGGCCAGCCAGCATGTGGTGCTGTCTTCTAGGTGAAGTGAAGGCTTGACTTCAAGCCAGTTTCTTTCTAGGGTGATTACAGTATGGATAACAGGATATTTTTAAATTTTTGTTTATTTATAAGCGGGGAGAATAGAGGCACCATGGCCTCTCACCAATGCAAATGAACTCCAAATGCACATTCCACTTTTTGCGTCTGGCTTTATGGGGGTCCTGGGGAATTGAACTTGGGCTCTCAGGGTTTGCAAGCGGATGCCTTAACTGTTGAGCCAATTATCTAGTCCAACTTTTTTTTTTTTTTTTTTTTTGTATAAGGGAAAATGTCTAGTATTACTTTCTCTGTCACTAATTTAGGAAGCACAGAAACATCCCACTTGTATGAACAAAACAAATCATGTAAAAAATATCTAGACTTTGCTGGCAAATAATTTTACCGCATGTGATGAAATGTTTTGGAGCCAGACATGGTGGCGCACTCCTTTAATCCCAGCTCTTGGGAGGCAGAGGTAGGATTTCCGTGAGTTCAAGGCCATCCTGAGACTACATAGTGAATTCCAGGTTAGCTTGAGCTAGTGAGAGAGACCCTACCTCAAAAAACAAAAAAACAACAAAAAAGTTATGATAAAATGTTTTGGGATTTTTTTTTTTTTTTATGAGAGATTGAGAGAGAGAATTTGGCACACTATGACCTCCAGCTGCTGCATCAGCTTTTGTGTCTGGCTTACGTGGGAACTGGAGAGTTGAACATGGGTCCTTAGGCTTCTCAGGCAAGCACCTTAACTGTTAAGCCATCTTTCCAGCCTTGTTTTGTGATTTTAATAATAAAAGAAAGGTTATCAATAGCAGACTTAGCAACTTAAGGTCATGGAATTATTTAAATAATTTTCATTTCATGACCTCAAACTCTTCATGTTGAGTTTATTTAACACAGGAGTAATTCACTAGTAATAAGAGCTCATTTTTAAGTATTTAATTTATTTATTTGAGAGAGAATGGGCGTGCCAGGGCCACTAGCCACTGCAAATGAACTCCATGCGCATGTGCCATCTTGTGTATCTTGGCCTTTTGTGGGTACTGGGGAATCAAACATGGGTCCTTTGGCTTTGCAGGTGGTGCCCTAACCAGCCCACTAAGAGCTTTTTCATGGTAGGCCTTCAGTTGTCCAGTCCTGAGTGAGGCAGTAGTGAAGCTGCTAAAGCATGAGTGACCATAGGTCGCGGCTTAGCAAGCCCGTGGAAGGGTTGCAATAGACAGTTATAGGTGTTTGGAGGAATTACGTGTTGTTTTTACCCGAGGGACCATTGCTGCTTCCCAAAAGAAGTTTTTTCTTTCATGGGCTGTGAAATAATCAATTTTGTGTTACACTTGGTAGGTTTGGGATATAAACATCACTATAGCCAAGTTTCTGTTGCTCAGTTTTGTTATTTACTTATTTGATTTTTGGAGATACGGTCTTGTTTTCGCCCAGGCTGACCTGGAATTCACTACATAGTCTCAGGGTGGCCTTGAACCCACAGCGATCCCTACCATGCGTGCTTGTATTAAAAGCGTGTGCCACCATGCCCGGCGGTTTCCTTATTTATTATCAGGGTTATCCTAGATAGTAAAGGGTTAGAGGATGAAATATTGAAGTGATAAAGCAGGGGTAATTCCCCAGGCACATTAGAATAGTTAAAACTCCTATTTTAGGAAGTGAGTGTAACAAACCTAAGGTAATTTAAAGCACACCAGAAAACTTGATGATGCCTCTGTCTCTTCCTGTTTCATCAGCCGGTTACCAGCAGACTTGGGCTTACAGCGCCTTGAGGTATGACTCAGGTTTCCTCATTGCTAGTTCTAATTTACTGGGCAAGACTGATTAGCTTACTGTTTTTACAGCTTGAGAATGCCAGGTTGTCCTCAGAGATGAATACCTCTACTGTCAACAGTGCCAGAGAGGAGCTGATGGAAAGCCGGATGAGGATTGAAAGCCTTTCATCTCAGCTCTCCAATCTGCAGAAGGAGGTAAGGAAGCATCTTCCTTTGAGGAGAATTGAAGGGGCACCTGCTTCACAGTATAGTCTGCTTGTTGTCACTTTTCCTGTCACACACAAGGCTTCTGTGTTATTCCAAATTTTTCATTGCATACCTATTCTCTGTCATCAGGAGTGGTAGAGCACGCCTAAACCCAGCAATTAGGAGGCAGAGGCAGGAGGACTGCCATGTGATCCAGGCCAGCTAGGGCTTCATACTGAAGTGCTATCTCCACAGAAACCCCAAACAAAAGAAAACAAAAATCCTCTGAGCAGATACTGTTAGTCTTAATTAATAGATTATGTGGAACTAAGGGATTTGTTAGTTTACTCACTGGGTGTGCCCTTGGACCCAGGTTCTTTCCTCATCTGTCCACTTCTCTGCAGAGCATTGCTTATTTCTGTCACCTTCACTCCTTTCCCCTCCTCTGTTTCCCCTGTCTGCTGTGTCACCTTTTCAACCTTTTCTCCCCACTTTCTGTCTGTCTGTCTCTGTCACCTCCTCTCCCTTTCCCTTTCTTTCTCCCTTCTTTTTCTTTCTTTCTGCCTTTTTGTTGTGTCTGGAAATCAAAATGAAAACTTGAAAAAATTGTGGATGGTTTTCTAGACAAATTCTCTTTGTGGTTGAAATGGTAACTAAGGTCTTGGCATTAAGAATTTAGAGCTGGGCATGGTGGCACACGCCTTTAATCCCAGCACTCAGGAGGCAGAAGTAGGATTGCCCTGAGACTACATAGTGAATTCCAGGTCAGCCTGGGCTGGCGCGAGACCCTACCTTGAAAAACAACAACAACAAAAAAGAATTAAGAACTTAGTAGTGTTTGTCACTTGCTGATCTACAGAAATGACATGACTGTGTTGTTCGGGTGTTGACTGGCCAGCCAGCATGTGGTGCTGTCTTCTAGGTGAAGTGAAGGCTTGACTTCAAGCCAGTTTCTTTCTAGGGTGATTACAGTATGGATAACAGGACATGCATAATCATACCAAGTAGTCAGCATTGCTACTTACTTACTTATTTATTGGTCTTTTGAGGTAGGGTCTCGCTCTAGCCCAGGCTGACCTGGAATTCACTATAGTCTCAGGGTAGCCTCAAATTCATGACAAATCTCCTACCTCTGCCTTCTGAGTGCTGGGATTAAAGGCATGCACCACCATGCCTGGCTTTATTTATTTATTTTAAAAAATATTTTTATTTATTTGCAAGCAGAAGGAGAAGAGACAGAATGGGCATGCCAAGGCCCACAAACTCCAGATGCATGCACCACTGTGCATCTGGCTTTATGTGGTGGGCACTAGGGAATCAAACCAGGGTCCTTAGGCATGGCAGGCAAGCACCTTAACCGCTGAGCCATCTCTCCAGCCTGTTGCTCACTTTAATTACTTAGGCAGTAACTTAAGTTTTCATTTTCCTTAGGGGAGAAAAATCATAGTTTTTAGGTTCTCATATAAGATACTGTTTTTTTTTTTTTTTTTTTGAATAGGCTTTTCCTTTATGTCATTTTCTTCTCAGTAAAATCATGTGTAATTGTAACACCAAACATTTATTGTGGGATTTAGAAAACAAAGCAGAAATCAAATCATAGAGCACGGTGATAGGAAACAAGTAGTGGAGCTTTCCATTTGGTCCAGCCACAGACCAAGACTTGCCCAGAGGCTGCAGGCTGACAAAGGGCCTTCTCTCCTTCCTAGCATCCGTTTATTTCTCATTCTCTTTGAAGAGTACTTTTCTTTGTATAATTTCAAAGAATTTGTTTTCCATTGCAAAATTTTTTTAGTTCCTTTGGTCTGCTATAAGAGCATGTCATAAACACTTAAAAACAGTTGATGCTTATTCCTTAGAGCTCTGGAGGCCGTAAGTCCAAGGCCATGGATGTGGCAGACTGAGTGGTGAGGGCTGCTTCCTTATCCCTAGGTGGCGCTTTCCCACTGTGTCTTCAGTGTAACCAGGGCAGATAAGCTCCCCTTGGCCTACTTAATGTTTTTAATTCTCAACGGAGATGGGTGAGCTTAAAAGGCCACACCTCTTTCAATACTGTCATGTTGAAGATTTGGATTTTCAACGTGTATTTTGGAGGGACATAAGTATTGAGAGCCGGGCAAGGTGGCGCATGCCTTTAATCCCAGCACTCGGGAGGCAGAGGTAGGAGGATCACCGTGAGTTCGAGGCCACCCAGAGAATACAGTGAATTCCAGGTCAGCCTGGGCTTCAGCAAGACCCTACCTTGAAAAAATACCAAAAAAAAAGCCCACCAAAAAATAAACAAACAAATAAGTATTCAGACAATAATGCTACCTTTCTAGAAGCTAGCTCAATTATGTTCCTATATTTAAAGTTCTTTGGCATTCTCAAGTTATTGGATATTAATAATGTTAGGCTAATCCTTGAGGTTTCTTGGGAGCTAACTAACTCCTCAGCAAACAGGGGTAAATTGCCCTCATTAGCCAGAATGGTTTTCAGTTTATCTGCGTGGGGATAATCTTTTCCTCTGCTGATTACTGGTAGCAGATTTTTTGATAAGTATTTGTTTTGTCTCACTGTATTGCCCTGGCTGACTTGAAACTTGCAGCCTTAGACAGGTTGTGTCATCATACCCAGCTTGATCAATAATACACTTGGAAGACTAGTTCCATTAGTTGGAAAGTTTCAGTTTTAGAAAAATCATAAAAAATAAGTGATCTTAATATTTTCTGTGCTATGTTTTTCTCTCTCTTTCTCTCTCTCTTTTGAAGCAGGGTCTCACTCTATCCCAGGCTAACTTCAAACTCATGGTGGCCTCCCAACTGCTGGTATTAAAGGTGTGCGCACCATGCTCTCTGATATATCTTCATAGTACTTGAGTCATGTCAATTTCATCATGCTGCCTGTTGGGTCATAAGGGTTTCCTTTTACATATGACTACTGTCAATGAAGTTCTTCTTAAGCGTTACTGAAGATTGAAATAGCCTATAAAACACTGATTTTAGAAGATATTTAAATATATAAATGGGAGCAATATTGTTTTGGAATTGGGAATTTAAAACATTGTTTATAGCATTTGAGGCAGGGGAGATGGCTGTTCCATTACTAGCCCTTACTTGCAAAGCCTGCTGACCCAAGTTCAATTCCAAGCCCCAGTAAACCAGATGCAAAACAGTTGCATTAGGTGTTTGGCATTTGTTTGCAGAGGCTAGAGAACCTGGTTTCACCTATCCCATACAACTAATACATTCTTTAAAAACTCTATATCATCAAAGGCAGTAAATAGAAGAAACAGTTTGGTATATGCAAATTGTCTTCGTTTGCTTATAAATCTTGACTAGTTTTTATCTGTCAACTCTCCTCGAGTCTGCCTTGTGACCTATTTTGTCCTTTTCTTCCCATATGTGAAATAAAGAGAGAAGAGAAGGCATTACATTTAAATGGTTTAGAAAATATAAGAGGCATTGTGGGGGGTGGATTTTTTTTTCCAACTTTGTGGCAGTTTTTTTATTTAATTTAATTTAAGTTTTTTTTTTTAGTTTTCCAATTTTCTTTTCTTTTTCCTTTTTTTTGGGGGGGGGTGCCGACAGGGACTGTAACCTAGACAGACTGGCCTATGAAATACTGATTTTAGAAGATATTTAAATATATAGATGGGAGCAATATTATTTTGGAATTGGGAACTTAAAAACTTGCCTGTGAAACCTAAGGACCCAAATTCAACTCCCCAACACCCATTTAAGCCAGATGCACAAGGTGGCACATGCACTTGTTTTTAGGGGGCTAGAGATAATTTCTGTGGTGCTGGGCTGGGATCCAGAGACTTGTGCTTGCTAGGCAAGCACTGCACTACTGAGCTGTATCTCCAGCCTTGGCACCTTTATTACTGCCTGGTGTTATGAGTTATTCCAGTCCTATCATATATTTTCCCTGTCCCAGCCCTAGAACCAACCATTTCTCTGAGGAGCCCTGGTTCTTTTTTTTTTTTTTTTTTTTTTTTTTTTTTTTTTTTTTTTTTTTTTTTTTTTTGCCCTGCCTGGGTCAAGTATGTAACCCCTGTCTGTCACTGTGGAGGGAAGGGTCCAGTTTAAATATAAATGTCCCCCATAGCCTCAGGTTTTTTTTGTTGTTGTTGTTTTTCGAGGTAGGGTTTCACTCTGGTCCAGGCTGACCTGGAATTAACTATGCAGTCTCAGGGTGGCCTCGAACTCTCGGCGATCCTTCTACCTCTGCCTCCCGAGTGCTGGGATTAAAGGTGTGCGCTACCACGCCCGGCTTCTCAGGTATTTTTCTAAAAAATATTTTATTTATTTATTTGAGAGAGAGATAGAAATAGGCAGGAAGAGAGAGAAAGAATGGGCACGCCAGGGCCTCCAGCCACTGCAAACAAACTCCAGATGTGTGCGCCCCCTTGTGCATCTGGCTTAAGTGGGTCCTGCCTGGAGAATCGAGCCTTGAACCAGGGTCCTTAGGCTTCACAGGCAAGTATTTAACTGCTAAGCCATCTCTCCAGACTTTTTTTTTAAAGCATATTTAATTTATTTATTTGAGGGAGAGAGAGAGAGAATGCTGCAAGCGAGCTCCAGATGCATGCTCCTCCTTGTGCATCTGGATACGTGGGTCCTGGAGAGTCGAACCGGGATCCTTTGGCTTTGCAGGCAAATGCCTTAACTGCTAAGCCATCTCTCCAGCCTGTGGTTCTTTTTATTGGAGTTTGGTATGTGCATGTTAATATCTGGACGTGGAATGTGCTTATTGGCTCTGATGTCTGCTTCTGGACTATCACAGAACAAGTTGAAAACACACACACACACACAAACACACACACACACACACACACACTCACGTTAATGCACCAGAGGCATGTTTGTAACATTTTTGTCTAATATATATTTGTGATTTTGTATTTGAGCTAAAGAGTGCACATGTTTCCTATCTGTTCCTACCTGTAGGATTCATTTCTGGCTTCCTTTCTCACTTAGTTGGAACTTTACTCTGAGACTGAGGAACTTGTTTCTTTCATCTATTTACTTATTTGTTGATCCTCACTACATTTTTATGTTAAAAACAATATAAAAGTTTTGTACCTGAGTGCCTGTGAGGAATATGTTGCCAGCATTAGTGTAGTATTTATTATAGTCTGTTATAGTATTATAGTCCTTATAGTGTGTTGTAGTATAATAGTCCTTCAGATTTGAGTTTTGGACACCAGGTCCTTTTCTCTCCCACTGATGGAGCTATTTGTTTGTTTTTTCTTAAGATTTTTTAAAAATTGTATTTATTTATTTGCAAGCAGAGAGAGAGATAGAAGAGAGGCAGACAAAGAGAATGGGCGTGCCAGGGCCTCTAGCCAGTGCAAATGAACTCCAGATGCATGTGCCCCTTGAACATCTGACTTACCTGGGTCCTGGAGAATCGAACCTGGGTCCTTTGGCTTCACAGGCAAATGCATTAACCACTAAGCCATTTCTCCAGCCATGATTTAGGTATTTGTAATTTCAATGGCCTGAGATGTACACCCACCTTTTGCTGTTGCTTGTCATTTTTCAGAGGCTACTGAGCTGAATTCTGTAATGAAGAAGCAGAAGAGTAATTATCAATGAGCCATAAAGTTTCTAAAATGAACTTGGTGGAATAGCATATGTGATTTTTCACTTTTTTAAAATGATTCTTATATGCTCGATACTTTTATCTATATTTTACAAATACCCTATAGTACATGTTCTTCATGTGCTAATCAAGCCTGGGATAGCATAGCAACCCTAAATGCATTCCACATGATATTTAGACCCTCTTCCCGCCCTCCCTCCCTCCCTCCCTCCCTCCCTTTCTCCCTCCCTCCCTCCCTTTCTCCCTCCCTTCCTTTCCCTGTCCTTTTCCCTGTCCTTTTTCCTGTCCTGTCCTGTCTGTCCTGTCCTTTTTCTTGTCTTTTTTCCTGTCCTGTCCTTTCCTTTTTCCTTTTTTCCTGTCCTTTTTCCTGTCCTTTTTCCTGTCCTGTCCTGTCCTGTCCTTTTTCCTGTCCTTTTTCCTGTCCTGTCCTGTCCTTTTTCCTGTCCTGTCCTATCTGTCCTGTCCTTTTTCTTGTCTTTTTTCCTGTCCTTTTTCCTGTCCTGTCCTGTCCTGTCCTGTCCTTTTTCCTGTCTTTTTTCCTGTCCTGTCCTGTCCTATCCTGTCCTTTCTTTCCGGGGGTGGTTTCAAGGTAGGGTCTTGCTCTAGCCCCATACTGACCTGGAATTCACTATGTATTCTCAAGGTGGCCTTGAACTCAAGGCAGTCCTCCTACCTCTGCCTCCTGAGTACTGGGATTAAAGGCGTGCGCTACCATGCTCAGCTCAGTCCCTCTTTTTAAAAAGATTTTATTTTCACTGTTTATTGATAATTTCTATAAATAAAGACAATATATCATGATAATAATCCCTTCTCACCACTCTCTTTTTCCCCTTCCAAGTCCTCCCCTGAATCCCTCCTTTCCAAGTAGTCCCTTCTATTTTGATGCCATCACTTTTTTCTTTTATGTAGTTCCTGTGTAGGTAGTGTCAGCCATTGTGACATCATGAATATCAAGGGTACTTTGTGTCTGATGACAACATTGTAAGCAGTCTTCTCCTTTGGCTCTCTATCTACCACCTTTTCCACAACAAGTCTCTGAGCCTTGGAGGGTGTGATAGAGATTCTTCACTTAGTGCTAAACACTACACTGTCACTTTCTCAGCACTATGTTGACTTTTGAGTGGTCAACACCATCTGAAAAGAGAAGCTTCTCTAACCAAAAGTGAGAGTAGCATTTACATATGTGCATAAACATAAGTACTCAAAGGGCAGCTTGGAGGGCATCATGTATGTATTTAGCCAGACAACAGTAGTCGTTACTCCCCAAGGACTTATGACCTTCTCAGCCATAGGTTTTTTAGGTTTTCAGTACCAGCCAGGCATGTATTTTCCCCATACAGCAGGCCTCCAATCTAGAGAGCAGTGGATTTCTCCCATAACAGTCATGCCACTATTGCACCAATTAGCACATTTGGTGGCAGCCTTAAGGCCTGCTGGGTCTACTATTGTTTAATACTGTTGATGACTTCTCCAATAATGCTGCATAGCTATTTCTAACATTCTGACAGCTAGTCAACAGGGAGGAGGTTTCCATCTCAGCTCTAGCTTGATTTCTCTGTGACCCAAGCATGTGGAATGTTCAGCAATAGGGTCTTACCATCTTGTTCTGGTGGGCAACCAAGAGCCTTCACCAAGGCCTATAATGTTTTGGGGGCAATGGGGACCTCCCTGCCTAACAACTCACTGGAAGGTATCTGTAGCAGACAGCTTCAGGTTCGCTGAGATGAACTTCCAGACCAGGCACAGTTATGGAGGAAGGGATATTATTTATTGAAGCTTACAGATCCAGGGGAAGTTCCATAAGGGCAGGAGAAGCGGCCTGCTCTCCACAGGACCAGGCAAGAGAGAGTAAAAGCCAACCAGCCACCACAGCACACAGAGCAAAACTACTGCCAAAAGGTCACACAGCACACTTCAGGAACTCCTGCTAGGCACATTTGCATATCTTTACAATGGAATCTCAAACCCACACCATTAACACCTTAAGACCAGCCCCCAGTGACATTGCCTCTAGCAAGATGATTGAAGATGCAAACTATAACTAATAAAACACTGAATATATTGGGGGACATATATTCAAACTACCACATTCCACCCCTGGCTCCCAATATATTTAGCTCCTGGCCCCCAATAGATTTATAACTATCACACATTGTAAATTGTACTCAGTCCAATTTCAAAGGTTCTCACAGTCTTGATCAACTTAAGATAGTGAGTCCTGTAAAATCAAACAAGTTAAATACTTTCAACATGTAAAGGCACAGAGTAAACATTTTAACTTTATAAGGAATAGCAAGGAGAGACTAGAACAATGCAAACTCAACCACCTTCAGCCATCATCAAACTTCTGCAGTTCAAGTTCAATGTAACCAGAGACTAACAGTCTCCAGGTTTTCCAATTCTGCCCCTCCAGCTGGGCAGAGTCGCCAGGGAAAACTTTCATCCCATGCCAACACTGCACTCCATGGTAGCCCTTTTGCACAGTCCTGGTATATCCAAAACATCTTCAGGTCTCCATGCAAACCACGGTCCATCTTCCAAAGGCTCTTCCAGCCTATTCCTGAGGGTCTTCATGCCCTGCCTCATGCCGCATCTCAGCAGCGGCTCCTGGAACTGTGTGTAATTCATGACCACTCCATGCATTTTTCATGCTTCCAAAACTAATACCAGGTGTGCAGGACACAGCCATATTCTTAATCCAGGGACAAAATAAATCATAGCCTTGAAAAGCAGGTTCTCCAGTCAGCTCTTTCCAAGAATTTGCATTTTTAACAGTCTTTCCTCAGGCATCCTCTCCATTGTTTTAATGTAAATCAGTCAGGCGACCTTCCTTAAGATTGCTAATGTGTTGACAATAGCAGCTAAACCAGTCTCAATGCCTCTACTTTTAACTAGCTTTAGGTTTTCCAACTTAAAATCTTAAAATCTCAGTCCGATATCTTTAGCCAAGCACATCAGTCCATTACAAATTTAACCTTGATCAAACACTCTGGGCCTGGATAGCGGAACGTAGCCATCCCTTATGCCAGTAGCCCAGTTCCAACAAAAAGTCCTCCGCCGTCTTTCCTTCCCCTTAGAAAGCTCATAAGCCAAGCCTCGAAGTTCAATACTGTCTGCACTTAGCATTCTCAAACTCTCATCAGAATAGTCCATAAAACTTGGCTTACCACTCCAGAAGGCATCTTCAGTTGCAAGCACCAAGTCCATGCCCATTCCTCCAAAACAAAGGTTCCAAAAGACGAATATCCACACGGTCAGGTTCATCTCACCCCACACTCCTCGGTACCACTTTACTGTAGCAGACAGCTTCAGGTTCGCTGAGATGAACTTCCAGACCGGGCACAGTTATGGAGGAAGGGATATTATTTATTGAAGCTTACAGATCCAGGGGAAGTTCCATAATGGCAAGAGAAGTGGCCTGCTCTCCACAGGGCCAAGCAGAGAGAGAGAAAAACCAACCAGCCACCACAGCACACAGAGCAAAACTACTGCCAAAAGGTCACACAGCACACTTCAGGAACTCCTGCTAGGCACATTTGCATATCTTTACAATGGAATCTCAAACCCACACCATTAACACCTTAAGACCAGCCCCCAGTGACATTGCCTCTAGCAAGGTGATTGAAGATGCAAACTATAACTAATAAAACACTGAATATATTGGGGGACATATATTTAAACTACCACAGTATCCCATCCCCGACAATGAAATTTTTCTAATAGTATCCTATGGAATACTTCTGTCCAAACTCATTCTTTTTTTTTTCAAAGGTTTAGAGAGACTTTATTATATTAAGAGAAGGTAGGAAAAGAAAGTACAAAGAACTCCTGCCCATGAGAAGGCAGGAAGGCCTAAAAGTCCCCAAACATTCTCTCTCTCTCTTTCTCTTTTTTGTTTTGTTTTCCTAGGTAGGGTCTTATTTTAGCTCAGGCTGACCTGGGATTCACTAGGTAGTCTCAGGGTGGCCTTGAACTCACTGCAATCCTCCTACCTCTGCCTCCCGAGTGCTGGGATTAAAGGTGTGTGTCACCATGCCCAGCTTTCCTCTTAGATTTTGATTAGCCCTCTCTCTGCCTTTCCTTTACTCATTCTCTTCCCCTGACCTCACTTAGGCCTTTTCATCCCATTAATATGTTCTACTTACATTTATACAATACCATCCTATTAAGTCCCCCCTCCCTTTCTATTCTCTTTATATCCCCTTTCCACCCTTTCTGCTTCTGCTACTGACTTATTCCTACTCACATAAAAGTCCAATCATTTGTAGGCCAAACTCTTTTTAGTTTTTCGAGGTAGGGTCTCACTCTAGCTCAGGCTGACCTGGCATTCACTATAGTCTCAGGCTGGCCTTGAACTCATGGGGCTCCTCCTACCTCTGCCTCCTGAGTGCTGGAATTAAAGGTGTGCGCCACCATGCCCGGCCCAAACTCTTTTTTTATTGGCTATCAAAGAAGTCAGTTCCTATATGGCTATAACATCTTAATTTTTAAAATTATCTACTTGTGTGGAGGTCAGAGTACAACTTGATAGTCAGTCCTTGCTGTCTACTTCATTTAAGGCAGGGTTTCTTGCTCTGGGCTCCAGCTCTGCTGTTTGCTACTCACTTGCCATGAGCTTCCCAAATTCTGGCTTTTTACATGGATCTGGGCTTATATTCTGGCTTGAGTAAATGGGTGCTTTTTCTGTTTAGTCATCCTCATAGCTCCTGCTTTTGCATTTTAAATATTCTGAGCAGTTCTCAAAACAAACTTGGGCTTATCCTTACCCCCCCCCCCCTTTTGTGGTAGGGTCTCACTGTTGCCCAGGCTAACCTGGAATTCACTATGTAGTCTCATGGCCTCAAACTCATGGTGATCCTCTTACCTCTGCCTCTCCTCTGCTCTCAAGTGCTAGGATTAAAGGTGTGTGCCACCTTGCCCAACTGGTTCCTCTTCTGAGTGAGTGTTTTTAGCTTTTTAGATCTTTAATTAATTTATGCTTCTAAAGTTAAATACCTTGTTGGAAGGGCAGATTTGAGTTTTACCATATCTGTAGTTCAAAAATTTAATTGACCAAGTGTTTGAAAACTCAACATGTACATTTTCAAACTTATATCTAAGCAATGGTTCCTTTTTAGTCTTTCATCCTCTAAAACTTCTGAGATCTGTGTTGTATATTTTAAGGGCTTCGGGATTCAATTTCTTAAAATCAGGATCTTTTGAATTCTGAATTAAGAGAAACTGGGGATTTTTTGTTTTGTTTTGTTTTGTTTTTGGTTTAGCACATGGTTTAAAAATAGTTGCCTTGTGCTAAATAATGTTTATATCCCTAAAAAGTAAATGTGTGTCTTTGAATGTGAAGTCTAGAGCATGTTTGGAAAGGATTCAAGAATTGGAGGATATGCTTGCTAAAGAAAGAGACAATTCTCGCCGCATGCTGACCGACAAAGAGAGAGAGATGGCAGAAATACGGGACCAGATGCAGCAACAGCTGAATGATTATGAGCAGCTCCTTGATGTGAAGCTAGCCCTGGACATGGAGATCAGTGCTTACAGGAAACTCTTAGAAGGAGAGGAAGAGAGGTAAGGAACCCAGAGTCACCTGACTTTATAGTCTGGTTTTTTTTTTTGTTTGTTTGTTTGGTTTTGGTTTTTCAAGGCAGGGTCTCACTCTAACCCAGGCTGACCTGGAATTCACTATGTAGTCTCAGGGTGGCTTTGAACTCACAGTGATCCTCCTCCTCAGCCTCCCGAGTGCTGGGATTAAAGGTGTGCGACACCACGCCTGGCAAGAAATAAGGAATTTTTTGGGGGGGGGGGGTTTCGAGGTAGGGTCTCACTCTAGCTCAGGCTGACCCGGAATTCACTCTGTAGTCTCAGGGTGGCCTCGAACTCACGGCAGTTCTCCTACCTCTGCCTCCCAAGCGCTGGGATTAAAGGCGTGCACCACCACGCCCGGCTGAAATAAGGATTTTTAAAAGAGAATTAAGGCAAATTTGCTGTAAAAGACTTGGTACTTAGATTACAAATCTGGTTAATGTCTGAGTTCTTTTAACACATATTCTCAGGAAAGAGTTCCTAAGAGAAAGTAGATGGTTTAGGTTGAAAAGTCAATGATGTATACATTGTGAGCCTGAAAAAAGTGTACATTAAATGTAACAATTGTGGTAAGGAGGAAGTGAGCTAATTCCTCTAGCTCTATATGTTTTCCACACTTCGTACATTGTGGTTACCTTACCTTTTTCTTAGAAAACATTTAAATTACTGTTATTTTTAAAGCAAAATTGACTGTGGACTTAGTATGATAAATATTAAGATGCTTCTTGGAAATGTCTTAACAGATAGTAGTTTCTTTTTATTGACAACTTCCATAATTATAGTTAATAAACCATAATTTCCTCCTCCATTCCCCCCTCACAAATCCACTCTTTATCATATCCCCTCCCTCTCTCAATTAGTCTCTTATTTTGATGTCATCATCTATTCCTCCTATTATGCGGGTCTTGTGTAGGTAGGACTAGACACTGCCAGGTCATGGAATTTGAGGCCAGTTTATATCTGGGAGACTGCATTGTAAGCAGTCCTACCTTTACTTTGGCTCTTACATTTCTTTCTGCCACCTCTTCCGCAATGGAGCCTTTGCCTTGGAAGGTGTGATAGAGATGTTTCGGTGCTGAACACTCCTCTGTCACTTCTCAGCACTGTGGTGCCTTTTGAGTCATCCTAGTGGTCCCTCCCTGCTATCTGAAAAGAGAAGCTTCTCTAACCAAAAGTGAGAGTAGCATTAACATATAGGTATATGAATGTTAAGAAAAGTGCTTATAGCACAGTTTGGTGAGCATAATACATGCATTTAGCCAGACAACAACAGGTGTTATACTCATAGGGCTCATGACCTCCCTTGCCATAGGCTTTTGACTAGGTTTTCAGTACCAGGCATGTAGGCCCTCCTGTAGACCAGGCCTCCAGTCCAATTATAGAGCATTTGGTTTCCCCCATAACAGATATGCCACTATTGCATCCACTGGGACATTTGGACTATCTGGCCAAACTGAAGGCATGCAGGTTATGCCGTTGTTAATCACTGCCAATGACTTCTCTGTCCCATAGTGCTACTTGCAGTGTAGTGTTTTCCCGCTTGCTGTCAGCTGGTCTACAGAGAGGAGGTTTTCAGCTCAGCTCCAGCTTTCTGTTTGCCTGTGTAGGTTAAAACTTTCTCCAAGCCCTTCATCCCGTGTGACGGTGTCCCGAGCATCTTCCAGTCGCAGCGTGCGCACAACTAGAGGAAAGCGGAAGAGGGTGGATGTGGAAGAATCAGAGGCCAGCAGTAGTGTTAGCATCTCCCATTCTGCCTCTGCCACCGGGAATGTGTGCATTGAAGAAATAGATGTTGATGGGAAGTTTATTCGCTTGAAGAATACTTCTGAACAGGTAAAAGAATAGACCCGTTTCTTTCAGGTATCACTTTGCAGATTGATGGTGGTCATACAATAGTAATAGCTCCTTACCTTCAGTCGGCAGTCATGTCAGAGTGGTTGCCTCCTCCTTTGTATTTAATTCATGAAATAAAGCAGGAATAGGTAAAACTTTTTGTGGCTTAAGGTTTTCTTGATTAACCTTCTTCACAGTGCTGAGGCACTTTTTTTTCTTTTTGTTTTTCGAGGTAGGGTTTCACTCTAGTCCAGGCTGACCTGGAATTAACTATGTAACTATGTAGTCTCAGGGTGGCCTCAAACTCACGGCAATCCTCCTACCTCTGCCTCCCAAGTGCTGGGATTAAAGGCGTGCGCCACCACACCTGGCTTGCTGAGGCGTTTTTCCACACTTGGCACTTTGTCACAGTGGCCTTCTTTCCCTAAGAGGAATTGTTAGTCTTTGCCATAAGTAGGTTTGTAAAACGTTTCAAGGATTGCATGGAAGTGGTGAGTATTTTACAGCCATTAATGAAAGATGTGTGAAGAAAGAAAATACAAGTGCAGGTTCAGTTGTGTTGAGGGGACATTTTTTTTGTTTAATTGAATGGATGAGTGAATGTCATCATCGGATATCAAAAATAGGATGAAGCTCAGTCTTGATATAATTTGTTTATGTGAACATAAAATATCCATAGCAGGGTTTTCTGAAGCTTAGAGCTGGGGCTTTAAGGAGCTTAGTAGTTCTTGGTGAAACTTTGAGGGTGTAGGATGACATGGGAGGAAAGCATGTCTTTGGGGTTATGGGGGTAGAGGGGAGGGAAGCAGGGAATGGAATGGGATGAGATGTCACTTATGAAGATAATGTTTGGAGTTTGCCAAAGTTGGTGAAATTACTTTCTCTGACTAGTGATTAGAACTGTCTTTTGTACATGAGTAAGGAATTTAAGTCAAAGAGCAGGAGTAATTTTGGTACTCAAGAGGTTAGACTCCAAGACTTCTTGGGCTACAGTGTGAAAAGCTAAGAACAGAGAAGCTTCTATTGCTCTAGTCTGTATTTATCAATAGGCATAGAAGCCAGGTATTTTCTTTACAGATAATACAAACTAATGCAGCCCCGTTCTTTACACCTTCCTCCGTGCCAGGTAGCTTCTGGGAAGTGGTGGCTAGAGTTGGAAGCTGCCCGCTAAGTCTGGATCACTGCATCATTGGCTGGGTTTTGAGCCTGTTGTTGGGCTAGAAGTTAACAGCTAAATGTGGGCCAAGGTGGCACAGATGCAGAAGAAAGGACAGATTATCTTCCCTGCCCTTGGAAGCAATGTCTCTATATACCTCCAAAATTTTATTTATTTATTTATTTATTTATTTATTTATTTATTTATTTATTTATTTATTTATGGAGAGAGAGAATGGTCACACTAGGGCTTCTAGCCACTGCAAACAAACTCCAGATGCATGGGCCATCTTGTGCATTTTGTGGGTACTGGGGAATCAAATCTTGGTCCTTAGGCTCTCTAGGCAAGTGCTTCAACCACTAAGCCTTCTCTCTAGCCTAAGTGTCTATATTTTAAAAGCTGAAAGTCATTAAATCTTAGGTATTTCTGTGTGATTATGATGGCTAGATTGTGCTCTAAATTGAATGACCTACTTGATTTAACAGTGAATACGATCTTTTTTTTTTTTTTTTTTTTTTGAGGCAGGCCCAACAGATTGGCCTTATTTATTTATTTATTTATTTTGGTTTTTTCATTTTTCGGTTTTTCAAGGTAGGGTCTCACTCTAGCCCAGGCTGACCTGGAACTCACTATGTAATCTCAGGGTGGCCTTGAATTCATGGCGATCCTCCTACCTTTGCCTCCCGAATGCTGGGATTAAAGGCATGCACCACCACGCCCAGCTTTTTATGGTTTTTTGAGGTAGGGTTTCACTCTAGCCCAGGCTGACCTATAATTCACTATGTAGTCTCAGGGTGGCCTCAAACTCATAGTAATCCTCCTACCTCTGCCTCCCGAGTGCTGAGATTAAAGTTGTGCACCATCACGCCCGGCATGGCCTTTTTTTAAAAAAAAAAAAATGAGAGAGAGAATTGGTGTACCAGGGCCTCAGCCACTGTAATCCAACTCCAGATGGGTGCAACCTTGCATGCTTGCATCACCTTTTGTGCATCGGGCTTATGTGGGACCTAGAGAATGGAACATGGGTCCTTAGGCTTTGCAGGCAAACACCTTGATCACTAAGTCATCTCTCCAGCACATGATCTTTTCCCTGACTTTTATCCACCCCCCCTTTTTAAAAATTTTTGGTCCACATTTGTCCCCTTTACAGTTACTGTACTAAGTTGAAGCATTGTTGAAGTTATGCTTTGCTCAATGACAAAATCCTATTTCCTTTTGATAGTAGGGAAATGTGAATCATAGGAAGTCAGCCATAGAGCTTTCTTAGTTTAAAAGCTTGTTTGATAATGTATTGATTATTTTGTGGCTTTCTGTATCTTTGAGGTAACCATATTGTGTTTGGTGCATAGGATCAACCAATGGGAGGCTGGGAGATGATCAGAAAAATTGGCGACACATCAGTCACTTACAAATATACCTCAAGATATGTGCTGAAAGCAGGCCAGACTGTTACAGTAAGTGAATTTAGACATCATTTAATTCAACTTCATTGCCTTAAGTAACAGATAAAGTACTTTTTTTCTTTTTCTTTTTTAAGTTTGGCTTATAAAGAAGCTTTTGTTTGTTTTTTCAATGTAGGGTCACTCTCTAGTTCAGGCTGACCTGGAATTCATTATGCAGTCAGAGTGTCTTCCCTCTGCCTCCAGGTGCTGGGGTTAAAGCCTGGCTAGGAAAAGCATTAAAGAGTATATCACAGTAGGACATTACATGCACCTTTAAAATTTTCAAAATTCTACCTTGAGTGTGCTGAAAGAATTGACCTTTGAATTCTTCTTTGTCTTGTCTTGTCTAGTACAGGTATAAAACAGCATCTCTTACTTGTATCCTACTCCATCCAGTTCAGGAGATAATGCTCAGCATGAAGTGCTAAACACAGTAGTTGCCTTATGGTGCCTTGGGCCAGCTCCACAATCAACTGAGCAGTGTTTTGATGTCCTGGCCCCACTTCACCATAACTATTTGTGGGATGAGTATAGACCTATATATATTTTTCTCTTTTTAAACATTTTTTTTTCCTAGGTAGGGTCTCACTCTAGCCCATGCTCACCTGGAATTCACTCTGTAGTCTCAGGCTGTTCTTGAACTCACAGCAATCCTCCTACCTCTCTGTCTCCTGAGTGCTGAGATAAAAGTGTACACCACCACGCCTGGTGGGGTTGCACACTCTCACTCATACATTCATTTTTATATATATCTATTTTAAATTTTATTTATTTGAGAGAGAGAAAGAGGCAGATATTGGGCAGGGGGTTGAATGGGCATGCCAGGGCCTCTCTAGTCATTGCAAATGAATTCCAGACATATGTGCCACCTTGTGCATCTGGCTTACATGGGTACTGGGGAATTGAACCTGGGTTAAGCACCTTAACTGCCGAGCCATCCCTCCAGCCTGAGGCCTGTATTTGTAACAAAAGCCCTTCTGTAGCTAGGTGTGGGTAGTTGTACATGTCTGTAGTCTTACTTGGGAGGCTGAGGCAAACAGGATTGCTTTCATTTAGCAAGTAGAATTAGCAGCAGTAAAATGTGTTAGCTTTGGTATAGACTCAAGTCATTATTATCCCTAATGAATGTAGGGTTGTCGGGTGTGGTGGCACAGGTCTTTAACCCAGCACTCAGGAGCCAGAGGTAGGAGGATTGCTGTGAGTTCGAAGCCACCCTGAGACTACATAGTTAATTCCAGGTCAGTCTGGGCAAGAGTGAGACTCTACCTCGAAAAACAAACAAACAAACAAACAAACAAGAATGTAGAGCTGATTGTCCATTTTCATAATACAATATTTAAAAAACAGTAAGTATTGCTAGGCATTTTAATGCCTGCCTATAATCCCAAGATTTGGAGGTGGAGGCAGGAGGATCAGAAATTCAGGTTTGTCCATAGCTATGCACTGAGTTTGAGACTAGCTTGGGTTATATTCTAAAAAATAAAAATAAGAAAATAAAATAAAACCCCAGTACCTATTTAAACACTTTCATGTGCACACACGCGCGCGCACGCACGCACACACACACACACACACACACACACACACACACACACACACACACGGAAGAAGCCCTGACATGCCCATACTCTCTCTGTAGGCAAACAAATAATTTTTTTTTTTTAAATGAATGTTGAAACATTTCTAAACTGTGTTTGACATCACCTGATAAAAAGCAAGTACTTGGGCTGGAGAATGGTTAAGGCACTTGCTGTCAAAACCAGAGGACCCAGATTCGATTCCCTAGTACCCATGTAAAGCCAGATGCACAAGGTTGACACATGCGCCTGGAGTTTGTTTGCACTGGCTAGAGGCCCTAGCATGCCCATTCTCTTTCTTTCTACCTACCTCTTTCTCCCTCTCCTCTCTCTCAAATAAGTAAATATTTTTTAAAAAGCAAATGCTTAATTTTATTTTATTTTTTGTTATAAGTGCTCAATTTTTATAATAATGGGTAAAAATGAGAGCAGGCATGCAACTACATCATCATAGTTATTTTCATTTTTATTTATTTATTTGAGAGAGTAAGAGATGTATACATGTGCCAGGGCCTACTGCCACTGCAAACAAACTCCAGATAAATGTACCACTTTGTGAGTCTGGCTTTACATGAGTTCTGGGGAATTGAACCCAGCCATTAGGCTTTGTAAGCAAGTGCCTTTTACTGCTGAGCCCACTGTCTTTCTCATTAGTAATTATTATAATATGAAAAAAATGTTATTGTCCTATTATGTCTGTTATGGAAGCTGCATCATGTTATAACTCTAATTCAAAACCCAGTTATATGGTAGTTTTTTTTTTTTCTTCTTTCTGTGTAGTACCTTGCATTTTCTTTGGTAGCTTACTTAAATGTGGTAAGTTACTTGGGACATGTAGTAGTAAGAGATAATTGCTGGTTGGGTATGGTGGTGCTCTCCTTTAATCCCAACACTTGGGAGGGAGAGGTAGGAGGATTGCTGTTAGTTTGAGGCCATCCTGAGAATACATAGCGAATTCCAGGTCAGCCTGGGATATAGTAAGACCTTACCTCGAAGAAAAAAAAAAAAAAGAAATATTGCTATAAAATTATGTAGGGTGAAAGCAATGATCCCAATTGTGAGTATCCTACCTATATTTTTAAGCTTTCTTATGGTCATAATATGAAATTGCTTTTGGAACTATGTTTTATTGACTCCATTATGTCTGAGTTAATTAGTAAGCGTATTACATTATTTTTTCTTTTTAAAAAAATTTTATTATTTTATTGACAACTTCTTTAATTGTAGACAATATCCCCTGTTATTTCTCTCTCTCCCCCCCACTTTCCCCTTTGCAACTTCACTCTCCATCATATCCCCTCTACATTATTTTTTCTAATACATCTTTAGTACCTGGTATTGATTTTAGCCGTAGAGCAAGCACATCTCAGTTCAACTAGCCATATGTGACTACCTAGAGGTTTCATGTGACCACCATGTTGAGTAGCTCTGGGAAGGAGCTTTTTGATAAATTACCCACTAAGGTTACTGACATTTTAAAATGATTGTATATCATTCCATATGGAAGATTGAAAATCACCACAAGAAGTTAGGATAACAGTAATAATGCATGTACTCTACAAGTTGGCCCAGATCCATTCCCCCTTTGCATTTTCATTCAAGGAAATGCTCCAGTGTTTTAGGAGATCTGAAAGCTGTAGGGAAGTTTTTAAAAACTAAAACTTAACCAAGAGAGTCATAGATGCTTTTTCTCCCTGTTATAAAAGAAAACATATATTTATCACCTCTACCTTCTTTTTGTTGCCATATTATTTTACGTTATGTAACCTGCTATAGATTTCAAATGCTTCTACCTATTTTCCTTTGCTCTCTGTAAGAGATTAGGCTGGTTGTATCCCTGTTTCCAAGAATACCAAGGCTCATAGAGGTGTAGTGATTTCTATAGCATTCATACCAGGTTTTCTAACAGCCAGTTTTCTTCACTGCTAAAAAATTTCACTTTAAAAAAGGCCTATGCTGATGAAGGAAATAGAATTTTCTTCTTTGTTTGGCTTATTTCAATAACAATTATAATTTCCTCGGGACTATGGGTGATTTATCCATTTCCTGTATTCTTTTTGGGGTAATATGACACTGGTTGGAGATAGGCCACTTTTCCAAAGAGTATTCCAGATAGGCTGTCTTTGGCAGGTCATCTTCCTGCTGGAAGCTGAAGGCCACTAGGAGGGGTTAAAAGATTGTCACATGGAAGGGAGATCAATAAATAAGTTGTTCCTGCTACTATTATTATGTGAGCCAGCTTCTGTATATGGGGAATCATTTTCCACTAAGATCCCACTTACTATAGCTACATTACTGTCCTACTTTTTTGGATAAAGAAAGTAAGAAAACTTGCCCAGAGTCAGCTTCTGTATAGAATAGCTAGGGCGAGTGCTGGCAGCTTTACTTCAGGGGCCCGTGTAACAACAGTTCATTTATCACATGGGGAAGCAGAGGCTTGTGAAATCTCTGTAACTTCTGGCTTCACGACTAGTTGACATAGCAACTATGAAGCTGAGGCAGAGTTCTGAGACTGTTAGAAGAAAGAGTTCATTGTCATTGTGTTGCTGGCCTTGACATGTGAGAGAGCTAGGTCCTGGTTATATTGGTTTTCTTTTTGTTTTCCAGATTTGGGCTGCCAATGCTGGTGTCACAGCCAGTCCTCCTACTGACCTCATCTGGAAGAACCAGAACTCTTGGGGCACTGGTGAAGATGTGAAGGTTATATTGAAAAATTCTCAGGGAGAGGTATGACTATTTGTTGTTACAATTACATGTCTATTTTCACCTGCAAGTTCATTGTGTAAGTATGATTCCATCCCAAGAATGAAGTAGAGATGTGAAGACACTTCAGTTGCACTAAGGCTGCGACATAACTCACACTTGAGTAATGGAAACCACAGGTTTGAGGAGTTGGTGTGTGTCAGAGTGCTGATTACCAGCCCAGGCTCTAGAGTCCACCTGTCCTTGCCCAGCTCTTGTTGCCACTACACATTGGCTTTGCAACTTGGAGCAACTTCTCTTTTCTGAGTGATCTCATTTTAAAAATTTTAATGAGATAATAATATGAAGAAACTGTCTCTTCTTTGGAAGTGCTAAGAACATTGTCTGGCATGATATGTTTATCTAGTAAACTATAAGTCTAAAACTGAATTTAAACATTACAGGGTATTTACCTGTTTGGTGTATATGCCTTCAAAATGTCAGTCCTAAAATTCTTGTAAAGAACCATCCCTTACTGCATGTGATGTGCACACAAAATGTCAGTCTTAGAAATAACAACACTTCATAAGCAAGCAGCTGATGTGTGCATATATAAAGTCTTAGAAAGAACATTGCTTCATAAGTAAGCAGCTGGAGCCGTTTTGGCATAGTGAAGCCTGGTTTTGTTCTTGTCTTTTTCTAGGTAATCACCTTATTCAGGCACCTATGATTAGAATTTCAGTGTCCTCTATTTCTCACAAGCGTGTTCATGGACTTGAGCTATGTGGTCACAGTGGGTTATACTTCTCGTTCTGCTTCTTCCCTCTGCCATGAGAGCTCTCTGTTTCGAACTGCTGTTCACTGAGGAATCTTCAAGGAGAAAGGCTTGGTGTGGCAGTGGAGAAGGGAAGGAAGGCCTTCTAGTGGGCCAGAAGGTTGAGGTTGGGATGGTACCAAGATGAAGATAGAGTCATACTGAGTGGAAGTATAGGCAAGAGATGTTTGAGGTCCCCCAGATATAGGTGGCATTTTAAGTCAAGGTACTGGTTAACTAGAAAGAGCCCATCAGTAGAGAGGAGACATTTCAGGTACCACTAGAAAAGCGCCTCAAGGAGGGAGGAAGAAAACAAAGAAATTAGGGCTGGAAATGCAAGAGAAGAAAGTGTGCTGAGGAGTGAGTGACCAGCAGGTGAAGGTATCTGTCTCTGTCCCCAGAGTCTCAGCACAGATCTCAGAGCGCTAACCCTTTAGAGCAACACACTAAGGGCTTTCAGTTAACTTTTAAGAAACCAAACATGGGCCTGAAGTCTAGAGAAGGTAAGTGGTGGGAGGCTGAGATGTTGGCATGAGAAGTCCTGTTCCTGGTTTCCTTGTCCTCATTGTGAAATCTGCTGTTTAAACTTATCTGCACGAGTTCACTGGTAAATGGCAGGAGAATGCTAGATTGCATATGGGAAGTGAATCAGCAGTTTTTTTTGTTTTTTATTGTGGACCTGTCTAGTTGTGAATTTTCAGGATTCTTTTTTTTTTTTTTTTCTAATTCTTCTTCTTCTTCTTTTTTTTCCTAGGTAGGGACTCAGGTTGGCCTGGAATTCACTATGTAGTCTCAGGGTGGCCTCAAACTCATGGTGATCCTCCTACCTCTCAGGATTCTTATTTATTTAAGAGAGAAAGAGGCAGATAGAGAGAATGGGTGTGCCAGAGTCTCTAGCCACTGCAAACAAACCCATAGGCTTGTGCCACCTTGTATATCTGGTTTACTTGGGTACTGGGGAATTGAACCTGGGTCTTTGGGTTTGGCCCATCTCTGCAGCCCAGGATTCATCTCTAAATGCATGTTAGTTTCTCAGAGTAGGAGGTTATGTACACCTACCACCTGTAATAACCCCAGGATCCCTGTCTTGTACTTTTTGTTACAACTCTTGCTCACTTTTTGCCTTAAGTGCTTAAGAACCCTGCCTAGCTGAAATAGGTGCTGCCCCCAAGTGCTGGAGCCTGCAGCTCCCCTGCTGAAAGCTCCTTTTGACAGATGAATTTGGCAAAATACATTGTTAAACAGTGGAGACTGCCTCAGCTCCAAAAGCACCGAAGCTAGGCTCCTTGTCATTCAACACTGCACTGCTTTATTTATCCATTCTTCTAACAGATGTCTATAGGGTTCTGCTTGCTGGACTATATGTTAAATGACTTCTGCTACAAGTGAGGAGATAGAGCGCTGTTAATAGAGTTCTTATTTTATGTGATCATCACCCAAGGCATTTACTCATTTATTCTATAAGACCATGTTGGTTTATTAGTAGAAACATAATAGGAGCAGTCTGTAGCTGCAATAAAGACCTCATTTCTGTAGATAATTGGCTTAAATATGCTTTTTTAATGTGTTTTTTTTCTTATTGGGTATTAAAATGGGACCGTTTGGGACTAATGCACACAGTAGCACATGGGCCTAGAATTTGTTTGCTGAAGCAGAAGGCCCTGGTCCACACATTGATCTATCATCTTTCCTTCTGTCCATTTGTTCTTTCGTTCATTTATTCATTCATATCCCTCCCTCTGTTAAATAAAGAAATACTAAAAAAAAAAAAAGAGGTAGTGGACTTGATCACATGCACCTTCTGAACAGGAGAGGGAGCTTGAGCCTTCCGGCTTTCATTGCTAGATTGGTCTTAGCTTCTTTTGACCCAAAGGTGTTACATGCTGGGAGGCATGTTAGACTTTAAATATGGGGTGGTAGGTGATTAAAACCAGATGTTGCCAATATAAAATGTTTTTCTCTGAGTGAAGTAAAAATTAAAAGCAATCCTACGTACCTCTCAGAACAGACATAACTGTATATGCAAATATACAAATATATTACAGAGATACATATATATATGTATATATATAATGTACATAGTTGACTGTCAAAAAATGCTCTTGGTTTATAGTATCTTCTGATTTCATACTTTTACTTATTTATTTTGAGAGAGAGAGCGAGTGAGAGAGAGCACACAGCAGGGCCTCTAGCCACTGCAAGTAAACTCCAGATACATGCGCCACCTCACGCATCTGGCTTACATGGGTACTGGGGAATTGAACCTGGTTCCTTAGGCTTTGCAGGCAAGTGCCTTTTACCACTAAGCCATCTCTCCAGCTCCTGATTTCATGGTTTTTTAAGAGAGAGAATATGAGTATGGACTTGCCTGGGCCTCTTGCTGCTGCCGTTGAACTCTGTGCACACCATGGTGCATCTGGCTCTCTCTTTATGTTTATCTTTTAAAAATATTTTCATATGAGAAGTACTTAACAGCAGGTCTTCTGCTGTGGAGATACCTGTCTTGAATGGCCTTATGGAAGGGTACAGAATAAACTTTGATGCTCAGCAGCACTGTATGACACATTCATCTACTAGCTGACAGATCATCATGTTAGCCTTGTACTTAAACAAAAACCCTGCAGCATCATACCAGCTCAGTATTCTCTCCAGGAAAGTAATCTGTAGTTAAGCCTTTCAGTAGGAAGTGGAAAGAGTTACTTTGCCTTGTCCCTCTAGCGGGTGATCAGACATCCATTTCTGTACAGAGTACGTTGTGATCTTACACTATTAGTAATTGGTGCTGATTCATCCTGCTTCCATTAACTTGGAGCAATCTGTGCTGAAGGAATGGAAGGAGCCCACCCTTGTCATCCCACCACTTGGGTGGTTCTGTTGCCACCACTGTCCCCAAGATCACAAGTTGGCCTCCAGCTGCATTTTGTTCAACATCTTTTAGCTCGTTTTCCTAGTGTGTCAAATCATTTGCAAGAATTTTTATTAACAGGACATGATAAGAAGCATTGTAAACATCTCAGCAGGTATTTCAAATTGCATACAGTAGCTGCCCTGAATGGAAATTGGAAGGTCTACTGTACTGTATTGTACTAATTATGCAAAAAGTTATCAAATGTCTTTTTAAATTATTCCTAGCCAGGCATGGTGGTGCACACCTTTAATCCCAGCACTTGGGAGGCAGAGGTAGGAGAATTGCTGTGAGTTTGAGGCCAGCCTGTGCTAGAGTAAGACCCTACCTCGAAAAACAACAACAAAAATAATTCCTGGGCTGGAGAGATGGCTTAGCTGTTAAGGTGCTTCCCTGTGAAGCCTAAGGACCCAGGCGTTTTTTTAAAAAAAATATTTTAAAAAATTAATTAATTAATTTGCAAGCAGAGAGAGAGAGAAGAGAGGCAGACAAGAGAGAGAATGGGTGCGGCAGGGCCTCTAACCACTGCAAACAAACTCCAGATGCATGTGCCCCTCGTGCATCTGGCTTACGTGGGTCCTGGAGAATTGAACCGGGATCCTTTGGCTTTGCTGACAAACGCCTTAACCGCTAAGCCATTTCTCCAGCCCAGGACCAGGTTTGATTTCCCCAGTATCCATGTTAGCCAGATGTACAAGGTGACACATGCAGGAGTTTGTGCACCCATTCTCTGTATCTTCTTTTTCTCTCAAAAAAAAAAAAAAAAAAATTCTGGGCCTGGCATACACTCCCAGCACTTGGGAGGTAGAAGTAGGAGGATTGCCGTGAGTTCAAGGCCACCCTAAAAACAAACAAACAAAAAATTCTGATAATAGCAGTGTGTTTTCTTGTTTTGAGGTAGGGTCTGGAATTCACTATGTAGTTTCAGGGTAGTCTCAAACATACAACAATCCACATACCTCTGCCTCCAAAGTGCTGGGATTAAAGGCGTGTATGGTCTTGAGCTCTTGACAGACTCTTATTTTGTACTTGGGTGAGTTTGGAGGTTCCTCACTGTCTGCCAGCATCTCCTTAGAAACCGTGCTCTGGTTGGCAGTGAGAGCTGCGCTTATATTCTTTTTTTTAATTTTAATTTTTATTGACATCTTTAGTTATAGACAATATCCCATGTTATTTCCCTCCCTCCCCCCACTTTCCCCTTTGAAACTTCACTCTCCATCATATCCCCTCCCCCTCTCAATCAGTCTCTTTTCAGTTCGATGTCATGATCTTTTCCTCCTATTATTGCACTCATATTCTTAAGGAATGCTATTTCTTTAGGAAAGTAAGGTTCTTGTCCCCTATAACTCTGTGATTTTAAGCAGTTGGTGAAACTAAATTCTCGTTTGTAGGAGGTTGCTCAAAGAAGCACAGTCTTCAAAACCACCATACCTGAAGAAGAGGAGGAGGAGGAGGAAGAGCCCGTGGGAGTGGTTGTTGAGGAAGAACTTTTCCACCAGCAGGTATCCTTTATTCCAACATATTTGTTTTATTTTTTATTAACAGAATTGCCTCCAAACCCATTGGATGAGCCCTAGTCCACCTGTTAAGGCTTGTATTTCCAGCATTGATAGTCAAGGTTACTTGCTGATAGGAAATGTTAGCCCTTTTTATAATTGCTATTGTTTTCTCTATCAAGTTCTAGCTTTGTTTTTTTGATGTAGATAACATGTAATGCTAGAACATGCATGTTACATATAAATGCATGTGTTGGAACTTATTTTCTGTTTGTATCACTAAATTAGAGCAAGCATTTGCTTATAAACTAAAAACAAAAAAACAACAGGTAATCCTCAGTGTCAAGATTGAATCATGGTCATATTGCAAGGTGGATTTTAGCTGATGTTTGGGCTTTTGATTTGGTTTTAATTAATTAAATTTGGATTCTTTTGGTTTTTCGAGGTAGGGTTTCACTCTAGCCCAGGCTGACCTGGAATTCACTATGTAGTCTCAGGCTGGCTCTGAACTCAGAGCAATCCTCCTACCTCTGCCTCTCTAGTGTTGGGATTAAAGGCCTGCGCTACCACACCTGGCTTGGAATTATTAATGTAACTAATAAGCCTTCACTTTATATGTTCGAGCTATTTGAGTATAATCATTAATCAGTCTCTAATCTACCCTGTTAAGACCTCATCTCAGTGTTTCCAGATTTATAATCAAAGTTTGCTTTGCTTCCTTAGCACCAGTCCTCCTCCGAATAAACACTCTTAACTATTTAACCCCAGGGTTGAGAGCAAGGTGAGGGTAGAACATGTGCCCCTTGTGCATCTGGCTTATGTGGGTGTTGGGGAATCAAACCAGGTTAAAAAATGTGTGTATCGGGCTGGAGGGATGGCTTAGCGGTTAAGGCATTTGCCGGCAAAGCCAAAGGACCCAGGTTCAATTCCCCAGGACCCACGTTAGCCAGATGCACAAGGGGCACACGTGTCTGGAGTTCATTTGCAGTGGCTGTAGGCCCTGGTGTGCCCATTCTCTCTCTCTCTCTCCCTCTTTCTCTGTCAAATAAATAAATAAAAATAAAAATATTTTTTTAAAAATGTGTGTATCTTTAGAATACTGTAACCTGTCTCTTAGCACTAACTTTTCCTTCTTTCTTCTCCAGGGAGCTCCAAGAGCATCCAATAGAAGCTGTGCCATTATGTAAGCTCTCAAGTCAGCTCTCTTCCTCAAGATAGAAGAATGAGAATCCGTACCTATATACAGTGGATCCTTTTCAGAAGCACAGAATATTTTTGTATTTCCTTTATGTGAATTTTTAAACTGCGAATTTGATGGCCTTAATTTCCTTTTTGACACTGAAAGTTTTGTAAAAGAAACCATATCCATACACTTGTTGCAAGATGTGAATTATTGACACTGTGTGCTGTTTGGAAAGGGCCCCTCAATTTTTTTTTTTTTTTTTGGCATTTTTTTTTTGTATGTGTGTATGTATTTTTTTAAGTTCTTATAAGAAGGGAGGGAGGGAGGGAAAGCAAACCACTGTGTGTCTGGGTATAATTTGAAGTTTGCCCCATCTGCTCTTGATCATTCTGTTATATATAAAACGGTGCTGTGAGGGAAGGGGAAACATTTTCAATATATTGAACTTTTGTATGGAATTTTTTGTAATAAGCAATCGTGGTTACATTTTTTTTTTAAATAGAAAAGAGAAGGCAATATTAACCTAATCATCATGTAAGCACTCTGGATGGAGGATTCCACTAAACTTGGTTTTATGGTTACTTCTCTTAGATTCTTAATTACTAAGGAGAATGGGGGACAGGGGCAGGGTTGTGGGGTGGGGGTAAGGGTTTCTCTATTAAAATGCATTAGCTGTGTTTTTTTTAAGATAGTGTAACATGCTTAAATTTCTTATGTGACATTAACAAATAAAAAACTGTTTTAATATTAACCTACTGTTCTTTATAGCTTGTGACAGATTTTGACTAGGACAGAAAATGTTTTAGTTGTGCTTGATAAAAATAATTTGGTCTGTTAGAACTGGACCTTTTTATTACTGCTTTCACAGTTGAGGAAGAGAGACAAGTGATTTGGAGACTCCTTTTTTTGTTCATTTGTTTTTCGAGATAGGGTCTTGCTCTAGCCCAGGCTGACCTGGACTTCACTATGTATCTCAGGGTGGCCTCGAACTCATGGTGATCCTCCTACCTCTGCCTCCCAAGTGCTGGGATTAAAGGTGTGTGCCACCACGCTTGGCTGAGACTCCCTTTAAAAAAATTTTTTTAAATTTATTTACGAGATAGAAGGAGGCAGATAGAGAGAATGGGCTCACCAGGGCCTCTAGCCACTGCAAATGAACTGAACTCCAGATGCATGCACCACCTCGTGCATCTGGTTTACATGGGTCCTAGAGAATCAAACCTGGATCCTTTGGCCTTTGCAGGCAAGCACCTTAACAGCTAAGCCATCTCTCCAGCCCAAGACTCCCTTTTTTAGTATTCTGTTGTCACTAATAGCAGTAAAAACTAATGCTTTTGAACCAGAAGCATTCCGTACTTTAGCTTTTAAGTTTTCTTTAGGGAATTCATATAGGGATGGTGGGAGAAGACACTTAGAGAGGAGGTGTTCTTATTGATGAGAAAAATATAAATATTTTAGACTACATATTTAAATTTTTAAATTTTATTTATTTATTTGAGAGAGATAGATACAGAACTACGCAGGGAGAGAGAGAGGATGGGTGTGCCAGGGCCTCCAGCTACTACAAACGAACTCCAGATGGGTGTGCCCCCTTAAGTATATAGTTTATGTATTAGAGAGAGAGAGAATGGCCGTGCCAGGGCATGTAGCCAGTGCAAGTGAACTCCAGACACATGTGCCACCTTGTGCATCTGGCTTTACTGGGGGTTCTGGGGAATTGAACCTGGGTCCTTAGTTTTCACAGGCTAGCACTTTAACTGCTAAGCCATCTATCCAGCATATATATAAATTGATTTGAGAAAGAATGGGTGCACCTGGGCCTTTAGCCACTGTAAATGAACTGCAGATGCATGCTTCTGGCTTACATAGGTCTTGTGGAATTGAATTTCAGTCCTTTGGCTTCGTAGGCAAAACCTTAACTACTAAGCCATCCTTGCAGCTCCTAGAATATATTTTTACTCTAGTTTAAAATAGACAAAGGGGCTAGAGAGATGGCTTAGCAGTTAAGGCACATGCCTGTGAAGCCTAAGGACCCTGGTTCGATTCTCCACATCCCACATAAGCCAGATGCATCTGGTGGCGCATGAATCTGGAGTTCATTTGCAGTGACTAGAAGCCCTGGCACACCCATTCTCACTCTCTCTCCCTCTCTGTGTCTCTAATAAATAAATAAAAATAAAATCTTTTAAAAATTTTGAAAAAAAATAGACAAGGAAAAGAAGTTTATTAACACCGCCAGCTCCATCTGCTAGGAGTTACTAGAAATGATACAGAATCCAAGAACACTATGGCAGCTGGCTTTGTTATGTGTGGTGATAATTAGTGTCACTGGTTGTGGATTTGGGGAGTTTCTGTCTTGATTGCTGTAGTACAATAAGTAAGTAAGAGCATCTCTAAAAATAACCTAGTGATATTCTAGAAGCTAACTCAAAGCCAGTGTTTGCTTTCCTCCTAAAATGTTCCTGCAGTGAGCTATGCAGACACTACGCACTTTCCATTGAAAATAACTCACAAAGTCTCAACCTACCATGTGCTGCAGAGTGACTGTGTGTCCTGGTGCTGTTCAAGACACACACAAGATAAATGCTGGGTGAGAAAGTCTGGTGAAGCAGTTAAAATGATAATGATCTTCTGAATGAGAATGGCAATGTGGTAGACAGACAAAAACATGGTGGTGAGACATTTTGCAACAAAATTGAATTAATTATCAAAGCATACTTTTAGGCATCAAAAATTAGCAGATATAATGCAGTAGAATATTGTGTAATATGATAAAATTTACAACCCAAATCCAGGACTCAATTAACCTGAGAGTTTAGAGCCCCTGGATGTGAGGATGATGACTAAGTTGAGGATTATAGGCTGCACCTCAGCCCATTTCCCGAAGAACATGGGATTCCTGAGAACAAGAATCTTACCTGCATGTGAGGCTGTGCTGGTCCACTTGTGAACCAGACAAGTCCTTCTCTCCCCTTGGTTTGCCTTCAGCATTCTACTTTGCCCTTTATATGTTTTTAGCTGTGGTCTTACTTTTATTCTTATTCCAGTCTCTCTTTGCTCTTGACTAAGAAAGTTGTGGATGCTTTTACTGTCTCATGAAAACTGTCATGGTTTTTCTCTGTTCTTCCATCTAGGATTTCTTTATCATTTTCATAAAAAAAAAAAAAAAAACTTTAAGAGAAAGAAGGAGGAAGGGAAAAAAAGGGGGGAGGGAGAATGGGTGTACCAAGGCCTCCAGACACATGTGCCCCCTTGTGCATCTGGCTTCCATGGGTCCTGGAGAATCAAACTGGGGTCCTTTGGCTTTGTAAACACCTTAACCGCTAAGCCATCTCTCCAGTGCCCCATCTGGGATTTCTTTCTGAGTAGACTTGCATTGAATCCTTTGCTTTCATGTGTGCAAATTTCTCTGGGTTGTATTTTTAACATTTCTCACGCTTATCTTGCCACTGCTATTCTCAGCCATGTCCAGCCTAATTATATGTCCAGGCCATGGACTTCTTGTTTCAATTGACTTAACTTCTCAAGTAGTCTTTGATTTTCATTGTTTTCAGATTCTTGGCTTGTTTTTTTTTCATGCTTATATCTTCTATCTTTTTTTTTTTTTTTTTGGTTTTTCGAGGTAGTGTCTCACTCTGGTCCAGGCTGACCTGGAATTATCTATATAGTCTCAGGGTGGCCTCGAACTCATGGTGATCCTCCTACCTCTGCCTCCCGAGTGCTGGGATTAAAGGCGTGCGCCACCACGCCCAGCCTTCTTCTATCTTTTTGAAAACTTTTTATTTATCTCACTAATTACTTACTACTTATGTGGATGGGCTAGGGTTTCCTGCTGCTGCAAAAGAACACCACATGCTTGTACCACTTTTTGTCTCTGGCTTTATGTGGTGGCTGGAGAATTGTGCTCTGGGCCAACAGGCTTTTCAAACAAGCACCTTTAACTACCGAGTCACCTCTCTAGCCCCTTAGAATCATTGATTTTATAGTCCTTTTTTTGGCCCCTTTCCCCACTATGTAGTCTTAGACTGGCGTCAAACTCAGCAATCCTACTTCTGCCTTCTGAGTATTGGGATTACAGGTGTGCACCACCATGCCTGGCTGATTTTATAGCCTTGATAGTTTTATTATAGACATAGTATGGATACATCATGTATTGGTACGATCCTTTCCCTCATCCCTGCCCCATTCCACTGGGGCTCTCAGTGGGTTTCATGTGTTTTCCATGGGTTCGTGTCTTATGCGTTGTGGGAGCAGCAGTCAGTTGCTTTTTCATTGAGTTCTCAGGATGCTTATTTTTCTGTTGGCTATGTTTATTGACTGTAATAGTGGTTTTCCTCTGTTTCTGGATTGTGACCGCCTCTTCTGTAGAGGTGGCTGTTTTGTGAGAAGTCTATACTACAGGGTTTTGATGATATTGACTACTTGTGCAGATTGTATTGGAGTGCCCCCTTCTCAGTTTTCTCACCTTGTGGTGGTGTGAATCCACTTCACCACAGACTCTGCTCATCTCAACCTCCATACTCTGTCCCAAAGCCCCGCTGTGTTTTGCCTTTGATGTTCCTGAAGTGTGAAGATACATCTTGTCTGCTGTCAACCACTATCAGTCCTAGCCCAAACTTGAATTAAAATTTTTTTTTTATTTTATAGAATTGTAGTATGAGATTATATATATATAAATCTCCTCTTGCCCATGCTCTCATTACCCTGGGGACCTTCCTCAGTGCGGATATGGTGATATTCACTATGGGTTCATGAAGGCCTCAGTCAGTTCCTGTTAGGTAGTTTGAGGGGGCAGGCAGAACATGCCTCAGGGTATTTCTACCCACTCTGTGGTTCTTAAAATTTTTCTGCAATGTTTCCTGAGCCATGGCAGACCTGTTGTCAAACTGATTTAGTGCTGAGCTCTCTGTAGCTCTGGATTTCTGCTTTGATGGATTTTGCTTGATCACTGTATCTGTCATCATCACCTTGGAGCTGGTCGTCAGGCTAGTAGAGAGAGCAGTGTTCATGGCATTGCTTCCTGTGCAATGAATTTCTTCTGTGCTCTGGTAGATGTGGTAGAGGTGGCACGTATTGTGGGCAGTCAGCTATCTTTTTGTCTTATTGACATCTTGGTTCTTGGTTTTCTCTGTCATCTGTAAAATAAAACAGATTCTCCAACCAAGAATGAAAGCAGTTTGGATTAAAAGGCGTGTTCAAAGTTATGTGAGAGATTTTGTTTTGGTGTGCAAGCCCACTCTGAGGGCTTGCAAGTTCCTGAGCCTTGGAGGGTGTGATAGAGATGTCACAATTAGTACTGTACATTCTCACTCTCAACTTCTCAGCACTTTGAGTTTTGAGTCTCTCCAGTGGTCACTGCCATCTGAAAAGAGAAACTTCTCTAACCAAAAATGAGAGTCCTATTAATATATTTTATTTATTTATTTGAGAGAAAGAGGGAGAGAGTGAGAGAGAGAATGGGCACACCAGGGCCTCCAGCCACTGCAAACAAACTCCAGACGCATGTGCCTCTTGTGCATCTGGCTAATGTGGGTCCTGGAGAACTGAACCGGGATCCTTTGGCTTTGCAGGCAAATGCCTTAAGCCACTAAGCTATTTCTCCAGCCTGAGAGTCCTATTAATATATGGGCATAAGCATAAGAATTTAGAGGGCAGTTGGTGGGCATATGTATCCATTTAGCCCGCACAACAGTAGTTTGCCTGTAGGGCTTCTGCCCTCCCCAGCCACAGGCTTTGATTAGGTTTTCTGTGCTGGACTCAAACCTAGGGCCTTATACTTGCTAGGCCAGTGCTTTTCAGTTTTAGCTATGTATCCAAACTGAGCTGTGTGTTATCTGTATATTTGTGTATGAGTGTATGTGCTTTAAAGATATGATTATCATATATTATCATGCCTCTGGCACACTATCCCTTATCACATTTTACATAACAAAGAGATTTATTTTATTGTGTCTCCATTAGCCAGGGTCTGTTATCTATGAGATGTATTGGCAATGCCAAGAGTTCTAAAGAGGAAGGCACTTAGCCAGGCCTGGTGGCGCACGCTTTTAACCTGAGCACTTGGGAGGCAGAGGTAGGAGGATTGAGTTCGAGGCCACCCTGAGTCTATATAGGGAATTCCAGGTCAGCCTGGGCCAGAGTGATACCCTGCCTCGAAAAACCAAAAAAAAAAAAAAAAAAAGGAAGCACTTAGTATTCTGCACTGCTTGTTTAGCTGCCACGTTGATGGGAGTTTTTGGACAAAAATGCAAAACGTAATAAAGTCATTTCAAGTTGTTGGGGGGGGCAAGAGTGCCATTAATAAATGTGTTAATGTGGGAAGTGCAGTGAGTCAATGGGGAACAATGCTGGGAGTGGAAGCAGCTTGGCTGCTACGAAGATTCAGGGTGAGGCAGAGCACAGTGCAGAGATAAACCAGCTGCCAGCTTGCCCTGGAGTTTACACAGCCCAGACTGTGAAATTGCTCTACTTCCTACTTCCTAGCGTGCACTTCAACAATGTTTTTTCTTTCACTTTTAATAGCACAGTAAATCCTGTCCAGACGGACATTTCTCCAGAGACAAAATGCACCTCTCAATTTAGGGAGACGACCTGTCCTGTCTCTTAATTAATTTATAACAATAAAACACATTCCTCCAGATTTATTATTTGAGTGCTTCCTCCACTAATCGGAGTAGGAAGGCTTGGTTTTAAATACCAGCCAAGTTTACTCAAATGCTGCTCCTGTTCCATTTCGCTGGTTTTTATGCCTACATTGGTTCTGCATTACTCCATGTGTGCTGCATGCACTAAAGATTCTTCCTCTTCATTCATATGTCCTTTAAAAAAAATAATGTTGATTTTTTTTTTTTCCCCGAGGTAGGGTTTCACTGTAGTCCAGGCTGACTTGGAATTCACTATGTAGTCTCAGGGTGGCCTTGAACTCACAGCGATCCTCCTACCTCTGCCTCCCGATGAAAGGTGTGCGACATCACACCTGGCAGCGTTGATTTCTTCAATTAAACGTTAAGGGGCTGGAGAAATGGCTTAGCAGTTAAGGTGTATGCCTCTGAAGCCTAAGGACCTTGGTTCAATTCTCCAGTTCCCACGTAAGCCAGATGCATATGACGGCACGTGCACCTGGAGTTTGTTTGCAGTGGCTAGAAGCCCTGGTGCACACGTTCTCTCTCTCTCTCTGATAGATAAATAAAAATAAAAATCTTTTTAAAAAGAACAGAAAAAAACTTTAGTTAACTGCCTACTACTGCTACTGTGGTCTCTTCGCATTCTGCCCTCCTATGCTGGTCTGTCTTTGTGGAGACCCCGGTGTAGCTGTAACAGGGTGGTAGAATCTTTGCCAGCGTTTTGTTTTCCTGTTTTGTGACTCAACCTGGACAAGTATTCTGACACTCGTTTTTTGTTTTTTGTTTTTTTTTTAAGATAGGTCTCACTATGTATCCCAGGCTCAACACCCTCCTCTTACCTCCCTCTTCCAAGTGCCAGATCACCCCCCCCACCCCCAGCTCAGTCAGGGTTAGTCTAATAATGGACATGTGTATTCACTCAGCCTGTCTCCTTGTAATCCTGGGTCCTATGACTGGCCGTAGTGACACTTCACACCACTATGAACAACACACCGAGGAACATGGACTTCTTAGTCGTGTACCTCTCCTCTCTGGAGGCATCTGACCTCTGCCTAGTGGTTGAGAGTGAGCTCCAGATGGCTTGGCCATTAACTACTTTCTCTAACAGTGCCAGCTCCCTTGTTTTTCCCTTTTTGTTTTCTCTTCATGTTCCACGTTCAAGCCAGAGAGCCTCTGGCTCCTGCTCCCCGGTAGAAAGCACTGCTTCTTGACTTAGGTCTTGGCATTCATTAGCTCTCTTCCCAGGCCTGAGGTCATGACCCTGCCTTTCCTTTGGCTGCCAGCTTCTCAATCCTTTGTTCTAGAAGTTGGAGCCGAAAATTTCCTGTGAACCATTTCCCCAACTGACCAGTCAGACCATTGCTCTTTTTGTCCCACTAACAAAGGTTGTTGGGAAATTTGAACTAGCGGGGTGAGGGGAGAATGAAGCCAGCCAAATACGTTCATTCTTCCTCATAAAAGAAATAGTGGGCTGGGACTCCTCCTGGGGAGAAGCTGCCATGGGCCACCAGGACAAGTATCTATGATTACAGTCCTGGGAAGGGCCCCTTCTGTGGAGAAGGCAGGCGCCAGAGGTGAACATTTTTGTGTGACTCAGGGTGACCTCATACCCGAAATTCTGATGGAAGCTTGAAGCAGAACTCGGGATAGAAACAGGCCAGGGTGGCTTCTGGCATGGGGAGCATGAACTCCCTTTTCTTCCTAATACATGGAACCACCTCACTCCCTCATTGGGTCAGACCAGGAACCCAGCGTCCTTCAAAAGGAAGAGAGAGAACAGAAAAGGGCTTCACTTACTGAGTGTTTAGTCTTGTGATGTGATCTTGTCTCAGCAAAATGTCTCCTACTTAAAAGCTCACAATACCTTTTAGCTAGATGTTATTATTTCTTGTTTTGCAGGTGGGATGATAGGCCCAAAGATTGCATGTAGTCTTTTATTCATTCCTTCAGCACCCACTCCCTGGCGATTGAGTTTTCCCCAGCATTGTCTAGCAAAGCAAGGAGAAAGCCAGCCGGGCGTGGTGGCGCACGCCTTTAATCCCAGCACTCCGGTGGCAGAGGTAGGAAGATCGCAGTGAGTTCGAGGTCACCCCGAGACTACATAGTGAATTCCAGGTCAGCCTGGGCCAGAGTGAGACCCTACCTCAAAAAAAAAAAAAAAAAAAAAAAAAAAAAAAAAAAAGAGGAGAAAACCAGTTCTTTTTTAAATCTGATCCCACGCACGGTTCCAGATCTGGACAGCTCTGCCTCTTCCTCTGTCCCAGGCCACCAGTGTACACCTAGTCAGCTCACTGGTGAAAGTGGTATACCTCCTTGTCAAGAATGAGTGGTAACCATTCCAACTGCCACACCAACACCAAATGCCTATTTTATATTTTAGTATTATTACTTCTGGGGTTTTCAGGTAGGGTCTCGGTCTAGCCCTGGCTGTCCTGTAGTCTTGGAGGACCCAGGCTCTGTACATGGGCATCACCACCTACACTAAGAAAACCTGCTTTTGTGGACTCCTTCATATATACACACAATGTATCCCTATCGTCAGTCCCCTTCCCTATAGCCCTTTGTCCTCCCTACCCTACCCCCTCCACTGAACCCCTTCTTTCCATCTAGTTCCTTTTTTATATTTTTAAGGGACCATCCTCATTGGGGAATGTGGGTTGTGCATTATGGGGGTAGCCAACGGTTATGGGGAGAGGCAAAGTTTCTGTGCATAATGACCCAACCTGTGGCTCTAACAATCTTTCCGCCCCCTCTTCCGTGAATTTCCCTGAGTCATGTTGGGATCATTTTAGTTCTACTTCAATGATGAGGTTTGGGAGCCTCTGTGTCTCTGGATATCTGGCTTAGTAGGAGTTGGATGTTCTCTGTGTCTATGTCCTTCAGCCTTGTTCTGGTGTCGGGTTTACCAAGAAAGCTGCACTCTTGCCCATTTCCCCCATTACTATGGTTTCAGCTGAGGCCCTGGTGAGGTGCCATAGGCTGATCCTCCCTTCAGGTTCGGTATCCATCTGAAAAAGAGAAGCAAATTCTCCAATAGCGAGAGAAGTTAGTACCAGACAGATGGGATGGCCATTGTTATTTTAGAGAGAATTTTATATGCCTAGGCCCTCCTCTAGCCCACATTTGGTGGGAGCTTGATATTGGAGAGTGGACTCATTTTTTGGACATGGTTTTAACTTGTTTCCCAGTTCCAGCTATGAGTTCCATTCCACTGAGTGGATTTGTTAGCCAAATCAAGAGCAGGTGGTTACCCTCCATGGCTGTGTGCCACTATTGTACTTATTTGAGCATCACGTCACATTGTTTACTGCTGAGTAGCTTAGACTGCGAGTTGTTTGGACAGATGTTGGTCATTTTCCCTCAGTCACTCGTGTAGCACCCTCTGGCACTAGACAAGCTAACTGTCTGGGGACCGGCCCTCTTCCAGATTCTGACCAGGTCACTCCATGTTTGATCCCAACAGCATATGGTGTCTTCAGCAGTAGGGTCTTACCATTAACCTTTGGTGGGTCATCAAGAATTCTGACAGAAATCTGTCTTTTTTTGGGAAACCTTGTAGGTCTCTCTGATCAACAGCTCATTGTGAAAGTTAACCCTGTGCTGGTACTTTCCTTCCTCGCCAGGTGAGGCATGTTTACATGGATGCCATTTTGACTGGAACCTCTTATTTAGTTTTTTAACCCCTTCTTTGTATATATTAGATATTAATCCTATTATGTATAGCTGGCAAAGATTTTCTTCCATTTTGTAGGCTGCCTCTGTGCTCAATTAATTTATTATACAAAAGCTTTTTTAATTTCATGAGGTTCCATTGGTTGATTAACCATGTTTCCTGAGCCATTGGTGTTCTCTTCAGAAAGTCCTTGCCTATGCTTATAAGTTGAAATGTTTCCCTACTTTTTCTTCTAGCAGTTTCAGTTCTGATATTCAGGCCTTTGATCCATCTGGAGTTGTTTCTTGTGCATGGACATACATAAGCATCTAGTTTCATTCATCTTCATAAAGATAGCCAGTTTTCCCAGCACCATTTGTTAAAAAGGCTGTCCTTCAATGAATTTATTTTTTTTTATTTTTTTTTGGTTTTTCGAGGTAGGGTCTCACTCTGGTCCAGGCTGACCTGGAATTAACTATGTAGTCTCAGGGTGGCCTCGAACTCTCGGCGATCTTCCTACCTCTGCCTCCCGAGTGCTGGGATTAAAGGCGTGTGCCACCACGCCCGGCGATTCTTCAATGAATTTTTAGCAGTTTTGTAAATAATCAGATAGGTGTAGCTGCCTGGTTTTACATTTGGGTCCTCTATTCTGTTCCATTGATCTACATGTCTGTTTTGTGCCAGTTCCATGCTATTTTTGTTACTATGACTCTGTAATACAGCTTAAAATCAGGTATAGAGATAGTGCCAGCCATGTTTTGGTTGCTCAGGATTGCTTTGGCTCTCCAAGGCTTGTTTGTGTATGTTTGCTTCTAAATGAGGAGAAAGAGAAGGAGAAGGAGAAGCATATAGGTTAGCAAGGCTGCTGTGCACACATGTGGTGCCCGTGTGCCAGTTAGTAAATTGCACCCCTTTCCTCCAGGCAGATGCAGCCCTTTGTCAACAACACAGCATAGGGACAGAGAGGCCCCCGCGTCTCCCTATACTTGCTTGAGTGCATGTTCTTGTCCCTGGACTTCCTATCTTGGACAACTTCAGGCTTAAAAGAACGAGCATGGTGTAGAATTCTCTAGTTGTCAGACTCCCCTCTGTGGGCGTTGGCATTGATGGGGACCAGAGCCTCTCACAAGGATGGACAAGCACTGAGGCTATTCTTGGCCATCACGAATATCCTCCTACCACCCCACCCAACCTTCCAACAGGGACTCTTGAGGGTAAATCTGAAGGAGGTATGTCCAGTCTAGGACTAACGTGCCGCCCTTCTTTCCAGCACAGAAGCCCCGGAAAGCCCTTTGGGGCCTGCCTACTTTGGATGGTGTGGTAATATTTCATCCAGTCACTCAAGACAGCAGGGATCTTTTACAGCCAACCTCAGCAAATCCCAAGAAGCTAGCCTTCCTTGGCTCATGGAAGAGGCAGTGAAGACAGGATCTAGTACTCACGAAGGTTGTGCTGTCCAGTTGAAAGGGGTCATTGGTTCACCTGACAGACAGCTTAAGGACCAAGGCTGTTTGGACAGTATTTATCTAGCTTATTATGGTTCTGTGATTCACAAGCTGCCAAGTTGGGACTCTCTGCTGTGGAAATTTAATGTGTGGCAGCTGCATGTAGCCGGTGGTGTTTAGCATTTTCTAAAGGTCAATTAAGAATGGGCTGATGGTGGTGCAATAATGACAGCAGAGAGTGGTGAGCAGGGCCATGTAAACAGCAGGGCAGGGACCTATATTACTGGGATTTAAGTGTTGAAATGAAGCATGGTAGGGAGGAAAACTATTGTCCTGAACCATAAAGCACATCTGAGGTTTGCAGCAGACAGGGTACAGCTGTTTCCCTCTCTGGGTAGTACAGGATGCAGCCTGTGAAAAAAAAGGGTTTGGCCCACAAAGGGGACACCTGCAGCAGCTCGATCAATCTGCAAACAAAAACCATTACCCTCCTGGCTGCTGCCTGATCCTCTGTGCTTCTGCCCTCACACTTGGGGACCAGAAGGCAGACATTGGAGTGATGCTCAGAATGTTGGTAATGTTCTGGAAATCCATACTTGGAGCTGGGCCTGCCCTCTACTCTCCTCACAACATGTATGTATGCTGGGAGGACAGGCAGGAACCTTGGAGCCACGCCAGCCCATGCCTGCCTCAAAGACATCCGCTTCTGGCTCCAGTGGACACACAATGCAGGCTATGGGTCAGCCGTCTATGCTGCGCCGGATAAAAGGGAGACGAAGACCTAAGATAAAGTCTATTTCAGCCTGTGACAGAATTGGCTCCTGACAGGGGAAAGGCGCTGTGTGGGGGCTCTTCTTTTTTTTGAAAATTTGACAAAGGGGTCTTAGACTAAGTGCTCTGGCTGCTAGGACAGGCTTTATTGTCACATCTACCTGTCAAGCTAGAAATTCAAAAGAGCAATGGGAATGCTAATTGATATGCAAAACCAGGTCTAGGGTTCCTAGAAATGTCTAATGATCCTCTAATTCATTGCGAGTGCAGAATTAAAAAGATATGTGTGAAATGAGACCGAGTGAGAACACCAATCTTTTTGCTTTTTCTATACTTCCTTGTTCCAAACCCACTTTAGGAACTACACAAGCTTCAAGATTAAAATAAAGAGTATTGCAATCAGAAGGGTTTGTCTTTCACACACTGGATATTTATTATTAGAAAATAGCTTCTGTTAGCTGTCAGTACCAAACAAGTTGAAAGGAGCGTGCTTTTCACCATAGTTTTTTTTTTTCCTTTAATGATATTTAAGTAAACAGCTCATTGTGTGGAAAGTCACCACGCCCCCTTTCCCTTTAAAAACTGAATAATTAAATGAAGTTTAGTACAAAACATCCTTCAAATATGACTTGTTCTATAGTCACTATGCTGTCACCTTGAGTAAGGGACATGAAAGAGATGAAAAAGACCATTCAAGCTATCAAATTACCCCAGAGAATCCACAGTAGAAACCAGGAAACAAACTAACCCAAATAAAACCCATCCAAATAAGAAACCAGTGTTTACATTGGCTTTTCAATTTTGATTATCATCTAAATTTAATATATATATGAAATAATAATAAAAAAGGAAGAATTGCATCTTTAGCATGACAACCTTCCTCATATGTTAAAGAGGTGTCCAGAAAATTCCATACAGTATCTGCTAAATAAACACATTTGGCAGCTTAGCAAATATCATATGAGTGCAGCATCCATGATTTGAAGTCAAATAGCATTTGCTTCCTTCTGGCAAAGTTCGTTGCCCAGATGATGTGGTCACACGCTCTGGATGTTCTTAGACCCACAAGATTAAGGAAGGGCTTAGGGGTGGCTCAGCACATGGCCCCAGTGCAGAAACTTCTAAACCCCAAACAAATGAGTCAACCATCCAATCACGCAAACATCAAACTATTGTCTCCTTTGAGTTCCTCTTGACTGGATGGAGGCCTAGCAAGGACTGCTGGGTAGAAGGTACGTTGACAGATTTTGGAATGAGGAGAATCACCCTCTGATTGGTCCGACGCCATTCATTGTACAATCGACAGTGGTACCTGAATGACACCTGGGGGTGGAAGAGGAACAATAAGAAGGATACATAGGTAGAGAAAAGCTGACAATTCCAGAAATAAGCATGTCTTTTAAAACTTCCGTGGGCTGGCAGCCTTAGGGGGCACAAACACTGGGCAAAATGCTGTTGCAAGAGGTTGAGTGTTGGGATGTTGGGTGTCAACATGGCAGGCAGAGCTTGCAAATGGCTTCCTTTCCTCCACATACTGGGCAAGCTCAGAATATGAATAGGAAAATGAGGTTTCTTCTGAGTTGAAGTTTAGTTCCAGGTCAGTGGTGTTCTGGCTTCTAAAACTTCAAATGTGAAGAAGGACGGCTGGAGATACAGTGCACACCCTCGTGCAGCTGTGTACCCTGGACAAGCCCCTGTCTGCGTCTCAGTTAAATGAGAGCAGTACTAGTGCTTCACGTACTCCGTGGCAGGTTAGACTTTGCACAACTCAGAGGTTATCCTCTGTACTATGCCGTGGCCAATCTGTGCAACTTTCTTGGTGGCCCTGAGCATGGCATGATGTCACCTGTACAACACTGCACTTATTTTTTTCTTCCCCAATGTTGGGGGCATCTTGTGTTGTATTCACCTTGGCAGTCCCAGCACCTATCTCACTGTTATGACACCCGGGAAATTCCTGAGGAGTTTGTTGATTATGAATGAGTAAAGATCCCATGCTTTGCTTCCAAAGTAAACCCCTTTAAGTAATACCTGACGGTACAAGCAGGGCGTTCTATGGTCAAGAAGGACATAACAATATACTAAGGTATTTGCTTTTTAAAAAAAAAAAAAACACACATTGGAATGAGCCCCTTAAACCCCTTTGCTTTGGAGAAAGCTAGGAGAACTTGATGGCCTGCCCAGAAAACTCAACTGTACTTTTGAAGACATATTTTAAAAAATGGGTTATGTCATAGACAAGTGCATGTTATCTATGCTTGGAAGGAAGATGCCTATGAGCCCAGAGTGACAAATCAGTCAGGTTTGGCTATTCAGTGGCCTTGGGATGGGTCCACAGGAGGTAGAAAGTGGGCTGATGTTTGAACTCAGTGTATCTGTAAATAGAGGAAAGCACAGGCCTTGATAAGAAAGGGCCATCCATTCAAATTTCTGAGGCAAAAGAAGCAGATGCCAGAGGCCAAGTGCTAGAGAGATTTGGTTATGAAAGTATAAGCTTTTAAAATCACAAAGATGTGCTTTCTAAAGTCCCTAACCATGCCACAATGAATCCACTTTTTTTCCCTTTTTTATAAAACTTGATTATTCTATCCATCCTGCCCTGCTGCTGTTTGGTACTTTCCGTAAATGTGTGAGAGGTTGGTGGAAAAGTATATATTCAGGGTTCAAGGGCAGGACATAGGCAGAATGCAGGCAAGTGCTTGTGAGGAACTTTAGCAATACTAGAAGTCTGGGATCTGGAACTAGTTCAGATAAGCTGAACAGTCCCTCTCCACGATGCTGCGGAGCTGTGCGCTTTTGACCTGCTTTGGAGACATGCAGGCAGCAAGTGACAGGCCTGGGGCACAACCTTTGCACACTCTGGTGTTCTTGACCTGTTATTATTTCATGGGTTAGGAATATGGAAAAGAAGATGATCATCTGTGATATCTTTCTTACAAATAGGGAAACTGAAGAGAGAGGGGGAAGGAAGGGGAGAGAGAAAGAGAGTGAGCGATAGCTATTTCTTGTAAGGGCTTGCTGTCAGTGTGGTCATGGACCAGATGCAGGCTGCATCTCCTGGGAGCTTGTTAGAGTGTTGGGATTTTGGGTCCCAACCCAACCGAAGGAATCAGGGAGTGCGCTTTAACAAGGTCCCGAGGTAGTTTGTAGGCATAGTCAAGCCTGAGAAGGTTTGCTTCAAGGAATGTCAGGTGTTAGGACTGAGCAGGTCTTTTTGTTGTTTGGCCAGCAAATTAAAAAAAAAAATCAACCCACTTGTATAGACAGACAACTGACCAATTGCTGTTAACCACTAGAGTCAACCAATGAGAGAGCAGCACATGAGCATGCGTCCTTGTCAGGGAAAATAAAAAAAGTTGGGCACAAGCAAGAGGAGACCGTAGGCTTGCAGTGGCCCCAGGCTAATATTTGCCTGTCTCTAGATGTTCTATGATGCTCCTTCCCCACAACGTATAGAAAATGCATAGGTAAAAAAAGGAGGTTTAATTTAGAGAAAGAGGCAACGAGGAAAGGCGACATCAACTAACAGAACAAAACTGTGAGGAACCTTACTTTGTTTTTAAATGTCTGCAGTTTTAAGGAGAGGGCAGGCAGGAAAACATGGACCATTGCTCAGGCATCCATTTCCAAAGTTCAGTCACTGTTCACCTGAAGGCCTATAAGTAAACTCCTGTCCTAGGTGGTGTCTGCTCACATTTTGCCACCATCGCCTGAGTTGAAGGAATGTTAGCATCCACATCTGCACCAGGAGGTGACGGAGGCTATGACAGAGGTATGAAGTCCCAGCAGGCTTTGGGCACTCTAGTTGCATCTATTCTATTGTAAAAGCCAGATATGTTGGTTCATGCTTGCAACTCCAGCACACAGGAAGCCGAGGGAGGATTACCATGAGTTTGAGGCGAGTGTGGGCTACAAAGTGAGAGCCTGTGTCAAACAAAAGCAAAATCAGGAACCAAAGATAAAAACAAAGAAAATGCTATTGCAGACTAGCTCCATGGTGAGCATGTGCTGGTAGAGTGCAGAACTGCAGTTCCTCAGGATTTAAATGATCAAACCAAGGAACAGGCACTCAGTCAAGGGCTGTAGCCTCATTCATGTTGCTTGGCGCTGGGCTCGAGCTGCAATTGGTGGCACAGGGAGTGGAAAAGTGTGCCTATGCAAGAGCTTAGATCCAGTTTATTCAATGTCCATGCCAGTGCAGATGCAGTTGCCAGCAGCTGGCTCTCTTTGAAACCATGTGTGACATGAACAGTGATGTTTTGGGGATACGCTTTCCTCTGAGTTAGGGTAGAGACCCTAACCCCGGCCTCCTGTGTCCAAGGTATGCTTCTGGAGCCCAGCAGGTTGCAGAGGAAAGGATTCCTTGAGTTTGTGTCATGACAAGGCCCTTGTGGCCATGTGAGGCAGGGAGAAGGTCCAAAGGAACTTTAAGGTGCACAGGCGAGTGCTTGTCCCCTGTCATAGCCCTGGTCAAGGTGCTCTTCCAGGAACTGCTCTTCTGAGGAGCCAGGCCTGGACTGACACTGTATTTGTTTATCTAAGACATTTTCACAGCATATTCTCCTTAAGCTTGACGGCTTGTTTACAATGGGTTGCTGCTGGAGGGCACTTTCCAAGTGCTGTCAGTTCCTGAATTACTGCCCTTGCCAGGGCTGCTCAATACAGCATTTATCTGGGAAGGAATTATTCTATATTCAGTAACCTATCGCTGAGCTGACTCCACAGCACGTTTTTCACACCAGCCAAAGGAGAGAAGTGCCTTTCTTTCCTTCTTTGCATTTTCTAGAGGGTTGAAAGAAGGTAGATGCATGAAGGAACTAGGAGCCTCTGGGGGCAGACAGTGGGCCAGCACTGTGCTAGATGCTTGGCTATATGTTCCCAGATGTTACCCCACTGAATCTTGGACAATAAGCATTGGCCCAGGGGCAGGCCCAGGAGCTATCAATTATTTCCTCCTTTTTTTTTCAATAAGAGGAAGGATGAACAAGATGGGTAAAGTCAGGGAGTGAATCTTGAGTCTAAACACGGGGCCTCTGGATTCTCCACGCCTGTGATTGTTACCAGGCAGCACTGCCTCTCAGGAGCATTTCTGGAATGAAGTGTTCCTGACCTCCTGTCACTTGACATAGACAATGACATATTTTTTCTCTAGGTAGCCTTCCTCTTTCTTTCCTTTTAAAAAAATTATTTATTTATTTATTTGGTTTTTTTGAAGTAGGGTCTCACTAGCTCAGGTTGGCCTGGAATTCACTATGTTCTCTCAGGCTGGACTTGAACTCACAGAGATCCTCCTACCTTAGCCTCTCAAGTGCTGGGATTAAAGGCATGTACCACCATGCCCAACTCCCTTTATTTTTTCTAGCCACTTTACTCTTTTTTCTTATTATGTGTTACACTTCACAAAGCACATTTGCAAATAGGCCTTCAACTGGTTTTGAAAGTCCAGCATCTGAGTTTTACCTTCTTCTGCCCTTCATCAGAGATTTGTCTTTTTTTTTTTTTAAAAAAATCAGACTTGAAAAGGCGAAAATAGGGCAAAACAACAACCCAAAATTCCAAGCGGAGAGTGGTGGCACACGCCTTAAATCTCAGCACTTGGGAGGCTGAGGTAGGAGGATCACCCTGAGTTCGAGGCCACTCAGAAACTACATAGTGAATTACAGATCAGCCTAGGCTGGAGCAAGGCTCTACCTTAGGGTTGGGAGGGGGTTTGGGAATCTCCACCAGAAAGTAAAAAAACAAAACTTTCACTTAATTATCAGTTTCCAAAGTACTCTTTTAGTTTGGTCTCATGATACCATGGAAAGTGAGGCCATTAATACTCTCCCCACTTTACAGAGATCAGAGGAGTGAGATGACTTCAGCTGCAACAGATGAAGTAAGACTGTTAATATCTACTTCTAGCCCTTCTAACACCACAATTGCTCTGGATCATAGATATAGACTGTTTAGTCTAATTTCTAATTCTTACCACAATAGCTCTGGGTCAGGTCGGCCTCACTATTTGCTTCACTTTAGAAGCATGGACTTTTACAGGAGACGGTGACAGTTTTGTTTGGAGCTTCATTAGCTGAGGAACAGAATGTCTACACTGGAAGCCTCAGCTGAGATGCTCCTGGCTCAAGTCATGTCTCTTTCTGAGACTAAAACATGCCCCTTTACTGTCTGAGCATCCTCAGGGGATGGGGAGGGTTAGGGCTGGAATTGCCACATGATGAGAGAGAGGGAAATGAACAAAGGTTCGGAGGACAGCCAAAGGAACTGGGTCTGGGAGACATGAAGCCCTGTGGTGAGCTTTCACATGCTGACACTGTGCTACAGGATATGGGAAGGGTATACTTTAGACAGGAAATACCTACTGAATAACAACAGTATGTGCTCAGATTACAGCCAAGCAGGCCCTGGAAAGTAATGACGGGAAGCAGGGGGCTGGCCCCTGGATGTATTCTAGAGGACCTTGGCCTCCCCTGCAGCTCCATAAGACAGCAGAAAGAAGGAGTAAATGTTGCTCTTTGTGGACCCCATCAATACCATGGTGCCTGAGCAATCAACTCTCTGCATGAAGTTAAAAGAATGAAAACAAAGATGTTTAAAGATTCTTCCTCACATACAGTGGGAACACTTACTGGGAACTGGCTTTTCTTTGGAGGCAGCATAAGACTCAGCTGGATAAATTAGTGCTTTTCTAAAAAAAAAAAAAAAGCAGATAGAGAAGAGAGAGGGAGAATAAAAGACAGGGAATGAGCATGCCAGGCCCTCCTACCACTGCAAATGAATTCTAGATACATGCATCACTTTGTGCTTCTGGCGTAACGTGGGTACTGGGGAATCAAAGCCAGGCCGTCAGGCTTTACAAAAGCACTTTTAACTGCTAAGTCATCTCTCCAGCCCCAAACTGGCACTTTTCCGGGCACCAGAGTCACTATCACAACACACAAGATAATAATTAGGTAAAGTACAGCCCCAACCACATCTGTTGAAGACTACGCTGAGCCAGGGTGCAGGAAGGAAATAACTATCACAGCGAATTCATGATCTGTGTAGGCAGCGGCAGCAAGTGCATCATTCATAAGAGACTACAATCCCAGCAGAAGTGAGAAGCGTAAACAGGAGAAAGCACATGCTTCATTCCCGATGGAATCCTTGTCTACTAGAGAGAAATGTAGAAGGTGGAGGTTCAGAACCTGGGCTTTTTCTTTATTTGATCTGCTCTTCCTTGCACATATGCACACACACTCACATACACTAGATCACATACCTGGGCCAGCATGTGAAGGTCTGTTTTCTACTGGGCAGATGAGAAATGCCACAGACAAAAGGGCGGGCTTGCACCAGCTATTCGGCTGCCAGTTCCAGCCAATCTAGCCCACCCTTCCTCAGCCCCAGGCCATACTTACTAGTGTCCAAAAGAGGTAAATCGTGAAGAGTGCAACAGTGAGTGCAATCAGTCCTACGGCTTCAAGCCGACTACTAAAGTGCAGGTGGTCCACAGCGCCCCGCAGGCACAGCCAGCCTGAGATGGTGGCCAGGGGCGTTATAAACAAGAAGCACACCATGTCTCCAAACAGAGTCCGCTTCTCATGCTGGGGGCCAGGGTTTCTGAGCCACTGTCAGAAAAAGAGACAGAGAAAAGTTAAGGGGTAAAGTTAAATGTCAGTATGGGGTGGAGACACAATAACACTGCTCTGAAGTTGGCTTTGCTTTGGAATCTGGGCGTAGGCACTTCTGACCTGTTCTAAGATGGTAAGGATGGTAAGCATCAAGGACTTATTCTCATGCCTCTTTCTGCTGAGTACTAAGGATTGTAACAATGATAGTTTACATTGCCCTAACTGCTTTTAGAAAAAGTAGTTCAATGGCTCTTCTTCTATTTACAATGACCCTATGTGGATGATAGAGAGAGTGTTCCTTTTGGAAGGCATTGGGTTTTGGAATGAATGGCCCCAAAGTTTCATATGGAAAAGCTTTCATCCCAGGGTGGTGGTATGGGGAAGTGTTGGACCTTTGGGTCATTCCAACATGGTCTCAGAGGAGCCATATATGCCAGCTATACTCCCCAGCCCTGGCATGAAGTAGGTCACTTAGGGTCCAGCTGAGTGCTTCCCCTTAGCCCATTCAGTCCTGGGTACAACTCTGGCCCCTGCATGGTCATATTGGAGACTAGGTCCATTTGGTGCTGATCTTACTCAGCCTGCCTACCTGTTCCACTCTGAGTAGTGACACCCAAGTTGGTCCCACTCCCCAGCTGGCACTAAGTAGGCCACCCAGGGGCCAAGTGAGTGAAATCCATGTAACCCCTCAGTCCCAGGTACAACCTTCATCCCTGCATGCTCAGACTGGGGATCAGACCCATTTGGCACTGACCTCACTCCCTGGCCGGCCTCCCTGTGCATCCGAATAGGGAGCCGGTCATACTCCCTAGCCTAGAACACAGTAGAAACTGTACACACAAGAAGGAACCTGAGCAGCTTCCAGTGTGCCCAGCCCAGACCTGCAGATAAGTTGCTAACCCATGCTCACCTGGATTAAAGCTGAACAGGCTACTCAATACAGGCTCCACAAGAGCTGCTATTGCTGCATTCCCAGCAAAACAAAGGACTATCTTCAGATAGACAAACCACAAGACCAAACAAATAACACAAGAAATTCTGGCAACATATCTCTACCAAGAATGCCTACAGTAGAGGAAACTCCAGAGAAGGACTTCCAAAATGCAATTATGATTCTTCCTCACATACAGTGGACCATGAACAAATGGCTGAATGAAATGGAAGAGAAGCAACAAAAGAACCCAATAGATGGCTGAATGGAGTGAAAGAGAATCCAGCAAGCTCCTATAAAAAAATGAGTCATCGCTCCAGCCCCTGGAAGAGAATCAAAAAGAACTTAAGATATGGCTGACTAAAAAGGATAAGAATAAAAAAAAAGAACTCAATGGACAGTGGAATGAACTGAAAGAGGACATGATCAAATGCAGGAATGAAATCCAAGAGACAATAAGAACCTCAAACCAAAGAAATTAAAATGGAATTCAATAAAGAGATGGAGACACCAAAGCAGAACCTAATGGAAAACAAAGATGAAGTGATTCATTTTCACATGTTGCTGATGTGGAACATTGAGAGATCCAGCTGAACCTGCAAGGAAGGCAGTTCTCAGATGGTTAGTCCATATAGTGCTGAAAAGTGCTACCTGAGCTGCTGGGAGAAAATAGCTGTGGTAGTTTGAATAGATACCCCCATAGATTCAGGAGTTTTATTAAAGCTTCTTGAATTTACAGCTACGTGCCTGGAGAAGATGGAAGTGGGGTGGATCTGAATTCCAGCCTAAGTAATGCAAAGTGCCTGAGTTCTGCCTGTGGTTCCCTGTGGTTTGGTTGCTGGTGTTTTGCTCTTGCTTTTGGTGGTGGCTTTTTTCTTGGCATGGACCTGTGAAAGCCAGCCAGCTTTTTCTGCCATTATGGGGATTTCCCCTGTGTAAGTGTCAATAAATTCCCTTCCTTCATAACTATGCCTGGTTTGGATGTTCATCCCAGTGACATAAGGCTGTCTACCACAGTCACCAACTATGTTGTGAACAAACAGGGGACAATGCTATATGAAAGCAACCACTCTGACAAGATGTACACACCTGTGCAATAGTGACACAAAGCCTAGGTGGGTAACCAATGGCTCTCTGATTGGCTAAGAGATTTACTCAGTGGAAAGAACCCATAACTGGAACTGGAAACCAAGTCAGAATCCTATGGAGACCAAAATTATGAGAAGCTCTCACCAATCTTTGTCCAAAAGTGAGACTACACACATCAACATCTCTCTAATTAATAATGCTTATCCCCTTTAACCTATCCTGATCTCACTCTCTTATGGAGAATCTGTTTTTCTTTTTCAGAAAGCAGCGACAAGTGAGGATAACCAAAATCTATCAATAAGACAAGGATAGCTGACTCCCTGGCAGGATATGAACCTCCCCCTGCATAGCAGCCAGGGCCCAGGTGAAACCACAGAGGAACTGGTGAGATGAGCAAGAGTGCTGCTTCCATGGAGAGCCTGACAACCTGGGCCAGGGTGATAGAGACAGACACTGGGATACTCAACACACACCAAAGCAGAAATACAGATGCTGCTGAGAGCTCAACATTAATGTAGACTTACAGCACACCCACCAAGACTCGGGAAAATTTGTGGAAGAGGAGAAAGAAAGAATGTAAGAACCACAAGGTAGGAGGGAATATTGCCTCCCCCACACAATGACTGACTGCTGCTCTCACAACTCACAACTCCATGATGAATACCAGTAATCCACTAAGGAGGGCCCTCAGTAAAGTGGGGACAGGGAGGAAGGAAATGATGGTACCAACATATGATGTGTGGATACAAAGTTTCTACTCAATAAAAAAGAAAAAAAAGGCCCCCAAGAGCTTCACCAGCAGAATAGATCATGTGGAGAACAGAATATCAGGACTTGAGAATAAGACAAAGGAAATAGACTGAGAGGCTAAAAGCAATGGCAAATTAAAAAAAAAAACAAACAGTATGTACAGAACATGAGGGAAATGGGACATTGTCAAAAGACCAGACGTTCAGATCATACAACATGGAGAGAGTTACAGGACAAGGACATAGAGAATATTTTAAAATAAAATTATAGAAGAAAAATTTCTGAATTTTTCAAAAGAGAGGCCCATCTAAGCACAGGAAGCATATAGAAAACCAAACAGACAGGACCAGAGAAGAAATTTTCCATATCACATTATAGTTAAAACACTAAACAGAGAAAAAAGAGAGTACTAGTGAGTACTAGTGAGGTAACCCAGTCCCAGAAAGCCAAGCATCACATGTTCTCTCTCATATGTGGATCCTAGCTATACATGATTAGACTCCTATGTGAATAGGAATAAAAGTCAGTAGCAGAAGCCAGTAAGCTAGAAAGGGAATATAAAGGAATAGAAAGGAAGAAGGGAAGGACTTAAAAGGATGGTAATATATATGTGTAAGTAGAACAGATTAATGGGGATGAATAGGCCTAAGTGAGGTCAGGAGAGGAGATTGAGTAAAGGAAAGGTGGAGGGAGGGCTAATCAAAATCTAAGGGATATAAATAAGTCATATGAAAACCTACTTTTCTGGATAATGGAACACTCAGAAGCAATAGATTGTTACTAAAAAATTTTCAATGCCAGGGATGGAATACCTTCTAGTGAGTTTTGGCCAGGGAGGTCCCTGATACACCAAAAACATTACAGACCATTACCAAAGCTCTTGGTTTCCCACCAGGAATAGATGGTAAGACCTTATTGCTGAAGACTCCACATACTTGGGCTGCAAGGTCACTGAGAAATCCTGCTGGAGCTGAGCTGAAAGCCTCCTCCATGTAGACCAGCTGATAGAAAGCTGGAAAAAGCTACACTACATGCAGTTCAATGGGAGAGAGAGAAATCACTAGGGAAGATACTCAACAATGGATACTGCAAGCTTTAAATTTGGCCAGCCAGGCCAAATGAGCCAACAGGTGCAATAGAGGCATGTCTGTTATGGGGAAACAAACTGATCTTTAATTGGACTGGAGGCCTGCTCCATGGGAGGGAATACATCCTTGATACTGAAAACCTACGACAGGGTAGTCACGACCCCTAGGGGTGTAACATCTGGCTAAATGTATATACTATGCTCACCAAACTGCCCAGTAAGCACTTCTCTTAATGTCCACACCCATATATTAATGCTACTCTCACTTTCTTCTCTTTTCAGATGGCAGTGACCTTGGGATGACTCAGAAAGCACCATGGCGCCGAGAAGTGAGAAAGGAGATATAAAAAGAGATTTTTCAGTGCTGGACACTCCTCCATCCCTTCTTTTCAGCACTATGTTGCCTTTTGGGTCATCCCCGTGGTCATCGCCATCTGAAAAGAGAAGCTTCTCTACTCAGAGGTGACAGTAGCATTAATATGTGAAAATGAACATTAAGTGTAGTGCTTTCAGGGCAACTTGGTGGGAATAATATATACATTTAGCCAGACAAGAGCAGGCTTTATACCACTAAGGCTCATGACCTCCCCTGCCATAGACTTTTGCTTAGTTTTTTCAGTACTAGGCATGTATTCCCTCCCATAGAGAGGGCCTTCAGTCCAATTATGGAGCAGTTCGTTACCCCAAGAGCAGACATGCCACTATTGCACCTGTTCAGTCATTGGGGCCTGTATGGCCAAACTTGAATTTTCCAGTATCCACTGTTTTCACTGCTGATGACGTCTGTCTCCTATAGGGCTGCATGCAGTGCAGCTTTTTCCAGTTTTCAATTGGCTGGTCTACATGGAGAAGGTTTTTTGCTCAGCACCAGCTTGCTTTCTCAGTGACCTTGCCTCTCAGGCAAGAGATGTCTTCAGCAATAGGGTCTTACCATATGTTTCTCAAGGGAAACCAAGGGCCTTGGCAATACCCTTTAATAGAGGAGTGTCCAGCACTGAAACACCTCTGTCACACCCTCCAAGGCTCAGGGTCCATTGCAGAAGAGGGGGTGGAAAGAATGTAAGAGCTAAAGGAAGGGTACAACTCCTTACAATGCAACTGTTCAGACAGAAATTGGCCTTGATATCTATGACCTTGCAGTGACTAGCAATACCTTCGCAAGACCCTCATAATAGAACAAAAAGATGATGACATCAAATTAAAAGAGATAATAATGGAGAGAGGGAGGGCATATGATGGAGAATGGAGCTCTAAAGAGGAATGGGGGAGGGGAGGGAAAATCATGGGTTTTTTGTATGTAAGTATAGAAGTTGTCAATAAAAAAATTTTTTTAAAAAGATTTTACAACAGATACTAATGAAATTTGGAGAATCATTAGGACATATTTCAACAATCTATATTCCAAAAAAATGGAAAATCTTGAGGAAATAAATGAATAATAAATTTCTTGATCTACCAAAACTAAACCTAGGAGAGGCAAATTACCTGAATAGACCTATAACATCTAACAAGACTGACAAGTAATTAAAATCATCCCAACCAATAAAAGTCCAGACCCAGATGGATTCACTGTCAAACTCTACCAAACCTTTACAGAAGAACTAAAGCCACTTCTCAAGTTATTTTACAAAATTGAAAAGTAGGGAATGTTCCCTGACTCCTTCCATGAAGCCATCAGTATACTAATTCCAAAAACAGAGTCACAATCTTTGTTGAACTTAGATGCAAAAATTCTCAATAAAATCCTTGCAAACAGAATCCAAGAACACATCAAAAGCATTGTACACCTGGATCAAATAGGTTTCATCCCTGGGATGCAGGGATGGTTCAACACATAGAAATTGATAAACATAATAAATCACATAAATGGACTTAAGAACAGAAATCACATGATCATTTCAACAGATGCAGAAAGAGCTTTTGACAAAATATAACATCCCTTTATGATTAAAACATCAGAGGGGCTAGAGATAAAGGCATCAGATCTCAAAATAATAAGGGCTATGTACAAGAAACCTAAAGCCCATATGATACTAAATGTGGAAAACTTGAAGCCTTCCCACTAAGGTCTGGAACAAGAAAAGTATGTCTACTCTCCCCACTGCTACTTAACATAGTATTTGAAATCTTAGCTCAAGCAATATGACAAGAGAAAGCAATAAAAGAGCGACTATGGTAGTTTAAATGGATGTCCCCCAATAGATTCAAGACTTTTATTAAAGCTTCTTGGATTTCCAGCTACCTGGCTGGAGGAGGTGTCACTAGGGGTAGATCTGAATTCCAGCCTAAGACATACAAAGTGCCTGAGCTCTGCCTGCGTTCCTAAAGTGTGCTTGCTCACATGGTGGTGGCCTTTTGCTTTTTCTTTGCTTTCTGCTTACATCTGTATAAAGGGGCCAAATTCTTCTGCTGTTATGGAACTTCCCATAGATCTGTAAGCTTCAAATAAATCCCCTTTTCCTCCCATAAACTGTGACTGGTCCACAGGTTCATCCCAACAATCTGAGGCTGACTGCTACAGAGACAAATTGGAAAAGAAGTCACACTGGCCTTATTTGCAGATGACATGATTCCATACGTAAGTGACCCAAAAGACTCCAACAAAAACCCCTAGAGTTGATAAACTCTTTCAGCAAAGTGGCAAGATATAAAATCAGCACACAGAAAAATCAGTAGTCTTTGTATATACCAATGATGGACACATGGAGAAAGAAACCAGGAAAGCAGTCTCTTACAATAGCCACAAAAATTAAATATCTTGGGATATCCCTAACCAAGAAAGTGAAAGACCTCTACAGTGAAAGCATTAAAACACTGAAAAAAGAAATTGAGTAAGACATGTGAAGATGGAAGTATCTCCCATGCTCAGGGATTAGAAGAATAAATATTGTGAAAATGGCCATCCTACCAAAAGCAATACACAGACTCAGTACAATTGCCATCAAAATTTCAGCAACATTCTTCACAGAAATAGAAAATACAGTTTCAGTCTCTCCCTCTCTCTATCCCTCTCTCTCTCAAATAAATAAATAAAAATAAAAAAAATTTAAAAGGGGCTGGAGGGATGGTTTAGCAGTTAAGGTGTTTGCCTATAAAGCCAAAGGATCCAGGTTTGATTCCCCAGGACCCACATTAGCCAGATGCACAAGGGAGCGCACGTGTCTGCAGTTCGTTTGCAGTGGCTGGAGGCCCTGGCGTGCCCATTCTCTCCCTCCCTCTCTCTGTCCCCCTCTTAATCTGTCAAATAAATAAATAAACATAAAATTAGAAAAAAGAAAATATAGTATCAACTCATATGGAAGTATAAAAGGCCTCAGATAGCAAAAAATATCCTCAGCAAAAACACCACTACTCTCTCACTTTTGGTTAGAGAAGCTTCTCTTTTTAACCTTGGGATGATTCAGAAGGCACCATGGTGCTGAGAAGAAGTGACAGAGGAGTGCTCAGCACTGAAATGTCTCAAACCTACCTTCTAAGGCTCAGGGTCCATTGCGGAAGAGGAGGCAGAAAGAATGTAAGGGCCAAAGGAAGAGTAGGACTCCTTACAATGTGCTCCTCCAAACACAAAATGGCCTGGATATCCATGACCTCACAGTGCCTGACACTACCTACATAAGACCATCATAATAGGAGGAAAAGATCATGACATCAAACTGAAAAGAGAGACTGATTGAGAGGAGGAGGTGATATGATGGAGAGTGAAGTTTCAAAGGGGAAAGTGGGGGAGGAAGGGAAATAACATGGGATATTGTCTACAATTAAAGAAGTTGTCAATAAAAATAAAAATTAAAAAAAAAAAACACTACTACTAATGGCATCACCATACCTGATCGCAAGAGATACTAAGAAAGCCATAGTAAAAATACAGCATGGTACTGACACAAAAACAGACACATAGGTCAATGGAGTAGAAGATCCAGGGCTGGAGAGATGGCTTAGCAGTTAAGGCGCTTGCTGGCAAAGCCCAAGGACCCAAGTTCAATTCCCCAGGACTTAGGTAAGCCAGATGCACAAGGTAGCATATACATCTGGAGTTCATTTGCAGTGGCCAGAGGCACCCCCATTCTCTATCTGCCTCTTCCTCTCTCTAATAAGTAAATTAATTAATTAAATAAAAAATTAAAAAAAATAGAAGATCCAAGTTAAGTCTTAGTAACTACAGCCATCTGATGTTTGACAAAGAGGCCAAAACACACACACTAGAGAAAGGACATTTTCAACAAATGGTGCTGAAGAAACTGGATAATCATATGTAGAAGAATGAATGTAGGCCTTCTTCTCTCACTTTGTATAAAAATCAACTCCAAATGGATCAAGGACCTGAATATCAAACCCCGGTATACCAATTCTCTCTCTCTCTCTCTCTAAAATTAAAAAAAAAAAGACCAGAAACTCTAAAACAACTAGAAGAAAAAATAGGGAGAACACTCCAAGACAGAGGCATAGGGAAAGACTGAGACAGTAAGACTCCAGTAACCAAGGGATAAGACAACCGCATCAACGACTGGGATCTCATGAAATTAACATGCTATTGTACAGCTAAGCAAACTATCTACAGAGTCAATAGACAGCCTACAAAACTGGAGAAAATCTTTGCCAGCTATACATCTGACAGAGGTTTAATATGTAGAATATATAGAGAACTCAAAAAACTAAGTAACAAAATAATCGATTAACTCACTCAAAAATTGGGACAGGGAACTGAATAAAGGACAGAAATATGAATGGCTGATAATATCTAAAAAGATGTTCAAAATTTTTAGTTAGCAGGGAAATGCAAATTAAACCACCTCACTCTAGTTAGAATGGCTGTCATCAAAAAGTCAATTGACAACAAATGCTGGTGAGGGTGTGGGCAAAGAGGAATCCTCATTCACTGTTGGTATCAGTGCAACTTGAAGTAAGTCTACCATTTGATACAGCTACCACTCCTGGGCATATATCATTAAGCCTCCACTCAACTCTAGAGAAACTTGCTCAGCTAAGTTTGTCCCTACTCACTAAGCTAAGAAATGAAAGCAGCCAAGATGTCCAGATTAGTAGGTAATGAAGATGTACACACACACACACACACACACACACACACACACATATATTATACAGTGGAATTCTACTCAGTGGTAAGAAAAAATGAAATTATAAAATTTGCAGGAAAATGAATAGACCTGAAAAAAATCATACTAAGGTTACACAAGCTCATAAAGACAACAACCACATTTTTCTCTCTCATCTGTGGATCCTAACATGTAATAGTTTGATTTGTTGGGAAGTTGTCATAAGCATAGGTAGTACTGGTATGGGATTTAGAATGAGGGTTGGAAAAGGGAGAAGCAGGGAGGGATCAGGGAAGGGGATACTAGACAGGCAAGTGGAGGGACAGAATACAAGGAGGTGGAAGGATCTGGGGGAAAACTAGGGTAAGGTAGGGAAGGGAGAGGGAGACATACAAAACTAATGATGCATGGATCAGTGCCTAGAAACCTTCCTCTTGTTACATAACTAAAAGATGTAACTTGGGGCTGGAGAGATGGTTAAGGCACTTGCCCGCAAAACCAAAGGACCAAAGTTTGATTCCCCAAGACCTACATAAGCCAGATGCACAAGGTGGCACATGCATATGGAGTTCATTTGCAGCAGCTGGAAGCCCTGGAACACCCATTCTCTCTCTCTCAAATAAATAAAAAAAGAATACAGTATATTACATAAACAAAAAGACATAATTCTCTTTAAAAGAGCAGACGGAATGGGATTGTTGGGCAGAAGCACCCTGTAGGGATGGAGAAAGCATTTCCCTACAGTCAGAGGCTGTTGCAGGTAAATTCCAGGGCCAGAATTGGGTTACCCTCTACAGGCAGCTGTTGGACAAAGCCCATCAGGTCCTAAAAGCAATGCAGGCTATTGTCAAAGCACTTGTTCACGAACCAGAAATAAATGGTAAGACCCTATTGCTAAAGACACCACAGGCTGTGGTCTTAGGATATTGAGGATTATTGCTGAAACTAAGATGGAGCCCAGCTTCTTGCTGGCTAGCTTTCATATTGCTGGAAAGCGCTAGGGGTTAAAGGTCACCAACAACATGAATAAGCAGTGGACCCTGCAAGCTACTAAATTAACCAGCCAGGTAAGATGTATATACTGGTGCAATAGTGGCTCATAGGCTATGGGGGCAATGAACTGTTCTCTGATTGGATATAAGGCTCTCTCAGTAGGAGGGAATTCATACCTGGCACTGAGAACCAAATCAGGAGCCTAAGGCTTGGCAGATCATTCTGCTTTCACTGTTGGCTGGAGTTTCTGCTTTTTACAGACAGCAGTGAATACTGGGGAGACCCACGACCAATAAGAATGACAAGAAAAGTAAGCCGACTGCCTAGCATGAGACTAATCATCTTTATCACAACTGCCAGGGCCCACGAAACATTACAGTGCTGCTTTCACTGCTAGTTGGTCTGAGAACCTTTTCCAGGGAGATTGTGGTAAACACTAAGGAGACTTAAAACTCATCAAAGCAAGCTGGGCGTGGTGGCGCACGCCTTTAATCTCAGCACTAGGGAGGCAGAGGTAGGAGGATCGCCATGAGTTCAAGGCTACCCTGAGACTACATAGTGAATTCCAGGTTAGCCCAGGCTAGAGCTTAAAAAAACCAAAAAACCAAAACAACAACAACAACAACAAAAAACCCACCAAAAAACTCATCAAAGCAGAAAATCAAGAGGCTGCCTAGAGCTTAGCATTTAAAAGACTTACAAGATGCCCTTCAAACATTCTGAAAGATTGGGAAAGAGCCACAGAGTGCCATGTACTGAGGTATTGCCCCCTGCCACAGACACTGACTGGGGCATTCATGACCCCACAGTGAGTACTGATAACTCCATTGAGAAGGGCCCTCAGTGGAATGGGGGTGAGGAGAGGGACCATGAGAGTAGAATAATTTACAGTATGTTCGTATGTTTAAATTCTCAATAAAAATGCATCAAAATAGAACAGAGACTAGTTGGAAAGAAGAAAGGGTTGAGGGAAGGGAACAAAGGAGGTTGGTGGGTGGGGTTATGATCAGGGAACCTTGTGTATACATATGGAGGTTAGCAACAAAAAGTTTTTAAAAAGCATGTTCAATTAAGCAGCACTAGTGCCTGTAATCCTAGTACTCAGGAACAGAGGCAGGAGAAACATGAGTTATGCTCAGCTTGGGCTACATAGTGAGACTCTTAACAAGATCATTTTATGTATATCTATGTGACTCCACTAAGTAAGGACTCCTTGAAGCTTGTGTCTGGTTTCTCCTGGACTGGGTCTTTTCTTTCGTTCTGCCCACCACCTGTATGGCTCTGCTGTAATCAACAGTCACAACGAGTATGACAGCTTTCTGAAGTCCTGTGACTGCTTGGGAAGCACTCGGGCCAAGAATGGTCATGGAGCCTGACCTGACTCCATGGACTCAGAAATGTCCCTTTGTTGGATTTTAGGACCTTGAGCCACCTTACTTAGGAGCACCTCTGATGGTGCTAACACATCAACTGACTGACCCTGAAAAAGGATAGAGTAGGGAAAAACTAGAGAAGAGAGAGACTAGAAAGGGAACTGGGATGTTTTTCATTTGGATAACTGCTGAGTACATGCTGAAATCCGTTCCTGAATGCATTCTACGATGGATTTCCATGCCATCCTGTGTTCTCACGTTGGTGTCTGCATACACTAGTAATGAACTTTGCTTCACATCGGCATTAAGACACAACCCAAGACAAGTGATATTTCTGTCTCATGTCTCATGCATGCAGGGCGGTAAGTTCTGAGGAGTGAGGTCATGATGGAGTGACACTGGCATCTTGTCCCTGCCAGAAATGGATGCCAGCATTGTCAATCTTTTGGCACATGTTGGCTAGTACAGTTTGCTGGTGGCGACTAGGAGCTTTGAAGACTGCTGAGGAGATACCCCGACTGGACAGGAGAGCAGTTCCTACAAACCATCAGTGGGAGGGAAAGAACCATGATGGCTTATAGCCTCGAGGGGAAGCTTCGTGATGGCAGGGAAAGCACGGCATGAGCAGAGGCTGGACATCACCTCTGCCATAGCAGGTGGAAAACAGCAGCAGGAAGTGAGCTGATCTCTGGCAAGGGGGAGCTGACTATAACACCCCTAAGCCTGCCCCCAGAAACACACCTCCTTCAGCAAGGCTCCACCTCCCAAATTGTCAATCCCTAACACTACCTGACAAACAAAAGATAAATGTGTAAAAATCAATAGAAATTACAACTTATTCTCAGTACCCTACTGTCTAATTGTGCTTTAATCTGTATTCCTAAGAAATTCTAAGCCATCTTATATATCCATGAGCAAGAGCAGCAGCAATGATCTGCTTTTGAGAAAACACCATTGTCCTAAGCCAGGCTAAGAGTTAGTGTCTACGTGCCCATATGCACTGATACAGGGGTATTTATTCAAGTAGTGTTTATAACACAGAAATTTGATTACAGTTCAAATTTTCTTTTTTAAAAATATTTTTATTTGCATATGTGTTTATGTGTACATATGGGCTTGCCAGTGTCACTTGCCACTATAAATGGAACACTAGACATTTGTGCCACCATTTTTTTTTTCATTTTGTTTTTTGGAGGTAGGGTCTCATTCTAGCTTAGACTGACCTGGAAATCACTATGTAGTCTCAGGGTGGCTTTGAACTCATGGCCATCCTCCTACCTCTGCCTCCTGAGTGCTAGGATTAAAGGTGTGCGCCACCACACCCGGCTAGTGCCACCTTTTACATTTGGCTTTATATGAATGGCTGGGAAATTGAACCTGGGCTAACAGTATCCCTATTTCATAAATACAAATATATATATATAGAAAGCAGATTGTTCACTAACTCAGATGAGGATAGAGAGCAAGTGAATATGGTGGGATGCAAACTAGGTTTATCTTTCTTTTTATATAATTTATTTATTTGAGAGACAGAAAGAGAGAGAGAGAGAGGGAGAGAGAGAATGAGTGTGTCAGAGCCTTCATCCACTGTAAATGAACTCCAGATCACATATGCCACCTTGTGCATACATTGGTCCTGGGGAATTGAAGCTGGGTCCTTTAGCTTTGCAGGCGAACACCTTAACCATGAAGCCATCTCTCCAGTCCCCTAGCCTCATCTTTCTTGTTTTATATATTAACATTTTCGTTTTGTTCCAAAGGGTAATTGTGTGTGTGCATGTGTGTGTACCAGGTGTTTTCATCTAGTTAGGACGTGGTAAGTCATGCTTTGTCTGTGTGAGAGATGTGCATCAGGTTGCTGAATCATGATAGTTTTATGAAATTTTTCTTTAGCTGCTGCTCTGACCTAGGTTAATTCTTCTACCTAACCAGGATGAGGTCCAATTTCTGGGCATTTAATCTCAGCAACATTATCATGCATTTTGGCCTAATTCATAGTAGACAAAAGGTTGATCTCTTCAATTCTATTCTATTCTATTGCACTTCTAGTTCTTCTATGCTTTGTGATTCTCTAATCAGTTACACTTACCACGCATGGAATAAGATACCTGTTCTGTAGCAGTACTTCATCTCCTAGGCATCAGTAAAAGACAGACAAGGTAGAGGCACCTTGTTTGTTTATCCATCTTTTTGTTGTCCTGTAGCAGTGCCCAGTACAATAGCCATACAGCAGGCACTTAATGCTGAATGGATGACAAGAGCTTATGTTTCCTCAGCCCTTACTATATGCAGCATTAGCACACATATTACATGTGACAATTCATAGAATCATCTTTGAAAGATGTAAGTTGTATAAGACTGGCCTTAGCTTTTGGCTAGGTGCTCTAGCTCTAAAGGACAGCCACATGTAGTAGTGCATACCTTCAATCCCAGTACTCAGGAAACTGAGGTAGAAGTAATACAGTGAGTTCAAGGCCAGCCTGAAGCTACAGAGTTCCAGGTCAGCCTGAGTTATAGTGATACTCTGCATTACTCTTCTCCCCACCACCAACAACAACAACAACAAAAAAAAACAAACAGACACACACACACACACACACACACACACACACACACACCACACACACAAAAACCCTCTACCATGTCTTCATTCTTAGAAAAAATTGGGTGGGGAAATGGAGGAGGATGATCATACCCCAAGAGTTCTTATTGGTGCAAGAAGGAGTATTTGCTTATTGTGGTCCCCCAGTATGAGATACCAAATAATTTATCCAGCCATTTTTTAGGCAGCCTTTGCAGCTGAAATACCAGTAACAAACATTGAACAAGCAAGTAAACAAACTCATGAAACAGACATGATCATGCTACTGACATTCCCAGCAGTGAGCTGCCTATTTTTCTGTAGAAATCTTACTCCATTCTCTAACTTGTCCTTGATGCTGATATATTCATGGAATGAAGTTCAATAAACAACCAAACCAAAGAGAAGCCTCACTGTAATTAGCAGTGCTGGGCCTATGACAGCCAAGGAAGCAGCATTCTACAACCAGTGATATGGCTTCATATACTGGTTGGAAATGCACCTCCAAGGGAAGAAGCAGCATGGGCAGATTTTGAGGTGGTCAGCCATGAGTTCAATCTAATTACAGTGTCACTATATTAAATTACCAACTGGAGGGTGGGGTGTAGTGGGTGAGGTGCTGTATGAAATAGACTCTGAGTGAATCAGATTAAGTCCCCAAGGCAGGCAGGTCAGTCTGCAGTAGAAGCAGCTGATGTCCTGGTGGCTAATAGCGCTCATTGATTACCACTCCCTGTGCATCTCCGTACTGAGACCATCTCCAATGACAGGAACTGATAGAAGGCAAAGCACATGAAGTTATGGAGCAGAAATGAAAAGCACAGGAGGCAAGGGTTTGCAGTTTACTCACTTGTGCTTCTTGCTGGAATGTGTCCTGTTAACCTGACTCTTGGTAGAGTTATTAATGGGTCTTATCCTTGAAGCCTAAACATTCTAGGTTGAATTGCCTTGCTTGTTTGTGGAGCTGGAAGGTGGAGGGGGCAGTGTGATAAAAGGAGGTGATAGGTCCTTTGTATGTGTTTATGAACCCTAAAACCCATGCTTTTCAGTTAACTGAAACAAAACTAAACAAACTCTACCAGTGTTTAAGTCCCTGAACTGCAGTCAGTGTGTTTTCAGGTCAGCTGGAGCTGCACAGGAGACTCGGGCCATGTGTGGTGGTACATGCCTTTAATCCCACCACTCAGGAGGCAGAAGGAGGATTGCTGTGAGTTTGAGGCAAGCCTGAGACTACATGGTGAATTCCAGGTCAGCCTATGCTAGAGTGAAACCCTTTTCCCCCTAAAAAAAGAAGACTCAGACTCGGAGATCTATGGAGATGCTGCTTTAGAAGGCCATCAAAGTGGGCAGGAAATGACGCTGCTCACATGAAACTTAAGAGGTGATTCTCACACCTTACTCCAAAGCTATAGACATGCATATTCGACAACACTCTCAAGATTGCCTCTCAGACAACTGACAGACAGCTCAAATGTCATCTGTCTAGCACAAAAGCAGCCCGTCCTTTATTTCCGCATCATCCCCTTATCCGTAAACACACTGCCATCCTACTTACTTAGGCATCCCATTTCCTTTCTGTGTCTTACCCCATGCCTCTAGCTCTCCCTAAGTCCTACTGGCACTCCTTTGAAAATATATATCTACACTTGGTACTTTTCATTCCCACCAATGCCATCCCTTTCTGAGTCACCTTCATCTCCTGCCTGGAGGCAGCAACAGCCTCCCTGTTCCTGCTCTGGTCACCCTACTGTCCAGTCAGCAAACAACACTTAGAGTCACCTTGTAGAAACAGAAATCAGATTATGCTGCTCATTGCTCAAACTCTCTAATGGTTAGAATAGTCCAAACTCTGCCTGGAAAAGTAGGGCATACCCCATTCCTCCTGTGGCTCTATGTCTCCTATTAGCTCCCTCTTCCCTTGCAGCCTTTACCTGTGGCTGCCACGTTCTTGAATGACTAGTTCCTATCACTGACATCCCAGGTCGAAGGCCCTTCTCAGTGAAAATGCTCCTTATGTCAGTGAACACCCAGTGATATTTTTTTTTTTTTTTGAGAGAGAGACAGAGAGAGAGGGAGAGGAAGACAGATAGAGATGGGGGTGCCAGCAGCCTCTTAGCTGCTGCGAACGAAATCCATATACATGCGCCCCCTTGTGGTCAAGTGTGGCATTGTGCCCTTGAGTCACTTTGCATCTGGCTAAACGTGGGACCTGGAGATTGGAACCGCTGGAGATTGGAAACTGCGTTCTTTAGGCTTAGGAGGCAGGCGCCTTAACCGCTAAGCCATCTCTCCAGCCCCCAGTGATATTTTTATAGAGCTCAAACTCATCTCTGAACGCAAACCCACTCATTTGTTTGTTTACTTTCCCATTTATTGCTACCCATTTTAGTAACAGTTCATTGAAGACAGAGACTTTATTCTTATTCATTTTTGGTCTGTTTTAAAATATCATTTCAATGCATATTTGTGGTAGTTTGAATAGATGGCCCCCGATATATTCAGTGTTTTATTAGTTTGTAGTTTGCACCTGCACCACCTGGCTGGAGGCAGTGTCACTGGGCGGATCTTAAGGTGTGGTGGTGAGTTTGAGATTTCAATCTAAAGATATGCAAAGTGTGCCTAGCTGGAGTTCCTGAGGTGTGCTGTGCTGTGCTGTGTGGCTTTTGGCTTGTGGCTTCTCTCTCTGTGTTTGGTCCTGTGAAAGCAGGCCAGCTTCTTCTGCCATTATGGAACTTCCCCTGGATCTGTAAGCTTCAATAAATCCCTCCCTCCATAACTGTGCCTAGTCTGGAAGTTCATCTCAGTGAACCTGAAGCTGTCTGCTACAATGTTTTTTATTTATTTGCATGTGTATGTATGCACCAGGGTCTCTTGCCCTTGCAAACTGACAATAGATTCATGAGCCACTTTTTATATATGGCTTTACATGTGTGCTGCAGAATTGAATCTGGGCAGATCAAGCTTTGTAAGCAACTGCCTTTAGCCGCTGAGCTATCTCCTCAACCCTCTTATTCATTCTCATGGTGGCTTGATTCAGGTGTCCCCCATAAACTTAGGTGTTCTGAATGCTATGTTCCCATATTGGATGGAGATTTGGGAATTAATGCCTGCTGGAGGCAGTGTATTGTTGGGGGCAGGCTTATTGGTATTATAGCCAGTATCCCTTTGCCAGTATTTGGCATACTCTCCTGTTGCTATTGTCCACCTTATGTTGGCCAGGGGTGGTCATACCATCGTTTTCCCTGTCATCGTGGAGTGTCCCCTCGAGTCTGTAAGCCAAAATCAACCCTTTCCTCCCCAAAGCTGCTCTTGGTCTGGTGATTTCTGCCAGCAATATGAACCTGACTACAACAATTCCTAGATGCTGGATAGTGCTGGAACATAGTGAATATTTAATGCAAATGAACAAATAAATAACTAAGTTGCCAGTGGGCCTCACCTGTGATGATCTTGTAGTATCATACTAACTAAATTGATTGGAAAAGAGATATTTTGTTGGTGTGTAAACGCCATCATCAATTTCATTGCTTTTAGCCTTGTAGATATGTGTGTGTGTGCATGTATGCACACATGTACATGCACACATGTGCATGTCTGTAAGGGGGGATATAACTGAATGAACATGGGTGTGCCAGGGCCTCTTGCCACTGCACGCACATTCCAGTCACATGTGCCATTTTGTATGTCTGGCTTTATGTGAGTACTGGGGAATTGAATCTGGGCTGGCAGCCTTTGCAAGCAAGCACCTTTAACCACTGAGCCATCTCTTCCCAGTGCCATCTATACTTTTTTGCTGCTTGATTATGAAAAAACCTGTAATTTCTACTTAAGCTTTCTGCCCCTCTTTAGATGAAAAAGTCCATGGCATGCTTTATCTTTCCATAGATCATAGAATAGCATAAGAAATCCAATAGATCATTTAAGGTCCTTTATACTGAGGCTTCACATGCAAGCATCTTAACTGCTAAACCATCTCCACAACCCTTAAACAGTATTAATATATTTATTTATTTATTTATTTGCAAGCAGAGAGAGATCGAGAAAAGAGACCAAGAGAATGGGTGTGCCAGGGCCTCCACTTTATGCATCTGGCTTTACATGGGTACTGGGAAACCAAACTCAGGTTGCTGGGCTTTGCAGGCAAGTGCCTTAACCACTAAGCCACCTCACCAGCCCTCTTTTTTTAACCCTAAAGAAGACTACCTTGAAATAAGTGACATGTATATAATAAATATCCATTTAAGAATGAGAAAACTTGGGGGACTAGAGAAATGCCTCAGTGGGTAAAGTCCTTGCTACACAAACATGAGGATCTAAGTTTGGATTCACAGAACCCAAATAAAAGTGCTAGGTGTAGTGATATGTATTGGTAATTCTAGTGCTGGGGAGGCAGAAACCTACAGATAGAACCCTGCAGATCTTAGGGTTTGCTTTCTAGCTAGTCCACATAGCCAAATGAGAGACCCTATCTCAGAAAAAAGGGTAGAAGGAATGAGCTGTAGATCTGAGACATCTACAAGGTTTCCCAAAAAAGACAGAATTCTGTCAGAGTTCTTGATGACCCACCAAAAGTTAATGGTAAGACCCTACTGTTGAAGACAGCATACACGTGTGAGACCAAACATGGAGAGACCTGGCCAGAATCTGGAAGACGGTCAGTCCCCAGACAGTTAGCTAGTCTAGTGCCAGAGGGTGCTACACGAGCAACTGGGGGGAAATGGCCGACATCGGTCCAAACAACTTCCAGGGTAAGATATGCAGCAAGAAACAACCTGACGTAATGCTCAAACAAGTGCAATAGTGGCACACAGCCATGGTGGGCAACCAACGGCTCTTGATTTGGCTAATTGATCCACTCAGTGGAATGGAACTCATTGCTGGAAGTGGGAAATAAGTCAAAACCATGTACAAAAAATGAGTACAGTCTCCAATCAAGATACCATCAAATGTGGGCTAGAAGAGGGCCTACCCATATAAAATTCCCTCCAAGCTATCTATGGCCATCCCATATATCTAGTACTAACTTCTCTCTCCGTTGGAGAATTTGCTTATTTTTTCCAAATGGACAACGAACCTGAAGGGAGGATCAGCCAATCACACCTCACCAGGGCTCCAGCTGAAACCACAGAGTAATGTGGGGGAAGGGCAAGAGTTCAGCGCTCTTGGGGATCACAACACCAGAAAAAGGTTGAAGGAGATAAACATAGAGAACATCCAACTCCCACTAAGCCAGATATCCAGAGACACAGAGGCTCCCAAAACCTCATCACTGAAGTAGAACTAAAATGACCCCAATGTGGCTCAGGGAAATTTGCCGAAGAGGGGCGGAAAGAATGTTAGAGCCACAAGTTGGGGTATTATGCACAGAGACCCGGCCTATTCCCCCATAGCTCTTGACTATCCCCACAATGCGTGAACCACATTCCCCATTGATGAAGGTCCCTATGGAAGAGGGAGGACAGGGAGGAGGATAATGGAGTCACCACTATGAATGTAAAACTAGAATAATATACATAAAAATAAATAAAATTAAAAGAAAAAAGAAAAAAGGGTAGAAGGGACTGAGGAAGACCTCTGGCGCATGCATGCATGCATATGCGCCCCCCCCCCCACATACACACCCTATCTTAGAAAATAAGGTAGAGAGGAACTGAGGAGGACACACAACTTTAACCTCTGGTGCACGCATGCACGCATGTGCCCCCCCACCACCACATACACACAACTCTATTTTAACCAAAACTATGCATTGAGTGGTTATGTGCCTGCCAGCTTCACTGAATTTATTTTCACCAGGTGGTATCATTGTCAGTTTGGAACCAGATATTAGGGCTCAGCGAGTTATTGGTTCAAGGTCACATGGTTCAGAAGCTAGTATTTGAAACCTCCAGCCTAACACTCTTTTAGTATTTTGAATTCATCCTGCATTTGCCCCACCTGAAATCTTGCTTCCATTTAGGTTCCCCATTACTGTGTGACTTAGCAAGTTCTTTTACCTCTCTAGGTGAGTAAAAAGTGGGAGTCTTCCTCAAGGGGGTGAGGGAAGTTAGCTTTGTGGGGAGTTGTGAAGGACTCTCTAGTTGTCACAGATGACACTGAACTTGCAAGTTCCCATGTGAGTTGAAAACAAAGGCTCAACCAGAAAGCACAGCTCCAGAATGTGAGCATAGTAGCTTGCTAGACAGCTGTCCATGTGCGACAATTAATTGAACCTGCACAAGACTCTCAGTAGAATAATGGATTCATCATCCCGAGCACTCCAATGAACTAATTTTTCTCTCAGACTGGGCCACAACTGCATGTAGCAGCACCAATGCCTCATCTCTCTCACAAACAATTTTAATATTTCTTCCCTTCCTCATTCTCTGGCCCCTATACCAATCTATTAGCAAGTTAGTTTTCCAGCATATATTTTCAATATATTCACATCTACTTCTAATGTTATTTCCTCCCTCCCTCCCTCCTTCCTTTTCTCCTTCCCTCCCTCCCTCCCTCCCTCCTTTCTTCCCTCCCTCCTTTCTTCCCTCCCTCCCTCCCTCCCTCCCTCCCTCCTTTTGAAAGAGTCTCATATATTCCAGGCGGGCCTTGAGTCCACTGTGCAAGACCTTGAAATTCTTTGTTAGTGTGCAAATGTGTGACCGTGCAGTGTTTGTATGTTTGTGTAGATGTGTGCAGAGGTCACAGAAGGACTTTGGGGGTCCTCTATTGGCCTTCTGCCTTACTTCCCTGAGCCAGTCTCAGTGAACTTGGTGCTCCTGGCTTTTTAGCGATACTGGCTAATCAATGACATTCTTTCTGTTTCCACCCACCTCACCACAGGGGTTATAGGCATGCACATTCATGCCTGGCTTTGGCTTTTATTTGGATTCTGGGGATTGGGTTCAGGTCCCCATGCTTGTATGGCAAATGAGCTCATCTACTGAGAAATCTCCCTTGCCCAACCTGAGCTTCTAATCCTATTGCCTTTATTTCCCAAGTGTTGGGATTACAGGCATGCACCTGATTTATGTAGTGTTGGGGATCAAACCCAGGACCTCATGCTACACCCACAGTAATCTCCCTTCCTTTCCTTTCTCTTTTTTCCCCTCATTCTCTTTCTCATTTTTGTTCTCTTTCTCTTTCCCTTCCTTCTTCTCCTCTCCCCCCTTCCTTCTTCTCCTCTCCCCCCTTCCTTCCTTTTCTCTTGCTCTGTTCTTTGGTGGGGTGTCACCGGGTCATCCAGGTTGGCCTCACACTTGGGATTCTTTGGCCATGGCCTCCTGAGTGTTGTGATGACTGACATGTGCCACCACACCTGGCGTCTGATGCCATTACCTTGTTCTACCCCTCATTTTTATTCTAAGCCATGTAACATTCTCCTTACTTTTCTCCTCTTCTATTCCTGCTGTCCTGGAAGCCAGTTTCTATAAAGCAGCAAGACTATAGCACTTTTGTTGCTTAAAATTCCACATTATCTAAAGAATAAAAACTTTTGCACAACTTAGCCTGTCTATATCCTGGAGCCCACAGAATCCCAAGGAGTAGATGGTAGTATTCACAAGATCTGTGACTTTGGATGAGGGAAAAATTCCCTTTATTTTCACAACCTCTAATTGCAACTGGGAATTCCACTGAGTTGTGCAGAGCAGCTCAGTGCATTAGCAGTTCCTGTGACTTTGTCACCAATAGAAATTATGCATATTTCATATCACATTACAACTGCTGCAGATATTGTGAAATACTGTTACTTCAAAGTTAATTGTTAGATCTGCCACAAAATGTGTATTTTCTTGTAACTCTGCCTTTTAAATATTTTGGTAACTGTATTTTAATGTAGTATACTTCCTTTGCATCCTTGTGTATTTTTTCTTATTCAGTCAGAAATACTTGGCTCTTGTAGAGCCAAAGGGTCTGCAAAGTAGTTTAAGCACCTCAAGTCCAGCTCCAGGAGTCTGTTCCTGTTTCGGAAATACCAAACCACTTCCTGCCTCAGAGGCTTTGGTGTGTTCCTTTGCCTGGAACTTTTTCACCCATGGCTTTTTCTTTCTCATGCTTATACTTATACTTAATATCACTTCTTCCATTGGGAGGCCTTCCTAAACCACACACACACACACACACACACACACACACACACACACACATATACACACACACTCACTCACTCATTCACTCACTCCAGTCACCACAAGAATTTGTCCTTTATAACTTTTATATGATTTTGTTTATGTACTTGTTTATTCTGAGTCTTCCTTCCTAGCAGGTACACTCTCAGGATATAATATTTACCTAGCCTGTCCAAAGCTACATCGTCCTTTTCTAAAATATCTACCTTGTGCTTGATAAATATTAGCTAAGGATAGAAACAAATCTTTACAAGCCAGAGAATTGCTTTGGCTAGAACTCAGATGAATTCAGCTGGAAAACATACATATTTACATGCATTCACAGATACATATATACACATATGCATGCATTTATATATACATACATATATGCATGTATACATACTATTTACCCAGACTTTTACCATCAAATATAGTAAAGTAAGTTTTGCTATGTGCACATGCATAACAGCTGCCCTGGCATCCACAGCCATGACTTGGCTGAAGATACATCATATTCAAGGACACCATGAAGAACATAGGCCAATAAGCCAATTAATGGGATATAATGCACTATAAATACTGTATTTTATATATGGGGTATTAAAATCATATTAAAATATGATTCTGCCATTAAAGAAGTATTACCCTCCCTCCCTTTCTTCCTCTTGTACTTCCTCCTCCCTTTCTCTTTCTCCTTCTCCTCCCCCCCATAGGGTCTTGCTATGATCATCCTGCCTCTGCTTCCCAAATGTTGGGATTACAGGAATGTGTTTCCACAATCCATTTTCATAGTCTTTTATAAACAGAAATAGCATCTCCTACTCCTCTGATCTTGCCTTTTCTTTTCTTGGTTCTTATTGGCCTTTTGACTTTCTGGCTGTATGGTTATCAGCATCTGATGTCCATTCTGTTGGAGCCTAAATGTCTGAATATTTTTGTTGTTTTTTTTTGTGTGTGCTTTTTCAAAAAATATTTTATTTATTTGTGTGAGAGCAAGAGGGAGAGGGAGAGGGAGGGAGAAAGGGAATGAAAATGGGTGTGCCAGGGCCTCTAGCCACTGCAAACAAATGTCAGATGCATATGCCATTTTGTGTATTTGGCTTTATGTGAGTAGTGGGAAATCAAATCCCAGTCGTTAGGCTTTGCAGGAAGTACCTTAACTGCTGATCCATCTCTCTAGCCCTTGTGTTTTGTTTTTGAGACAGAGCACTGCTAGGTAGGCCCAGCTGACCTCAAATTCACAATCCTCCTGCCTTCACCAGAACCAGCTTTGAATGCTTAAATAATTACTTCCAGAAACAGTAGCAGTAACAGCAGGGATCATGGGCTTATGTTACCTGGGCAGTATAGCAAAACCAAACCCCAATAGATGCACTGGGAAAAAGATGAAAATATAATAAATAGCACAGCTAGTATACCACACTCCTATTTTAATAATTGGATATTTAATAATAGAGAAAGAGAAATGTAATTCAAAGCCAGTTTCTTGGGGCTGGAGAAATGGATTAGTTGTTAAGGCATTTGCCTGAAGCCAAAGGATCCTGGTTCGATTCTCCAGGACCCACGTAAGCCAGATGCAGGAGGAGCACATGCATCTGGAGTTCGTTTGCAGTGGCTAGAGGCCCTGGCGTGCCCGTTCTCTCTCTGTCTGCCTCTCTTCTCTCTCTCTCTCTCTCTCAATTTCTCTCTCTCTACTTGCAAATAAATAAATAAAAAAAATTTAAACTGCCCAAGCAGAATGTGGAAAAGGGATTTCAATGAAATACAACACATGTAAGCTAGAGGATGGAGCAGACATCTTAGCACATACTGCCAAAGTAAGCAGTGGTGGGAACACACAAAAAAAGAAGGTATTTCTGCTAAATGGGAAGACCACAAAAATAGAGGAACTTTTAGTTTCATGACTCTTGTAGATAGACATTTTGCCGTCAAAACCACATACATACAGAATTATCAGATGAGCAGGTGAAGATGTGCCACTGTGTCACAGAGGGGAGGGTAAGGTGGTTTATTTTGATAGCATTATTTGATCATGTTCAATGCCTGTAGATCACTTTGTTATAAAACTTACAGTGTTGTCTTCAGAGAATACTTTCTTAAGGAGTAAAGAATGATAGCTCAACATACAGACTTAATATCAGAGACTGACATTATAGGTGGACATGGAAGGAGACTGGGATGAGCACAGATGCTGTGGGAAAGCTCTACTCCAGCTCGAGACACAGGTACATTCTGAGCTTGAATGATCATGTGACATGTTCCCTGAGGGGTCCCTGTGGCAGAACCAAGTGAACTTTGGAAGAAAGCAATGTAATAACTAGGCCTGGCTCTGGTGGTACCTTAGGGTTAGACTGTCTTCTTAGAATCACTAGTCAACTCCCAAACATCATAAAAGGGCATCAAATGTGAGATTTTATTATTAATTAACTTATTTTTATTATTTTTGTTGTTGTTTTTTCAAGGTAGGGTCACACTGTAGCTCAGGCTGACCTGGAATTCACTATGTAGTCTCAGGGTGGGCTCAAACTCATGGCATTCCTTTGCCTCCCAAGTGGTGGGATTAAAAGGATGTGCCACCATGCCTGGAAAAATGTGAGATTTAAAAAATTAACTCTATAGGACATGGGGCAGTAGTGTATGAAAGCAAGTTAAATAAATGAGCTTAAGGGAAGAAAGGGGCTCTTGCTGAGCAAGGATGGTAAAAATCAATATACAAATGATTTCCATGAAATAAGACTGGTAATTCCCTCCTCTGCCACTTTCCCCTTCACAACTCCACCATATCCTCTCTCCCTCTCAATCAGTCTCTCTTTTTATTTGAAAATTTTAAAAGAAGCAATTCCAAAGAGCCACATACCATAGGGTTCCATTTGTAGATCATCGTGAGAGGGCAAATCCATAGATTGAAAGCAAATAAGTGGCTGCTCAGGCCGAGGGACAGAGGGCAGGTATAAAGAACTGTGCAGGAATGAGCATGAGTTGTGTGAGGTTTCTTATTGGGTGATGAAATTTTTTAAGCTTGATTGTAGTTATACAGCTCTGTGAGAATACTCAATGCTACCGAGTTGTTGTTCTTTAAATGGGGGATTGCATGGTATGTGAATGATATTTTAATAATAAAGTTGCTTTAAAACATCTGGGACTTGGGCTGGAGATGGCTTAGTGGATAAAGAACTTGCCACACAAGGGGAGGGGATATGATGGACTGTGGATTTATGAAGGGAAAAGTGGGGGAGGTGAGGGAATTATTATGGTTCATTGTCTATAAGTACAGAAGTTGTCAATAAAAAAGTTTCTTAAAAAAGAGCTTGCAGGGGCCTGGAGAGATGGCTTAGTGGTTAAGTGCTTGCCTGTGAAGCCTAAGGACCCTGGATCAAGGCTTGATTCCCCAGGACCCACGTAAGCCAGATGCACAAAGTGGCGCACACATCTGGAGTTTGTTTGCAGCAGCTGGAGGTCCTGGCATGCCCATTCTCTATCTATCTGCCTCTTTCTCTCTCTGGCTGTCTGTCACTCTCAAATAAATAAACAACAACAAAAAAAAGTAAAAAAAAAAAAAAAAGAGCTTGCAGACTGGAGAGATGGCTTAGTGGTTAAGGCACTTGCCTGTGAAGCCTAAGGATCCAGGTTTGATTCTCCAGTATCCATGTAAGCCAGATGCACATGGTGGTACATGCATCTGGAGATCATTTGCAGTGGCTGGAGACCCTGGCACACCCATTTTCTCTCTTGGTGTGGCTGGAGGCCCTGGCATACCTATTCTCTCTGTGTGTATCTGCCTCTCTCTCTCTCTCTCTCTTTCTTAAATAGATAAATAAATAAATAAATAAATAAATAAATAAATAAATAAATATAAATAAATAAACAAATAAAAATATTAAAAAAGAGTTTGCCACACAAGCATGAAGTACCTGAGTTCAGATTCTCAGAATCCATGAAAAACGGGATGCTGTGGGGAGTGTCTGTAATCCCAGACAGGAGGCAGAGACAGGAGAATCTCCCTGAAGCTTATGGGCTAGCTAACCTGGTAAACACAGTGGTGAGCAGTAAGAACAAACGACCCTGCCTTAAACAAGTTTCAAGGTAAGAACTGACACCTGAAGGTAACCTCTGACCTCCAGATGTGTGTCCTGTGACCTGTGTGTAGCCACACTCACACACATCAATACATGTATACACCAAAGAAACAAAATCTGAGACTTTAAAACACCTTTGTTAAAAATATCTGAAGTGCCCTCCTATTTATTCACTTAAAGAAACCCTCCACCTTGCATAATTACCTTTGTAGTATTGCCCTACATATAACAGGGTGAGTTTTCAGATATATTTTAAGTATGATTTACAAGCAGCTGAAACTGTATATATTCTGATAAATGAATGACTTCTGGAGTTCAATATTAAAGTCATAAATAAATTTTAAGCAGATGAATAAGTGCTTAGAAAATACTGTAGCCATTTATTATGCCTATTTCTTATAACTTTTCTCCTGTCATCTTCTTGCAAACAGCAAGCCCCTGGAAGGGAGGCAGATATTGGGAAAGAACCCATTATTTCTAGGATAGTGATTATTTTTCTTTCATCTCCTACTTCTACTGATTCTCAGACAGAAGTCCTTAAATGTCTATGAAATTCTATTGTACAATTTCCTGATGATTCTACTAGCCAGCATTTCACATAAATTATATTATTTACCTTTCCCCAGAGGCCTAAAAGATTTTGAACTTCACTACTTGTTACAACATTCTTTTTTTTTTTTTTTTTTTTTGGTTTTTCGAGGGAGGGTCTCACTCTAGCCTAGGCTGACCTGACCTGGAATTCACTATGTAGTCTCAGGGTGGCCTCAAACTCATGGCAATCCTCCTACCTCTGCCTCCCAAGGGCTGGGATTAAAGGTGTGCACCACCACACTCGGCTCAACATTCTATTTTTAATAACGTCATTAGAGGTGAAGCAATGACAAAATAATGAATAGAAAATATTTCATTTTCTTCACCTAATCTAATGTCAGTCTTTACAAATAAGTGGTACACCTAAAAATTAAATTTGTCTTCAGAATTCAAAACTAAAAGTTGAAAAACATTTCCCTTTCTTTTTTTTTTTTTTTTTTTTTTTTCAAGGTAGGGTCTCGCTCTGGCCCAGGCTGACTTGGAATTCACTATGTAGTCTCAGGGTGGCCTTGAACTCCTACCTCTGCCTCCTGAGTGCTGAGATTAAAGGCGTGCGCCACCATGCCCGGTTTTTCTCTTTCTTATATTACATAGCACATGACTTTCTTCGTACACATTCATCATGGTTAGCCCTCTAAATCTGTAATAATGGATTACAAAGAAAGTGTTATCCCTGACAATCTCACAAGGTCCCATGTTTTCATTTCTTCTTCTCTTAAATATTTTTAGCCATTTATGAGAGAGAGAGAGAGAGAGAGAGAGAGAGAGAGAGAGGGAGGGGAGAGAATGGGTACATCAGGGCCTCCAGCCACTGCAAACGAACTCCAGATGCACGTGCCATTTTATGCATCTAGCTTACATGGGTACTGGGCAATCAAATCTAGGTTCTTTGGCTTTATAGGCACGTGACTTAACTGTTGAGCCATCTCTCCAGCCCAGGTCTCATGTTTTCAACAGGGAAGTCAGGCTATGATTAGGAAAGACACAGAAATACATGTGTGGTGAGAAATAGAGAAGGAAGACAGAGCCTGAAGACCAGAGACCAGACAGGGGTCTCTTCTCATTCCCCAAATCAGCTGTATCTTAAAAAAATAAAATAAAAAACAGGTAAGCAAAGAGTTGAAGAATTAATTCAAGGAGGAAAATAACTGTTGTCTTTCATGAGTCTATTAAATGACTGTTTCAGTGACCAGCTTCAGAGAAATTTACCTTGCAATTGTGTTCAGCCATATTTTGAAGGATTAATCACCATCATTCATGTAATGGGGGGCAGGGCCCTTAACACCATTGAGTTTTCTGTCTTTCTAGTAGCTTCTCTCCTTGGAAGTAATCTCAGAAGAATGAGTGATGTAATTACTCAGTAAAATGAAGACTTATGCAAAGAAAGAGTAACTAGATATGAAAAAGGAGGAAGGAAGGTAAAACCCCCAGGAAACTATCAGCAGTTTTTCTGGCTTCTCATGGGTGCTATAGTTAAAAGTTGTGTTTTCTAATTAGATTAGAGTGTAAGAGAGAAACACATGCCACTCTACTATCAACACACAATCTGCTACATATTAGGATTTTAAATTTTAATATATATTTTAATATTTTATTTTTATTTATTTATTAGTGAGAAAGAGAGAGAGGGAGAGAAGGAGACAGAGGGAATGGGCACACCAGGGCCTCTAGCCACTGCAAGTGAAATCCAGATGCATGCGCTACCATGTGCATCTGGTTTATGTGGGTACTGGGGAATTGAAGTTGCATCGTTAGTTTCTCAGGCAAGTACCTTAATGCTAAGCCATCTCTTCAGCCCCTGGGATTTTTCTTTGTAAATTGATTATATTTTAGAGCAGCATTTGCTCACAGGAAAATAGAAGAGAAATTATAGAATTCCTGTGGACCACGGTCTTCACCACTGATATCTACCACTTATGGTTTGATGGCTCACATGTTTGAACACTTGATGCACAGTTAGCAGTGCTGCTTTGGAAGGCTGTGGAACCTTTAGGAAGTGGGGCTTCACTGGAGGACATTGGTTGCTGCAGGGAGGGGAAGCAGGTCTTCCAGCTTATACCCAGCTCCAGTTCTCACATGAAATTTCTGCTTTCGGATTTACTGAGATGTGAACAAGCAGCCTCACACTTCTGCTGGCACGGACAGAAGCTGCTCTTGCTGCCACACCTTCCCACCATGATGGACTGCACTCTCTGAGCTTGTAAGCTAGAATAAATCCTTTCTCCCCCTTGTATTGTTTTTACGGTTTTTTTTTTTTTGTATTGATTTTTTGGGATAGGGTTTTACTATAGCCCAGGCTGATCAGGAATTTTCACTATGTAGTCCTAGGCTGGCCTCAAACTCACAGTAATCCTCCTACCTCAGCCTCCAAAATGGGGATTAAAGGTAAAGTTTTGTTTGTTGACAATTTTCATACGTGTATATCATGTATTATGAACTCTTTACTAATTTTTGTTAGGTATTCTGTCACAGAGATAAGTAACTAATACAGCTTCATCAAGAATATCCCCAAACAGAATAGCACAAGTGTTAGTTATAGAAACGAACTCACATTGACATGTCATTGACAATCAAAGTCCATAGCTCAACACTAGAGATTTTTCTCGTAAATTCTATGGGTTTTGATAAATATGTAATGATATGTACTCATCATTACACATGCTATCAAATTGTGCACATATGAGTGTGCTACTGAGCAGGGGAAGAAGTGACTCTGTGTGTACATATGTTCATGCCACTGAGCAGAGTGAGGAAGCAGTGACTCTGTGCACATATGCCATTGAGCAGAGAGGAGAACAAGTGATTCTGTGTGTACGAATGTATGTATCATTGAGCAGAGGGAGGAACAAGTGACTCTGTGTACATATGTGTATCATTGAGCAGAGGGAGGAACAAGTGACTCTGTGTGTACGAATGTATGTATCATTGAGCAGAGGGGAGAACAAGTGACTCTGTGTGTACGAATGTATGTATCATTGAGCAGAGGGAGGAACAAGTGACTCTGTGTACATATGTGTATCATTGAGCAGAGGGAGGAACAAGTGACTCTGTGTGTACGTATGTATGTATCATTGAGCAGAGGGAGGAACAAGTGATTCTGTGTGTACGAATGTATGTATAATTGAGCAGAGGGAGGAACAAGTGACTCTTGGGTACATATGTATGTATCATTGAGCAGAGGGAGGAACAAGTAATTCTGTGTGTACAAAGGGAAAGGAGCCATGTGTTATGGTCTGAATTTCTGTCTCTTTTAACTCCCCAGCTGATGGTCTTTGTGGGTGATCAGATCATGAAGATGAAGACCTCAAGCCTGGAATTAGGGTTCCTACAAAAAAGACTGCAATTAGCTCCATCTTTGTGATGCAGGAAGACAGTAAGAAATCAATAGTCTGAAACCTGGAAGAGGGACCATGCCAGAAGCTGAACACCCTAGCACTTTGACAATGGACTTCCTGGCTTCTAGAACCATGGGAAATACATTTATGTTGTTTATAAGTCACCCCCTTTGTAGAATTTTGTTATAGAAGTTCTAATTAAACTATGATGCTAGGTATAAAAGAATGTGGACTGTGGAGTGAGAAAGGCCTGGATTCTTCTGCCTTGCTAGCAAGACTGGCTTAATGCCATTGAGTTACATACAGCCTTCTCATCTATAAAATGGAATAATTTATGTGAGACACTGAAATGGAATGACTACATCAAATACATAGCTTATGTTTTCCCTTTGCCTAGGAAATGGTAAATATAAGAAAAAAACTTTGGGGGGGGTGGATGAACATCTTTGAGATAAAAATTGATGTATTTAAAGGAAATTAGAAATTAGTTAATGCCACAAGACTGGGGTCAAGATGTAGGTTTGTTCTGGAAAATGAAACTCAGCGTAAGAGGGCATAGCATGTGTTGCTCAGTGACTGCTGCATTGGGGAGCTCCATGGACAACTGAAGATACTTCTCCACTTTATTTTAATTTAATATTATTATTTTTTTGATTTTTGGAGGTAAGGTCTCACTCTAGCTCAGGCTGACCTGAAATTCACTATGTAGTCTCATGGTGTCCTCGAACTCATGGTGATCCTCCTACCTCTGCCTCCCGAGTGCTGGGATTAAAGGCGTGTGCCACCACGCCCAGCTTTTAATTTTTTTTTCGTTTTGTTTATTCAAAATAGGGTTTCACTCTAGCCCAGGCTGATCTGGAACTCACTCTGTAATTGCAGACTGGCCTCAAACTCAGAAATCCTCTTACCTCTGCCTCCTGACTACTGGGACTAAAGCTGTGAGCCACCATACTCAGCTTATTTTTTATTTTAAAAATGTTTATTTGAAGAGAGAGAAGGAGGGAAGGAGGGAGGGAAGAAGGGAGGGAGGGAGGGAAAGAGAAAGTTAAGAATGAGAATGGAAGTGTCAGGGCCTTTAGCCTCTATAAATGAACTCCAGATGCATGCATCACATTGTGCATCTGTCTTTATTATAGGTACTGGGGAATTAAACTGGAGCCAACAGGCTTTGCAAACAAGCACCTTTAACCGCTGAGCCATCTCCTCAGTCCTCTTTCCAATTTATATGGCAAATACACTTATCATATCAGCAATACCTATTGTCAATAAAATCACCCTTAGGGAGCAGTTAGTCACAGTCATGCATTACTCACAATATTTCACAGCATTTTTCTTCAAAACTGTGTATGCCTTCTTGTGAGTTGAAAGTCAGTTTTTGACATAGCCGCAAAGGCAAAGGAAGGCTGGCAGAAGCCCTCAGCAGGGAGTGCTGTGCATAGACCACGGCTCTACCTTAGAAATCCACACAGGCCTCAAACAATTTATGCTTCCCTTTGGTTCCACCAGGCACTTTGGAGCTTGCACCAGGCAATTCCTGTGTTAATTGTGTCTTGTTATTTCAGCAGGATCCAGGAGAAAGATGATTACCATCTGCAGCCTTTCTGTGACATTTCACTCCTCCTTTCTCACTTCCTTTACAAAGCTCTCCTGCCAGCAGCCCAGGGACACTGTCATTTCCACCAGCCCAGCTCTCATGAAATAACTTTTAATTGTCTGTCCTTCAAAGATGTGAGCCCCTTACCAATCAATAATGCTGTGCTACTTGTTCTTGCATTTGGAGTTAGCAACAAGAGTCCAGGATCTGGCTAGGGAGGATCTCACAGGACTGGGGTGGGGGCGGGGGGAGGGAAGGAGGCCAAGTCATTGGCCCAGCCATGGGGAACAAATAGAAATTGGACAATCAACAGCTTAAGAATTTCAAAAACGAAGGCTGTGACTTAGAGGTTTGGTAAAAGATAGGGATGGGGAAAGCTCCTTTTTTCTACTGCTAATATGAGAAGAGACTTCTGAATGGCATCTATAAATAAGAACAACAGAATATATACAACGGTTATCTCTCAGCACTGGAGAAGCTGAGGCAGGAAGATTGCTGTGAGTTCTAGGCTAGTCTGGGCCATTAGTGAGACAAAAAAATAAGAAAAAAAAATGACAGTATGTACATGTTTATAATGGTCCTTAGTGTCGAAGTCTATAGAGATTTGGGGTTCAAGACTCATTAGGGACCCTCAAAGTTTTTGCTTGTGGATTTCTGTCAATATTTTCCATTTTGGAAATTAAAATCAAGACTTCTTGGGCAGGAGAGATGGCTCAGTGGTTAAAGGTGCTTGTTTGCAAAGCCTGACGGCTTAGGTTCAATTCTCTAGTACTCATGCAAAGCCAGACATGCAAAGTTAGTTTGTTTGGAGTTAGTTTGCAGTAGCAGGAGGCCCTGGCATACCCATACTCTCTCTTTCTCAAATCAATAGTAGTAGTAGTAGTAGTAGTAGTAGTAGTAGTAGTAGTAGTATAGTAATAAAATAGATTATTATATAAATAATAGTAGCAGTAATAAAGACTTCTAAATACATAATTATATGAAAATAAAGAGGCATAAAATTAAAACAAGTCGAGACTCTCTGAAGACTGTGTCTCTTTGTTGACGTCCTCATACTCTTGGTGCAGATGTATGTAAGGAAAGCCTGGAAGCTCTTGCACAGCAGGATGAAAGCAGTGAGTGACGAGCACAGACATTTCTTGCTCTGCCATCAAGAGGCTGTTCTAGAAAAGCTATGTAGCTCTCAAAACGCTAAACATTTGCTAAGTCTGAGTGCTGGATATACACCTGTTTGTGATGTCATTCTTTATCCTCCTCTCTGCCTTTTGAAACATAGAAAAATGAGAATAAAGTCATATGAAACAGTTCTTGGTATCTTGTGACTTTATGTCTGCGCACAGAAGTTTTCAGATGAAATGAAAAAGGGATCTAAATAGGTCTTCATGAGAATGTGGATTCTAAACCTAACTTCAAGTCAAGTTCATTGCAAATATCAATACAATTCACAATAATAGAATCTTCTCATGGAATTCTTTTTATGCAGGGAATTGGATTCCCTCCACCACCACCAATTAATCCATTACCGGCAGTGGAACAGCTGATAACACTGAGCACTTGGCTCACTTCCATCTGGCATGGCCATGTGAACATTTTAGTTGGGTTGCTGTTTTTTTTTTGTTGTTGTTCTTAAGATAGGGTCTCACTGTAGCTCAGGCTGACCTGGAATGCAATAAGTAGTCTCAGGGTAACCTTGAACTCACATCAATCCACCTATCTCTGCCTCTCAAAGGCTGGGATTAAAGGTATGTGCCACCATGCCTGGCTAAGCTCACATTTTTAATTGGATGAATATTAAAAGTGAAAAAACACATTACAATAAGAATACAAAGCTGGCATGGTGGGCATGACTTTAATGTCAGCTCTCAGGTAGCAGAAGTGGAAGGATCACTGTGAGTTCAAGGCTACCCTGAGACTACTTATTGCATTCCAGGTCAGCCTGGGCTACAGTGAAACCCTACCTCAAAAAACAAAAAACAAAACAAAAAAAGAATACAACCTTGTCTTTATGTAAGTCTGATATAAGAGTAAATATAGGACTAGAGAGATGGCTTAGCAGTTAAGGCACTTGCTTACAAAGCCTAAGGACCCAGGTTCAATTCCCCAGAACCCACATAAGCCAGATGGAGTTCGCCTGCAATAGCTGAAGGCCCTGGTACACCCATTCTCTCTCTCTGTCACAAATAAATAAATAAAAATAAAAAGAGTAAATATATATACACACACATATATGCAAGTATGTATGTATATATAAAAATACAGTATGGGGTTGGGGAGATGGCTCAGTGGTTAAAGGTACTTGCTTGCAAAACCTAGTGTGGGTTCAATTCCCCAACACCCATGTAAGTGGTACATGCATCTGGTGTTCATTTGCAGTGACAAGAGGCCCTAGTATGCCCATACTGTCTCAAATAAATATAATATTTAAAAAAATGGGGGCTGCAGAGATGGCTCAGTGGGTAAGAGTACTTGCTGTGTAAGCACTAGGACCTGAATTTGATCCCAAGTACCCATGTAAGAAAGCCAGGCATGGCTGTACATGCCTGTAACTACAGCCCTGAGGGGATCAGAGACAGAGGATCACAGGGTCTCACAAGTCAGTCTGTTAAGTCCCCAGTTCAGTGAGAATCTCTGTCTCAGAGAAATCAGGTCGAAGAGCAATAGAGGAGAGCACCCAGTGTCTTCTTCTGGCCTTCGTACACATGGACACAGGGCATATGCATCTGCACACACACACACACATGTACACACTGCACACACACACTATATAGATGCACATATGGAGCTAAATCTTGACTGAAGTAAGTCACAAGCATCAGGGTATAAAGAGGCTTCTCCATGTAGCTCTCCTTGCTCTGGGTGTTCTCTTCTTGCTGTGTAGCTGGAGATTATACTGAATCTAGGGCACATGTTAAAACACCTTTCTTCTAGTGACTTAAACAAAAAGAGTCATAAATAAAAAGTTTGAAAAACTCCTTAATCCTTATCTCCCTAGCTTTATATCCTACTATTCTAGGTAGCTGATATGTGTGCAAACACTTCTCAGCTTCCAGTTAGAGAAACTTTTGACTCAGGGAACTGCTTTTTAATTCCTATCCATCAGCCAGATCTATGTAAAGGAAAAAGGAATGTGGAAACCTAATCACTCCTTCTGTGAAAAATCACCTGCTTCTCTGATTAAAGGAAGATCAGACTCCAGAAAGTCTTTTTTTTTTTTATCATATTTCCACAATTTCCTGGTTGTTTGAGTTTAATACAACATTGTTGAGCCTGAGTTGTTTGGGCAAGGGTGGAAACATTATACACATATGTCTTAGGGAAGTCTGGAAGATGTTCCATCACTAGACTGATGTTTCTAGAACCCTATTTGCATACAGTGAGACGGGCTTCCCTGGCAAACTGGTCAGTCAGAACCACAATCATAGCAGTAGGCTGGAGTCTCAGCACACACTTCAGGGACTGAAATAATTATTTTTATTGGTTTACTGTACCTTACCCTTTGTTATTACAGAATGGTATCGGGATTCACCTTACCAAGAGAAATGAACAAAACTAAAAATGAGCAGTAGGAGACCATAAAACCACCCAGGCCGGTCACTCAGTGGATCCTTTTATGGTTAGTGGATATCTATTTACTATGTTCTAGTGGGTCATTATTCTTGGGGGTAATTTATTTTATAAATTGCCTCTGGGTACATTTTCCATCATCAACAAAGTCCACACAGACTTCATGAGCGAAGCACTGGCTATGGACGTAGGAAGTGTACGGCTCTTTGTTTTTGTTATAAACTGTTTGAATGTTTTCCTTTTTTAAAATTTATTTATTTATTTATTTATTTTGTTTTTTTCGAGGTAGGGTTTCACTCTATTCCAGGCTGACCTGGAACTTACTATGTAGTCAAAGGGTGGCCTCAAACTCACTGTGATCCTCCTACCTCTGCCTCCCTGAGTGCTGGGGTTAAAGGCGTGAGCCACCATGCCTGGTGTTGTTTTCCTTTTAAGTTTTGTATGACTGGACACAGACCTTATGGAATTGCATGAGCTGGAATATGGCAGAAATTCATCCACATCTGACTAAACTAGATGATGGTAATGTAGCTCTCCTGGGTTGAAGCTAGCTCTTATTATACTGGCTTACTTGCAGTAAGAAAATATTCAGGGACTAAAATTTGCCAACCAAAAAGAGACTAAAAGACTAAGTTTGGCCATATGGGTAGGCAGGTAAGGTAGCTAAGAAGGTTTATAGGTTTATATTAATCAGCTTACTAAGATATAAAATATATACTATACAGTATACTTAAGTATAGAATGTATTTTTGTGTGTGTTGGAGATAAAACCCAGAGCCTTTTTGCATAGAAGGCAAGTGCTCTAACACTGAGCACTATATAGACCTAGAAAAAACCACATGTATATGTGTGTATATATACATATATTTGATGTAAGAACTTTTAGCTTATAGAAACCCAGGATGCCACGGAGAGCTCCTAGCTCACCCTTTTCCTTGGGAAAGTTCAGAGACACTGAGCAGAGCCACCCAGATGGTCACCCAGATGGTCAGTGGCAAAGTTGGGGGGGATGCCTAGTTTGGAGGTCCTCATAAAAATCAGCATTGGCTTGGTCCCTCTAAGTAGAAGCTCACCCTATCAGGGAAACACTTCATGTAGTAGCTGGTGTATATGCAGCAGCCCTGGGTTCCTGACTACTTAAAAAAGAACATTTAACTGCTGGCTGTAGTTAGATGGGTATAAAAAAGGAAGTAAAGAAATGCGTTAGGACCAGGGAATGAAGGAAATTGAAGGGTTGTGTTGAATGAAAGGCTGAGAGGGCTTACTAAAGAGTGCAAGTCTGAGATGCTAAAGTAATTCCAACCAATGTCAGTATCAAGAGGCTGACAGATAAAAAATTATGAATGAATTTAAAACTGCTTCCTCAGGGCTGGAGAGATGGCTCAGCAGTTAAGACACTTGCCTGCAACGCCTAAGGACTCAGGTTTGATTCCCCAGAACCCACATAAGCCAGATACACAAGTGATGCACGAGTCTGGCATTTGTTTACACTGGATGGAGGCCCTGGTGCATCCATTCTCTATCTGCCTCTTTCTCTTTCTCTCTCTCTCAGATGAATAAATAAAATATTAAATAAACTGATTTTTCCAGCACCAAGAACTGCTAATGTCATACTAATTTTAAAATTAAGTGCTATAGAATTTTCTTGCTTTAATGAGGTAAACAAAGCTATGATTAAAGTAATTAAAATAGTAAAAATGAGAAATAAAAGTAACACTACTCCTAATCCTTAAAAAGACGCATGTTTGTTTTGAGAGAAACCATTTGAGAAGCAATGCTCACGATGAACAGGCTGCCCTCTGGTACAATGAGAAAAGGCAATTAGTAATGTCATTTGTTTAAAGATCTGCCACACCTGGTTCTCATTTGTCCTCCAGCTGAGAAACCAAAGACAACTTTTTATTGCTTGTGGTCAAACAGCAAGTTCATTTCAACATGGGATGATCAAACGGCCAGCCTCCCCCAGCCTGAGAAGGTTTGCCTTTCACTTTCAACTTGTTCAATCATCATTAACTCTGAAAATTGTCACATTCCATTTGTGCAATGAAAATTTCACCACTAGTGACCGTTTGGGTGAAGTTTGTATAGGTGAAGCCCTATAAATTTTATAGCATCTCACACATTCTCAAGGTCATTTGCTTTAATTTCTTGTTTAATGACAGTTGCCCAAGATTTTGGAGTCAGTCTGTGAGCTCACCTCAGCAACTTGGAAGAAACTTCTGTGTGTTACCCTTTCTGAGATGGAAAAGGTTCACTGGGTGATTTCATACATGTGTGTTATTTAAAAAACTAAGGCGTATACAACACAGGAATAGTGCTCTCCTCTCTTGGATTCTTGACAATTCAAAGCACAAGTTTTCTCTGCTGGAAAGATACCAGGCCACTGGATGGAATACATTTAAAGTCTTATTTCTCACCCTGGGAGGCCAGCTTCCCTGGAGAGGCTGTAATATCAAATTGGGGAGAGTCCAAAAGTTTCTGGAAAGGAGAAATAGGCTTCTTTTAACTTTTGCCATTGGTCTCAGGGACTCTTTATCTCCTTTTGTTTATTATTTCAATGTATTTCCCCCATTGTGGAGGAGTTCTGAAGTGCTAAGTCCTAGTGAATATGGCACAGGGCCAAATTCCTGACAGGCATTCTACAAATATGAATTTCTGAAAGTGGATGTCAAGTGGCAAGATGGCTAAATTAAGAGGCCATTTGATCCAGAGTCTTAAGGAGGCAGTCTGCTGAGGCAAGTCAAATAAATGTTGTGCCATTTGGCAAGAGTGTCACAGCTAAAAGAGGCTCCAGTTATAGGTTCTGATTAAATTTTCAAGGTCAAAACCAAGAGAATGCTTGTGCAGAGCTTTCAGTGTCTTGGCCCGACATTTAATAAATCGTCTCCAAGAAGGGCTTCTTAATTTCAAATTCAAGTTCGAAATGCAGGTTTCCCTGGGATGGCCACAGAAATAAAGAAAGGATTCTCAGCAGGTCTGTATTACACACATGCTTTGGCCTTTTCAGCTATCTTTACTTTGTGATATAGGAACATGGTTATTGTGGTCAATATCCAGGATTTAATTAATAGATGGATTTGGAGGTACGAGAAAGGCAGAAATAATCTAATAGTCGTCCCCCCCCCCTTCTAATAGCAGGCCAGCCCTGGGCTCTAAATAAGTCTTGTGTTGACAAGCACACCTTTTACAAAAAGAAATGCCATGCCAAGCAATTAGCTGGAGAAAGTTTGGTATTCTTTTCAAGAAACTAAGATTATTTTTTTGTTTAAACACTTGCATGTTTCTTCAATTATACCCACTAATTCCCTAATCCTTGCAGTAATTCCAAGAGCTGAGATAACTTACCCAAATGCCCATTTATCTTTTGCTCCAAGTTGGGTGGATGGTACGTATGTTCTGTATGTTCCATTTCCCAAGGACTGAATCATGGAGGCAGCTCTAAACTTCCCTTTCTCCTCATATTGATTTCTTTTACTTTCTTGTTTCCATCTTTGAGGAGGAGGTCAATTTTCCACTGTTGAACTGGTGTAAGCTCTCTCTGTGTCTGTCTGTCTCTCTGCTTTCTCTCTCTCTCTATCTCTTTCTTATATACACAGTCACACACTCGTCATCTCATACTGTGCTTCAGTGAAGTCATATAGGATTTGTTATCTGGGCATAAAAGCAGGCATCATTTGCTCATTACAGCTAAGTTTTCAGGACGTGCCCCACTTACTGACCTCCACTAATGGCCTGGGTTTGCGCTCGACTGCAAACCTGAAGTGGCAGAGTTCACAGTAGCTGGTGTTTGAGGATGACAGCCAGTGCTCCAGGCAGCTCCGATGAATTGTCCCCAAGGTTCCCGTACATTCACATGGAGAGAGCAAGTCCTCTTGGCTGCTGCCCTCATGGCAGATCCTGCACATAGGCCGGTCATTGAAGGGGCTGCAAGAAAAGGAGGTCATCTGCTGGTCACTGGACTGTGACTCACCACTATGTGCAGAGCCCTTGCTCTGCAGTCTCTAAGGCTTCCCCAGTGGTGGCTGCTCAAAATAGACATCTGCTTTGAGGCTTCTTACATTTTTAAAGATTTTTTTTTTTTTCAAGATAGGGTCTCACTCTGGCTCAGGCTGACCTGGAATTCACTATGTAGTCTCCGGGTGGCCTCGAACTCTCAGCGGTCCTCCTACCTCTGCCACCCGAGTGCTGGGATTAAAGGAATGCGCCACCACGCCCGGCTTCTTAAAGAATATTTTTAAAGAATCTCTACATTATATTTCTTCTCAAAATGCTGACTTGTGATGTCTGATCATCTCTCGTTTTGTGTGAAGTCAGAAGCTACTGACTCATAATGACTTGGCCCACCAATTTATTAAAGGCAGACAAATAATATGTTACTTCTATCACTTGTTTCTTTATTTATTTATTGAAATAATTTTAAGTAGAAACTTTTTTTTTATATATGGTCACCTAGTGGTACAGTTTGGACAGGACTGTTAGGATTTTTCTAAACATTTTATTTATTTATTTACTTAACAGAGAAAGAGGGAGAGAGAAAGAGAGAGAGAGGGAGAGAGAGAGAGCCAGAGGATGGGCATGCCAGGGCCTCCAGCCACTGCAAATGAACTCAAGACTCATGTGCCCCCTTGTGCATCTGACTAACATGGGTCCTGGGAATTGAACCTGGGTTCTTTGGCTTTGCAGGCAAATGCCTTAACCACTAACCCATCTCTCTAGCCCAGGATTTTTTTTTTTTTTTTTTGCTCATTTCCAAAATGAAGATGTGGTGTCCTGGAATCCGCAAGGTGATGAGAGATTTGGTATCTTGTGATTTGATAATTTAAATATGCTTCATGTATTTTACTCATTTGCATTTCCTTCATTTCTTTTTTAAAAGTATTTTTATTTATTTATTTGTTGGGAAAGAGAGAGGAGAGAGAGAGAGAGAGAGAATAGGTATGCCAAGGCCTCCAGCCACTGCAAACTAACTGCAGATGCATGCACCACTGTGCATCTGGCTGTATGTGGGTACTGGGGAACCAAACCCAGGTTGTTAGGCTCTGCAGGCAAGTGTCTTAACCACTAAGTCATCTCTCCAGCCCCCTTTTTGCTTTTTTTAAAATTAGAATACATTCATTGTACACAATAATGGGATTAATTATGACATTTTCAAACATGTATATCATGTATTTTGGTCACATGTACTCCTCTTTACCCTCTCTACCCTGACTCCAAAAAGTCCCTTAGATTTTTACACTTAACTTTGGCAATGGAATCGGTGTTTTTGGGCATTGCAGAACATTTGGGCCATCTACTTTTGTCAACATAATGAAATAGGGAGTGGTCAATATCAAAGTAGCCAAGTAGGCCCAAGGGCTCAGACTGAATGAAAATGAATAACATTTGATTTTTATTGAACACAGAAGTAGTTCAGGCAAACTACCATCCCAAAATAAAATCATTCATCACCATTAAGAATAGACATTCTTTTGAAATGACACCAATTGTAGATCTAGGCAAATTGCATCTTTTGAATCAGGCCAGGATACTTTTGTATATCCAAAGGTTTCTTTCATTTCTCTTTTCTCTACTGTGGGAGAATGAGAGCAGGGAAGTGAACTAGCAACTAACCTTGAAGCTGCCACACAGAACTGCAGATGCAGCTGGGCACAAAGCCAAGCAGTGACAGTCGATGGCCCTTTGAGCTTTTGGAATATACTCTCTGATGGATGCCAAAGACACTGCCCTGAAAGCGGGCAGTGAGACTGTCCTGCGAGGTGCCTCTGTCTAGAGTTCTACCTATAGCTGTGGAAAAAGCCACGTTTTCTTGAAGGGCACATAACAGTGAGTGGTTGCTAGCTCTGCAATCCAGCTGATCAGGCTCAACTTTAGCTCTGGGGTTTGAGCAAATGACTTGTCTGCTAGCTTTGAGCAAGTAACTTCCTCTTCCTCTACTTTAGTCTCCTGTTCTCTAAAATACAAGCAAAAATGGTGCCTTCACTACTGTGACTGTGAAGATGCTTAGCTACAGAGACCAGAAAACAGTGAGTGCCTAGTTCACGCTAGCTGGTATCATTATGGAATAACTCAGGTCATGTAACATGACCCTCAACATGTAACTCTGTGACAATGGAAGTATCAACCCGAGATGTCCTCTTTCCAATGGGAGAGGCCATGATCCTTTCTGATTGACATCTGCCAATGTTGTTTGTGTCATTCTTTGTTGGGTATTGGATTTTAAGAATGTCATCACATGTGACCCTTTTCTCCCCAAGCTCTTAAAACATGACAATAACCTAGGTCCTTTTCCCATTATTTTCTTTAACACTATCTCTGATCCATGGAAACACTGCTGATTCCCAAAGGCCTTTCTGGGAATGATCCTGAGAATGAGTGAGTGGAAGGGAATCAAAAGAAGAAATGACTTCCTTCTTACTTCCCCAAAAGACCCACTCATGCTTGGGGAAGATGAGGGTGGGGAAGGAAGGTGACAGAGTTTGTGTTTTTCTTCTGGCCTCCTTTGTTTATTTTGAGCCATAAGCATGCAAACCTCAGCCTTCTGGCTTTGTGGCTCTGTGTGGTGATGGAGTGAGTAAAAAGGCTGGACAGGCAGACCCACTATACACTGGCTAGCAGGTCTCAGACACTTCAATCCAGCCCGATCTTGCTGACAAGTATGGTATTTGATGGCTGCCAGGGTGACAGTGTACACCTAGTTATACAGTCTTGGTTCATGGAGGACCAATGACACACACAATCTCACTGTGTTCTGTACTCTAACCAATTGTTGAAATTTCTCCAAAAAGTGGAAAAATATATATTACATATTTTTGACAGCTAGCTATATAAGTTTTAAATGGAAGGCATATGGCCAGTATGCATGGATATGATTCCATGTCTTGGGATCACCATGTCCTGGTCACGGTGTAACCAACAGTCTTCCAGCAGGCACATACGGGGACCTCTGTGTCTCTACCCAAACATTGTTGGGTCAGCAGCTGAGGCATAAATAATTGGTCCTAAGAAGTGTCAGTACTGGCATGAGAGGGCCAGTCAAGTCTGGTGGTGATATTTATTTTATATTCATAGTTCAGAAGTCATACTCATTTTGATAGAAGGCTGGAGAAGTCAAAGCATACCCATTAGCATGGCAGCCTGTAGCTTCCAAACTGCCACTAGGCACAGGAGCACAAGAGGAGGCAAAGTCTGGCTTGGGCAGGTGATCTACCAGATGTTTTGTGTCCACATCCATCTTCACACAGAAGCACAGGTTGTGGAAGCTGCACTTCATAGGTTGGAGACTATGTGAAGGGTCAGGGTGGGCTATAGTGGGTGAAGGAGGGGGATGACAGAAGTGACTACTATATGGCAAAAGGAGACTTGTCCTCAGAGCAGCCCTGGACAGTGTGTCCACAGCATGTACTCTGGGAACGTGACTTCAAAAGTTCTGCTCATAAAGCTGACTGTGGTGGTACATCCCTGCAATTCCAGTTCTTGCGAGGTGGAGGCAAGAGGATCAGGAGTTCAAAGCTATCCTCAGAAACATAGCAAGTTTGAGGGCCCTTGTCTCAACCCTCATGCTCCAGGTTTTTCTCACAATCCCAAACACTTTGGCTAGGTCACCTGAAATCAGGTGCCTTCTTCATCCTATCCTAACAAAAGGCTTGCTTTGTTAGTTGCTGAAGACAACAGGATCACAATAACTGTAGCAGTGGTAAAACAACAAACAAACAAACAACAACAAACCCAAACAAATGTAAAGCAAGCAGTGCTGTGGGATCTTTCCTTGGCCTGGCTCTACAATGACTTTATGCGGAACACTCAACGTGAGTTTCAGTTTTATGCTTACTGCTACAGAAACAGCAATGAGAGAACTGTGTAGCCTCCTTTGTCTTTTTTTTTTTTGTCCAACATCTCCTTTTACTTGACACAAGACCTGAGCGCTAATTACATTCCCTTTACCACTCTCCATCTGACAAAGTTCTCTGGATCAATTTCAGATTCATTTATCTTAACTGTGGTACTACCTCTGGGTGGCAAGAGTCCGCACTACTGTTGACAGCAGCTGCCCGTCCTTGGCTGAAACTTGCATGACATACTGTGGTTGCCCATTCACTAGGCTGCCACAACCCTCCACGGTCTTCACCACAGGCGCAGCAGAGCTGGTGCAGTCTGGCAGGACTTCAGGCAGGTGACTGCAACGGCTGGTTGACATGGCAACAAACAGCAATTACTCTGCTAATGGCTTCCACATTCATAGAGGATTTCCATCTAAGAGAGATCAGAAAACAGTTTACTTGGGTTGGGTGATTAAGAGAAAATGGAGAATTATGGGCCACCAACATTAGCATGTCATTTCTTAATATAAATATTAGAGTAGCTTAGAAGTGGCATATTATCTTGTTACCATTTTATACAAGTGTACTCACATATGTCTACACACATGTACCCATACACACACAGACCACAAGAAATGGTGGATGTGACAGCAGCTATGCCTGTGTATAAAAATATCCAGGAGTTCTGCTTTCCATGAGAGAACAGAGCGAAGGTTCTGAAGCCCAGATCTAAAGAGAAGATAAACAGATCTGCTCTGCACCAGAGAAACAATAAGTCTCTGTTGACATTGTCTAAGAGTTACTAGAATCATTATTAAAACTATTCACAACTATTTTTTCTTGTAAGCGATTTATTCTCCATGGAACTTCATCCTAAGATTTTTAGATTAAAAACAGGAAGAAAAGAAAGAAGGAAAATAAAGATTTTGGCAAGCTAACACATTCTGGGTCATTATTTCCCAAACATGGGTCATTCAATTACTGTTTTGCCTCTGTAACTTTTACTCTGTGTCCCATAATGCAATGACTGACTTAATATACCCTGAAAATTAACTTCCTCCAAAAAATTACCCTCCTCAGCCTGTCTTCAGCAGTCATTCAGGCCATGATTACTCGATGAGTCTGCTGTATTTCTTTAAACACGTTACCATTGATTTTTGGTTGTATACCAACTAAGATGTAAAGACACACACCATCACAAGGGAACACTGCAGAGGGTACAGGACAGTGATCAGTAAGACCTGCGCTGCTAATGAGGGCCTTACCTGCCCCTCCAACAGACTCTGTTATGTAAACACAAGGAGTTTCCTGTGATTAGGGGTGTGGTGGCCTCAAGTTCAAGCAGTAAGACCCACTAATGTGAGGAGTTCTACTGTATCCAGCAATAGTCATCCTGAGATAGAAGAAATACAGGCATCTTGAAGGAAGAACAGGGTCACAACCCATGTGTGCCCTTGCTGTCAGTGTGCTTATCTCATGCTCCACACAACTGGGCTCAGCAGACAGCAGCAGAATTGGCTCACGGGCTGAGCTCATGTCAGTGAGCATTTGGGGTTGTCAAAGCTCAAGGCTAGCTAAATAAAAATCTTGTGTTTTCCCTCTCAATCCTGAGAAGAGCTGGGATTCCTCCAGGGGTGGTTTCCTTCCAGATACTTGTCCATACTTATTATATTTTACTTGATCTTTACAAATCTGGAAAACAGGATCTTCCCAACTTTCAGGACAATGTGCATCAGTGCAAGAACACAGAATTTCCAGATGGACTTGAGCAGACAGTTTCCCTCCCAATAAGCACACATCAAGCAGGTTTGATACAGGAAGCTATGGAACATGACAACCAGCTCCTCCTTGCTGTTGAGGTGTCTGGCTGGCCTCTTCTATCTTTGTTACTGTAAGTTTTTGCAAAGTAGGTGTCTCTTCCCGCTCGCAGCCCTTGAGAAGCAGCAATGGGGAAAGTACTGTGAACTCCAAGCCATGTCTGGGGACTGATGCAAGGGTATAGGCACAACTTTCATTTTACAACATAATGCTGAATGTCCAAAGAAAGATAAAGCAGCTGGTATAGAGGATAGTTGTTTTTTTTTTAAAATAGGATCTGCTTTGCTTTATATACTAATGTAAGAAGCATACATTCTAGGAAGTACAAAGAAACCAAACTCATCCTTAATCCCACTACTCAGAGAAGCACAGTATATCTTTTGGGAGTGAACATCTTTATTCTCCCCCTAGAATTGTCAGGGTGGCGTTTGTAGCTGGGACCAAAGTCTTTATTTTTCTATCTTTTTTTTTTTTTTTTTTTTTTGGTTTTCCGAGGTAGGGTCTCACTCTAGCTCAGACTGACCTGGAATTCACTATGTAGTCTTAGGGTGACCTCGAACTCTCAGCAATCCTCCTACCTCTGCCTCCCAAGTGCTGGGATTAAAGGCGTGTGCCACCACACCCAGCTTTATTTTTCCATCTTAAAAAATTATTTTTATTTACTTATTTGAGAGAGAGAAACAAAAGGGAGGGAGAGAGAGAGAGAGAGAAAGAGAGAATGGGTATGCCAGGGCTTCCAGCCTCTGCAAATGAACTCCAGACACATGCACCACCTTGTGCATCTATCTTATATGAGTCCTAGGGATCAAACCTGGATCTTTTGGCTTTGCAAGCAAGTACCTTAACTACTAAACCATCTCTCCAGCCCTTTTATCTTTTCTTTTCTTTTTTTTTTTTTTTTTAATTGAGTTACAGTAGCTTTCTGTTTAACAACCAAAAGTATGTTGCAAGACGGTCTTCTTCTAAAACTGTGTGTAGCTCTCTCCTCTGGACTATCTTGACAAAACCCCATTGACATGGTTTTAAATGCACACAAGTGTAGCTTCCTGGCACAGTGCTCCTGCTTCACAAGGCAGCCACAGATGAAGAGCCAGGGGTGTGCTGGCAGGAAAAGCAGACACAGTGACCTTCTGCTGAATGGAATCATGATGTCTGGGTGTGCTCCGAGAGTCTATTTTTGGTCTTTGCTTAACTCCAGCCCTATTCTCCAACCCAGTTAACTCCAACAAAGTGCTCCCTCCCCATGCTCAAACTAAAAGGGGATGAGATAGCGGGGGTGGAGGGTGGGTGGTGTGGTGTGGTGTGGTGGTGTGCATAGCGGGCAGTGGGAGCCCGGGGTTTTAAGTAGTTAGATTGCCCTCCCAAGTGTGACTACTTATCAGTAACCTAGATTAACCTCATCAAAGGAAGTAGTCCAAAATGGGTGACCTAAATCCACAATAAAATGTCCTCAAAAATATCCTAGAAGCAGAGTTTCCCTTACATTCATTTCATACCTGTGATTTTTCTCTGGGTGATATAGTTCATTTCACTGTTTTTTTTCAGAGGCAAAGGGATATTATCAGCCACCTGATCAGTTTGTTCCATTTGCAGTAGGTGCTGGGCACTGAGGCCAACATAAAGGGACATGGAATCTATCTTCCCTGTTAAGCAAGGCCTGGCTTCTTTTGTGCCATCTCTGTAGAGCCCCATACTCCAAATCCTCTAAGCCCTCACTCAGGCTAGTACCAAACTGAAGTTTCCATTATAGCACTCTTGGAGGAATACACCAGGATGTCTGTTATCCTTACAATAACCTTGACTGATAAGTGCCAGCAGTGAGTCCAGAGCACGAACACACTTTATCATAGTGGGATGAGTGAGCTGGTTCCAGCCCCAGAAGAATGGATCTTATCACCTAGCCATGCAGAGGAGGGAAAGAAACCCAACTCCCATATCTTAGAGAAAAGGAGTCCCAGAGACTGAGATGCAGGCACGGGGCAGGCAGGAGTAGGTCTGCAGGCTGTGTGTAGCAATTGGTATGCATATGTTGCACCTGGAATGGTGACAAATGGCCCACTGCATTTCCCTGCCTTCTTCAGAGCCACCTGGGAAAACAGCAGGCTGTTGCTTTGTATGCTAGAAAGGGCTGGGCTTTCGGTTTGCAGCCGAGCACTGGCTTTTCACTGATCTTTCTGCCAAACTTCAAGCACCATTCGATTTCTTTCTTATCAATACCAGTGCTCTGCTCCTGGGGGAAAGTAGCTTCCTAGTCCATCCAAGAATTCTTGTCTCTGGGATTTCTCAGGACAAGCCACAGTGCTGGAAGACAGCAGCGTACATGGAAACTTGAAGTCTCAAAGTGCACTTGGCAGAACAAGTCTTTTGCTGGCTGGGCAGGATACCTTGCAAGGTTTCCTTCTCAGGTTGAAAATAAAATATAACTTGGTATTGGCCGACTCAGTTGCAGCCAGCGAGAAGAACGGGAGTGGAGCTCTGGAGACAGTGAAAATGCAGGGGTGACTAAACAAATGAAGGCCTGATTCAAGGATTGTTAAAATAAGAAAGCATGTCTGTCCCATTGTGACCCTTATAAAGGACTAAATACAGGCTTTACAAAAGCAGGAGACCCAACCAGGCTGCAGCTAATCATTGCTGAGTTTCTGTAACAGTCTGCCATTGGTAAGTGATTTCCATGGGAACATGCCTGGCATCATGAGGGCGTGATCTTGGGACATGAGGGAATGGAAGGTAAGCATTCAGAAAGCAGGTTCCGCTCACCTCTGCAGCTTTGAGCCTCAGCAACCCTCACACCTCCACACGGATCATGAAGTTAAAAGAAAAGAACTCTGTTCTTAGGGGCACAATACCTACATCCTGCCCCGGCTCACTGCTCATTAGGATGTGACTTAGCCTTTGAACTTTCCTGAGAGTTCCTGAATATTTTAAATGTAGGTACTTACACTTCCTGGGCCACCTTACCTTGTGGTTTGTGAGGCCTGAAACAAAATATTAGTCAGTTTTCCACTACTATAACAAATACCTGAGGCTGGGTAATTTATAAAGATAATAAATTTAGCTCATCGTTTTGGAGGCTAAAAACTCTAAACAGGCAGCATGGCAAAGCTCTCACAAGGGCTTCCTTGACTGCATCCCATCTTGGTGGATAGCATCATGGTGTGAGTTTGCCCAACTGGGAAAGATCACATGGTGAGACAAGAAACAAGAGATATTTTAGAGATCTGGTTCACTTTTTAAAGTAATAACGCATGCAGCCAGGCGTGGTGGTGCATTCCTTTAATCCCAGCACTTGGGAGGCAGAGGTAGGAGGATTGCCGTGAGTTCAAGGCCACCCTGAGACTACATAGTGAATTCCAGGTCAGCCTGGGCTAGAGCAAGACCCTACCTCGAAAAACCAAAAAATAATAATAATAATAATAATAATAAACTCATGCATATGGAAACTAACTGAGACCCCACAAGAAATTTCTTGATCCCTTCTGAATAAAGCACCCCCAGTGACATAATCGCTTTCTACTAGGCTCCACTTTGTGTGTATTCGTATGCATGGTGCACATGTGGAGGTCAGAGGACAACTTTAGGGTGTTGGTCCTTGTCTCCTACCTTGAGACAAGGTCTCTCTGGTTGTTTTGTCACTGTGAATAGCAATCTAGCTGGCCCGTAAGGATTATGGTGACTCTGCCTCCCATTGCTGTAGGTGTGTTGTGATTAGAGATGGGTATGCTACTTGCATCTGGCATTACATGGGTTCTGGGGATCTGCGTTCTGGCCATTAAGTTTCTACAGAAAGCACTTTATTTATTGAAACATAGAAAGAGAATGAGAGAGAGAGAGAGAGAGAGAGAGAGAGAGAGAGAGAGAGAGAGGGAGGGAGGCTTAGGGGAGAGAGAGACAGAGAGAGAGAATGGGCATGCCAGGGCTTCCAGCCACTGCAAATGAACTCCAGATGCATGCATCACCATGTGCTTCTGGTTTATGTGGGTTCTGGGATATCAAACCTGGGTCCTTAGACTTCGCAAGCAAGCATCTTAACCACTAAGGCATCTCTCCACCCCTACAGCAAGCACTTTTAACCATTGATCCAGCTAGCATCACTCTGTATATGCATGCACATGTGTGTACAGGTGTGCACAGAGGCTAGAGGATAACCTTGGGTGTTGTTCCTCAGGTACCAACCACCTTCTTTTTAAAACATTTTATTTTGATTAATTATGAACTTTACTGTAAGAATATATTGCATATTGGCCATATTCCCACTGGGGTTCCTCTCCCCCACTTCCATTGCATTGAGGGCCCTCCTCAGTTGTAGGCATTCACTGTGGGGTCGTGAATGCACCAATCTCTGGGAGGACACAAAGTTTCAGGATACTCATTCCCACCTTGTAGTTTCTCATTGGTTAGTTCACCAATTAGGCCTGACTGGCTGACCAGTGAGTAACAGAGATTCTCTTTCTCTGCCTCCCCAGCATTAGGATTACAGGCGTGCTACCATCTCTGGCTCAAAAACAACAATAAAACAAAACATGGTCTTTGGGGATCAAACTCAGGTGCTTAGGCTTGTACAGTCAGCATTTTACTGACTGATTTATCTATCCAGGCTCCAGGATCCACTTCATGAGGAATCAACCACCTCAACGTCATTACTGCACTGGAGACTGTGTTCCTAACATATGTGCCTTTGGAGGACAAATGACATCCACACACAGCACCAGAGAATACTCGAGAACATGGTATTTTTTTCAGAATATGATTTTTACGCTGATGTTTTCCCATATATGTAATTTGCATTTTATACTTTGCTAACCTTTATTCTCATTCTTTTTAGAACCTGGGCTGCATCTCATTTCTGTCTTTTAGAACCATCTTCCCCCATGGAGTCATATTTCATACTGTACCTTTTGTACACTTGAACCATGACATTGTACCATTCCATTTCTCAGCTAGGGAACCCCAGAAGAACCTTGTTCTTGCATGCATACTTCTCATATTCCCTAGCCCTGTCTGCATTAGGTATAGAACACAGGTTTCATGCATTCATGAAAATGCTTTAATAATAATATATAACCAAAACTGCTATGGTGTTGGAGTAACCTGGGTCTAGTTGTTGTATCAGTCTGCTATCTTAACTAATCTAACATGTAAGAATAAGCTAGAATAGGCCACTTCCAAGCTCCCTTTAGGCCCAACTGTACCAAAACTAGAGTTTTAGTAGATCAACTTTTATCTTTTAGAAGCAGGTTGAGGAGGAGAAATGTGTTAGACTGGCACTGCTAAGTGTAAAAGATTTTACAGGTGGAAGCATGGGCATAAGAGTGTGAGTGCTGGAGACCACTAAACTGTTAGTGGGTAGTCTGGAGCAAGAGAGGGGGCTCTAAAGTCCATTTGAATGCCTAATTCCAGAGGTTTAAGTAGTAACAGACTACAGTAACAATCTCTGAAGTAATGAAGAGTAACTAATCAATGAATTTTACTAATAAAGTTTCAATCAAGCAAGATAAATACACCCCAGAGATCTGCTCTATGACATTATAACCTTAGATAACAATAATGTTTTGTATGCTCCAAGTTTTCTCAGGAGGGTAGATTTCATGTTAGGAGTTCTTGCCACTGTAAACACAATTAACAAGAACAACAATAGGCCTCTTAAGTCCAAATATATCCTGAAAGATCCTTTGTTCCCTCTACAACCGGAGCTGGTCAACAGAGCAAATCAAAAAAGTAAATTTATTTATTCATTCTTCCAGCCTACATACAACCTTTTAGAAACTCCTTTGAGGAGTTGCTTGATATTCCTAGGAAGGTTCTTATAATATAGGATGCAGCCATCTTAAATTCCAGTTGAGGTTTCCAAGGTAAAGTGAAGGACTGTAAACACTCTAAAGCCCCACCCTCCTCCAGGCTGCAGAGACATGAGTATCCAGCACCTTCTTATCACCATCCATGCCCTTGATCATTCAAGGGACCACCTGATGCTCTGAGTTGGGAGGATAACATGGCGTGAACAAAGAATATCTGGATATCTTTCTGCTTGTTCAGAGCTCCACACATCAGCACTGGTTTGGGACCTGGAAGCCTAACTTTAGCTTTCATGAGTGGATGTACTTCAGAGAGGAGTTGTGAACTGCCCCCTAGCTTTCTTCATGGGCTGAGTCATCAGGGGCACAGAATCCTCTAATGAGACCAATGAGTGAGCAATATGAGGCAGTCAGTGATTAAAATGGGGAAAAAAAATAGGAATAATGTTGTCTGGAACTTTCTCCTCAGAGTTAGCTAGGCAGACTTTGAATTCCAAGAACATGCTCTGAGAATAGGAATGTTTTTTGATAGACTATTTTTCTGGATTTTCAGGTATGATAGAACCAGACAGTGCACTGTGTGGCTGATGAACTTAGAGTATCCTGAATGTTCAGAGCAAATAGGGGGAGAAAGGAGATCCCACAGTGACCTTCCTTTCCAATGAAAATGGAACACATGACTAACTTCTTAACCATTAACATGTAAAAGTGGCATATTTCTTCTGAGCACACAACACAAAGGCTCTCTGATCTCCAAGGAGATTGCTAGGACATAATTACCAGCAACATTAAAGTTTTCAAAACATGCCAAGGAGGCCATTCACTAAGAGTGTGGAGCAGCAAAGTAGTTGCTTCATTAAACTTAAATAGCTGTGGCAAGGCTGTGCTTACAGACCCATGCTTCCAAATTACACATTTCTTTCTGTATGTTTCACTGACCTCATTCTGTAGATCATAAGAGATTGTTATTCCAAATAAAGTGACCATCCAAGTCTTTATAAACATGTCCATCAGGGAGCTTGATTAGTTTGCAGAGGAAACACTGGCTGGCCCAATAAATACAAAAACAAACAAGCAAACAAACAAACACTTCTCTTTTTGTTGTATCATTATTTTCTGTTATGTGCCTGTTGTTATACATACAGAGCACAGTAAGCAAGTGAACTGCCTGTTTCCAAGCATGAAGTGGTTTTGATGGCTGGGTAATGGCATTTTCTTGAGGAATGTATAAGCTTCCACAATGAGACACAGGGAGGAAAAATATTAGACCAGCATAGGAGAGATTGGATACAGTGGGGGCTTGCCTAACACACTCCTGGTACTATGTTAAAGTTATACTCAATTATTTATCATTTCTCACCCACGTAATTAACTCTGATTCTCAGCCACTATCAGAAACATCAGACAAACTTTATTTTCCTCATTAAAAATTACTATGTTTTCTCTGAACTTAGGTAAAACCCCTTATATTCTGTTGAAGGCAAATCAAGTACCAATTATCATACTTATACATGTTTTTTCCCTAAAGAAGTACTCATGAAATTAATTCAGATTTTGGAGGATATCCATTTTTTCCATTTAATTTTAATTAGATAGATGAAAATGGCAATTAAAAATCCCATAACAACTTTGTGTGTTCAAAGATACAGCAACAGCTGAATTACACTTGTAAATAACAACTGGCTTCTACACATGGAGCCGTGGAGCTGGGAGGAGGAGACGAGGAAGCAGTCCTATACAGACGAGTTCTGCAGTCTAGGCCTCTCTACCTAGCCTAGCCTGTCTACCTCTGCAATCCTCCACACTACCTTCCCACTTTCTCACATCTGGGGTGTGTGTGTGCATGCACACACAACCACTGATATCTGCTTTTATAATCTTGTATAAACATAAATAATCACAGAAATGCCATATGTAGCTACTTTTCTTGGCCTTAGACAGTGTTCCCCTTGCCTCCTGCCCTCTGCCTTACCAGCAAAACCCAAAGTTTAGTTTTTTGGGGGTAGGGCTGGCCAGTAGGGCTTAATGTGTAGCCCAGGTTGGCCTCAAACTCAGGATCCTTTTGTCTCAGCCTCCACAGTACCACAGTGGGTATATGCCATCACGTGTGGCTCACAGATTCTTTTTGCTGACTCATTAAAATGGCTCCAGTCTTTGTCAACAATCAAGACACAAGCAATGGGCTGGAGAGATGGCTTAGCACTTAAGGCATTTCCTGCAAAGCCAAAGGATCCTGGTTTAATTCTCCAGGACCCACGTAAGCCAGGTGCACAAGGGGGCACATGCATCTGGAGTTCATTTGCAGTGGTTGGAGGCCCTGGCACATGCATTCTCTCTCTTTGTCTCTTCTCTCCTCTCTCTCTCTCTCCTTGCAAATAAATAAATAAATTAGTTAATTAAATTAAAAAAAGACATAAACAAGTACAGGAATAAAGTCACTCACAGCCTACCTACTCACTGGCTACCTGAGATGGCTTTATCACTTCATCTCTCTAGTGTATATTCTGGACTTCTGTGAACCATGAAATTGACCTACAGAGTCTCTTTCATGATTCTGATACTTATTTCCTACTTACCTCAATGCAAAGCACTTGCTAATCTCACATTCTTTCTAACCAAGCACATACCACATTGCACTTGTTCCTTTGGCTGGGACTTGCCTGTCTCCATCTTTAGCCCTGTCTTGACTTAGAGTAGTCCCCTGCCTCTCTTAGTCTCCATCTATGGAGTGCTTGCTCCACTTGGCCTTCTTCAGTGTTTGGATCCCAGGCTCTCTCCCTGATCCTCCAGGGAAGCCACTGAAGCATGTCAGAAGTGCTCCAGTGTGTCAGATTACACAGAGGGCTGACCCTCACCAAAAGGTCCCCTAAAGGCCCCTAGCCCCACAGAAGAAATGTCCTGAGTTCAATGCCTGCTCTGTTACTTTCTGTAGGTATAAGACAGCCCAACAAAAAAATATTGGGTAAGGATCCTTAACTCAGTTCAGTCTATTCAACAGAAACAGGGTTAATTTGACATGGGCTGCCAAGACAAAACAACTAAATAATACAGAGGTCTACACTTTTAAATTTGTTTCTGATGGCAGTTTTCCTTCAAAAGAGACAAAAAAAAAAATTGCCATTAGTAGCAATAGTGTGAGTGTATTTTTCTATTTTTATAACACTATTCATTTTACATTTTCTAAGTGCTTAATAAATAGAGTGGGTTTACTATCTTGGTGACAATAACAGTTATACCTCCATGGTGCTCATTCATTTGCTTTATGGGCTAAAAAAAACTCTAGTGTGTCACAAATTAAGACAGTGTTCCTGAGGACTGTGTTTTATTTTTGAATCTCCAATTTCACTAATAAATGTGAAAAACACATGTGGTCAGACTAAGTCCCCAGAGATCAGCCACTGCAGATGCTGAAGAGAGCAAAGTTATTCCAGTAAGATCAGCATGGACAACAATCTTTACCAAGTTCTCCTCCAACTGTCCGATGTTAAAGCCACAAGCTTTGGAGTGACTACTCAAAACAAAACCAAACAAGTTTTTTTAAAAATAAAATAGAAGATCCTTAGAATTTTTTATCTAAAAAATAAAATGTTGGAATCATTATATAATGACCTTTTCCAGTCATAGTTCTTATTTTGTCTATAAGAAATAGGATCCCTATCATTAACCCTGAGAAAAATTTGCATTTTTTCTTAATAGTATTATCATGAAAAAAATCAAGTTAAATGGAACACTATGGAAAACCCATATATACCAACCATATCATCCCAATGTCAAAATTAATCAAGATTTTTTGAACTTTATTTTATACTCCCTCCCTCTTAAAAATAGTTTTAAAAATATAGTCGCAAGCAAAAAGAGAGATAGGGAGAGAGAGAATGGGTTCACCAATCCCTCTTGCTGCTGCCAACAAACTTTAGATATATGCACCACTTTGTGCAACTGGCTTTACATGGGTACTGGGAACTGAACCTGGTATGGCAGGCTTTGCAAGCAAGTGCCTTTAGCCACTGAGCCTTCTCTCAGCCCTTCCTTCTTCTTTTTTGTCCTCTCTCTCTTTCTTTTCGAGGTAGGGTCTCACTCTAGCCCAGGTTGGCCTGGAATTCACTCTGTACTCTCAGGGTGGCCTCGAACTCACAGTGATCCTACTACCTCCTGAGTGGTGGGATTAAAGGTGTGTGCTACCACACCCGACCTTCTTTTTTTTTAGCCTCATGTAGCCCAGGCTGGCCTTAGAATTGCTATATAGGCTAGGATGACATTGAATTAACCATATGGTGACCTCCACCTCTTGAGTGCTAGGATTACAGGCATGTGCCACCATGCTTAGTTTTAAATGGTCCTGGGGTTCTAGTTTTTTAGGGTCCAGAGCCTTGAGCATGTTTGGCAAGAACTCCACCAACTGAACTATATATCCAGATGCTCCCTTCTTTCTTTTTAAGCAAATCCCAGAAATCATGTCATTTCACTTCTATATACTCCAGCATAAGCTTCTAAAAATACAGATAGCTCATGTTTTGTCACAAAGTGATTATACCTAACAAACTTTATAATAACTTGCTAACATATAATACCAAAAACATATTTAAATTTTTCCAACTGTTTAAAAAAAACCCCATCTTTCACAATAGGTTTAAATCTCTCAAACAAGATGTTCCTATCATATGTGGATTTATAAATTCTTTTTCTTTTTGAGGCAGCCAGAGAGAGGGGGAGGGGAGAGAGAGAGAGAGAGAGAGGGAGGGAGGGAGAATGGGTGTGCCAGTGGTCTCTCAGCCACTGTGAACAAACTCCAGATGTGAGTGCCCCCTTGTGTGTATGTGTGACATTGTGTGTTTGCATCACCTTTGCATCTGGCTAAATGTGGGACCTGGAGAATTGAACAGGTGTTCTTAGGCTTTGTAGGCATATGCCTTAACCATTAAGCCATCTCTCCAACCCATAAATTCTTTTTTTTGAGTGCGTATAGTATATGTGGTGTATGCATGTATGTGTGCAGATACGTGCAACCCTGTGCACATGGCTGCAAAAGCCAAAGGAGAATGTTGAGTATCCTTTATCACTCATCCATGTGATTCCCTGAGTCTGAATTTCTCACTGAACCCAAAGCTGCAGTTTTTGGTTTGACTGGCTGACCAGATAGCCACAGCAATTCTATGTTTCTGTTCCCCACAGGACTGTGATTACAGGTGTGTGTGGCCATGCCCAGCTGTTTATGTGGGTGTTGGGGTCTGTGGTGGTTTGACTCAGGTGTCCCCCATAAACTTGGATATTCTGAATGCTAGGTTCCCAGCTAATGGCAATCTGGGAATCAACACCTCCTAGAGGCAGTGTATTGTTGGGGGTGGGCTTATGGGTGTCATACCCAGTTCCTCTTGCCAGTGTTGGGCACACTCTCCTGTTGCTGTTCTCCATCTGATGTTAGCCAGGAGGTGATGTCCACCCTCTGCTCATGTCATCATTTTCCCCTTCCATCATGAAACTTCCCCTCAAGTCTGTAAGCCAAAATAAAACTTTTCCCCCACAAACTGCTCTTGATCAGGTATTTTCTGCCAGCAATGCAAACCTGACTGCAACAGTGTCAAACCTAGAGCAAATCTAGGCCCTCTCAGGTCCTCATGCTTACACAACAAGCACCGCTGAACCATCCCCCATCTCTCTTTTCTCTTCCTTTTCCATTTAGTGGCTGGAATTCTTTTATAAACAACTTTCCTTCATCAACCAATGCAGACCGGTTTTCCAATTTACACACAAAGGCATAATCTTTGCCCAGTTCTTTTCTATGATTTTCAGTCTTCAGAGTAGGGAACTGGTGCCTTACATGCAGGGACATTTTCTGCCCATGATCACTGTGTTTTACTCACAGGCATCTGTCAGTTGTACATTAAAACTGAGTAATAATGGGATACTAATATGCTGGCTATGCCCATACACTTCAAGGAGGAAGCACTCATGAAAAATGTATATTTTGAGAAACCTAGATATTCAAGTACCCATCTGCATTTCTATTTAGTTTGAATTTAATATAGAACAGCAGAGCAGTGAAAGGGGAATAAAAGAGGAATGGAATCAGAGGAAATTCCCAAGTGGCCCTCTAAGTGTGTGTGTGTTGGGCTCTAAAGCTTATGGAACTGGGAATGTTGTTCAGTGGGTAATGCGCCAGCCTAGCAGGTACAAAGCTCTGAGTTTCACTCCCAACACTGCATAAACCAGGCACTCAGGAGGTGGAAACAACAGGATGAGGAGCTCAAGATTAACCTTAGCTAGAGTTCAAAACTATGGGCTACAATGAGGCCCTGTCTCATGTAAAATAAAATAATAAAGTAAAATAAAATAATAAAATATAATAAAAAATAAGTAGAAAAATATATTAGGTAACATGTACCAAGGAAACTGGGCAGGATGGAGGTTCTTTTTCCTGGCTCCAGTGGAAATCACTGAGAGACACTGAATCAAGAACTAGCAGGAAACATCTGTGCCTGTGAGTAAAAGCCTTGCACATATTATGAAAAAGCACCAACACTTTCTTTTGAAACAGAGGTGAAAGAGCAGTACAAACTTTAAATAAACTAACAAAAGCAATTCAGTTCCTACTGGGACTCTTTCTAGTGAATGGCTCTATGTCAGAGAGTAATACTGTGTTTAGAGAGTTTGATCTCTAGTCATATTTTCAGATACTCATTTCTTGACTGATGCAAATAAAACCATAGTCTGCAACACACACATACACACCCTTATAAGGCTATGTTTACATTAATAATGAACCATTTTTTAACACAGAGACTAGGGACTAACAAAGTCTAACCCCATGACAAGATTCTAACATGAGCACGCAGAGGAGAGCAGTGCCACTGTACACGCACATGGGAGGAAGTAGTACCACTGACTTGGTGGTGGGAACAGTCACTTTGACTAGCACAGAAGTAGAAAGCACCAGCTTCACCAGCAGGAAGGGTCACAACGTTTTCTTTATTGTTTTGTTTGTTCCTTTGATATAATGCAAGCTGCCTTGAAGTCAGATTCTTCTGGCTCAGCCACTCAAGTGCTGGGATTACAGTAGATGCAACTTTTCCTTTAAAAAACAGCAAGGAAAGGCTACTTGGTTCAAAGATTCACTATGTGAGTCTTAGAGTTAGACACCCTGGATTTGAATCCCTTTGATTTCCACCTATCAGCGATTTCTCCTCAGGTTGAGAATAAAATGATGCCCATCTTATAGTTGAGAATTAAATAAAATGATGTATGTGAAGTCCCCAGCACAGAGGTTGGCACACAGCAAACACTGCTGTCTGCCAATATTATGCTAGAGTCACACAATCACAAATGTCTCCAGGGTACCCCCTTACTTTCAGTATTTTTATTCAAGTCAAGAAATATCCATGATAACACTGATGCTAATGTGGAAGGCAACACAACACTGTGAGAGACAGAGCAGACAAACAAGAAATATCATGTCCAGGACTGAGGACCATGGGGAGTTTGCCACTAGTCACTAGGCTTCAATCTTGGGTGAGTTTACTGACTTCTCTACAAGTCAATTTTTCATCTGTGATAAAGGAGAATATGACTTTTTTTTGCAGTTGCTATGTAACTGTCCCACGGGGTATTTAAAATGACTCACATGAGAGGGTGCTGGCTGAGCGGTAGCTCTCATTCTTAGAATATTACACAAAGCTCATGAAAAGAACAGAGGGGGGCATGATAAGTCCTGCCACGAGATGGCATGATGTTGGGCTGGGGAGGACGAGCCAAAACATGCCAGTGGATCACTGAAGTCAGACTGAGTATGAACACCCTGGTACACAGGTGGTACTGGAAGGTGGACTGTGCAGAAAATATTATCTTACAGTGCCACATCACTACAACATGGGAGAGAAAACTATCTTCCTTTTGTTTTGGCTTTTGGGAGAGCCACATGGGACACTGCAGTGCTTGGCATTTTCCCTGTGTCCTCTCAAAGTTTGCCCAAGAGCTAGGTAGCATTTGAGTTCAAGACTGAGGTAGGTATTCTGAAGTATTTACTATGATGCAGAGGCATCAATGGTCCTATCCTTTTCCACGAAGGATATATCTGCATCTTTCTAGCAACAAAGGATATAATCAAGTGATCTTACACTTTTCCTTTCATCTGTTGGTATTACCCTTTCCATAAACCAGGAACTCCCTTCACCTTGTGTAATAGCGCTCAGTATGAGGCCTACTTAAGTGTTTACTAGGCACACTAGGGAGAGATGCATGGCTTTAAGAAACAAACCAGGGATATTTACAACTGGTATCTGGGTCATAAGAATCTGGATTCTTGAAAGAGATTGTAATATACTGTATCACAATTTTTATTAAGTTCTACTTACAAGGTGACATAAAATATGTGTCTTATCTGCCTGGGGAAGAAAGCTAATGCAAGGCAGCATCTGCACACAAGCAAGGCTCGCTGATTCACCAGCTTGGCTTGTCCACAAATTGGACTCATTTCTTAGATTTATAAATGGTGAGCACTATGGTAAATCCAGTAACAAAATTTCTGTTGTAAACATGGTATTCTCTTCAGTATCTTTTTAGAGTCCTTAAGTGGCTTTGATGTACACAAAACTAAAAGCTGGTAGAATTAAAAATTACACAAATAATGAAAATGAGCTCCTAGGTGAATTGCCCATTACTGTGTAGGTTTTCAGATATTTTCATTAAAAAGAGTAAAAAAGCCATCTAAAGATGCTTGTGTATCTACAAATGATTGTAAAGTCATTTTCTTTATTTCTTTCTAACTCCCATAAGCCTCTTTAATTAGTTTTAAAGAATAAAGCACCAGTCTGTTTCAGTAAGCTGCATTCCTTTTTAAACTGTAGAAACATACGTGGTTTCCATACATGAGCAATCTTCTTTAATGGTGATGCAGTCACTGGGAATGCTGCACTAACAGGCATATTTCACAGTTTCCCTCTACCTGATAGCCCTCTCCACCTCCTTTTCTTACAATATTATGACCTACTGTGTTTTTGTAAGTTCTTGGTATGTAATGGACACTTAAAATATTTGCTGATTCATTAAGTAAGTGAACCTACTGCCTTGATAACAAATTTTGTTAACTCATAAAATCATATGGCTGACACAGACTTCTTACTGAGAAATACAATTCTTTTATCTGACTAAAAGTTTTAAATAGCCTAATATCTCCTGATAATTGATCATTGTCTTTTTTTTCTTCTTAAACTTTGAATATACTTTGTATTGATTTCTAAACTTAAAATCAGTTACTCCTATCTAAAAGTCATTGAGGAAACTTAGTAGGCAGGCCTTGAATTTAAAATTTTAACCCAGCAATGGCCAGCAAGTACTCTATAACAAAATATGTTTAATTCTGCCCCTATTTGCCATATGCATGGACTCCTTAGATTTATAAATGGCAATCACTGTAGCAAATTCAGTAATAAAATTTCTTTTGTAAACATGGTATTTTTTTTCAGTGTCTTTTTAGAGCTCTTAAGTTAATGTACATCAACAGTATGATTGAAAAAAAATGAAGAAGTGTACGGTTGGTGGTGCAGGTTTTTCTGGGCATGAGTGACAAGTTCCCTCACACACAGCAAACAGTTTGGTGGTATGTATCAACAGCCTCCAATGCTTCTGCATTTCCTCTTAGGATTTTACTTTTTAGGACATAGTGTTTGAGCCTTTTCTTTAAGGAATCTACTTTAGGGTCCTAATTAGAGAATGCACACATGGACTGTACAGTGCTTTTCTATACTCAGCAGTGTTCCTTTCTAGTAGCACAGCACGAAACAATTATCCAACAGTTGGGCAAAGATTAAACAGAGTATCTCCAGATCATGAATTATTAGTGAGGCCATTCACACTTCTTTTTATAATCAGTGTTTAGTGGTACTGGGAAATACAACATGAGGCTATGTCAGGAAAGTAGTATATATAAACATTTATACTTGTAATTTCAGCTATATTTACCAAGAAGAGAAAGGTGGTAGCTATATCAATATGTGAACAGTGGTTCTTGCCAAATGATAAGGGATTCTTACTTCACTTTTAGTGTTTGTGCTTTTTGCATTTTCCAAATTTTCTGAATTAAAAATATTTCTATTCTATTTAGAAAAAAATGTTTGAAAAAATAACATTTTACAACCCTTTAGAGAGGGGACACATCAAACCATCTCCACACAAACAATAAAGACAGAAATAAAATCAGAACAATCCCAACCCAAACTGAAAAAGTGTAGGCTTCTACCATAACTAATCCAAAAAGCAAGCAAGGGATTTCCTTTATTCCAGAGGTATAGAAATGACGTTATAGATCTCTGGGGAAGGACATTCAATAAGTTCTCTCCATAGCAGCTTGCTTCAGGAATGGTGGGGTTAGGAGAGATGCTGGGTTCAGCCCCAGAGGCCCCTGGGCTCTTTGCTGCTGCCTGACCTTGGGACCACCAGCATGCCATTTACTCTCCCAAGTTCTGAGTCTCATCAAGGACACACAAGAAATAAATCCATCTCTGAACTATGGCAGGCACAGTCAGAATAAAATGAATAGGCAGAGTCACAACTTTCTGACTACTTTCCCAAGTACAGTGACTAACCAAGGATCATTGGTGGTCACCACCAGGTTCATGTCTATATCTTCCAATGGCCCTTCCTCCTTCCTTGGTGGCAGCAGCAGAGGGACAAAATGACCCAGGCAAGATATTCTCTCTTTTATCTCTTTTTATTCTTGCGAGAGAAGACAAACCTATAAATAGGAGTTAGATGTAATAATCTGCCAAGCTATTATAAGGTGCCATTTATCATTCATGTGTGAAATTTATATATCCAAATTGCCAGCAACTGTATAACAATTTTACATCTATTTATTTATTGAGAGAGAGAGAGAGAGAGAGAGAGAGAGAGAGAGAGAATGAGAATGAGCATGCCAGGGCCTCCAGCCACTGCCAACGAAGTCCAGATGCATGTACCACCTTGTGCATATGCATTACTTGGGTCCTAGGGAATCAACATTGGTCCTTTGGCTTTGCAGCAAGTGCCTTAACTTCTAAGCCATCTCTCCAGCCCAACTGTAAATTTAAACACATGACCTGATGTGAGCTGGTGGGTATGGTCAGCTCTGTTTATGAGGGAATGAAAGCAAAAGGATTTTATGATTTTTCTCAGCCCCCTAAAGTTTGTAGAAGAGCCTGATTAATTCCATTTCTGACCTCAATTTCTGTGACTAACTACCATTATTGTTATTCTCTGGCCTTAGTTAAATACCAGAACTCCTTACCTCATTCTTTTTGAAAAGAGTGGGGTGAAAGGAAGAGTAAGGCAAAAGGAACAAATGTCCTCCATCAGAGTGGCTGATTTCTCCAGCAACAGCAAGTAGATCATACAGAAGAACCTGTAAGTTTCCTACTCACACCGAGCAGGATTGCAGGTTTAAGGAAAAGTACATGTCCATTTGATAAGACTCAGATTTGAACCAGGAAGAATTTTGGTATTTGATGTTTGACAAAACAGTGTGTAAAGGTTGTGGGATTGCATGATGAAGCTTTCTCACGCATCAGTGTGGTAGTTCTCACGGACACTGAGGAGCTCCGCTGCTCTTTTCCGTCCGCAGGTTACTTGGAGGAGTATATAACATAATTCTCAGGTCTGCTGGTCTGACTCTATAGAATTTAACTGAAGCTAGCATTTAACAGGCAGAGCAAAGAAATAAAAAACAAATATGAGGGCTGGAGAGATGGCTTAGTGGTTTAGGCACCTGCCTGTGAAGCCCAAGAATGCCAGTTCAAATCTCCAGGTCCCATGTGTAGCCAGATGCAAAAGTGACACAAGCGTGCAACGTTGCACATGCGCACAAGGGGGTGCATGCATCTGGAGTTAGTTCACAGCAGCTGGGAGGCCCTGGCATGCCCATTTTCTCTCTCTCTCTCAAATAAAAAAAAAGAAAAAATACAAAACACACACATTTAAAGCTGGCTCTCTAATGTTCTCAAAGTCCCAAGCTGTGAATGCAGCTTCTCATATCTGTGAGTCATCACACATTTTTCAAGGCATCACAACTCATTCACTTCCTGTCTTCCTCAATGATTTATTCCCCACACACTCCCACAGCACTTCAGGATTGTAGACAAGAAAATATTTGGAGCTGTCCTATTCAATTACAGAAAATTGGAATCTGGTTCAAGGGAAATAACTTCACATGTGCATTTCAATGAAGAAAATGTAATATTTCTTAAGTTTTGTAAGGTCCCAAATAAATAATTTTCCTTATTTCTTACATATAACAAGACCCATGTAATCTCCTTTGACAATTAAAACCACGTATTTTGGGAGTGGGGGAAGAATTCAAAGGTTTTCCTTCTCACTGGATGGAAGTGAATTCTGTGGAGATATTAGCTGCTAGCATTGCAAATAACAATGAAAGCCTTCAAAGGTTGTTAGAGGTTTCTCCTTTTTGTTTTTTTTCATGGTGGCCTCTTGAACTCATGTTGATCCTCCTACCTCTGCCTTCCAAGTGCTGGGATTAAAGGCATGCGCCACCACGCCCAGCCTGGTTTCTCCCTTTTTGAATACTGTGTAAAAACAGCATACGTACAAGTCCTATTGCCACAGATTCAACATCAAACATAACCTTATGCTATGGATGGTTTTAACAGGTGACCCTCAGCTTATACACTATTATTTATTCATTGATGATTCCATTTCCTTGGGTATAGCTTCCCTACACGAAAAGGTTGCCATCAGCATGTATGTTACCCACATAACCCCTCACTTTATGCCCTTGCATTTGAAAGGAAGGCTTCCCAGGTGGCATAAACTGGCTAGGGTTGACAAAAGGTCTCTGAGTGGTTGGAAGGGGTGGACAGTATGAGGCACTGTACATTCATTTCTTTATCATACCTGACCCTTCCAACAGATGTGTGCTGGGCCATCAACTTTTACTATGACTCCTTTTGGAGTATGGCATAGTATTAATAAATAAAACAGAGAATGGTGATATCTTTGAAGAACTGAAAGAAATTTCTGCTAGCACTTTGGAAAAATTGTGATTTATCATCAGAGATTCTTCTGGACTAAAACTACTTAGGGCCCAAATCTAGATGTGAATAGAAATTTTCTTTTTTTTTTCTAAACTTTTTATAGACAATTTTCATACATGTACATGATATATTTTGATCACAATCTCTTTCCATCCCCACCTTCTCTTCTCTCTCCTCCTCTGCACCCCTTGAATTGAACCCTTCTTTAGAAAGGAAACTTAAACTCATAGTAATCTTGTAGAAATTGCAATAAACACTGATTAGTGAATATGGAACCATTGTTCTTAGGGGAAATGCAAGGTTAGGTTACATACAGAGTATCTTTATTTACTGGTCAACATATAACATTCTTTTTTAAAAAATTATTTACTAGAGACAGAGAAAGGGAGAGAGAGAAAGAAAGATAAGGAGAGAATGGGTGCACCAGGGCCTCTAGTCACTGCAAACAAACTCCAGACACAAGGACCACCATGTGCATCTGGTTTACGTGGGTACTGGGGAATCAAGTCTCAAAGCAGGGTCCTTAGGCTTCACAGGCAAGCGCCTAACCACTAAACCATCTCTCCAGCCCAACATACAACATTCTTATATGACTGCCTATGCTTCAAGGCATGTTATTTAACATATGTTGTTGGTTCCTTGGCATCGAACTCATGGCCAGAGCACTGTTTGTCATGGCTGAATCAAGCTTATCTATCATACTTATTTTCTCCACAAGGTATGCTACAGTTTTCTTGTCCTTAGGAACACTCAAAAGCTCTTTAGCACTGCCCTTAGAGTTCTTTTACACCACTAACCAAAAGCATAAAAATGTGAAAAATATGGTACTAAATGGACCACAAAAGGACACTTTAAAAATCTACTAAAACTGAAACAAGAAGGAAGTGCATTGTCTTGCTTGATCTCAGCTGGATTGTGCATGTGAGGATGATTCATATTTATTTACCTTTATTTATTTATTTTTTATTGACAACTTCTATAATTATAGACAATAAACCATGGTTATTCCCTCCCTTCCCACTTTTCCCTTCACAACTCTACTCTCCATCATATCCCCTCCCCCTCTCAATCAGTCTCTCTTTTATTTTGATATCATCATCTTTTCCTCCTATTATGATGGTCTTGTGTTGGTAGTGCCAGGCATTGCAAGGTCATGGATATCCAGGCCATTCTGTGTCTCGAAGAATGCATCATAAAGAGACCTACCCTTCCTTTGGCTCTTACATTCTTTCTGCCACCGCTTCTGCAATGGACCCTAAGCCTTGGAAGGTGTAATAGAGATGTTTCAGTGCTGAGCACTCCTCTGTCACTTCTCAGCACCATGCCTTTTGAGTAATTCCAGAGGTCACTGCCATCTGAAAAGAGAGGCTTCTCTAACCAAAAGTAAGAGTGGCATTAATATATGGCTATGAACATTAAGAAAATTGCCTATAGGGCAGTTTGGTGAGCATAATATATACATATAGACAGACACCAACAGGCATTACACCCCTAGGGCTCATGACTTCCCCGTCATAGGTTTTTAGTATAAGGCATGTATTCTCTCCCATGGAGCGGGCCTCCAGTCCAATTGAAGAGTGGTTGGTTTCCCCCATAACAGACATGCCACTATTGTACCCGTTGACTCATTTGGCCTGGCTGACCAAATTTAAGGCTTGCAGTGTCCACTGTTATTTATCTCCACTGGTGACTTCTCTCTCTCTCCCATGGAGCTGCATGAAGTGTAGGTTTTCCCAGCTTTCTGTCAACTGGTCTACAGGGAAGAAGTTTTCAGCTCATCTCCAGCAGGATTTCTCAAAGACCTTGCAGCCCAAGCATGTGGAGTCTTCAGCAATAGGGTTTTTCTACCTATTCCTGGTGGGAAACCAAGAGCCTCAGCAATGGCTTATAATGTTATTTGGCGGGGCGGGTATCAGGGACCTCCCTGGCTAACAACTCACTGGAAGGTATCCCATCATTGGCATTGAAAATTTTCTGGTAACAATCTATGACTCTTTGGTGTGCCATTTTCCAAAAAAGTAGGTTTCCATATGACTTATTTATATCCTCTTAGATTTTGATGAACCCTCCTTCCACATTTCCTTTCCTCAGTGATTCAAATTTTTTTGACAGTCTATGCATGTTGCAGACAGCTTCAGGTTCGCTGAGATGAACTTCCAGACCAGGCACAGTTATGGAGGAAGGGATATTATTTATTGAAGCTTACAGATCCAGGGGAAGTTCCATAATGGGCAAGAGAAGCGGCCTGCTCTCCACAGGACCAAGCAGAGAGAGAAAGCCAACCAGCCACCACAGCACACAGAGTAAAAACTACAGCCAAAAGGTCACACAGCACACTTCAGGAACTCCTGCTAGGCACATTTGCATATCTTTACAATGGAATCTCAAACCATCACCACACCTTAAGACCAGCCCCAGTGACCTTCTCTAGCAAGGTGATTGCAGATCAAACTATAAAGTAATAAAACATTGAATAAATTGGGGACATATATTCAAACTACACATTCCGCCCCTGGCCCCCAATATATTTAGCTCCTGGCCCCAGTAGATTTATAACTATCACACATCGTAAATTGTACTCAGTCCAATTTCAAAGATTCTCACAGTCTTGATCAACTTAAGATAGTGAGTCCTATAAAGCAAACAAGTTAAATACTTTCAACATGTAAAGGCACAGAGTAAACATTTTAACTGGTATTAGCAAGGAGAGACTAGAATAATGCAAACTTAACCACCATCAGCAGTCATCAAACTTCTGCAGTTCAAGTTCAATATAACCAGAGACTGACAGTCTCCAGGTTTTCCAATTCTGCCCTCCAGCTGGGCAGAGTCGCCAGGAAAACTTTCATCCCATGCCAACACTGCACTCCATGGTAGCCCTTATGCACAGTCCTGGTATATCCAAAACATCTTCAGGTCTCCATGCAAACCACGGTCCATCTTCCAAAAGGCTCTTCCAGCCTATTCCTGAGGGTCTCCATGCCCTGCCTCATGCCGCATCTCAGCAGCGGCTCCTGGAACCGTGTGCAACTCATGACCACTCCATGCATTTTTCATGCTTCCAAAACTAATACCAGGTGTGCAGGACACAGCCATATTCTAAATTCAGGGACAAAATAAACCATAGCCTTGAAAAGCAGGTTCCTTCTCCAGTCAACTCTTTCCAAAGAGTTTGCATTTCTAACAGTCTTTCCTCAGGCATCCTCTCCATTGTTTTAATGTAAATCAAGTCAGGCCACCTTCCTTCCACCTTCCTTAAGATTGCTAATGTGTCAACAATAGCAGCTTAACCAGTCTCAGTGCCTCTACTTTTAGCTTGCTTCAGGTTTTCCAACTCAAAATCTTAAAATCTCAGTCCGATATCTTTAGCCAAGCACATCAGTCCATTACAAATTTAACCTTGATCAAACTTTCTGGGCCTGGATAGCAGAACGTAGCCATCCCTTATGCCAGTAGCCCAGTTCCAACAAAGTCCTCTGTAGTCTTTCTTCCCCTTAGAATCCACATAAGCCAAGCCTCGAAGTTCAGTACTATCTGCACTTAGCATTCTCAAACTCTCATCAGAATAGTCCATAAAACTTGGCTTACCACTCCAGAAGGCATCTTCAGTTGCAAGCACCAAGTCCATGCCCATTCCTCCAAAACAAAGGTTGCAAAAGACGAACATCCACACGGTCAGGTTCATCTCACCCCACACTCCTCGGTACCACTTTACTGTTGCAGACAGCTTCAGGTTCGCTGAGATGAACTTCCAGACCAGGCACAGTTATGGAGGAAGGGATATTATTTATTGAAGCTTACAGATCCAGGGGAAGTTCCATAATGGCAAGAGAAGCGGCCTGCTCTCCACAGGACCAAGCAGAGAGAGAAAGCCAACCAGCCACCACAGCACACAGAGTAAAAACTACAGCCAAAAGGTCACACAGCACACTTCAGGAACTCCTGCTAGGCACATTTGCATATCTTTACAATGGAATCTCAAACCATCACCACACCTTAAGACCAGCCCCCAGTGACCTTGCCTCTAGCAAGGTGATTGCAGATGCAAACTATAAAGTAATAAAACATTGAATATATTGGGGGACATATATTCAAACTACCACAATGCATGTCCATGAATGACTGTGAAATTGCTTTGAGTATTCATTTTGGGGTTATAAATAAATTTTAGTGAATAAAGGAATGTGATGGTTAAATTCTGTTATCAACTTGATCAGATTAGGAATCAAGTAAGACACACACCTCTTGAACGGGTGTGTGAGGGCATTTCCAAGAAGGATTGATGGAGGGAGGGAGGAAGACCTTTCCCCAGAGTGTGTTGCCCTTCTGGTGGTGGACTAGGAGAGAAGATCCCAGAACTTGGTGCTTTTCGTCAGGTTGCCAGTGCTGCTCACTGCTATCCTTCATGGACATGGGAACCCAGCTTCCTTCATCAGCCTTCTGGTATGTACTGAAGACCAGTGGATCTCCTAGATTGAGACTGCATCCAGTCTCTAAGACTTATCAGTTTTCAAGTTCCCTACTCTCCAGCATTCACACTGTTCAGCCTGAATGTTATAAGATAAGCTAATAAATTCCCTTTATAACACATGTTTATTCTATTAGTTCTGTTCCTCTAGGGAATCTTGACTAATATAGGAAATTAGCAAATATGGAACCTATGAATCATGACTATTCAATAATGGGAGCTAGAAGCTTTGATTTTCAAAAATTAATGAATAATGTGATTGATGGAAAATATAAAGCCACAAATTCCACAAAACTTCCTTTATTTTTCTTCAAAATGCACAATAGTGATATGACTATTATGGGGGACACAAACTACTCTCTGGTTGGACTTTAGGCTGGCTCCACAGAAGGGAAGTCATGCCTAGTACTGAAAACCTATTTACAAAGCCTATAGCTTAGAAGGTTATAGGCTCTACTGTTGTCTGTCTATATGGATATGTTGTGCCCTTCAAATTGCCCTCTAAGTGCTTATGTTTATGACCATATATTAATTGTGTTCTCACTTTTGGTCAGAGAAGCTTGTTTTTAGAGATGGCAATTACTGGGGAGACTCAAAACTCATCAAAGTGCTGAGAATAAGTGACAGCTGAGTACTTCAAATTAAGTGAAACACCTCTATTACACCCACCAAGGCTCAGGAAACATTGTGGGAGAAGTGATGGAAAGAATGTAAGAGCCAGAGGATTTTGGTGGGAGTGCTTTAGAGTACTTCTTCTGGACATGAAGTGGCCATTGCATTTAAGACCTCACAGTGCTTGTTGTTACCTGCACAATACTGGGCCCATCACTGTATTGTCTTGAATGATGAAGGCAGGCAAAAAACAAAGAGAGAGACAGACAGACATCAGATAGAAGAAGGACTAGTTGGAAAGAAGGGATTGAGTAAAAAGAGGGAGAAAGGGGACAAAAGAAATTAATGGGGGCTGGAAAGATGACTCAGCATTTACTGGCACTTGCTTGTAAAGCTCAACAGCCTGGGTTCAAATACCCAGTACCCACATAAAGCCAGATGTACAAAGTGGCACATGTGTCTGGAGCTCGTTTGCAGCCGCCAGAGGCCCTGGTGCACCCATACTCACTCACTTTCTCTGTCTCTCTCTTAAATAAATAAATAAAATGTTTTATTTTATTTTATTTTATTTATTTGAGAGTGACAGAGAGAGAGAGAGAGAGAGAGAGAGAGAGAGAGAGAGAGGGAGAGAAGGGGCATATCAGGGCCTTCAGCCACTGCAAACGAACTCCAGATGCATGTGCCACCTTGTGCATCTGGCTTACGTGGGTCCTGGGGAATCGAGCCTTGAACCAGGGTCCTTAGGCTTCATAGGCAAGCACTTAACTGCTAAGCCATCTCTCCAGCCCAATAAAATATTTTTTAAATGGAAGTAATGGGAGAGAATTAGATCAAATATATTTATGTACATGTATGAAAATTATCCACAAAGTTCTCAAAAGAGGAAAGTATTGAGTCTGAATTATTATTTGAATAAATACAAGGAGCTTTTTGTTTGTTTGTTTTTGTTTTTTGAGTTTGGGTCTCACTCTAGCCCAGGCTGACCTGGAATTCACTATGTAGTCTCAGGCTGGCCTCAAACTCTCAATGATCCTCCAACTTCAGCCACCTGAGTGCTGGGATTAAAGAAAGGCGTGAGCCACCACACAGAGCTAGCTTTTTTTTTTTTTTTTTTTTTTCAGATAGGGTCTCACTCTAGCTCAGGCTGATCTGGAATTCACTATATAGTCTCAGCGTGGCCTCGAACTCATGGTGATCCTCCTACCTCTGCCTCCCAGGTGCTGGGATTAAAGGCGTGCACCACCACGCCTGGCTTCAAGGAGCTAACTTTTAAATTCAGGTAAAACTATTAATGCCTTATAACTTTCTCTGCATCACAATTTTGTAGACTTATGAGCTATTACAAAATACTATAGAAAAGGACAGATGCTAAGAAGGACATAGAAAAAAATAAGACTTCTGTCCTCTTAAGCACTTTTTATTAAACTACAGAGCATTCTAACACCATAGGTGAGATTAGAAACGTCCATTTTTTTAATTGTCATCTCTAAACTGTAGAGGAACATTTTTTACACTATCCATCAAACAAGGAGGTATAATAAATAGAAAAAAACACAAAGACATCTGGGAAAAATTCTCACATGTTTAGAAACAGTTCTCAGAACTGTGCTTAGGTTTTTCAAAATATAAGTCAAAATATGTGTCACATGTGTTAACAGTGCATCAGGGAGTAGAATATGAATAAGGCAGAGCTGACTGACACCTATTCTAGAGCAGCGTTAAAGTAAGATTCTGGAAGAATGACTGTTTACATTTGGCATGGATGCCAGGAAATCATATTTCTCCATCCATTCATTCATTCTTATAGTCATTCATTCATTAGTTGGCATGTGGGTGAGAGCACTATGAAGGTGCCTGCTAGAGCTGCCATAAGGTACTGAATCAATTTCTGCCATTGTTTCCATCCAAGGCAGACACTAGCACTTGTGTATGGAAGACGTCTTGAAGGAAATGAGAGGTGGGCGACATTCTAATAGTAATACACAGTTCAACTCAGTTACTCTGTGCAGTCCAGCCTCCAGTGCATCATTATTCTTGGTTTAATAATTGAAGTGTCTCTGTGCTACTGAGACTTGAGGTACAGTTTCCTGCCTCTTGCTTCAACTCTGTAACCCCATCAGTTATCTTAGAGACTAAAAGGAAGCCCCTTTGAGCATTTTGAGTAATTTATTCACATTATAGCTTAAAAATGATATCAAAACACTGTTTCTACTGCTCCCAATGTTGTTTGAGAAGCAATAAAAACTGAAAGCCTCAACCTGACCACTGAGGCATTTGCTGACTAAATATGGAGCCAGTAAATCTTTTCTGTAATGGGCCAGGCAGAGTAAATATTTTAGGTTTTGCAGACTGTAGAATCAATGTCACAATTACTCAACTCTGTCATGATAGCATGGGACAGCTACAGGTATTAAACAAATTAGCATGGCTGTATTCCTGTAAAATTTAATTTTGGACACTGAGATTAGAATTTCATGCAATTTTCACATGTCACAAAACATCAGCCATTGCTTTAGCTTTGCAAAAAAAAAAAAAAATTAGGAATGTAAAAAGCTATTATAGTCTGAAAAAGCAGACATAATCTCTGCCCAATCAGAATTGAACAATGAATGCAAAGAATATTGATAAAAGCATCAAATATACAAATAACTATCTACTCAACACGGCGAGGTAATGGTGTGGAGTAAACCATTTCTATTCAATGCTTAAAGTCTCTAAGATTTCACTGATGACTGTATTTTGCAAGGGACATCTCGACCATTTCAGGCCACTGGTGAATGTATATGAAGTAGGGGAATTGTCAACGCTTTCAATGAGAACAAACCAAGCGGTTACTGGCTCTCCTTTGAACTTGGTGATGATCTTGGAGTAAATTTTCAACATGTTTTGAAACTTCCTCTGAAATACCAGTTACAACAATGTTCCCAACCTCAAGTTCTGGGTAGCTTTCTTTTTATAAAAATGAAAACAACAGACTTTTATTGGTACAAACAATATGCCATGATTATAATCCCCTCCCCAAACCCTCCTCCTTTCCCTTCCCAAATCTCTCCTCCACTAAATCCCTTCTTCTTTCCAACTAGTCTTTCTCCTATTTTGATGTGACCATTTTTTTCCTCCTATTATGCAGGTCTTGTGTAGGTAGTGGCAGCCATTGTGAGGTCATGAATAACAAGGCCACTTTGTGCCTGGAAGACAGCATTGTAAACATTCCTCCCTTTCCTTTGACTCTTACATTCCTTCTGACACTTCTTCCAAAATGCCTCCTGATCCTTGGAGGGTGTAATAAAGATGTCTCACTTACCTTGGATGGTATGATACTGATGTCTCAACTGCTAGGTAGCTTTCTATCCCTAATGTATCATACTGTTGAGGAACTTTTCTTTATCTAGGATTTACATCAGGAAAAGAAGTTAAAATGTAGCAGGTTCTTATAGAAAACACACACACACACACACACACACACACACACACACACACACACACATATATATTAGAGGACATTAAAAAATGAATGTGCACTAAATGACAAGCATTACTCTAAGCACTTGGCCTGCATTGTCTCATTGAACCCTACAATGATCCTCAGAGGCTGGGATTTTAAAAAATATTGTGTTGGTAGAAAACGACAGCACAGAAGGGTTGTTTCATGGAGTCAGATGTGCTACCATTTTGCCACAAGGTCCTGCTAGAAGGGTTGCTTCTTATCCATGGCCACTTATTAGTATTTGACCTCAACCACAAAGCCCTGTTCTTAGCAAAATATAATCATGTCTCCCAACACTAAGGAGTCTTATAGTAACTTCTCTGTTACTCACTGGACATTCCTTTCCCAACACATTGTACTACATGCGCCCATAACATTCATTATACTTACACAGCATTTGCTCTTTCCATCCTCTCCTATTTCTATTTGAATCCAACTATTAATTTTCCCACTATGAACAGGAATGTTCATACAGACAACTTCCCAAATAATAAAGGAATGTGAAGCTAGAACTCAAGACCTTTATCTTTACTCAAGTTTGTGTGACCCTGCATAGATCACTTTACTTCTAGGTGATCCAATTTGTTCACAGATAAAACACCTGTCCTGATGGACATAATCCAATGAAACCATGTATGTGGAAGTATTTTATAATCTGTAAAGACTAAGTAATAATGGTTGGTAGTTATTATGCTTACACACAGTCTTTATTCTTGTCTCTCCCATTCCTTCCATCCTCATTGTGAAAAAGTAATACATTTGAGGGCTGGAGAGATGGCTTAGTGGTTAAGGCACCTGCCTCCTAAGCCTAAGAACCCCGTTCCAACCTCCAGGTTCCACATTTAGCCAGATACAAAGTGACACAAGGGCACAATGCCGCACTTGCCCACATGGGGGCGCACACATCTAGATTTCGTTCACAGCAGCTGAGAAACTGCTGGTGCGTCCATTCTCTATCTGTCTCCCTCTCCCTCCCTGTCTGTCTCTCTGTGTGTCTCTCTCCAAAAAAACAAAAAGTAATACATTTGACTATCACAGTATTTTGCATAACACTTTTTTGCCTGGCCCTTACTTCTCCATTGTTCTTTATTTTTATTTACTGAGGAGATAAATAATTGTTAGCAAGACAGACAAACATGATCCCCTCCCTTCACTTCAATTCATATCCCCCATTAAAGATGGCAAGACAGACACATGATATGCTAGAGCCAGCTAGCATGTTTCAACCATCTCAGCCCAACTCCATATCCAGTGAAGCCATCTGGATACCTTGAAATTAGCAACAGTGGGAGTATCTAGGGCATGGAAATGGAAAATTATATATATCACCTTCACCTTACCCTTTCTGCCCCAATCAGAGAGCTGGATGTTGCACATGTACAAGCACACAGCTTGATTTAAAAGTAAAATAATAAAATACAAGTGCTAGGAATGAAAAGGCAGAGTGGTTAGGAAGTGTGTATGGAGTCACTTACCCTAGTTATGAAAGAAGATGAAAGCAGACTGATGTGTTCTGGAAATGTGTCTTAAGCTGAGATGAAAATAATGGAGACACCAGTCAGCTAAGGGAAAAGGGAAGAAAATTCCAGGCAGAGATAACAGCAAGGGCAGACACCCAGAGAATTAGAGCAACTGAAGGCAGTTCCTGAAGACTTCAGTGCAAAGAGCTTTGGAGAAGAGATGAAGAATGAGACTGGAGAGGCAAGAGGTTCAGCATAACCCTGAGGCCAATGGGTGGCTATCAGTGGTCTTTGAGCAGACACAGTAAAGATTACAAGTGGGGCTCAGAGAGGTGGCATCTCAATTCTTGCTCTTCTGGGTGGGTAACCTCAGGAGAGCTTATTGCCTCAGATGACAGCTGAGGCTCACTTGTTAAAGGGAGTAGTTTCTGCTCTCACATCTCCAGGGGTGGCTGTGAATGTACAGTTTAAGTACTCAGCACCATGCCTGGCTCATCACAGTTGCGCTGAAGACATTCAATACAGCTGGCCAAGGAGCAGAGGCACTCACTTTGTAGGGGAAGAGTCTATATACTATTCATTCCTGCCTACAAAACTGATAATTTGCTAGTCTAGATTAGTGTTCCTCACACTCTGGGTACTGCTGACTCATTTGTGAATAGTGAAGACAGTTTACTGAGTCTTGAATGATACTTTAAAATGTGTGATAGAATTAAATTAAAAAAAAAAACACCAGGGTTGGAAGTGTGACTCGGTGGTACAGCACCTACTGAACAGGCGTGAGGTTCTTCTAGGGTTCAAGCTCCAGCACTATAAAAGCAATCAGCCTGGAGGAGGTACTAAGTACCTTGGTTTTACTAATCTAGCCCATCACTGGTTGAACTGAGAAGCTGGAACTATCTAAGGTGATGCAGTGCCCTAAAACTGGGCACACAAAGAGACTAAGTATATAAAATTGACTTTTAGTTTTGTGTATCCCCAAAAGATAATTCTATATATGAACAGACTTAAGAATAATTTATTTTCAACATATGTCAAAACATATCCAGTTTGCCCTTTGGAGCTATAAACACTGTTTGGCATTTCTTTTTCCGCTTCAATTTAAAAAACGGAAAGTAGTGGTGGGGGCCTGCACAGTGTTTGGCAGAAAAAGCAAGTACCCCATGATGATTTAGTTTCCTTGAGTATTCATGGGCACACTCCCCAGGCATATGCAATCGGCACTAGATTAGCTGCTGACATTTATTGACAAAGGAATTAATCTCCACCAATGATATTTTCTAAAGTCCATTCTTTATAGGAAGCTGTGACCGACACCAGGGTTCCTTTGGGTTCTCCTTCCCTCCTTTCCCTCTAGATAAAAGTGGCTGCAAATAACCTCTTAAGCCCCTGATTTAATGGAGAAAGGGGCAGGGGAAAATGACCATGGGAGGGAGAGGAGCATTCAAAGCATAGATTTTTAGGACAGTGAAACCTATTTCATAGATATGTATCATGCACCTGTCCAAACCTGCAGAATACTAAGAGTGAACCCTAATGTGAGCCCTAGACTTTTGGGTGCTTATGATGTGTCATATGGGTTCATCAATTGTAACATAGGCCACTCCAGTGGGAAACATTGCTGGTTGTGGGAATATGGCATGTGGGAATAAGACATTTCTGTGAATCTAAAAGAGCTTTTAAAAAAATGTTTTTCTAAGTTGGTAAGAAGGCCCAAGGGGGAGAGAAAAAGGGGAAAGAGTGGAGAAGGAAAACAAAAAATTGTACAAAATACCATAATGAAACATAATTATTTGTAAGCTAATTAAATTTTAATTAAAAAATAAAGCTTTTAGTTTTAAAATTAACTCAAACAAATTGAATTTATAGTAATGGAACCACACTCCGATCTCCAAATCACCTTTTCCTTGGTTCAGGATACCATATGTCCACTTCATCACAGACACATCATGAGACCACCTCTATCATGGTGAGTGTGTATATTCAGGGATGGGCAGTGTGAGAGCAGATCCCTTAAACATGACAACTATGTACTTGTTCAGTGAGGATGTTTCACAATGATCTGCTGGTGCTCAGTTCCTGGCTTATAGGTATTTCCTACCATTCTTCTTACTTGTCCAAAGCATCTTAAGGTAGAGGAAAAAGCAACACATACTTCTCAAATCAGCCATACACTGCTGAGCTGGAAACCACCCACTTTCATCACTTAGACGTTACTGGGAGCCTCTCCCACCCCAACTCCAGTCTCCTTTGGGTACCTTCAGTGGCACTGCCCACTTTCTTACTCAGTCTGTTAATAGTCTCCATTGAGCAGCCATTGTATGTACCAGTCTATGGCTTATACAGAAACATAAAAAAGTTGAAGAGGACCCTTACATTATCATAGTGCCCATGTGGAGAAACAATACACAAAGTGAAAGTGAATGACAGAAACAAAGGGTGACAGTAGCCTCAAGCTGTGGCTGTGGTCCTAGAGGTTTTCCATTACATGAAGTTCCATATGAGTTTTGAACTAGGTCCTAGAAGAGTTATTTCTAAGTGTCCTTGTATTTCATCATGTCTGTGGCACAGGCCGGCAGTCAGACAATTCTGGTATGCAGAGAGGTTGCAGAGAGCACAGGGGACTTACAGCTCTGGGTGTGATTTCTGTAAGTTGATGCTGACATAGTTTCAGAAAGGACTTAACTATTCACACTTGGAAGGAGCAAGCTAAGGAACACATCATGGTGAGAGTTAGCTTCTTGAATAGGCAGCATTTGCCCTGAGTGTTTGTGAGTATGCCTTGTCAGCTTGCAGATATGGAGGTTGGAAAGGAAGGAGGTGAACATGTGGGCATGTAGTGAGGAGAGGACTCTTTACATTATGAAAGAAAAGCTTTCTTGGTAACCAACAAAGTTTATGATATAAACATTACAATTCTTTTGAGCAGAAGTTTAACTTTATAATCCCAGTGGAGAAAATACTGTAAAAGACATTGCCTAGGATATAAACACCATGATAAATGCCTTCAAATCTAAATGCCAACTCCTACAGGAACATTTATCAAATATAACACAGCATTTGCAAGCTAATAAATGATGTGGAATCTCACATTAATTCTTCCTAGAGTGTTTAATTAACTTGTGAGACTGATTTCCCATTAAAGATAATAACACACAAATTATTTAAACCAAGAAAAAAATGAGGACACCACAATTGTTACTGTATTTACCAATAATATCTATAGTGGTTCTGACAGGGCAGGAAGCATAGAATATTGACAAAGTGATAGATGGCAAGAGCCCTCCAAAGGTAGAAGGACATCTGGAAAAATCCAAACTCTTTTATCTTTGCAGTCCTGGACTAGGGAGCTCAAGCTGTAAAAGGAAAATATCTTACCTCTCTCCCTTCTAGCAACCTTTCATTTAAGATCCAGACACCGACAATGGGGAGAGCCTCTTCTGAGACCTATTAGAGACAGGCATGACTCACACTGCCAGCAGATTGGTTTCCACTCACTTCCCTTCTTGTTGTCAAAGGAATAATAAACTTCCCAGCATAATTCAAGGGCAGACCTTGTTAGGGAGCTGGGGATTAGTGAGGCAAAGATGCTTATAGAGAATAGTTAGGTTGGGTTTAGGTGCTCTGAGAAGGAAGGGGTTGAACTCTGCAAAAATTCCTGTAACTTTAGGAGGAAACAGCAAGAATTAAGGAGGAGCAGAAGTAATAAAGATTTTAAAAAATTCTGTTGATCTTACTGTCATATATTAGAAAGGAGTTCTAAGTGGCCAGATAAAATCTATATAAGCATATAATGGAACAGAATGTGAAACATTCTATCCTCTGACTATTCCTGCCCACCTTTCCAGTGTACTCTCTCCAGTATACCAACTCCAGCAGTCTTTGGTACCTCTGGATATCTGATCTAGTATGCCTCCCTCCTTTTCACTTTCTCTTCACCCCTCAATCTACCCCCAGATTTAGTTTTAAAAGAAATAAATCCTGAGACATAAACTGATTTCTCTATTCTTAGCTTCCACTCTTATTTGACTTCTTCTTTCTTGCCACTCTTCCCTTCCTTCCCTGGAATAACCACCATTATAGATTTTGTTTATATTTTCTAGCTTAGGTTTTACTATATTAATACATATATAGGTAGCTGTGAATAATACATAGCATTGTTTTGTGCATTAAAGTGTACAACATACATATTCCCAAATCTTTTTGTTTACCCAACATTCTTTCTGAAATTATCTGTGTTGATACATAACAACCTACCCATAGATTCATTTTTAGTTGTATATTTCATCCTATTCATTCAACAAAAATTTATGTATGTTACCAATGTTCCAGGAAGTGTTGTGGTTGCTGGACACAATACTAAAAGAAAAACAAATGTAGACATGTTCCAATTTATTTTATCTCCCCTACATTAGAGACATTAGTTTTTTCCATGACTAAATATGCTTTGGTATATGTCCTTTTACAAATGCTTCTTCAGGGAATATTTCCAGGGGCAAAACTGCTTAGAAACAGACAAATGTCCAATTTTTCCAGGCATTTCAACCTTACTTCCAAATACCAGAATGCTGGGAAAATTCTCCATTTCCATTCATCCTGTACAACTTTCAGACAGTCATGGTTCTTTATTTTTGCCTTCATAATGGGAGGAGAAGGGCACCTTTTTGTTTTAATAAGCCTTTCTCCTAACTGCCAGCATCTCTTTTTGTATTTACTGCCCTTTGAAATCTCCTCGGTGTATTGCTCAAAGATCTCCTTTACTACCCATTTTTGTAGTCAGTTGCTTCTTTTTCATACTGATTTGTAAGGAGTCTAAATTCATAGGAATGCAGTGTAGAAACCAACATATTTTCTGTTTTATGTGCTAAGATCTATTTTCTAGTCCAAGGTTTGTCTCTTAACTATTTATAGAGAGTTTTGCATAAAAGAGCTTTACTCTTAATGTAATCTTTTCCTTTCTGAATTATATAACTATCCATTTTTGTACTGAGAAATAATCTCTTCCCTGTAGTAATAAAGATATTCTACATTGCCATCTAATCATTTTAAAGTTTTATCTTATATAGTCAGACTCAGTACATCTAAAATGTGTCCATCTGCATGGGACAAAGCACTGTTCTTGTTCATAACAAAAGCTAAGTCATTACTAAATATATTAAATGATCCTTCCTTTTCCCAAATTTTTTGGCATGTGCACACGTGACACACACATGCATGCATGCACACATTAATACATATGTGGAAGCCAGAGAACAGCCCCAGATGGCTTTTGCCTAAGGTATAACCTACGTTTTTTTTTTAAAACAGTGTCTTTTTTTTTTTTTTTTTTTTTTTTTTTTTTTTTTTGGTTTTTCGAGGTAGGGTTTCACTCTAATCCAGGCTGAACTCACGGTGATCCTCCTACCTCTGCCTCCTGAGTGCTGGGATTAAAGGCGTGCACAATCATGCCCGGCTCAAAACAGTGTCTCTTATTGGCTTGAGGTTTATCAAGTAGGCTAGACTGGCTGCAGTGCTCCCCGTGTCTCCATCTCCCCATTACTGGGATTATAAGCATGCACCACATCTGGCTCTGTTCTGTGGGTACTGAGGATAGAACTTGGGTCCTTATGCTTATAAGACAAGCATTTTACAAACTGAGACACCTCTCCAGTCCCATCTTTTCCTAAATTTTTAATGCTTTAACTACCTATGCTAAGTTCCTATATTGTGGGGCCTCTTGTCCTTCTTTTTGTCCTTCTAGCCACCATAAGGTGAGTCACTATTCTCTGCCACACCCTTCTACCATGACCCAGCTGGAATGTACTGAAACCTCTGAAACTATGAGCCAAAATAAACAATTCCTCTCTTTACATTGTTTCTCTTGGGTATTTATTTCAGTGAGTCTGACTAACATAATAGACATTATACAAAACACCTCAGTCATACTTTTCAAAAGTGTCAAGGTCAACAAGAATAAGGAAAATCTGAAAAGCTATCACAGCTATGAGAAATTCAAGGAGAAAATGTAGCCTAGATCCTGTATGGGATCTTACAATAGGAAAAGGGTATTATTGGAGAAAAATGAAGGTAATCTGGCTGGAGGAATATGTTTATCCTGATTTGAATATTACACAATGTATAAAAGAAAGACAAATATTCTTTCATATGCAGATACACATACTATGACCTGAAAGTAGGGGGACTATTTGGAAAGAGGAAGAGGATAAGTAGGAAAGGGGAGGGAAGGCAAGTGAATATGAGAAAAGAGCATCATATGCATGTTTGAAAATATTATAATGAAATTTGTAAATTAATAAGCATAATCAATAAAAGGAAAATAGAATCACATAGCACCTCATAAATATGTATGTTTTATATTTTTATGTATTAGTTTAAATATGATGTTTAAATTGAAAAATAACCTTAAGAAAATTTTATTTGCTTTGTTTTTTGTTTAGTATTTTATCTATCTATCTATCATCTATCTATCTATCTATCTATCTATCATCTATCATTATTGGTTGATTGAAGAGAGGGGAAGGAGGGAGAGAATGGGTACACCAAGGCCTCTTGCCACTACGAATGAACTCCAGATGCATCTACCACTTAGTGTGTGGATTTACATGGGTACTAGAAAATTAAATCTGAACTGGCAGGCTCTGAAGGCAAGTGCCTTTAACCACCCATCTCTTCAGGTGAAATCTGAATTAAGTACAGATTTTAAGAGTAATTCCTCAATCCTGGTTCATCAGTTGCAGTTAATATACAAAACCGATGTAACATGTTAACAATTACGAAAATTAATAGAGCTAATAATGGTAATTCTTTGTACTATCTGCATATTTTTTGATAAAACTATTCTAAAAAAGAGACTATTTCTTTTTGTTTAAGATTTATTTTATTAGAGACAGAGAGAGTGAGAGAAAGAGAGAGAGAGAGAATGGGTGCACCAAGGCCTCTAGCCACCGCAAACGAATTCCAGATGCATGTGCCATCATGTGCATCTGGCTTATGTGGGAACTGGCCTGCAGAATTGAACCTGGGTCCTTAGGCTTCACAGGCAAGTGCTTTAACTGCTAAGCCATCTCTCCAGTCCAAGAGCCTATTTCTTAAAAGGCATATTTTAATGATCATAGTCAATAGTCCCCATGCATTCTTAAAGCTGTAATTACTATATCTCTACAGTAAACAACTCAGTAACTACCAGGCAGCTAGCCCTGTTTGGCATCCTGGTCAACATCACATCCTGGACTAATTAGCAATGTACCTTTGTCACCTAGGTTATTGCATAGTTAGAGCTCCACAGAGGGTATTTAGTCACGCTGTAAGAGATCCTTTGAGAAAACAGCAAGAACAAATGGACATAAATTGCACCTGGAGGGGTTTGAGTTAGCATTTTGGTGTGCTATGAAGTCTAGATATGTAATATTGCTCTCTAATTATCTTTTTTAAAAAATATATATATTTCAATTTATTTGAGAGAGAGAGAGAGAGAGAGAGAGAGAATGGACACACCAGGGCCTCCAGCCACTGCAAACAAATTCCAGATGCATACGCCCCCCTGTGCACCTGGCTTACGTAGGTCCTGGAGAGCCGAACCGGGATCCTTTGGCTTTGCAGGCAAATGCCTTAACTGCTAAGCCATCTCTCTATCCCACTAATTATCTTTGAAAGAATGCAATGTCCAAACAGTGATTTGGTCTAGTCTGGCTTTAGTCCATTTTGGGAGTAAATCTGGCAAGAAAATGAATAGTTTCTAGGATATCCCAAGAATTTTTACATCTTAAACAGAAAATTTCCATAAACTAAAAATTGGTGTTAATGGTACCATTGATCTAGAATTATTCATCAAGTTGTCTAGTCTCCACCATTTGCTCCAGTGACATATGACTTATTAATTTTGTTCTAGAAATCTTGAGTTCAAGCTATGTAAGTCATGAATAAAGATTAGTTTCATAGTCACAATGCCTCCTGGTATAATGTTTCAAGGGAACAAAACTCAAACTTATCTCTGTAGAAATAATATGACAGTTTTATCAATATTTGTAAATTGAAATGATATTCAATACCCTTAAGGAAGTAGAGCATGAATTTTATTCTTCTTTGTTTTATGCACATTCTAAAACTTTTCTTAATTTTAATGTTTATTAATATTTTTCCTGTGCAAATATTTTAAAAATGAATCTATGATCTTCCTCATCTTCTTCTAGCTACTGAGTACTGACCTCTTGCTCCTGTTTAGATCATTTAAATACTATAGGGCACATTCAGAATGGTATGGCGGAAGACCACTTAAATACTTTAGAAAGAATAATCTATTGCCAGTTCCCCAGACATTTACGGCAATAATATTTTGCTATTTATCATGATTAAAAAAGAGAACAATATGGCAATGTGGCAAATACCACAGTTTTAATATTCAACATTTTATCTCTGTGTTTTCATTGGCTTATTCTACCTGACTCTTAACCCTTATAAAACTCCAGTTGTCTATATATTAAAATATGTAATTGTATAGAAAAAAAACGGACAATAAGTAACCCTGTTTAGAAGGTATTTACAAGCATGAATTAAAAGGGGATAAAGTAACTTGATGTTTCCATCATTTATAGTATTCTTATGTAGCATGGTGTGGTTGATATAGATAATAAGTTGCATTAGAGGCAATCCTAGCTATGACTTCATATATTCAATGGCTTCTCTTATAATATTTATTTTAAACATCTTAATCCCATATGTACTGGATGAAGAAAAGAGAAACACAGCAAGCAGAATTTAATAAAGCAAAGTTCTTTAATACTCAATTCTTTCCCTTCTTCACTAAGTGTATTTTGTTGGAAAGGTTTCAACATATTCTCCTTGCCATAAATGAGAAACATTGATCTACATACATACTTTGCATAGAGAGGTTATCAAAATAAAATTTTAGAGCCTCATCAAAAGGCAGACTCAGTGTGTTAAATATAGACATGCCAAAACTCCGAGCCAGACATGTGTCTTTCAGAAGCAACCAAACGTAAGGCTGATGAAGGGTTCATGGAAAGGTCAGTAGAAAATGTCAAAAATTATATTTATTACTATAAAATATTTATGATAAGCAATATAATTTATTCTTCTTTTTGCCTTTATGTTTTCCTCTATTCACTTGTGTAACTACAGTACTGAATTTATTTTATTAGTTATCATCTAGAAATGAACAAAACTTGGTTAAAATTCAAATTATAATTTTATCATAAAGTAGTCTACCCTAGCATTCTCTATATCTAATAAGAAATTATGTCTCATCAGAAATATGTAATTTGGTTTGAAGTGGTAATTGTAGGAAGCCAAATTTATAGTCATAATAAAGTCGTCTAGGTTGGATATTTTCACCTAGAGTGCAATAGCATTGGATAACCTGTCCCTAGGCAATCATTGAGTCATTTGCACATGCTCTGGGTGGTGCTTGTTTACTTCCTATAATCATACCATGAATAATCACTGCTAAATATAAACACCAAGAAGAAGATTACTGGCTGTTTCCCAGCCGTGGTGATAACACTACACAATTATGTGGACAGGTTCATGACTGACAGTGCTGGCACTACCATGCTGCCCATTTACAATGTAAACCAACAGGTACCTGCAAAACTTAACATGAATATGCAGTATGCTCCGTTCACCTACAGAGTCTGGGAGGAGATGCTGTGAAGAAACAAGTGTGGGCCTATGACATAATATTTGATTTTGCAGTGTGAGAACTATGGGAAGGAAGTTTGGGACAAACTGCATAAGGCACCATTCAGGGAACCCATGTTCATAGGAGGCACATGATGTATATCTGCTGATCAATTCTGTGATTCAATTAACTAGCTGTGTTCCCATGGTCAAACCACTTCACTCGTGTGGTCCTTAATTTCTTCATTTGGAAAATGAGAGTATTACATATTCCATAGCCATTCCTTTGCAGTCTAAAATTATGTAACAACAATCATGAGTGTCATTTATGCATATATAAAACTATATGCTTTCAACAACAGCAACAATAAAACTAACATGCACTTGTGATTCTGAAACTTGTTACTGAGTCTATTTTATTTTTTTAATATCAAAGGATTTGCTTTCTGTCCATGTAATAGTAGGCAACTTGATGCTATGTTAGTTTCCTTATGTATAAATGCAAAGTAACAATGGCCTAATCACTGTTTATGGCATGTTGTGTGCATTAGCCAGGTAATGTTGGCAATGTTTATTCCAGTGCATGGCACATAGTGAGCACTCAGAAATCTATTGTATTGTGTTTTAATCCTGAAACAAGCGAGCAAAAAAATAAATGCTCTGATATGTGTCTATACGAGCTTTTTTGTTGTTGTTTGTTTTTGTTTTTGGAGGTAGGGTCTCACTCTGGCCCAGGCTGACCTGGAATTAACTATGTAGTTAATTCCAGTGATCTTCCTACCTCTACCTCCTGAATGCTGGGATTAAAGGAGTGTGCCACCACACCTGGCTTATATGAACTTTTACAGAAGCATTTTTTTGTGTGTATGTGTCTGAATGTGTGTAGACACATGTGTGTATGTACATATGAAGGCCAGAGGTCACTGTTGGAGGTCTTAATTTGGAACTTAACCTGGCACTCACCAATTCAGCTAGTCTAGGCAGCCAGTGAACCCAGGGATTCCAAGTCTCTACTTCCTCAGAGTTAGGATGGAGGTACACACCTCTATGCCCAGCATTATTACATGGGTTTGGGGCTCTGAACTAAGGCTCTCATGCTTGTGTGGCAGCAACCTACGGACTGAGCCCTTGCCCCAGCCCTACAAAAATATTTCTATAAGTTACAGTGAATTTAGATACACCTGCATTTTAGAATGCATTTTTCAGCAAAAGAAGGGACATTAAAATAACGCAATTCTTCTTTAATATTTTTATCTTATTTTAAGATATTTATTTATTTATTTATTTATTTGAGACAGAGAGAGTGAGAGGAGAGAGAGTGAGAATGGGCACACCAGGGCCTCTAGCCACTGCAAACGAACTCCAGATGCATGCTCCACCATGTGCACCTGGCTTATGTGGGACCTGGAGAACTGAATTGGGGTCCTCAGGCTTCTCTGGCATGCACCTTAACAGCTAAGTCATCTCTCCAGCCCACAAGTCTTCTTTAAAAGATAAGTAATTATTATATTTGCTAGCTTGTAGAATAAAATGTTTTTCCCCCTATGGAATTTTAAGATTTGAAACTAGTAATTTTTTTCTATTGTCCTACGTTGTTGGTGTTTTTTAAATTTTTAAATTATTTTTTATTTATTTTTGGAGAGATAGACAGACAGGGAGAGGGAGACAGAAATGGGCACGCCAGCAGTCTCTCAGCTGCTGTGAACGAAATCCAGATGCGTGCGCCCCCTTGTGGGCAAGTGCGGCATTGTGCCCTTGCCTCGCTTTGCATCTGGCTAAACGTGGGACCTGGAGATTGGAACCACTGGACATTGGAACCAACGTTCTTAGGCTTAGCAGGCAGGTGCCTTAACCACTAAGCCATCTCTCCAGCCCATTTGCTAGTTTTTTTAAGAGAAAGAAAATATTCCATAGCCCTTAGTCTGGGGTTCACATAGCAAATGCATCTTAATTTCTTTATCCTCTTGTTTTCTAAGTATGTGGGAGGTCAAATCCCACTTCTAAAAAGGAGGCTGTCTCAGTGTGAGATTAGGTGAAACCACTGAGGACGAGAGAAACAGTTTTGGATTCAGGGTTTTGAGGCAAGAAATGAAAACTCACACTTGCCTCTCAAGTGTGGGCTAAGGAGGGGATAACCTTGAGGAAGGTCATGCTAGAAGCTCACAGAATGGCAACATCCTGACTTCCAAGGAGAGAAAGAAAATATTCCAGGTAGCAGCAAATGGAGAGGGAATTTATATTCTAGTACACACTCCTATGTGTTCTTATGATAACCTTGCTTTAATCATATTGGAGCACATCTTTCTTTAAGTTTCCATTGGCTAATAATGTGATCAGGAACACTGCCAAAACCTTTACATAGATGAGATCATTGTCTTCCCAACAATCGTATGACATATAGGTAATGATGCCCTCTATTCCTCAGCTGACAGATGAAGAAGCCAAGGCTCTGCAAGGATCACAATGGGTCCATGGAAAGAAGCCAAGAACCTCACACTAGTCTGACCACCTCTTCCAGCTGGAGCTACTTATCAGTAATCTGCACTGCTCCTCTTTCATGGGAAGAAGGGTTGGCTTTCACAGAAAGGCAACATACAGAAGGGTAAGCCACAACTGCCAAGATGTTAAATGACCAAGGGCTCATATGCACTGCTTAATTTTAGTAACATAAATGAATGCTATTTTAGAAAGTATCTTAGCTATTAGTGTTTTTAAAATGTGCTTAGTGAGATATTAAGAGCATACTATTAATCTTAATGTAGGAACGAAGCTTAAAAGGGGTTAAAACCATTCAGGGATGATTCTTTACATAAATACAAAGCAAAGCTCCTCGAACAGCAAACAAAATAGTAAATGAGTGAGGAAAAATCTAAGAGAGAGAGGGAGAATTCTTTTTACTAGCCTGTAAGTCAGAGTAATGGACTTTAACTGGCACTCTCTCTTCTTTTTATTTATTTGAGAGAGAGAAGGGACACACCAGGGGCCTTCAGTTGCTGCAAATGCACTCCAGATGAGTGTGCCCCCTTATGCGCATGTGCTACATTGCATGCTTGTGTCACTGTGCATCTGGCTTACATGAGACCTGGAGATTCAAAATGAGTTCTTAGGCTTCACAGGCAAGTGCCTTAACTGCTAAGCCATCTCTCCAGCCCTAGCATGCTCTTATACTGCTAATGGGAATGTAAACTGTTGAAGCTACTTAGGAAAAGCTAAACATGTATAGCATATGAGCCTTAAGTATTTATCTAGGAAAAATGAAAATGTATGTGCCTTAAAAGACTTATGCATTTGTAGTCATACAAACAGAAGCAATGGGTGAATGGATAAGTAATGTGTGGTATATTCATGCAACTGCATGAATACACTGCCCAGAAGTAAAACTGAGTGACCACAAGCAACACATGCAATTGCATGGGTGCAAATCTCAGACATGCTGAAACTCAAAAAAGACACATGGTTTCAATCTATTTCTATAAACTGCTTGAGGCAAAACTAATTAATAGTGACAGAAATTACATCAGTGTTTTCCTGGGGCAAAATGGATGTTGAGATGGGTTCCTGACCATATTGGAAAACAGAACTCTAGAAAAGTAGAAATGGTCTATATACTTATTAGAATGATGGTTATACCAGTGCATGTACTTGTCAGAAGCATTCAACTAATAAGCTTAAAATATTTTATTACATGTAAAATTTACATTCATACTGTTGCTTTAAAAAAAAATTGTGAGTCAGGTGTGGTGGCACACACCTTTAATCCCAGCACTCAGGAGGCAGAGGTAGGAGGACTGCTGTGAGTTCAAGGTCAGCCTGAGAATATAGAGTGAATTCCAGGTCAGCCTGGGCCAGAGTAAGACCCTACCTCAAAAAAAAAAAAAAAAAAAAAGAAAAGAAAAAGAAAAAAATTGAGCCTTAGAATAAAATACGCATTAAAAAAAACAACAACAAGGCTGGGGAAATTGCTCAGTGGTTAAAGGCATTTGCTCACAAAGCCTGTTGTACCAGTATCCATACATGGTGCTTAAGTCTGGAGTTGACTTGCAGTGGCAGGAGGCCCTAGTGTCTCCTCTCCTGTTCTCCTATCCCCTTTTCTCTCTCAAATAAATAAAATATTTTTAAAAATAACAAATCTCTTCCATCTCAGTTTTTCTTCCTCAAAATATTTTCTGTATCCAATGCTTGTTTCACAAAGGAATTTTATATAGCAAGGTAGATTTTTGTTTATAAATGTCAAGCAGAAAAATTAGAATTGAAAATAAAGCTACTGAGGATTTTTAGGCCAAATTACCCAGATAATCAGATTTCCTACATATTTGTGGTTTTAAGAATGTAAAATTCTCAAAATGCTATTTTCTAAAGTAAGTACCTTTATATGACTTAAATAACATCTTCTGAACATAATTTAATCATTTTTGTTTGTGTGTTTGTTTGTTTTTCCGAGGTAGGGTCTCACTCTAGCCCAGGCTGACCTGGAATTCACTATGTAGTCTCAGGGTGGCCTTGAACTCACAGCAATCCTCCTACCTCTGCCTCCCGAGTGCTGGGATTAAAGGCATGTGCCACCACGCCTGGCTTAATTTAATCATTTTTGACTGCCTCTAGCCCATCGTTATGAATATCAGAAATCATGCTACTGTGTGTACAGTGATGGTGAGTTTGTTGAGGCATTCAGGACTGTTTGCTTCTATGCTGAGTGGCCTCAGAATATGAACTTTTCAAGCTCTTGTGTGTTGTCTCTCTTGTCAAGCTATCAGTCACTACCCCAGCCCTGCCGGCCATTATTTACTTTTTTCCCTAAGGGAGGTGCTTTCTTCTTTTTTAACCTGCTAAGATAAGCATGTTTATAGAACTATATACACAGTAGTAGGCCCTATTACTGATTTTCAAACTAGAGATGAATTTGATTCAAAACAATCAACTGGAACCTGGGTGTGGTGGTGCATGCCTATAAGTCAGGACAGGAGGATGGGAAATTGGAGGCCAGCATGGGCTAAATGGTGAGACTCTGTGTTCAGCAACAACAAAAACAACCAGAAACAACCTGTTAGGAAACCAGATGAGAGATGCCTAAACTTCATCTTTGGAGATTCTCTTATCTAACTCAGTATGCTTCATACATGATTTTTAAATTCTAGAAATGCTTGGACATCAGAAAAGGAAAGAAAATAATGTAATAAACTACCACTACTTCTCATCCAGTCGCACGAGTATTCTATTCTTTGTTAATCATTCTCCCATTCCTCACGCTTCTTGGCACTACAGGTAGGGTAGAAAACTATGATCCCTGCTTTTTATGATGTTTTACATGTTTATTTTTTAAAGTGGGTACTAGAGACTGACCTTAGGTCCTCATGTTTGCAAGGTTAGCACTTCAGCTGCTGAGCTATCTCTCCAGCCCCAGCTTTTTTTTTTTTTTTGAAATTGAGATCTAATTCACATACCATAAAATTCACTTTCTTAAAGTGTACAATTTAGTAGTTTTTAGTATTTCACAATGTTGAGAAACAATTATCAATAACCAATTCCAAGACATAGTCATTACTCAAAAGAAACCTCACATTCATCAACAGTTATTCTCCTTACTTCTAGCCCCTAGCAAAATGAATCAACAGCCTCTATGGCTGTGCCTGGTTGGGACATTTTATCTGCATACAATCCTGAAATAAGGGGCTGCTTCTATGTGGCTTCTGTCACTTAACTATGGTTTCACAGTTCATCCATAGTATAGCAAGCATCAATGCTTTATTATTTTTTGTGTTTGATTGTTTTTGTTTTTTTGTTTTTTGAGATGGGATCTCCTATAGCACAGGCTGGTCTCAAACTATGGTCTTGAACATCTGGCCCTCCTGTTTTCATTCCAAGTTTTGGAATTACAGAAGTGTGCCACCATATATAACTTCTTTATTTCTTTTTATGGTTGAATAATATCACACTGCCAACATATATCACATGTTATTTTCATCAGTTGGATTGCTTCTACTTTTTAGGTATTATGAACAATGAATGCTACTATGAATATTCCATGTACAAGTTTTGGTAGTAACAGACATTTTCATTTCCATTGGGTGTATACCTTTCACTGCATTTCAGTGCTAGTGAAATTGTTAATCCTATGGTCACTACTGTTAAAAACCACCAAGCTGTTTTCTGGAATGGTTATGTCACTTTACAATTTTTTTTTTTTGAGGTAGGGTCTTGCTCTAGCCCAGGCTAACTGGAATTAGTCTCAGGCTAGCCTCCATCTCACAGTGATCCTCCTACCTCAGCCTCCTGAGTGATGGGATTAAAGGTATGTGCCACCATGACCAGCCACTTTACACTTTTAACCAACAATGTGTGATGTTTCTAATTTCTCAATACTCTCATCAATATTGTTTATTATTAATTTTAAAAATATTTTTTATTTATTTATTTATTTATTTGAGAGAGAGACAGACAGACAGAAATAGGCAGGTAGAGAGAGAAAGAGAATGGGCATGCCAGGGCTTCCAGCCATTGCAAACGAACTCAAGATGCATGCACCCTCTTGTGCATCTGGCTTACATGGGTCCTGGAGAATCGAGCCTTGAACTGGGGTCCTTAGGCTTCACAGGCAAGCGTTCAACCACTAAGCCATCTCTCCAGCCCTTATTATTAATTTTTAAAATTCATGCCATTCTGGTGGGTGTGAAGTGACACCTCATTGTATTTTGTAGGGTAGGGTCTCACTCTAGTCCAGACTGACCTGGAATTCACTCTGTAGTTTCAGACTGGCCTCCAACTCACAGCGATCCTCCCACCTCTGCCTCCCAAGTACTAGAATTAAATGTGTGCCACCACGTCCAGCTCATTGGGTTTTTTGTTTTGTTTTGTTTTTTGAGGTAGGATCTCAGTCTAGCCCAGGCTAACCTGGAATTCATTATGTAGTTTCAGGGTGGCTTCAAACTCATGTCAATCCTCCTATCTCTGCCTCCCAAGTGCTGGCATTAAAGGCATGTGCCACCACGCCCCCAGCTTCATTGTGGGTTTTTATTTTTTTGGTTGTCTGTTTTCAAGGTAGGGTCTCACTCTAGCCCAGGCTAACCTAGAATTAACTATTTTGTCTCAGGGTGGCCTCATGGCGATCCTCCTACCTCTGCCTCCCGAGTGCTGGGATTAAAGGCATGCGCCACCACGCCTGGCTCTTCATTGTGGTTTTGATTGGCATCTTTCTAATGACTAAAGCTGTGGGGCATCATTTTATGTGCTTATCAGCTGTTTGTATATCTCTGGAGATATGTTGGTTGTAGTTGTTTATGTGTTCTGTATATCAGGCTTTTTTGTTTATTTGTTTTTTCCAGGTAGGGTCTCCTCCCTCTACCCCAGGCTAACCTGGAATTCAATATGTAGTCTCAGGCTGGCTTCAAACTCACAGTAATCTCCTACCCTCAGCCTCCCAAGTGCTGGGATTAAAAGCTTAAGGCACCAGGCTCTTTACTATGCAAATATTTCCCTCCAAACCATGGGCTGTGTTTTTACTTTTTATCTTGATAGTGTCCACTTAGCAAAAAGTTTCTCACTTTAATTATTTTTCCATTACTTGTGCTTTGGGTGACACATCTAACACACAATTGCCCAACCCAAGACATGAAGATGAGTGTTTGTTTTCTTCTCAGAGTTTTATGCTTTGAGCTTTTACATTAATGTCTGTGCAACTAGATTTTTAGCAAGCTTCTCACAAAATTGTAAGTCAAAACCAGTTTTGAAAAGTATGAGAACATTCTGACAACCTCAAAGAATTTAGTAAAAAGGTGTTAACTTTGTGCAGTTTTGTAACATGCATGTTAAATTATCAGAGTCCTCTTTGGTCTATGTTCTCTTTCTTTTTTTTTTTTTGTCTTGATTAATGATGGCTGAGATGGGGCTGGAGAGATGGCTCAGTGGATAATGTGCTTGACTGCAAAACCTAATTTTTGGATTCAATTCCCCAGTACCCATGTAAAGCCAGATGCACAAAGTGACACATGCATCTGGAGCTCATTTGCAGTGGCTGGAGGCCCTGGCACACCCATTCTCACTCTGCCTCTGTCTTTCTCTGCTTGCAAATAAATACATAACAATGTTTTTTTTTTTCTTTAAAGATGGCTGAGATGTTCACAGGTGCTCATAGCTAGTACTAGAAGAGTGTATATTATGGCCAGGCATGGTGGTGCCCGCATTGAATTCCAGCACTCGGGAGAATCCATATGAGTTCAAGGCCAGCCTGGAACTACAGAGTAAGTGTCAGGTCAGCCTGGGCTAGAGTGAGACCCTATCTCACAAAAAACAAACAAAAACTGTTAAGATCAGTTCTCTGCATGAATAAAATACCAAACATGTTTAGGAGATGTTCCTTATAGATGAGTTAGCTTAAGAAATATTTCAATATATGATGCCCACAATTCTGATCTAGTAACTTGGAAGTATAAAAGAAATGAAAGCAAAAGTCAGAAGCTCAGACCAGTTTCCAACCAGAAGAGGATGGTGTGGATGGCCACACTTCTATCCTCTGTAGAAAGAAAGACATGTAGGCAACAAGTACTAACCATCAATTGCTCTTTGATAGTGTTCTAGAGATGTAGAGGTCAAAGGCTCTCAGACTTGATGGAGTATCAGAATCAGCTTGATAGCTTGTAAAAGATCAGATTCCTGGGCCTCATCCCCAGGGATTTTGTTTTGGAAGGCTGGGATGGGGCCATGAAATGGCATATCTGCAGATGCTGCTGCTGGTGGTCCTATGACTACACTTGGAGCAGCACTACCTTAACAATACAAACAGACCCTCCTGCCCTTGTGCTTACCAAAAATTGGCCAAGCAAAATATGAAGCTGAGAGACACATTTGATGAGTCTGCTTGGTGGCAAATATAATAGTATTCTAAGGAAGTCAAGAGACTGTAGATCTGGTTTCCCAGTTAAAATTCCTAATCACTGAGCCGGGGACTCTCTCATTTCAGTTTCCTGATTTAGGGTTCTGTTCCAAAGTCATTTAGGATAAAGAATCTTGATTTAAGAAAACTGGCAGAAATTATATAAATAACCTGTTTTCTTACTTTTTTTGTTTTGTTTTGTTTTGTATTTGATCCTGCTCAATGCATGTGACCACCAGCTGTGGGTTAGGAATGATATTCAGGAACAGTCTCTGTGTTTGTGATAATGTATTTGACCTATGGCCAAATGGTACTCTTGGGAGATGTGGCTGTGACTTTGACAGATTGAGCCAAAGTTAAATTCTGATGAACTGCAAAGGAATTTTATCAGTCCCAGGATGGCTGCCAGCTGAATGGGGCAAACAAGTGCCTTTCCAAAAGTGTCCAGAGTAATCTACATTCATTTTGTCACTTTTACTTCCAATTTTCTCAAAGGTCAGCTAAAACTTCATTTCATACTTCCTGTCCTTTCCAAAACTGTAAGCTTCAACATGAAAACTAAATGTCAAGTCACGGCCCCACCTTGTACAAATCAGCAAGAACAGAGCTCAGTAAGCAGGGGGAGTTGATAATTTTTTCTTTTTTAAAAGATTTTATTTTATTTATTAGAGATAGAGAGAGGGAGAGAGAGAGAAAGAGTGAGAATGGGCATGCCAGGGCCTCTAGCCACTGCAAACAACTCCAGACCATTATGCCACCATGTGCATCTGGCTAACGTGTGACCTGGAGAATCGAATAGGGGTCCTTAGGCTTTGCAGGCATGCACCTTAACTGCTAAGCCATCTCTCCAGCCCGAGTTGATAATTTTGATGATGTCAAATGATGCAAAGGGAGACCAGCTTGTTTGGCTCTTATGTAAAGAAGATAAGTGGAAAATCTGTAAACTGAGGAGTCTCAAGAATAGAAAGAAATCTTGAGAAAAAAGAACAGCACTTGGAGGTATTATAATGTTTGATTTTAAGCTTTACTACAAAATTATAGTAACTAAACATCATGGTATGGGCACAAAAACAGACACGTAGATCAATAGAACAGAATAGAGGACTCAGCTATAAAACCCACACAGCTTCAGCCACCTGATTTTTGACAAAGATGTCAAAAACATACATTAAGGAATACATAGCTTCTTCAACAAATGCAGCTGAGAAAACTAAGCATCTAGACCCTTGTCTTTCACTCTGTATAGAATCAACTCAAAGTCAAAATAAGACCTTAAGATAAGATCTGAAACTCTGAAACTGTTAAAGGGAAATATAGGGGAAATACTTCAAGATATAGCCATAGGCAGGACTTTCTTTATAGGACTCTGATTGCTTATAACATAATATCAAGAATTTTAGGTTTGGAGAGATGGCTTAGCAGTTAAGGCATTTGCCTGCAAAGCCAAAGGATCCTGGTTCGATTCTCCAGGGCCCACGTAAGCCAGATGCACAAGGGGTCCCAATGCATCTGGAGTTCATTTGCAGTGGCTAGAGGCCCTGGCATTCCCATTCTCTCTCTCTCTCTCTCTCTCTCTGCCTGCCTCTTTCTCACTCTCAAATAAATAAATAAATAAATAAATAAATAAATAAATAAATAAAATATATTTTAAAAAAAAAAAGAATTTTAGCTGGGCTTGGTGGAACATGCCTTTTGTCCCAGCACTTGAGAGGCTGAGGTAGGAGGATCACCATGAGTTTGAGGCCAGCCTGAGGCTACAGAATGAGCAGCAGATCAGCTTGAACTAGAGTTAGACCCTGTCTCAAAAAGAAAAGAAAAAGAAACAAAGAAAGAAAGAATAAATACATTTTCAAATGTGACTGCCTGAAATCAAAAAGCTTGTATACAGCAAAGTAAGCAATAAAAAGATAACATACAGAATGAGAGAAAATCTTTGCTAGCTAAATCTGGCAGAGGATTAATTAGATACTAGAATATATAAAGAACTAAAAAGAAGCCAAACAACCCGATCAATAAATTGGCTAATGAAATGAATAGACACATATCAAAAGATAAAGTACTAGTGGACAATAAACAGGAGAGTAAGTTCAATACCTTTAGTAATCAGGGAAATATAAATTAAAATTACACTGAGATTCTGCCTCACCCTGAACAGAATGTTTATTATAAAGAAAATAAATACATCAAATGCTCGTGAAAATGTAGGGGAAAGGGAACTCTTATAAACTGCTGCTTTGAATGTAAATTAGTCGAGTCACTATGAAAGTTAGCTTGTTTCGGACATTTCTCAAAAACAAAAACAAAACTAAACCAGAACTACCATATGATCCAGCTATACTATGTCTGGATGTGTACTTGAAATACTCAAAGTCAGGCCTGGAAAGATGGCTTAGCGGTTAAGCACTTGTCTGTGAAAGCCTAAGGACCCTGGTTCGAGGCTCCATTCCCCAGAACCCACGTAAGCCAGATGCACAAGGTGGCGCATGCATCTGGAGTTCATTTGCAGTGGCTGGAGGCCCTGGTGCGCCCACTCTCTCTCTCTCTTTCTATCTCTTTCTCTGTCTGTCACTCTGAAATAAAATAAAATAAATAAATAATTTAAGAAATACTCGAAGTCAACATGCCATAGAGATACCTGCACATCAATATTTATTGCAGCACTATTCACAATAAGCCAAGTTATAGAATCAGCCTAAGTATCCATCAACAAATGAATGAATAAAGAAAATGTGGTATATAATAATAATGGAGTTTTATTTAGACATAAGGATGAATGAAATGACATTTGCTGGAAAATGGTTGTAACTGGAGATCATCATATTAAGTGAAATAAGCCAGACTCAGAAAAAAAATAAAACATGTTTTCTCTCATGTGTGCATTATGGATTTTTAAAATAGACACATAAAATCATTACACAGAGAGAGAGAGAGAGAGAGAGAGAGAGAGAGAGACTGCATCTCTGGCTGTACTTTCAATGCTGCTTTTTTTTTTTTTTTTCACATTCTATGCCTTTGGCATCCATATCACAAATGGCAGGGTTTCACACAGCAGCCCTTATACTCCTAGGAGGAAGAAAACACCTTTTAAGTATGTCACAACCCAACCCAAAGGAAAGCCAGCTATCTTAGTAGCCATATGTCCTCCCGAGGAAACTGTACATGTAGCATTTTAACCCTAGAGAGTGATATTAGTCACTGGGCTTCTAGGATGTTGACAGTGTTATTCCTCCCCCACTTTTCTAAATTACAAAGGCAGTAACTGCTTTTGTATGGAAATCTCCCGAACTGGCTAGCTGCTTCATTAAATTATCATATGATTCCTATTTTATGGGTACAAAATAGTTGATCTTAGCAAACTGGCAACTTAGAAACTTAGGAAGCAGATTAGAGCAATTACTAATAAATTATACATGTGGGAACTACCAATTTGTCTATCACTGGGAAATATGAGGGAAAACTGCCAGACTCCCTGGCTCTGCAGTTCTGAACAGGTCTTTTTAATTTTTTCCTTCTCTAGACCAAAAGCTTTCATTATGCTCACTGGCTGTGCCATTACTGTTGCTGCTTTCACAAAGTCCAACATTTAAAATATAAGATAAACTATAATGGGTAGGATTTGTACTGCATTTGAATGCTTAACATTAAATAATTTAAAAAAATTTATGTTCAATTAGCATATATTAATTATACATAAAAATTGGTTTCATGATGACATTATCATACATGTACATAATGTATTTCAATCATATTCAAACCCTTCCATTACTGTCTCCTGTCAATTACTCCTTAAAAACTAAGAAATGAGTACCATGTTGGCTTTCCCTAAGTCAGTTTAAAGGAGAAATAGTGTCAAGAGACAGAAGAAAAATGTTTCTTCATTCATAATCACCATTCATAATCATGACTGTACCTCATTTTTGGGTGAGGTGTTATGATGAAATTAAAGGAAGTTTTACATTGTAAGTCATGTGTAGTTACAGGGGAGGAGATGAGATGAGGTCAATTAACAAGATAGGATCTTTCTCATTTCTTGCTTGTCTCACCTAGGCCTCGGGTGTGCTAAGCAACAAGAAAGGTGTTGGTGCCATTCATCCACTGAGGACCAGATTCCTCCATCTGCACACTACTCCCACATGGGACCAACTATCTACTTACGTCTCTAGCAGGTTTTGTTTTATGTGGTTGCTGTCAAAAGCTAAGCTGAGGGAAAGAGAGGATGAATTTACTCTCATCAGTCTCTTCTGGACTGGAAATTAGAAGTATCTGTATCTTGGGGGAAGGAGGTTCAGTGTCTAGACTGTAGATGTGGGGAGAGGATGTGAAAATAACACAACAAAAATAAAATGTGTTTTTTTTGAGGCACTGTCACAATCTGTAGTCCGGGCTAGCCTCAAACTCATGGCATTCCTCCTGCATTAGCCTCCCAGATACCAGGATCCAAGTGTGCCACTATACCCAGCTCATTTTTGAGAGTTTTGATACCAGCCCCAGCAATAAAAATTAATCTTTTTGCATGATTTATGTATGGCATTTCCCCATACCCAACAAAAGTATATATGTATTTATCTACATAAAATAATATCTCATTAGTTTTAAACATATTCTCCTTTCTTCTTGCATTGAATACAAATGATACCTTTGTTTAGTGTCACATTTTCACATTTGCTTTTACTTGTAATTTCAGTGTTTTTCCTCAAGATTTGGTTATTTTTGTTATATACCTGGTTACAGACCTAGTTTCATGTTACCACATTTTCCTGGAGAATCACAGGGCAGACATCTCCCTTGAGAAATACTGAGTTTGGGAGAATAAAAGTGTAATCAACACTCGTTGTTTACTACTAAGGAACAAGCATAGTTTAAAACAAAACCAATTTCTTCATGAATTCTAAACGCCCTTCTAAATAATTGGGTGATGTTTCAAAACTTGACCTGCATAGTTCCTTTGAGCTGCCGTGGGAGTTGTGTCTATCCTGGGTCTACCCAGTAAACACTTTCTGCAGATTTGTGGAGGTCCAAGCACTACCTGTGGAATTTCACCTTTCTGGGGCTTTGGCCAGGTATAGCTTCCTCCTGTGGGGGCTACACCTGCATCTCTAGCAGCCCCAAGGTCACATGCTCTTGCTTCATGGCATAGCTGAGCTTCTCACTTAGTGAGAGGATAATACAGACAATCACGGGAGTACGGAATGATTCTCTACTCTCATATCCCTTTTGCCTAAAATGTAGTATAATTATTCCTCCTAGTTGCATAGGGCTGGGCAAAAAGTGTTTGAGTATAGATTATTGCTTTGAATAATTACAAAACAGTAAATTATCCATGCTAGAATATATTTGAAATACATTTTTTGTGTAGTTAATTGTTATACAAACATGACAACAAGAAAGACATTATTTTGAAGCATTATGATTTGGGGGGTGCCTTAGAGCAATATATATTTAGTATCCATCATACTAAGCACAGGTTATTTTTCAAGGTAGGGATCCCAGAAAGAAAGAAGAAGAAGAGATAGAGGCTTTCCTAAGAGATCTTGATTGATAGGAATGAAGGGCCAGGTACCTGGTTCCCATCTTCCCCTGTCAAAAATATATCTAATTGTTACAGTTACCTTCTCATTTCTGACACAAAACACCTGAACAAAAGCAGCTGATGGGAGGAAACACACCTCCTCCAGCAAGGCTCCACCACCCAAACTGCCACCAGCTGGGGATCAAACATTCAGAACAAATTAGTTTATGGGAGACATCTGATTCAAACCACAACAATAATTAAGGGAAAATAATCTTGAAGAAAACCAACCTAGAAAGGAAAAGTCTCCCCAGTATGTTGAACTCTGACTTCTGTTCTTTGCCAAAAGAGCCCTCTGCAATCTTTCACCTTTTTTTTTTTTTCTTTTCCTGGTTTTTTGAGGTAGGGTCTCTCTCTAGCTCAGGCTGACCTGGAATTTACTATGTAGTCTCAGGGTTCAGGGTTGCCTCGAACTCACAGAGATCCTCCTACCTCTGCTTCCCAAGTGCTGGGATTAAAGGTGTGTGCCACCATGTCTGGTTCTTCCATTATTACTTTGTCATTGTTTTCTGGATAACCAAATGCAGAGGGAAAATAAATAACCTTTGCATAATAATAATGTTGCTGTATTTTTTTCCCTAAAACTCTTTGTTATCAAGGAAATGATGAAGAACATCAAGGATAGGTTTTGAAATTAAAATCATTACATTGATCAAATGCCTTGAAATAGTGTTCATTAGCTGAATTCATCTTAAAACTGGTTTCAGGGACTCAGTAAAGTTATAGAGACCATGTCTATTTAGGTATTAAGAAAATGGGTCTCTTTTTTAAAAGCTAAGATGCATTTCTTGAGTTTTTACTATTCAATTATATGTTTTGAACATTGCTATCTTCCAATAAATTAATTTTGCCTATGACTTAAAAGGCTTAAGAAAAAGCTATATGATACATGCTGCAGCTAAAGCCATCTGGCTAGCATTGTTAAATTTTTTGTTGTTGTTGTTGTTTTTGAGGTAGGGTCTCACTCTAGCTCAGGCTGACCTGGAACTCATTCTGTAGTCTCAGGGTGGCCTCAAACTCATGGCAACCCTCCTACCTCTGCCTCCCAAGTGCTGGGATTAAAGGCGTGCGCCACTACACCCGGCTTAAAATTTTTTAAATATTTTTATTATTTATTTTTATTTATTTTTGGAGAGAGAGACAGAGAGAGATAGACAGAGAGGGAGAGGGAGACAGAGATGGGCGCTCCAGCAGTCTCAGCTGCTGTGAATGAAATCCAGATGCATGCGCCCCCTTGTGGGCAAGTGCGGCATTGAGCCCTTGCCTCACTTTGCATCTGGCTAAACGTGGGACCCGGAGATTGGAACCACTGGACATTGGAACCAGCATTCTTAGGCTTAGCAGACAGGCGCCTTAGCCGCTAAGCCATCTCTCCAGCCCCCGGCTTAAATTTTAAATCTACATAAAATATGGTTCTGATGTTGAAATCTGACTACTACATTTTCATGTTTTCCATACAAATTCAAATTATTTTTAACTTGTATAATATTTTGGTAAAAGAGTCTGTGCTGCTTTCTATCTTATGTCCTCATTGGTCACATTTTGCCAGTGTGGTAAGCCAGGTGCCCTGGGAGGCTTCCTATTGCCATGTGGAGGGATGCAGAATGAGGCAAGGAAGCTGTTCTTCTTGGTCTACTAAAAACAGAATGGGAGGAGGCCACTTTCTATGTACCGGGAGCTAAAGACCAGAAGTTTTCTGACCTAGACTCAGGATGATTTGCACTTTCAACCTTCACATAGATGCAAAAAGAACCAAGGAACCTTAAATCCTTTAGAATGTATCAATCTTCTCTAAGTAGAAAATACTCCTCGCTTCCTCCCTTTGCCACGCCTAATTCCCAGCAGGCCTGTTCCACTGTCTCTTTGGTTTCCTTTTCCCTCCCTTTGTAGCTGCCTGCTATTCTCTTGTCCCTCCCTCGTGGTTCCCCAGAGTGACACTTTAAAAAGAGTCCTTTGATCAGATTTCCACCGTCTTTTTTTTCCATTCCTTTGGGGATAACTTTCTCCTGTTATCACTCAGGAAATGACAATGGGGGGGGATATTTCTCCTTTACTTATGGAGCTGAGGCACTTGTTTTTTTTTTTTTTTTTTTTTTTTTTTTTTGGTTTTTCAAGGTATGGTCTCACTCTGGTCCTGGCTGACCTGGAATTAACTATGTAGTCTCAGAGTGGCCTCGAACTCATGGTGATCCTCCTACCTCTGCCTCCCAAGTGCTGGGATTAAAGGCATGTGCCATCACACCCGGCTGAGGCACATGTTCTTAACTCTTCCACTCCCTCCCAGTCATGATGCATTTCTGATGTCCTTTACTGGACACATCTGGGTGTCTATATGCCAATGGGGTGTGCCTTTAGAGTAAAATTATAACTATCTTAGTGGAGTTTGGAAACAAAATCTCTCATGACTCAGTTTCTCTCTGCATTTTTCCCGTCCTGATCTTGCTCTGATTTCAACTTTGGTTCTGGACCAGAGCGACTCTGTGTCTTGCTCCTCAGTTCCACACACAGCCAACTGGCTTCCTTGAATATATCTGACCCTCTGCCAGGACATATAGTCCCTTTGGGACACTGAGATCCCTTCTATTTCCTTTCTACCTCCTACATCTTCAACCTGCACCCTGTTTACCCCACACTTGGGACAGCTAATTCGCTCAATCTCCCCACCCAGCCCAGCTCATTTAGGCTTCCTCCTGTCTCCTTGTTCTGAAGTCAGCAACTGAAATTATTCTTGTTTCTCAGTAGCTCACTCTTCAACATTTTCGGAGCATGGGTAGTCCCTGGTGCCTCTCTTTCTTTGGAATCCTTGTCTCCACCCCACCCCCAGCCCTGGGCAGATGGAGAGCACACACCTCTGGCACTCTGCCTGCTCACCTGGCAGGCAGCTCACACACCTGCCTGGGAGTGCTACCTTGACCTGGTTTCTATCTACTGATCCCAGATCTGCTTCTAGTCCCTTCATCTAAGGCATTTCCTGGATGATTTCAGGAGACAGGAAGGTCCAAGAGGAGGCGTGGCAATGTCTGCTTTGACAGGCAGGGGTTGGTTTATCAGTCTGAGCCAGATTGCTCTCCACCCAACAGAGGTAGCGCATACATGACTGACATAGAGTTTTGCTCCCAGTCAACATGTTTTGGGTTCAAGGCAAATGAGCAAAAATGGTTGTATGTGGCATGGGTGGGGATCACATCAGATCACACTGTCACACGGATTAATGTCTTTCTCACAAGGCTCCAAGGCATGGCTCTGCTCTTTGTTTCTATTTTTGTTTGCTTGTTTATTTTGTGGATTGTTGTTGTTTTAAGCAGGGTCTCACTCTATCCCAGGCCTGACCTGGAACTCACTCTGTAGCCCAGGCTGGCTTGGAACACATGGTAATCTTCCTACGTCAGCCTCCCAAATGCTGGCATTCAAGGCATGTGACACCAAGCCCAGCTCTGTGTTTAGGAGTATAATTAACTGGATTCCCCTCTTTACATTGTCTTTCAGAAAGTTTATTGCTATACTTGAGGGATGTCTGAGCACAGAATGAGGGTGAGTGAATTTGAAAAGTAATTTTAATCACTAGTTCACTTCCTGCTCTTACTTTTGTTTTCTACCTTTCCTTTGCTAATCTGTATTTCCTTGCCAGCCACCTGATCCCAGGTGTATGAATAAACAACAGAGATAACTTATGGAAAACCAGGTTAGTGTCTCTTTGACACCTCTGGCTGAAAGACTAATTTTTGCAGAGCAATATTACTAAATGGTGCACAATCACAGAAATACCAATTCTACAACTTTATCCTACAGTGATACCCTCTTATGTGTGCATTATCTGTCTGATCATAGCATTGTTTCTAGTAGAAAAAAAATAAAATAAAACAAGATGTCTAAGAATGATTAAATACACAATATTTTATGTAAACAAGGGAATAGTATGCATCATTTGAAAACAAAAGAATCTATGTGTCCTAAGATCAAGAATGCCTTCAGTATATTCAGTGAAGAACAAAGAAACGCATGGTTTGGAGTGGGGAGTAGATATGTTTGTTGTTTACATCTCCTTCCAATCTTGTCACAAATATAGTGAATTCTAAGTGAGTCTTCTTATGTAGTGTGGGCATTAAAGACGTTGTCATCCTTAGCACAGAGGCTCCCTCACAAATTGGGGTGCTATTAAGTAATGAGCATGAAGAAGCAACATGAGGAAGCTGAGGAGCTTCATTCACTGAATTAGAGAGCACAAGCTAGAAACAGACAGGGTAGTGGGCGTGGTGGGAAGGCGAGGGCCTGGCTTTTAAAAAGAGACAGGCTTTGGTAGCTGAGGCTTGTGTAATGGGAATGTTTCTGCTGCATGTTTCTGTGTTCCAAGCTCTCGGTATTTCCCAATACTTTTGCAGTTGGTTTTGTTTTAAAGGGAATGTGATAAAGCATTGCATCTGACATTAAGGTCAGAGAGGGTCAAAGATAAGAGGCTGCTCAGAGGGACCCACCCCATCTGAGTCACTAGAGATAATCAAGTCTTATATAGAATCATTCTGTGCATATTGGGAGCTGAAAGTTTGAAGACCTGGAAAAGACTGAAGCACACAGGGATATGGTGGAAGACAACAAGCCAAATAAACCTGACACAAAAACAATAAATGCTGGATTTTTTTTTCATGTCAAGATGATAATTGGTTACTTAAGAAAACTGTAAAACAGTCATGGGAAGAAGATGATTCCAGACTTAACATGTCATAGTGGCCATGATTATACATAGAACTAATGCCAGCTCTGGCAACATTTGTCTTTATAGGAATATCTACTTTCCCTTAGGGGGAAAAACAACACAACAGGAAAACTATTTTTCAATTAAAAATTCCCATTTTACCTCTATTCACTTCAGCCTTTTTCCACACACAGAACTATCTTGTCTGACTATTTCTCTGTATGGCTTCTCTCTTAGGAACCGACCACCTCTTCCAGAACTTTCTTTCACATTCTGTGCAACAAGTCCACGGAGGATCTAAAAGGAGCAGGTGTCATGGGCTTCCAAACCCTGAAAAATTATGCAAGCTATCGTGTATGTACATTTTTGTGGGGGTGGGGGAGGGTTTTGGTTCAATTATCAATGAGGTGATTCCTAAATGTCGCGATCCTCCAATTTAAAAGCCTACATTCCAAGAATCTTGTTGAAAGCTATTGTTATCTGTATCAAATTTAGATATGTATATGCATTTCTACATTTCTAAAGGTCAGTGTTGTACATGAAGCATTCCCTAACTCAATATGACATTGGAATAGGCCCTAACTTCACCAGCATGTGCACATTTCAGGAGCAGTGCAGTCATTGTGAGTTTCCTTTAGGTTACTGACTACTTGCTAGCCCAGAACTTTGTTCTTTATTAAGACTGAAGCTGTTTAGGACATGGACCACATGCTGTGTTTTTCTATTTCCAAAATCTAGCACAATGCTTGGCAAACAGATGGTACTTATTAAACAATAAAAGCTGACAATGAGCATTCAGAGTATACCAGACACTGAGGAAAATAAAGCCCTAAGTATAGGTCCTCATTTGGATGATGCTAAACTTTCTGTGCCAACTGCTCTATAAATTCAGTTGAAGAGTGAGATGATATGTGATGAATTCACCTTCCATCATGCAGGTAAAGAAAGTGGGTATTATATGGGAGAAAGAGCTATATCAGAAATCCATGTTGCTTTTCTTTGTTTGAAATAATTTTTTTAAAGATTTTTTATTTTATTTATTTATTAGAGACAGAGAGAGTGAGAATGGGTGTGCCAGGGTCTCTAGCCACTGCAAACGAACTCCAGACGCATACACCACCATGTACATCTGGCTTACCTGAGATCTGGAGAATTGAACTGGGGTCCTTAGGCTTTGCAGGCATACGCCTTAACCGCTAAGCCATCTCTCCAGCCCAATTTTTATTTGATTATAATAATGGCTTATTAGAAATGGAAGTGCAATCCTGTACACTAAATTGAACTCATTTCATTTGTCTCTGATTCTATGACTCTGTTCATTAGTATATCTGACTGATATTTGATGGATTGATCACCATAGTCATCTGTAAGGAAAACAAAACTTTGCTTCTTCTAGGCTCCTTTTATTATTGAGGGTCACAAACTCAAATGCTTCAGGGCCCAGTAGGCAATTGAGCTGGCACAAAAGATCTGGGTGGGACCTGGGACAGCTGAAATGGAAGCCAGTATTCATGCTGTAGGAAGTACCACCCATTGGCCTGGCCTCACTGCATTATTACCACTTGAGAATTTAAGTCCTGAGAAATTGTAAAGGAAGCCAGAAATAGATTGTATATGGAAGTCTCTGAGTTTTAGACAGCCACAGATCATTCAAATATATTTGAAAACCCAATATGGCCAAATAAAGCACACCATCTCTGGCCAGATAAGTCTGTGGGCCACCAGTTGTAAATTGTTTCATCTGGCCAATATCCACATTAGGGAATGGAGGAGAGATGACATTAATACTTTCAGTTTTATGTATGTTAGCATCTTTACTGAAAGGTTGCGTGAGAGAAGAGGCTTTTAAATCTATATGGATTTGAAATATGATGTTCATGTCATAGATCCCAAGTTAAGCGTGGATTGTAACCATTGTGTATGACTTTCTTCCTTAAACTATAGTCAAGCTTTGTGCTACACAGGAATTGTCCTTGTGTGCACTGACATGACTTTAGCATTTTTCACACTGACTGTTGGTGTGCAACACTCTGCTGATATTGCAGGAAAATCCACAACCCACTGCATGTCTTCTTATGCTGCATGTGCTTCTGAGGGGCCACAAATCAGTCTCTGGCCATGAGCAATGACTGTTTCCATGACACATCTACATAGGCAATGACTTGGAAGAAAAAAAAGCTCCTTTGAAGAATGAAGGTGTCCTAACAGAGGGGACCTATTTCTCCTTTTTACTCAAGCAAGGCTATGCTAAACACTGAAGGGATCTGTTTGGGGATCAAGTACTCTGGAACATAACTATGTCAGACCTTCTGCCTACTTCTTATACAGCACAGTCTCTGAGGCTTTGATGGAGGACGGCATGGAAAAGCATAACTTTGTAAGACAAGACTGCTCAGATCTTTAAGAATTAATTTCTGCTGCAAATCCAAGAACTGCATTTAAAAAAAGCTTCCCTGGGCCTTACTTTTAAAAAATACATCAGTGAAACAAATGAAATTGGAAGTGTTATATACATGTTCACTGAAAGAGAGGTTTCTATTTGTCCATGCACAAATTATCCCTCCCATCATACAGTACCAAAAAAATTGAGAATTTTCCAACTATTTTTTCTTTAAGCAATAGAAGCAAAGTACCCCATCAGATACCTTAGTCAACAGTAGCTGAGTCTTGAAGTGTGGCCCACATTAAGCATGGTATTTAGAGTGAAGTCTGGTTCTTCCTAGGCTACCATGCATGCACTTTTAATTTCATAAGGGGAATGCATTACTTGACTACTATGATATTTAGAAACTCCATCCTGGAGTATTCCCAAAGTGAATTGCCCAAGGCTGTAACTTTCATTAGCACTTTCCTTTCCTATTACTTGAACATGGTAGATTGTGCCTTTGCAAGTTTCAGGTTACCTTAAACTTTTCTGAATGGATGCCCATTCTAATGTCTTTTGAGGACAACCAAGTGATTGTGAAACCTGGTTCCACTGTATACATGCTTGCATTTTCATGTTGAAAAACTGTAGACCCAGCTTAAATTCTTATTTCAGTGTAAATGCCCCAAAAGAACCTGAGTCCAACCCCTCCTTTTCTGTTCAACTTTTCTTCAACTGCTAGATATAGAAGAGCTAATACATCAAAGAGGCCAAGTAAAAATGCTTCTCACAAAGTTGTCTAATTATCACCCCAAAGAGAAAATCCAGATTTGTCAGCAGTCCTCACAACTCATTTGTTTCCCAGCCCCTGGCAATCATTAAGCTACTTTTTGTCTCTAACTATTTGTCTATTTTAGACATTTCATATAAACAATATCATACAATATGTGGCTTTTGGGTTTTTTTTTGTTAGCATTATGTTTCAATAATGTTCAATTGATATTTAAAGTAAGTACCACATTCACACGAAGCATCGTTTGAATGGTCCCCAAGGACCTGGAAAGCAATGTTCTTGCTGTTCCCTTCTGCACTGTCTTTAGACAGTTTGCACCAGGATTTTGTTTGTCCTCCAGTGTCTTTTTTTTTTTTTTTTAAGCCAGAGCCTCACTCTAGTACAGGCTGACCTGGAACTCACTCTGTAGCTCTAGGCCTCAGGCTGGCCTTGAACTCATGGTAATCCTCTTTCCTTAGCCTCCCAAGTGAGATGATTAAAGGCAAGCACCACTACTTCTGGCTTTCATGTATATGGGATGCAGAGAAAGTCTTGCTTTTTCTCATCTGAAAAGTTTGATTGCCAGTAAACATCTCCATATTTTTTCCTACTGCACCTCAAACTCATGTGTACAAGAAAACCTTGCCATTTTCCCTCTCTAAACACAATCTTCCTTATCATTTACTTATTTTGGCTAACCATAAAAACCATCTACTTTGAAACTTAGCCATTTTTACTTCATTGAAACCTAACTCATTCATTGCTATGCTGGAATGGCTATTCTTCCTCCTCACTTCACCTGTATGCCCATCTTGTGCCATATCCTCAGTGACATTCCCTGGTCCAGTCCCACCCCATGGCCAATCATCACTCTCCCTGTTCTAATTTTCCCTCTATTGTGGCTGAGGTGTACACTGGATGGAACCCTTCTGTGCTCATATTTTCATGGGGACAAATCAGAGAGAGCACAGGACACAAAGGATTCTCTCAGGAGCATCCAAAACCACCAAAAGAAAGCACTGGGAGTCTACATTGCTTTATCTTTTTCTTATCTCCAGCTTCCATGATCTTTTTCATGTTTACTCAGCATTGTCTGTTATTTTTATCTAATTCTAACATTGAGAAATTAGCTGTAATATGTAGAAGCCACCACAAAAGAGAAAGAGAAACTATTAGTCTGGGTTGTAGTGAGAAAAGTCCTGCTTGTGGCCTGCAGCTGACTCTAGCTGAACATGGGGGAGGTATTAATATATAAAGCTGATGTGGGACCTTGAGAGTGTAGGTGATTGGGAGCAAAGACAATAATAGGATTTCTCAGGGCAGAAAATGCTACTGGTCATTTAAGGTTCCACCATTCTCTAAGAAAGCAATGTACTGCCCTTGAAGTGACTCTGAAATGGGACTCTCTGAGTGGAGAGGATTACAACTCCATGTGCTATCACTGAATTATTCAATGTGTTTAATTTGATATTTTATATTAATACTACAACTAGTTTTTTGCATGGGTGAATGTTCAAGGCTGGTTCTAAAAAAGAGTTTTTGATTTTTAAACATATTTTTGCTGGGAGAGAAATTGATCTTGGGAGGATTTTTCATGCACGACTCATTTTGCTTTGGGTATGTAAAAATGGGGTAGATTGATTGTCCATGGAAACTTAGCTTCCTACAAGAGAAAGAGTTTAAATCATTATCAGAACATGCCCTATGTGAGTTCCCTGCAAGCATACCTAATGGCACTAGCATTTATAGAAATATGTTCATTGTCAAATGTTCCCTAGGGATATGTACAGCATACTGTAACACATATAAAATAAGAAGCACAGAATTAGGAACCAGAAGACTTGGAATCTGTAGAAGGCTTGAAACTAAAGTATATGACCTCGGGCAAATTATTAAACATTTCAGACAAAGCCCAAGTGTCTAAGAAGAGATTAAACATGCCTACCAGGGCTAGGCAGATGACTCATTGGGTACGAGCACTTGACATACACACATGAGGACCTGAGTTTGATCCCTAAGCACTCACTTTTTTTTTTAAAAAGGCTGGACACAGCTATACTATCTGTAATCCCAGTGCAGAGGGAGCAGAGATAGAAGTTCTAAGGCTCCGTAGTCAGACAGTCCGATGGAAAAGCAGCAGCTTCAGGTTTAGTGAGAGACTCTGTCTCATGGAACTAAGGAAGGAGAACTATAGAGGAGGACACTTGATATTCTCATCTGGTCTCCACATGCATGTGGGCAGGCCTGCACATTTGCACACACATGCATATATCATCCACACACGGAGTAATGACTCAGAAATAAATAAATAAATAAATAAATAAATAAATAAATAAATAAATACATTTGCTACCTCCCTACCTCATATGACATCAAATGTGAGTAATGAATGGAGTATTAGAAATTAAAGTATTCAAAATCGTTGAAGTACCTTATTAAATCATGCCATTATTATATAGAACTAAGGGATTTTTAGAATTTTTTTATTTTTTGAGTGCCTAATTTGGACAGAGCATTGTAATTGGTGTTATGAATTATAGTGGTGGAAAAGCCCTCAAGGATCTTTTATTTTTTTTAATTAAACTTGTATTATGAAGACTAAAAAAATATTTCAAGTTGGATGAACTTATATCCAAACAAATAGAAACACAGCTCCATTTATATAGAAAATAGAATGAATATGTGAAGTAAGTATAAAGCTATAGATACTAAGAACCTATACTGGGAAATATAACTAGAGTATATGTTAAGTAAATAAATTTGATATAAATTAATGGGATGCCTTTTTTGCTTTAAAAAAAAATCTCAAAAGAACTGGACTGTGCCTGTGTTTAGAAGGTGTACTTGTAGGGCTGAGATATCATTCATTGGTGGAACACTTGCTTAACATGCACAAGGTCCCAACACTGCAAAAACAAAACAACACACACCCCTCGCATAATAGGGGTACTTGCATGAATAAATGGGTTCTCTTTAACAAATGTACACTGGTTGTTATTAGATGGTATGAGTACAGAATTTGTCTCCTAAACACTAGTAAAATGATACTAAGATGGGGAGAACTTAATAGTAAAGATACTGAGAAAGAAACATCAGAGAAAGAAGAAAGAGTTCAAAAAAATTTTTGGAGATCAGGAAGACTCCAAATAGAGAAAAACATTTGCTGGTTAATGTGGCTGGGGTGTGGTGCCCCGTTGATTGGTCAAACACTGGACTAGATGTGCTGTGAAAGTATCAGTGATGTGACTAGCACTTGGAATCAGCTCTTCTTAAGTCAAACAAAGGGTAGTCCATATCCAATCAGCTGAAGATCTTATAGGCAAAAACTGAGGTTTCCAGAAGAAGGAATGCTGCCTCAAAATGGTAGCACAGAACATGGGGAATAATCAATAGACAAAACATTTAGCCAAATAAGATGAAAGAGATCTGTAGCTACATATATTCAACACAAAAGTAGGGTATACTTAAACATTTGTAAATATATTGTTAACACAGCAATAATACTAGTCATAATGTTGATGATGAGTGGAACATAGAATCCTGCTCACTGTCTAGCCCAATGATTTGCCCTACACATTTAGAAATGAAGATAAACATCACCTTGTACTTGAGTCGGCCTGCTCTCAAAACTGGTGAGCAAGAAACAAAGCCCACCCCCAGCCCAGCCCCTGACTTTTGTCTTTTACTTTGTTGCTCTCTCTAGATAGATCTTTTTCTAATTTAAAAAAATAACTTTATTTGCACATGTGGTATATGTACATACATGTATGGATGACCAGGGCCTCCTACATTACAAATGAATGTCATATTGTACCATGTTTTGTGTCTTGCTTACTTGGGTGGTTGGGGAATGAAACACAGGCTGGCAGGCTTTTTGCATGCAAGTTCCCTTAGCTGCTGAGACCCTTCTGGAAAAATATAACTGAGACAGAGCAATATAATATAAAAGCCTAGAATATGCAGAAGGACAATGTGAAACAGAGGGTGCCAGTAAGCTGCATGGCCATATACTATTAGGACTCCAAACACTTTGGGCAGCTGCAACTGAGACTGGGATTTCAAATTGGGGTGGACACGAGAGTGGGGAATAAAGTCTGCCAAGATTTACTGGGCCAGTGGGCACTTGTCACTCTCCTCCCTAGCCTTTTGCCTTAGCTGTGTTAGGTTAAGGCACTGGTTTTGGAAACCCAGGATCACACTTGTTTGTGTGTGTGTTGGGGGGGGGAAATCAGATAACTGTATCTACAAAGAAAATTTAAGACTGACTGGAAATTGTAGTCAGTGAAAAATTAATATTAAGGAAAGCTGAGTGATGGTTGTACAGAAACTCTATCATTTTTGTAACTTGTCTCCAAGACTATAATTAGATCAAAATGTAAAGTTCAATAAAGACTGGAAATAATTAGGTGGGCTAGAGGACGCACCAACAGTAAAGTACCCCCCCTGATATCTGGACCCCTCCTCCACACCCACATGCACATCTGACTAAAATCTAGCCCATTCTCAGCTGATTCTACAGTGAAATTAGCCAGAGACAACTCCCCCCACTCATCAACATTCTACATAGACTTCCCACACATGGGCCGCAATAACAGGAAATCAGGCCTACATATAGAACTAGAACCACAGGGGAAACTCACATCATCTATGTAAAAAACAGAGAGAGAGAGACCCTTTTATTAAAAAAAGTATGGATTAATAACCAAAGCCTTACCCCTTACATTTTAAAACAAAATAAACATCAAAGAGAAAAAAAAAAGCATTAAACAGATCAGCTGAGTCCTGAAGAAACTGAGACAACTCCAAAAATATGAAAAAGTTCAGAGAATTCATACTTCATTTCAGTAGGGATGATTAACATTTTCATCTAACCAATAGGAGGAATACTACCATAAGTTGGCAGGACAAGAAACTAAGGCCTAAAGGTATTATTTTAAAGTTCAAAGATTACCAGTAGAGCTGGGCATGGTGGGAACACCTTTAATCCCAGCACTCCGGAGGCAGAGGTAGGAGGATCACTGAGTTTGAAGCCAGCCTGAAGCTATAGAGTGAGTTGTAGGTCAGCCTAGGCTAGAATGAGCCCCTATCTTGAAAAAAATCCAAAAAATAAAAATAAAAGATTACCAGTAGAATAATTAAAGTAGTTACCAACTTAGGGAAAAGCATAATCTAATACAAATAGGAAAAAAGTAAGAGTAAGCTTACTACCACAATGACAACCACTGCAACTAGTATGACAACATCAGATCTGTAATTGCTACACACCATCTATTATCATGGGAAGGGGACCACGGCTTTCCTCCCCTTTTTTCATTAAAAGCATTGCTATACTATTTTGTTTCTTTTAAAAATATTTTTATTTATTTACTTGCAGGAGGGGAGGTGGGGAGAGAGTGTACAGACATACCAGGGCCACTTGCCACTGCAAACAAACTCCAGATGCATGCACCACTTTGTGCATCTGGCTTTACGTGGGTACTGGGGAATGGAACCCAGACCAGCAGGCCTTGCTTTTGCAAGCAAGTACCTTTAACCACTGAGTCAGCCTGTAATTAGTTTCTTAACCTATGCATGTATATTTTCTGAAAATTTAAAAGGGAAAAAAAGAAAATTATTTAGAAATATTGTCTTGGGACAGGGGAGATGGTTCAATGATAAAGAGTGCTCCCTGTTTAAGCATAAGGGTCTCTTGGCCTCTGGCAAGTTTAGCTCTTCAGAACCCATGTACAAAGCTTTGCATGTCAGTAACTCCAGTCTGGGGTCAGGGAGACTAGAGAATCATGGTCCTGGTTGAGGGAGAGGACCTTGTCCTTATCACAAACAAATACACAAATGGGCCATTAGAGGATACACAACATTCTCCTCTGGTCTCTACATGCATGTCCATGAGGCACATGCATCTGCACATGCATTATACCACCCACTACACACACACACACACACACACACACACACACACACACACACACACACACACACTATTCTCTCAAGGATGAACGAGGAGAATTTTAAATGTAAGCAATTGATATCATTAACACATTGGATGGAAGGAGAAAAAAAAGCCTATGACAGACTAAACGGGGATAATACCAGATGTAGATTTAGGTGTTCAAACAGCAAGACAGTTTGTAAATTTCTACATTGATGTCTTCTTTGGTTTGAAACAGGCACGGGTTAGCCTTAAGTTTGCTATGTAGCCCAGGCTAGCCTTTAACTTCTGATCTCCTACCTTTACCTCCCAAGTGCTGGGGCATACAACACCATGTCTGGCCTCAAAGGAAGTCTATTTTTACATTTAATATTTTTTTTAGGCTAAATGTTTATTAGAAAAGAAAGTGAAAGTAAGGCAGAAAGTGAAAGTAAATCAGAAGCGCTCTACCACTAAGGTACATCCTAGCTTTAATGGAAGGTTGTTTTTGTTTGTTTGTTTGTTTGTTTGTTTAATATTTATTAATTTGGTTGTAAACACAGAGAGAAAGATAGAGAGGGGGAGAGAGAATGGGTGTGCCAGGGTCTCTAGCCCCTGCAAGGGGACTCCAGATGCATGTGCCACTATGTGCATCTAGCTTTATGTGGGTACTGGAGGATTGAACCCAGGCTATCAGGCATTACAAACAAGTGCCTTAATTGCTGAGCCATCTCTCCAGCCCTTGTTGTTTTTAAAGAAGAACATTACCCAGCAATTTAGTTGCCCTCTCACTCCTTGTGATGGTGTGGATCTCATCAGTGTATGAGTGTCAGTGCACTGGAAGTCTAAGTGCAAAACTGGACCATTAACTGTGCAAGCTGGAGCAAAGATTCATATCAATGTCTTCCTTTGGCCAAGGGATTGAGATTTATAGAGTGTTCAGTCCTTCTGTGATCTTGTAATTCATAAATCATAACACATTTAGAGAAAAGAAACATTTCATTGATAGTACTAGTATGATTATATTAATTATAATACTTAAAGTATATCAGTGATAATTATGATAACTTCATATTATATTATGCTCCAACCCTTAGTGTCTTCTGCAATCATACCCACTTGCCTTTATTAAAAGGAAAGGGCACCCAGCTTCTTTCAGTACTGTGTTTCTCCTCTACATCCATTATCACTGCATTCTTTCCTTGGCAAATGTATTCCTTGGCTTGATAAAAATGTCTGGTTCTATGAACTTGCCATATGCCTTAAAAAACTGTTCAAAGACATTTCCCTTCACTTGTTGCCCTTTTGACGTAACCTGTAGTGCCTGTCAACTGTGTCTTCTTCAGGCCATGTAGAACAGACAAAGCTGGACAAGCTACCTGGGCTGCGAACATTAGCAGTTGGAGAAAATAATCTGTGGACACTGAAAGGGAATAGGATCATGCGGCTTAGTTAATATCAGACAAACAGTTATACAATTGCTTGGAACTTGGTACAATGAAAAACTATGATTGTTTGCCCCAGCTCTTTTTGCACTCACATTCTGACAGTCCAGCTCTAAAATGTTCACTTGGAGTCAGATCAGGAACTGGAAACAAAACAAACTTCTTCATCTTGATACAGAGGATATCATACTTCTTGTCTTCACTACCTATCTAAAATGCCACTCATAAGAATGTCAAATCAGCCTGCACTGTCAGAACTCACAGAATGATGCTGCAAAACCCCTCCACTGGCACCTCTGAGATGACAAACCCAGAAAAGGGGAGCTTGTAGCACTGTGACTGACATGCAGGCATCTGAGCAGGCATTCTCCTGAAGCAAAATCAGACAGAAAACAAACATTTTTCATTTGTTTTCTCATCTCTTTTGTATTTTGCTGACATGGAGTTGTGAGAGAAATACAGAAACTCTATCAGGTTCTGTGCCCTCGGCTCCAAGTTTTCCTTCGGGTCCTTCACGAAATTCTTGTATACATTTGTGTGTTACCCGCTCCCAGGGTGTACTACCTGGATTTCCAGGTTAGGGTGCTGGTACAGTTACCACAGAATTCTCAGAGTTACCAAGAGACATCAGAGGTTAGTAAATTTCTGATTCTTTTTCTTCCTTGTTTTGACAGTCATCTGACTAGATTGACCAAGTCACCATGACCCACAAAAGGTGGCAGAAAGATGAGCATCTAAGCTGATTTCTCTACTTAGTACAGAAGATGCTAACTACAGCAAAAGCCAGCCAGTACACAGATATGTCCCTTTTGAATGAAGGTGAAGGTGAAGAAACCAACGTTCCAAGGCCAGATGTAGATCCAAGTCCACAACCCTCTATTTCAATCACATCAAACCCAGATGACAGAAAGCCTCACAGGCAGTGTGTCTCCAATCGAAATCTGAGAATAATCAGACAAAGAGCTAAAATAAATCAGTTACTGGGTAATTAAAAATGTGATTAAAACTTGGAAATATTACCCTGTAAAGCAATGGCCATCTTCAGGGTCCCAATACACAACATTATCAGAGGCCATCAACACAGCCTGATGATTGCCTGAAGGGCCTAGGAATCACTATATGGCCCAGTAGGTTTTCTGAGCTTATCTGCAAAGCTACTCTTATTTCCCCTGAATATCAGGGCACAGTCTTTCTAACCAGCCAAACACTCTCTCTCATCATTTTCAGGCAATAAAAATGTTCTGCATATAAATAAAAAGCTGTTAATACATTGAAATGGAGTCTGCAATACTATTCCGCCTCTTTTCCTCTGAAAGCACAAGCCTAGACAGAACACCCCGAGATCGGAAACCTTTAAGTGCTTTTCAATCTACCTAAAATGTGTAAACCAACTGAAATGATCTAAAATAGTATAGATGTAACCTTAATTCTCAATTCTCATAAATATTATAGGAACGTAAAATACTTTGGAAAATGATTCAGCAGTTTCCTTCCACCCCTTTTTTTTTTTTTTTTTTTTTTTTTTTTTTTTTGGCATGTGTGTAGTATGTGTGCTGTGGTCTGTGTATGGTGGTGTATATGTGATGTATGTGGTGTATGCATGTGTGTGTATGCTGATGCATAGCTTCATGTACTTGGCTGTGATGACTGGAGGAAAACATCATGTATATCCTATCTTTTATGATTCCTGGCTTGCTGATTGCAAGCCCCAGGCATTCTCCAGTCTGTCTCTGCTCTCCAAAGTACTAGGATTACAGAAGTGTGTGGCCATGACCAGCTGTGTATGTAGATTCTGGAGACTGAAACTCAGGTGATCTCAGTCCACCATGCTTACTCAGAAAGCACACTTAACCACTGAGCCATCTCTCCAGCACATGCCTTCCTTAAAAAAAAAAAAAGGATCTATGTGTGTATGTGTGTGTGTGTACACATGCACACTCACATGCATGCAAACCACAGCATATGTGTATTGGTCTTTGCCTTCCACCTTGTTTGAGGCAATGTCTCTTTGTTGTTCACTGCTGTGTGCATGCCACACATGTGTTAGGATTACAGGTGTGTGATATTGCCTGGCAGGTTTTTAAATAAGAGTTAAACATAGCCAAGGATGATAGCACGTATCTGAAAACCCAGCTACACAGGACACTTAGGCAGGAAGATCATGAATTTGAGGCAAGCTGTGGCAACTTAGACCCTGTCTCAAAATTTAAAGAAGGGATAAGGGTGTGGCTTAGTGGTGGAACATTGAGTTTATTCCCCAGTGATGCAAACAACCAAATATGCATCTGTCATTCTACAAACTTAGCTTATGCCTTGATATGAAGGTATGAAACATAAATACATATGATGACACAAGAAATGGTAAGGGGGAGGGCTAGGGACATAGCTTAGTTGGCAAAGTTCTTGCCTAGCATGCACTAAATTCAGTCCCTAGCACCACATAAACCAAGTGTGGTAGTGTTTGCCTGTAATCCCAGTACTTGGGAGGTAGAGGCCGTAGGAACAGAATTCAAGGTCATCCTCATTTGAAGGCAGCCTAGAGACTATCTCAAAAAAGAAAAAGAAAGAAAGGAAAGAAAAAAGAGAAAGAGAGAGGGGGAAAGAAAGAGAACAAAAGAAAAAAGAAAGAGAAGTAAAGAATGGTATGCAGAGGACTTGTCTAGTGTGCATGAGGCCCTGGGTTTGATCCCTAGCACTGCGTAAATTGGGCATGATGGCAAATGCTTGTAATCCCAGCACTTGAGAGGAAGAGGCAGGAGGAGTAAAAGTTAAAAGTTATCTTGGGCTACAAATCTGAGTTCTAGGCCAGCCTGGAGTACATGAAACCCTGTCTCAAAAAAAAAAAAAAATACCCACAGATTTTTTAAGTATATGGATATTTATAATAGCTTTATTCATAGTGAGATAGATATGGAAACAATGCAAATTTCTGGTAGCTGATGTCTGGATAAGAGTATACAACCAATGGAACACTCCTCACTACACTGAGAAGGACACACATCAAATACAAGATTCTTTGTGAAAGAAGCCAGATTCAAACCAGGGTACATATGATTTCATTTACATGACATTCTGGAAAAGGTAAAGCTATAGTTAGACAACAGAGACTGGGGATGAACTCAACAGGAGAGTCCTTGCTTAGAATGGGCAAGACCCTGGTTTCCATCTGTAGTACAGAAGAAAACAAAACAAAACCGGTCAGTAGGATACAGAGGCTACTGCGGAGGAAGAGCTGACTATAAAGGGCATAGGGGAAATTGGCGGGGTGGGGTTGACGACACTTTTCTTTATCTTGATTGTACTGGCAATACAACTTATCTTGATTGTATCTGCAATACAACTAAATGCATATATCAAAATGTACATTGTTGGACAATAAAACAGGTTAAATTTTATAGTAGGTAAGTTATAGTTCAATAAACCCAACCTGAAAGCAAAATCTTTGCAAAATATTCAATGTAAGAAGCACAGACTTCAAAACAACCAATTAACTTTAACTTCCCACCTCCATCAAGATCTGGAGTCCTCTTTTGAGAGCTAGGGATAGTATCACCCTGGAGGCAGGCACCTCATTATGCCTGGACACAGCTTAACTGGATACTAACATGTAAATCAGCTGTGCCAATGGCTTAGCATGATACTGGATGCTTTCAAGCCTGTTCCTCAGGAGGTTTCTGATACTCTGATTCTTAGGGGCTGTGTTTATTTGGCAGGGGACTGCTCACGCTCCCAGCATCCTTTGCAAAAGTCTAACTGTCTGGATGCCAATGCTTTCATAATCATTGCAGTTGTGAAATTATTTCAGACTGATTTGTGTGCTTTCTACAATGAAGCAAATTAATCTTTATTATTTGTGACTGGATATAACAGGGGAAAAAGTTCTCTAATTCAGTGATCGTCTCATAAGTTATTTCTACAGAATGTTTTTTTTTTTTGGCAGAAAATATTCAAAAGGTTTTTGTTTAATTTTCCATTGGTGGTCAAGACCATTATATACTGTCTCTGTTTTTATTTGTTAGGAGAGAGAGAAAAAGAGGGGGAAAGAGACCAAGCGAAAATGGGTGTGCCAAGGTCCCTTGCCATTGCAAACTAATTTTAGATGCATGTGCCACTTTGTGCTGAGGAACTGAACCTAGGTCATTAGGTTTTATAAGCAAGCACCTTTAACCACTGTGTCTCAGTTTTAAAATGACCTGGACCTAACTTTTAGTCTCCCCTATCCTCCCATTAAACAAATCAGTCAAACATATATAAAGAAACCACTACACAGAAATAAATGCTCATGGCAGATAACATGAGTGACTCAAAGATTCAGCCCTTTGGCAGCTTGTAGACACCTCCAATGAAAGGCAGAGTGTGATGTGCTAGAGACAGAGGCATAAGTAAATGGCCAGAGCAGAACAAGCTGAGAAGGGAGAATTTAAGTCTGATCCTTGGAAGATGAATAAGACCAGATTCCAGACACACCAGACTGAGGAAGACTGCTTTGCATACTTTGTACACTTTTTAGAATCATTCATTATCTGCTACATGGTGGAACCTGAAAGCCAGTGAGATATATATATATATATTTCAAATTCTCATTTTTTAAATAAGTCTCAATTACCCTAAAATTAATGGGGAAAGAAAGGTCCTAGACATGGGATGATAACTAGTTCTGACAATTTGCAGCATGGTCAAAATGCCTGAATAACAGGACCAACAACAGGACCACTGATTTGGCAGTTAAGAAATTATTAAGCAGCTTTAAGAGGCAAATTTTTAGCAGACAATGAACAAAGGATCCTGATGCCAGTGGGCTGTTAAGTCGCTCACTTGTTACACTGAATCACTGACCTCTTCCACATTGGTGTTCTAGCAGGGAGCCTGAAGGAAACATACTGCTGTGGTCAAGCACAAGGTTGTTGTGAGCTGAGTATAAGAAACAAAAAAGGGAGAAGATGACACACTGGTGGTAGGCTTTACCAGAGTCTGGAGCACTTGCTGTTCTCCAGGAGGGTATGTATCCTAGCTTTTTAATCCTCTTGGGGAATGACACTAACAAAATCACTAATAATGAATAAGGAGAACTTTCATGGCAGCACTGCCATTATTAATAAGAGAACTGGAATTCACCTACATGTACATCCAGAGAACTGCTTAAATCAGTAACTGATTATTTATTCACAATGGTGCACTCAGCAGAGCTAGGAAGAAAAAATAATAATGAGTAAGATCTCTAGAATAAATTAGTAAAAAATCAGAATCTAGAAGGATACAAGTGGGCTTCGATTCCATATGCATTTTATGTATACTTTTTGCAGGCATATATGTGTGGTGTGTGTAGGTGCTCATGGGTGTACGTTCAAATGCAATGTGTGTGCCTGCATGTGGAAGTCAGCAGTCAATGATGAGGGACCACTCTCAATCACTCTCCACCTTATTCTTTGAGATAGAGTCTCTCACTGAACCTTAGGCCACCCATTAGGCAGTAAGCTCCAGAAAATCCTGCATCTGCCTCTCCTGCACCGGGATTACTGACATGCATCACCATGCTTGACATGCTATATGGGTACTGGGGATCTGACTCAGGTTCTCATGCTTTAAGGGCAAGGACATTATCCACTGACCCATCTCCCCAGTTCCCCCTCCACTGATTACATATGTATACAAACTTATAGAAGGACACATAAAAATGTTAATATTAGGTATAGCTTGGGAGTAAAAAATGAAAGTAGGCCAAAGAGAAACCTTATTGTTTAATTTACACTGTTCTGTAACTATTTATTACTAAAACAATCCCACAGCATTTACTGTCATCTGTTAATAACGTAAGGGTAATTGAAACGATATGAGCAAGCAATTTAGAAACATATTCCTAACAAAGGGCACCTAAAATAAACTCTTTTGTCTTCCTAACAATTTCTCACCTCATTGAACATTTCTAGTTGGAGGTACTTTGTAGCAGAATAATATTATCTCCCCTGAGCAAGATCCTACTCAGTTGTTTTCTTGACTCTTAGAATGAATATCTTCTGCATTATCTAATATGTGGACCATGTACTCATCAAAACTAATCATGCATTCCTCTATCAGCCTCCAGAGCCACATCTGGATCCTGGTGTGCAAGTATCTGAAGATAAAGGTGACAGGATGCACTATCAGCACTTCCTGCTGTTTTCTCCCTAGCAATGACTAGTATGTTGAGGTTGAATCTGACAAAGACCACACTGACTGGTGCCTGTTTATATTTAACATTTCTAAAAATTTATTTTCACATGTGTATATGTGTGAGCATATCAGCTCTCTTGCCATGGCAAACGAATGCCAGATACTTTACATGGGTGCTGGGTAATTGAACCCAGAACAGCAGGTTTTGCAAGCAAGTACCTTAGAACACTGAGTTATCTATACAGCCCATGCCTATTTATTTTTAAATATTTGTCCAGATGATGAGGATGATCACACTACATACTAAAGTACTTATAGAACTTTCTAGGGCTAGTGTGAAATATCTGAAAATAAGTGGCTATTGTAAAAGGCCCATTAGGCACTAGATGTCAAAATTAATGACTACTAAGAAGTTTAACTTAAAAAGTTAACTTCAACTACTGTTACTGTTACTATCCAAGCCTTGAGCAACTAACAGTAGATCACAGCAACAAGTTTAGATAAACAGAAAGGCAATGGACTAAATGCAAACGGGGCACTCGGAGATTATTTACTCAGTACAGCTAAGGGACTGGGGTTTGGATTGATGCAGCAAAAGAAATACAAAAAAGGCAGTAGAATGAGAAGACAAAGAGAAAAATATGATGAGTCTTACCTCGTAAGGAAAGGAGGTCAATGTGCTAAGCTAAGAACACATGCTAGAAGGCCTGTAGAAAGCTGCCTGAGGGAAGCTAACCCTCAATGCCACACTCCTGGCTGCTTCAAGATTCCCTCCACACTGGCACGGCTGGAAGCTACTGAATCAGAAAGGGTTGGGGAACAGTGTAAATCAGTGTGGTAGACCAAGATCAGAAAAGTGCCATTAAGAAGCCTCTGGATGCATGAGCACTGCCTAGAACTAGGGAAATTTGGATAACGGAGAGAAAGAAAAGAAACAGCAACAGGGGAAAACAAGTACTACAGCAGATTAGATCTTACAGGGAGATGCTAGCTGTGGGCTTTGTTTGTTTGTTTGTCTGCCTGCTTGCTCTTTTGGACAAGGTCTTGCTATGAAGCTCAAGCTAGCCTAGAACCCTTAATCCTTTTGCCCGGTCGAGTGCTGAGATAATAGGTGTGAGGCACCATGCCACCATGTCAAGTTCCTGATTTTTTTTTTTCTCTTCCTGAGTTAGGTGTTTAAGATGGGTTGACCAAAGTATCATTGAATCTGCTTAACATGATCCTTGGAAAATTCTAGAGATCTTCCAGACTCATCTCAGAAGATAAGATTCCAAACACAGATTTTCGCCTTTCCTCAATTCTCTTTCAGATAGATGCATTAGGACTGGAAGTAAGAATCCTCACATTTGAAATTCCCAGTTCCTTTCAGTTACAAACCAGATACCTTTTGATCAGACTTTAAAGGCAGAAGCAAAGTGGACCAAGACTCATGATGAACTAGAATTAACCATGAGAAAACTAATGAAGGAAGTTCTTTCCTGTCCCATGAATGCCTGTGTACTCATGCAATCTAAAGCAACATCTGATCTTTTCTTTGTCAGAGGTTAAAAAGTTTTACCACATATTTAAAATAACACAGGACTAAAGTTCTCTCCCCTAAACTCCTTGACAAGCTGTTCTGTGTTTGCAAGTGGGAGGGTGGAGTTAAGTCTGCAGATTAGGGAAAAGGTCTTCCTTAATAATCAGGCTTGTTGAGGGGCCCCGAAGTGGAAGAGGCTTCGGGGCAGTCTGTCCTACAGATCAGATCCTGCTTTTAGTAGAAGCAGTATGATAACCTATTCAATTTATTTTTCCAAATTCCATTTTACCTCAAGGTAGCTGCATACTGTATTTTTATATGAATTTCTTGTTTTCAAATCTTTCCACTCTTTCTCCCTTGAGAAATTATGTTAGGCCAGCTTTAATTCCTTTGTCCATTTGATACATCAAGTTGATCAAGGCTTAACAGCCTTGGCTTGACTCCTGGGGAATTAACTATTCATAATATAGCATCAGTATCAGTATGAAATACAGCTAGTAGTTTTGGAAAATGATCACATGAAATAATCTGCTGATTTCTTATCACAAGGAGGAAAATGCTAAAATACTTTTATTACAGAAACCAGTGGAGGGCGAAGGCAATCTAAAAGCAACTAAGGAAATACTTGAGGAAAAAAGGAATATATATTACCTTATTCCTCAAAACTCCCTGGATGGAGTCATAAAACCACCTCTTTAAGAACAGGAAATAATGTATTTCACAACATGGGAAATCTAAGGTCTCGGTCAATTTTTCCCTTTAATTTTGTGTAGGTGACATAGTCTATGAGAAGACTCTAAACAGTAAGGAAAGGAGGGACTAGTGAAATACAAGGCAGCAGCTTCTACCTGCCTCTCTGCCAGCCAGTGAACAGTCTAACCAGGAATCAACCAGGCCCATCTGCTGATCAGAAAACAGAAAGTGCTGACTTACAGTGGGCCAGGATTCTGCTCTAGTAGCTAAGAATAAAGCTCAGAGTTTCTGGTCCCTTTTCAAACCTCCCTTGGCTTATTTCAACTTGGAGAATGTACCAAGTGTGGACTGACAGTGAAAGCTGAGAAGCTACTAACTAGATGGGCACCTGGCTGCTCCCTAGCAAGTTGTTTCTTGACTTGGCTCTCAGTAAACACCATGCAAACATTCAGAACTCCATAGCCCAGGCCACACACAGAAGCCATCAAGTGGAGATGGCCAAAAATGTACATGCTCTGACTGAGCAGTGCAGGCAGGGAGACAGGGTGGGAGAAAGTCCAGAGCAGGGTGAGGAGAAAGGTGCCTCATGGGTGCATTAAAAAAACACTCTAGAAGGAGAACAATTCAGATATTTCCATGGTTGTCAACTGGAGAAAAGTCATCTTTTATTTACTTTAATTTAAAATTTTTTAATTTGTGTGTACATGTGTGTGAGAGTGATAGAGAGAAACAAGAGAGACAGAGAAAGAGAGAGAATGAATATGCAGGCATGCCAAGGGTCCCCTTCCAATGTAGATGAATGCCAGATGTTTGTGCCACTTTTTGTATCTGGGGAATTGCACCCACACCAGCAGGCTTTGCAAGAAAGCACCTTAAACTCCTGAGCCAGCTCCCCAGCCCTAAAAGTCATCTTTTAAATGACAGAAATCTTACTTATTTCTTTATATCACTCCCTCCCTGCCAATCCCCAGGGCATACCACAGTAAGTTGACAAGCTGTGAAGATCCACGAGTAGAAGAAGAACCCCCCAATAGTGATGGATACTTCCTAAAGAAACACCAAAGTGATGGATTAAAGTGAAAAAGTGTGACAGTAAAATGAAGAAATAGTAGCACATGTCACAGTACATCAGAATAAAAGTATACATGCCAAGAATCAAGACAGGCTCCCAGAAAGTCCCTTCTCAGCAGCCCCACTCAAGGAAAGCCAGCAGATTGTACTGTTCATAAGATTGCTTTTTCAGGTCTGCCTCTCAAATAATCCCCATGTGAATTCCTAGGTCAGCAAAACAACAGGAATTTTTATATTGATCCTGCAACATTGGCCGGTCTGTAAACTATAGGCTGCAGTCAGGGCAAACACATAAAGTATTGCCAACCCGCATAAGAAGTTTTTATTTGATGTAGATGATGCAAAAAATGTGTCAATTTTCTTCCTTTTTCCAGATGGTAGACTTCTTTTTTCTTATACAGCGCTTACTTGTGTGGCAGTTATGTCCCAACCAGCTCTCAGAGAGTTCATTAGAGCCATCCAGCCCAGAGCAACTTCCTGGACAGTCTGCCCTTTGGGGACATGGCATCTGTTTACAGGGCAACATCCTGAATGGTCTGCCTGTACCTTGTGCCTGTAAGCTTTAAACCTTGTCCTGTTCTCTCAGGTTACTCTCCCTTACATTCAGATTTGATCCCGACCCCTCGATTCCTGGGCATAAATTTACTTATCTGTGACAGTTTCACCAACCCTTCCAGTAATGCTCCCACCAGACCTGGCTCCTGGTACTCTAGACTTGGCTACTCCAAGGTGAAGTTTTACCCCTCAAAGGTATAATTTCAAAACATGCTATTTGTTTCCAAGCAGCCAAGAGTTCTATAAATCATCTATGTACTTAATACTTATTATTGTAAGATAGGCAATGCTAAAGGCATAACAAGTAAGGCTGCTCCTTCTCAGAGCACTGACCTGTCCCTGTTGTTCCACACTGGGTAGACATCAGCCCATCCCGTCAAAGCCAGAATATGGAACCAAAGAAAAATACTAATAATACCTTAGAGTCAGCCTAAGCATTAGAGACTTCAGAGATTTCAAAAGGGCTGTTACATATATCTTCATATTAATGATTTTAAGTTAAATTCTCACCAGTGAATTAAAAGATACTTTTAACATCATTTAAGCAACACCAATCATACTATTATTTTTCCTAAGGTAAGGTCTTACTCTAGCCCAGGATGACCTGGAGCTCACTCTGCAGTTCCAGGCTTGCCTCAAACTCACAGGTATTCTACCTCTGCCTCTCAAGTGCTGGCATGATTGTGCTATTTCTAATCCCCATTTCTTCAGTACAACTCCCACATCAATCTGCCCTTCTCTTTTAGAAACATATTTCCTTGACTTTTCCTTTTTCATTTTTATTTATTTTTATTTTTTTATTATTATTATTATCATTATTATTATTATTTTTGGTTTTTCGAGGTAGGGTCTCACTCTGGTCCAGGCTGACCTGGAATTAACTATGTAGTCTCAGGGTGGCCTCGAACTCTTGGCGATCCTCCTACCTCTGCCTCCCAAGTGCTGGGATTAATTTTTTTTATTATTTTTATTTTGAGAGAGAGAGAATGGGCAAACCAGGACCTTCAGCCTGCTACAAATGAACTTCAGACATGTGTGTGCCCTGTGTGTATGTGCAACATTGTGCGCATGTGCGACATTGTGCACTTGCATTACTGTGCATCTGGCTATGTGGGACCTGGAGATTTGAACATAGGTTCTTAGGCTTCACATGCAAGTGTCTTGAATGCTAAGCCATCTCTTCAGCCCTTGACTTTTCTTTTAATGATAATACTCACACTCTTCTTGATGCTGAAAGAAACAGAATTTGAGGACCCAAAGTGGTGTGACAGATTAGATCTAGGTTGGAGTGTTCAATGGGCCTTATTTAGGTGGCTAAGTGATCTGGTCACCGAGTTAGTGGCAACAGACGCCAAGGACCTTGGAACTCTCAGTAACCCTTAAACACCCAGATAACAGGTGGAATGAAGAAAGAGATGCTGCAACAAGTCACTCCACAGACTCATTAAAGCAAAGACAGACTGGAGCCCATTCAGGTTTATGTCACCAACAGGGGAGAGCAAATGAGGTACTGATTCAAGTCTTTCAATTTTGTCCTTTTATTTATTTATTTTTTATTTGACAGAGAGAAAGAGGGAGAGAGAGAGAAAGAGAGAGAATGGGCATGCCAGGGCCTCCAGCCACTGCAAACGAACTTCAGATGGATGAGCCACCTTGTACATCTGGCTAACGTGGGTCCTGAGGAATTGAACCTGGGTCCTTTGGTCTGGCAGGCTAACATTTTAATTGCTAAGCCATCTCTCCAGCCCAATTTTGTACTTTTAAGAAGTCCTGCAGGGGCTAGAGTGTTTGCTTAGTGGTTAAGGCACTTGCCTATAAAGCCAAAGGACTCAGTTCAATTTCCCAGGACCCAAGCAAGACAGGTGGCACATGTGTCTGGAGTTTGTTTGCAGTGGCTGGAGCTGGCATGCCCATTCTCTCTCTCTCTCTCTCCCTCCCTCTTTCTGTCTCTCTCTCTCCCCCTTTCTCTCTCTCAAATAAATAAAAATTTTTAAAAAGTCCTGCAGGTAGAACTACCTGAGGTCTTTTTAATCTTTGTGTGTGTGTGTGTGCATGTTCACATGTGCAAGTGCAGGTGCATGCATGCCATGGTGTGTATGTGGAGGTCAGAGGACAGCTTTAGGTATCAGTGTTAACCTGCCAGTTTGTCTTGAGGCAGTGTCTCTTTGTTCACTTTGTATGCCAAGCTAGCTGGCCTACAAGCTTCTAGGGATTCTTCTTCTCCACCTCCCATCTCTACATTGGAACTCTAGGATTATAGGCACTGGTGCTACCACATCTGGCCTTACATAGGTTCTGAGAATCTAAACCAACCCTGTTAGGCTTTCAAAGTCAAGTGCTATAACCACTGAGCAATCTCTCCATACCCCAAAAGTCTTTTGACACCATTTCACAAGGAAACTTGGCAGTGCAGTAATTATACTTGTCAGCTTAGTTAGAATAATGTATCATAAAGATTATACCTTTCTTGTTGATATATACTAGTCTAAATCTTCTGACTTAAATTCTTCCTATTATTTCCAAAATGATGCAATTTAATTTAATAAGACCAATAGAAAAGCCTGGATTGCACTTACAAAGCCTGTCTCTCTCCCATGTATCATTATGCAACTAGCTGGTAAGGCCTAAAACTGTGGAGCCATCTTTACTTCCTTTCTATTCTTTTTTTTAAAAAAAAGTATTTTATTTTTATTTATTTATTTGAGAGAAAGAGACACAGAGAGAGAGAGAGAGAGAGAGAGAGAGAAGGGGCACGACAGCACCTCCAACCACTGCAAACAAACTCTAGATGCGTGAGCCCCTTGGTACATCTGGCTTACTTGGGTCCTGGGGAATCAAACCTAGGTCCTTTGGCTTTGCAGGCAAGTGCCTTAACCTCTAAGCCATCTCTCCAGCCCCCCTTTCTATTATTCATGTCACACAAGCAACTCATTACCAAGTCTTGTTTGTTCTGTCATAGTGAAATCATTTCTGTCCATCCTTGCTATCATTACCTTACCCAAACTATCACCACATTTTATCTGAATTACTAGAGACCATCTTAGCTGCCTTGTATCCACTTTTGTCATTGTTTAATTTCTTCTTATTTTAGCAGCCAACCATCAAAACATACAAGTCAGTAATAGTGAATGTGGTTCCAGAAAACATGGCACAAGTGCAGGGTAGTGCTATACAGACCATGAATGGATAAAGGTTAACTTGGATGTGTAAATGCTAGTGATCTCTAGAATCACTACACTTTGAAAAGGCAAAAATGCATTCTTTTGTATACAACTCAAGGAAGACAGCTATAATCATCTGGTTGCATGCCACTCAGAAGACCACAGAATGGACACTAAACGTAGCAACACATTCCAGAGGCTATAGACTAGAAGATGAGGATGAATTGAATAGACCTTAGTGAAGAATGACATGGCACAAAAGGATTTAAAGAATGAAGCTGGGAAACCAACCCACCAGACACCAGGAAGATGTTAACTCTATCCCAAGTGATGAAACTGGTTAAGAATTCCAGCCATACCACATGGCCTTTAAGGGAAATGATTATGCATTATCTCATCCCCAATGCTATTTGTCTGGTGATTATCAGAAGACTGAGCAATGGAGACCAGAGTTATATTTAAATGTTTATTTTCAAGTTCCTTCCTCACCACTTGAACCTAGCCTATATGCAACTGACATAGTTTTGTGAAAAGGAAAGATATACCTGCCTATTTCTATTTCTATTAACTCACTGAAAAAAAAAAACCTGATGCCTATTATATTTGTATGGGCAGAGAAACTTAAACATATAAAACATCTAAAGGGAAGAGACAGGCACAAGCAGGAAAAACAATGTCACTAGCCCCAAATGAATAAATAGTTACTATGGTTAGTTGGGATTGTTTTTTTTTCTGTAATGATTTAAAAGATGGTTAGTTATTTCAGCATTTCAGGGCTGCAGTGGCATTAAGATGTCCACATCAGAGAGGGAACTGTCAAGAAATCATTTGCCAAAGCCTGGATAATTTCACCCTTAGGAGAAACACCATCACTGCAGGTGTTCAGAAGGTAGCTAAGCCCATTAGACTCTCTTTGGGCATTTTTAACCTAAACAGAATTCAACTACTTCTTGTACATGTTTTCAGGTTGGGTGAACCCACTTCTAAAATCCAGCTCCTTTTATAAATCAGACATTACTAAGAGTTCAAGATGGAATTAACTTCCAGTGGGCCAATGCTTAGCAGATGCTAGTAGAAACTGCCTAGAGGGAGCAATCAATAAGCAGACTAGAGAGAGAGCAAAGAGCAACTGCAAGTCCCAGTAGACTGAGCAACTGGGGGACAGAGATTCTGTCTCATTTATCTCTCTAGCCCCAGAACCTAGCAGGTGCTTAGCATTCATAAAATGTTTGCTGAACTGAATGAACAATTGTAATAAAAGAAACAATAGTCCCAAAGGTGGAAGGTTGGTGAGTTGAGTGGGAAACTAGAAAAAATAGGGAATGGGGAGTAATAGAGTAATAAACAAATACTACTAGTATGGGAGTGGGGAGAAAAAAATTAAACAAAGTAGATGGATAATTAAATGTCAAAACATTGCATTTCTTGGGCAACAAACATTTAAAAAATATTCAATATACTTAGCCATTAGGGAAATACAAATTAAACCACTTTGAGAATCCATCTCATCCCAGTCAGAATGGCTATCATCAAGAAAACTATTCATAACAAATGCTGGCAAGATTTTTGGGAAAAAAGTACCTTATTCATTGTTTGTGGGAATGTCACTATGGGAATCAGTGTGGAGGCTTCTCAAAAAGTGGAATATTTAACTACCAAAATATCCAACTATGCCACTTCTGGGCATATACCCAAAGAACTCTATATCCTATCACAAAGACATTAGCACATCCACGTTCATTATTGTTCTATTTACAATAGCTAGAAATGGAATCAGCCTAGATGACCATCAACTGATGACTGGATACTGAAAATGTGGTACTTATAAACAATGGAATTTTATTCAGCTATAGAGAAAAGTGAAATTATGAAGTTTGCAGGAAAATGGATGAAATCAGAAAAGTTTATACTAAGTGAGGTAGCCCAAGTTTAGATGACAAAAATCAAATGATCTCTCTCATATGTGGATCATAACTTTAATTGTTTGTATATAAGTAAGTAAGGGAATATGAGACTGAGTGCAGACTATGGATAGATAGGAGGTAATGAGAGAGGAATAAGAGGTGGGGTGCAAAAGGAAATGTGCAGCATGACAGCAGAAAGGAGGCTGTGGTGGGGAGATTGCTCAAGGTTGAAATGGGTGGGAGAAAAGAGAGGGAAAGAAGAAAATAACAAAATTTGTTTGACAACATAATGTATGTTAATGATAAATAAATATTAAAAGTGACATCTGGGGGCTGGAGAGATGACTTAGCCGTTAAGGCGTTTACCTGCAAAACCAAAGGAGCCCAGTTCAATTCTCCAGGACCCACGTAAGCCAGACGCACAAGGGGGCGCATGTGTCTGGTGTTTGTTTGCAGTGGCTAGAGGCCCTGGCGCACTCATTCTCTCTCTCTCTCTCTCTCCCTCTTTCTCTCTCTTAAAATAAAATAATTAAATAAAATATATTTTAAAAAAACAACATCTGTACATAGATGTAACATATACACATGGGCATATAAATATAATCAATTCAGTGGGGAATTAAAATTCATGATAAAAGATGAAGGGCAGAGGGTACTTGCAGGTGCCCAGGTTGGTTTTAGGCCCTCCACTCAGGACAGAGGTGGTTGAGGAAGCTGGGGGCATCTAGTGAGGGCAAGTTCCAATTGAAGGTGGTACACGATGGGAAAGGAGAAACATATGTACCACAAAGGTGATAACTCTAGGTTCTTCCCTTTGTTCTACAAAAATACCGTGGATAAGCCCCTTTCACTTATTCCCAAGGAGATCCTTTCAATTATTATTTTCAAACATAACCCAAAGCTTACCTGACATTCTACCTTGTTTTTATCATCTACACAGAGCTAAAATGATCTGCTCTCTATAAATAGGTTACAAAACTGAGTTGTGCCTTATGCAAACATTAAAGGAAAAATAGTCCTAACACAGATCAATAATGTTTGCCCATTTCCCCATGCTGTTCTGTTTATTTTTAGCCCCTTCACAGAGCCCAATATTTGTAGGAAAAACTTCATATTATCTTTAGAAATACTACCAACTGATGACCAAAGCAGGAAAAAAAAAAACAATTTAAATTTATTTAATTCCTGTCATTTCTTTTTAAAACAGGAATAAATTTAGACCCAGAGGGCATTTGTTCTGCTACCTCATTACATAGACTCAGGCCTTTGTGATGTACTCCATGTTTTCTTCCATCTGCCAGTTTAGCTAAGGTTCCGTTCTTTATCCCACACAAAAAAAAAAAAAAAAAAAAAAAAAAAAAAAAAAAAAAAAAAAAAAAAGTATGTTAATGCACATAACCCCAAAGAGAGCTTTAGGTTTCTCTGAAATAGGAAGGACCATGACCCTCAGCCTCACCTTCTTTTCTAATACATCATTTAGTGCATAAAGAACAGTGCTGCAAAGCCCAGTGAGAAATGCCATGAGGTTCAGCAATATAAAAGGTGTATTAGAAAAAGCACTGTATGCTGAAATGAGTAATTGGCTCTCTCTAGGGGTGCTGGATAATCTTTATGCTTCTATAGAGTTCAGCATAAAATTCTCATACAGTTGATGCTGGGCAAGTGAAATCAAATTGATTTTAAACACAAATTCATTATGAATATTTTGAATACTGGAGCCTCCAGTGGGCTTTTGAATTTGGGGGTGGAGGGTTCATAAAGAGTTCTGTTTTTATATTTGCATCTTTGTAATCACACCAAAGATAAGAATGTCATGTATAATGAGGAAGTCTTGATTGAAAGATCAGCTTATGTCACTGTCTGGCCCTGAGCAAGTCACACAACTCCTTAGAACATACATGTCCTCATTTGGGGGTTTAAACAGAGTCCATGACAACAGCCACGAGTGGACATGTTCTCATCCTGAAATTATGGGCAAAATTTTATTTGGCAGAATATATATGTAATTCTTTTGAGAAGATACCATCTTTTATTGTTCCAAAACAATCTATCATTGTTTCCTGTCCCCACAAGTTTAGGTATCTTTAGCCTAAAGCAGTAGACTACAAAATGATTAGATCATGAAATCCTGTTCTAAAACCGTTTTTTTGTTTTTTTTTTTTTTTTTTTTTTTTGAGGTAGGGTCTCACTCTAGTTCAGGCTGACCTGGAATTCACTATGTAGTCTCAGGGTGGCCTTGAACTCACAGCGATCCTCCTACCTCTGCCTCCCAAGTGCTGGGATTAAAGGCGTGCGCCACCACGCCCGGCCTCTCTAAAACCCTTTTGAATATGTGGTGACATTTTCATGCACTAAATGCATACTTGGGCTGTATGAGGCATTTTATAAGACAAACATCAAACTTACAAAGCATGAGGTTAACATGAAGTAAATATAACAAACAATATTCAAATACCTAGAAGAATGTGATTGTATGTGCTTCATGATGTTTGAAAATATACCTTTAATTACTTGTAATATGTTAATTTAAAAGTCTAGTTCTAAAGTTAAATTTATATTACAATATCTGGGTTCTAATAGTTGTCAAGGTTTTAAGCAATGAAATCACACCTAATATAAACATTTCCAAACACTATTTTTCATAATATTCCATATAATTAGAGTTTCTTTATAATTTAGTGATTTTTCTTAGCCTTAGAATAACACAGTTATCTTTAAAGGGTAGACTTATTCTGTTTCTTTTTTGTTAACCAGGGTTGCTTATTTTCACAAAACAGTTAACAAAATATGAAACACTTTCCTATTTATAAAAAAGAACATATGAATATAACTTATATACATTTGACAACTTGAGCCAGCAAATCTCTATGATACATAAAAATTTTTCATGCACTGTCCTTTACTTAACCTATGGCATTGTATGGCTTTTACTACACAATAGATGAAAGTTTTTATAAAATTAACCTCATTAGTAACATCCTACAACAGTCTGTGCAATTCTGGTTTTAACGTCTTGGCTGCACTAGCTTGCTCATTAGTGATATACTGAATAAACATATCTCTTGTCAGTCTTCCCTGGGATCTTTCTTAAAGAAACAGCTGCTTAAGAGAAAACACTACTGATGTTGGTTTGGCCTTTTTTTTTTTTCTATCAAAAAGTTTTCATAGACTATGGAAATCTTCAGTGGTGGATCACCAAAAAGAATTTCTTAGTATATTTCATTAGTGAAACAGAAACCAAGAAGCAAGTAGTACAGGAGGCCAGATCTAACATCTCACTATTTTTGTCTTCTCTGATCTGTTCTTCAACAGTACTTGTTTCTTCAAGATTTTTATTGTCTCTAATTTATCCACTAGCAATATCTGTTTTTTTAAAAAAGCCCAATTTAGATAGCACTTATTTCAACATATTGTCTTGTTTTAGGATAAGAACAAGAAGGAAAAAAAAAACAAGAGGCAGAACAAGTGTTTCCAAAAGATAGATAGCTTCTCAACTTTTGTATGCAAGTTAAAAAGTGTCAAACAAGGGTTCAAAGCACCCATCATTTAGTTTAATGAAACTGTATTAAGGTCACTGTGATGGGCTCAGATGTGGCTCAGTTACAATGCATATGCTTAATATGTTCATGGCTCTGAGTTCAAACTACAGCAGCACCACCTCCCCAACCTAAAAAATGTTACCTGAATTAAGTATTAATTTTTTAAAAATGTGTTAAACTGAAGACAGCCCATGTTTTTCTAATCCAGGTATCTTCATATTATCATTGGAAATTTCTCAAGAAACACCAAACATTTTCTTACTGCTCATTGGTGCTTGCTTGTACAAATCATCATTTAGGAATAGTAATATTTTGATAGAATTCTTTTCAAGCTACTTGAATTGTTTTAGCTATTGTTGCTGGGCACTGTGATTGAAAGTAATAATCTACAAATTAATTTAAGTGGACCCATGTAAATATAGTGTGACATCCTGCAGACAAGTGAGGGAGTGGCTATCAAGCTCTACCTCTTGAGGAGAACATTCTTCTTAAAATACCTCATCTAAGGGCTGGAGAAATGGCTTAGTGGTTAAGTGCTTGCTTGTGAAGCCTAAGGACCCCAGTTCGAGGCTCAATTCCCCAGTACCCACTTAAGCCAGATGCACAAGGTGGCACATGCATCTGGAGTTTGTTTGCAGTGGCTGGAGCCCATTCTCTCTCTCTCCTCTCTCTCTCTTTCTCTCTCTGCCTCTTTCTCTCTCTGTCACTCTCAAATAAATAAATAAAAATAAACAAAAATTTTTAAATACCTCATCTATCTCACAATGCACTCACATGGAGGGTACAAATATTAATTCATATATGTGAATTAAACTTAAATTTTGTCATTGGGGATATAAAATGAATTAAAGTTCTAGTATTTTCTTCTCATATCTCCAATGGTTAATCTTAATTTCCACTATGTAAACTAGGTTCAGGTCATCCCTGCTGTCTTTTCCAACTCACAGTGAAAAATCTAATGGGGTTTGTGCTAGAAGGGCACTGGTTCTCATGTTTTAACTCTTTGAAGGATTCCTGAGCAATCTCCAAACTTACGTTGTCCTCCTTGTGTCCCAGAGAAGCTCTCTCTTTAGAAGGCCTCTGAGTAAAGAATCGAGGGGGGTTACCGAGCAGGTTTCTCCACTTTGGCAATCTGGATGAATCTACTGTGTGTTGGAAGGAAAGCTAGATATCAACAAGTCTGTCTCAAAGCAAAGTTATTCAGCACATACACATTGCAGTTGAAAACCTTAACAGCTGCAAGTGGGAGGGATATGGGTATGGGGAGGGGTGGTCATGTGTTTTTATAGTTGTCCTCTGGACAGCTCTATTTTGTGTAGGAAGAAGAAATAAAGTCCATTTTATTATGTGAAAGTAAAAGTTTTCTAAATTTAGAGTTTTTGTCACCTGGATTATTTGCTTTGAAAAAATTGTTTTCTACATGTGCCAGCCTGGGGACAGAAACTCAGGGAGTCCAGTATGTACTTTTGCAGGCAGTACTATCAAAACCACATGACAGGCACAAGTCAGACAACCTGGTCTACTGATCAAAGTTGTTATCCAGAAAGGACAGTCATAAACATGTAGGTGAAATTTTTTCTACAGCAGCAGTACCTGGTTACCCTTAAGTAAAAGCTCTTATGGTACTAACACAGTAACATAGTTGAGTTTAAAATAAAGGATGAGGATTGGAGAGATGGCTTAGCAGTTAAGGCTAAAGACCCCGGTTCAATTCTCCAGGTCCCCACATAAGCCAGATGCACATGGTGGTGCATGTGTCTGGAGTTTGTGGTGGCTAGAGACCCTAGCATGCCCATTCTCTCTCTCTCTCTCTCTCTCTCTCTCTCTCTCTCTCACACACACACACACACACACACACACACACTCCCTCTCTCTATCTTAAATAAATATAAATAAATAAATAAATAAATAAATAAATAAATAAATAAATCTTTAAAATAAAGGATGACAGGACCAAAAGATACTTTTAGAATTGATATGGTCAAATTTCCTCCATTAAAACCAGCTTCTCTCTTCATTTTAGAGAAGCCCCAAAAATTCCAAAGCCTCATTCCTTCCAGGGGTCATCTCTCTCATAACCAGATGAAGCCTTCACAAAAGCTAAAGCTGACTCACTCCTAAGTTGGTTGCCTAGGTGTGTCTTTGCTGAAATGGCAGAGCACACAATATAGCTCCCTTTCAGTATTTCTTTGATAAAGGTAATGTTAAAAAAAAAATGAAAAATGTCGGGCGTGGTGGCGCATGCCTTTAATCCCAGCACTCAGGAGGCAGAGGTGGGAGGATCACGGTGAGTTCGAGGCCACCCTGCAACTACGTAGTGAGTTCCAGGTCAGCCTGGACTAGAGTAAAACCCTACCTCGAAAAACCAAAAGAAAAAGAAAAATGACAAGGAAATATAGTCAAATCAATGTTGTCTTCTGTTATTTTAGAGATTCCACTAAGCTATCCAAGATACTTAATAAGCAAATAAGTAAAGGGCTGCATCTCATTTAAAGGTTTCATACCTTTGCCATTAGGCCCTTTAGAAATCAGTGAGATGACTCTAAGAACATTTATGTCTCATGCTACTTCTTTACCCTGTGCAGGTTTATAAGCACTGGGATTATATTTCCTAATTTAGGGACAGAGGTTATTAGCTATTTGATTCCTCACTGGGTTCCTGTTACATGTTTGCATATTGGATTCCTCTTCTTTATTTTCCCCTGAAATTAAACCCTCTACACCCCACCAACTCCAGCCACTCCATTCAGCCCACAAAAAGGTCTTCCTTTTTCTTGCATTAAAGTATGAAACTTCCTGGTTACTCTTGGTTAGAGTTTGTGATTTGACACACTTAACTGAGCTCTTAATGCAACACAGTTTGTAAAAGAGCAAAAAGGATAATTCAAGACACCAGGTAGTAAGCTGTTGGAACACTGTCCTTACAATTCAATGTTACTAGCAAAATGCTCACTTTACATAGTCTTTATCTTCATTCTCTACCAAAAAGGGCAAGTCAAGATCCAGTTCTTTGATCCTTATTCAAAAATATGACAAATAGCTCAGGAAGAAACATGGTACATCCACCTCCAGTCGCAGGCAAAGTTAGAGCCAGAGTTCAGGTTTCTGGCAGGGGTCTCAGTAGGAGACCTGGCCACCTGTCATATACATTGACTTTAGAGAGAAATCTCACAGAAGAACCCAAAACTAAGTAGCCAAGTTCATATGGTGGCCAAGGGTTGTATAAGACACATGGAGACTTTGATGTTTATTATTTATACATTCTTGAAACCAGAAAAACACTAAGGTCTTAAACTTTCATTTCACAAAGCAAAAATGCATTTCTGACATTTCTAGACATTTTCCAGGATGTTTCCCCAAACCTCTGTCATATCATGTTCGCTGACAAAGGCCTTGACAGTGAGCTAACTCCAGAGCTCACAACCAGCTTGCTTGGGGATGGCCAAGAACCAGGCACACAGAGGTACTGTCAGGCCAACTGTCTGTCACATCACCTGTCACACCACCTATGTTTTCTCAAATCAAAACCCAACAGACCTCTTATAACCAATTGGAAACAACTCCCAGAATTTTCACTATGAAACCCCTTTCCCAACATGCTCTCCTTGGATCAGGCATGAAGCTTTAAGATCTGTGTTGGGAGAAGAAACAGAGAATAAAAAAAACACTTCCACAATGCCCTTTCTAGTGAGGAAAACGGTTCCGCCTCAAAAGGAAAAAGTTCTAATGTGTATTATAACATACAAGATCACTGAGCACAGTATGCTGAGTGAAATACATCAGCACACAGAAAGGCAAATACTGTATGGTTCCACTTAAAATGAGATGGAGTAGTCAAATTCATGGACATAAAAAGGACATGGTTGCCAGGAGGAGGAGAGGGAAAAAGAGGGAGTTACTGTTTAATAAGTACAGTTTCTGTTTTATGATATGGAGAGTTCTGGATATAGATGGGGGGAATGGTTACACATTATGAATGCATTTAATACCACTGAACTTTAAAATGGTTAAGATTATTGATCTGGGGAGATGGCTCAGTGGATAAGCTGCTTGCTACACAAGTGTGAGTACTGGAGTTCAGATCCCCAGAATCCACGTAAAGCTAGATGTTGTAGCAGAGGTCTGTGACCCTGGGGCACCTACAGGAGGTAGAGACCAGAGACTCTCCTGGAAGTTGTGGTCCAAATAACCCAGCAAACTGAGTGCTGAACAACGACAGACCCTGCTTTAAAGGACTGACATGTAGCATGTGTGACATCCACACATGTGCTATGGTATGCATGCACCTGCATTCTTACATGAGCATGCACACACACACTTCACCAAGAATGTTTTGAAAAAATTGTACTTTTTCCAAGAGATTCAGTGGAAGGAAGACAGGTGAGGTTGAAAAGGAAGAGTGGTAGGGGGAGATTATGATCATGCTATATTGGCTATATTGCAGTTACCTTCTTGTTTCTGGGACAAATACCCAACCAAAGGCAGCTTATGGAAGGAAAGTTGTTTATTTTGGTCAGCAGTCTTGAGGGGATGCTCCATGATGGCAGGGGAAAGGATGACATTACCTCTGCCACAGCAGGTGGCAAACAGCAACAGGTGAGCCAATTTCTAGCTAGGGCAAGCTGGCGATAACACCCAAAAAGCCCACCCCCTAAAACACACCTCTTCCAGCAACACTTCACCCCCAAACTGCCATCTGCTGAGAATCAAGCATTCAAAACACATGAGTTTATGGGGGATGTTGCAGCTAGGTTTGCATTGCTGGCAGAAGACACCCAGCCAAGAGCAGCTTGTAGGAAAAAAGGTTTATTTTGCCTTACAGACTCAAGGGGAAGCTCCATGATGGCAGGGGGAAAACAATGACATGAGCAGAGGGTGGACATCACCTTCTAACCAACATCAGATCAACAACAGCAACAGGAGAGTCTGCCAAACACTGGCAAGAGGAAGCTGTCTACAATACCCATAAGCCTGCCCCCAACAATACACTGCCTCAAGGAAGTATTAATTCCCAAATCGTCATCAGCCAGGGACCTAGCGTTCAGAACAACTAAGTTTACGGGGGACATCTGAATCAAACCACCACATTCCACCCCTGGCTCCCATAAACTGATAACCACACATGATGTACAATGCAATGCATTCAGTCCAACTTTAAAAGTTCCCATAGTTTTTTCAATTCCAATTATGTTTAAACATCTCCATAGTCCCAGCTGGGTCTTTTAACTGAGCCAAAATACCAAACAAAATATGCCCCCCCCCAAAAAAACCATGATGGCACAGAATAAATATTCACCCTGCAAAAGATGGCATTGGGCTTAGCAAAGAAACATTCAACCAGTACAAGATTTAAACAGGGCAAACATGAAACTCTGAGCTCCAAGTCCAACAATTGTAGTCAGTGACAAGTCTCCAAGTCTGATATTTCTAACCAGTGACAAGTCTCTGGAGTTCCAATTCTCCCCTCCGGCTAGACTACTCACAGTCTTAGAAAACTTCATTTGGTGCCAGCAGCTCTCCTTGGCAGCTGTTTTATAATCCTGGCGTCTCCATTTGGTCTCTGCTGCAATTCACAGTTCATCCTCATGAACTCCATGCAGGTAATCCAACAATCCTGCTTCACACTGTCCATGGCCATTTAAAAATAAAAACCGTGTTGCAAATTCAATGACCTTCTCTTTTCTGCATTTGTTATACTCCATAATTCCAGGTGGGCTGCCAATTTGTTAATCAGGAGGAGGAATAAAGAATACTTTGAAAAATAGGTCACTCCTTCAGCATTTAGGTCCCTTCAAAAGAGTCTGCATTCTTCCTATTGCCCCAATGCAGGTCAGCTGGCCCAATCTCAATGGTTTGGGCCCAGAGATTTCATTTCTGTGGCATATCCTCTGCTCACACCAGTCCACTTCTATGCAATACAACCCTGCACAAGTTCTCATCAGGAAATAGCCCAGTCCAGACAAAGCTCTTTCTAATCCTCATGAACCAAACCTCATAGTCCATAGTTCTTAACTGCATTCAGGTGTTTGGACTCTGACAAGAATACTCCATCAAGCTGTACTTACAGCATTGCAAGGCATCTCTTAGGCCAAGATTTCAAATTCACCCACATTCCTTCTGAACAGTAGCTCCAAGAGGCCAAAGTCACACAGTCAGGTTTCTAGCAGCAATAACACCACTTCTTGGTACCAACTTTACTGTTGCAGTCAGGTTCACATTGCTGGCAGAAAACACCTAATCAAGAGCAGCTTGTGAGAAAAAAAGGTTTATTTTGGCTTATAGACTCAATGGGAAGCTCCATGATGGGAGGGGCCAAATGATGGCATGAGCAGAGGATGGACATCACCTCCTGATCAACATTAGATGGACAACAGCAACAGGACAGTATGCCAAACACTGCCAAGAGGAAGCAGTCTATAACACCCATAAGCCCACCCCCAACAATACACTGCCTCCAAGAGGTGTTAATGCCCAAATCGCCATCAGCTAGGAACCTAGTATCCAGAATACCTAAGTTTACGGGGGACACCTGACTCAACCCATCACAGGGGACATCTAATTCAAACTATCACAGTCTGTATGAATGGGATGTGGTGGTTTGAATCAGCTGCAATTATCTGAGATATTACCATTATTGATATTGGACCAGCTGTTCTGCATTAGGACCACAGAAAGAATGCTGAATCATTTGAAAGTCAGGGGTCTGAATGCTGAAGGAATGTCCTGCTCTTCAAAGTCAGCTTTATTCCTCCCTAGATTAACAAATTTGGTACCCACCTGGTACTATATATAGGAGTAAAACAAATGCAGGAAAGAAAGGGTCATTGGATTTGCAATGTGGTTGGTCTTTTGGAAACAGCCACTGGGTGATGTGAAGAGGGGTGTTATAGTCCCAATGGAGCCACGAGGATGAACCGTGGATTGTAATAACCTGATAAACACAGCCTGGATCCCCCACAACCCATGTATAGTGGATGCAGTTGTCTGTAATCCCTATCTATACACACCTGTAGGGAAGATGGGAAGCAAGAGACAGAATGATGCTTATGGGCTAGCTGGCCTGGCATATCAGTGACAAACAAGAGACCCTGTCTCAAACAAGGTGGAGGGTGAGGATGAACACCCCAAGGTTGTCCTGTGACCTCCACACATGCACCATGGCACACCCATGCACATGCGCACACACACGTACACACAGAGAAAAGGGGGGGTAACCTACATGAATAAATCTCAGTTCATAATACAGTATTGTAGTCTGCATCAATAACCTTTGAAAACACATGCTTAGGAAAGCCTCTGAAATTCAAGCAATAAAACTATTCACTCCAAGTACAGAAAATCCAAGTGCCAGAACACTTCTGTGTAGGACTCTGTGCTGGAAGTGAATAGGTACAGATCTAATGCAGACCCAAATTCAATCATCATGAGATGCTTCTGTCTACTCATCCAACCACCTTGGGCTTGCTGGGCATATAGTCAACTGCTTAGTTTAGCATGTGGAGATGGCGCTGCTCAGAATCCAAGGCTCTATTTTGGCTTGAGCCCCAAAATGTGCTGTTACCTTGATCAGAACAAAGGCAGGACAGCACTGCTTTTTTCACTTTAGCCTTTTGCTTAAAAATTAGAATATTTAAGTGTGCTTGCAAAAATCAGAGATCTATGGTGAAAATTCCCACATATAAATAATAAAATCTCCCTCATATTGCCCCCCCCAAAAAAGGAAAAGGTAACTGAATTCCCTAAAAGTGCACTCTCCTCCATGTGTCTGTACTATCATACTTTTTAAAAGAATTTACTTGTCTGTATGTGTATGTATGGGCATGTATCATGGTGCATGTGTGAAGGTCAGAGAACAACATTGGAGTATTAGTCATTTCTTTCCATCATGTTTGAAGCAAGGTTTCTCTGGTTCATGAGATTCCAGATTCTCCTGGCTCCTCCTCCCATTGTAGTAGGTGCATTGGGATTGAATATGCATATGCCCCTTTGTGTCTGGCTTTATATGGACACTGGGAAGGATCAAACTCAAATTGGCAGGCTTGAAAGCAAGAGCCTCTAACCACTGATCAATTTCCCCAGCCCACTATTTATATTTTCAAATAATGGAGACAAGTCACATTTTAAGAATTAATTTTTTCTAAATATTTAATTTATTTATTTGAAATCAGAGAGAGAGAGAGAGAGAGAGAGAGAGAGAGAGACAGAAAGAAGAGAGACAGACATAGAGAATGGGTATGCCAGGACCTCCAGCAACTGCAAATGAATTCCAGATGCATGTGACACTTTGGGCATCTGGCTTTATGTGGGCTCTGAGGAATTGAACCCAGGTCGTTTGTCTTTGAAGGCAAGCACCTTAACTGCTGAGCCATCTCACAAACCCAAGAGTTCATTTTTAACTGCCCATTATTAATTTTGAATTGTTCATAATCCATTATTCTTTGTTAACAATTTCAAATGCAGTTGAGGGCATACATGTAAGTGCATGTTGCTCATTATTGTTTCTTACGTATACTATTAAGATGTAAAGGCTGCCATTTTAATTGGCATTTAGAGGTCTATTGATATGAGAACCTAAGCAGTTAAATTATTTTGCCCAGCTGGAGCAGGAGTTATCAGGAAATAAATGGGAACAAGAGATTAAAAGGCTATCCTTCCTAATACTTTGAAATGGGGCTAGAGTTAGTTTCACCCAGTTAAGTCCTTCTTTTTTGGATGCCCAGTGCAAGCATGGTGAGATACATTGCTTGGGTCTCTGATCTTAGCTGTGACACTTCCTGTCTTATGTTTTACCATCAATAGTGACCTACTTGCTATCCAACATGATTTTCCAACTGCAGCTTTTGATGCTCACACATGGGAAACACAATTATTTTTATATATAGCACAAAACGTAGCCTTGAAACATTTCAAATGCTATCCAGCTTAAGCTATCTGCATGAATCTTGTTTTTGATCATTTCATGCTTTGTCATTTAGAAATACAATAGTTACGATCCACTAAAAATCAACGTATTCCCCTGTTTTTTTTTTCCTTAAGGGTGAGGCAAGGTCTCATTCTATCCCTGGCTGACCTGGAATTCATTATGTAAGTCTCAGGGTGGCCTTGAACTCACTGCGAACCTCCTACCTCCTCTTCCCTAGTGGTGGGATTAAAGCCATGTGTGACCACGCCTGTCTTCACCTGTTGTTTTTTAAAGCAACCTGTGAAAATGTGAAAGTATGCTAGGATGTTTGTTTCCAATACATTAAAGACTAGAAAAAAAGTGAAAGAATCATGTCCTAGTTATTTATCTGAAGAACTGGCAACAAATGACTTTTGTTAATAGTGATGGGAGATAGTAATATTTAGTTTTGAAATCCCCAGAAAAGTGAAAAGAACTAATTTAAAATGATAAACAGTTCAAAAATGAATACTCAGAAATAGGATAAAAACTTACGTTTACAAAGGTAAAACTAGGCAAAGCCTAGAAACTTACTGTAAAACAATGGACTAGGAGATACAAATATCTAGCAACAAAATATGAGGGTACTGAGGGTAACTCAGTAAGGTTACTTTTACTAGGCAAAACAATATGTCATTCATAGTTTTAAAAATTAACAAAAAGGCCACCATAACAAACTTGTGTGTGTGTGTGTGTATGTGTGTGTGTGTGGCATGGAACTTAGATATGTATATAGCATAGCAAATTCTGTTCAAAATTTAGTCTTTCCTTGTTGCTTTGATCCACAAACCCCAAAGAAATGAACAAAGGGTCCTACATTCTAACAAAGAATACTTGTTCTACATCACTTGTGAATAAGCAAATTCCCAGCACTCAACCAAATCTCCAAAACAGTTGTCAGGAGTCTGCAATACACCTATTTAAGTGAATTTCCAAAACTCTGTGGATAAACTAGCTTAAAGACAGCTGCTTTTGTGCATCATAAAGGATCTTTCAAATCTCCATGGAAAAGGCACACACTCTATTTTGCCTCACTGCCACCCTCAAAGTACTTGAGAAACATTCTAACGATGTGTACATACCTATTATGGATTCCTTCTCATCACTACTGCTTTGCTATACATTTTCTATAGTCTCATGCTGTTTCTTACCCACACAGCCTTGGAAGAAAAAAAGAGAAAGTTTCAGTTGATCCATAAAAGGGCTCACAAGAGCCTAAGTATAACTTACACATATTCAACTTAAATAATGACACATTAACCCAGGCATTTAATTTCTGGTCTCATTTTCAACTGGATCCCAATGAACTTGTACACAATTATATATCCATATATATTCTGGTAATAAAGTGGGGATAAGGCAAGGAAGAAATGGAGACCCTCCAAGATGCACAGGAAGAAAGATGATGCAAACATCAAAACATCCTATTCCCTTTTCTTTCCCCTTCATTTCTTCTGACTTATTTCTGAGGTATAACATTAAAAAAATTTTTTTGTAAGAAGAACTAGATTAAAATGACTGTCAAGCCAGGTGTGGTGGCACATGCCTTTAATGCCAGCATTCAGGAGGCAGAGATAAGAGGATCTCCATGAGTTCAAGACCACCCTGAGACTACATAGTGAATTCAAGGTCATTTTGAGCTAGAGTGAAACCATACCTCAAAAAACAAACAAACAAAAGAAAGCAATGTCAAGGGTTTAGGGACTGATCCTCTGTGTAGAAAAACCTACTTTGTGAAATTATCTGGGAGAGGACTAGGAAGCATTAACAGGGAGGAAGGGAATGAAAAGGTCTTATCAAAGTTAAATGATGATGTATTTGAGTGATAACACAGTAAGTTTCAGAAAAGAATGTCTTACACTGAAGTTAGCAAATGACACAACCACCCATGGAATGATGAAAGAAAAAAACCACAAACACACCTTGCTGAATGAAGAAGGTGGAAGCTAGGGCAACGGGACATTGGAGGAAAATACTGCTTCATTTCTGTCAATCCCTTTCAAATTAGTTTGTGAGGTAAAGCTATTTTTCAATTAGCACCTTCATAATTACTTCAGAACAATTAAGAACATAGTTCCAAGAAGAAATCCAAGATAGATGAATTGAAAAAAATGTGTATGGAGAGAAAATTTTATTCGTTTAAGCCAATTTGCTGTAACAAACAATCATGCAACTATAATTCTCCCAGTTTATTATTCAGCCTTATAAGTAACTTCATATTTCAAAAGTTTATGCCATTAAAAGTATTCGTGCCTTAAAACTATAATAAATAAGAAACTCAGAAAGTATTACTCAAATTTTCCTGTACTAGGCTCTCTTAAAACTCTTTTTTTCCCTTTTTATTGACAGCGTCCATAGTTACAGACAATAAACCATATCTTAAAACTCTTAATATACAATCACAGTAACTCTATCTTTCCTCCAAAGACCTTTAATATACTTTTATTTTTTGGTCCTTAGAAGGAAAAGCAGGTTTATTTAGTTTTCAAATTTCATAAGAAAAAAATTTCAAACTGGATGTATTTAGGCTCAAATGAAAACTGGTACCTTAGCTGGGTGTGGTAGCACATGCCTTTAATCCCAGCACTTGGGAGGCAGTGATAGGAGGATTGCTGTGCATTCAAGGCCACCCTGAGACTACATAGTGGATTCCAGGTCAGCCTGGGCTAGAGCGAGACCTTACCTTGAAGCCTCCCCCCCCACACACACACACTGGTACCTTACCTTATTGTTAGGGTAAGAAATAAAGGCTGAGGGGGACTGGAGAGATTGCTTAGTGGTTAAGGTGTTTGCCCGCAAAGCCAAAGGACCTCGGAACAATTTCCCAGGACCCATGTAAGCCAGGTGCACAAGGTGGCACGTGAGTCTGGAGTTCATTTGCAGTGGCTGGAGGCTCTGGCATGCCCATTCTCTCTCTCTCTCTCAAATAAATAAATAAATAAATAAAAATATTAAAAAAGAAATAAAGGCTGATTATGGGCTTACTAGAAACCAAAACTTGTAGATATTTATTCATTAACTCACTTGTTTGCTCATTCATTGTAAAATATAGCTAGGGATTTTGCCCTCACAGAATTTATATTACAGTGGAAGAAACAGATGAAAAATAGACAAATGAGTAAATTATCCCAAGACTCTGGTGGGACCATAAAGGAAACAAAAATAGGGAAGATACAAACAGTAAGTGGTGGGGGGAGGGGGGAAGAACCTTAGATAGATTGGGTAGTTCTGGGATATAGTTATAAAGAAGAGACATTTAACAGTTTGGATGGAGAGAATGTAGCTATAGAAACGGAAGCTAAACTATGTAATCCAAGCAAAGGGGACTACAAACTCAAAGGTTCAAGGTGGGGATTAAACTATCTTATTATAATAACAATAAGAAGATTGAGCAAGGGCAACAGGGTCGAGTAAGGCAGTCACAGAGACAGACCCTGCAAGCTTTGATAGTGAAGTCATGCCGAGTAGAAAGGGACATGAGCAGATGAACCCATGTCTGAATCCTAGCTAAGCCACTTATTAGTTACGTGATTATAGCAAATTACTAGCTCCTTTTAATTGTTTTTATTTTTTTCGAGTTAAGGTCTCACTCTAGCCCATGCTGACCTGGAACTCACTCTGTAGTCCCAGGCTGACCTCAAAATCACAGTGATCCTAACTAACTCTGCCTCCCAAATGCTGGGATGAAAGGTGTGTGCCACCACACCTGGGTACTAGCTCCTTTTAGATGCTAAAGTACTAATTTATAAAAGTGTGCTCAAGAAATAATGATCAGTTATAATCATCAATAATTATCAGTCTTTATTGACACCATGATATATAACATTAATGAAATTGTTTACATCTATATAGATCTATATTACAAAAATGCCAGAAACATAAAATTGTTAAGAAATAAGCATATTACTTTAATCCTTCTTTATTCAGTAAAGATCACATACTTATTGAGTTCAAGCAGAAATAAGTTAGTACAGTCAAACTCATTAGGGTTTATTGTGGCTCTAATCAGAATAATTATTGATCTTGGATCATTTCTCTGTCTTTAATTAGTTTTCATTGTGGCTTTTTTTCTCTGTCTACCTAGACCTTACCATTTTTTTGGCCATAAATATATAGCACTTCAGTGGTACCTATCAACTACACAATAGTCATGACAGGGAGTTTCATGGTTGTTTTCTAAGCCACAACATATATAGCACACATTTATAGTTGCCTGCCAACATTTATCTTGCATTCTCCTCCAATACTCACACATGTACATCTTCCTTGACAACAGAATCTCAAGTTTGCTTAAATTTAGTTCTTCTTCTCTCAAGCAATGATCCCTTCCTAGTGTCTGACCAAGAAGCTGGCATATGAAGCCATCCTGACCAATGAGTAAGGACTCCTCTGGGAGTAAGTCATGTTTTCATTCTTTAAAAAGAGACTTTGAAATGGTGGCAGTGGTTCCATTCTGTGCTCTAGACAGTGTCATGCTTACAAATAACATCTGAACTGCTGCAGCCACCTCACGAATGTGAAGAGAACCAAACCTTCAATGAGAGGGTCCCTGAGGACAACAGAGATTGAGAGATGAGAAAGACAAGCATTCTTGATGTTGTCATCGCTATTTGGTCAGCCAATCTTTTTATGTGCCCCATTTCTTACATGGAGATATGACCTTACCAAACATATCATCTTGAATATTTTGTATGCAGAGATTTCCTAGAAAAAAAACCCACTTGTTTCTCTTTTTTCTTAAATGATTGAGGACTGGAAGTAGGACTCTGTCTCTAGTTCAGTGAGCTCCAAGAATCCTGGGATATGGGGTAAGACAGCATTTTAATATGCACCACTAGGATAGTCACCAAAAAAGGCCCACAGGGAAACACACTAGAAATCACAAGAAGAAGAGAGTACTTTGACATGGGTAGCCGGCTACCTGTGGCTTTCTCTACCTATTTAAAACTTTCACCTCCCACCTGCCTGGGACACCTGTCATTCTTCTAGGACCTAAACAAAACATACTTTTCTTATACCTTTGTTCCATAAGACTGCCAACTAAGTCTTTATTCAAATACAAGAGTTTTAATATAGAATTGAAATAAGATTATTGCTTGTGGAGCTGACAGCTGGGATTAGGAATAAAATCCAACAAAAGATCACACAAATGTCTTAACTGATCTTAGTAAGCAAAAAAACGAGGATGAAACCAAATTAACTATTCCAGTCTAATATGCATTTTCCTACAAGGAAATTATATAATTATAAATTTAGCACATAATGATAAGTAGAAAATATAATGCATACAGATTTTATAATTTCATATGGTATTTGAGAAACATTACTTATAAATGGGGTGAACATTGTAAATGGTGAAATTTTTCTATTAGACTATAATTAAACAGAAAAGTAAATGGTGCCTTAGTTCTCGAAAGGGTCACTATCAGGATTCCACTTAATGTCTTCATTACTAATCTGCAGCAAAAGTGGGAATTTGTTAAATGTGAGGATGCTGTCTTACTGTGAGATGTTGCCAGGGGCAGAAAAGCTGTAGAAAAATACATGAAATGATTAGAAAAAACACAAATTAATTAAGCAGATCAGGGAAAACAACCTGAAACACTAAGAATAAAAATTAAGTAAAACAAATGAAAAAGACAGAAACTCACTAACAATAATTCTGAAAAGGGAAAACGAAATGACAATTGTTGAAAATAACTGCAAGGCAATGATTTAAAGTCAGAAGAGAAACAGGCTGTGGCTAGTGAGAAACAGGTGTGGCTAGAAGAGTTAAACAAAAAGTGTACTGTTAGTTGAGTATTGTGGTGCACACCTTTAATCCCAGCACTTGGGAGGCAGAAGTAGGAGGGCTGCTGAGTTCAAGGCCACCCTGAGGCTACATAGTGAATTCCAGGTCAGCCTGGGCTGGACTGAGACTCTACCCGGAAAAATAAAAACAAATACAACAAAAGCTGTACTGTCTACTGCATACCCTATTGTGTTTTTTTGTTGTTGTTTGTTTGTTTTTTGGTTTTTCAAGGTAGGGTCTCACTGTAGCCCAGGCTGACCTGGAATTCACTATGTAGTCTCAGGGTGGCCTCGAACTCACAGCAATCCTCCTACCTCTGCCTCCCGAGTGCTGGGATTAAAGGCGTGTGCCACCACACCCAGCTCTTACATACCCTGTTTTTAAAGAAACCAGAGTAGGCCTGTCTTCCCTTTTTTTTTTTTTGGTAGAAAGCCTCACCTTCTTGGCTGTGGCTATAATAAATATGGCTGTTGCCAGTGGAGACTTGTGATCTTAATGATAGGAAAATGAGCTATAAATGATTAGGAAGGTATGGGGGAGACTTGTGATCTTAATGATAGGAAAATGAGCTATAAATGATTAGGAAGGTATGGGGGAGACTAATTACTCTTATACTACATAAGGCTCTCAGAGCATCTAATATCCTATCAGGAAAAACAAAACAAAACATGGAAGGCTTCCAGGAAGTCCTTTGAGAATGGTCAAAAATGTAGTTACTTATAAGGAAGATTACTGGTAACAAGGATTGCGATAAAGCTTTTATTAAGAGTTTTTATAGCCGGGTGTGGTAGTGCATGCCTTTAATCCCAGCACTTGGGAGGCAGAGGTAGGAGGATTTCCAAGAGTTTGAGGCCACCCTGAGAATGCAGAGTGAATTCCAGGTCAGCTTGAGCTACAGTGAGACTGTACCTGGAAAAACAAAACAAAACAAAATTTCTATAGGGCTGGAGGGATGGCTTAGTGGTTAAGGCATTTGCCTGCAATGCCAAAAGACCCAGGTTTGATTCCCCAGGACCCACATTAGCCAGATGCACAAGATGGAACATGCGTCTGGAGTTCATTTGCAGTGGCTGGGGCCCTGGCGTGCCCATTCTCTCTCTCTCTCCCCCTCTTTCTCTCTGTCAAATAAATAAATAAAAATAAAATATTTTAAGCCAGGCATGGTGGCGCACACCTTTAGTCCCAGCACTCAGAAGGCAGAGGTAAGAGGATTGCCATGAGTTCAAGGCCACCATGAGACTACATAGTAACTTCCAGGTCAGCCTGGGCTAGAGTGAGACCCTACCTCAAAAAAAAAAAAAAGTTTTTATCTGAAAAGAAAGGGGAAAGAATATAAAGAAAGGAACATATTAGAGGGTGGAGACTGAATTAAGGAGAAAAATTAAAATTAAAAGGTTCTGGATAGCAACTTTCTGACCTAGAACATCTGTTTGTGGTGCATATACACAAAGCCTAAGAGGAAGATGTTTTGTATCAGTGACATGGAAAAACAGATTTGAGAAAGTGCAGAGCAAAATCCCCATAGGACAATGTTCTCTCATTGAAGGATAAGGGATGAGATGAATTGTCTCACAAATGTTGGCTTATACCCTCTACCTGGTAGTCTCCCTTAAGTCTTTCTAGGCCTCTAGATGCAAGGGTAAAAGGGGAGGCCCTGGTATATGAAAGGAGAAGTGATTCTGGTTTATAAAATCCAAAAGACACCAGTATGACTTAATCCAGGGTTGCTCACATTCTCTGTGGCTGTGAACATCTAAATACCTTGAATTAATTACTCAATTTTCTTGTGTGTTTGTTTTTTGTTTTTCAAGGTAGTGTCTCGCTAGTCCAGGCTGACCTGGAATTCACTATGTAGTCTCAGGGTGGCCTTGAACTCACGGCAATCCTCCTACCTCTGCCTCCCGAGTGCTGGGATTAAAGGTGTGCGCCACTACGCCCGGCTAATTACTCAATTTTCTAACTCTCTTCTTGACAGATACAAGCAGAAAGCACCTATGTTAAGTGAGGCTCAGTTTTACAGATGATACTCATAATCCAGGTCCTTGATCTCCTGAATCCTTTAGGGTCCCATAAGACCTAACATTAAAGGGCTATCCTGATGGCATTCATGTCAGGAAGTCATGCTTAATTTAGCTGAACCATAACTGCCCCTATGCAGGGACATAACTTCCTACACTAGTGCTTGCTTAGGCCATCCAACAATGACATAAATATGACTATATTGAGAGTGCTTCCTGAAGAAAAGAAATTTATATATAAAAACTATTATAAAAGTTGGTCTCTAAACAAAAAAATATACTGCAACTATCTATCTATCTATCTATCTATCTATCTATCTATCTATCTATCTATCTATCTATCTATCTATTTATTGAGGTAGGGTCTCACTCTAGCTGACCTGGAATTCACTATGTAGTCTCAGGGTGGCCTCAAACTCATGGTGCTCCTCCTGCCTCTGCCTCCCAAGTGCTGGGATTAAAGGAGTGCACCACCACACCTGGCTATTATTTTTAAATCTTCTCCATCATAATGAGCTTGAACACTAGAAGCTTCTAGGTCCATCTCTATCTTGCTCTTCGAAATCTCCCCAAATCTCCAATACCAATAATACCTAATCACTTGCCATGGATAGTAAAAGGAACTAAACCATCAGCAAATCCAGAAGACACGAGTGAGGCAGTCCCAAGTCTCAAGAAAGGGCCATGAACCAGCTGCCTTTCAATATATAACAAGGAGTATGGAAACAACAGGAGCCAAGGAAGATGACCAAGAAAGAGGAAACTAGAAACGACCTTGATGAAATCACACAGGATGACAGTGAAAGAAGGAAGCAAGGCAGGGAGGAAGCAAAGGGACTTCAAAGATGGGTAGGACAAGAATAGATGGTACTGCCTTGAAATGCTGAAGCTGGTAGCAAATTTGCAATGTCTAGTCCTGCAATTCAGTTGTTTCCACTTAGATTTTTTTTGCATGTGGATATCATTATTTAATTAATTAATTAATTTATTTATTTTGGTTTTTTCAAGGTAGGGTCTTATTCGAGCCCAGGCTGACCTGGAATTCACTCTGTAAAATCTCAGGGTGGCCTCAAACTCATGGTGATCCTTCTACCTCTGCCTCCCGAGTGCACAAGATTAAAAATTCTTCCACTCGCCGACTAATTACTCAATTTTCTAACTCTCTTCTTGACAGATACAAGCAGAAAGCACCTATGTTAAGTGAGGCTCAGTTTTACAGATGATACTCATAATCCAGGTCCTTGATCTCCTGAATCCTTTAGGGTCCCATAAGACCTAACATTAAAGGGCTATCCTGATGGCATTCATGTCAGGAAGTCATGCTTAATTTAGCTGAACCATAACTGCCCCTATGCAGGGACATAACTTCCTACACTAGTGCTTGCTTAGGCCATCCAACAATGACATAAATATGACTATATTGAGAGTGCTTCCTGAAGAAAAGAAATTTATATATAAAAACTATTATAAAAGTTGGTCTCTAAACAAAAAAATATACTGCAACTATTTATCTATCTATCTATCTATCTATCTATCTATCTATCTATCTATCTATCTATCTATCTGTCTATTTATTGAGGTAGGGTCTCACTCTAGCTGACCTGGAATTCACTATGTAGTCTCAGGGTGGCCTCAAACTCATGGTGCTCCTCCTGCCTCTGCCTCCCAAGTGCTGGGATTAAAGGAGTGCACCACCACACCTGGCTATTATTTTTAAATCTTCTCCATCATAATGAGCTTGAACACTAGAAGCTTCTAGGTCCATCTCTATCTTGCTCTTCAAAATCTCCCCAAATCTCCAATACCAATAATACCTAATCACTTGCCATGGATAGTAAAAGGAACTAAACCATCAGCAAATCCAGAAGACACGAGTGAGGCAGTCCCAAATCTCAAGAAAGAGCCATGAACCAGCTGCCTTTCAATATATAACAAGGAGTATGGAAACAACAGGAGCCAAGGAAGATGACCAAGAAAGAGGAAACTAGAAACGACCTTGATGAAATCACACAGGATGACAGTGAAAGAAGGAAGCAAGGCAGGGAGGAAGCAAAGGGACTTCAAAGATGGGTAGGACAAGAATAGATGGTACTGCCTTGAAATGCTGAAGCTGGTAGCAAATTTGCAATGTCTAGTCCTGCAATTCAGTTGTTTCCACTTAGATTTTTTTTGCATGTGGATATCATTATTTAATTAATTAATTAATTTATTTATTTTGGTTTTTCAAGGTAGGGTCTTATTCGAGCCCAGGCTGACCTGGAATTCACTCTGTAAAATCTCAGGGTGGCCTCAAACTCATGGTGATCCTTCTACCTCTGCCTCCTGAGTGCTGGGATTAAAGGCATGGGCTACCACGCCTGACCTATTTCGTGGATATCTTATGTATATCCTTTGGAAACCTGTTCACATGTAGTTCTGCAGAGCTTCTAGTGGACCTAGCAACTATGTCTTGCATAACCTTTCTTGAGAAATTGATAAGTAGGTCCCTGCTTTTCAGGAGTTTTTAGTCTGGAAGTAACAATGTAAGAGATGAGGGCTCAAACACGACAAAGGGGGACATGGAAAAGCTAATACTTGCATTGAAATTTGAGCTAGTTAAACAGAAAAGAACTAAAAATCTACTGCAATTAGTTTGTTATATAAATATCTACTTATGATAAGTATTCAATTAGGATTTATTAGTTAATTTAAGCTCATGTGATTTGCGGACTTGGAGCTACTTCTTTTGTTGTTGTTGTTGTGGCTTGTTTTGTTTTTCTAAGGCAGTGTCTCACTTTAGCCCTGACTGATTTCAAACTGACTCTATAGCCCAGACTGGCCTATAACTCATGACAATTCTCCTACCTCAACCTCTTGAGTGCTAGGATTAAAGGCATGTGCCACCATGCCTGGATGAGAGTTAGTTCTTATCATCTTTGTCTTTATTACTGTCAATTAAAAATAAATCTATCTGTTTTATTCAGGGGTATAAGTAAAAATACTCCATTTTCCTTGCCTGGAATGGGGGAGAACACTCAATTTTCCCAATTACGAGGCATTCTCTTCTATTTATTTCATAACAAAAAGTTCTAAAAGCCTTCAAAAAAAGCACATTTTGCTCACTTGAAATGTGTGTGTTTTAGTATAAATATACTTGGCAGCTCCTAACATAATTGGAGGCTACACCTTCTGAAAACTTGATTTCTTTTTAATCAAATTTGTAGAACCATACTGGGTTTCTTGCAGTGCTGCAATAGTGAACAATACATCATTACATCAATGGTGGTCTGATGATGGATTGCTCAAAAGATATTTCCAACCAAGAAGAATAAGACCAGAAGTCTCATTGTGCAAAGATTAATAAAATATTGTTTCAAACATAGATACCAAGTTAATATGCAGAGAAGAAAACATTGCAAAGCAGAGCAGCCACAGGGTTATGATGCAGTTATATTGACTACGGATTTTCCTAAGTACTTGAGATCAGCCACACTATTATATATGCCTCTGATTAAACCATAAGATGAGAAGGAAGTAGTTATAAAATAAATAAATAAATAAACTAACCAGGGGAAGGCCTGCTGCTATAATAAATTATTTAAAGCAAGCAGGATTAGCTGGTTGTGAAGACAATATAAAACAGAACCAATGTCCCCAAGAAACTCCAAACCATCCACACCTCTATAAATTTCCTACCACCCCGTCTGGCATTATATGGGAGATATTTCTTTCCACACACTCCCCATCCCACTCCCACCTCTGACCCTTCACTTCTGGCCCAGTTTCTTCCTCAGAGCTTAACATTTGTTTTTCTTGTGTAACCTAGATTGCTGTCTTCAGTGATGTTTTCCAGCATGTATTAGGAGCAACTGAGGCTACAAGATGAGTACATCTGTCACTTCACTCATCTGGATCTTAAATATGCTACTGACGCTGTAAGCTGGGGATATCTAATATAAAACACATATCCACAGCATTCCAATATTATCCACCGTTTTCTTGTCCCTTACTACCATTCTTGTTAATCCACAAAGCTACAGTCAAACTTCTCTAATAGAAGATGTTACTAATACACATTTACCCATAGCCAAAGGAGGAGCTTGATAGTGTATTTTGTAAGAGTAATAGTTGAAATGCTTAACATTTAGGTATTAGGCAATGTTAGAATGGATAGGCTTGAAAAGAAATCTTTTTTATTTTTTAACAAGTAGATTTCACCACGAGAATAAGGATAAGGAAAGAAGGGTCAAAAGCTTGAAAAGAATTTTTCAAATGAAAGTTAGATGCCAGAAGTATGCCATGGAAAAAAGAGGAAAGAATTGTTGCATAGAAGCTTACAATGACCTACGGCCCAGTTTCAAGAAAGGCAGCATTCTACTGTAGCTTCTTTCTTTTTCTTGTCTTTTCTTTTTTAAATTAGGCCCAAATCAGTACTACATTTTGATCAGGGATTGTGGTATTCCTAGATCTGTAACCTTTCTAAGCCCATCAAATCATGCAGAAGCTGGGAAAATCATGTATTACTTCAAATTACTCTATTTTGCTAGTATAAAAACATTATTAGCAGCATAACATAAAAACAAAATAGCACTAAATTAAATACAGGTCCAAGTTCATGTAGGCTTTGTTCCAATGGTGCTCTATGACCTTTATCATATTATTTGCTGCTCTAGGTCAAGGTTGGCTGTTTAAGGTCAGGGTCACTGAACCAATTATCATATATACGGGTTAACTTTATAAAGAAAACTGTTATAAAGGCACATCCAATACAAAAAAAAAAACTGAAATAAAATTGTAAAAAAATGTAGGTGATATGAATGACTAAGCATAAACCTATCATAAACACCATAACTCTAGATAAAAACACCGCACAGTGTAAGGCCAACATTGCTTTTAAATATGAAAGACAGGATCTAAACATTATCCTTTTCTGGCTGCTGTTTGCTCATCTGGAGCAAAGTAGGAAAGAAATCATTGTACTCAAAGGATTATTAAGTGGCCTATCCACATGCCAAGTGCTTCTTTAAACAGAAATTATTCCATAAAGATCCCAGTGATTATCCAATGGTCTGGAACAATCTAAGTTCAGTGTCCCAAACTATCTATGCCCTTTTGTCATCAGGGAGGTATATATGCTGAACACTTCTGACCTAAGAAATCATTTAAGATTTTTTTTTTTAATTAACCCACTTGAATGGTAGAAAGAAAGGACAACTTCTGGTAGATTCATTCTCTTTCAACTCTAATTTAGGAGTCCATGTGGAGAATTATACCAGTCAGAAATGAGAGCAGAGAATCCATTTGTCAGTATCAAAAGATACATATGTAACTAATTGGCAATAAATTATAAATCAAAATTAATACTGATTTCAACCCATCTCTGTGATGATGAGAAATGGTACACAATTAGTTGGATAGCTCAAAATAAGTCCAAGAAGGTGAGGGTCCCTGGATTCATGGGTGAGTGGAGCTCACAGACTGGCCAGCAGAGAACTAAAGCTTCCTCAGGAGAACCTTGATTCTGGTTAATTCTATGCTAGCTCAGCCACAGTGTACACTTATATTCGTTCTAGCCTCCAAGCCTACAATTGCTTTTAAGGATTTTTATTTATTTGAGAAAGAGAGAGTGCATGGGAGCACCAGGACCTCTTGTCATTGCAAACCATCTCCAGACACATATGCCACTGTGTATCTGGCTTTATATGGATACTGTGGAATCAAACTCAGGCCACCCAACTTTGCAATCAAGTTTCTTTAACTGCTGAGTTATCTCCTCAACCCTACTCATAATGACTTTTTTTTTTTTTCACTTTTTTCATGATGACTTTTAAAGAGACTCTTTTTAGGGGAGAAATGCTCAACAATGTATTAGGGCTGGCCAAATCATCCAGAGGATTCTAGGAACCCTCTAGATTAGAAGGAGGCAGCGGAGGGACCAGGATTGGGAATGGATATTCAATTACCTCACTTCCCCAGACAGACATCTTTAGAATTGGGGCCAATTTGGAATAGGAATAACTGAAGTTCCAGAGGACAAAAAAAAAAAAAAAAAAAAAAAGCCTATTGCTAAGGAAAGAGTTAATGCATTACCTATAAATTGCACAAGGCCAGTAAATGCCACCTGGAAATTTCTAAATCAATTGTTAAATCAACTCAGTTCATGCTTTTTAAATAATAAATACCACTCTAGTGTTTTTTTTTTTTTTTTAATGGGAAAGGAATCCCTGGTACCAGAATCTATTGAGGGTGCCTGAAAATGCAGATTCCTAAGCATCACCCCAGGCCCCAGAGCTGAATTCCTAGCAATGGTTTCCAGGCCATAGTGACTGAATTTCCAGGGAGCTACCCAGTTCACTGGGTGATTCACATGAAGCCAGGAGGATTACTGTGTCTATATAACTCGTCACAAATTTAGACAGGCATATAGCAGGAATTTGCATATTTCTCCCAGAATGTTTATGTTCCATATAAGTAGATATAATACTTATGATGAGTTCTTAAAACCACTTGCTTATGCTTCTCAAATGTAATGAGCATCACTATTAAAATGTAATTATGAACATCAAATTACTGTAAAAAAAGCCAACTATGCTTCTCAAAAATGTTGCCTTTATTGTCACTAAAAGTAACTGGGCTATTAAAGGCATTTTTAGTATTGTAAAGTATCAGTCATTAGGCTGTGGGAACTTAATAAGCTGTTATACTCCTCCCATACCTTTTAGTCATCAGAATTTTTGTGATAAAGCCTTTTTATTATTTTTAAACTATAAATTGTGAACCACTGATACTAGTGATTAAGCTAAATATGAATTTATATCCTGGTTTTAAATTCCTAAAAGCACATTTCATTAGAGTTACTAAGGGAGTCTTAATTCTAGTCTTAGTAATAAACCTTTGTTTATTTCTATTAGTGTGTTATTTTGTTCAAAACAATTCAGTTTTAATACATTCTCTTAAGCAAAAGAAAACAGTTTATGAGATATACTTGCTACTGCATGGTAATGTGACAAGCACTATATTTCTTTTTCTATAGGTATCCTTTTTTTTTCTCCTATAAGCTCCCCCTTCCTAAATCATTGCTATAATTATTTCATAAAATACATTCTCTCCTTTCTATAGACAGCATTCCCTTCTTTTTCTCCCTCACCAAAACTGCAAGTCTGGGCCAAATAATGAATGAAAGCAGAATTGGAGAGAAAGGCTTTGTTTGTAACAGTTGTTTTGGCTAAGGGTTGTCTCCTACCCATGCTCCACCCGTGCTCTGACTGAAGTGTACATGTTGTTTTAACAGATGGGCTGGCTGGTGGCTACTGAGCTGTAAAACAGGACCGTGGAATCTGCACTGAGTGGTATTGAACTGAATGCTCATAAAGTTCACGGACATACACTGACCCAGACTGACCAGACGGATGCAGACATGTTTACACATCATACACAATCACCATACACCTCACAGCTCATGAGGTTCATCCCTGTAATCTGAGGTGAAAGGGGATCAAGGCTGGCTTTCCCCTTCATATATTTCTACCTCATTTCCCTACCAATTTTACACACACATATACACATCCGCAGATGTATGTGTGTAAGTACATCACATAAGTGTGTGTGTGTGTATACATACATATATATATATATATATATATATATATAACAATGTCTTATATAATTGTATGTATATGTAAATGCTTTCAAAGATTTAACTATTCCCTAAATTCTAAACTTAAGTCTCTAGTACTTTCAATAAGATCCCAGTCACATCAAATATGACAAGAAAATACTGTACTGGATTCTATTTACTCCATCCAGAATATTAACTGCATGTATGTAACTACCCTAAGAAAAAATGGGCTGCTTTTACTATAAGAAAAGAAAGGAAAAAAAATCTAATCCAGACCCAGCCACAAACGAAGTGTCAGGTTTAACTTTGAATCCTCTGCTGTCAGTTCTTGCTACAACTTCATCACTTAAATACACAGGTGTTCAAACACCACCCGACCAGGCTGGCGGTCCCTTTCAGCCTTGGCTTTGACTCTCCAGGGCGGGGGCACCGTTACCGACCCGGCTGGCCCCAGATTCTAACCAATTCCCTTCCAAACACCTTGTGGTGGAAGTGACAGTCCCAGCACCGCAGGAAGGGCGCAAATTCCAGTGCTGACGAAAGGCAATTACTTCACAAAGTTTATCGTGCCGCATGGCTGTTTATTTCTTTCACCCGCAGAGGACTGAAGGCCAGGCTGCGGTGCCGGCGGGTCACCCCGCTCCCTGGTCGCCGGAGACCCACCCAAGCCCAGCGAGCCCTCGCTGGGCCCGCGGCTACGGACGCGGACAGCCTCACCGGCCGGCTGCCGGCGAGTCGGAGGACCGGGTCTGCGCGGCCGATGGACGCGGCCCCCACCCCGGCCCGAGCCGCCCGGAGCCCCCGCCGCCACGGCCACGGCCACCGCCAAGTTGGTGCGCGCGCAAAGCCGCGTCCCAGGCCGAGTTGGGGCGCTTGGGAAAGCCCGGCTTCCGAGTGGGGACGCCGGCGAGCAGGAAGCGCCCACGGCGGCCGCGCTCCGACCCACCAGCCCCGCTCGCCCCCGCACTGCGCGCGGCCACTCACCCTCCTCGCCGAGCCCGATCGCGAACCCACGCCTCCGAGCAGACCCCGGTTCAAGTTGCCCCACAGGACCAGGGCACCTGGGCTGGCACGGACACTTGACAGAGCGCCGCCAGCCCGCGCCCGCCACGCTCAGCCGTGCCCGGAGCGCAGCGACAGCTCACCGACCCGCTCAGCGACTGAGGCGGAGCGCTGCGCGGCGAGAGCCGGGCTCGGGCGGGGAGGGCGGGCCGGGCCGGGGGCCGGGGCGGGGGCGTCCACCAAGCCTATGACTGTAGCCAGTCGCGGCGGGGCAGGACTCCCGGAGGCTGCGGGCGGAGCCGGGCGCGCGAACCGCCCAGCAGTCACTGTCCAATCAGCTCCGGCGGAGGGCCGGCTGCAGACGCGCTGGCAGCGGCTGTGGCAAAGAGCTGAGGCTGCTGGCGGGCTCTGCAGTGGGATCTGGACACCTTGAGAAGGAAAATCTTGGCTGACCGGAGTCCGGAGCCCGGATCCAGCGCGCGTGGCCGCGCAGTGGAGGACACCCGTAGCCGGAGCTTGCAGGAGGCGTGGAACTTGGCCCCGAAGAAGCTTCAGCGCTGAGAACGCAGAGGATGAGTCCTACTAGGTCACCCAGCCAGCACCGGAGGCTGGGCGGGAGACTGAGAGCTCCCGGTCTTCTGGAATTGTCTCCGAAACAAAACTCCGATCCTGCAAATTTTCTGGAAAGTACAATACACTCCCCCAGCTTCATCCTTCTCCCCACACCACCATTGTGGGGGGTCTCAACCGAACCACAGGCCACCTCTACCCGACCCTGGGCATCTCCGGCACTTGCTGCTGTCTACTTGGTCTGCCAGGAATGTGGACAAGAAACCACAGAGCAAGCCTCATCTGGCCCATTCTGCATTTGGAAGTCCCTAGCTAGGATGGAGATATGGAGCCAGCTTGTAGTAGGAGCATGATGAGAACCAGAACTCTGGGTCAATGGGAGCTGAACAATCTTAGAAGGCTTTCCAGGCTGGTCTTGTCTAGGGTGGTCTTCTCTGCCAGTGTTTGTTTGTTTGTTTGTTGTTTGTTTTTCGAGGTAGGGTTTCACTTCAGCTCAGGCTGACCTGGAATTCACTCTGTATTCTCATGATGACCTCAAATTCACTGCAGTCCTACCTCTGCCTCCTGAGTGCTGGGATTCAAAGCGTTAGCCACCATGCCTGGCTCAGCCATGTTTTAAACCCTTACCCAGAGTTTTGGAATGTGAGCAAACCCTAGATAAATGACGGGTAGGTAGGGCATCTCTGTGCCTAGAATTGCATCTGTCATTGGGAGGCACCCAACCCGTGTTCTTGGGAAAGCACAACATACAAGAAAGGGGCCAGACTTCCTGGTGTCTTGACATTCACCTTCCTCCCACACCATCTTGCTTCCAGATTACTGTCTCAGATCTGAGAAGCTTTGAAGGGTGTAATCTTTCAGTATGGGTGACCGTTCATGTGTGAGGCAAATGCAGGTGTTATTTCTTTTTAACTTTTTAAAAAAAGACATCCAGTATTCTTTATTTTATTTATTTGAGAGAGAGGGAGGCAGAGAGACAGACAGACATATATATAGAGAGAGAGTGGGTGCACCAGGGTCTCTAGCCCTGCAAATGAACTCCAGACGCATGCGCCATTTTGTGCATCTGGCTTATGTGGGTCCTGGGGAATCAAACCTGGGTCCTTAGGCTTTGCAGGATAACACCTTAACTGTTAAGCCATCGCTCCAGCCCTGCAGTTATTATTTTAATGACCATCTGGCTCCATAAGGTCCTGTAATATAGCTGACCTGTGTCATATGGAGGCTTTGATAAGTAACCATGGAGAAGAAAGGCAAAGGGCTAGACTATAACTGGAAAGGAATGATATGGCCCCTGTGGCCGAAGGTTACATCTCTTAGTTGAGCTTTGACATAGGTTGGGTTTCAACTTTGTCTCCTGTTTCCTTTCTCAGTGGAGGAAGATACACAAGCAGGCTGTTAGAAGGGCAAAAATAAAGCCTGGATAGTTATTAGCAGGTTCTTTAAAATTAGTGATGACAAAACTTTCTATCAGTTACATAGTATGGTGTGCCGTGGCTAAGAATAGCTTCTGCCTGCAAAGACCTGTAAATCAAATGAGTACAATATTTGAGACTCTGCCCATGTTGTGATGGAATGGAGTCAGATCTGAAGGGCTATTCTCCTTGGCTCCAGTAGTGTGTCAGGCAACTTTCCATCACTGTGACAAAATACCTGAGAAAAATCAACCTATAAGGAGAAAACGTTCCTTTTGGCTCACAGTTTAAGAGATTTTAATACATTGTTGTTTGGCTTCCTTGGATTTGTGGTGAGAAAAAGAGAGAGAGAAAGAAGAAAGAACAAAAGAAAGAAAGAAAGAAAGAAAGAAAGAAAGAAAGAAAGAAAGAAAGAAAGAAAGGAAGGAAGGGAAGGAGGGAGGGAGGGAGGAAGGAAGAGGAGGAAGAGGAGGAGAAGAAAGAGGGGGAAGAGAGAGACCTTTACCAAAATCCCTCAAGGAAGTCCCCCAGTGGTCTGACTTCCTCCGGGCCCCATCTCCTAGAGGTCCCAGCACCTTTCTATATAGTAACAAAGGCTGGAGACCAACCAACCCCTTCAACACATGGGTCTTTGGGGGACATTCAAGATCCAAAGTACAGCAAGAAGGAAAACTACTTTGATTTCTTTTTAAAATTATGGCCTTCTGTTTTCTTTCATGAACCTCTGGAAGCCTCTCTGTTTGGAAGCTCCTGTAAAACATCATCTTTGAATGGAATTATCAGAAAATTCTCATGAAGAAATATATTTGAGTTTTTGTCTCCAAGGGTAAGTAGAGAAGTCTGCCAATACTGTTTGTCATTTCATCTCCAGTGAAGGTTTTTTTTTTTTTTTTTTTTTTTTTTTTTTTTTAACAGAGGCTAATAAGTCTTTTAAAAATCATTTTAGGGGGCTGGAGAGATGGCTTAAGGGTTAAGGCGCCTGCCTCCTAAGCCTAAGAACACTGGTTCCAATCTCCAGCGGTTCCAATCTCCAGGTCCCACGTTTAGCCAGATGCAAAGTGATGAAAGGGCCCAATGCCGCACTTGGCCACAAGGGGGCGCACACACCTGGATTTCATTCACAGCAGCTGAGAGACTGCTGCTGCGCCCTCTCTCTCTCTCTCTCTCTCTCTGTGTGTGTGTGTGTGTGTGTGTGTGTGTGTCTCCAAAAAAATAATAAAAAAAAAAGTTTTAAAAATCATTTTAGGGCTGGAGAGATGGCCCCGTAAGCCTAAGAACGCTGGTTCCAATCTCCAGCAGTTCCAATCTCCAGGTCCCACGTTTAGCCAGATGCAAAGTGACACAAAGGCGCAATGCCACACTTGACCACAAGGGGGCGCACGCATCTGGATTTCGTTCTCAGCAGCTGAGACACTGCTGGCGCGCCCATCTCTGTCTTCATCTCCCTCTCTGTCTCTCTCTGTCTCTCTGTGTCTCTCTCCAAAAAAAAAAAGATAATAAAATAATAAAAAATAAAATATTTTAAAAAATCATTTTAGAGTTGGTGATATACTGCAAGAGCATATGTCTACCATAGGTGAGGCCTCAGTTTTGATCACCAGCATCAGAAAATCACTTTGGTTATATGAGGCAACCACTGGCTGGTAACTTTCAGTGGTTTTTACATTAGATGGTGACAAAAGGGAACCCCTGTTGTGAAATAAGTTACAATTAAGTAGATGACTTTAATGTCCTGATTTCAAAGGTTTTTCCATGTCTTTCATATAGATGTTCTTCTTCTATTTTACATATGCATAGTGTATTTTAATCATAATCTCCTCCTATTACCTTCTTTTCTTCTCTGTCCTCCCCTTTCCACTGATCCCTTGTTTCTAGCCATGTCCTTTTCTATTTTAATGTTTGGGTTTTTTTTTTTTTTTTGCCTTCCTCTGTCATCCACAATAAAATATTAATTGGTCCAAATATTGTTCAAGTAATAATAGCCACTGTGGGGTTATAAATACAATGGTTAGTACATGTCCAGGAAACAGCATTCCACATCACTCATCCCCATCCTTTGCCTCTTACATTCTTTCTGCCTCCTCTTCTGCAGTGTTCCCTGAGCCTTGGGGAGGAGGGGTATAGATGTTTGCTGGACACTCAACTGTTCTTAGCACTTTGATGAGTTTTTAGTTTCCCCAATAGTCACTGCCATCTGCAAAACAACAACAACAAAAATTTCCTCTGACCAAAAGTGAAAGTAGCCCTAATCCATGAGCATAAACATATTTAGAGGGTAGTTTGATTATCACAACATATCCATTTAACCAAACAGCAGTAGTAGCTTACTCCCTGGGACATATGACCTTTCCATATTTTGATTAGGTTTTCTGTATTAGGCACGAATTCTCTCCCACTGAGTAGACCTCAAATTCAGAGAACAGTTGGTTACTCCCATATGCCACTTTTGCGTCAGTGGCACATCTTGCCTGGATGATTGGTTGTTTAGCTCACAGAGTTTGCTGCTAGTTAAGACATGATTTCTCTCCCAGCAGCCTGCATAGCACTCTCCAACACAATGACAGCTAGCCAGCAGAGAGGAGGCTTCCAGCTCAGTTCCACTTTGATTTCTCAGTGTCCTGCAATTAAAGCATGTGGTATATTCAGCAATCAGGTCTTACCATCTAGTTATTCTGGGAAACCAGGAGTATTTTCTCTTTCGCAATGGAGGGCATGGGAAAGACTATACATTTGTATTATGTTCATATTTCTACATCTTTAATTGTATCTGGTTTTCTACAAAAGGTTATCACTGGTACACAAGACCTTAACATTCCTTTGGTTTCTAGTTTCCATAGCAATCTTCTGAGTTTGGGTCATCCTGATAATCTGTGAGAGAAAATGAAATCTGTTCCTAGACCAGGAATTTATACTAATATTATATGTATAAAACATACAGAAAAACCATAACAGTCTGGATGTGGAAATCCAATTTCATGAAAGTTCTTTCATTTACAAGGATGGGGAAGTTTGTGGAATGGCTTAAGAATGAGAAAAGTCAGGTGGAACCATGGAAGTAGAGCATGTCCTTTTGAGGATAATAAGCAAATTCAGACAGTCACTCCTCTCTATCATCTATATTTTAGAAACTTCTAAATTTCAGGGGATATGACTGATAAGAGCCATGGGTTCTAGTCTGATGGCTGCCATGGCAGTGTTTCTGGCAGTCACTTAACCTTGGTTTACCCTCTCTGTCTTTGTCATAAAACAGCTGGCAGAGGGCTGAAGAAATGGTTTAGTGGCTAAGGCATTTGCCTGAGAAGCCTAAAGACTCGGGTTTGATTCCCCAGGACATACATAAGCCAGATGCACAAAGGGGCACATGTGTCTGGAGTTCGTTTGCAGTAGCTGGAGACCCTGGTGTGCCCATTCTCTCTCTCTATCTCCCTCTTCCTCTCTGTCTCTCTCTCAAATAAATAATAATTTAAAAAAACAGCTGGCAGAATTGGCTTACTGTGTTTAGCTGCTCAGGGGTACCTTATGTGAATGATGACCATGCACTGCAAATGGGTTACAGTTACAGTACTAGTAATTTCTGAAAAGGAGAAGAAATTGAGATGTAGATGAGAAAATAGTGTATTTTGAAACACACTTTAACTTTTTAAATGAACCTATAAAGTCTAGGACCCACAAATGAGAGAAAACATGTGATATTTCTCTCTTTTATTTTTTTTTGCTTGTGTGTGTGCATATATGGTGTATGTGTGTGTGTGTGTGTGTGTGTGTGTGTGTGGTATATGCATGTATGTACCCTGTGGTGCCCCAAGCACTCCTGCTGGGGCCAGCACAGAACACTGGTATCCTGCTCTATCATTCTGACAGTTATTTGAGCCATAGTCTCATATGGATACCAGAGCTTTCTGCTTTTTTTTGCAAGCTTGAGTGATTCTCTTGTCTCTGTGACCCTTTGCAGGACTTGGGTTAGGGACACAGCTGGCCATGCCCAGCTGCTTAGGTGATTTGAACTTGGCAGTTTCAGGCCCAAGCAAGCCCTCATGTTTGCACAGGAGGTACATTTAACCACTGAGCCATCTCTCCAGCTTTTGAACAACTCATTACACATGAAATTCCCATCTATTTTGATCTCATTGGATTCTTGTCTTTCTATAAATGGAAATGAGGGGAAAGACTCTTTCACTATCCTTAGATTACTAAATGTTTTAGAAGCTGGCAAAATGAATGCTTCATCTAACTAGACAGAGCTATAAGAGCAGAGCAAGAGTTGAGGACAATTTTACTAGGTGATAGTATTTATCACCTTATTCTGTTCCCATTGTCCCATTGTTTCAACATAGACTTTGAAAATTGTTACCATTTTAGAGAGCATGATGCAAAAGATCTTAGTAATGAAATAGAAATATTCACGTTCCTGTCAGAAGCTACAGACTTCAATGCCAGCTCTGCTAGGGAATTATTTTGAAACCTTGAACAAATCATTAACTGTTCTTAGTTTCTCATATATGACACTGCAGTGATACTTCCAATCAATTTCACAAAGATGAGAGAGATTACTAATGAAAACTTTGAAATATTAATTGCCATATAGACTACAAAATGTCATATAGGTGTTTTTGGTAAACTCAAATATATCTTTATAACAGATTTTAATGGTACAGCATCATCAGCTAGTGTGATACCATCCACAGAACAATGCTATCTCATCACACTTGAATTCCAAAGCAACTTCCCCATTTAGAGTTATATTGGTACAGATCCAACTAAGTGGAAATGTACCAACAGAAATGGGTACAGAAGGGCAGTTTTTATTATAAAAATCTTGGGATTTCAACATACATCCCCAGAATAAAACCCAATTGAAATTCTTAAAAATTGGTCCTGAGGACAAGCCTGATGGAAGACGATACTGATCTTGAAAACTGATGACCTGAAGCTGAGTGTGGTGGCTCATGTCTTTAATCCCAATACTCCATAGGCCAAGGCAGGGGGATTGCTATGAACATGAGGCCAGCCTAGGCTACAGAGCAAGTTCCAGGTCATTCTGGGGAAAACCTTATCTCAAAAGAAAAAAAGTGATGTGATATGAACTGCACAAACTGGTCAGGAATCCACCAGAAGAAATTCAAATAAACACACACTCCTAATTCTAAAACTTCATAACAAAATGAGTAACCCTGAGAAATTAGACAGCTATTTGGCAAGAAGGGTCATGTGCTTAGGGTACAAACTATTACCAGGGCTCTCCAGAGCAACAGAAGTAGTAGAATACATGTATATACAGGAAGAGATTTATTATGAGGAGTTGTCTGAAAAGTCCCACAATCTGCTGTCTATAAGCTAGAGACCCAAGAAAATAAGTGATTTAACTCTAGTCTTTGTCCAATACCAAAAATTAGATGAGCTGGTGGCATAAAGCCCAGTCTAAGGATAGGAAATGACCAGTGTCCTACCTCCAAACAGGCAGAGAGGAAGCAAAGGGAGAATTCTTCCTATCTTTTCTCCCTGAGCCCTTCACACACTGGCTGATGTGTACTCATATTAAGGAGGATGGTCCACTGAGTCCAAATGTCAATCTCATCCAGAAACAGCCCTGTAAACACACTCAGAATTAATGTTTAATCTGGGCACTGTGGCAGAGATTGACACAAAAAATGAACTATCACAAACGGAATAAAAACTGGAAGAAGTTATCACTGTCTGAAGAGTATGGCTATTAGAAATCCTATAGCGGGGGCTGGGAAATGGCTCAGTGGCTAAAGTACTTGCTTGTAAAGCCTGTGAGTTCTTGGTCAAGTAGTTTAGCTTTTCTGAGCCAAATGCATTGGTATGGATATGATTAGGTTTGTCTTGTTTGCTTCTTTGGAAGTTTGAGTGAAGGCTAGTCCAAGGCCAGGCTTATAAAAACCCCTCTACTGATAAGAATGTCAAATCCTTACTATGTGACCTGCTCTATTTTAATCCATTTACATCTGAGGACTCACTTGATCATCATGACAGGCCGGTGATATCACTACCATCTCCCCTTCATCAGCATTTCTAAGTTGAAGAACTATAAAATAAAATAAAATAAATAAAAATAATAAAAATAGAAATAAAAATTTGCTAAATGTACTAAATGCCAAAAGCTATTTATAGGAACTAGAGATAATCTGGGAAACTTATTTTTCTATAGGCAACTTCTTCTTGAACATATGAAGCAAGAAACTATCCAACTAGCATTGAATTGCTTTCATGTGGAAAGAGCTAATCCACACCTTTCCTGATACCTAGGAAGCCAAGTCCGCAATGGGCGCTTGGTAGCACACATATTATAATGAAGAAAGGAAGATAAAAGAAGCATAGAACAAAAAATAATGCTTCAAAACCCCAAAGCATTTTCTGGCACTCATTATAAGCTCCTAAACAGTTTGGGCTTCTAAACAGTGAGCTCATCACCTGGATTTTAGACCCAATAGGAGATAGTTCCCTTGAGGCAGCAGCATTAGAATAATAACTGGTCAGCCAAAGAGTGAAAAAAAGGATTATCCCTTAGAAATGAATTGTATCATTAGTTATCATGAATACCTGAAATGACAAATTCACATGCAAGTGTGTCAGAGAAGAGTAGTTATGAGCTATAATATATGAAATTGTTTATTACCCAAGAGAATCTAGGTGCTAATGTAGATGGTATCACATCTGTAGAACCCTGAAATCTACAAAGGATTTGAAGATATAAAACCAAATAAAACATAATACAGAGTGAAATGATTTTGATTATGTAACATTTATATAGCATTTCATTTTACATTTTCAAATTGCTTTTCAGTCATTGGTTTATTCTTCCCAGCACACCTGGGGAGTATATCCATGCTGTTTCATCTGTTCATAGCTAAGGCAACTGAGACTGAAAGAAGCAAGGTATTTTGTCCAAGAGCACAATAGGGGCAGGATGAGAAATTGTTCATTCAATTAGACATCTATTCAGCACTGCTCTTGGCGAGCAGTTCTGTGTGGTGGCAATGCACAGAGATGGGTACTGTGAGTAGCCTCTGCCTTGCAAGAGCTTGCAGTCTGCTGAAGCAGTAAGTGCTTTATCAATCAGGAGTGCTTCTGCCACAAAGAACCACAGTACAGAGGAGAAAATAAGAGTTCTCTAAGACTCCTGGAGAAAGGGGAAATCACAGCCATTGAGAATGGGTAGAATTTGGATCAATGGAAGTGATGAATGGTGGGAATGACACACAGGCACGGAGATGGACGAATTCAAGGCATACTAGAGAATATGTGACTATAACAGAGTACTTATGAGGAAAAGGCTAGAGAGTAGAAAGGAAGAAATGCTCCAGGTCACATAAATATTCAGGTAAAATGTATGGATTTCAGCCATGGGCACTGGGGGTCAGACTCATCTCTGACTTCTCCTATTTGCTCATTATTCTAACGTGCTGTGCTAAGTGCTAATATATGCTTCACCTACAAGTAGTTTTCCACACATTAGCTTTCTAAACATCACAGCAGTCTAAAAAAGATACTTATTATTATTCATTCTGTACTAGGTGAAGAAAAAACTGATGCACTTGGAGTTTGAGAGTTGCCCATGAAGTCATTTAGCTTTGGATTGATAGATGTGGGACTTGGAAGCAGGACTCCTGACTTCCACAGAGACAAGTGGGAAGAGTAGGCATAGGATATGGAGTGTGTGTTCAGACAGTCAGGGAATAATAGGCTCTTAACCCAGCTCAGTATCTTTCCAGAAGTAAAGTCATTTCCTTAACATGTAAATTAGCTTATGTCTAAAGTCAGTAGCAGGTCAAAAAGAAAGATAAAGGGCATTTCCCCTTATTTTTCTCCTCTACAAATATAAAAGATGCCTACATTAGTGTTATGGGTTCTCTGACATGTTCTGATTGAGATTTGTCTTTCTGCTGCATCAGAGGCTCTCTGGAATTAGTTCAGTTCTAGTCACCTCTTTTAGCCCAGTAGTCTAACCCATTTACCTTAGTGCAACAAGAGGTCTCCATTTCAGTTTAAAGTTCTACCCATCAAGAAATAGCATTTTCTCTCCAGATATAGGCTACTAATGAGCATTTATACTGTTTAATTATCCAGACTGAGAATAGTATCATTAATCCCAAAATATCCCAAATGGAAAGATTGCTTATATAAATCTTCCTACAAGAAAGTAAGATTCTCTGAGGAGGTGGGTGATTACTTAGGTAACATAAAAATTCAAACAGAAAATTTTAATATTTGTTAAGTAAAATATTGCTCATTGATCTGAAAAAGTTCTTTTTCAATTCCTACCCAGGACCAGTGAGAAAAGTATCTATCTGAAACAAATATCTTCCACAATGACATCCAGCATTAGCTTTCTATATGAAAACATCTAGGAAACCTCCAAAACAGGGATTTTTGAAACACTAATTCCAATCCATAGCCTTCTCCTGTCTCTCAGTTGTCCAGTGCTTTGTTTATTTCTTTTCACAGTGTACTTTGTAATCCAGGTCATGGAGATGCACAAGTCATACTTAAAGATTTTTGCATGTTTGTTTTATTTTTTATTTTTATTTTTGGTTTTTTGAGGTAGGGTCTCGCTCTAGCCCAGGCTGACCTGAAATTCACTTTGTAGTCTCAGGGTGGCCTTGAACTCATGGCGATCCTCCTACCTCTGTCTCCCAAGTGCTGGGATTAAAGGCATGCACCATCATGCCTGGCTCCATATTTGTTTTATTTTTAGGAAATTGAAAGAGAGTTAATACAAAGAAAATACACAAAGATGATAATATTTCATCTAAGAGTTTAGGTCTTCTCCTTAAATGATATAGAGAACAAGCATTAGACCAGAAAGTTGAATCAATTGTAATTCTGTCTTAAAAGCACCATGACCTTTTTCTCTAATTTTAAGGAGAGCAACGGGGTGGGACATGGGTGACCTCTGTGTCACTGAAGAAGGTGATATGAATGCATGATGCCTCATCTAAATCTGCAAAGCAGAGGAACACTTACCTTGAGATGTTGGGAAAATAGAACTTTGAAAGACTCAGAGGAAATCCCATAGCTTATTATAATTATTTGGATCTCTTTATGGCGGAAAATCCACAATCCACACTTCAGGGAATTTTCCTTATTGACTAAAGGAACTGTTAAAGATACTTAATTAAATCCCACAGAAGGCATTTATTAGCATTCACTTCTAACTATTGCAATGAAACCTATATGGTTCTATCTTTCCCTAAAATGTTCAACAAAAATGCTGAGTTCTCAGGCTGGAGAGATGGCTTAGCAGTTAAGGCACTTGCCTGCAGAGCCAAAGGACCCAGGTTTGATTCCCCAGGATCCACTTAAAGGCACATGCACAAGGTGGCACATGTGTCTGGAGTTTGTGTGCAGTGGCTAGAGGCCATAGCATGCTTTGCCTCTGTCTCTTTCTAGCTCTTTCTTTCAAATAAACAAATAAAAACAAAATATTAACAAAAATGCTGAGTTCTTAAAGATTACTGAGGGAGAAGCATATTTGAATTAACCTTTTTTTTTTTTTTTTTTTTTTTGGTTTTTCGAGGTATGGTCTCACTCTGGCCCAGGCTGACCTGGAATTAACTATGTAGTCTCAGGGTGGCCTTGAACTCATGGCGATCCTCCTACCTCTGCCTCCCGAGTGCTGGGATTAAAGGCGTGCGCCACCATGCCCGGCTTAACCTTACTTTTAAAACAGTAACTGCATAATGGATAATTTCCTCAACTGCAATGAGGTTCTTTTAACTAGTTTCTGAATTCTATACAGGGTCCATTGGCTATCAAAGGTAGACAAATGTTGTGTGAGAAATAAAAATGCATTTTTAACTTGCCTGCTGCCAAAGGCTAGTCTAGGAGCCCTCAGGAAACTTGCGTGCTAGGCAACCAAACCTTGGGAGTCTCTGTTAGGGGGTTGATGGTCTTGTAACTCAAGGTCACAAAGTTTCAGCTACACTGTATGAATCTCAAGGAATTCTTGGCAGCCTCCACAGCAAGAACTACAGTATTAGGGTGTCTTTCCTTGGTTCTGTACTTCTCTCAATAAATGTAATAATTTAGCCGGGCATGTTGGCACACGCCTTTAATCCCAGCACTTGGGAGGCAGAGGTAGGAGGATCGCCATGAGTTCGAGGCCACCCTGAGACGACATAGTGAATTCCAGGTCAGCCTGAGCTAATGTGAGACCCTACCTCAAAAAACCAAAAATAAATAAATAAATTAATTAATATAATATAATAATTTAATAATTACACTTCTCAGTCTTTTTATTCAATTATTTGATTAAAATTAGAAATGAACTTAGGGTTTGGGGTTTAAGGACTTTCCTGGACCCAGAGCAACCTGTTATAGGTGGAAGGGAGGGAAAGAGGAAAAGAGGCAGGGAGGGAGGAATGGAGAAAGGAAGGAGGAAGAGAGGAAGGAAAGAAAGAAGAACAGACTAGAAACCATGCTTGTTTTCTACATCCCTTTTCCAAGAACCTGATAATCTAGCTAGTACAAATAAACACTTAGTAGTGGGTCAACATATTTACAAGGCCTGCCCCTGATTCCTGAGTGTCCTGCCTCCTCATTCTCACCCATCCCCATTGTGAAATAAGGTGAAAGTCTCATCTTGACCACATTTTTTCAGTCACATGGGAGAAGTGAGACAAAGTTAACTGTGACTATGTCGACTTCTTAGTGAACTACCAAACCTTGTCAGGTTTAACATCAACAATGGGTAAGTAGCATCAGCTAAAACACTTCTGTGAACATGCACATATATTTTCTAAGAATTTTTCAGAAGAGTGTGTTTATAGGTATAATCCCTAGTTAAATTAAAACTGATAAATATAAATAGATGGTTAACAAACCGATTTCTACATTACATAGTTATTTACTGCCACCATTGGCTATTTCTTCTTGTGACTACCAATTGTCTGCTTGTTAGCTATTGTGAGAATTTTGCTATATCTCGGTGTTGGGGAAGCATCTTTCTAATGATAATAAAAGCCTACTTAAGTGTTTGTTTTGGTATTCGTCTCATTTTGAAAGGCTGTGACTAGGACTTCATACCTGTCTAATAAGCATGCATGTAACATGTATTATGTTTTCTAAGGGTTTTATAGACTCCCATTAGTCTCCATAATACCCCTGGAGGATGGGTCAGTATTACCACGTACAGGTTACACATGGGCAAATTTAAGACACAAAGGATTTATGTGATTTATACAAGGTCATCCAGCATACCAGTCTCACTAATAAAAGATGATTGCAAAGCTCTTTCCAAATAAAAGTTGCTTATAAACATGAGGTATTATTAGTGAATATGGTCCCAGAATGAATAAAATACTGTCTAGGAATATGGTACTCCTACACACTTTATAAATTGATTTTTTTAAACTATAGGCTGACTGCAATAGTTATTCTCAAACCTGGTTGTGTACTAGAAACATCTCTAGAATTGTAAGACCGTGTGAACACCTAGGACCCTACTCAGCCTGCAAAATTATAAACTGAGAAGTAGATCATGTCTGTCTTGAAAAAACTCCATGGAGGATTCTGATGCTTAGGCAAAATTCAGAACCACTACTCTAGACCAGTTATATCCTTCGTGAAGCCAAAAGCAATCACAAAATACTGTGGAGTGATTTCAGAAGTGAACTTGTTTTCCAGGCCTCTGTCCAATTAGTTCAAAATTATTATGAGCAGATGAGCCACATCCAAGAAATGATCAACCCATGTGGACCTCAGGAAATAATGCAGAAATTATAGTTTATTTATGAACCATCAACATTTGAAATTTATCATTTACCAGGCAATTTTATTGATCCAGTCTTTGGCTATTACTTGGTTAACTTTAATATTTATTCTAAGTACTTTGTGTTTCTTCACAATCTACATAATGAGAACCTGTAATCCCTTCCCATCCATTCATCTGTTAAACATTTATTGAACACTTGCTATGTGGAGATTTCAGAGTGAAAATGGTCATAGGCAAACCAAACAGCCAGAACTAAGCAACCATAGCCACACATATTAAATGATAACCAAAATATGTAACATAGTGTTAGATAGATAAATTTATAATGTCTAAATGTGGAAAATGCTCAAACATCTATAAACTAAAAATGGATAAATAAGTACAAAGGACTATTTTTCAACAATAAAATAGGAGTTGAGAATATGGTTGGAGTGCTTGCCTAACATGAAGCCCTGAATTTGATCCCCAGCACTGAAAAAAAGACAATAGCATTAACAACAAAATGTCAGTAATTACCTATACATGTTACAATACTAATGCACTGTGAAAACATTATGCTAAGTTAAAGAAGCCAGACATCAAGGAGCACATATTGTCTGATTCCATTCAGATGAAATGTCCTGAATAGGCAAATCTCCAGACAGAAAGCAGATTGAGTGGCTGTCTCTGGCTCAGAAGGGATAAGAAAGATGGGAAGTGGCATCTAATGGATATGGGGACACTTAGGAATGATGAAAATCTTCAAGTAAATTGTTGTAGTAGCACAAATGTGTTGATCATCCTAAAATGTATAACTTTTTATACTTCAAATGGGTGAATCTTGTGCTTTGGGAATATCTCTCAAGATGGAAGGATAGATGACAGGTAGATAGATGATAGATAGATAGATAGATAGATAGATAGATAGATAGATAGATAAATGATAGATGATAAGCAGACAGAAACAAACTTGGAGAAAGGAGGGATGAATTTGGATTAGAAGAAAGAGGTAGAAATTTTCATGAAGGAAGGCATTTGAGCTGAGTTTAAAAGGGTGATTTTTGTAAGATACACTGTGTTGAGGGAAGAGACATGTCAAACACACAAGATGGTGGTACTTTTATGCAAGGGCAAATTATCTGGAATAAATGGAGTTTAGGATATATGATGGGTACAGTAGATGAAGTCTAGATGATACCCTAACTCCAGAATTTAGTTTTCATTTTTTATTTGGAAATGGAAAGCTGTAAGAGTTTATAATCATTATCCATGTTTTGGAAGGATAATTGGGGATGGATAGAAGATAAAGTGGGAGGGCAGTGAGCAAGGGAAACTATATAGGAAGAAAGGCTATTGGAACGTATGAGCCAGAGATGGTAAAATCCCAACTAGCAGTGAGGACTGAAACAAGGAGGCAGACTTGAGAAAATAGTAAAGTAGAATTATAAAATCTCATGACACTGGGAAACAGGTGAGAAAGCACAGGATATATACAGCAAATCTCTTAGACTTTGCAAGGGACTAGGATCATTTTGATATGTCATTTACAACAACAACAGCAATAGTAATAATAATAATAATAATAATAATAGCAACTATGTTTCAAATAATGTTCTGCAGGCAAACCTTAGTTCTTCCACAGCCCTGTAACATATTGTTGATAGGGTATTATGACAAAGACCTCTAAGTTTTGTTGTTTTGAATTGTTTTGATATGAAGCAGGGTCTCACTCCAGCTCAGGCTGATATGTTACTCACTCTATAGCCTAAGCCTTGTATTCTCAGGAGTTGGAGGCAGGAGGAGTACTATGAGTTCAAGACCCTTAATTTTTTAAAGGTTTTAAAAATATTTTATTTGTTTATTTGAGAAAGACAGAGGCAGAGAGAAAAAGAGAATGGGCATGCCAGGGCCTGTAGCCATTGCAAACAAACTCCAGACGCATGTGCCCCCTTGTGCATCTGGCTTATGTGGGACCTGGAGAATTGAACCTGGATCCTTGGGCTTCTCAGGCATGCACCTTAACCGCTAAGCCATTTCCCCAGTCCAAGATCCCTAATTTTTACACAAAAGAATGTATATTGCAAATGAAGTGTGGACTGAAGAGGAAGATGCTATCCTGCCATTCTGAGAGTGCTTTGCAAGTAGACCTTCCCTTGCTGATGAAGCCGTCATTTATGGCCTGTTCTGGATGACTAAGTATTTACCTCTTACTCAGATAACTTCCCTAGAAACACTTCCTTTGGTGTGAGCAACTTGGATTTACTGCCTGGGCAACACCTCCCATCACCACCCACACTGCCTCTTGGCTCAGTTCTCACCAGCTGGTGTTCATAAGCATCATTTTGTTTTGCTTTGAATAAGAGTGACGGCTCTGAAAAACACAGAATAAATGTATCACACAATGTAGCTTTCACTTACAAACATCTATAGGGAAAATCTAAAACTCTCAAACCTCAAGGATGAAGGAGACAAGGACTACCTTTACTGTTAATCATGTAAGGCTACACCTATGTTTTCCATTAGAAGGAGAGGCAGCCATATCCTGAGCAACAGTAGAAATATTTTCTTCCAGTGCATGGTGATGTATACTCTGGGGTCTGTTAAGGCATCTTTTGTGAGCTTTGGAAGGTGTTGCAATCACACTAGCCGCTACTAACAGAATTTGAGAACACCCTAACAAATGCCTTACCAGGGCTACACCATTTAGAACACCTCTCAGTGAGATGTGGTGCTTATCTGTGCCTGTCACTGAACATTGATTACAAATCATGTTCAATGACAGTTCTTAGCCAAGCTAATTAGAGCAGTCTCAGGTGGGAAAAATCCTGGCAGCCACCTCTAAGGGCCTTGTATCACAGGTTCTAATGGGATTCTTTCTACCTTAGACTGCTATGGGAGAATCTCAAACTTCATTTTCTATGGACTCTGAATTGTTCTATGGTTTGCTCATTACTGTATTTCAGGTATGGAAGGTACCTGAAAGGCCCATATGGTAAAGATCCCTAGCCCATGGCCCAGTTGGGAATTACTGTAACTTTCTAAGAGGTAAAGAACAGTGGGATAGAGTTACATCATTGGAGGTATGCCCTTCGGAAGGGTATCTCACTTTGCTTCCCAGCCATGACTTCCTGCTTCTTGTGGAGAGATGATGCCTCATCTGCCTGCTCTGCCATGCTTTTTCTGCCATAATGAAGAGGTAGAATGTGGTGCTTTGAATGTAAAATGTTCCCTCTAGCCTCAAATGTTTGTGATTACATGTCCTTCTTGGCCCCCAGCTGGTGAAGCCTTTGAGAAGTGGAGCCTTTGGGTGGTAGAACCTTGCTGTAGGACATATGTCACTGGGGGAAGACTTGAGCTTGATTAGTTTAGCCCATTGGGTGTTCAAAGCCAGTTTGTACTTGCTGCTCTCTCTCCCTCTCTCTGGCTGATATATGATTATGTGAGTCTGTTGACATATTTTCTCCACCATGATGAAACTTTCTTTTGAAACTGTAAGCCTGAATAAACCTTTTCATCCCATAGGTTGCTTCTGGTCAGGTGTTTTGTCCCAGCAACAAGAAGGGAACTGCTATACTAGCCATGAGATGAAAACTTTCCTATGCATGTCCCACCATGGCATATTACCCTGCCACAGGCATAAAAGCATCATAGACAACAACTTATGCATAGAAAATTTCAAAAGTATGAGCTAAAATAAGCCTTTTTTCCTTTTTTTAATGTCAGATGTTTTGTTACAGTAATGGAAGGCAAACACACTGATCTTCAGATGTGCCTCTCCTCTCCTACTTTGCTCTGAGTACCTATTTTGATGGAAGCTCATTTCCTTTGTGAGGGGAAAGAACACCCTAGAAGTTGAATAGGCTGTTATATTTAAATGTGAAATGCCCCGCCCCCACAAGCTGCTTATCTGTTTGAATACTTGGTCTTTAGATGGTGGTGCTTTTTTGAAAGGTTGTGGAAATTTTAGGGATGGAGAGGGTCTCATGAGTAATAGGCTAGTCCTCCTTGCCATTCTCTGACAAGAAGCCTGCTTCCAAACTCCTGTGGGGAGAGAGTCCCAGCTGTCATGCCTTTCCTATCTTGATGGACTCTATCCCATGAACCATGAGCCAGAATAAAGCCTTCCTCTCTAAAGTTTTTTTCCCCCTCCAAGTATTTGGTCAAGATGATGAGAAATGTAACTAGTCATCTGATCTGTTGTGTGACAGCTTACATCTTGAAGGTCTCCTCGCTATCCTCTATGACACAGCTGACCTGGAGGGACATTGGCAGTCCCTTTGTTAAATGGAACCTAGAGAACACCACCCAGCTAAAGTCAAGAAAAAATCTAACAAGGTATGTTCAACATATATTAACCTGGCCCTCTGATTACATTTCTGTTCCTGCTAAGAACAACACGAACAAAAAACTCCACAGAACATCACAGTATGTTTGTGACCAAGTCAGGCACATCCACTTACCTGAAGGTGCTGTCAGTGACAGAAGAGGATCACATTATGGATTTGGCAGTGAATAAAGAGATTTAATTCCAAGGTTTGAAGATTTATCTTTTTCAGATATGCAAAATAGTGAGAGCATTAAAGAGTAGTGGTCATGTTTTATGAACAGAAGGAACCATTCTTGGCTTCTAAATAATAAAGATTCACAAGGTTCTCAAATCCATGGTTTGAAAAATATGATTTGATAATAGCATGCCAGGATTATCAGACCCTTAACTGCTCCCTTGCAGCGTGGCAATATCTCTATTTAAGTGAGCATCTCATGGTGAGTGGTTAAATTTCCCCTTTCTTCTTTCCTCCTCCCCATCGTTTAGTTTTTTTTTTTTTTTTCAATGTTCAGCATGGCTAGAAAGTCTTAACTAGAGAATTACACATAATTATAGGTTCTGCATCAGTGGCAAAGTGATGTTCTTCTTATGTATTCATAATCATCTATTCTCTTCCTTCTTCAAATGGACAATTTACTTAAAATGACAGTAATGTCCTTTATTTCTGTTGAAGCAATCTTTTGGCCTCAGTTTGCACATAGATTATAAAACATATCAAAAACTATGCAACATACTTTCCACATACTTGTACATATATAAATAAATAGAAAATGACAGTCTACATGAATAAGTTGAAAATGGAAACTATCTAAACCAAGTTTTAGCTTTAATGTATTTGGTATGGTGAGGAAATTTAAAAGAATAACTCAAAGGCTATGATCACCTTGGACAGGTGTCAGGTTGCATCTGCCAGCCGAGAGCTTATCCCATGCTATTAGGTGAGAACTCTGTAGCACCCTTTGCCCTCTCCACTTTTCTCTCTTACTGGCTGGGAGAAATCTGACACTGCTAAAACCCTTAACTTGTAAATGCTTCACAGAGCAGGATCCTTGCCAAATTCAGGGATCTTGCTAACTTGGAAGGCTAGAGATGTCATGCAGAACAGGACTGATGATGGGAATATATTCTGTAATCTGTGCGTTCTGAATGGCTCAGTTTCTTCCAACCTATAAAGCGGCACTGCCTTTGAGAGTAATTTTACAAAGGAAATATACTGTGAAGTGGAGTTAAGTCTTAAAACTTAATTCCTCAGGCAGTTCTTCAACTTCTAATGCCTCCTTATTACTCAGATTATGAACGGATGCCCATTTTCTCAGCAGCAAAGAACATAGAGAGAGAGAGATGCTTTACTTTCTGAGTCAAGGAATAAGTTGTTGTGAATAATGGAGTCCCCAGAAGACAGTTATGTATTATATACTTTGACCCATTTACAAGGGAATTTTGTTTTGTTTTGTTCTTTTGTTTTTTGAAGTAGGGTTTCACTCCTGCTCAGGCTGACCTGGATTTCACTCTGTAGTCTCAGGGTGACCTCGAACTCACAGAGATCCTCGTATCTCTGCCTCCCAAGTGCTGGGATTAAAGGTGTATGCCACCACGTCCAGCTGGAATTTTTTAAAAAATAAGTGCTTCCTTGTTTCTTCAGTGGCCAGAACATGAGCTGACTTCATCATGGATACTTGGATGGTTGAAATATTCTTTACAATGTGTCCTGCACTAAAGCTACCAAGGATTCATATTGTTCATATAAACTATTTCAAGATGAAGAATGCCATGACTCTCGGTGTGAGCCTATGGCTGACTTTTTATGCTTCTCATGCTTGGTGGCATTGCTCATGTGTGCTGCTATCTTTCATCTTTTTTAAAAGATTTTATTTTTATTTATTTATTAGAGACAGAAAGAGAGAGGGAGGGGGAGAAAGAGGGGAGAGAGAGAAATGGGCATGCCAGGGCTTCTAGCCACTGCAGACGAACTCCAGGTGCATGTACCACCATGTGCATCTGGCTTACATGGGACCTGGAGAATCAAACCTGAGTCCTTAGACTTCACAGGCATGGGCCTTAACCACTAAGCAATCTCTCCAGCCTCTCTTTCATCTTTTAATGACTATAACATTTTCCCCTTTTCTGGAAGTTGATGTTCTTTTAGGCTTTCTAATTCAGTTTAGCTTCAGTAGTTACCTTTTTGGAACCTGAGAGGGGAGGGAAAATGTAAAATCTTAGTACTTAAACTGCATTGACCAAATGCCAGTCTTTGCTGGCTCTGCCTTAATTGTCAGCATGGACTTCTGCATCTAGAAAGATGTGCCAGGTATAGGATTTAGGATCATAGTACAAAGTATCCTACTGTACAATCCAGACCTGTGTTTTGTACTTCTTTCTTTCTTTCTTTCTTTCTTTCTTTCTTTCTTTCTTTCTTTCTTTCTTTTTTTTTTTTTTTTGTGGTGGCTGTATGTTTTGTACTTTGGACTTCAACCTTTGCACGGATGTCTCTCAAGGATGGTAAATTTATGTCTCTTCTTTCCCATTCACCAAGCATAACCAACAATTAACTTTGTCTTCTTATTCTTTCTATCTCAGATATTAAGTACCCAGGTTTTACCCAACAGCCAACGCAAGAACACTGGATATCAACACAAACCTCGTAGCTTTCTAATTTCCCAAACCTCCACCATTGTCTTCCCCATAATCCAGCAGGAATGTCTGTGGACCTCAATCTTAAGTATTTTATATATATATATTTTCTGTTTAACTTTCTGATTCAAATAGTCTTTATTCCCATAGAATATCCTCCATTCCCGTGGAGTGAGGGACATAAATGAATTAACTGCACTGTTACTCTTGACTTCTATTGAATGCTAGAATGATAGACTCTTACATATTTAGATCATGTACCACTTATCCATTGCTATTACCTGCCCTGCTTCCATTATCTGATGAAGAGTAGTGACTATGTTTGAGATCTGTATTCTACAGATCTTGACCCCATAGCCACTTGGGCTTGGCCTCTGTCCCAAAGGTGTCTTCTTCCATACATTAAGTCAGTCAGTTTATCATTTGAGTGGCTGGTAGTAAAATATAAGTTGAGTAAAATTTCCCCTTGGGGATTTCAGAATAGAGAAGCTGAAGCTGTTCAGAGGATTGTATTGCTGAACAAGTTCAGAAGGATCTATGGGCACAGGCAGTGTATAGTTCTGTGAAAGCAGGTAGCAATGTGTGAGAAGGAAGCTGACGAGCATGGAGAGAATGAAAAGAAAGAAGCTGAGGCACTATGAAGAGGTGTCTCAATTTCCCACGGTTTCTGAAGCTGAAGCACTATGAAGAGGTATCTCGATTCCCACGGTTCCTGAAGCATTGTCATATTGTAATTTCTACTGTCAGTGTCCATGAGATTGCTGCATTATTCAAACAAAACCAAACCAAAATCCCTAGTTTGACTGAATCTGTTTCCTCAAATAAGGTTGTCAAAGGATTGTGTGTTCCAGTAAGCCCTTACAATGTTAAGACCTCTGGAAGAAAGAGGCAGCTATGATTACTGTAAAAGCAGCAACAGGAAGGCCCAAACTCAATGTTCATCTGGTCATTCTTAAAGTATTAGCTTAAAGGGGGGAAGGGAAAAAGGTTGTGTTATTCTTTTGCGGGGATAGATAACAAGGTTAGGGTATCAGTCTTCATAGAAGAAATCAATTCCTGTAGATACAACTTCAGAAAAGAACTTGCTGCTACAAATACCACCTAAACATGACTATAACAATGATGTACTTGCTGACATAATTAAACTTCCTTTTCCACGCCATGCTTCTAGATAACTGCCTTTCACTTTGGCAGTTACTGGGAACAGAGAGATTGCTGAGTATCTTCAGCAGTCTTAGTCACATGCCTCAAGAAGTAAATTTATTGAATATTTACGGGTAACAACATTAGACATAGACAAACCATATTCAGAACATTGAACACTTCTAGAAAGCATGCTTATTTATTTATTTTTTTTTTTTTTTTTTTTTTTTGGTTTTTGCAAGGTAGGGTCTCACTGTGGTCCAGGCTGACCTGGAATTAACTATGTAGTCTCAGGGTGGCCTCGAACTCTCTGCGATCCTCCTACCTCTGCCTCCCGAGTGCTGGGATCAAAGGTGTGCACCACCACGCCCGGCTTTTTTTTTTTTTTTGAGATAGGGTCTCACTCTGTATTTCAGGATGGCCTTAGACTCATGGTAATCCTCTTGCCTTAGCCTCTCAAATATGAGGGTTGCAAGATGAGCTACCTACCATACCTGGCTTAGAAAGCATCTTTATTTAGGTCTCTTATTAGCCCTTTAAAATGTATTCAGTGGAGGAATTTCTTTTTCAATTTAAGATTAAAAACAAACAGACAATCCAGGCAGTTTGGGGGACTCTTCAACTTTCTCAGGCAACAGAAGGTCCCAAGTCACTTTTCATCATGTTTTGTGCATCTGATCCCAGATCTTAATAAAAACTTAGGATTTTGTTTAAACTTAAGTCTTATCTGTGATCTTCCCATCTTGTACTGAGAAACCATGTACAGGTACAAAACTGGAAGGAGGAAAGGGGATCAGTAGGAATGTTCTAGTTTAAATTCTGGAGCTTTAAGCTAACTCATCTTTCTGGACCTAGAAATATTCAAAGCAAACCACATTTTACAGAAACCATTTCAGGTTCTTAGGAGACTATAGCCATTTCTAGTAACATCCTGTCTGCTGCTCCCTTCAGGGAGGTTCAGTCTCCAATGGTGCAGCCTCTTCAGCCCACAGAATCCAGTTTTCCTTGGCTTCTTCTCTCCTAAGGTCTAGCTACACTGAAGGTTCTGAAGGTTGCCTCACATCAGTTCTCTTTCATGTTTGGGGCACATTTGTTTCCAGAGGAAATCACACACACACACACACACACACACACACACACACACACACACACACACAATGTACTACACAAACTCAGAATTGCAGCTGTCTTAATGGTAGCAATGATGTTCGGTGGCCCATCTCTCCACCTGTTTGTTTGCCTAGGACAGTTATATCATTCCGTTATTACTCAGTGACCTACAGTGGGTTTTTGACGAATATCGCCTATGGCTTCTCTTTTGATAATAGGTGACTCCAAACCTTTGACTTTAGCGGAAACTAAGTGAGAGCACACATTTATTTTTTCTTTCTTTCCTTCCTTCCTTCCTTCCTTCCTTCCTTCCTTCCTTCCTTCCTTCCTTCCTTCCTTCCTTCCTTCTTTCCTCTTTCCTTCCTTCCTTCTTTCCCTCCTTTCCTCCCTCCTTTCTTTTCCCTTCCTTCCTTCCTCCCTCTTCTTTCTTTTGTTCTTTCATTCGTTCTTCTTTTTCTTTCTTCTGTTTTTCAAGGTAGGGTCTTGTTCTAGCCCAGGCTGACCTGGAATTCACTGTGTAATCTCAGAGTAGCCTTGAACTTACAGTGATCCTCCTACCTCTGCCTTCCAAGTGCTGGGATTAAAAGCGTGTACCACCACGCTCACACCTTTCTTTAAAAAAAACTAAATTAAAAATAATTTCAATATGTTTTTTCCAACCTCTAGCACTTCTTGGTGTGACCTAATTGTTCTTGGAATGTAGTGCTATTATTTCTTTTCACTTTTCTTTTCTTTTTTCTTTTCTTTTCTTTTCTTTTTTGAGTGTGTGTGTGGTGTATGATGTTATCTGTCTCCCCATGTCCTCACTTGTGATAGCTGGAATAGAACAATAGGTGTCCCACTTTCTAGCTTTATCTACCTTTTTGAGTGGATTCTCTCCCTCTTTTCTGAGCATATAGTGAAAGAAATTCTTGGAACTTTTCCAACCAGTGACCTAGGGGAAGGGTCAGCAACACTAGGCCCAGAGACCATACAATTCTCATTCCTCCTGGAGCAGGAACACAGGGCATGCAGACACACCCTGGGCATCTTGTCTGTGGCACTGTGAGTTACATAGAGGAGGTGACTATCCTAGAAACCTGCTTGATGGAATGGTTGAGTTCTGCAGCTAAAGAACAAGAGGAAGAATGGTGATGAAAGGGTAGGCAGATCAGATACTCCTGAGGAATCAAGAGTCTTAAAGATGAAGAATAAGAAACAAGGATGGCCTCTGCTGCTTGCAAACAAGCACATTATCTGAGACTGTCAGTATGGACCCTAATCAATCTTCCAGTCTCTTCCTCTCACTCCCCACACAAAGCCACCTGCCCTTTCCTGACTGTGCCATGCCCTTCCATATCCTCATGGCTTATATATACTCTTCTCTCAAGGTGGAATATTCTCCTTACCTTCACTATCTCCATTGCTTCTTTTCTACCATTATGACCTAGCTTGTCTAGTTTTGTTGTGAAAACTTTGTGTTACTTTCCTCCGGCACATGCTATGCTATTTTCACTTTTCTTCGTTACAGCCCTCATTGTACTATGCTCTTGTGCCTCACTAATTTGCTTCTCCCTGCTCATCAGTAGATGGTGTCTCAAAGACAAGGGTTGTGTCTATTCTTTTGGCATATCCATCAGTGTGCTGTATGTGTTGTTAGGACTTGCATTAACTTTCTCTCAGTGTAACAAACTGCAAAACATGTATTACCTTATAGTTTTTGTGGCACAGAAGTCTAGGCATGGTGTGGTTGGAGTCTCTGATTACAACCTCACTGAGCTGGACTTAAGGCATTCTCCAGGGCAGCAGGTTCTTCTGAGCTCACTCTCTATCAGTAGAAATCCCTTCCTTTAAGTGATAGGACTGATGTCTCCATTTTCCTGTTGGCTGTTGTCCCAAGAATTACTTACTTCTTAGAGAGGCTTCCTGAAGGTGTTTGCCATGTGGCCTAGTTCATAAGATAGATATTTGACGGATTCCAGGCTAGCTGGAGCTCACACCTGTTTTGTGCTAGATCCAGAATGGTTGGAGATGTTATAATTGAGATAATACAATAAAGCCCCTACAGTGAGTCTACAGAACACTGAAAACTTTGGGCTAGGGGTAAAACCTGGCTCAGTAGTTGACTGACTGACATTGGGCTAAGTCCCAGATACTCACTGAATTTTACATTCTCCCTCATGTATAATATGAAGACAATGTGGAAAGCTGGCTAGCTATAGTATACAGTACATTTTATGACTACATACTGATAAAATTAAAAATCTATGGCTCACAATGTACAAATAGTTCATAAAATACTCTCACTATAGATGTAATTGCAGTGATGTGATATTAAGAGTAACACACAGTTTGGTTTTTAAGCAAATCCATTCCTATGTTGATTGAATCTGTCTAAATATAAATAAGGGTGCAAAACTACATTAAATTAAATTAAATTTATTGATTTGAGAGAGAGAGAGAGCATAGAGAGAGAAAGAAAGAGAGAGAGAATGGGTGCATCAGGGCCTCCAGCCACTGCAAACAAACTCCAGACACATGCGCCACCTTGTGTATCGGGCTTACGTGGGTCCTGGGGAATTGAACGGAGGTCCTTTGGATTTGCAGGCAAGAGCCTTAACTGCTAAGCCATCTCTCCACCCCAAAACTACAAAACTACACTTTTAATGCTTATATAAAGTGGTATTTTGTCTTTGCATGATATATCTAGTCAGTTGTACTTAGAAATGATTTTCCAAGATATTATCATTTGATAAAACTACTTTCTTGGGCTGGAGAGATGGCTTAGCAGTTAAGGCACCTGCCTGTTAAGCCTAAGAACCAGGTTCCAATCTCCGGGTCCCATGTATAGCCAGATGCAGTGATGCAAGTGCACAATGCTGCACTTGACCACAAGGGGGCGCACGCATCTGGATTTCGTTCACAGCAGCTGAGAGACTGCTGGCGTGCCCATTCTCTATCTGTCTCCCTCTCTCTGTCTGTCTCTCTCTAAAAGTAAAATTTTTTTTAAAAAATTTTTAAAAAACTATCTTATAATAAGCTGTATTAACTTGGTTGATGATAATTGAATAACTACCATAGACAGGCCTCAATATTGCAAGTCAATTTACTATGTATAAAGTATGTTGAAATTCTTATATACATTTTCAGGTTTAAATCTTTCTTTTGTCTTTCTGAAGTGAAGCCTCTTTGGCTGGGATAATTATTCTCTTCTACCCAACAAAAATGAACTCTAATTTTAAACAGGTATTATTCAATCCTATTGAAATAGGATTCACACAGATGCATTCATTAAAACATTCCTTTATTGACTGTGCAGTTATTAACAATTCACATTTCACTTTATGCATTTACTCTTTCATTAAAAAGTGCAGCCCTTCAGGGCAGCGGCAGGACTACAGAACCTTCTTGCTATACACAGCAATGACCAGTGCATGGGACATGTTTCCCCATAAGTACATAAGGGAAAAATCAACACAACGAATCAAATTCTCCCTCCCTACACCTCTTATTTTTATAAAATATCCATAACTAAACAGCTCCCATGTGGGTACTTCCATCAATCAGAAGAGGAATGGCAACATTTATGTGGTACCACATAAAATATTCAGAACATCTTTCAGGCTTTCAAAAGTGTAAAGTCGTTTCCTCAGGAAGATGCCATAGTAGTGGGTAGAAAGTCATGAGGGCATCAGTCAGTCTCTAGCATCTTGCTGCTCAAGTTTCAGGAGCTGTTTTTCAAGTTTTGAGGTATTTACTTGATGCATCATTAGAAACTGGCCATTCAGATGAAAGACAGGAATGTCAAATTTATACCTGTCATACCAAGCAGAGTTTTCTGGAAGTGTGATGTCCACCTCCTGTAAAATAAACTGAAACATAGACAGGCTAAAGCTCTGTATTTTAGAGCCCATGAAGCAATGCAACACCTACAGTGATATATTGATCTTCAGACTTCTTAAGGTCAGGATATTTTGTTTTCTTTTGTTTAAGGTCTATCTTTAGTGATCCAGTGCCCCTAACTTCCAAAATAGGACTGGTTTCTTTACACTGTATTCTGTATCTCTTCATCTTCCTAGTTTTTTGCTATCCTTGCTACATTAGGCAGCAGGGCTCCTAGTTCCTATGAAATAAAACCTGTCCTAGCTGGAGAGCTGGCAGGGAATCAGGATGGCTGTAAGAAGGGCAATGAAATGATGATTTGCTACAGGAAAATACTTCCAAGGAAGTTACAAAATAATATAAAAGGAATGGGACAAAGGTTTAAAGAAAGCATGAATACCACATCTGCTAGTTCACTTCAACTCATCTGAAAAGTCAAAGCAAGGAAATCAGTAATGTTCAGAGAAAAACAGTTAGAGGTAATGAGTTTTATGGAAATCAGCACTAAACTCTCTGAAGAATAAAAAGAAAATCTAAATGAAAAATCATTTAATCACTTTTCCTAAAGAAAGGATCCAAGCAGATACTTTACACCATGCACAATATCCACCCATATGCAAAAGCACCACACTCTATTACCCTGTCTTTGTAAGGCTTGAGCATTTCCTTGGCTTCATCACAAAGGGGGCATGGATCCTGCAGGAAGAAAAACACAAAAACTATTAAACCCAAAGACAAATATTTGGCATAATAACAAAAAAAATATAAGAATCATATCATACTAACTTTAAAGGATAGTTTTCTATCAGGCTAATTATACTGCTTTATTTCCCAAAGCAAAACGCTATAATAGACTGTTATAAATAGCTAGTGTTTCCTAATAGATGGCTCTCTGCACCTTTTGGTTTTATTTTTCTCATTTATATGCACAGGCATACTCATATCTATATGTGTACATACAACAAATTACACACTGTTTTTCACTGATCTATCTTCCTAAGGGCCTCATAGTTGGCCTGACACCACCAGAATGGCTTAAAGTCTGCTCTGACAGAGGCACTGAACCTCCCCAGCCTAGTTTTCCTCATCAGTCCATCAGTATATTGGTTCAAAGTCAGACAGTGACTGCTCCATTTTCAAATTACTGAGCTTAGATGATGACTCACCATTCACGTTTGCCTGTGAATACATGCACTACATGTATCCACAAAAAGTGTCCTGGCCGGGCGTGGTGGCACATGCCTTTAATCCCAGCACTGCTTTGCCTATTGACTAGGAAGTGGACCAATCAGTGCCATGGCTAGCCAATAAACTTTGCTAAAATTTTTGAAGATGTCTAAGATGTGAGATCTGGGACCTGGAACTGCTGTAATCACCCATGAAAATAGCCAGTATGTAGATTATGAAGATGGATTTAACACAGAAGATACAAAGCTGAAGAGACTGGTAATTTGCTTAGTATCCTACTCTTCCTGAAACCAGTCAACCATCATATTTCTTTTTTGTTTTAGTCAATCTGAAAAGTACACTCTATTATTTGTAACTGATAAGAGAATTGATACTTAACTATAAGTATTTCTTTTATTGGCTTGTGAATTACTTAAGAGGGAGTGCTATCTTATGTGTCTCATGGGGTTCGGTACACATATTAACTAGAAAGGAAGATTTCATTTACTTTTTTCAAATGTTTTTGGCTATCTCAGTTCCTGTCTGAACTAAACAACAATAACAACAAAAAACAGTGCAGAACAGTAGGCCAAGTAAGCATAACTATCCTTAAGGGGTTATTTTGTTTTATTTTTCTGATTAACATAGACTCAATTAATGAAATACTTTTGGTTCTATAATTTTCAACAGTACAATATATACTTATGAAATGAAAAGCACTTTCAATTAAATATTCTGAATAAGGAATTCATTAAAAAAACTAAACTTCATGGTGTGTGCATGTGTGTATGTGTTGGTGGAAAGTCAACAGGGGTCTGGCTATATAAACCTGGCTGTCTTGATACTTGCTCTGTGGTCCAGGCCAGTATTTAATTAAATGCAATTCTTCTGTTTCAGTTTCCTAGTGCTGGGATTATAGGAACACACCGCCATAAGTGGCGGACCTTTTAATTGATAACTGTTGTATTTTTTTTCAAATTGCTAAAATGTTAATATCTACTAAAAGAGACTTTATAGGAAATGTTATGGAGGAAAAGCTCTTAAAATTTTAAACTACTTCATGGCTTCAAAGTAGTTACTAGGGATAAGAAAATAAGTATTCATGGGTTTTGCATTTGTAAATTTGCCTATTTGGTAAAACTTATTTGTAACGCCAAAATCAATACTTGAAACACTAGTGGTTACTCATGGACATGCCTATGGACAAAGCAGTAACAAATTTGAGTTGCTGGAAATACTCACTCTAAATTTAGTCTAACAAGATAAGATTTTGCTTTCCTGTTTTGGGTTCCATACTGTAAATGTAAATTAGTATCTAGATGGATAAGCCCATGGATACTACTTTATGCGTAGTGAATTTTTTTGCAATGTATAATGTGTTCTATGTACATGTGGAGCATGCATACTAGTGTACAGATGCACATGTGTATGAAGGCCAGATAACATTGATGTCCTCCTCTGCTGATCATCTGCCTATTTCACTGAGACAAGTCTCTTCTCTGAACTCAGATTGGCAGTTTTTCTCTGGTCTTTGTTCCCCACAGGACTAGGGGTTACAGGCAACATGGCCATGCCCAGCTGTTTATATGAATACTGGAGAATTAAACTCAGACTCAGGTCCTCTCAGGCTCTTATGCTTCTGTGGCAAGCACTCTTAACTAATGAACCATCTCCCCAGACCAGGTAGACGTTTTTTGCTTTTGTGCTCTTTATTGGAGATTTTAAAAAATAGCCTTCAAGCATAGTGCCGGAAGAGGACTATGACATGCTTTATGGAGACAAGCTTCATGTAGGCATGAGTTGTCATGCTGGTAGACCTGAGTATATTAATGACTCACCAATATATACTTAATAAGCAGAAACACACATAAAATAAGATTAAGCAATTGAATGATTGACAAAAACATTGTGAGCAGAGGCTAATAGAACTTATTCAATATTTTTTCTAGGAAAAATTGTTTTGTTTTTGTTAATTTAGTGTTTATGGTAGTTTATAGAACATAACTACCAAGAAGAACTGGCTTTTTTCTAAAGGGTATATTTTCAAACATCATAATTATAAGCTATGGTTCTTTTTAAATGTCAAAGTGAGATGCCCATTAAATATATCAATTTACAGGTTGGAGAGATGGCTCAGTGGTTAAAGGGCTTGCCTGCAAAGCCAGATGCCCGGGGTTCATTCCCCAGTACCCACATAAAGCCAGATGCACAAAGCAGTACATGCATCTGGAGTTCATTTGCAGCTGCAAGCAGCCTTGGTATACCCATTCTTCTCTCTCTCTCTCTCTCTCTCTCTGTTTGCAAATAAATAAATAAAATATAAAAAATGTTTATTAGGAAATGAAATAGGGGCTGGAGAGATCACTTAGTGGTTAAGACTTGCCTGCAAAGTCTAAGGACTCAGGTTTATTACCCCAGTAGTCACGCAAGCCAGGTGCACAAGGTGGTACAAGCATCTGGAGTTCATTTGCCGTGGCTTGAGGTCCTGGCATATCCATTTTCTCTCTCTATCTCTCTCTCTCTCTCTGCCTCTTTCTCGCTCTCTCTCTTAGGTAAATAAAAAAATTTTTTTAATTTTATTTATTTACTTGAGGGAGCAATAAAGAGGCAGAGAGAGAGAGGTAGAGAGAGAGAGGGAGAAGGAGAGGGAGGTAGAAATTGGGCATGCCAGGGCCTTCAGCCACTGCAAACAAACTCCAGATGCATGTGCCACCTTCTGCATCTGGCTTACGTGGGTTCTGGGAAATCAAACCTGGGTCCATTGGCTTTGCAAGTAAGCACATCAAGCCACCTCTCCAGCCTAAAAACAATTTTTTAGAAAGGAAATAAATATATTAATTTACCCTCTGATCATGTGAGACACGTCTGGGGAGGAAAAAGTAGGTCTGAAAAGAATTTTTTAATTATCTTTCATGTTTGTCCTTTTTCACGCAACCATTTAAATACTGTGTTTTTAAAGTTGTAGTTTTACTTTTTCACATTGTACCTTTGTGAACAGGGTCAGCACAGGCAGAGTTGTGTTGGAGGCAGAGAGATTTTGTGAGAAGAGTCCAAAGGAGGACTTGGCAAGTTGCACAGTATTTCTTTGAAACCACAGCATCTTAATTCTGCCAGAAGAAAAGTAAACCCATAACTTAAAGTACCATATACCTTGATCTTTAGAGCACAAGCAGTAAGTTGCAAGCTTATGGTAGAATTTAAGGGTTTAGAATTGTTTCTTGGAGTTTCAGGAGGGTTAGCAAGGCCAAGACATTTGGCAAGTTTCCATAATGCCTCAACATTCACTATATTACAAGCAAAACAGAATTAAAAAAATATATATATACGGATTAGTTGTATGTCAAATCACTTGGCTTATGTTTTTAAAAACTGTTTCTTAATTTGAATACAAAATTAAATTCTACTTGCAGATTTTGCCAGCATCCTAAAAATCCTCTAAAAGTGGTATCCTGAGACGGTTTTTAGTCACAGAGCTAGCTCATCTTATTGGCAAGCACCCAACATCATGCAGTCCCACCACAGTATAGGAAAGTTAAGCAAACAGCACAAAGTATCCAACTGAAAATCTTTTAGGCCTATGTTCCTCCACTGTAAGAGATGGGGACGCACCAAGCTGTATTTAAGAGGGATTGTAAAAGAGAATCAGTCCCAGTTAACCTATCAAAAGGGAAAAAAAAAATCCCTGTTCAATATTTTATACTAGTGTATCTACTAGAGAGATTTCAGCAAGAACAGTTTTAATAGCAGCATGTCAAAATCAGGCTTGAAGCTCCCTCATCCTGCTACTTTGCTTGTCTAAGACACATATCATTCCATTGAGCACCTATCTTTGTCTTTAAAATACAAATATTATAATTACATATTTTAAACATATGAACAGTTACCTTTACCATTTACCAATATTCCTAGGGCGAACTCCTTTCTTTCTTTCTTTCTCCTTTTCTTTTCTTCCTTCCTTTTTTTCAAGGTAGGGTCTTGCTCTAGCCCAGGCTGACATGCTGACATGGAATTCACTATATAGTTTCAGACTGGCCTCGAACTTACACTGATTCTCCTACCTCTGCCTCCTGAGTGCTGGGATTAAAGGTATGTGCTACCATGCCTGGCATGAACTCATTTCTTAGTTAAGAAATGATGCGTTCTCTCAAATTTGGTCTATCAGTTTCCCCTCCTTTACTTTGCAAGTTGCAGCTGCAAAAATTCTTTGTAGTCCTTAAATACCCAGAGACAATTTCTTCATCAGGATATCTTCATTTGCTTTCCCTGTGCATGAAAAGCACATGTGACCTGGGCCTCATGTGACTTTCCTAAGGAGCCTTGCATACCACCTACTAAAGTTCCCTTTTACCTTCTACTACTTAAAATGATTTGTCTCCTACAATGTAAGTTCTGTAAGAATATGTATTTGCTCATCTCAGTATTTCCAAGGACCTATAATTAATCTGGCATAAAATAGGAGCTTAAATAAATATGTATTTGAATGTCAAAATACTGGCTGAGCCTTTTCCTCCCTTCTTAGCCTCACCTCTAACCGTTTTCAATCACTCAGTGTACATAGCAGTCACTAGTTAGGCCTATCTAGGTTAGCACTCTTTGGGGTGCCTATAGACTTCTGCCTGAGGCTATGCCATTGGCTGTAAGCCCTTCACTGCCACAACCCCAAATCTCCCCTGCTCTGTTTCACAGTGCATGACTGTATTAATAAGTGCTAATCTTCACTGGCAACTACGCACCCTACTATAAGAATAGCCTTAAACTCACTTCAAATAGAATTATATGACTTTAGAGAAAATCACCAATCCATACACAGGACAGAAGATCAGATACGGATCCATGAAAGCAATGTTCTTTGCTTGTAAGTCCTTCTACATATACCCCTTCTCCTTGCTAACTCATCTGAAATCCATGGAAAAGGAATGTAATGAGAATGCCACATGGATTTGCTATCTAGAATTATTCTGAGCTGGAAAATGAATGTAGACAATCCCACAATACTGACTCTTAAACAAGTCTTAAACCCTGGCAGACACATTTTCTGTAAATTCAGGCGAATCAGCAACTAGAGGTAAATGTGGTTGAAGACACAGCTTTTAGACACAGCTTTGTTTACAGAGGACTTAAAGGAAGGGGAAAACTGACTGACTATTAAGGATGGGCATTGTTCACCCTGTGTCTCTAAGCACAATCAGGGAACCTGGCATATAACACCTAGGTAGACATTTCTGAATCATTAAATTTAGAAAGGGTCTATGCCATCAGTGGCACCCTCTTGTAGAATGTGATAGGTATCATAGATGTTGTACTGCATATAGAGAAGAAAGAAATAAAATATTAGCTTTATTAAAAACAGAAATAAGCCCTAAAAACAAGACTAGGGCCTTTAATGGCACTATCTAAGACTGTAACCAGGATGAACTACAGCTACATGATTTTGGTGGGGGGGGGGAGGGGTGTGGTTCCCTCCCTGGAGGCACCCAGGCAACTGTGAAGCAGGGTCTCCAGCACCAGGGAAGTAGCTTCAGAGAGTAGCTCCTTTGTTCACCAGGGGAATGGGCTTATAAGCAGGTGCGGGAAGGGACACGGGTCTCAAGGGGTTTACAGGTTGCTTGTTGATATCATCTCAGCATATAGGGACTGAGAGGGGGCAAGGTCACATGATCTAAGCAGTGGTGGGAAAGCTACATGATGGCTGCAGCTGTAGGAAGGCGCTTAGCTGTTGCCATATAAGGGCTTTCTAGGGCAACTGGTCACAAGGTCATGGGGCTGTGAGGAAATGGAAACCTAACCCTATCAGAATGTCCAAATGTCCCAGGCCTGAGGAGGGAGCAGCCCAGCTCACCATCATCTCTGGGCGAGGTTGGGGGGCAGGGGGTGAGGCTAGCTACGACCTCACAAAGAGGGAGCAGTCCCACTTTACTAGCCTCAGGACCTAGGCTTGTTACAACCTCCGTTGCCCAGAGCCCTTTGTTACATCTTGCAGCTCAGGCCCATCTCCTGAAGTCTCCAGCCTGTGCTTGGCAGTGCCCATGGGGGGCAGATTAATTGATGTCTGGTTGATAAGGAAAGAAAAACTATTGCTTTTACTAGGTGAGTTAAGACTGAGGTGTTAAAGCTTTAAAAAATTCACAGTCATAATAGAAATCTGCTTCAGTGTTTTCAACATGACAAAACACAACATGTGGGTCTAGGTTGCTCCCAAGACAAATAAAACCTGTCATAGTAAACAGAGTTGCTATTCATTCCAGATTTGCTGGCATATTTGTTCAACCAACACAGAGTGTTAAGTAAAATCTTCAGTGATGCCACAGCCATTCTGTTTATAACTACTACCTTTTCTACTGTTATTCTCCATTTCTACTTTTTCACATATTTAAAAAACATTTTAATTAATTTATTTATTTAAGAAAGAAAGAAAAATTCAGAGACATAGAGAAAGAGAGAGAGAGAGAAAGAGAGAGAGAGAGAGAGAGAAGGATTGAGTATAGACATGCTAGGATGTCCTGCCACTGCAAACAAACTTCAGATGTATGTGCCACTTTATGCATCTGGCTTTATGTGGGTACTGAGAAGTCGAACTCAGACTTTGCAAACAAGTGCCTGTAACCACTGAACTATCTCTGCAGCCTCTGATAGTTTTAATTATTTAAACCTGGTACATTTGTTTACTGAGAAAGGCATCAATGTTATGTAATTTTACAACTTACACCTTTCCTAAATGCCTAAGGTACACACATTTTATCACATTGTTCAATTAACTTATTTCCTTCAAAGTAGTATAAGATTTATTAGAGTCTGATACAAAGAAAATGCTCTTCTCCTATGCAAATATTAAGCCTAAAATTCCTTAATTCCTGGAGTCCACTTAATACCATAAAAGAAAAAATGAAATAAAAAATGCCACATTCCAATGGGAACACTCCAATATTGTCCTTAGAACACCTGACTAACTCTGTAAACCCTAACACTATTGCTGTCAATGTCACATTCACCAAATTATGCCTTCTTGAAGTAAAACTTTTATGTGGGCTGCTCTATCAATGTGACATTTTCATTAGTTCGATTATTTTTGAACCGTATCTTGAGCACTGTAAAAATATTCTGAAAGATGGTCCCTGCCTGCTAGCTCATGACTGTGATAAGACAACCTTCTCCCCCTCCCCCATCCAGTACTGGAGGTTGAACCCAGAGCTTCCCACTGCTAGGCAAGAATTTTACCACTGGCTATATCCATAGCCCTTTACCTTTCATTTTGAGACAGGATCTCATTAAGTTGCCCAGACTGTCTGAGTTCACTGTGTAGCCTAGGTTGGCCTGGAACCTACTCATTCCCTGCTTCAGCCTCCCAAATAAGCTGAGAATACAGGCATGGGTCACCAGGAATGGCTGACAACACTATTTTTTATATATTATGTCATTGAATTAGTCATGAAATGTGTGTCCTTACTATGTCCACAAACACAATTTTATCCCTTGTGTTTTGTTATATCCTCTGTGATAGAAGCACAAAGAGCTGTGCTCACATCAAAGAAGCATAATTGGGTCACCTTTGTCACAGACTAAAAATAAAAAGGAAAAGGCATAAGATTAGATTTAGAATGTGCTTAAAACAAATTCTGAAGCCTAACAATAAAGATGGTGACTCCTGCTGTTTCAAGTCCAGTGCTACTCAGAGGCAGGGATCCCCTTGAAAGAGAAGGGAATACTGGCCTTTCAACAGAACTAAGACTGACTTCACTGCTCTTTATGGTAGAATCAAATACAACATGGAGAGAGGACTGATTAGACAATTCAGCCTTCCTTGCAGCAAGAGACGGAAGACAGCAGCTTTATAGAGAAGCACTGAAGGCATACCATTAAAGCAACTGATTACAGTACAGAAAGAAGCCATGGCTGTTTGAGCCTTTATTAAGGATTATTCATTTCTTACATGAAGAGCTGCCCAGGCTATGGCTACACATCATTTATGTGGGGCTCCTGGATATTTCAAACACTGTGTGCATCTGATTAAGAGGGAAACAACATTGTTCTCGCTTGAGTAGAGAAACTGACCTTCACTGACCAGAATTTTATTCTTCAAAAAGTCCTTGGGCACACCAAGCTCCAAGCTTGATCATACTCACAATGCATATCACCAGCAAGCTGCAGTGCTAGTTCTTGTGTAGAATCAAAGCATCTACATAAGCCAGGTGCTGCCTTGGTTATTAACAGATAATGTAAGAGCTTCTGCACAAGACTATAATGTCAATTGAATGCTGAACTGACATTAACCAAACCCTATTAATAGAGCTCTTGCTGAACCTGTGTTCCTTAAAGAGATCTCAGGGCTTCCTTTTAGTCATCTGTACCACGTGAGAAGTCCATAGCCATTTAATATAACATTTCCATATTTACCCATGTGAACAGAAACACATACACACACACATACCATACTCTCCCTGTTTTTGGAAAAAAAAAAAAAATTTTACCATACTGAAAGATTATGAATTGAGGTTGCTCTTATGGGACTCAGCCACTGATTCAACCTAATCCAGGGAAATAGGGTCAAATCATACTTTGTTGGTACTGTGGGTTTAACTGTCAGCTGTGTTTGAACTTCACTCCCTCTTGAACAAATGGGAACCTAACCTGGGATGTTAGAGTGATGAGGAAAGGTATGATACCAGGACAAAATCAAAACTGAAAACAAACCAGATACTTTGAGGTATCAGTTCCAAGGGTCTACTAAAGAGAAACAGGTGAAGGAGCAGGCAGAATAGAAGGCTTAACCTAGAGTGGGGTCCTAACTTATTAAAGTGGGTGAGCACTCAGGTGCCTTTCTAGTGCCTCAACCCTAGCAGTCAGGGTACCTGGCCTGGAAAACTATAAACAAGGTGGTACTAAGTCAGATAAGATGTTGCAACAATGCTCCTGAACTAATCAGCTACCTGTGGACCCCTGCATCCTGTTCAGTTTTATTCTTACTATGCAATTTGACTACTGACTTGCTTCCAAAAAATATATTAAGCTATGAATGGATTTACCTCATACTTCAGGCTCAGGGGTCAAGAAGTAGCTCCCTACCACATTCCCTCCCTGCAGCTACTACTCCCAGAGTTCAGTGCCAACAGGTTCTCCACACAGGACCAGAAAAACTGGCAGTGAGTCAGGATCCAGAAAGGACTTATTGATCACATGAGTACCCACAAACTAAACCTCTTTTCATTTCCATTCAAATTATTACCATGACCATGAAATTTCCAAGTAATCTGGATGTCTCTGTCTCACTGTTTGGAGTCAACAGGTGCTACATTCATTTGCACTCATTTACAGTTGGTCTGCAAGAACTCTGTGAAAATGTTCTTTAGCTAATTCAAGTTCAGGTCTTGCCTATGCAATAAGATTATAATTTCATTAAAAGTATAATTTACACATATATCACTAAATACAGAAGCCCCCCCACTAATTCTCAGTAAAATTAAGCAATTTAATTTTTCTTCATCTAACTTGGTGCTTAGCCTATTTCTCACCAAATAAAGCTCACATGAAGTTATGGACTTCACACATTATATAGACAACAAGAATTCTAGATGTATTTTAGTGGATTCATAAAGACAATTCTGGATTGGAGAGATGGCTCAGTGGTTAAAGCACTTGCCTGCAAAGCTTAACAATTTGGGTTTGATTCCCCAGTACCCACATAAAGCCAGATGCACAAGCTGGCACATGTGTTTGGACTTTGTTTACAGTGGCTAGAGGCCAGGGTGTGCCCATTCTCTCTCTCTACCTCTTTCTCTGTCTCTCTCAAATAAAAAAGTTCAATTCTTTTTTTCTACTTAAAATTTATTCTTTTTTTTTCTTTTTTTGAGAGAGAGAATAGGTGCATCAGGGCCTCTAGCCACTGCAAATGAATTCCAGACATTTGCGCTAATTTGTGCATCTGGCTTACGTGGGTCCTGGGGAGTTGAACCTGGGTCCTTTGACCTTGCAGGCAAACACCTTAACTGTTAAGCCATCTCTCCAGCCCTTTTTCTACTTTTTTATTAACAATTTTCATAAATATCTATAATATAATTTATCTGCAATCCCCTCACATTATTTTCTTTTGTTCTCTCTTTCCCCACCCTCTTAGGACAATTACTTCTTAACCTAGACAAAAGTTATGTCTAACTTTAGAGTAGTAGTAAACTAATATCTTTCACTCATTAGTTCCACAGTGTGAGAAAAAGAAGTGTTGAAAGTGAGCAAGTGATGATTCTTATGCATTAGAGAAGACATGTATACATACGGACAGGACATGTAACAACAGAGGCACAGAAAAGATAGCTTCAAATGCTCTAAGTAAAGGAAAAGAGGAATACTATGGGCTAACACTGGAGGTAGCTTCACAAAAGATCTGAAATTATTTAAGAATTAAATACATAGACAAAACAGGTAGCACTCCAAATCTGGGGTTAGACACCTGTTGGGGGACTACTTGAATTAAGCAAAAAGATAAAGAATAGTGGAAAATGAGTTGGGAAAGTACAACAGATATACTTGTGGAGGATTTTAGTTGCTAAGCAGTGTGTGACTTGTGATATGTGTTTTAGAAACCACTGGCAGGTTTTGAACAAGTGATGTGATAACCTGATGTTTTTGAAGATTACTTAGGAAGCAGTTGAGAGTCAGTCAGTAGTGACATTTACACATGTCGTACTCAGGAGAGATGTCAGAACCAAAGATAAAAATTTGAATATTAGAAAAAGTTACTGTTGAGTGCTCAGCTCTAAATGGACATCTGTGTCACCCCTCCCCCCCAAGGCTCATGGAACATTGTAGAAGAAGGGGTAGAAGGAATGTACAAGCAGGGGGACGAGGAGGAGTGCTGTGGAATGATGTCTTCTGGACAGGACATGTTGTTACACTAATAAACTCATAGCAACTGTGGTTTCCTGCATAAAACTTGCACAAGATTGGTCCCATCAACATTCTACCATGGATGGAAGAGAGGCTCATGAAGTCCTACCCTTTCCTGAGGAGTTATTGGTAATTAATGGTTATTTGAGGAAGGAGAATCATGTTCTTCAGTGGCGTAGACATTTGTGAATTGCCCATGCTTTAGTAAACAACCCCCAACCCATGCTCATGAAAACAACCCTAATTAAACTCAATGGGTCTTGCATACACACATACATACCATGCGCGCGCGCGCACACACACACACACACACATACATATATGTGCATGCACACACACATACAAAACAAAAGACATAAAAGTAGGAAGGGGACTAGGTTGGGAAGAAGAAAGTGTTTAGCAGAAGTGGGAGGAGGATAAGAAGGTAATAGGAGTGAATATGATTAAAATACATTACATACATGTGTGAAATTATTAATCAACAAATAAATGATGGAGGCAGAGGTAGGAGGGTTGTTGTGAGTTCGAGGCCAGTCTGAGACTACATAGTGAATTCCAGGCTATCCTGGGCTACAGTGTGACCCTACCTTGGGTTATATCAGAAATGAAGGCTTAATAAAGTTTAAAAAACAATTTGAAAATTCTGCATGCTATAAAGATAGCTGGAGAGATGGCTTAGCAATTAAGGCTCTTGCCTGCAAAGCCTAAGGACCCAGGTTGATTCCCCAGTACCCACATAAAGCCAGATGCACAGGGTGGCATATGTGTCTAGAGTTTGTTGGCAGTGGGAGGAGGTCCTGGTATGCCTATTCTCCCTCTCTCTTTCTCTCTCAAATACATAAATATTTTTTCAAAGAAATGGTAACAAAGTACAAAGGAATTATGCAGTTTCCTTTCCACAGTGTCCCTCTTAACCCACTTTCTCTAATATTTAATACTGACCCATATAGAAGGCAATTTCATTAAAACATCATAGTATTATTGTATTCAGGTAGTTTTCTTGCTTTTCATGCCAGTTTTCTTGCTCCATAAATGCACACAAGCTCATTTCCAAAAACAAGTTTGCAGTTCAAATGTCTTCCATTTAAGTCACCAATATTCACCCCATTTCCAATTCATTGTTCCAAGGAAGTGAAGTTATACTCATGACCTAAAAGATGTTGCATTAATTTCTAACTATTTTTTTCTTTTTAAAATTTTTTTCTGATTTATTTATTTTTACTTATTTATTAGAGACAGAGAGAGGGAGAAGGAGAACGGGTGTGCCAGGGACTCTAGCCACTGCAAATGAACCACAGATGAATGTGCTATCATGTGCATCTGGCTTATATGAGACCTGGAAAATCAAACCTGGGTTCTTAGGCTTCGCAGGCAAGCGTCTTAACCACTACACCACCTTTCCAGCCCTCTAACTAACTATTTTGTAGCAAACAGCTTTGGACATTTGGGCTATAAACCCAACAATTTACTGGATTTGGGTTGTCAATGGGAGATAAGCCCACAAAGCACAAGCACAGAGGTCAATGTGAATGTTGGAACTATCTGCCGTTGAGGCCAGGCTCTAGCATCTCTCAGATGTAAATGAGTCTACAATACTGTCAGTCGTATCATAATCATATCATAATGGGATATTTAGATATTTTGGATTTGGAAAGTAACTTAGATAAAACATGTTTAGCCAAGTCTTTCATATATTACATTTTTTGTTTATGTCTATATTTTCTCCTTAAATAGTGGCATTTTTTTAACACAATAAGACCAATACAGAATTTCAGCACTAGAAGGTATGCTTAAGCTTAATTCCCCTTCTTCAACAAACAAAATATCAAAAAAGCCTCACATACTAATCCTCAGAATATATCAAATAACAGATACCATATTTTGTTTAATACTTTTTAAAGGCTGGTGAGAAAAAGGAAAGACTAAGTTTCAGAATGAGACATTTCCTTATCTTAAAATAAGGCTCAGATTTCTAAATCTAAGCAGATCCAAGTCAATTTCATTTTTTAACATGAATTTCCCAGGCATATGTTTCAAGCTGTCTCAGCTGCTGAATTTCTGTTAAATAAGTATATGTATGTGTGTGTGTGTATATATATATATATATATAGTAATTCACTGTCATATCCTTCCCTCCTGACTAAACTATAAAACCATTTCCTTACTATTTCATTATGAACATGAAAAGGTACTGCAATAAGAGGAAGTTCATTTGTTTATAGTTGTAACATCCTGGTTTCAGCTGTGATCCCCTTGACAACAGAAGAAAGCAGTATGTGATACATAAAATCTGTCAACTTTGAACTCTGTTGAAGTGTTTTCAGCAACCTAGCTTAAAACAGTGTCTTGACATAGGTTCTTTCTCCTTGAGACAGAATCAACACACAATACTAGTTGCCTGTAATTTAGTAAGTACACTTTAAGTGACACTCTTCAAGTGTGTACTGAATAGATATTTGGGAGAGGAGTTGAGCATAGCCAGCCTGAAGGAGTGAAGATGACTGGAGTCATTGGGACTGTCACTTGCATAATCAACTCAAAACAACTGCTCTACAATTCACTAGGCTAGATCTGCTGAGAAGGCAGTTTGGTGACCACTTATGGATTCTCAAATATGTCCTTCTCTGCTCCAGGCTGTTAGTCAAAGCCTTGCTTCTAACTACATCCAGTAACCCCTGCAAGGTGATTTCTGTTGAACTTCCTTTTCTTTTCCCTGCTGAATTCCTGGTGATGTTTTCATACTCTTTATAGATTCAGACACTGCCTTTTCATTTTTTTTTTGGCACATATTTTGTGTTTCAATATGCCAGGGAATAAAAATATAAAATTTTTATGGATTAGGAATTTTAGAAAGGGTTAGTCCATTCCTTTAAGGAACTCATATGTTGGACAGAGGAAAGACAACACAGTACAACACAGCAGTGAAGGTTACAGTAATAAAATAGCCATCATCAGGTAATACTGATTTCTATGGGCTGGATATTGTATTAGAGTTCTCCACAGGAAAACAACTGATAGAATGGATTTGTATTATAAAGGGGATTTTTTTGGATTAGTTTACAGGAAACCAGCTGAGCAGTCCAACAATAGCAGTCTGTAAGCTTGAGTTTTCAGGAAGCCAGTAACTGCTCAGTCCCCAAGGCTGGATGCCTCAGCAGTCTCAATTTGGCACTGAAGGTCTAAAGGATTCCTGGAGAGCTACTGGTCTTTAGTCCACATTGGAAGACTGATGAAACTCAGTTCCAATGTCCATGAAGGATAAATGAAACCAGGTAGATGCATGTGAGTGAGTAATGAGGGTAGCCAGGTGAAAAGCATGCACCTGCAAGTAGCCCTGGCAGCTAGGCAAAGGGGACTGTGTTTTCTCAGAACTTCTTTATGAAGTCCACCACAAGAGGGGCCACCCTACTCTGGAGGAAGGACTTCCTCCCTCAGGTAATCCTTCATGAAAAAAAAAAAAAAACCACAGACTCACCCAAGAGGCATGTCTCATGGTTCCTGATTTGATCAAGTTGACAATAGAACATAACCATCAAAGATACAGTTTGAGTAGATTTATGTGTTGGGAGCTTGGTCTCCAGTTTGGTACTGTTGAGGTGGTAAAACCTTTAAGAGGTGGGGCCTAGTGAAAGGTAATCAAGTCACTGGAAGATTACTGCCAACACAAGGATTCATGCTGGTGTCTCAGAGTGAATTACTTCTCTCAAGTGTCGGTGTTCTAAAAGTGAAGTCACCCCATACATTTAGCCCTTTCTATTTTTCCACTACGCTTTGACACAGCCAGGGAATCCTTGCCAAGATTTCAGTGCCATTGTGTTAAGATTATCCAGCAACTAGAATTGTGAACCAAATAAGTTTCTTCACTTTCTAAGTCATCCAGGCCAAGGTATTTTGTTATAACAATTAAAAACAGAAAATACTAGTGAAATGTTCTAAAATCACTAAATTCAGGAACAAGATAAGGGTGTCCACTGTCCCCACTTTTGTTTAATATATTACTGGAAATCCTAGCTATAGCAATAAGGCAAGAGACATTCTTAAATAGGATAAAAATTGGAAACGAAGAGATCCAATTATCATTATTTGAAGATGATATGATCCTATACATAAAGGACCCTAAAGACTCTACCAGCAAACTGTTAGAGCTGATAAACAATTTTAGCAACATAGCAGGATACAAAATAAACACACAGAAATTAGTAGCTTTCCTATATACTAACAACAAAAATGCGTAGGATGAAACCAGGGAATCTCTTCCATTCACAATTGCCTCAAAAAAATATAAACAAATAAAGTACCTTGGAATAAACTTAACCAAGGAAGTGAAGGATCTCTACGATAAGAATTTTAAAACACTCAAGCGAGAAATTGCAGAAGACACAAGGAAATGAAAAGACATCCCATGTTTTTGGATTGGAAGAATCAATACTGTGAAAATGTCAATCTTACCAAAAGCAATCTACACATTTAATGCAATCCCCATTAAAATTCCAATGGCATTCTTCATAGAAATAGAAAAAGCAATCCTAAAATTCATTTGGAAGCACAAAAAAACCTCGAATAGCCAAAAAAAAAATCTGAGCAACAAAAATCAGGCTGGTGGTATCACCATACCTGATTTTAAGCTAGTAACAAAAACAGCATGGCACAAAGACAGACATGTAGATCAACGGAACAGAACAGAGGACCCACATGTTAATCCAGGCAGCTACAGCCATCTGATTTTTGACAAAAACGCCAAAAATATTCACTGGAGAAAAGATAGCCTCTTCAACAAGTGGTACTTGGAAAAGTGGATATCTATATCTATGAAAATAGATCCTTGCCTTTCTTTATGCACAAGAATTAAGTCCAAATGGATCAGGGACCTTAATATCAGACCTAAAACTCTGAAATTGCTAGAGGAAAAGGTAGGGGAAACCCTTCAACATACTGGCATATGCAGTGACTTTCTGAATATAACCCCAATTGCTCAGGAAATAAAACCACTAATCCACCACTGGCATCTTATGAAATTACAAAGCTTTTACATAGCAAAGGACAATGAGAATAGAGCAAAGAGATCACCTACAGTATGGGAGAAAATCTTTGCCAGTTATGCATCTGACATAGGATTAATATCCAGAATACACAAAGAACTCAAAAAAACAAAAGAATAAGAAATCAAACAACCCAATTAAAAATGGGCTATGGAACTAAATAGAGAGTTCTCAAAGGAAGAAATACAGATGGCATATAAACATCTAAAAATGTGTTCTACATCCTTAGCCATCAGGGAAATGCAAATTAAAACTACTTTAAGATACCATCTCACTCCTGTCAGAATGGCTACCATCAAGAAAACAAATGACAATAAATGTTGGTGAGGATGCAGAAAAAGGGGAACACTTCTACACTGTTGATGGGAATGTAATATGGTACAACCATTGTGGAAATTAGTGTGAAGGTTCTTTTTTTAAATATTTTATTATTTATTTATTTATTTGAGAGAGAGAGAGAGATACAGAAATAGGCAGGTAGAGAGAGAGAGAGAGAGAGAGAGAGAGAGAGAGAATGGGTGCGCCAGGGCCTCCAGCCACTGCAAACGAACTCCAGATGCATGTACCCCCTTGTGCATCTGGCTTACGTGGGTCCTGGAGAATCAAGCCTCGAACCGGGGTCCTTAGGCTTCATAGGCAAGCGCTTAACCACTAAGCCATCTCTCCAGCCCAGTGTGAAGGTTCTTGAGACAGCTAAAAATAGATTTATCATATGATCCAGCTATAGCACTCTTAGGCATATATCCTAATGACTCTTCTCACAACCTTAGAGATACTTGCAAAACCATGTTTATTGATGCTCTATTCTCAATAGCTAGGAAAGAGAACCAGCCTAGATATCCCTCAATAGATGAATGGATAATAAAGATATGGTACATTTACACAATGGAGTTCCATTCATCGCTAAAGAAATATGAAATTTGCATGGAAATGAATGGATCTGGAAAGGATTATACTAAGTGTGGTAACCCAGGCCCAGAAAGCCAAACATCACATGTTGTCTCTCATATGTGGATCCTAGCTACAAATGTTTACTTGTGTGTGAGCTGGAACCAAAAACCAGTAGTAGAGGCCAGTAAGCTGGAAAAAGGCTATAAGGGAGGGAGGAGAGGGAAGGACTTTAGGGGATGGTATTGTATATATGTAAGTAGAACAACAGATTACAGGGAGTGGAATGGCCTAAGTGAGGCCAGGGGAAGAGATTAAGAGAAGGGTAGTGGGAAGAGGGTCAATCAAAATTCAAGATATTCTGAATAAGACATATGAAGGCCTAGTTTTTTGGAGAATGGCACATCCAGAAACCACAGATTGCTACTAGAAAATTTTCAGTGCCAGGGATGGGATATCTTCTAGTGAGTTGTTGACCAGGGAGATCCCTGTTGCCTCCAAAACATTATAGGCTATTGCCAAGGATCTTGGTTTCACATGAGTAACAGACGATAAGACCCTATTGCTGAAGACTTCACATGCCTGGGTGGCAAGATCACTGAGAAATCAAGCTGTTGCTGAGCTGAAAACCTTCTCCCTATAGACCAGCCAACTGAAAGCTGGAAAAAGCTGCACTGCATGCAGCCCTATGAGTTAAAGAAGTCATCAGCAGTGAAAACAGTGGAGACAGGAAGCCTCAAGTTTGGCCAGACAAGCCAAATGACTGATTGAGTGCAACAGTGGCTTGTCTGCTCTGGGGGAAACCAACTGCTTCTTATTGGACTGGAGGCCCGCTCTATGGGAGGGAATACATGCCTGGTACTGAAAACCTAATCAAAAGCCTATGGCAGGGGAGGTCATGAGCCTTAGGGGTATAAAGCCTGCTCTTGTCTGGCTAAATGCATATATTATTCTCACCAAACTGCCCTGAAAGTACTATACTTAATGTTCATATTCATATACTAATGCTATTCTCACTTTTGGTAGAGAAGCTTCTCTTTTCAGATGGCAGTGATCACTGAGATGACCCAAAAGGCAACATAATTCTGAGAAGAAGTGACAGAGAAGTGTCCAGCACTGAAACATATCTATCACACCCTCCAAGGCTCAGGGTCCAGTGCTGAAGAGGTGGCAGAAAGAATGTAAGAGCCAAAGGTAGGATACCACTCCTTTAAATTCAACTGTCCAGACAGAAATTGGCATCAATATCCATGGCCTCATAGTGCCTGGCAATACCTTCACAAGACCCTCATAATAGGAGAAAAAGAGAATGACATCAAAATAAAAGAGAGACTAACAGAGAGAGGGAGAGGATATGATGAGAAGCAGAGTTGTGAAGGGGAAAGTGGGGGAGGGAGGGAATTTTCATGCTTTATTCTCTGTAAGTATAGAAGTTGTCAATAAAAAAAAATTTTAAATCAGAAAATAAATGCATTTTTAAGGCATCTCTCCAGAGTGCCTCTGGGCATAGTGCTTCTATGAGTACAATATAGCTAGGTAACTGAAACAAGATAGAAACCGCCCAGTAAATTTTCAGTTTTAAAAAATGCTCATTTCTATTACTTACCTGCCCAAAGTTCAGATTCTAAACCATATATTCCTCATGGAGACAAAAATATTGATCCTTCTTTGGGAGGTGGCTACTACTGGGCCACAGCAAGCAAGGAAGATAAACAGGCCGTGTTGTAAATCTTAATTTCACAACTGGGCCTTTCTGGTTCTGGGTAATTCCTTAGTAGAGGAGGACCCAGGTTATAAGGCTATGACATTTCACCAACAAGGATTAGTTCTGTTTTGCTCCAGTGTTACAATAGTAACCCAGTATTTCCAGGTAAATTTGTTTTTTGTTCCTTTTTGCTGTAATTGTTGGATGAGACCAAGTTTCACTGTGTAGCCAAGGTTTCAAATTTGCAATTGTCCAGCCTCAGCTTACCGTGTGTAGCTAAGCACTGCAACACCCAACTTCCCATATATTTTAAATATCTATTGTTTATTATAATACACCCCATGTATATAATTCTAAATACTGGTAGAGAGCAGCATGCATTTTATAAGGTATTCCACAAAATATTATTGAGAGGACTGTGACCGGTAACAGCCATCTCTACTTGCTCAGTGTCATGCACACTGTGACATCTGGAATAACTAATTAACCAAGGCAATGTGTAGTTACAGGAGCCTCTTTTAAGTTGGAAATGTCCTGGAAGTGTTGGGATATAATATTCTAAACATTATCCTGATCTTGAGGAATAATCTCAGGGTTATCCTGGGCCATAGTGTGGATTCTTTTTCTTAAAAAGCAGTAAAAGATTACATCAACATCATCAATTAAGTAACAAGAATAAAAATTACTAGAGCAAAAACCTGCTTCTTAAAGCCAGCCTTAGAAATAATCGCATGCCTTTCATGCAACGACAGTTTAGTGGGAACTCTCTACCCTTGGACTTGTTCACAAACTGTAGAGCTGACAGATCAGGGGTGACTGGCGGGGCTCAGTGTCTGTTGAGAGAACTGTGAGTCTGATTTATTCGCACTGCCCAGGGCCCAGAGGGCGGCTTCTGCCCACTCAAGCTGAGGCCGGGTACAGACAGCCGGCCTCCCCATGCCCCTACGCCCCTCGCCCTCTCCACCCAGCTCCGGGTCAACAAGGCTGCTCAAAAAGGCTTAGCAGGCAGTCCGCCGGGCTCGCGGCGCTTCACAGGCTTCAGCCAGGCCAGGCGCCGGAACCGCGGGCAGAAGGCTACGGGAGCCGCTCTCCCCAAGCGCTGCCTCTGCTCTTCCACCCTTTCCGTCCCGGCGCGCACCCCGCGCTCACCGCACAGCGCCCGCCTCACGGACGTGCGGCTGCCAGGCCGCCTCGGCCGGCTTCCCCAGCCCGCGCCGCGCCGCGCCCGCCCGCCCGCCTGCCCCAGCCCGCGCCCACCTGTCCCGGCCACCCCGCCGGCCGCTGCTTCCGCCGCCGCAGCTGCCCCTCCGCCACCACTTCCGCCGCCGCGCTTCCGGCCGAGCCCGCCGCCCTGTAGGCTGCTCTGGCTTGCTCTCAGATCCTGCCTCGTCTCACCTCGGCGTAGCACAGGAAAATAACAACGCAAATCCAACACTAAGTTGTCAAAATACATGTAGAAAGCCAAGAAAAACGAAAGCGAAAAACATGGAAAAGAGGAGGGAAAAAAGAAGGCAGGGAAAAGGGGGGAGGAAGAGAAGGGAAGGGAACCTGTGTTTAGGAACCATTTAATTACCAACTTTAGAGTTGAAATACTGGGCAGACCAGATCATTCTAATCCCTTCCTGTATGCATCCAATCGTTTATTAAGATAATATTTCCTGTCTTCCTCCTCTTCTGGGTCGGGGCTGTTTAGGATTAGATGAACAAAACTGGCTGCAGTACCTCTCCAAACTTAAACATGTAGGCAAGGCAGACATTATGAAATTGTCTTTTAAATAGGTCGTGAATTTATTGAGCCAAGCACTTTTAAGGAGAGGAATATGACCTATGAAAAGAAAGGCCTACTGAAAGGTAGCTTTGGGGTTGGGATGTGACAGACCTGCGGTAAGGGACAGCTCTGCAGGCTAAGGCAGAGTAGTGTGAGCCATGCGCAGAAAACTAACGAGTATGGCTGATACAGGGGAATGTAAGTTGGAGTCAGGCCAAGGAGCCAGTAGTGCTTTGCAGATTTGTGGTAAACGCATGCAACAACCTTGTGCTTGACTGAGTCCTTATAGAAGGGAGCTGAAGTGAACATTTTTCTTTCTGAAAAGATCCCTCAGCTTTGGGAAGATGGTAATGGTTTAGAATAGGCAAGAGAGGAACAAACAGGGAAGTCAGGAAGCAACTAAGTAGTCTAGGTTCCAGGTGTGGTGGTGTAAACTGTGAGAAAATGATGGGTAAGAGTATAGTAATACTAAAACTAATGTTTATGGATTGCTCAGCTTTCTACTCATTAAGTTGTTTAATGCTGAGAGCAATCCTATTAAGTAGTATTCTATTTTATTGATGATGAAATGGAGGGTTAATAACTTGCCTAAATTCTCACAGGTAGAAAATAGCGAAGTTGGAATTTCATCTCATGCTGTTTGTGGCCAGGATCTTTGAGCTTACCAGTGTACAATGTGCATTCAGTGACTTAAAAAGGGAGGGGGGCTGGGGAGATGGATTCACAGTTAAGGTGCTTGCCTACAAAGCCAAAGGACCTAGCTTTGATTCCCCAGGACCCCAGATGCACAAGGTGGCACATACGTTTGGAGTTTGTTTGCAGCAGCTGGAGACCCTGGCATGCCCACTCTCTCTCTGTCTCTTTGCTTCTCTCTCTCTCTCAAATAAATAAATAAATAGATTTAAAAATTTTTTAAAGATAAAACAGAGGTCAGCAATGAATCTCTTAAGCAAACCTCACTGATTATATGATCTTGAAGAGGACATGTAAAAGTAGAATTTTCAAGTTCATCTTTTATCACTTCAGCATTTGCTGGCAGCTAAAAGAGGAGGTTTGGGTATTGTAAACAAACTACCTGTGGCTATATTTAGTTGACACACACTGATAAGACCCAATCTTTCTGAGGGGAAAAAAGTTATTCTACCTAAGAGTTTCTAATAAAATAGCTCTTAAGTAATCTTGTGTCTAGTTATAAACATGCTGCATGCATAATGCACATTTTGTAGAGTAATAGAAAAGCTTCCTAGAAATGTAAGTCCAGATCAGCTTTCAAATCTCATATTCTTGTAGTTGGAAAATGAAGCTTCATGCAGCAAATTGGATTTTTTTGAAACTTGACTTCATAAATTGAAGATGGATGGTTTCCCAAAAGACACAATGAAGGCATCATAGCACTGATCATAGTAAATTTCCTTAAGGAGTCAAAAGTTCATTTCCACACTTTGTTTAATTAGTATGAATTTCTTGGGTTGTTGCATGACTGATTAAATGATAGCACAAGACTTGGAATGTCCACATATTGTCCTCATTGGGAATGGGAACCCCGTGAAATGTCTCTGAATCCCTGAGAAGTCACTGTGATCAATGACTTTGGGAGTGTCTGGCTTAGGGCAACTGTTCCAAAAATTGAGTCTCTAGGTCCAGTACACTCCATTCCAAGTGCTGGGCATAGGATCTTTCTTAAGGAAATGTCTGGAGTCTGACTAGAAAAAACAGTTGTCTCAAAAAATGACCAAAGCAACCAGGCATGGTGGCATATGCCGTTAATCCCAGCACTTGGGAGGCAGAAGTGGGAGGAACCCCATGAAGCCAGCCTGAGACTACATAGTGAATTCCAGGCCAGCTTGGGCTAGACAGAGGTCCTACCTTGAAAAACCAATATATATATATATATCGCCAAAGCAAAATTATGAACAGCTATTTAATAAACACAAAATAGAACATTGTGTTTTTCACTAAAAGCTGGGTTTAGCACTCGTAACACACTTCATTACATTTGAAAACAATTTTTAGATTAGATACTGTCACCAAGTAAGAGTTCTTACATTATGTGATTAGTACTGAGAAATTGCAGCATATTTTGTTAATGACTTTGGCCAAATAATTTCAAAGTAAAATTCCAAAAATATCCTTATTAAATGGGACTGCTCACAGATTTCAATATATTTCAAATGATGTGCAAGCGAGATGGACAGTCTTCAGATAGCACTGGGTTTTGTATAATTTTTTCCATTTAAAATATGCTTGTATTGGGAATTTGAACAATGCCTTGTCCACTAAGTCTGAACTCCAGTTCTAAGCCATATCCTGGGAATCTGGGTAGGACTGGAACAGCAATCTATGTATTTTGGACTGTTAGTTCTTCTCTTATATCTCAGGGCTATGTAAGCTCAATGGTCAACTCTGGAGGCTTCAGCTTACTCTAGGAAAAGCCTGCTGGGAAGGGCTGGACTGTAACCCCTGAGATAACTCAAGGGTACTTTAGAGGACACACTCTTTTTTTTCACAGAACAGACTTGAAATTAGGCTTTTCCCTTAAGGCCTATAAAGTAGGGCTGGATGTGTGGGGTATAGGAAGAGGCAAAGTCATCCTTCCCCCTTAACTTTGCCTTGAGAAAGTAAACTAAATGACTGTTGGCATCAAAGCTTTCCCATCAGAATGCCAGAGAAAAGCAATGTCTTGGTAGTGATTGTCATGCCAGCCCTATTTTATAGCAACCTGGATCTGTGCTGCCACTCAAGGAACACACGTAGCTTGGACTTTGCCTAGGAGGGGCTGTTCCAGTAATTGCTATGGCTGGGTGATGTGATGGTAGAAGTATTTAGAAACCTGAGAGAATGGCTTCCCTGGTATTTTTCTAGTCTTTATGGTGAACACATTTATCTCAACAGTCTCTCATCCCAGGTATTGCAAACTGCAAGAAATGATATGAAAGGGCCAGAAACTGGGCTGCATTTAAGGTCATGGAGCAAAACAGCAGCAACCTCCCAAAGAAAAGACTTGCTTCTAAGTCTGGGATGTTGTGGATCACTTGGGTCACTGCTGATGCCACCCCCTCCCCCCCCCCGCACCCCACAGGCCAACCATGGTAGGATAAAGAATTATAAGACTGTTCCACCAGGAGGGAATGGACCTCAGAAACTGTTTTCTTTATCCCCTTTGACGTTTAAAAAATGCTGGTCTTGGGCCAGACATTTAGAGGTGAGTGAAAAAATTTTCAAAGGAGAAAAATATTTGTTTTTAGGCTTGCTCAAGTAATCCACTTATGCCATTTACATTAGTTAAACACCTTTCCATGTAAACTCTATTAATTACATAGTACAAAAGCCAAATAAAAATGCTAAAAATAAAAGTAATTGTAGAATAAATTAGTATAGCTTGAGTGCACATACATTACAGACTTTCACAGAGGTGGATGTGATTTTTCTATTGTTTGAGCTACTAGGATGGAACCAACAGAAATGACATTTTACAGATGGGTACAAAAGCTGTTAAAGTTTAAACCCTTACTGGCAATGAAATTACAGTTTTCACAAGGGCCTTGACTCCTACATCTCTCTTTATCTGTCTTAAAAAAGACTGTGGGGCAAGACAGGGTTTGAGTGTCCTATGGATTTTCCCTGAAGGTTTGTTGGATCAAGACCATTGTTGTCAATTCCAAAATCAGTAGCCTCCAACCTCCTTTCGTGTGTAATAACAGAAGATTCTTCTGTTTGTGCTAAAGAAAATGAATTAATGTCCAGCCTGTCAGCCACCAAGAAGAAGGGCAGGAACTGAAGCTATTGAGGAACTTGGTATAGGGGACTTGTAGTAGCAGTTAACAGTATCTATTTATATCACCCTTTATAGTATTTCAAGTACATGTATATATTTTAGTTAATTTCATCTTTCAAAATAATTCTGTAAGATACATTGGGCATACCTCATTATCTCCAGTTTACAGATAAAGAAATTGAAGTTCAGGGAAGAAGGTCACTTGGAAGCAGGGACCAGAAAGCATTTTCTTACTCCTATCTAGATGTTTCCATTACCTTATTCATGTTTCTTTTAAAATATGAATAAAAAGAAATATGGCTTACTTCATAGCAATATTTTTTGCTTTGCATGATCTTTCAAGAATATTTGAGTGCATTTACATCATTTCCTCAGGGTAAGTTTTGTTTTACCTAGGGAAGCAGGAAATGGATTTGAAATGGGAAAAGTTTTTCATTTTTATGCATTAAGCTCATCTGTTATGTTCACTAAAGCTGGATCATAGAAAGTGTACATTTCTCAAAGCATGAATGGAGGAGAGTAAAAAGCATTTCCCTGGTTCCCTGGCTCAGATCCCCACCATCCAGGGAGCACTGTTCAGAAAACATAAAGTAGAAACAGGGCAGCCAGCTGTCAGTCAGAAAGATGCTGCTATTTGAAAACATAGCCAAAACTTATGCCTCAGAGTTTTGAGGGATTTTTTTTTTTGTTGCAAATTTGACTCTCTCTCTCAGAGAGATATTCTTAAATATTTGGCTATATTTTCTGCTCTGTCTATAGAGCACAAAAGAGAAGTTGTCTCTCATTTATTTATTCAGAATAATGCTCCCTATTTGCTTACTCTGTGTTAGTACTAAGTACTGTATTCCCACTGTTGAAACAAACATGTGTGCTCATTGTAGTGGAACTCACAGTCAAGTGAGAGAGATTAATGCTAATCAAATGATCACATAAATCAGTATTTACTGCTGGGTCTGGTGATGTGTGCCTGTAATCTCAGGACTCGGGAAGCTGAAACAGGAGGATGGAAAGTTGATGCCAGCTTGGGCTACATAGCAAGACCTTATCTCAAAAAATGAACTTCCCCCCCAACACACACACATTACATGCTTGTGCATTAAAAAAAAAAAAAAAAGAGTATTTACTGTATAAGGTCCCTTCTTCACTGAGAGTAAGACTAGTAGCTAATTAATTAGTAGAAATAAAGTGAAAATCTCTCCCTCTCTCTCTCTCTATATATGTGTGTGTGTAATATACACATATATGCATTACAATTTCCATTATCAGTGACTTTTAAAGTTCAGGGAAGAATTGAGACAGTGATGAAGTAATTTGAATTCATTCAAATTTTTATTATTTTTTCCTTAATCTTTTATACTTGTCTTGCTTACAACTAATTTAAGAACATTTTCCTTCCAGCCTTTTCAGATCTTTCCAAAGCATTTAACTTAGCTTTCATAGAAACCACAACTCTCTTTTTATGCTCATATTTGAACAGCTTATGTGATACTTAATTAAAGTATATAATTATGGTAATCAAATACAACAGCCATAAACAAGTCTGGGAACAAAACAACCCACTCCTAGTAAGCATGGGACTAAGCTGGTGGGAGTAGAAGTGATGAGGAGACGAGGCAGGCAGAAGCCACAAGCAGTTATCTGTCTCTCGGCCATCAGTCAATACATCTTACACAGGAATTTGAAAACATCAGTTAAGTCCTAAGGAGCTCGATTAAAAGAGCTTCTATGGTAATTAAAAACCAATAAATATTTCTAAGGAAAAGCAGTGGGTGTCATAAATGTCTATGGTAGGGGATCTGCTTCTTCCCTGGGAAGTCAGAAAAGGAACCTCCTAGGACCTCAAAGTTGAGCCTTGATTAGAGTCCAGTAGAGTTAACATCAGAGAGGGGCTGAGAAAGAATGTTCCTGGGAGCAGCAGCACAGGTTAGTGGCATAAGGACTGAGGGAATTTATGTTCAAAATGAGGAACAAAAAGAAACCAGTGGTGGTGTGAAGAGTAGGAATATAGTACTGGTCCAGGATGAGGTGGCAGGGAGGTTGAAACCATTTCATGGCAGCTTTTAAGGCTCTGACAAGTGTGGCTGTTTTCATCACTGGGAATTGGCCATTGCACGTGAAGCGAAAGTTTGCTTATTTGATTAGGAACAATAGCCAATTTGTAAAGTTTTGAACTTAAAATCTACTTTGGACACTTTGATTTTTTTTCCCCAATGTAAACACACCATGGAGATATATTGTGGAGAAAAAAAAAAAAAACATTTTCTTAACCTCTGGCTCTAGGATTTCTCTTGGGAACTGTCTTTATTCATGAAATTGAATTCATAGCAGCTTGTGGGACAAAGAAGAGGATGGAAAGGTAAGTGTCAAGATAATAAAAGGGATGCTAAATGTTTCCTGAGAAAATAAGAAGGAAGGAGAGAAAATTTATTTCCTACAGCTTTGATTACAAAGTGTCACAAACCAGGTCCATTAAGACAAAAATTTCTTCTCTCAGTTTTGGAGGCTAGAAGTTAGAAATCAAAGTGTCAGCAGTAACATGTGCCCTCAATCCTCCAGACAGAATACAGCCTTGCCTTTTCCTAGCTTCTGTTGGTGACTGAAAATACTATTGTTCCTTGCATTGCAGTTTTGTCTGTGCAAATCTGCCTCTCCTTATCATCTGGTATCCTCCCTGTGCCTCTATGTCTCTTTTTCTTATAAAGAAATTTTGGCCGGGTGTGGTGGCGCACGCCTTTAATCCCAGCACTCGGGAGGCAGAGGTAGGAGGATTGCCGTGAGTTCGAGGCCACCCTGAGACTACATAGTGAATTCCAGGTCAGCCTGGACCAGAGTGAGACCCTACCTCAAAAAAAAAAAAAAAAAAAAAAAAAAAAAAAGAAAGAAATTTTGCCAAACGGAGTGGGTTAGTGTGTACTCCAATGACTTCACTTCACTTGCTTACACTCATAAAGACTCTAATTCTAAATGAAGTAACATTCACAGATATAAGAGGGTCAGAACATCATCTTTAAGGAGGAAACAGCTGAACCTTTAATAGACTGGAAGGGAGAGAGGTGGGAAAAATCTGAACAATCATGGGAGGTTAGGTGGTGTGGTGGTTTGCATCAGATGCTCCCATAAATTCCTGTTTTCTGAATGATTGAACCCCACCGAGCTGGTGGCAGTTTGGGAGGTGGAGCCTTGCTGGAGGAGTTATGTTGTTTGTTGGAACAGGCTTAGGGGTGGTATAGCCAGCTGCCTCTTGCCAGAGTTTGGCTCATTCTACTGTTGCTATTTTCTGCCTGTTGTGGCAAAAGTAATGCCCGTCCTCTGCTCCTGTCATGCTGTCCTCTGCCATCTTGGAGCTTTCCTTTGAGACTGTAAGCCAAAACAAAAACCTTTCCTCACATCAACTGATTTGGTTGGGTGATTTATCCCAGAAATGAGAAACTGCAACAGAAAAATTATCAGTGGAGTGGGGCCATTGCTGCTAGACACCTGACTGTGCCACTTTTGGTGTTTTGGAATTGATTTTCAGGAAGAATAGGGAAGGATTTGAAACCTAATCTTGGTCTAACAGATACCTTGCAGTGCTGTCAGCAGATCTGGTCAGAGTTTTGAGAGATCTAAATTAAGAAAGAACTGTGGACTGTGTAGGCCTGGCTTATGAAGGGAAGAAAGAGCTTTGTTTAGACTGAGTTCATGTGAGAGGCTAACTGTGCTCTTCCGGTATCCTAAGAACTTTTGCAGGCTTGAGTTTAGAAGAAATGGACTAGTATAAGCAGATGAATATAGCACAGAAATAAATGAAAGTTTTGGGCTGGAGACAACACCTGTTCAGCTGCAATTGTTTGTAAGATTAGCACGGTTGAGATTGGGCCAGATGTTGTGCCTTGGGATAGCAGAAAGAATGCTGACTCTTTTGAAAGTAGGGTGCCTGACTGCTGAAGGAATTTCCCGCTTTCCAAAGTTGGTTTTCCCCCCTTGGATTAACAATTTGGTAGCCTACATGGTACTATGGGAGTATAGCAAATGCAGAAAAAGAGGGTCATTGGATTTGCAACACAGTTTGTAGTTTGGAAATGACCACTGGGAGATGTAAGGCAGGGTTGTTGGAGTCCCTGCAACAGAGGTCTGATGGAGCCATGAGTATGAGCCATGGGTTGTATGTAGTTCCTAGAACTTTTGGAAGACACCAGGACTGTGGAAGGAGGCATCAAGGAGAGTACTAGCTGAGGATGCATTTTATCCCAGGCTGTGGGCAGCCCAATTTGGAGGAGTGGAATTGGAACTCCATCAACTTCATCACTGGTTAGAGATGTCAGACTTGGAGCTATAGGATTTGATGCTTGCTCTGCTTGTTTTAGATCTTGCATTGGTTCAATCATTCCTTGCTATGCCCAGTGCTAGCTTTTGAAATGTGAATGTTTACTCTGTGACATTATGTATTTTTGGTCTTATAGTGAAAAGACCATGGAGATGTTGGAACAGTGTTGGAACTGATAAAAACTATGGAGACTTTTAAAGTTGGACTGAATGCATTGCATTTTAATCATGGATAGTCATCACTTTATGAGGGGCAGGAATGGAATGTGGTGGCATAAATTAGGTGTACCCCACAACTCATTGTTCTGAATGCTTGGTTCCCAACTGATAGCAATTTGGAAAGTGGAACCTTGCCAGAGAAGGTATGTTGCTGGGGGTAGACCTTTAGGTTTTTTAGCCCCTAGCTTGCTCTCCTGCTGTGTTTTCTACCTGCTATGTCAGATCTGATGCCATCCTTTCCCCTGCCATCATGAAGTTTCCCCTTGAGACTATAAGCCAAAATAGTAATAATAGAAACCTTTCCTCCTATCAGCTGTGTTTGGTCATGTGCATTATCCCAGCAATGAAACATAACCATAACAGATGGCCAGGGTGATTATAACCTGAAAGAAATTGCCAGTGTTAGGATGGTTCAAAGGACTAATCAGGGTATTTAAAATATTTTTCTCACTGTGGTGGTGACCTAACCTTTATCTTCACATGTGTTTGCTCATGTTTGATTGTGGAGATGAGGCAAGTGACATGTGGAGTCACTGAGAATCTCTGGGCCTCATGGTAGGGTCACTAACACTAAGGGTATAATCACAGGAGATCTCCTGATAGCAGTTAAGTAGTAAAGATCATCTGTGCCCATAACACTCTCTGTACCCCAGACATTCAGACAAATGCTGACTTCTATAATCTCTCTAGCCTGAAGCATTGGCAACCTTCTCCCCATCTTATTGGACTTGGATAAAAATTTAAAATATAGTTATGAAAAACCTTCCATGTCATTTGTTACTATCAGTCCTTTTAGAGTGCAGGGAAGGATTTTAGCTATATTAGGAATGTCTGTGAGCTACTTTAAAACTCAACAGAACAACAACAAAAAAAATCCTACCTTCTACTGCTCTTACTACTTGCCTGACAACAATTCTATGGTGGTGGTGATAGAAATGGTGATCAATCAAAACCTATCAAAGCAGAAATCCAGAGGATACAGAGCTCAACACTAAATTAGACTGCCAATAGGCCTGCCGTAGCTCAGGGAACACTGTGGTAGAAGTGGAGGAAAGATTGTAAGAGCTACAGAGTAGATAGGAATACCCTGAGACATAGTCCCCACTACGCCACTGGATAGATAGTTCAGTGGTTAAGGCACTTCCTTGCAAAGTCTGACAGCTCAGGTCCAATTCCCCAGTACCCACTTAAAGCCAGATGCACATAGGGGCACATGTCTGGAGTGCATTTGCAATGGCAAGAGGCCTAGGTGTGCCCATTCCCCCACTCTCTTTTTGCAAATAAATAAATAAATATTTAAAAATTGAAAAAATACAATGTTCTACTTTTCTTGCCCTCCCGTTTTCAAAATATTAAAATTGCAAATAGATTATGACTTTGGAAGCAGGAGAACCCTCCCCCAAATTTCATTTTCATGTCTTGTCAGCTTTTCTTTTTACTTCATAGTACATCTTTGCATTTTATTTCTGGATTGGTGACTAAAACATGGAAACTCTTCCACACTCTTCACTCAGGTGGGCATCCCACCTCACAATGCAGGAGATGATTTCCTGTAGTGATACCAGATGTTTGTGTTCAGCATTATTACTATCAGCCATCAAGTTTGAATTGCACAAAATTAAATCTGTCCTTGAGGCCTGAAGGGAAGACAATCTTAATAACAGTTTAATGTCCTCAGAGTGAAATAGCCTAAAGTACCATCTCTATAAACTACAATCCAAAGCTACAACATTTATACTTGTTTCTGTGGTTCATTGATGGTGGTATTTAACACAAATGTGATATTAAAACACACAAAGCCCCTTAAAACCTAAGTAACTGGCAAATGGTTAGAATAATTAATAAAGTAATTTTTATTCCTGTAAGCAGCTCAGGGAAAGTGACAGAATTTGCAGTGGGTGACAGTGTGGTTTGTAGTTAATGCATCATGCCTCTGTGGGAACTTTCACCCCCACTGGAGATGCTCCATGAGCACTGAGGCAGCTCAGGCAAAATGAAGCATAAAACAGAGCAACAACTATCAAGAGACCATGAACAATATGAGACTATGTTTGGATATTTAGGCACAAGACTCACTTTGTGAGTCCTGCATGGATTATTGATTGGAATGGCTGCTGGATCATGCTCCTCTTACCCCTGAAGGAACTAGCTAACCTACCCTTCTCTGGCATCATGTCATGAAAAGTCTGTTGTTTGGCTACGGGGAGAAGGCAAGTTTTTTGTTGTTGTTGTTGTTGTTTGTTTTTTAATGAACCTTGTATTCCTATTCTTCACCTTTGGAACCAGCAGGTATCTTCTTTGAACCAATACTATCTGGGTGAATCCTGAAGGCTGGGTAGTTGTCCTCCATAGGGAAGACACTCAAGTCAGGGATAAAGGTCCTGGAGGAATGGCCTCTCACGTTCCCTTTGACCCAGCTTACATCATGTGCTAGGCTCTGTCATTATGTGCCTAGTTCCTTACTATGGTTCCTACTCCGACTTATAAGTCCACAGCAACCCTTTAAAGAGAGTTATGCAGCCAATATGAAAGGTGCTGAGATAATGTGGCATCCTTGTTTTGACCATACCTTAAGCCCAAATCATCTTACAGTTCTGTAGAAATTCTCAGTAGCTAACAGACAATAAAACGATTAAAACAGAGGGAGAAAATTCTCAGCTTGAACTAGCCACACAGCTGTCCATTGAAGTGCTCATTACCCTGCATGCCTTATGCATTCTTGACTTTTAAACATTTCACTTCTGTTAGTAACAGCAAGTCAAATCGGCTAGGATTCAGAAAAACTCTCAAGATGTCAATAGAATTTAAAAGGTTCTTTCTGAAACCAAGAGGAGAGAGCAGGACGGATGAAGGATAATAATCTTTGGCAAATATGACTGTTAGGAAGAAAGTGAGGATCAGTTATTCTCACCAGTCTAAGAGATAAGATAGGAGATAAACTTGGCATAAACTTGGAATAGAAGAAATTTAATACAGGGGAAAAAACCATGAGTACAAGGAAAGTTTTTCATGGTCCTCTTGTACTGTTGCTGACAATTCAATTGTGGTATGGTCATATTTCTTATTTCGTAATTGTTAATTAGTTAGGACATAGATCATTTCTATGACATTTTCCTATCTTCCCAAGCATGTATATGTGTGAACACATATGTGTGTATTCATGTGTATATACACTGTTTTCCTTTTGGTCATCATTGACTCTCACAGGGCCAGATACCAAGGAGGAACATTTAACCAGATGAAATAGTAAGTGCATGTTTTATGAACTTTTAAAAGCTTATCTAATTATCTAATAGTATATTATTTATCTGTCATAGTTTGAACTTAGTTTTCTCTTGGTCTGGAAAGAAACACACAGAGAAAGAAAGAGTGGGAGAGAGCAAGAGGTTTTAAGTCACTTCACCTTTTAGTGTTGCCTGTGCTTCTACATGTGAGTTATATGCCACATGGTCTCCACTGTCTACATGCTAAAACTCAGTCACTCAGTGGTAGTTTGACCTTCAACAGCTCTAAACAGAGTAGAGGAAGCCATTATAGTGAGGAAATAACATGTGGCTTCCCAAACTGCATGAAGTACATTTATTGTGACTAGTTGAATGACATATTCATGAACACTGAGAGATGAACGCTTGCCAAGCACTCACCTTGGCTAAGCACAATGTCTGGCAAACAATGCAAAGCTCTGGAGCTCATCTGTTTACCTCCCAGTCAATGTGTGATGCATGATTAGAGCTCTGCAACATGTTTCAGGAGGAAAGACCTGCATTTCAAAAAAAAACCTGAATTCCATAATTATTGATAATTATTACTTTTGATTGATCTGTGATTATCCTCAGAAAATTGTAGGACTGTATTATCAAGAAAGGAGTGATCTTTCACAAGGAAAGTCTTTATGAGCATGAAGATGTGCCTTTTCTCCATTAAGAAGGCTATTTAACTGGTATGTGTTCCACTACTCAAAGCAACATAGAATTTTCATGTTTCTATTTCTGCTAGCAGGGCATCATGGAAACCTTTTTATCTTACTGAGGGGAAAAATGATGCCAGAGATGGTAAGTGACCTCCCAAGGGACATTATTAGTGGCAGAACCATCAGGAGCATTGTCCTATCACTCTTGCTTCACCAGGAGTTCAGATTTATTCCACTAAAACACCACACTTACATGGTTTGTGCTTTGGTATTACAATGTCAGCAACAAGGATAATCAGAAAGAATTGGACTTTGTAAAGTGGTCCTTGGCGCTGTTCAAGATAATCAGAGCATAGTTCCAATGTTGAATAGTTTGTGAATAACCTGTTCTTTCTGTCTTGAGAATATCCTCCTTCCCTGCCCAAGGATTTCTCCATCTTCACATTTTCTACTGAGTGTGACAGGCGCATCACAATTCTGGCAACCCTTCTCTTCTGTTCCTGTACTGCAAATGTTGGAAAGACATTATCTTGCAGCTAGGATTTTGGATGTGACTTAGGGCTCTACTAATCAAGTGCATTCACACAAAGTTCAATTCAAACCTTAGATAGTATTTCAGTTTCCTTCATATTGCTGGGACAAAACATCCAACCAGAAGCAATTCACGGGAGGAGAGGGTTTATTTCAGCTTACAGTTTTGAGGGGAAGTTTCATCATAACAGGGAAAACATAAGCAGAGCAGAGGCTAGGCATCACATCTTGCCATAGCAGCTGGAAAAAGCAACACGAATGAATTGAGGAGCTGAGCTAATACTATCAAGCTGGGCTAATAAACCTCAAGGTCCACCCTTCAGTGACATACCTCCAGCAAGGCTCTCCTTCCCAAATTGCTACCAGCTGGGGATTGAGTATAAGGCTTAATCACAAATACACAGGCTTTGGGGGAGATTTCACATTCAGACTACCACAGTGATAGCCTGTTAATTACCCATTCCTCACCCCATTAAGAAAGTATCAGGAACTAACACACTGACTATGAGTGAGAATCCATGGAGAACTGCAAATGAGAAGTACTTCTGGAACTAGTGGTTACATTTGGTTACATTGATAAGCCTCTTTTATTTATTTATGTATATTTTTTGGGATAAGGTTTCATGTATCTCAGTCTGGCTTCAAACTCACTATGTAGTTGAGGATGACCTTGAACTTCAGACCTTCTGCCTCTACCTCCCAGGTGCAGTGGTTACAGGCATATGCCACTACACCCTGTCTATGCGTTGATTGAACTGAGGGCTTTTTGTTTGTTTGTTTGTTTGTTTGTTTGTTTGTTTGTTTTTGTTTTCCAAGGCAAGGTCTCGCTCTAGCTCAAGTTGACCTGGAACTCACTATGTATTCTCAGGGTGGCCGTGGACTCATAGCAATCCTCCTACCTCTGCCTCCCGAGTGCTGGGATTAAAGGTGTGGGCCACCACACCCGGATGAACTACAAATCTTAAACCTCTTGATTCCCAGACTTCCTGATGGTAGCACAGAAAGCAGTTCTCCTGAGAGGTGCTACTCCATAGTAGTGTTTTAGGACTTATTTCTCCCAGTTTAACAGGGCCTGCTTCATCTGATATTCCAAAGATTGTTAGCACCTAATTCCTTATATCAAACCCCTTTCTACTTAAATTTACTAAAGGGCTTTCCCTGATCTGTTACTGAGTTCTGACAGATCATCTGTCAGCCCACTATACCCTGAATCGTTTGTCTGTGTCTAACACATCATTGTCATCCTTGTGCTTTTCAATTTCTGCCTATCTCCTTTCTCGCTCCCTTACCCAGACTACAAGGTCATTCATCTTTTAATCCTAGCTTAGCTGGGCTAAAGTCTGCCATAGAATATTCAGTTATGAGACGTTTGTTTGAATACATGGATAAATGACTAAATTCATAGGAGCAAACATTCTGTGATGCTTATTCCATAGGAAAATGAAGAACTTATTAAAAATGCAATTTTATTTCATATATATGCCATAAGTGCATTTTATATAATAAAATGTAGCATGACACATACTTTTAGATTGATACTTATCTTTGCCTCTTACTTAAGCAGTCAAATGGAATTTTCTGTTGGGCAACTAAATATTTTCTGTTCCCAGAAGACTTGCAGTGTGCATGGATGAATGTGAGCCTCACCCCTTAGCTCCAATCTTTTGCCCATGACATTTCTTTATGAGTAAATTCTGAACAGGTGCTACTAGGTGTCTCATTAACTGCACAGAGTCATGAAAATCATGGGTGAGATGATTACTTGCCAGAAAGTAATCCCCACATTCTTTAAACATCTCACTAGACCAGAAACATTGTGATCCATCCCCAGTTGCCATCCGTGACAGGCACTGGCTTTAGGTACCAAGAGCTTGAATTAATGTTTTGTCTTATCTTCTGTCTTGATTATTATTCAGTATGTTCTCTGTCATTTATCTATATATTTCATGTTCCCATTAATATTTATTAAGTGCATATAGGTTGTATCATAATGAAAATTAAGTATTATATTAAAGCCCTTTTGAGGAATTTTATAATTTGTAACTCATTTATTTCTCTAATTTATTTGTTTATTTATGTATTTATTTATTTTGAGGCAGGGTCTTGGGATGTAGGCCAGGCTTGTCTTGAGTTCTTGTGAGCCTCCCAAGCACTTCCCAACCTCCTGAGTTCTGGGATTACAAACATGAACCACCATACCCAGCTAACTCATTTATTTCTCACTAAAACTTTCTGAGATCTGGAGGATAGTCTCATCTTATTGAGGAGAGTTGGGAGATATAAAGAAAGTGCCTTGCTAACAGTCTTACAGCAGAGCTGGGCCTTCACTGGTATCAACTGATGTATGACTCAAGGTTCAGTGTTTGTTCTAATGCCCTGATTTTTTTTTTTTTTGGAGGGGGGAGACAGAGAGAGACAGAGAAAGACAGAGAGAGAGGGAGAGGAAGACAGATAGAGATGGGCGTGCCAGCAGCCTCTCAGCAGCTGAGAACAAAATCCAGATGCGTGTGCCCCCTTGTGGTCAAGTGCAGCATTGCGCCCTTGCATCACTTTGCATCTGGCTAAACGTGGGACCTGGAGATTGGAACCACTGGAGATTGGAACCAGTGTTCTTAGGCTTAGGAGGCAGGCACCTTAACCGCTAAGCTATCTCTTCAGCCCTAATGCCCCGATTTTTAAGGCAAGAAATTAGACAAAGAGACACAATGCAAAGATCATATCATTAGAAGTTTGCACTGTGTGCCAGTATATTACATACATGTTGACACAGAGGGAATGTCCTAAAGAGAGCTTAAATCTCCTTCAATTCAATTATGAAAGGCATTTTTGCATGATGCATCCAGATGATGATGAATCTCTTTGGAATTAGCAAGGCCACTGCAGCAGTAATCAGAAGTCACATGCTCACCATGCTCTGCCCTGGTCTGACAGGATATGGGGCAACATGTCTAAGTTGGATAGCAGCCAGGAAAAGGGAAACAGAATGAGAAAGTTCTAGAAACAATGTCAAATGAGTGTTGATTTAAGGGTTGAAGAGGAGAGAGGGAGTATGGGAGATGGGAATGATGACGTGCTGTCAGAGAGCAAAATAGTACAGCAGTGGGTAGAACTACAAGGCAGTTAGAACATGTTTTCTAACAATTACAGTCCAAAAAAAGAGATGGACCACTGTGGAAAGTTATAAGCTCTTTGTAACCAGAATGTTTAAGAAGATGGCCACCTTTCAAAGCTACTGGCAAGAAGCCACCCACACAGGGAAGGTTAGCCATTGAATTGTCAGACTAAATCGTGCTGGGATTTGGTGGAACAACAGGCCATACACAAGGCCTGGTGGAATATGGGGAGCCTTTGTTAGTACACTGCTGGGCCAAACCAGTGGACTCTGTGGTGGAAGGCAGAAAATAAATGTATATTTATATTTACTTACATTTCATATTTATTGCATATTTATTTACATTTTATCTAAAAGGAAGGAAAGCAGGGCTGGAGAGATGGCTTAGCAGTTAAGGCATTTGCCTGCAAAGCCAAAGGATCCCAGTTTGACTCTTTAGGACCCATGTAAGCCAGATGCACAAGGGGGCGCATGCATTTGGAGTTCATTTGCAGTGGCTAGAGGCCCTGGCATGCCCATTCTCATTCGCTCTCTCTCTCTCTCTCTCTCCCTCTTTCTCTCTCAAATAGATAAATAATATATATAAAAGAAATAAAAGCATGCTTACTAGTAATTGATGACTAGTGAATCATCAGTCTAGGATATGCCAGCAAGGGCTAGAGTTAATTAACACCAAAGCTATAGCCTTTCTATATTTGTTCATTTACATGACCATGTTTCCACATACTGTAGTTCAACTGGACCTTGTTAAAGACATTTATAGACTATATTAAACAGCAGAATTGTGCATAGTAGAATCTTTACAATAATTGAAATGAAATAGGGAATAATTATTTCATTTTTTATTACAAAGAGATTTGTGAATCATCTTAGGGTGAAATAATTAAATATAGCTGTGCAACTTGTTTATTTATAAAAAGAAATGTATGCTGTCCTTTTGTGGTAGTATACCACTTAGAAATTTCCAGGAAACAAAAAACAAACCCCACACTTAACAGACACACACACACAATAATCAGTGCTCTGTTGTTAATGGGGTTATCATAATTCATCACACAATAGCTTTGGAAGGCTAAAGCTTACAACTAACTTCATTGATAGATAAAGAAATAGAAGCCCAGAATAGGGAAGTGATTTCCTCATAAATAGTTAGTTAAGGAAAGGGTGGGATTTAAATAAAGACTCTTATTTTGTAAATGAAACTTTCATTGCTTCATTAAGGGGAGAAGTTGGGTCTTTTTTGTGGGGGGGGGAGAATTTGTACTAAAGAGAAAGTATTGTGAAAATAATGGCAAACATTGTTTCCATTGTTGATGTTATTTTTGTTGCCAAAGCTGCCTAAGTGTGCAAACTTAAAAAAATTATAACATTATAAACTTAGAAAATGTAGTGATCAAATTTCAAAACTGGTTTTGGAATAGTTTCAGTGTATTTTGAAGAACCCACTTATTAAGTGACTACAAATGCAGTTAGTTCCAATGTGCTGGCAAGGCCAAATGTTAGAGAAGGACAATAAAATTTACCAGCAAATTTCAACAAAACTTTTACAAAATTGGCAGATGGTACTAAAAAGTTTCATTAGCTGGCTATGGTGGCACACACCTTTAATCCCAGCACTTGGGAGGCAGAGGTAAGAGGATCACTGTGAGTTCAAGGCCATCCTGAAACTACATAGTGAATTCCAGATCAGCCTGGGCTAGAGCAAGACTCTACCTTGAAAAATTAAAAAAAAAAAAAAAAATGAAAAACAGAAAAGAAAAAAGTTTCACAAACATAGCTAAAAGTGTGTTTTTCCTAGTAACTAGCATCTTTCTCAGCAATGACAGCTATGAAAGCTGCACCAAACTTTCAGATCCCTATATCACAAAAATATCCAACCAATATTTTTAAATATAATGAAAAAATATGGAGTATACTCTATTGCATTAGTCTTAGCAAAGAAATGTCATCAACATCAGTCTCCTTTTAGGAAGAGCAAACTTCTTTGTTCCTACTAGTATAATAAAGGAAAACTTGTCTTAAAACATTTTACCTTTATGTCATCTTTAGATTTTTCTCAATTTGAATGTTTATAATGATCATGATATATCAGTACAGTAGTATATGTATGTAGCTTATAAGTAAGTATATAAAATTAACAGAGGCTTGCTCAAATACCTTATTAAGATGGAGGCTTGAGGGCTGGAGAGATGCCTTAGCTGTTAAGGCTTTTGCCTGCAAAGCCTAAGGACCCAGATTTAATACCCCAGTACCTACGTAAAACCAGATGGTGGCACATGTGTCTGGAGTTTGTTTGCAATGGCCAGAGGCACCGGTGCTCCCATTTCTCTTTCTCTCAAATAAATAAATAAATAATAAAATTAAAAAGAAAAAAAGATGGAGGCTTGGTCAGCTGAATTTGGAGACTATTTGATGTGGCATTCTCTGGTGTCCATTCCCTAGTTTGGGGTCTTTGATTAACAGGTAAATAATCTGCTCTTACCTGAGCACTAGGTATTAAAATCAGAGGCAAGCAACATGCTGCAGCGAACCCTCCCGACCAGCAGGAAAGGAACGGCCACAAACGAAGATCCTTCTTGTATCACACTTTATTGGAGAGCCCTTGGTTAACAGGAAAGCTGATGGCGAAGGGGCGGGGCCCAAATCTGCAGCTGCTTTTATAGAGTGTACTGCTACAAGGCGTTTACTGATTGGTTGCGACCAGCTTGCCATCACCAGGCGCCACGGGATAGGCTTGGGACAGGTTGCGTCAAGCGCATGCGCATACCTTAGATACGGTTGGCGCCAAGGCACTGTCTAATATGGAGGAGCCAGCGCCATCTTGTAATGGCGACTGCTTACGGCTCCCTGCAACATGCCATTATTCAGCTCATTGTCCAAGAATCCATTAGAAAAAAGCAACTCAAAACAAACAAACAAAAAAACTTGCTAAATATCTGTATTTCCAAATGAGTCACCTTGATTTAAGACTTAGAGCCATCTGTGTTTTGTATGGTATCCAATGCACTGTTGATACTCAATAAATAACACATTGTGATATTAATAATTAAGAATTGATGTTTCTGCCCCTGAAAAATGATTTCTAGAAGAATTATTTCCTCCTCACTGATAAAGAAAAATGAGAGGAAGAGACAGAGCACTAGCTTTTAAGGAAATTTAATCCCAATCACTTTGTGTGTTCATAGTGGTACATGGTGTTTTCCCTCCCTCTTCAGCAAATTTGATGAATAACTAAGCAAGACAAGACTGGGAGCCACCCTAAGCTGCTCCCCCTACCAACTCTTTGTCTTCCTATCTTTAGGTGGGAATGTCTAGGCTATTGAATTATATGATTTAAAGTGCTTGACAAACATTAATTAACTGAGGGTCGTTCTTTGTTTGAAGAGAGTTATGTCTAATTGTGAATGTCTCCAAATATCTGCTCCTCTTTTTTGACTGTATCATTATCTGAAATGTGCAGTATGTTTTGCTTGTATGTTTAATTTAGTAGGCTTTTTGAAATATGTGGCAACCATGACACCTTAATGAGAAACAATTGTAAGGGATTTATATTTGTGCACATGTATATGCATATTACATATATCCACACACACATGCATTTACACACCCACACACAGTTATATCCTTCCTTCTAATTGAAGACATGCTCTCTTTTAAAGCCATAGATTTTGACAATTTTGTTTGTTTGTTTGTTTAGTTTTCGAAGTAGGGCCTCACTCTAGCCCAGGCTGATGTGGAATTCACTGTGTAGTCTCAGGCTGTCCTTGAACTAATGGAAATCCTCCTACCTCTGCCTTTCAAGCACTGGGATTAAATGCCTGTGTCACCATGTGCAGCATTACAATTTTTATTAGCCACACTGAACAATACTCCATTCCTTCTGCACTGGGGGGTTGTTGAGATCGGCCTTTTAATAACAGAAAATCAAAAACAGCTCTCTAGAAAAGTGAATTAATCCTCCTGCAAAAACGAGTGTAATTAGGTGTGGAGAGATGACTTAGCAGTTAATATGTGCCCATTTTCTCTCTCTACCTTCCTCTTTCTCTATCTCTATCATAAATTAGTAAATAAATAAAAATATTTTAAAAGTGGGTATAATTAATCACAAGAGAAAACTGACCATGGATGTCAACAGAGTCCAGGTAATTGGCTGAGTGCTATTGATGTATTATTGGCCATGGACCCCTCATGCCACCCTAACCAGGAGAGAGGTGACTATGCTGTTGGACAGTAGCCATACCTGACAGTGTTGCACAGGTCTGAAAACCAGTTTGATTATAAATACTGAGAGATGATGGGCTTATGTTTTGGCACAGACCATGCACACTGTTAATTAGACACATTGCTTTGAAAGATGCCTTAAATAATTAGCCAGGGCAGGTATGTGCCTGTGCAAGGGTGGATTACAGATTTTTCCGTTGCTTAGAAAACTTTTCTATAGTAACAAAGGAATGAAATGTAAATTAATCCACAACTGTGGGACCTATGCTTATTACGCATTTCAAAGCAGGCTTCTAAGCCAACCACCCACTAGACCTTCTAGACATGTCAGTGGCCTATAAATAGTGATGATTATGTCACTCTTAGCCTGCTGCCTTTGCACTGCTCATCAGCAGTGTTTATTTTAGAGGCAGTGTTATATGGTAGAGACAATAGACTTGCATGTCAAATAGACCTCCATTCAAATCTTGCCTCCACTATTTACTACACAGAGCAGATTTAACATCCTCACCATTAATGTGGGACTAGTACCACCAGATGTAGACGGAATTGTGACATTCCAGCATTTATAGATTAAAACTTTAACCTCAGTGTCTCAGAAAGTGACTGCATTTTGGGATACAACCTTTAACAAGGTAATTAAAAATAAATACACTTAAAAAAAAGAGGTAATTAAGTTCAAATGACGCTGTTAGAGGAGCTCTATTCCAATCTTCCTGGTGTCCTTATAAGAAATATTTGGATACAAAAAAAGAGACAAAAGGATGCATGTACACAGAGGTTCTACTACATGTAAAGGAACACAAAAGGGTGACCATCTGTAAGCAAGGAGAGAGTCCTGTACACATCTTTCATTATATCCTTCTGATAAAAGCAACCCTTACATTTCTAGTCTAAAGAGCTATGAGAAAATAAACTTCTGTTATTTAAGCCTCCACATCTGTTTTTTTTTCTTTGTATGATATCCCTTAGCAAACCTATGTCAAACTTGTTACAGGGTTATTATGCAGGTAAGTGAGATAATTTTTGCATGGGGCCTGGCATATGTCCTCAGTTCATGCCAGTTGTTGTCACATAGTGTCAGTTAAATATTCTCTCCTTTCTCTCCTTGTAATTCTCCCGTACTCATCAGCTATACCCTTTGCAATGTTGACAAGCTGGAAAAGAAGCATTTTAAACCATCGAGCCATATTTCTAGCCCCATTTAAATCTTGTTGTTGATTTTGTTTCATAGAAATTGCTGAGTGTCTGCCAAGCAGTTTGTGACACTTTAGTTTGCAGTAATCTTATGAGGAAAGTACTCAAATCTCCATTTCACAGATGAAAAAGCCAAGGTTCAGATAATGCTCAAAGTCACAAATGCTGAAGGTAAGAACAAAACTAAAATTGTTTTGCATTTAAAGTTTATTCATTCTTTATTCATTTACTTAAGAGATAGTTGAGATCTTTTGTTCTGTACTTGGAAGTCTCTTTAAAGAGGAACATTCTCATGTACACTGCTTGTTTATTTAACCTCACATCACATCTTTGGGGTGATTTCTAGAATACCTTCTTGAGCGTCCAAAACTGTTCTCCACAATGTGGAACCAGCTTTCCACAGACATTTGAGAGTGATTCCATATGGTTGTAGCTGTGTCCCATGGGGGAATGTTTATTCTGTTACAATAGTGAACCTTCAGACAAATGTTCATCATGTCATATTCTCAGGAATACCCTGGTGTCCAGAGCAGGTTGGTTTTTAGGGAGGGTGGGGAGAGCCAAGGCTGCAGCATGTGTGAGGAGTGGGAGCTGCAGTTCCCTCTAGAGGCAGTAACTGCTTTCTGTCATTGTGGTGGCTTAGATAGAGATATTAGTGAACAGGCAGAGTTAGGCTTCTTTGTGAATTAAAAAATCTCTGTTTCTCTCAATTGAACTGCATTTGTGTCTACCCACAGTCAGTGCACTTGAATGGAAATATGAGTCCTGTATAATCCAACGAACAGCAAATGTTGCTAATAACAAACATACTTACACCACACTGCCATGTACAAAGCACTTTCACATACATCACCTTGTGTATTCTGACAAATTCTTAGGTGGATAATTTTCTTCCTGCTAAAGAATTAAATAACTTGCCTAGTGCCACAGAGTCAGACAGTGGAGGAAGCCTGGGGAAGTACATCTCATCTTGAGGTTGAAAAAGGCTGAGATCTTTTAGCCACATTGCCTCAAGCTGCCTCCTCAACAACATACTCATTTACTTTACAGAAACTTGAAAATACTCAGCTTCCAAATCACAACCAAGTTTCAATGAATCAGACTGGCCTGCCTTTCTACTCTTCCTGAATAGATGCTTTGAGCTCCAGTTAGGGAGGCTCCTTCTGATTCTGTTCTCACTGGGGATAACATTCGGGAATTTCAACTGTGTCTGAGCCAGCTTTGCTATTGAATGAGTGCTGTGGAAAGTACCAGTGCTCTGGCGAGGCTCCTCAGATCCCTCCACTCTCTGTGGGTGTCAGTGAGGTAGGTGTGATTTGTTTTCAAAGTGCCTGTATTAGTTACTTTACTCATTGATGTGATCAAATACCTGATAGGAAGCAGCAGAGCAGGCCACTTCTTCTGCCATTGTGGCACTTCCCCTGGATCTGTAAGCTTCAATAAATAATATCCCTTCCTCCATAACTGTGCCTGGTCTGGAAGTTCATCTCAGCGAACCTGAAGCTGTCTGCTACAGTAAAGTGGCGCCCGAAAGGTGGAAGGTCCTTGAATTTTGGATGGATTTATTTCCCATCCCCTGATGCGCATATGCTGTACCAGCAACTCCAGAGTGGCTGCCACCTCCTGCTCATTCGATCCAATCAGCATAATGTCATTGATATAATGGACCAATGTGACACCTTGTGGAAGGCACAGACGATCAAGATCCCTGCGAACTAAGCTATGACACAGGGCTGGAGAGTTAATATAACCTTGAGGTAACACAGTAAATGTGTACTGCTGACCTTGCCAGCTGAAGGCAAATTGCTTCTGGTGGTCCTTATGGACAGGTATGGAGAAGAAGGCATTCGCAAGGTCAATAGCAGCTGCATACCAGGTACCAGGAGATGTGTTAATCTGCTCAAGTAAAGAAACCACATCTGGTACAGCAGCTGCAATTGGAGTCACCACCTGATTAAGTTTCCGATAATCCACTGTCATTCTCCAAGATCCATCTGTCTTCTGAACAGGCCAAATAGGGGAGTTAAAGGGGGATGTGGTGGGAACCACCACCCCTGCATCCTTCAAGTCCTTTATAGTGGCATTAATCTCTGCAATTCCTCCAGGGATGCGATACTGTTTCTGGTTCACTATTTTCCTTGGTAGAGGGAGCTCCAATGGCTTCCATTTGGCCTTTCCAACCATAATGGCCCTCACCCCACAAGTCAAAGAACCAATGTGGGGGTTTTGCCAGCTCCTAAGTATATCTATCCCAATTATGCATTCTGGGACTGGGGAAATAACCACAGGATGAGTTCGGGGACCCACTGGACCTACTGTCAGTCTAACATTTGCCAAAACTCCATTGATCACCTGACCTCCATAAGCACCTACTTTAACTGGAGGGCCACGATGCCGGTTAGGGTCTCCTGGAATCAATGTCAATTCAGAGCCAGTATCCAGTAAGCCCCGAAAAGTCTGATTATTTCCTTTTCCCAGTGTACAGTTACCTAGCAAAAGGCCGTAGGTCCCTCTGAGGAAGGATAGGACTAAGCTTAATATTGAAACTTTTGGGGATTATGGGAGGGTCTTTCCTCAAAGGTACCCGGCCACCCCTTCAATCAAGGGGTTCAGGATCTGTAAACTGGCTCAAGTCTGGAAACTGGTTAAGAGGCCTTGATTCTCTGTTGCTATAATTCAAAGTGGCCTTTGGGTTCTTTGCTCTGGAACTTTTCTGCTTATACAGATCAAGCAGGAACTTAGTAGGCTTTTTATCTATTTCACTTCTGGGAACACCATGATTAAGCAGCCAGTACCAAAGGTCTACACGAGTCATACTGTTACGAGCATTGTTTTGCCTGCGCTGTCCATTATGGTAAACACGCCCACCTTGCCTTTGGCGATTCAGTGCTGATACTTGGCCCTTGTTACCTCGAAAGCCAGTTAGACCCATTGCATCTAAGTCACCTAATGCAGCAACTGAGGCTCCCACTGTGATGTCTTCTTTACATAAAAGACCAATGATTGGGGACTTTAAGTGTGCTGGTGCTCCCCTCACAAATCTGTTTCTTATAGTCTTAGTGAAGGGCACATCTTCTGCACACTCCCATTGCGGGCTTAAAGATGAGTTTACATGGTAAATCCACTCCAGCATTCCAAGTTCTCTGAGCCTTTTAATCCCTTCATCAACATTAAGCCAAGGGATATCAGGCAGCTCAAGCTCATTCACAGTAGGCCATCTTTGGATCCATACTTCAGCCAACCAATCAAATAAACTCTTGGCACCTCTTCCAACTGCATGAGCTGCAGTGTTAAATCTAAAATCTCTGGTTAGTGGGCCCATTTCAATGAATTCAGCTTGATCTAATTTTATATTCCTTCCTCCATCATCCCACACCCTTAAAATCCATTCCCACATATATTCCCCATGCTTCTGCCTGTACAAGTTAGAAAGCTCCTGAAGTTCTTTAGGGGTGTATCTCACTTCCTCTTGAGTCACGCTTTCTAACTCCCCTTTAGGGGCATGCCTAGCCTTACGCCTAGTTATAGGCCTTGAGACAAAGATGGGTGGGCTCTGAGAAGCATCAGCACATCCTGCAGGGAGGGTCATTACTGCTTCCTCAGACAAAGAAGGAGTGATTCCCTCAGGGGTTGGGGGTGGGGATGCACCAGCAGCTAAAGGAGGGGAAGCCACATTCTCATGCAAAACAACTTCTTCAGAATCTGAGAGTTCAATGTCCCCAGATTCTTCAGGGTCTTCCCATACATCCCCATCCCAAGTCATGGGATCCCACTCTTTTCCAACCAATGCCCTCACTTTAACTTCTGATAGCTTGTGAGGCTGGGAATTGAGCTTACGCTGCAAGTTAGCCAATCTTACAATGAGAGCTTGAGTTTGGTTTTCTGCAATTCGAGCCCTGTTCTGACTAGACAGGAGATTTTCCTCCAGGGCACCCTTAGAAACCTTCAGATCATGTATGTGGGTCTTAAGCTTGGAATTTTCCTTTTGGAGCTTCTGCTTTTCTCTCAACAGTTTATCTAGAGATGCCAGAAGAAACCATCCAGCATCATCATTCGTCTTACTTTTCCACAAATATTCAAAAGTTCTAGATACAGAGTCACTAAATTCCTTGCTCCTCACAAGATATGACTCAGAATCACTAAATACATCTATCTCACGGAGTTCGTTAAATAGTTCACACCATGGATTATTAGTGCCCTCCTTATTACCACTTAAAGTGCTCTCCTTATTACCAGCAGAGCCTTTAGTGGTACTAGAGTTGGAGAACCAACTCCACAGAGCACCAAGCCTACTAGGGAAATCCATCCTTACAATTCTGTTTCTCTAGAACCACTCCTGGTACCACAATCTGTATTAGTCAGGGTTCTCTAGAGGAACAGAATGGACAGAATGAATCGTATTAAAAGGGGATTTATTGGATTAGCTTACACAGTCCAGCAATAGCAGGTTGCAGGTCCGAGAGTCAAGAAACCCGGTAGCTGCTCAGTCCACGAGGCTGGAGGCCTCAGCAGTCCCAATCTGGCACTGAAGGCCTGGAGGCTTCCTGGAGAGACGCTGCTCTTCAGTCCACCCTGGTCTTCAGTCCACACTGGAGAGCAGCAACACCAAGCAGCAGGTACCAAGCAGAAAACACCAAGCAGCTAGTAGCACCGGCAGCCAGGTGGGAGAGAGAGCCTTTCTTCCCAGAGCTCCTTTTTATCAACCAGCCCCCTCCTCCAAGAGGGGCCGCCCACTCTGGGCCGCCCACTCTGGGGGAAGGCTTACCCCTGGGGGAAGGATTCTTCCTTTAGTTAATCCTTCCTAGAGGCAGCCTCAGAAACACACTTATGAGGAATGTCTGTGGATTCCTAAACAAATCAAGTTGACACAAACTTAACCATCACAAGTTACTTTACTCATTGATGTGATCAAATACCTGATAGGAAGCAGCTTAAGGAAGGAAATGATTTATTCTGATTTACAGTTTGATGGAATATATTCCATCATGTCAGGGAATGGACAGCAGCAGGAGACCTGTCAGACACATTGCCGCCCAAACAAGGAAGCCGAGCATGAGTAGGAAGCAGGGCCAGGTTATAAAACCTCAAAATTTGCCCCTACTGATCCACTCCTCCCCCCTCCCCCCCCAGGCTTCATCTCCTAAAGGTTCTGCACCTTCCCAAGCAGCACCAGCTGGGGACCAAGTGCTCACATAAACCTATGGGGGACATTTTACATTGAAATCACAACAGCACCTTGTGGCTTTGTGTCCCCTGGGGACAACCTTGACTGGCAAGTGTGAAGATGCTTCTATTTGAAAAGCTTCCTCACAGGGTGCAGAAGTCACTTTCTGTAGGTCTTTTCTTGAGATTCCACACTAACTTCATTCTCTGTCCTTTGTAGTCCTGCCTTCCCCACTCCCTTGTCAGTAACCTCCAAAAGATGTCCTCATTAAATCAATCCATAGGAATCCACATCCCAAATTCTGCTTTAGGGAACCTGGCTTCATAGAAAGGGTGTTGGACAGATGTTCCAAAATCGTTGTGCTGCCCTACTTCAGTAGTTACCTCCATTATCTTCAATAAAATAGTTTCAATATTTATTAGTTATCTGAATTTAAGTTACTAAAACTCTGAGTCACTTTTCATATTTCTAAAATGAGTTAAAGAATTCTAGCACTCAGGAAGCAGAGGCAAGGAGATTGCAAGTTTTAGTGCAGCCTGACCTATTACATTGTGAGACCTTGTGAAAAAAAGGAAAAAAGGAAGTTAAAAAAGAAGGAAGGGAGGGTGAGGGAGGGAGGGAAGAAGGGAGGAAGGGAAGAAGGCAGGCAGACAGGAAGGAAGGAAGGAAGGAAGGAAGGAAGGAAGGAAGGAAGGAAGGGGAAAACTACTACTTAGGGCAATGGTAAGAATTTAATTAGACACTTAAGCAGTGTTCAGAGATTCTTACCTATACTTGCAATATTTTGCATGGAAATTTCTCTAGTAGCAGTCTGGAAACTATTGCCAATTGTTGCAGTCAGGTTCGCATTGCTGGCAGAAATCACCCAACTAAGAGCAGCTTGTGGGAAAAAAGAGGTTTATTTTGGCTTACAGGCTCAAGGGGGAAGCTCCATGATGGCAGGAAAAACGATGGCATGAGCAGAGGGTGGACATCACTCTCTGGTCAACATAAGGTGGACAACAGCAACAGGAGAGTGTGCCAAACACTGGCAAGGGGGAGCTGGCTATAATACCCATAAGCCCACCCCCAACAATACTTTGCCTCCAGAAGGTGTTAATTCCCAAGTTGCCATCAGCTGGGAACCTAGCATTCAGAACACTTGAAGTTTATGGGGGACACCTGAATCAAACCACCACATTCCGCCCCTGGCCCCCATAAACTGATAACCGTACATGATGTAAAATGTAATGCATTCATGCAAATTTAAAAGTCCCCATAGTTTTTATCAATTCCAATGCTGTTCATACATCCCCATAATCCAAGGTCTTTTAACTGAGCCATAATACCAAAAATATCCCCCAAAAAACCCATAATGGCACAGAATAAAACATTCACACTGCAAAGGATGGCATTGGGCAAAACAAAGAAACACTTAACCAATACAAGATTTTAAACAACCAGGGCAAACGTCAAACTCTGTAATTCCAATCCAACAACTAGTCAGTGACAAATCCCCAAGTCCGATACTTCTGAGCAGCAACAAGTCTCTGGAGTTCCAATTCCGCCCCTCCAGCTAGGCTACTCACAGTCCTGGAAAACTTCATCCAGGGCCGGCAGCTCTCCTTGGCAGCCATCTCATGGTCCCGGCATCTCCACTGGGTCTCCACTGCAACCCACGGTCCATCCTCATGGCCCCATGGGATCTCCATGCAGGCATCCAGCAAACCTGCTTCACACTGCCCATGGCCATTTCCAAAACACAAGACCGCGTTACAAACTCAATGACCCTCTCTTTCCTGCATTTGTTATACTCCATAATACCAGGTAGGGTGCCAATTTGTTAATCCAGGGGGGAATAAATCAGACTTTGAAGAACAGGACACTCCTTCAGCATTCAGGCCCCTTCAAAAGAGTCTGCATTCTTCCTGTTACCCCAGTGCAGGTCAGCTGGCCCAATCTCAAAGGTTGTAATCTCTCAACTGCAGCTAAATGGGTTGAGTTCACCCAAAGATTTCATTTTTTCTGTGCCATATCCCTCTGCTCACACCAGTTCATTTTTACGCAAAGCAACCCTGCACATCTTCTCAGGACAGGACGCTTCTCACACAAACTGCTAGCCCAGTCCAAGTAAAGCTCTTTCTCACCCTCATAAGCCAAACCTCACAGTTCATAGTTCTTACTGCATTCAGGTCTTTCAGCTCTGACCAGAATAGTCCATTAAGCTGTACTTACAGCACTGCAAGGCATGTCTTAGGCCAAGATTTCAAATCCTTCCACATTCCTCTTGAAAATCAGCTCCAAAAGGCCAAAGCCACACAGTCAGGTGTCTAGCAGCAATCCCACTCCTCGGTACCACTTTACTGTTGCAGTCAGGTTCGCATTGCTGGCAGAAATCACCCAACTAAGAGCAGCTTGTGATGGGGAAAAAGAGGTTTATTTTGGCTTACAGGCTCAACAGGGGAAGCTCCATGATGGCAGGAAAAACGATGGCATGAGCAGAGGTGGTGGACATCTAGCATTCAGAACACTTGAAGTTTCTGGTCAACCACCACAGGTGGACAACAGCAACAGGAGAGTGTAAAAGTCCCCAAAGTTTTTATCAATTCCAATGCTGTTCTATAATCCCCATAATCCCACCCCCAACAATGAGCCATAATACCAGAAAATAATTCCCAAAAAAACCCATAATGGCACAGAATAAAACATTCACACTGCAAAGGATGGCATTGGGCAAAACAAAGAAACACTTAACCAATACAAGATTTTAAACAACCAGGGCAAACGTCAAACTCTGTAATTCCAATCCAACAACTAGTCAGTGACAAATCTCCAAGTCTGATAATTCTGACCAGCAACAAGTCTCTGGAGTTCCAATTCCGCCCCTCCAGCTAGGCTACTCACAGTCCTGGAAAACTTCATCCAGGGCCGGCAGCTCTCCTTGGCAGCCATCTCATGGTCCCGGCATCTCCACTGGGTCTCCACTGCAACCTACGGTCCATCCTCATGGCCCCATGGGATCTCCATGCAGGCGTCCAGCAAACCTGCTTCACACTGCCCATGGCCATTTCCAAAACACAAGACGGCGTTACAAACTCAATGACCCTCTCTTTCCTGCATTTGTTATACTCCATAATACCAGGTAGGGTGCCAATTTGTTAATCCAGGGGGGAATAAATCAGACTTTGAAGAACAGGACACTCCTTCAGCATTCAGGCCCATTCAAAAGAGTCTGCATTCTTCCTGTTACCCCAGTGCAGGTCAGCTGGCCCAATCTCAAAGGTTGTAATCTCTCAACTGCAGCTAAACGGGTTGAGTTCACCCAAAGATTTCATTTTTTCTGTGCCATATCCCTCTGCTCACACCAGTTCATTTTTACGCAAAGCAACCCTGCACATCTTCTCAGGACAGGACGCTTCTCACACAAACTGCTAGCCCAGTCCAAGTAAAGCTCTTTCTCACCCTCATAAGCCAAACCTCACAGTTCATAGTTCTTACTGCATTCAGGCCTTTCAGCTCTGACCAGAATAGTCCATTAAGCTGTACTTACAGCACTGCAAGGCATGTCTTAGGCCAAGATTTCAAATCCTTCCACATTCCTCTTGAAAATCAGCTCCAAAAGGCCAAAGCCACACAGTCAGGTGTCTAGCAGCAATCCCACTCCTCGGTACCACTTTACTGTTGCAGTCAGGTTCGCATTGCTGGCAGAAATCACCCAACTAAGAGCAGCTTGTGGGAAAAAAGAGGTTTATTTTGGCTTACAGGCTCGAGGGGGAAGCTCCATGATGGCAGGAAAAACGATGGCATGAGCAGAGGGTGGACATCACTCTCTGGTCAACATAAGGTGGACAACAGCAACAGGAGAGTGTGCCAAACACTGGCAAGGGGGAGCTGGCTATAATACCCATAAGCCCACCCCCAACAATACTTTGCCTCCAGAAGGTGTTAATTCCCAAGTTGCCATCAGCTGGGAACCTAGCATTCAGAACACTTGAAGTTTATGGGGGACACCTGAATCAAACCACCACATTCCGCCCCTGGCCCCCATAAACTGATAACCGTACATGATGTAAAATGTAATGCATTCATGCAAATTTAAAAGTCCCCATAGTTTTTATCAATTCCAATGATGTTCATACATCCCCATAATCCAAGGTCTTTTAACTGAGCCATAATACCAAAAATATCCCCAAAAAAACCCATAATGGCACAGAATAAAACATTCACACTGCAAAGGATGGCATTGGGCAAAACAAAGAAATACTTAACCAATACAAGATTTTAAACAACCAGGGCAAACGTCAAACTCTGTAATTCCAATCCAACAACTAGTCAGTGACAAATCTCCAAGTCCGATACTTCTGAGCAGCAACAAGTCTCTGGAGTTCCAATTCCGCCCCTCCAGCTAGGCTACTCACAGTCCTGGAAAACTTCATCCAGGGCCGGCAGCTCTCCTTGGCAGCCATCTCATGGTCCCGGCATCTCCACTGGGTCTCCACTGCAACCTACGGTCCATCCTCATGGCCCCATGGGATCTCCATGCAGGCGTCCAGCAAACCTGCTTCACACTGCCCATGGCCATTTCCAAAACACAAGACGGCGTTACAAACTCAATGACCCTCTCTTTCCTGCATTTGTTATACTCCATAATACCAGGTAGGGTGCCAATTTGTTAATCCAGGGGGGAATAAATCAGACTTTGAAGAACAGGACACTCCTTCAGCATTCAGGCCCATTCAAAAGAGTCTGCATTCTTCCTGTTACCCCAGTGCAGGTCAGCTGGCCCAATCTCAAAGGTTGTAATCTCTCAACTGCAGCTAAACGGGTTGAGTTCACCCAAAGATTTCATTTTTTCTGTGCCATATCCCTCTGCTCACACCAGTTCATTTTTACGCAAAGCAACCCTGCACATCTTCTCAGGACAGGACGCTTCTCACACAAACTGCTAGCCCAGTCCAAGTAAAGCTCTTTCTCACCCTCATAAGCCAAACCTCACAGTTCATAGTTCTTACTGCATTCAGGCCTTTCAGCTCTGACCAGAATAGTCCATTAAGCTGTACTTACAGCACTGCAAGGCATGTCTTAGGCCAAGATTTCAAATCCTTCCACATTCCTCTTGAAAATCAGCTCCAAAAGGCCAAAGCCACACAGTCAGGTGTCTAGCAGCAATCCCACTCCTCGGTACCACTTTACTGTTGCAGTCAGGTTCGCATTGCTGGCAGAAATCACCCAACTAAGAGCAGCTTGTGGGAAAAAAGAGGTTTATTTTGGCTTACAGGCTCGAGGGGGAAGCTCCATGATGGCAGGAAAAACGATGGCATGAGCAGAGGGTGGACATCACTCTCTGGTCAACATAAGGTGGACAACAGCAACAGGAGAGTGTGCCAAACACTGGCAAGGGGGAGCTGGCTATAATACCCATAAGCCCACCCCCAACAATACTTTGCCTCCAGAAGGTGTTAATTCCCAAGTTGCCATCAGCTGGGAACCTAGCATTCAGAACACTTGAAGTTTATGGGGGACACCTGAATCAAACCACCACACCAATAGAATGGGTTAAAGTCACAGAATACTTCCATAGCAGTGCAGTCTTATATTTCTGTAAATTTCATGGACTTCGAGAAAAAAAGCTGTTTATAGTCATGTAATTCAAGTATTATAGGAGTTGGCAGCTGCTGATTGCAGATGCAGTCAAATCATGTTAAATCCTGAATGTCAATAGCAGCCAGCAATCCTCTCCTCCCCCACCACCCCGCTGCCTTCCTGTTGATTTGAGGAAGCCCAAATGTTCACAGAGCCCCCTCTAAGGGGTGCTTACTTACCTCCACAGTTATTCCTCACTGCTGTTTTCTGAGCCCAGATTCTGAGTTATATGTCCCTTTGCTTCCACAGAGTTGCTGAGCCCAGCCTGCTGCAGTGTTCCTATCATCATTACTGTTGGTACTGCTGCTGCTGCTAATGAAAATGAATAATCCCACACCCGAGTCATTGTTTTTGTTTTTTAAAAGGAGCAACACCATTCACCTTGAGGCTTATGAACCTCCTTGTTGTTTTGATGAGCATGGAGGACCTTTCTGTTTCATTCTTTGACACTCAGCTGAGGTAACTCCCACCAGGTTGCTTGAGCCCTCAGTCCTTGCTAACAAGAGCTCACAGATGGCAGAGCCTGGAATCCAAAGAGGCCAAGACTAATAATTCAATAGTTGTGTGGTACTAAAATCCTTTCCCATTGCCTTTGTTCTATATCTAAAATTCTGGTTTTTTAAAATACATTTTATGTACTTACTTGAGAGAGAAAAAGAGGCAGAGAGAGAAAGAGAGAGAATGGGCATGCCAGGGCCTCCAACCACTGCAAACAAACTCCAGATTCATGCGCCCCCTTGTGCATCTGGCTTTCATGGGTCCTGGAGAGTTGAACCAGGCTTTGGCTTTTCAGGCAAGTGCCTTTACTACTAAGCCATCTCTCTAGCCCTAAAATTCTGGGGTTTTTTTGTTTGTTTGTTTGTTTGTTGTTTTGGTTTTTTTGAGGTAGGGTGTCACTCTGGCCCAGGCTGACCTGGAATTCACTATGTAGTCTCAGGGTGTGTGTGTGAAGAGTCATGCATGCATGGTGCACATGTGGAGGTCAGGGGACAATTTTGAGATGTCTGTGCCACACCTTCTTTGAGACAGGATTTCTTGCTGCTGCAAACAAACTGCCAGACTCAAACAAATGCCAGACTATCTGGCCTAAGAGCTTCAGATTCTCCAGGCTCCACCTCCCATTGTTGTAGGATGTTAGGATCACAGATGCATGTACCACTTTGATGAATGTGCCACTTTGCATTTGGCTTTACGTGGATGCTGGTGAGTTGAACCTGAGCTGGCAGGCTTTGCAAGTAAGTGCCTTTAACCATTAAGTCCAGAACCAGAATCTTAATGTCATTTCAATCAATACACGGAATCTTTTTTCCTTCTGGATGGCTACATGTTGTCAGTCTCCTTGGTGTCAAAAGTTCTAAAACATGCCAGCACTCTGTAGTCATGAAAACCTCTGACCTTCAAATCCAGCCCTACTGTTGAGCCTTATGGTCAAGATAAAGCAATTCCTATTTAAAATCATAAGTGACTGCAGCAGCTTCAGCCTGGAAGGAGCATAATTTCTTTCTAGAGTAAATAGCCTTTTATTTAGCAAAGATGAGGCCCTTGGGGCATAATTTGGAAGGAACACTGAAACCTAGCAATAGCTAAGCCAATCAGCATAAAAAGTAAACAAGGATTTTCAGGAGAGAAAAGCAGAGAAGGCAAGAGGAAGGATCAGGAAGAACAAAGGGACAAGCCACACAACAGAAGGCTGTCAGTCTGTGGAACACGTGGTTTACATATCACCAATTGCCAGCTGGAGGATGCAAGGGATGCTTATCTCTGCTAAGTTTCTTGCTCTAGGTGGGAAGGTAATCACCTGCAGTGAGTGTTTCAGGGAAATTACAGGCCCCAAATGTGATGTACTAGCATGCAGAGAGCATTAAGGAGCCATGGGATGAACCTTTGGGTAGAAATATTTAGGAGGAGTGTCAGCCAATTTCATGTAATTCTCTGAGGTTGAGATGACCTCAACTGACATCTGGATGACAATATACTGTACAATCGGACTTTTGTCCATCTCCGTTGTTATAAATGTACATCCTACATGGCCATCTATGTCTAAATCATAGAATGTCTACTTTTTTTTTTTTTTTGAGGCAAGCCCAACAGACAGGCCTTTTTTTATGCAAGAGAGAGAGAATTGGAGTGCCAGTGCCTCCAGTCAGTGCAAACCAATTTCCCTGATGAACATAACATAGATGCACAAATTCTCAACACAATACTTGCAAACTGAATTGAAGAAAGAACACATTAAGAAGATGATACATCATGACCAAGTTAGTTGTATCCCAGGTATGCAAGGTTGTTTTAATATATACAAACCAATAAATGTAATTCACCATACAAGTAGAATTAATGATGTAAATCATCTCAATAGATACAGAGAAAACATTTGACAAAGTTCAACATGCCTTCATGATGAAAGTCCTGGAGAAATTAAGAATAGAGATATCTCAAAATAATAAAGACTATTTATGGCAAACCTGTAGCTAACATTACACTAAGTGGTGAAAAATTGAAAATATTTCATCTAAAATCTGGAACAAGACCAAGATCCCCACTGTTTTATTCAATGTGATGTTCAAAGTTATAGTTAGAGCAACAAAATAAGAGAAAGATATAAGAAAGATATAAAAAGAATAAAAACAAGAAAGAAAAGAAGTTATCCCTATTCCCAGATGACATGATTAAGTTATCCTACAAATTCTACAAAGAAACTCCTAGATCTAATAAACACTTTCAGCAATGTTGCAGGATACAAAATCAACATACGAAAACCAGTAACTTTCATATATTCCAATAATTAACTTGCTGAGGAAGAAATTGGGAATAATATTTCATTTAGTAGTGCCTTGCAAAATAAAGTACCTAGGAAAAAACTTTACCAAAGTTGCAAAAGACTGACAAGAAAAATTTTCTGATAGTAAAAAAAAAAGAAATAAAAGATGATACCAGATGCTATGAGATCTTTGATCTTCTAGATTGGAGATTAATATTGTGAAAATGGGCTGGCTTTTAAAATATGGTCTGAAGTACATCATGGACTTCACATATTAGCATCTAATAGACTTTAGAGAAATATTATAAAACTGGTAAGAATAGTTAGATGGAAAGTGATTTTCAGAAGTGGGCATGGTGATGTGTGCCTGTAATCTTAATCTCAGGATACTGAGGCTAGAATATTAGAAGTCTGAGGCCAACCTGGGTTACATAGTGAGACAAAATTTTGTCTCAGAAAACAAACAAGGTGCCGGGCGTGGTGGCGCACGCCTTTAATCCCAGCACTCGGGAGGCAGAGGTAGGAGGATCGCTGTGAGTTCGAGGCCACCCTGAGACTATATAGTGAATTCCAGGTCAGCCTGAGCTAAAGTGAGACCCTACCTCGAAAAACCAAAAAAAAAAAAAAAAAAAAAAAAAAAAGAAAAAGAAAACAAACAAGGGAGAGAGACTGATTTTCATCAATCTTTTGCTTATCTTGCCATTGTACCTGAAAAATACACTCATTTGATTGATCTTTTCTTAAACATTGCCATAAACTTCAACTTAGAAGTTTGCCTAAAGCATGTGAAAGTTATATAAAATTTCAGATTTATCTTGTGTAATGCGTTACATGGAGATGTGATTGGTGGTACTAGATATCTACAACCAAAGGAATATGAAAAATATACATAGAGATAGTGCACATGAGCCAGGTTTTAGCAGAGTAAGCCTATATTCCCAGCTATTTGAAGGCTGAGGCCAGCCTGGACAATTTATCAAGACTCTACCTCAACATAAAAAATAAATATAAAAAGGGATGGGGAAGTAACTTAGTGCAGAGGGCTTCCTAGCATGTATGAGAGCCTAGGTTCAATCCTCTACTACCAAATAAATAAATAAAGTATATAGTTTGACAATAAGTGCTATTTGTAATATAGCTATCCTTGTAAGTTGGCCTACTAGGTTGATATTACTGGAGAAAAAGATATGTGTAGGTATGTGTATGTGCTACATGTGTACAATACTACCATTCAACCAATTCCAGTGAAGTGACATAGGGAAGGCAAAAAAAAAAAAAAAAAAAAAAAAAAAAAGAAAAAGGTTTTAAGGGAAAAGAAATAGACTGTGACCACAAATAACCTACTGCTTCATTTAGCTGTTCTAATCAGTGATGAGCATAATGTTCCAGTTTTAAAAAGAAGGCCAGGCAGTACAGTATAGTTGAGTAAAACAAACATTCACACAAGAAGCACCCTGTTGCCATTGACTGAGTCTGAGCTGCTACCTGTCCTCTACCTATTGTTATCCATATGAGCCTAAACAATGTAATTTCTCTGAGCTTTAGGTTTATGTATCTACGAGATGGAAATCAACTTACCTATGATGCTAGACTGTCATCTAAAAGCCAAAATTGTTCTGAAAACTGTACAGTGAAACACTGGTATAGGGTATTGTAGGCCAAGTGATAGTTAAGATTCCTGGAGGTATGGCAATTGGGCACTGGTTCTCCCTGGTCTCGAATCAGGTTTTCAACTTCAATATATGCATGTGCCCACTAGATGTATTGACACAGCACAAAGTGAAAGGCAGATTTGAGAATGATTTGTTTAATTTGATTGATGTGAACTGCAAAATGGGGCCACTCAGCTTGCAAAATATCTAGGATACTGGCTGTCTTCATTTATCAAACTAAGTGGATAATTAGCAAAACACCATTTGACTTTATGATGTGTAGACAGTAATTGTGGCTCTTTATTTAAAATCTCATTCAAAGTCGTGGCTTTAGTCGTCACATCTGCACAGATGATTTCGACATTTGTTTGTACCTCTAGCTTTGAATTTTTTTGAAAAGACTATATTATTTTTCCAACAGTAACTAGGCATCTTTTATAGCCTCTGTGGTAGTTTGAATATATGGCCTCCAATATATTCAGTGTTTTATTAATTTGTAGTTTGCATCTGCATCCACCTGGCTGGAGGCAGTGTCACTGGGTGGATCTTAAGCTGTGGTGGGTTTGAGATTTCAATCTAAAGATATGCAAAGTGTGTCTAGCTGGAGTTTCTGAGGTGTACTGTGCGGTGTGGCTTTTGGCTTGTGTTTCTCTTTCTATGTTTCATCTTGTAAGAACAGGCCAGCTTCTTCTGCCATTATGGAACTTCCCCTGGATCTATAAGCTTCAATAAATCCCTTCCTCCATAACTGTGCCTGGTCTGGAAGTTTATCTCAGCAAGCCTAAAGCTGTCTGCTACAGTCTCTCCCATCTACATTTGCCTACCAAATATTTTAACCTGTGCTTCTCTTTTCCCATGCCAAATCAGGCATTCTGAAGCCGAGCCACATTGACATGCTCCCTCCTCTGCACCTTCCACAGTCTACCAAAATTCTGAGTCCTATCAATTATGGCTTCAAAACATCTTTGAAATCTTTCTCCTCCTCCTTAATTCTACTATTCTACTATTCTGCTATCTTACAACTTCAAGGCCTGGTCTATAATTAAACAAACAAACAAACAAAACCCCAACCAACCAACCAAACAAACAAACAAACAAACAAACAAACAAACAAACCTGTAATTGTTCTTGGAGTTTTAGTATTGCCTTATTCCAAAACTTACAATGTATTAGTGCTCTTATCTTGCATTTCCTCTGCTTAAATACCCCCTGAATGATTCTAACTGGCTTAGTCTTCCTCCTGGCATTCTCAACAATGCCAGGCCTAGCTCTTCTAACCTGTCTTTCCATTTTATCTGCTCTTACTCCCCTTCATGCACACTACTTCAGCTCCTTGCATTGACTCATTTCTTTCCTGGATGCTGTCCAGTGCTCACAAAGCTCCTCCTCTGGCAGTTCTGTCCTTGTTGTAGTCATCAAATCACACTCCAAGCCCCACCTATTCTTCAAGAACCATTTAGCTACAACCTTCTAACATCCCTCCTTTAACTTTTGCCTGGAAGAATCTCTCTCCACCACACCTTAACAAGTGCTGCCCTACTCTCTCCCATCTAACTATAGTTCTTCATGGCAGAATTTGTGCAAAGCATTGTCTATATTCTACAGAGTCCACACAACTTTGCATATAGTAGTTATATAGTAGCCTTTGTCTTTCTTTCTTTTCCTTTTTGTCCTTTTTGAATTAAAATTTAAAGTTAGCACATAACATAATGGGTTTCATTATGGAATTTTCATACATATATGTCATTATACTTTGTTATTATTTATCCCCTATTCCCTGGAGTAGTTCTTATATAAATAATTATTAAAGAAATGAATCCTCATATGAACCCAAACTTTCATATATATATATATATATATATTCTTGTTCTTATGTGGGATACAATTTTTTACTTGATTATGTAAACCAATGTAATGAAAAATTTTCCTTCAAGAACATGTAATATGCTCTTATGTTTTTCTGCTGTCTGGTAATGTTGGACTTTTACCAGTGTTTGTGGCAGTAATTATAGGGAGGAGAAAAGGAAGTCCTGGAAAGTAGTTCACTGAAGAGGAAATGAACATGAAAATTTATCTATAAATGGAAAATAATAGGTTTGCCAGGAAGGACACTATGAAAGGCAGTGTCTCTCTAGGATAGTACTGTTTTTAAGAGGAATATATTTTTTTAAAGCAACATCTTAGAATCTTTTTGGAGAAACTGAACTTTAAGAAAACATTATTATATACAAATATTATAACAGGTTCTATAACATTATCCCTTTTCCCCAACTCCCTTTACCCTGGGTCCTCCTCAGTGGGTTTATGGTAATCACTGTTGGGTCATGAAGGCCTCAGTCAATCCCTATCATGAAGCTTCCCCTTGAGAATGTAAGCCAAATACAAAAAAACAAAACAACAACACCAAAAAAGCTAACAACAACAACAAAAAAACTTTCCTCCCATTAGTCATGTTTGGTTGGGTGCTTATCCCAGCAATGAGAAGGTAACTACAACAATCAGATAATATTTTTCTTTGCCTCCTGACTAGAGTCACAATGTTACTAGCTGTTGTAGTCTTGTCACGGTGCCTTGCCAGCCATGGTGGATTATACCAGCAAGCTGTAAGCCAAAACAAACACTTTCTTCCTTAAGTTGCCTTTATCATTTTGTCACAGCAATGAGAAAAATGCAGGAATGTTGCTGTCTTAAACTTGACCACATGGTTCTTAGGTTTTAGAACTACTTTAAGGGAAGCATGTAGGAAAATCTGGAATTTTGGGCTAGGAAAACTTTACAATGCTGTAACCAGGAATTAATGGGCCATTCTAGTGGGCATTTACAAGACTAGAATGCTGAAAGAAATGCAGATTATGGAGGCTAGTTTGTGAGATATAAAAAGGGGAACACGGATTCTCCTGGAAATCTAAGCCATTCACTGGGGGTGCAGATGCTGGAGCTGCCAGTAGGCACCATGACCAGGGCTGGACTCTCCCATGGCCACTGCATCTTGGAACCCATGGCCATGCATATGCCCTGACAATGGCTGTGGTGCCCATTGCCCCTCCTAGCAGAACGTGATGCTCCAGGTTCAGGGGTGTGGCTCACCTCTTCTTGTGACCATGTATGATCCTGCCTACCTAGTGCTGAGCTGCACTCTGCAGGCTGGAGTGATCACAGCATGATTTTACACCAGCTCCGTGGCCCCTCTCATTTTCCCCTGTCTCAGGAAAGGTCAGATTTCTGAGGACTAGGGTCAGTGACTTCTCTAGCTTCTTCAAGCTGAGGAGATGTTGAGTGACGTGAAAGTCCACAGGGATTGATATGACTAGTTCCATCTGGACCATCATCTGGAGCTTGAAAGTATCCAGGCATTTTATGATGAAGTTTTTGAAGCACTTTTGAAGACAGAGACCAAAAATTAATAAAATGACGAGGAGGACTAGGGGGGGGGTCAAGGAAAGGGCAGAACCAGGTGTACGATTTTCATTAGCAAAAAGATGACTCAAAAAGAATGTTCTTGGGCAAAAGCAGCTGCCTGCAGAAATAGGCAAGAGTGAAATATATATAGGTAGAGGGATGTTACTCGTCTGCCTCTTCTGAAGGCTGCTTCTTGAGGAGCATTGGATCTTTAACGGCTCACAGATAGATATATGCATCATCTACTATGGGTGTAGATGAGATAATAGCACAGGGTCCCTCCCAGGTGGCTTCCAAGGAGGGGGCTTCTTTAGAGCTTTTATATGCATTAGGTCCCTAGGATAGAAGAGAAGGAGTCCCATAGTCCTATCTCCCAGAATCCCTTGTCTGTGTTTTGAGTAATAGGTAGCTCTCAAGCATCATGGCCATTTTTTACTCAGATATCCCACTGGAGGTGGGGTAGGTCCTACTGTTTGGGTCAAGGCCCCCAAGGATATCCCCTTTCTTTCAGTTATGTAAACAGAGAACCAGGCTGAATGGGCACAGCAAGAGCTTCTAGAAAACGTGTCTGAAAACGTACTTATGCCCATTCTGCTTCTTTCCTGCCTCAATCTTCTGCTGTATATTTCCACTCAGGATTTCCAGCGGAATGGGTTTAACAATCCTGCTGTTTAGGCTTTTATGTAACAGTTAGATAGCTTTAACAAGAAACCAAACAATTTAAATAAATCTTGATTTTTTTTTGTTATGACTCAGTTTCCCCAGTAACTAAAAAGCTTGACATGGTAGAAACATAGTTATCTTGAATGAACATTTTATAATGAGCTTTAAACATTAGTGAATTGATTTTTTGTTTTTGTTTTTGGTTTTTCGAGGTAGGGTCTCACTCTAGTTCAGGCTGACCTGGAATTCACTATGTAGTACTAAGGTGGCATCGAACTCATGGTGATCCTCCTACCTCTGCCTCCTGAGTGCTGGGATTAAAGGCATGTGCCACCATGCCCGGCTTTAGTGAATTGAATTTTAACTTAGATATCATACAACATAGCAATATGAGCATTTTTGCCAATTCATTAAAAAGAGCTGAATCTAAATCATATTCATGGCATTATGTAACAAATTAGGATTACCTGTTCACATATTGTTAAACTATAAAAATTCTTGTCTGTTGTCTTAGGCAGACCTGGTTGCCACTTGGGCTTTATTTATTTTGTATTTTTTTATATTTATATTTATTTATTTATTTGACAGAGGGGGGAAAGAGAGAGAGAGAATGGGGCTGCCAGGACCTCCAGCCACTGCAAATGAACTCCAGATGCGTGTGCCCCTTGTACATCTAGCTAACGTGGGTCCTGGGGAATCGAACCTGGGTCCTTTGGCTTTGTAGGCAAATGCCTTAACTGCTAAGCCATCCCTCCAGCCCACCACTTGGACTTTAAAAGGCTCTTTTATGCATTTCTTCTGTCTCAAAAAAGTTTGAGAATTATATTCTAGCAAGAACTTGTACAGAAAAGAGCTACCTAAAACCTTGAACAGTGGAATGTCTTGTAAGCAATAAAAGACAAGAGAAAATAGAGATAGATACAAACTCTTCACAGGTTAACCCTTTTATGACAAGCATTTTTATATCATGAGATAAATGATAGAGAGATCATTTGTTAGATAGCCTGGAGGAATAATTTATCTTTTATCTGATTTAAAGGCACAGTAGTTTAACCCTGGAGCTGTTTGTTATTCTCCTTTCCCTTGTCACAGAGCAAGGGGTGGGATGAAGGTAGCCTTTCCCAGGACGAGGATCTTGAAGGACATGTGAGATAAACATACTTGGGTCTGAGATAGAGGAACTCATACTCTGTCCTCAAAGCCAGCTCTCATCAAGTTTAAATGGCACATGGCAATTCAACAATATACTTTACATTACGGTGGACAAGGAAAAGTGAGGGAAAGCACACAATGTACCAAAAACCTTAGTATGTTAACCCTGTAGTTGCAGGTTGAATACCAAAGGTATTTGTCTTTCTGAAGAATCTGGACATATGGCAATTGGTTATATTTTTTAGTTTGTAGTCCTTCCTTCCTCAGCTTGCCCTCACAAATCTCTTTTCTTCTTGAATGGAACCCCAGATAAACTCAGGGAGGAACCACTTTATCTTTCTTTTTGTTTTATGTTTTTATTTATTTGAGAGAGATAGAAAGGCAGATAGAGAGAAAATGGGCACGCCAGAGCCTTTAGCCACTGCAAACTAACTCCAGATGCATGCAGCACCTTGTGCAAATGGTCTACATGGGTACTGGGGAATTGAACCTGGGTCCTTAGGCTTCATAGGAAAGCACCTTATCCACTAAGCCATTTCTCCAGCCCTATCTTTCTTTTGTAAAAAATTATTTTTAAGTATTTATTTGAGAGAGAAATAGTGAGTATGGGCATGCCAGGCCTCTTGCTGCTGCAAACAAAATCCAAATGCTTATACCACATTGTGCATCAGGTTTTTCGTGGGTACCAGGGAATTGAACCTGGGATAGCAGACGTTGCACTCAAGTACCTTTAACCATTGAGCAATATCCCCAGCCCCACTTTATCTTTCTTTACATCTCTCTAAAAAGAACCTGAATCAAACTGCTTTCATGGGCTGGAGAGATGGCTTAGTGGTTAAGGCGCTTGCCTGTGAAACCTAACAACCAAGGTTTGATTCTCCATACCCACATAAAGTCAGATGCACAAGGTGGCACATGTGTCAGGAGCTCATTGGCAGTGGTTAGAGAACCTGTCATGCCCATTTTCTTCTCTTTATCTGCCTCTTTCTCTCTTTCTCAAATAAATTAATAAAATTTAAAAAATGACTTGTTTATTGAAAAATCTGCTGATTCCCTGTATAGTATCTTTCTCATTAAAAAAGATATATATGGCTTGCCTATCAAACTGACCACTGATTTTTAAGCAATTTTCTCTTAGTTAAGGTGCCTCTTGTCCCTTTCTATTTTCTACTTCCTTCCAGAGATCATCCATTTCCTCTTCAACTTCCAGTCACTTCCCTTTCTTTCTTTCTTTCTTCCTTCCTTCCTTCCTTCCTTCCTTCCTTCCTTCCTTCCTTCCTTCCTTCCTTCCTTCCTTCTCTCTCTCTCTCTCTCTCTCTCTCTCTTTCTTTCTTTCTTTCTTTCTTTCTTTCTTTCTTTCTTTCTATTTTGTTAGCAACAGGCAGAGAGAGAGAATGGGCATTCCAGGGCCTTCAGCCACTGCAAACAAACTGGAGATACATGCACAACCTTGTGCATCTGGCTTATGTGGGTACTGGGGAATTGAGCCTCGAACCAGGGTGCTTAGGCTTCACAGGCAAGTACTTAACCGCTAAGCCATCTCTCCAGCCCCCAGTCACATTTCTATATTAGAGGTGTGGAGTTTCCAAAATTATAAGTAAGGTATGATGGAAGAGGCAGTCTCTCCAGGAGCAGGAAAAAGGTTGTGTAAAGGGCTGAGGAGATGCTTAGTGGTTAAGGCACTTGCCTCCAAAGCCCAAGGACCCAGGTTCAATTCCTCAGTAACCACATAAGCCAGATGCACAATGTGGTGCATGCATCTGGAGTTCATTTGCAATGGCTAGAGGCCCTGGCATGCCCATTCTCTCTTTCATAAATAAATAAATAAATAATAAACTATTTAAAAAACACACACAAACAAGGCGATGCTAAAAAAAACAAAACAACAACAACAACAACAAAAAAAAAAAAACACGTTCTTATAGGCTGGCTCAGTATGTTCCAGAAGATGGCTATGTGGCTGAATCAGGGCCTAGAGAAAAAGGCAGGACAGAGAACCAGGCTTTCATGTTGAGCAGGAAATCTAGGGTGTGCTATGCTACTTGAAGCAGTTACATGGGTCTCCTCAAGTTAGACCAGTGCAATGGGAGCCTGCAGCAAAGGCCATGGGACCTGTCCATGTTCTGTCAAGGGAGATGGCCTCTTGGGCTCAGGCCATATCTAGCCTTGCAGTGATTTCCTTGTCAGTTTGGAGAGTCCTGGCAAAGGCCAAGATATATCCCTCATGGCTATCTCTCTAGGCCATCTACAGAGGAAGCAAGCACCAGAGGTACTTTTGGGGATGCCCCTTCAACCTTCATAACCACTTCTTCTGATGGTGTTTATTTTGGGGGGGGGTGTCTTTTTTCTCCTTTTTTTTTTTTTTTTTTAAGGTACAGAATGTAATAGACCAATACAGCAGTCTGGATCAATTGGTCTAAAGTTTTGCTTGCCACCAGTTTTTGTAGTTTTCTGCAAATATCTGATGCTGATTGAGTAAAAAAAAATCTACCTTTGAGAAGAACTTCCTCTTCCATGCTGTTCAGAGTCACAATGGTATGTTTTCAGATTGCCTCTTTGAGTCTCTGGAGAAATGTAAAGCAGTAAACTATTGCTGGGATAGTCACTGTCCCACCAACAAGCCTGTCTGCAGGTTATACAGAGATGCAGCTTCCACTTTGAGTCATCCATGCTGCTATAAATAACCCCTCACCCATTCTCCTGTAAGAAACCAAAATAAACTCATTAGTTCACTAAGTTGGACTTTGGTGGAATTATTACTTTAGTCTATTATCTGAACCCTATGGGAGGGTGGTGAAAAGACCATGTTCATGTTCATGTCTCCGCGAAGAAAGTTAACACAGCAAGCAGGATTGGAGTCCCTGCAAAGAGCCCTGGGAGGCCTGTGTGAACCTATAAAGGCACAGCCTCAGTCACAACAGAGACTCAAGATGTTGGAGATGCCAGAATCATAGGACATGTGCTGCAAAAAAGCTGCTGGCATGGAGTGCAGCCACACCAAGAGAGAGGCTATGTATGCTATGGGAAACAGAGCCAGAGGTATGGAGCTACCCAAACACTCTGGAGCCCAGGTGATTCCATCATGAGCCCTATGCCTCTCATAGAACTGCAGGATTTCTGGTTTGCTCTGCTGTGGTCCAGGCTTTCCTTACTATGCCTCCATTCCTCCATTTTTGAATGAAAATATTTATTCTGTGCCATTATATATTGAACATATATAATTTGTTTTTTAAATATAGCAGCTCATAGTTAAGGGATTATCTGAGTCTTAGAAGAGACTTATTAACACTTTTGAGCAGTATAGGAACTGTAACAGACTATGGGGACTTGGAAGTTAGACTGAATGCATTTTGCTTTGAGATGGCCATGAGCCTATGGGGGTACTAGGGGTTATGGCTTAAAAATAATATGTTTGAATGTCAATTTTAGACAAGGTGGACTTACGGTTAATATTGATTGTCAACTTGACAGGATATAGAATTCCCTAGGAGACAGACTTCTGGACATATCTGTAAGAGAGTTTCTAGACTGAGTTAATTGATGTAGAAAGGATTATTCTGAATGTGAACAGTGTCCTGTGGTGGACAGCATCCTTCCATGAAGTGGGATCCTGAATGAAGAATAAGGAGAAAGTGAGCTGAGTAGCACCATTCATCTCCTTCTGCTTCCTGACTGAAGATGCATTGTGACTAGCTGCTTTTTTTTCCTGCCACCATGCCTTCCTTGCCATGATAGACCGTTCCCTCAAACTGTGAGCCAAAATAAGCCCGCTCACCCTTCCTTTTCCTACCTTTCTTCCTAAAAATGTTTTTGTCACAACAACAAGGAAAATAACTACAGGTTTTGTTAAAAAAGTATGGAATTTCTTTTCAAAGATATGTCTATATGCCATTGTCTTTGTTCTTGTCTCAAGAACACCCCTTTATTGTGGGTTTGCATGTTTGCCTTACCATTTAGCATGTTAATCCCCATGTTCAGAGTCCCTCTTAAATGTTATATATTCAATTATCAACAATTTCTAGGATGTACAAGGTGTCAGTAAAATATAATTTGTGAATAACACAAATAAGTATGAATGAAATGAATGAAGTTCTCAAGGACTTTGGGAAAAGGAGAGAACAATGTGGACTAGGTAAAAGTAGTACAAATTAGGCAGATTATCTCATGAGTCAGTTATGACAAAGACTGATCCTGATATTTTCAGCTAAAAAGAAAAACACCCCAATTCTTTCAAGCTTGACTAGACAGTGTTTTCCCATGTCAGTCAGATAATATGGATAACTTATCCAATTTCACATTACTGTTATGTAGATACAGCTTCACATCAGACCTATAATTATGCTCTTTCACACCCATATTGTAACTACTTTAATATGCTTTTAGGTACAGAAAAGTGGATTTATTAGATGAGAAAGAAAATATCTCTGAGGAAATTAAATGGCAAATAAAACTGTGTATATTTGTTGTATTTAGTAGTAAACTGAAATTTTATTAGAAAATTGAAATGTAAGCCATTTTCATAATATGTAAATTGTCATTAATACCATACATTTAACACAGGAACAATATATAATGTCCAAAAATGAGAGAAAATATAGGTGTCTGAGATACTTGTCTTATGTTTTCTTGAAGTGTTTCCTGAAAATTCATTGCTGATGGTATCTAATTCCTTTATCTGAGAGAGGTAATGAATAACTTTTATTTTTGATTCTTGATAATAGTTGTAACCTGGTGTAATGTATGCTATTATGGAAACTAATTATTTTTATTAATAAGGTATTTATGCATTTATTTTTCTAACTCTGCATTGAACATAAAAAGAAGCATACCAAGATGGTCATTTGTTTTGATGTCCACTATTATGAATCTCATAAAAACTGAAGTACTCAGAATTTCAGAGGTGTATCTCCTGTCCAAATATGTCATGGTATGTGCTTTGTTGTGTGTGTGTAACTATAGAAGACTATGGCTCAAATATCCCTGTGAGAGCATGAGTTATGGGAATGTAGTTGGTAAACAGCCTTGAGTTGCCACAGCTATACCTTCAGCTTGGCCCTGATGCTCCTCCCGAGACCAGGCTTTTCTTTTCCCAACCAATAACTGAATTCAGCAAAGTTATTGGAGCCATGTGGCTTCTAACTTCTCCCACAGACATCTGAAAGTTCTGTCTATGAGTGCTGCTTGCCACCTTTTCTTCGTAGACATATTCCCCAATAAATCTCTCCAGCTTCTAATCCCATGTTGGTGTTTGCCTCCCAGGAAATCTGTATTGCTTCAAATGGTTCCAGCAGTGTTCTGAGTAGATAGTCATAAGACAGGATTTATTTGTTTGTTTATTTGAGAGCGGGGACAGAGAGAGAGAAAGAGAAAGAGAGAATGGGTGCACCAGGGCTTCTAGCCACTGCAAACAAACTCTAGATGCATGCACTACCTTGTGCACCTGATTTATGTACGTACTGGGGAATAGAACCTGGCTTTTTAGGCTTTGCAGGCAAGCACCTTAACCATTAAGCAATCTCTCCAGCCCATAAGGCAGAATTTGAGGACTGGTTCACTTATATTGCCTGGTTGACAAGAAAGATCATATCCTGAAAAGAATATGAGCCATGGAAATTTGCTGGTATAAGATTATGGTCCAATTACTGAAGATTTTACCTGTGATGACATGAAGAAAAATGCCCAGGTAGATAGGTACACATTTACCTGTGTGATAATTCAGGTATTTGGAGGCTATGGGGGGGGGACTAATGGTTATAAAAAGAGGAGGGTCCCTTTGGATGGGGGCAGGGATGAGGGTAAGGATGGTACCAACATGTGCTGTTTACATACTGAGTATGTTCATTGAAATTTTATTAGAAAATTAAAATGTAAGCCGTTTTCACAATATGTAAATTGTCATTAATACTATATACATTTAACATAGGAACAATATATAATGTCTAAAAATATAGGTATCTGAGATACTTCTCTTATGTTTTCTTGAAGTGTTTCCTGAAGATTCATTGCTGAATAGTGTCTAATTCCTTTATCTAAGAGAGGTAATGAGTAACTTATAATTTAAAAAACCCTTCAAAATCACTGGGTTGTATTGATATTGGGGTGCAATGGACATGAAGTAAAACAGCTCAGGTGCCCATGAGAGGCAAAATACTTAGGCATTTTACATAGATTTTCATGTAGTTGGAGATCAGAACAGATGAGAAATAGACCCCATATCATGTTTATAGTTTGGGGCATAAATAAATGGTCAGCAAGGGGAGATGTGTTTTACTGAATTCACAGACTAGAAACACGTGAAGCCCTGAAATATGGGCTAGAAACATCTTCATGGATGTTCCTGTAGATTGTGGCTCTGCAGGAAACCATCTAGAAGGCTTTATCCATAGGCTTGAAATCCTGCCAGCATAGTACCTATCTAGGAAATATCTCCACAGTAAAGGAAATGTGGGAAAGGCTCCATGACCATGGGGTCTAGCAGTCATGTCTCAATATATTACAACATCTAGATTCTAGAAGGAATTAGATTTATGGAGTTGGAAGCTTAAGGCCCACCTGAAGTACTGGTTTCAGACCACATTTTACAATAAATCAGAAACTCTATGCAGCACCACATTCCCAGGGATATGTGGATCCTGGAACTAAGAGGTGGATTTAGTCATGTCCACTTACCACCATTCTCAGTGACTTACTAGGGGAGATATTGCTTCCCATCCCTACCAGAGTTAGGGTTCTGGTCCCAAGAGAGGGAATACTCTTGATAGGGGGTCCAGTAAGGATCCTATTGAACTATAAGCTATTGTTGCTCATGACACTTTGGACTCCCTATGCTTAGAAAGTAGAAGGCAACAAGGAAATCACCATCTTGGCAGGGGCAGTTGTCCCCCATTACCTGATGGATTATAGACTGCTTGGATGTAGTGGAGGGAGGGAGGGAGGGATACACATAGACCCCAATTTACTAAATATTTACTTGTCCAATTGTGACCATGAAACACACACACACACACACACACACACACACACACACACACACACACACACTGTACTGCAGAGAGTGTGGTTACCAGTAGCCTGGACCCTTCTGGAACAATTGTGGATCATACAATTAGGCAGGCATTAGTCAATATGATAGGCAAATGAAGAGAAGCTGGAGTGGAAGAAGGACATGGTCTGTTCTAGTTATAGCTTCAAGAGCAATTGCAGCCTCACAGCTACAGTTCTTCCCATTAACTTCCCTTCTAAATTTCCCCTCAGGGGAAAAGGGCCAATGAGCCATGGAAAGGCAACTTCAGCATAGAAAGTTGTCACCTAGCTTCATTTTTGTTTTCCTTGATGGTTGTCACAGAGTTTTATTTCTGTATTATACTTGCAAGCATTTTTCTACATTTTCTTAGAGTTCTTACATATAGTTCAGTTATTTTTACTTACTACACAGCTTTTAAACCTTTAAGCATATAAATGATCAGGAGCATTATATTAATTGCCATTCTACTTTAAATAGCTCACTAAATTCAAGAGGTGTTTTGTTTAACCTTACACATTGCAGAAAGTATAAATATAATTTTTAAGCAATTACATAAATAATCCAGAAAATAACATCATGCTTAAAATAGTTACTACCTGTCTCTCACTGTCAGTATTGACATGCAAATGGGTAGTTAGAAATTTTCAGGTGATAATTTATTTAAATATATTTAATTCATTTACTTGTTTGAAAGTGATAAAGAGGGCAAGAGAGAAAGAATGGGCATGCCAGGGCCTCCAGCCACTGCAAACGAACTCCTGATGCATCTCGCTTACGTGGGTCCTGGAGAATTGAACTGGTATCCTTTGGCTTTGCAGGCAAACACCTTAACTGTTAAGCCATCTCTCCAGCCCCAAGTGATAACTTCTTAGAGAGATTATGTGAAATGATTGAACCTGATGGAATTTGTTTTACATATAGTTAGCAATTTATGTTTCTATAGCATTTTAAATGTTGGCTTTTTATATTAATCACTTCAGATGCACTTAAATGAGTTAATTAAATCAGGTGTCATCTTTATCCTGTCAAATACTGAAACTCTAATACCCTTAGTGATTTATACTAATCACACATAGCAAACGTTAACTAGAGTTGATTCTTGAACCTTGGGTCATATGACCTCAAATTTTGTTATTTTCTCATATGCTAAGGGGACTCTTTTAAAAAGTTTTTTAGGAGAAACATGTAGGAAAATCAGAACAAGAAGGGTTAATTCTTTTATTTATGATTTTCAATGCTCGTCTATACCATTGAGAAAATTGTACCATGCCTATCTATGACTTTCGAGGTTAAGCAATCCATATTACATGCTCTAGCATGTTGATGTTTCTTACTTAGAAGGTATCTTTAATTATCTAAAAGATAAAATGTGAAATACAGAAAGAAGAAATAACATTAAATTGGAAATCAACATCCCAAATGAAAAGAAATGGTTTTCCCATATCTCTGGGCTTATATTCTGTGATATGCAGCAGACCAATGCTCAGCTTCATGCTGTTTTTCTGAGGCTCCTTTATTTATTTTTCATTAATCTATCTCCCTTGTGTGCCTGGCTCTCAGTAATCTGCTCATCTCTAGCATGATCTATACTATAATCCATTGCTTCTCCCTCCATGCATTTTAATGAAGTAATTTTTGCCTCCTTTACATAACTGCTGTCCTGATTTCATGCTATCACATAACCATTTATTTTCACCTCATTGAAAGCAAATCTTTAAAGGAATACCTCAAAGTAGGATAGATACAGATTTTTTTTGATTCTTTTAATTTTTTTTTTAAATAGGGCTTTGTGGACTCAGCAGCATTTTCATCATGTAATTTCAGTAGATGCTCAGGCTTGAAAATAGGTATCCCTCAGACACCAAGCCAATGGAAAAACCACTTGGCAATCAGAATCCTTTGTTCCCTTCAGGCCTCATCTCTTGACAATGCTTTGAATTTCTGCCTTCTCTGAGATGCACTTGTAGGTGGTTCTTTAGATACAAAACGGTGGAACAACCATTCAGGAGTGCTCGTTCGTTGCAGTTTTATTTTTATCTTCTAACTAAAGTCTTCTTTCTCTGTTTTCTTGTCCATTGGCCTAGACTTGGACTTTCTGCCTTGTTCTGACCACTAGAATTTGCACATTTCAGGTTCATGTTTATCTACCTAGTTTCTGACCCTTGCTTTCTCAGATATCTGATCTACCATCTTGCTCTGTTTCTCATGTGCTAGAAAATGTCTTTCTTCTGGCTGTTCTGAGGGAGCCAAGTCATTCCTTGGCCTGTACCTATGTCCACATTTTGCTTCAACTTGCACCACTGCTGTCTTTTCCTTCCTTCCCAATCTTATGTAGACTCATTGATGCATTCATTCATCATTTATTAAATGCCTAACGTGTACAATTAAGAAAAGAAAAAGAAGCCATGGGCTCTGCCCATGTATATAACACACTAGAAGACAGACTAAAGGAGGGATATTTGGAAATTTTGGAAGGATCTTATACACATTTGAGGGCCATTGTTATCAAGAACGAGTAGATATTTAGGCAAGGGCCTTGGAAGATGTGGTTAATCTTCATTGCCAACTTAACTGGATCAGGAATTAGCTAAGAGGTATACCTCTAGGTGAGTCTATGAGGGCGTTTTCAGAAAAAGTTAACTGAGGAGGAGAGATTTCCCAAGACAGGGAAAAGCAGATATGAAGTGGTCTAAGGAAAAAGCAGTGCTGCCTGCCTTTGCTTCTTGCTGGTAAGGGCATCTTTCCTGTTACTACTGCAGCTGCCTCTATCCTTCCCTGCCATCAGACCTCAGCTTCTTTAGCTTTCCAGTGTGATTTGAGGACCAGCACTTCTCCAGGAACCCTCCAGTTCTTCAGTCCCAGATTGGGACTGCTGAGGCATCCAGCCTTGTGGATTGAACAGCTCCTGGGTTCTAAGACTCTTCAAAATACAAACAGCTATTGTTGGACACCCCCCCCCCCGCCGCCGCCAGTAGTATGTAAGCAAAACTAATAAAATCCACATATATATTGGCTCTATTACCCTGGAGAACCCTGACTAATACAGAAGGGGTCAAGGTAGCCAAGGCCTAGAAGCTTTGTTAGAATCATCTGTCTGGCTAAGCAATTTTCAAAGGGTGAAATTATGGGGTAAAAATATGCAGAGTATTATGAAGGCATGAAAGTAAGGCAAGTAACCTACTCATGGTGTCAGGGCTAGCTTCTTAGTTAAAGCCTGATTTCTGTTTAACTAGATGAAAGAAAAAGGAAAAGAGGCAGAATATTTTAAATATAGGCTCCTGCATGTAGGCACCCACCTCAGTGTGTCCTGGGTGCTGTAGGCAGCTCCATTTTGCTGGAACATGGAAGATATAAGAGAATGGAATAGTGAGGTTAGAGAAGAAAACCAAGGTGAAAGCACTGGGAAGTTTTGTACCCCAACAAGGATCTTTGTGGGAAAGTATACAAGAATGGAGATCAGTTCGGAGGTGTGGTACCAAGGCAGGAGGTGACAGTTATGAACAAAATCAAACAGCAGAAATGTAGAGAAGAGATGGACTGAAGAAGAGAATGTCTGTTAAGTTTTGAGGAAACTCAGTTCTTTTAGAAAAATGGCATCCAAGTCTAAAGCTAGGGGTGCACATTGAGAAAGCGTCAGTGTACATAGTTAGGAGGAAGGGAAGGAATTAGCTAACTGAGGAAGCAGTGGAGAGAAAGAAGTGTAGGAACCTGGAAAGGGAGCTAAGGAAGAAACCACAGGGAGGAAGAGGGAGAATTCAGACTCAACAGCCAGAGCAAACATTATAACATGTCAAAGGCTTGGCCCTCCAATAAATAGAATGAAACATATTCATTGGAGGTTTTTGACAGGAAGAAGACAGAGAATAGTATGAGAAAATGTGAAGGACTGTGATGGGAACAAGCTGGCTTCCACAGATTGAAATTGGACAGGACATGAGGAAGTTGTGCCTTTCAGTGTGGCACACTGCAGAGTTTTGAGTGAGAGAGCATTAAAAGATATTGAGCATTAGCTGGGGGTGATCAGACTCTAGGTGATCATGTTTTCTTTTTCTTTTTCTTTTGAAGATGGGAAATACTTGTGCCAGAGAGGTTAAATATTTAGAAGATGGGATGGGAGGTAGACTGAACCAGGTCCAAACATTGTGTAATGCTACAGACTAAGTATTCCCCCAAGGCTCACGTGCTAAAGATTGCCAACCTGTGGTGCTTTGGGAAGGTAGTCCAACCTTCAGGAGATGGGGTCTGTCTAGTGGGGAGGAAGTCGGGTTACTGGGGACATGTTCCTGATACAGGTATTGGGGTCTTGGCCTTTACTCCCCTCTCTGTGCTTCCATGAGGTGAGCAACTTGTCCCTCCCTGTGCTCTCTCCCATGATGGAGATGGGACCAAGTGACCATGGGCTTAGCTTTCTGAAATCACGAGCTAAAAATAAGCATTTCCTCCTTGTTAGTTGTTTTACTCAGCCTTTTTATTTTATTTTTGTTACAGCTACAAGCAAGCTGATTATACACACCTAGACTGCCTATTGTTTCAGGAAATCTGAACTCCTGATTCTTTTGTTGCTTCTAGGAGATTAAATTTGTCCTTTTCTAAGGCAACTAGTGCAGGCCGGGCTAGCTGGTCTATGATCTTTATGAGTTCTGTCAGTGCTGAGGTTCAGTGACTGATTTATTGGTGGCATAGAGAAACATCAGTGTTTGGAGCAGTGTGTTGAGTCAGGGGAAGGAGAACAGGGGCAAGGATCAAAGGTGGCAGAATGGAAGTATTCTTTCCACACCAATGCCCATGTCTGTTCTACAGTACTGTCGTCTTGCTGACTCGTCCCGGTAGGGAGCTATTAGCTTTAAAGGGAATAGTATTATTTCAGGGTAGAAAAAGATCAGGAAGTGGTCAGTTTGCCTTTGCTTCTGGAAACCTGTGATTTAGGATATGATTAAAACTGCCAGTATCCATTCTGGAGGCAAAGGAGATCAAAAGCTGTGTCTCAGAGGCTCTCAAAGCTATGAGCCAAGATCCCTGCTTGCTAGCAACAGAGCAGTTGGGCTCACAATAAAAATGAAAACACTTTCCCAACCATAATATGTTCTCAAATGCCAGCTATTACCATCCTTTCTGAAGAGCTGTTTGCAGGAAGATTTGCCTGAAGACCCCATAGTGCACAAAACAAAGCAACAGTAATTCAAAGGCAATTGTATTCCTTTGAAAAGCACGTGTTTCACTGCAGCATGGGAAGCTGAACCCCATTTTCTGTTTAATGCCCACCTGACAGAAGTGGTGGAGTAAAGAGTCACCACCATCTCTCATGTTTTGCTTACATGTCTGGAGCTAGTCTGTCCTCAAGTAAACCACCACACAAATAAAAAGCACTTTGCCAGCATGCCTTCACTGCTGCTGTGTGAATGATAAAAACCTAACCAAAACCCTGGGCACTGAAGCCCAATTAGTATTAACCTTGAAGACTTTCACCATTTCAGAGATGAAAAAATACCATATACTACACAGTTATAATCAGCCCCAGTGATTCTCTTATTTCCATTCCCGTCAGGGTTGGGGTTACAGGCAGTGGACATGCCTAGCTTTTCTTATGTGAAAGCTGGGGATCAAACTCAGGTCCTTATGGGGTAAGCTCTCTTACTTGTTGAGCCATCTCCCCATCACCTAAGTCACTCTTTCTTCCAGGGCTCTGCTACTCATGGTCAAATTCAATACTTGATGGATGCAGCTGCATATGAATTTTGTAGTAAACACACACACACACACATGAATAAAATAAAAGCAAAACAAAATGATGCCAGGGTAGAGGTCTGTGTTTAGTTCTGGTACCACAACTGAAGATGGATTTCGACAATTTGGCCTTGCAAGTAGAAGCTTCCCCCTCCTCATACTAACGTATTATCTTGTCCAAATGTATCAGGCATGTGATTGCCTATAGTATTCCACTGTGTTTCATGACAGAAATATTTCTTGTTTTCAAGTAGCTCATAATCTGTGATAGATCATTCAGATAAAGGCATAATAAAATATTTGAAAAATAATAGATATAAGGATAAGTTTAAAAGACTAGGAATACTTGGAAAGATTATAAAAAGTGATATAGAATATCTATCCAAAAGGATTATGGCATAAGGAATTTTTATGTGGAAGTTCACATATCACGTAAGGACAAAACCAACAGGAACAGTCCTGAAATAGAAAGGATTTTGCAGAGAATTGTAGGTGCAGAGGTGTATTTTGTTGAGAAGACAATGAAGCTGACCTTAAGGGCCCCTCATTTGCATGAAACCCTTCCAACAATCCTGGGAAATATCAGACAGTTTATATGCTCTGTTTTTGTAAATTTTTCTATGCTCAATATATTTTAACCATTATTATTTCTTGCCAACCCAACTTTTTCTCTATCTCTTTAGTGGCAGAGGACAGGCCCTAGTTTGCCTTTACTGTCTGGGAGACCAACCATTCTATCCCAGCTAAAAGATATCAATAGAGAGTTCTCCCCCAGGGCATGAAAAAGAGTCCTTCTATTTGCCAAATGTTTATATCCTCCACCACAGTAAGAATGCAATCTAAATGCCTTCTTGTTCATTACATGGATGATCTTTTGATTGCACATACCTCAAGAACTGCCCTTTTGGACCTTCTTAAATTACTCATTGAGGACCTCAAAAAACTTGGGTTTGCCATAGCAAATGAAAAAATTCAAACAGTGCCCCCTTTTGGATTTTTAGGGTACAAAATTCTACTACTATACAACCACTTATCTCTCACCTTCTAATAAAGGACCATTATTCCCTCAATGATCTCCAAAAACTCTGTGGCCAAATTAACTGGCTCAAATCTTTCCTGCCCATCCCTCCTAGTGAACTCCTACCACTTTATGACCTCCTTAGAGTTACTGACAACCCTTCAAGGAAAATTCCCCTAAATGATCACTCCAAAAATTTGTTACATAAAATATCCCACTACCTCTTTTCAATGACCCTCATGAGATATGACCCGTCTGCTCCAATTCTAAATGTGATCCTTTGGACAGCAGAGGAGCCTTTGGGAGTCATCTGGAAAAACCAATCGCCCCTTTTCTGGGTACACCCCTCATGGGCACAGGCCCATAAACTCACCACCAACCTACAAGCAATGCTCCTCATAGCAATTAAGGCATGTACCTACACTAACAAAATCTATAATATGGAACCCTACAAAATAATTCTGCCCATCCCCAGGTTGAAACTTCAACCTCTTTTTAGGGAGGACCCCCTTTTCCACATCCTAATGGCAGGATTCCCCAGTGAGATAGACAATCGCCTCCCCACTCACAAACTACTTCAATCCCTAATGGCTTTGCCCATAAAGACTATTTCTCCAGGCCTTCTGGTCAGCCAATACCCTTAGCAGCCTCGGCCTTTACAGATGCCAATAAACATACCTATGGGCTAATTATTAAAAGAGCCAATCAACCAGATGAGGCCCTTAAGTTCCCTAACCCCCATTCAGTCCAGCTAGGGGAACTATATGCCATCATCAGTCTTAGAGCTCTGTCAACAAGAGCCCATCAACATCTTCTCTGACAGCAGTTACGCGGTTCAAATGACAAAGATACTGCCCTTGCCAATCCCAGGCCCTCTCATCATCCCATAGACATTGCCATCTCCACTTTACAATTACAGATGGAAAACAGATTGTACCCTTGGTTTATTGAGCATGTTCGCTCACACACTGGTCTGCCTGGCTTTATTGCTGATGGGAATTCGCAGTTAGACAAATTTGTTGTTGTCTCCTCCTTGCCACCTTTAGAACAAGATAGACATTTACACCAAAGGTTCCATCTATCCCCCAACTAATCTAAAAACCCTATACCCTGAGCTCTCGCTTAGCCAATGCAAACATTTAACCCATACCCAAGGCATACACCCCCCCATCCCCCTTGGACCCCCTACAGCCTCAAGGAGTCAATCCCCAAATTCTATCTGGCAGATGGATGTTACCCACATACTTTCCTTTGGTAACCTCAAATATGTCCATTGTGGACATGTGTCATTGTGGACACTTACTCTAAGCTTACTTTTGCTATTGCTCTCTCAGGGGAAAAGGCTTCCCATGTCATTAAGGCGACAAAAACCTCTATGTTGGTCATGGATGTACCCTAGTCAATTAAAACTGACAATGGCCCTGCATACACATCTGCCCAATTCACATCCTTCATGGAATCTTGGGGAATAAAACACTCCCTTGGGATCCCCTACAACCCACAAGGACAAGCCACCATGGAGAGAACTAACCGGACCCTAAAGGAACTAATTATAAAACAGAAGTCCACTATGTCGCCCAAGGACCCCCCACTTGGCCCTAGTGGAAGCTCTCTTCACCCTCAATTTTCTCACCTTTGATGAGGCAGGACTCTCCCCAGCCTACAAACATTGGAGATCCCAACCAACCACAACACCCTTAGCCTTAGTCTACTGGAAGGATCCTCTTACTAATATCTGGAAGGGACCCCACCCTCTTTTAACACAGGGCCGAGGGTATGCTTGTGTCTTTCCAGAAACTTCACAGATCCTGATCTGGATCCCTGCCAAAAACATCCGTCCAGCCACTGACACAGGGATCGACCTTGATGAAGAGGATGATGCCAAACCCCTCAGGCCAGATAAGGGACTTTAAACTTATTCCCCCCTTTTCTCCTTTTATCTCCTTTGTTCCCTACTACCACTTCCCAGAAACCATTTTGGACAACTCTTCTTAGGCCATACTTGTTTGGTGCAGTGGGCCTAGATTCCCACACTTTTCCTAGGCTTTATTTTAGCCACTCTATTTCGCTGTGTTCCTCCCCCTTCAATCACGTACTCCTCCTTAGCCACACTTTTGCCTCTTTTGCTTATTAATGCCTCTTATGGTAATGCTACCCTCCAACCAGCCATAAATTCCTTTCCAACTTCTTTGATTACAATTGATCTGCTACCACTAAGGACACTCAATGCTACTAATTATGATGCTAGGGTGAGCTCACAACAGTCACCTAACAACCTGTCCTACCCCAGTGTTTTTCAGGTTCTATAGTTAATTCTCGCTTGCTGGGACCCTTCACATGCCACAGAGCCACCACCACTTGGCCCTCCCCTGCCTCCTAGGTGACAGCCACACCCCTCGGGTTTTAGCACAATGCAGGTCTGGCCCTAGCATGTCAGAAGAAACCAGGCCACACCCCTTGGGTTTTCTCACTAGGGTGGTGATTAGCCAATGACGGGTTACACTCCATAAGATGAGGCAACCTAAGACAGGCACAGTTGCATGTGATGATCCCTTGGGGCCTGGGTTCAACAATGGTGTGGCAAAAAACCATACCTCTCAGAGTTGCCAATAATAAAAACACAAAGGAGGATATGTATGGCACAATGCAGGTCTGGCTCTACCCAGACCACATGGCAGAAGAAACCAGGAAGTGGCTTCTGTGAACATGGCGTCCTGCACAGGCCTGGTGTGACAACAGCTACAGTCCCATGCTGGCGAGAAACCTGCTACGAGATGATCTGTCCTGAGAAAGGTTGTCATTGGTCACAAAAAAGGGGACCACCCCATACAATGATTGGCCAGCCAAGCCCCTTTAAAACCCTCTACACTTTTTTGAATAAACGAGTTTGCGGCAGCTTGCCCTCTGCCTGCTTTCACCCAACTCCTGGAGTCTGTGTTGTGATTCCACGCTTCTCACCCCCAACTAGGCAGAGACCCTGCCGTCCCTCCTGGGCTGGCCTTGAGGGGACCCCAACAGAAATGTACAGGAGTTGAAGTGACTTAGCAATATTCTCCCCATTTTCTTGTACATAATTATTTTATTTTAAAAGTTGTGGCAACACAGACGTAACATAAAGCTTACTATCTTAGATCGTTTTTTTGTTGTTGTTTTTTGAGGTAGGGTCTTGCTGTAATCCAGCCTCACTATGTAGTCTCAGGTTGGCCTCAAACTCACATGGATCCTCCTACCTCTGCCTCCCTAGTGCTGGTATTAAAGGCATGTACCACCATGCCTAGGGAGGGAAGGAGATAAAGAGAGAGAGAGAAAGAGAGAGAGCACACCAGGGTCTTTAGCCTGTGCAAACTCTAGATGCATGCATCACTTTGTGTGTCTGGCTTTACATGGGTACTGGGGAGTCCAGCTTGGGTCATTAGGCTTTGAAGGCAAGCACCTTAACCTGAAAAATATTTTCAGCCCCTATTTTAGCTGTTCTTAAGCACACAGGTCAGTGGAACTAAATATATTCACATTGTTGTGCAGCCATCACCATGCTCCAAATATATAAATCTTTTCATCTTGCAAAACTGAAACTCTGCTCCCATTAAACAATAATTCCCATTTTCATTTCTCCCAGGCCTCAGTAACCACCATCCCACTTTATGTTTCTATGAATTTGATTACTCTAGGAACTCATATAAACGGAATCATGCATATTTGTCTTTCTGTAATGGCATATTTCAGTTGTCATAATGTCCTTGGGGTCATCCATGTTGCCACCTGTCAGAATTTCCTTTCTTTTAAAGGTTGAATCTCTTCCATTAAGTGTATATATTGCATTTTGTTTATCTACTAATCTATTAAGGGATACTTGAATTACCTGCAGCTTTTAAATACTGAGAAAAAAAATGCTAGAATGAATATGGGTGTATGATATCTCTTTGAGTCCCTGATGCTTCCAATCCCTGAAGCATATCTTATATGTAAAATTTTAAGAGAAGGATTAGATTCTCACCTACTAAGAGTAGTTTTTATGGGCTAGGGAGATTGCTCAGTGTAAAGCCTGCTGGCCCAAGTTAAATTCTCCAGTACCCATGTAAAGTCAGATGCACAAAGTGGCACACACATTTGCAGTGGCAATAGGCCCTGGCACACCCATAATTTTTAAAGAATACTTACAAACATGCCACACATATTGTCTTAATTTCTTCATTAAATTATTTATTTTTTATTTTAATTATTTTAATTTCTTCATTAAATTATTTATTTAAAATAGTTTTAATTTCTTCATTTAAATTCTTGAGAATTGCACAAAATAGAATCTATTGGAACTTCTGTACTTCTGCCACAAATCTATGCCTGTTCTACAAAAAGTTATGAATTCCATTTATGAATTGGCATATTATGCATTATAGCTGTCAAAAATGGTTTCATTAATCATTGTAAAAGCAAAAGTGACTTATATTTGTGTTTTCTCTATAAAATGTTATGATAGCACTCATATAAATAGGCCATCAAACAATCAGTGATCAATAAGAGTAGACAAAGGAATAACAAAGATGTATCAAGCAGCTAATGAATACAGCATGTTTTGTTATTTTTATATATTTTGTAGTTGCAGTCTTTGTTAGCTTTAAGAACTTGAAAATAAAAAAAAAAACTCCTGTCAAATCCATATCTTTATTCTTACCTAATTATGCAAGCATTCACTTTGCAAGTGTTAACTTATTTTTAAATTTTTTATAAATTATTTTATTTATTTTTGGAGAGAGACACAGAGATAGACAGAGAGGGAGAGGGAGACAGAGATGGGCGTGCCAGCAGTCTCAGCTGCTGCGAACGAAATCCAGATGTGTGCGCCCCCTTGTGGCCAAGTGCGGCATTGCATCTGGCTAAACATGGGACCTGGAGATTGGAACCGCTGGAGATTGGAACCAGCGTTCTTAGGCTTAGCAGGCAGGCGCCTTAACCTCTAAGCCATCTCTCCAGCCCTAACTTATTTTTTAATTAAGTTTTTTTCTTTTTTTCAAAGCAGGGTCTCATTCTAGCCCAGGTTGACCTGGAACTCACTTTGCAGCCCCAGGCTGGCCTCAAAGGAGTACTGGGACTGAAGGCTTATTCTTGAATTATTTTTTAGTTAGCATACAAAGTAAGAGACTCCATTATGACACTTTGATACATACATAGTGGTATACTTTAATTTGTCCCCCGCCCCTACTACACTCCTCTCAAACCCCTGCTCATTCTCTTTGGACCCTTCTTCCCCTCAAATATCCCTGTTTTTAGGCAACATGTATTCCATTACTCTCTCTTTTTCCAATTCTCCCTCCCCAAACTCTCTTCTTCTAGTTTCATTATACCTCTTCCTCCACAAGTCTAACTTTTACATATGAGGGAAAACATGTGCTATTTGTCTTTTTTGAGTTTGGTTTATTTTGCTTACCAAAAATTTTCAGTTCAATCCATTTTCCTGCAAGTGCCATGATTTCACTTTTCCTATGGCTGAATAAAATTCTGTTGTGTACATCTACCACATTTCCTTTATCCATTCATCACTTTGGTAATATAGCCATTGTCACAATATTAATTCTGGCCAATCCATGAGTATAGGTCTTTCTACTTTCTTTCTTTTTTAAAAAAATGTTTGTTTATTTATTCATTTATTTGAGAGAGAGAAAAAAAAGAAGGAGAGAGAGAATGGGCATGCCAGGGCCTCAAACCTCTGCAAACGAACTCCAGATGCATGTGCTTCCTTGTGCATCTGGCTTATGTGAGTCCTGGAGAGTTGAACTGGGATCCTCTGGCTTTGCAGGCAAATACCTTAACTGCTAAACCATCTCTCCAACCAGGTCTTTCTACTTTCTAATGTCTTTTCTCAATTTCTTTTTTCAGTGACTTAAAGTATCCATTATAGAGGTATTTTATATCTTAGTTAAGTTATTCCTAGGTTTTTTTTTTAGTTTTCAAAGGTATTATGAATGTTGTTCTGTTCTGGTTTCTTTTTAATAATATTTATTTATTTATTTATTTATTTGTTTGTTTGCATGAATGTGTAAGTGTGTGTGTGTGTACATGTGTGTGAGCATGTGTGTGTGTGTATGTCAAGGCCTCTTACTATTGCAAATGCACTCCAGACACATGCTTTTGCATCTAGCTTTATGTGGGTACTGGGGAATCAAACCCAGACTTTGTAAGCAAGTGCCTTTAACTGATGAGCCATCTTCCCAATCCTTCTGCTTTCTCATTTGGCAAGTTATTATTGGCATATAGAAAATCTACTGATTTTTATATGTAGATTTTATATCCTATAAGTTTAATAAATAAAAGTGTTTATCAGGTTTAAAGTTTTCTGGTAGAGTCTTATGGTCATCTATAAGTAGGAATATTTTGATTTCTTTTCCTATCTTATTTGTATCCCTTTAATTTTATTCTCTTGTCTTGTTATTGTAGGCATAACTTTTAGCACTACTTTTTATTTTTATTTATTTATTTGGAAGCAGAGAGAGAGAGAAGAGACAGACAGAGAGAATGGGTTGACTAGGGCCTCTAGCCCTGCAAACATACTCTAGTGCATGCACCACTTTGTGCATTTGGCTTTACTTGGGTACTGGGGAACTGAACCCACGTAGTTAGGCTTTGAAGGTAAGTGCCTTAACCACTGAGCAATCTCTCCAGCCTTACTGTTTTTAAAGAGTAGAGAGAATAGAAACTTATGTTTCTGAATTAAGTGGAATTGCTTTCAGTTTTCCCTACTTAATATAATGTTATCTATGGGTTTGTTATATATAGCTTTTCTTATTTTGAGGTGTTTCCCTTCTATTTCTAGTTTCTTCAGGGTTTTCATCATAAATAGAGCTTAAACTTTGTTAAGGCCTTTCCTGCATCTACTGAGATGATCATGTGATTTCTGTTCTTATGTCTATTTAGATGATGTATTACATTTATTAATTTGCATATGTTGAACCATCCTTGTATCCCTGGAAGGCAACTAATTGGCCATGGCATATGATCTTAATGTGTTCTTGAATTTGGTTTGCAATAATTTTATTGAGAATGTTTGCACCTATGTTTATCAGAGAAGTTGACCTACAGTTTTATCCTTTTATGTGTCTTTATTAAATTTGGGTAGCAAGGTTTTGCTGACTTCATAGAATGAGTTTGGTAGTGTTTCTTCCCTTTCAATTTTATGAAACAGTTTTGAAGCAATGGTATTTATTCATCTTTAAATGTTTGGTGGAACTCTGAGTGAGTCTATCTAACCCTGTGTTTTCTTTGTTGGGAGAGTTGTATTACTTCTACAGTCTTTTTGCTTGCTATGGATCTGCTTATGTTGTTTATACCCTCTTTATTTAATTTTGATAGATTATATGTGTTTAGGAATATGTGCATTTCTTTTAGATATTCCAGGTTTTTGAAAAACAAAACTCAAAGTATTCTGTAATGATCCTTTGGATTTCATTTGAATTTGTTGTTATACTTTCCTTTTCATCTTTAATTTTGAGTTTTTGTCTTTTCTCTTTTGGTTAATTTGGGCTGGGATTTTATCAATCTTGTTTATCTTTTCAAAGAGCCAAGTCTTTCTTTGATTCTAAATATTGTTCTTTTAGTCTTGGTGTCATTAATTTCTATCATGATCATTATTATTTTTTTGCTACTTACTGCTATTTGGTTTGGCTTGTTCTTGTTTTTCTAAGACTTGGGGATGCATCATTAGATTACCTTTTTGAGAACATTGTGATTTTTTAATGTAAGCATTTACAACTATAAACTTTCCTCTTATAATTTCCCATTGGTTCTGGGAAGTTATGTTGTCATTTCCATTAGGTTTTAGTAATTTTTAAATTTCCTCTCTGGTTTCTTTAATGACCTATTGGTCATTTAAGAGTGTATTGTAAGCTGGGCATGGTGGTGCACACCTTTAATCCTAGCACTCGGGGGCAGAGGTAGGAAAATTGCTGTGAGTTCGAGGCCACCCTGAGACTACAGAATGAATTCCAGGTTTGCTTGGGCCAGAGTGAGACCCTACTTGAAACACCCCCCCCCAAAAGTGTATTGTTCAGTTTCCATGTATTTGCATAGTTTCTGTAGTTTTTCTTGGTGGTTTGATTATAGTTTTATCTGATAAGATAAAAGAGATAATTTATATTCTTTTGATTTTGGTAAGAGTTGGTCTGTGGCCTATAATGTGGTCTATTTTAGAGAATATTTATATGGGCTGTTGAAAGTAATGTGCATTCTCTCATTCTCTGTTAGGTGCACCTGTTCTATGGTATGGTTTAACTACTCTGAAATTCCATTGTGGCTTTTCAGTTTTTATGACCTATATAGAGATGAAGATGGCATATTAAAGTCATTCGCTATTATTTTATCAGGAGCTCTAACATTTAGTGTATTCATATTTACAATTGTTATATCTTTTTAATTAATTGTTCTTTTACTACTATGTAGTAACCTTCTTTAACTCTTATAATTTGGGTTTTAGGTATACTGTGTAAGATCTCACAGTAGCTATGCTAGCTTGCTTTCAACTTTCCTATGCATCATAAGTTGCTTTCCATCCTTTGACTATCAGTCTGTGGTGTCTTTACTAGCTAAGTGTGTTTCTTGGAAACAACAGCTAGTCAGATTTAGTGTTCTAATTCAGCCAGCCAATCTCTGTCTCTATTGCTAAGATGAGGCCATTTACATGTAAGGTTGTTACTGACAAATATTTACTAACTCTTGCAATGTTGTCAGGTTTGATTATTTTATTATTTTCTTTCTACTCTATTGGCATTAGGGGTTTGCTGGCTAACTGGGCTGGCATGATGGATTCCTCCTCTCTCTAGTTTGTTTATCCAGTCCTCTTATGAAATTTATTCTTTTCTGAGGATGGCTGAGACTTTCTTTTCCTCTAAGTATCTTCTGCAGTGTGGTTTGGTGGTCATGAACTGTCTTATTTTGTGTTTATCTAGAAATTCTATTTCTCTATCAATTTTAAAAGATAGCTTTGCTGGACATAGAAATCTTTGTTGGAAGTTATTTACTTTCAGGGCTTAAAATACATTGCTTCATGTTTTTATGGATTTTAGGGTTGGTGATGAAAAATATGAGTTTATTTTGATGTGTTTGCTTTTGTAGATGAGTTGATATTTCCCTTACAGCTTTTAATAGTCATGGATTTTATCTTTGGCATATTGACTATAATATCTTATGGGGAGGTTCTGTCATTTTGGGATCCTAAATAACTCTTGTATTTGGATGCCCATTTCTTTCTCTAGACTTGGGGAATTTTCTGCTTTAATCTCATTGAATAGATTTTATATGCTTTTAGTTTTAATCTTAACTGCTTCTTCTCTTCTCAATATCCTTATAAGAGAGAGTAGGCAATAGGGTGAGTAGGACCCTAAAAATAAAAAGGTAGGAAAGTCTGCACTTGCTAGAAATCAAAGATGATCTGACTTATCGCTTGCCTAGTTCCCTAGACCTGTTTTTCCACAAAAAAATCTGGGCCCCTCTTGGAAGGGAGGCCTTTCCTAGGATTTAAATCTAATCTTAACACTTTGGTTGGTCAAGCTTAGACCCTAGAACTTGGCTAGCCTCTTGCTGAGACAGACCCTGGCATAACCATTCAGCTATTTCTCTAGTTCACCTGAACTGGAAGGTAGGACCCACCACTATAAGGTTATAAATACATTTGTGAGAGGAGGTCATGCTCTCTGAGCTGCCTGACTACTTAGGAATTTCCAGCTGCTGGTGAGTTTTCCCTCGGCTCGGCCTGGGCTCAGTCCAGCCTGGCTGTGCCAAGGGGAGAGCTGCCCTGCCCACTCCTTACTCTCCACATTGGCTCTTTACCCTCTCTAGATTCCCACATGGCAGGAGCTCTTTGAACTTTTTTTCTCCATGGTTTTCCCATGCCCTCCACCTGGGATCTCTAGCCATGTGGGTGCCTTTCCTTGGTTCTGTACTTCCCTAAATAAATACCCATGATGGTAATCTTTTTTTTTTTATTTGAGAGGGAGAGAGAATGGGCATGCCAGAGGCCTCTCAGCCTTCCAGATGCATGTGCCCCCTGGTGGGCAAGTGAGGCATTGTGCCCTTGCGTCACTTTTTGTGTCTGGCTAAACTTGGGACCTGGAGAATCGAACAGGTGTTCTTAGGCTTCACAGGCAGGCGCCTTAACTGCTAAGCCATCTCTCCAGCCCTAATCTCTGTTTTTTACCTTGACAGGATTAGAATCACCATGGAAACAAATCTCTGAGAGTGTCTGTAAGGGATTGTCTAGGTTAGGTTAATTGAGGTGGGAGGATCTACCCTAACTGTGAGTGGTGTCATTGTATGGGCTGAAGTTCTGGACTGTATCAAAAGGAGAATATGAGCACTTACTGTTCTCAGTTTCCTCAATACAAATGCAGTATGACCAGCTATCTCAAACTCCTGCTGCCATCCTAGCCTATAACCTTAAACTATAAGCCTTACTAAATACTTCCTTCCTTAAACTGATGTTTGTCAGTTATTTTGTTCCAGGAATGAGGTGACTAATCCCTACTCTTTGCCTATCACCTCATTTCCTCCATTCCCAGCCCATGATAAGCACCAGTCTATTCTTTCCATCTGTGAGTCTTACATTTTAAAGATCCCACATAGAACTGAACTTTGACAGTATTTGTTTTTCTGTGCCTGGCTTATTTCATGGGGAATAATGTCCTTTAGGTTTGTTTACGTTGACGCTAATGGCAGTATTTCCCTATTTGTGTGGCTGAATTATATTCCATTATTTATGTATTCCACATTTTCTTTGTCTATTCATTCATCAATGAACACTTAGATTGTTTCCATACTTGGCTATTGTGAGTCATGCTGTAATGAAAATTGTCCAGAAACAAGATAGCTGGATAATATGACAGCTCAATTTTTAATTTATGTAAGAAACTCCAGAGACTTTACCTTGAAAAACCAAAAAACAAAAAAACAAAAAAAAACTCCAGACTATTTTCCATGATACTTGTACTAATTTATATCCAGTGTGTACAGTATACAGTGTATGAGGGATCTATATTATCCATATGCTCACCAACATTTGTTTGGTTTGGGTTGGTGAATTCCAGGCTAGCCTTGAACTAGAAATCTCCCTGCCTCAGGCTCCTTAGTGCTGGGATTGTAGGCATGTAGCAGCCCACTTGGCATATCTCTTGTCTTTCTGATAGTAGCTTTTGTGATATATGTGAGGCTATATCTCTTTTTGGTTTTGATTCATATTTCCTTTAACTAATGCTGTTGAGCATTTTTCATAGGCTTATTGGTCATGTTTGTTTGTTTGTTTGTTTGTTTGTTTGTTTGTTTGTTTGTTTTGAAATAGGATCTCACGTTAGCCCAGGCCAACTTGAATTCACTATGTAGTCTCAGGCTGGAACTCATAGTGATCCTCCGCCTCCCAAGTGCTAGGATTAAAGACATGCGCCACCACGCCCAGCTCTTTGGCCATTTATATGTCTTCCTTTGAGACAGATGTAGATCCTTTGTACATTTAAAATTAGATATTTGAAGTTTTTCTATTAAGTTTTGGGGGATCTTTATATACTTTATTACTGAGGCCTATCAGATATATGGTTTGCAAATATTTTCATCTAGTAGATAGTTTATGCCTAATGTAACTTTTAAAAGCTCCTCAGGTGGTCCTAACATGCAGCCAAAGTTGAGGACCAGTGGCCCATGTCGTGTTGTGTTACTATCAAGTCCAAATGTTCTCATAACAAGAGGCAGAGGTGAGCACCCACTCTGCCCCTTACAGCCCTCTGCTTTTCATCTAGTTTGAGTTATATAAACCCTAAGTGAAACTAAGACTAAGCCTGGTAATTGCCATGGTGATGTCCTAGATTTTTCTATCAAATCCAATCTCATTTAGGATGGGGGACACCTAAGTGACTGGAGTGGAGAGAAACTATTTCTGCTCTTATTTAGAATATTCAGCATTAAATTCAAGAGTTTTGCCCTAAAATTTTAAATACTAAAACTTTTATTTAAACAGTAGATCTCATCTGTACCAAAAAGTTTATCATTAATTATAAAGTGTGCACAGGGAATTATTTAAGCAGTTAGCATTCTGTACAGCTTTTAATGCCTCCCATCTGCTAAGTGTGAGTCTTGCCTGCTGACCACAAATTTGTGAATTTCTCTGCTCATCACTCTTATCTTTGAATATAAAACAATCAGAATTGGAAAAATCCTACAACTATGAGTGACCTGTGGAAACCATTTAGCTAGTGATCTGCCTTTATAGTTGGGTGTCTAATCTGCAAAGAGAACCAGGCTTATAAATTCCTTGCTAATGGCACAAAAGATGCAACATGGATGGCTACAACATCCTTTTAGCTTGCTTCCTCCCTCCTGTGCCCCTTTTCTCCACATTGCAGCTTGGGATCTTTCTAAACACAAATACAACCAAGTCAGTCTATTCCTTGCTTCATATTTTCTGATAACTCCACATTTGCCTCAGGCCCACATGCAGATTTCTCTGGCACATCTATAGTATCTTGTCTCCTTCCAAGGACTCATCTCTTCAAGCTCCCATTTCTCACTCTAAATTGTAGTCATATACCAGGGTTAAATATTCTAAATGCAGTTCTCCTGGTGTGTCCTCAGTGTCAACATGCACTTGCAGATGCTGTTCTTTCTCTCACACAGTGGTGCTTGTATTCTTCCACTGGTATAGCATTACAGGTTGTAATGACAGGGAAGGCATCAGATGTCTAGAAGGGCATGGAAAGTGTGAGGGACTTACTGAGCTGAGGAAAGAGACTGGATGCATGTATTTAAGCCTTGAAATAAGAAGCCTTCTCATCTTGGTTTTGTATAAACAGCTTCAAAGTTTCACATAAAGAAAGGTCAGTGGATTGAATATAGAACTCTCTGGAGTTTGGTGGTATTTCAATATCACAATGATTTCTTCTATAATGTCTGTCTGTCTATTTATCTATCTATCATCTATCTATCATCTATCATTTCTCTATCAGTAATCTCTCTATTATTTTTCTATTATCTATCTATCATTATCTATGTATCATCTAACAGTTATCTAAGTTATCATCTATTCTCTCCCACTTTTACCCCCATCCTTTCCAGGGTCATGAGCACTCAGATAACTCACAGCTCTGTCCATCTTGTCTGCCCCCTTCTAGATTTGTGACACCTTTTGGAGAGATACTCAGAAATGGATGTGATATGTACACTTAATCTGACTGAATACACTGCAGACAGTATATGAAGTTGCTTAATGTGCAGCAGTTTCTTGCCCTCCACCCTTGCATAACCCCTGCATCTACCCTTCCCACTTTCATTACATAGGTTTCTAATATCTGTTCATATTAAAAGAGTAAAGTGATGCCTTATTTTCTTTAAAATAAATATTACTTTCAGAAAATTTTCAGATTCACAGTAAAACTGAGTAGAAAATACTGAGAATTCCCATATACATTAGTCCTTCAAGCTCCCATTTCACCACCCTCCTCCCAAATCAGTATCTGGCATCAGCCTAGTGCATTCATTACAACCAGTGAACCTTAACCCATCCATCCTTCTTACTCAAATCCCTAGTGTTCATTATCACTTGCTCCTGGTTGTGTACATTTTTTGGTGCTGTATTTTCTATATTTCTTGACAAATATATAGTGACATGAATCCATCATCATAGTACCATACAGAATAACTTCACTGCCCTAAAATCCCTCTGGGTTTTGGTAACTTATCCTGACCTTGCCCTTTCCCTCTTTTTGCTCAAGGTTTCAGTCCATAGTCCTAGATCTGTTGATTTTGGACATGTGGTAAAACAGAACACCACAGTGGCAGGAGCACATGGCAAAGGTTGCTGAGTTGCTGACCTCATGGCAGAATGGATATAGAGAAAACGAATATAGGAAGGGTCTGTGGCAAGATACAGCCCCCACATACACATCTTCAGTGACCTAGGCTTCTTTAACTAGGCTTCATCTCTTACTTAAATTTTTTTTTTAAATTTTTCTTTAGAGAAAGCACAAGAGACAGAGAGAGAGAGAGAGAGAGAGAGAGAGAGAGAGTGCCAGGGCCTCAGCCACTGCAATAAAACTCCAGACACTTGCACCACCTAGTGGGCATGTACAATCTTGCACTTGCCTCACCTTTGTGCATCTGGCTTATGTGGGATCTAGAGAGTCAAACTTGGGTCCTTAGCACCTTAACTGTTAAGCCATCTCTCCAACCCTCTTACTTTTTATCACATCTCAATAGTGCCATCATATTATGACTCTTTCAGGGATTAATCTGTTGATTAAATTAGAGCCCTCACTATCCAATCACTTTTGAAAAGCTCATCAGCTGGCAACAAAATCCCCAATCTGTGAACCTACAAAGGAAATTTCATATAAAATTATAACAGATAACATTTTCTCCCTTATTTGCTTAAGTCTAAATGAAGGCTCTGTAAATTTTCTGAAAGGGCCAGATATTAAAGCTTCTGAGCTTTTTGATTGATACAGTCTACTGTCACTACTCAACTGCCAACACAATGTGGAAACAACTAAAGACACTGCAAATTAGTGGGCTTGTTTGTGTTCCAGTAAAACTTTATTAGAACAGGTACTGGGCTGAATTTGGCCTACTAATTATAGTGACCCTTGTTCTGCACATTCAATAAGTCAATTGTCAACTTTCATAAAGTTATTTCTCTCATGATGGCCAATTTCATGGTGTCATGGAGTGCAGAGTTGGGAGAAATGCACAGCATAACACTAGTTTTGTGGTATTCCACCTACAAATACAACCAGACCTAAGAGCTAGAACCTGTGAAGATGTATGAGTATTACAGAGATGCTATAAATGTGCAGTGAAAAATTCTTTTATCTACATACAATTTTTATAAAAATTGTTTACTTTTATTTATTTATTTGAGAGTAACAGAGAGAAATAGGCAGAGAGAGAGAGAGAGAGAGAGAGAGAGGGAAAGAGAGAGGGACAGAATGGGCACACCAGGGCCTCCATCCAATGCAAACGAACTCCAGATGCATGTGCCACCTTGTGCATCTGGCTTATGTGGGTACTGGGGGATCAAGCCTCTAACTGGGGTCCTTAGGCCTCACAGGCAAGTGCTTAACTGCTAAGCCGTCTCTCCAGCCCCCCTACATACAATTTTTAATTAGTGTGTGTATGTGTGTGCATGTATAAAATGTATATAGAAGTGAATGGGACTATAATGGTTAAGGTGTTGTCAACTTGACCTGTTTAGTAATCCACAGAAATCCCTTTCAGGTGGGGCTCCAAGCTTGCTTCCAGGAAGGATTAATTGAAGGAGGAAGTCTTTCCTCAGAGTGAGCCCTTCCCCCAGAGTGGGCATCATCTCTCAGAAAGGAGCTTTATATATAGAAGCTCTGGGTGAAAAGAGCCCCTTCCTTCCACTTGGCTGCCAGAGCTGCTTACTGCCTTCCAGTGTGAATTGAAGACCAGCATGGACTGAAGACCAGCATCAACTGAAGACCTGTGTGGATTGAAAACCAGCAGCTCCTTAGGAAGCCTATAGGCCGTCAGTGCTGGATTGGGACTGCTGAGGCATCTGGCCATGGGGACTGAGCAGCTACTGGGTTCCTTGATGCTAGGGCCTGCATCTGCTATTGGGCTACTGTAAACTAATCCAATAAATTCCCTTTTTAATATAATTCATTCTAGCCATTCTGTTCCTCTAGAGAACCCTGACTAATATAGAGACAGTGAAATAATATTTCAAAAATGAATTAATATGGGCAGCTAACACCAATTCTGTTACTTTATATGGAAACCGCAGTCCTATGCCATCCCAGTCCCAAATTCTGCTCCTTTAACACAACAGTTTTCAATTTTGTAAAACTGGGCTGGAAGAATGGCTTAGAGGTTAAGGCATTTGCCTGCAAAGCCAAAGGACCCAGGTTTGATTCCACAGGACCCACGTTAGCCTGCTGTGCAAGGTGGAGCATGTGTCTGGAGTTCGTTTGCAGTGGCTGAGGCCATGGCGTGCCCATTCTCTCTCTCTTTCTGTCAAATAAATACATAAATAAATAAAATATAAAACTGTTTCTTCTGCTATTTGCTTACACATTCTAAATTAAGTTTGTATATTCCTATTTCTAGTAATTTAAATGTTGACTATTCTCTTTGGCCTTCCATGGCTGGCACCCATGGCATTCTCCTTCTCTACCCACCCACCATCATTTCCATGGGAATGCAGCTCACAACCCAGACATGCAGCACACCAAGTACAAGTTTTATCTTTTTAGGGTTAACACTTGTCCCTGCTCCTGGTGCTCAGCAATCTATGTCTACCATCATTTCTGGAGGTGCAGGATACCTACAACAGGGTTTAGCACATCACTGAGGAGTCTATCCAATTCCTCACCAGCTTCCTTCAGTGTATGCTCTGCCATTTTGCTCCACATTAGAATTTTTCTTTTTTACACTTTCCTTTCATCATTGTCTTAGGATTTTCTTTGCCTTTCTAGCCATGTCAGACTTTTGTTTCCAAATGTGCATTTATCTCTTTCTTGATTTGTTCTCTTGCTTGATAAAGTTGTGTAGTTATGTTGCAGCATGTAGGAGTTGCTAATGCTACTGGGGGACACCCAACCAGAAGTAGCTTACGGAAGAAAAGGGTTTATTTCTAGCTTACAGTTTTGAGGCCATGTCTCATCATGGTGGATAAAGTATAGTATATATCTAGCAGATGCAGACAGACAGCCAGGCATCACATCTCTACAGGAGCAGGAAAGAAGTAGTCTCTCTACTGGGCTTGAAGCTGGGTTATACATACATATCTACATCACCCTAAAGTCTGCCCCCAGTAACATACCTCCTCCAACAAGATTCCACTTCCCAAAGGCCCTGCATCATTCCTAAATTGCCACCATCTGGGAACCAAACATTCTAAACACGAGCCTATGGAAGACATTCATTCAAACCAGCATATGTTGCCTGGGTGGTATAGTGATGAGAACTGCTGCTTCCCAAGAGAGTTAGTGTGTCTCGTAGTAGCTTCCTAAGAAGGAGTTCATAATAGGTGATTTGAGTACCCTGGTTATTTTCCATTCAGTCTGCCTTCATTTTGAACAGCCCCCTCCCAATATTTTAGCTATAAATTCTCACATTATGAACTTTGGACTCTCAACAGAGTATTTTCAGACCATTTTCCAGTTGCTATATTTCAAACATTCTTTTTTCTTAATTTTATTTATTTGTTTATTTATTAGAGAGAATGAGAGAGAGAGAGAGAAAGAGTGAGAATGGGTGCACCAGGACCTCTAGCCACTGCAAACAAACTCCAGACGCGTGCGCCACCATGTGACTCTGGCTTACATGGGACCTGGAGAACTGAACCGGGGTCCTTAGGATTCTCAGGCATGTACCTTAACCGCTAAGACATCTCTCCAACCCAAACATTGTTTTCGTTGTTTTCCTTTTGTGTATATTGTGCTGTGCTCTCTCTCCTCTGTGTGTGTGTGTGTGTGTGTGTGTGTGTGTGTATGTATGTGTGTGCCCATGCACTTGCAGAGGACAGAGAACAACTTCAGGTGTTGTTCCTCAGATATGCCATCCATTTCTTTTTTTTTTTTTAAGTTTTGTTTTTTTTTTAATTTTTTTGTTTATTTTTATTTATTTATTTATTTGAGAGCTACAGAGAGACGGAGAGAGAAAGAGGCAGCTAGATCGAGAGAGAATGGGTGTGCCAGGGCCTCTAACCACTGCAAATGAACTCCAGATGCACGTGCCCCCTTGTACATCTGGTATACGTGGGTCCTAGGGAATTGAGCCTCGAACCGGGGTCCTTAGGCTTCACAGGCAAGCACTTAACTGCTAAACCATCTCTCCAGCCCTCATCCACCTCTTTTTGAGAAGAGTCTCTCAATGGCCTAGCACTCACCAATTAGGCTAAACTGGCTGGCCATGAGCCCCAGGGATCTGCCCATCTCTGTGTCCTCAGTGCTGAGATTACAGGCACAGGCACCCATGCCTGGTATTTTATGTGGGCACTCAGATTCAAATTCAGGTACTACAGCTTGTGAGGCAAGCACTTTACCAATTGATCTCTCTCCAGCCCTTATCTTTTTTTCCTTCTTTTCTTTTCTGAGATAGGGTCTCACAGTGTAACTCAGGTTAGGTTCACACTTGTAATCCTCCTGCCTCAGCCTCCTATGTGCTGAGATTACAGGCATGAGCCACCACACCCAGCTAAGACAGTTTCAAATCCACCAGTCAAATGCATGTTCCAGGTTTGAAGTCTAGATCCAGAATTAAATGATTTGGGAAAAAGATAAGGCCTGAGTTTTCCTTTTGCTGGTTCATATTTGGGCAATACACATGGCATACTTCTTTTCTCTAAGACTTTTTGTTTTGCTTCAAAGTAATACTATTCTTAATATTTTTATATTATATTATTTATATACTTTATATTATAATATATATTTATTATATATATATTTTATATTATAATATTTATTATATTATTTTTATATTATTAAGTCAACCATGGTCCTATTTTAAAGAGTCTTATGAACACTAGTTGTCTCCAGATACTGTCTCGTTCTTTCCTGATTTTTCTTTTGGTAATATTGAGAATTGAGCTGAAGGCCTTGTGCAAACTAGGCATTGAGCCATATCCCCAGTACTCTCCATTTCCTTCTTAGATGTAATCACTTCCACCAACAATATATAGTCATATGTGATTTACTTCGCTTTAGTGTATGTGAAGTGGGCTCCAGCAGCCCTTTCTGAACTCTTACATCTGTGTGTTAGTTATATTTCAAGAAAATATTATTCATGAGTCCATGAGAGTAGATGACTGGCTTGTGCACACATACACACACACACACACACACACACACACACACACACACAGAGAGAGAGAGAGAGAGAGAGAGAGAGTTAGAGATCTGTCAGTAATTGTTAATGAGTTTTTATTCTTCTGAAGGATGTTTCATTAATTTAACTTGGGTTTGGGCCTGAAAATAAAAGAAACTTCTATTTGTAGGGGGTGGCACGTTAACAGGATAGTCAGTTTTGGGTACATAAGGTATCTGATTTGAGGCAAAGGCCGAGGAATGATGCAGGTTGACATGAAACTTCTTGACTGAGCATGGAACTACAGGTTAGAAATTGTCCTCCATAGAACTGTAGCCTGGGCAAGGGGTAGAAGCTGAGCTTTAGCTAATCAGGATGGGCCATATTTAGTCAACAACCTCAGTGGGAAGCAAGCCACTTCCTAGTTGCCTGGGCTTCAACTATCTTTAATGTGCTGTTCAGTTGAGATCAGCCAGCTTCTGCAATGCTTGTCAACATTTCCAGTCTTAAGGAAGTATATTTGACTCCAAAGTGCCAAGGTAATGAAATAGGCACAAATGGCACTCCCTTCTTAGAGTATTAGCATAATAGAACTTCTAGATGTATGGGAGGAGTGAAGGAGTCTAAGAGATAAGGGTGGTTTTCTGCTCATATGGACACCGGGCCCAGGCACTCAAGGGGAACTCTTCTGGGACAAGGGTGCTGCTTGTTATTCATACATAACCTGCAAAATGAGACACATTAATTATGCATTCTATTTTACTAATATTTTCTCTCAACTCTAGTTACCTGTGCTTTCATATATTTTAAGCAATTGAGGATGAGGGGCTAAGGAGAGGATTGCAAACTGGGAAAGCTTGAACCTGACATTATTTTTGTGTCTAAAACATAGCCCCAAAGTGCTCCAGATGAACCAGATCAACTTGTAACTCACAGATATATTTGAACCCAGCTTGTCTACTTTTATGCAGAACTGGGCTTTTAATCCATGATAGTGAAGGAAAGCCTAAGAGCTTAATGTTAATCATAAAGCTGACTTCAGCTTCTCTGAGTAACATAAAAAGTAAATAAATGTTCCATTCAACCACACATACATAAAAATACCTAAGGTAACAAGATAAAAAAAGATATTAAACAGAAACACCTCCTGAGATCCATGTACCAGTGTGAATTACAGTTCCAACACATTATTATAAATCTCATGAGAAAGAATAGTGTTGGTCACTAGAATTTCTTAGGAAATGAAAAAAAAAATGCTTGAATCGGGCCCTACACCTGTGTCCCTCACTAAATGGCCTGTCTGTTCCATGACAGCTATTTACAAGGTCCTGGAAATCAGGTCTCTGGCTTAATCCAAGGTGGATTGGACCAATAGACTCTTTCAGTCACATTCAATTCTTCCACAGTCATATCTGCAGAGCAGGGTGTCAGCTATCCCTGATTCCTTGGGTAATGTGGGGCTGTAGCTATGACTGTGACTAATGAAAGACATGTTTGTCCTTGGTGATTTGGAAGAAAGGGCACAAAGTAACCACTCCATATATTCAATAGAAGCTATAGGTTGGAAATGAACAAACAGATTCCAATAAAATAAGGAAGACTATTTAAATTTGATTATAAGTGGTTATATCTTGAAGAAATTTGAATATGAGAGATTACAGTCAAGCTTTTTTTCTAGAAAAAGCAAATTTTCTAAAGTAAGCAAAAGTGATCAGAATGTATCAACTCAAGAGAGAACAAGATACGGCACTTGGAAAGGAAATGCAATAACTGCAATAATAACGTTCAGTCTGTTATTTTTTTTTAGGCCAGTTCTATAAAATGTAACACAACATTAACAATTTCTTGAGGAAAAACCCCAATCAACTTCTCTTTTCTGTCTCTTTTTAAAATCTATATCTCTATCTTCTGCATGAATTATTCACTCTTATGGCTAGTCTCATCTACCCAATACATTCCTGGTGAATTCTCAGATATTAAATAAAAATAAAGTAAAATCTATACTATCTTAAGAATAAATGTTAAAGATTTATTTATTTTTAATTTAATTTTAATCTTTAGTTATTTGCTTGAGAGAGGGAGAGATAAAGAGGCAAGTAGAGAAAGAGAATGCTTGCGCCATGGCCTCCAGCCACTGTAAATGAACTCCAGACACATGCGTCATCTGGCTTACGTGGGTCCTGGGGAATCGAACCTGTGTTTTTTTGGCTTCTGTATGCAAACACTATAACTGTGAAGCCATCTCTCCAGCCCTAAATGTTACTTATTAAAAAATTATTCACTTTTTAAAAACCTAAATGTCTCCTTGATGTCAGCTATTGGTTTTACTTCATTCCAATCTAGGATTCCTTTGTACTATAGTGTACTACATCACATCTTCCATTTTAGAGTAAAGTGCTCTGTTCACAGAAAGAGTGATTTCTTCTTTCTTGTTTGTTAACCTGTTATTGTTCTGTAGCCTTTGAGGGATGGCTGTGTGATATGCTACTCACTGAGTGGAGTCTAGCTGGAGGCAGTATTTTATAAGCATCTCTGTTTACTCTAATTGTAATGCTTGGCTTAGGCTACTTGGATAAGGTATCTCTGATAATCTTAAGGGTCTTTTGAGCTAAGGCTTCATAAAGACAAGAAAATGATCTGTTGACAATGATGGTCATCAAAACCTATAATTAAAACTAGTGATCAACGTAGAACAACAAAACACAAGCTATTGTAAAATAGAATTTGACCTTAGTTTTCAGTTCTCCTTCCTCTGTGTGAGTGGTCCAAGGGATTATGTTCTGCTAGGGTTTCTGTTCCCAGGGTTCTCCCTCTTGTGTATAGTCCATACCCTCCAGTAATCCAGGTTACCTGTATGGTGTGTGTGGGGGGGGGATGAGCCTATATTGCTATTTTCAGACTGTCCCTCGGTTCTCTATGTGTTAGGGCTAAGACTTACTTTAACACTTTGCTTTATTAACTGATTCTACAGACCTGTCTGGATGTGGGATGGTCGGGACAATACTGATGATGTTTTACTCAGCCTGCACACCTGTGGGTTTTATGTCTCCATTCCTTCCTTCCCATGTAAGCAGGGAACTCATCCACATTCTCTCTCCCAGTTATGGTGGATTCATCACTCTGTTGTCTTAGGTGGTATAGAGGGTTCTACCTCTTTTGGCTAAGAGTATCTTCTTGGTTAAAAAACGAATTTGGGGCTGGAGAGATGGCTTAGCGGCTAAGGCGCCTGCCTGCTAAGCCTAAGAACACTGGTTCCAATGTCCAGGGTTCCAATCTCCAGGTCCCACGTTTAGCCAGATGCAATGAGGCAAGGGCGCAATGCTGCACTTGCCCACAAGGGTGCGCACACATCTGGATTTCATTCACAGCAGCTGAGAGACTGCTGGCACGCCCATCTCTGTCTCCCTCTCCCTCTCTGTCTATCTCTCTCTGTCTCTCTCTCCAAAAATAAATAAAAAATAAAAAAAATGAATTGGGGCTGGAGAGATGGCTTAGCGGTTAAGGCGCCTGCCTTCTAAGCCTAAGAACACTGGTTCCAATCTCCAGCGGTTCCAATCTCCAGGTCCCACTTTTAGCCAGATGCAAAGTGACGCAAGTGCCCAATGCCGCACTTGACCACAAGGGGGCGCACACATCTGGATTTCGTTCACAGCAGCTGAGACACTGCTGGCGAGCCCATCTCTATCTGTCTCCCTCTCCCTCTCTGTCTGTCTGTCTCTCTCTGTGTGACTCTCTCCAAAAATAAATAATAAAAATAATTTTTAAAAATTTTAAAAAATGAATTGTTCTGCTAAGTGACATACAGTATATTTCATATGCATTGGTATTAAGCACCTCCATATACAATATTTACATAGGACATGTACAATTACCATTAAAATACATGGAAGAAAACAGGATAAAACAGTATTGTTGTAGGAGGTGGGGGGTTTGCTTATGACTCCATAACTAATCTACCTTTTCCCCTTCCTCGTTTTTCTTTTTTTCTTCTTCTCTTTCTTCTTATCCCTTCCAATCATTTATAAAGAAGTTTAACATACTGCATACTGAACACAGAAGAAATGGCTAGTTACTCACCTGCCCCATATACTTAGTCTTGATTCTGCATCAGAAGAATCATTTTGATTCTAACCTACTGCAACAGAATCTCTAGAAAGAGACTTTAAAAGCCTGTGTTTGTTTATTTATTTATTTATTTATTTATTTATTGACAATTTCTATACCGTGATAATTCCCTCCCCTCCCCCACTGTCCCCTTTACAACTTCACTCTCCATCATATCCCCACCCTTTCTGCTAGTCTCTCTTTTATTTTGATGTTATCATCTTTTCCTCCTATTATGAGGGTCTTGTGAAGGTATTGCTAGGCACTGAGAGGTCATGGAAATCAAGGCCAATTTCTGTCTGGACAATTGTATCGTAAGCAGTTCCACCCTTCCTTTGGCTCTTACATTCTTTCCACCACCAATTCCACAATGGATCCTGAGCCTTGGAGGATGTGATAGAGATGTTTCAGTACCAAACACTCCTCTGTCACTTCTTCTCAGCAGTATGGTGCCTTTTGGGTCATCCCAGTGGTTACTGCCATCTGAAAAGAGAAGCTTCTCTAATCAAAAGTGAGAGTAGCATTAATATATGGATCTGAATGTTAAGTAAAGTGCTTACAGGACAGTTTAGTGAGCATAATATATGCAATTAGCCAGACAAGAGAAGATACTACACTCCTAAGGCTCATGACCTCCCCCACCATAGGCTTTTGATTAGGTTTTCAGTACCAGGCATGTATTCCCTCCCATAGAATGGACCTATAGTCCAATTAGAGAGCAGCTGGTTTCCCCCAGAACAGACATGCCATGATTACACCCATTTGGTCATTTGGCCTGGGTGGCCAAGCTTGAGGCTTCCAGTGTTCTCTGTTTTCACCACTGATAACTTCTGTCTCCCACAGGGCTGCATGCAGTGCAGGTTTTTTCCAGATTTCTGTCAGCTGGTTTACAGGGAGAAGGTTTTCAGCTTAGTTCCAGCTTGATTTCTCAGTGACCTTGCTGCCCAGGCATGTGGTGTCTTCAGCAATAGGGTTTTACTGTCTATTTCTGGTGGGGAACCAATAGCCTTGACAATAGCCCACAATGTTTTGGAAGCAACAGGGATCTCCCTGGCCAACAACTCACTGGAAGGTATCCCATCCTTGGCACTGAAAATTTTATAGTAACAATATATGGCTTCTGGGTGTGCCATTATCCAAAAAAGTAGGCTTTCATATGTTTTAGTCATAATATCTAATATATGTATATATAATGTATGTACAGCCAGGCTGGTGAACACTGGTGTCTGAAGTAGCCATGATGCAGCACTGTCTGTACTGGAGTCAGATTAGTTTAATCCTCTCCTTGGTTGCCTGGCTTGTGGAAAGTGTTGAGAGAATTTTATTGTGTATGATTACCAAAGTTCAGATCCAGTCTCTCTTCCTATGTGATTCATTTAATCTCTTCAGTTTATTCTGCTATAGATATTAGAATAACACATATTTCATAGCATTGTTGGGACTAAGATGATCATGCAAGACACCAGCAACTATAGCTGACATGAAAATGTTGGCTGTCTCATGTGATTATAATTACACAACAGGGGTCTCGTGGAGTTTGAAAGGATGATAAGAGGTCACCTGGTCCTCAGGTTGTTGTGTGATCATATTTTATAGCTCTTAAGGGATGTGCCTACCTATGATGATTCAGAATAAAAATAACTATAATACAAACAGTATTATTGAGTGGTTTTCTATATAACAAACACTGTATTGTTTGACTTACATTATATCATTAACCCAGTGTTTTTCAACATTTCATGCATTCATAGATTTAAAGATCTGGAGATGGTACTCAAGATTCTATATTCCTAGCAAGTTTTGTGGTGATGGTGATTTTTCTGGTCCAAGACCCACACTGTTGGGCATTGCTAAAAATGGGCTGGGACTGAGGCTGGCCTGAACTGTTGGACCCCAGGAAATGGTAAAGACCCACACCACACTTTGAGTAATATTGGTGCAATGTTAACAAAAACCCTGTAAAATATGGACTATTTTTAGCTCACATTTTACATGTAGCCAAATTACAGAAATAAATAACTTTATCAAGAACTATACTAGTTCTTCTTTTATGCCTCTGATGAATTTTTTGTCAAAGTTTAAATTTTACCAACTACATACTACCAATTAGTATCACTTGGCACTGTCTATGTAATTATGGTGACATAACAGGGAAAAAAGCAAGTGCTGCTAAAATGAGACTTGACCAACCAAGTCTATTGAAAAGAAAATCAGTGATCATGAGTCAGCAATATTAAACTACAATTCAAACAGCAGTTCAGGTATTAGATGTAAAAACAAAAACAAACATAGAAGAGAAGACTGAGGTTTTCTTTTTCCTAGTTTTTAACGCTATGCAGGATTCTGGTAATTATAATTTAGTTTAATTTCAAATAGGAGGGCAAACAATTGTCAACAGTAATTGATTTGATGAGTTCTTAGGAAGCCCTCTCCATAAATTCTCATATCCACACACCCCTGTACTGAAGTTTTGAAGTGGGAAGCAGGTGGGGTAGTACAGTAATTTTGAATAGGGCCAGTCACACAGTATAGGCCCGAGGGGCTACCCCTGGAGAGAGTACGGCTGACAGTAGAAAGATGAAAAGAAGGAAGGACCATTCATCCAGAGGTTAGAGTGAGAGCTTTGGGTTTTAGGATAATGAGGAATAACTGAGAAGGAAGATAGGCTCAGGGGAAGAAGTGAAAGAACAGCCCAATTTAAATCAGAACAGATTTGGGGCGCCAGAATCTCAAAGTCCCAGAAAACTTTCAGAGAAATTAGAAGAAAATCACAGTGCAGAGCTGGGTAATGGTATCTACAAGGTGAACAGAAAGGTTTGAAACAATGCATTATCAGGAAAAAGAAGAGAAGTTAACTGCCAAAGAAATCCTGAACTATTTTTCCAGAAAGTAGGCTGGGTGGTAGGGTGTGATACAAAGAGGTAAAGGTTAAGTCTAAAGTAAATTTTCTTTTTAAAAAAAATTATTAATATATTGAGAGAGAGAGAGAGAAAAGATAGTATATGGGTGCAACATGGTCTCCTGTCACTGCCAACAAACTCCAGATGCATGCAGTACTTTGTGCATCTGGATTTTACATGGGTACTGGGGAATAGAACCCATGTCAGCAGGTTTTACAAGCAAGTGCCTTTACCTGCTGAGCCATCTCTCTAGCCCCTAAAGTAGAAATTTTTTGGCAACAAAGACTGACATTATAAATTAACAAGGAGGTTGATTGAGGGTAGTTCAAGCATCTCCCTGCATGAAGTCAAGAAAATAATCACTTTCATTTCTCTGACTGATGGGAAAAATAACATCTTTACTTTTTAACTTCCTACTTTTGATGTGCATGAAGCAAAGACCTGAGTGTAGTTTACTGAACACTTAGCCTAGAAACCCATCACAGCACATACAGTGAGGTGACTGTCGCCTAGGGTGCTGCTAAAATGACATCAATAAATCATAAAATACACCCAAGAGGGCATTATAAATCATTTAGAGTTGCTATTAATATTTTAGACATGTTCATTTTTATCAGTGTGTTAAATTTTAGTGTTTGCATTCAATTTTAATTCAACACTTGATAATTGAAAAATGGGGCTGTTAAAAAAAAGATGTTGGGTGTTTTGCTAATCATTTAAAGATTAAATAGAATAAGAAAAAAACTATTAGATTAATTTTTTTCTAAAATCTGGCACTTTGAACACTTGTTCTCTTGGTGCACAGGAAGGCAGTGAAAACTGGTCTTCCTTAGGAAGTAAGGAGAATTTGCATCCTCCTCCCTAGCTGTGAAGCTCTTACTTGATATGGCAATGAGGGTGGAGAAAAGGGCAAAGAGTGGCATCTAGAAAGCCTCATACAAAGATTGAAAAATTAGTGGATGAGAAAAAAAAAAGCCCTGTTGGTAAAGAGAAGGCTGGAAACTTCCAGGCTGAGGCTGGAGCCCCTAGAACAGATGCACTCAGAGTGTCTGAAGGTGACATGTGACTCATTACAACACCAAAACCTTCCTGGGTAGAGATTTAAGATGCTAAAAAGATGTGCAATGCATAAAGTTATATGTAGAACTACATGTAACAAGAGCATTGTGGGAAAGCCTGCAGTATTCAAAAGTGGCAAACCCCCTTACTATGTGACAAAAGAGGCCCCAGCCTTCCTTCCTTTCTTTCTTTCTTTTTTTTTCTTTCTTTCTTTCTTTCTTTCTTTCTTTCTTTCTTTCTTTCTTTCTTTTTCTTTCTTTCTTTCTTCTTTCTTTCTTTCTTTTTCTTTCTTTCTTTCTTCTTTCTTTCTTTCTTTCTTTCTTTCTTTCTTTCTTATTATTTACAACTTCCATAATTATAGACAATAAACTGTGATAATTCCCTCCCCCTCACTTTCCTCTTCACTACTCCACTCTCCATCATATCTCCTCCCCCTCTCCATCAGTCTCTCTTTTATTTTGATATCATCATCTTTTCTTACTATTATGGTGGTCTTGTGTAGGTAGTGCCAGACAGTGCGAGGTAATGGATATCTAGGCCATTTTGTGTCTGGAAAAGTGTATTGTAAGGAGTCCTATCCTTCCTTTTGTTCTAACATTCTTTCCACCACCTCTTCTACAATGGACCCTGAGCCTTTAAAGGTGTGATGAGGATGTTTCAGTGCTGAGCACACCTCTGTACTTCTTCTTAGCACTATGGTCATCCCAGAGGTCACTGCCATCTGAAAAAAGAAGCTTCTCTAACCAAAACTAGCCTATATATTTTATTTTATTTTTATTTATTGAGAGAGAGAGAGACAGAGAGAATGTGTGCACCAGGGCCTCTAGCCACTGCAAAGGAACTTCAGATGTATGTGCTCCCTTGTGCATCTGTCTTACGTGGATCATGGGAAATTTAACCGAGGTCCTTTGGCTTTAAGCGCAAACATCTTAACCACTAAGCTATCTCTCCAGCCCTACTCCCCCCCCTCCATATTTGAGGTAAGGTCTCACTCTAGCTCAGGCTGACCTGAAATTCACTATGTAGTCTCAAGATGGCCTTGAACTCACAGCAATCCTCCTACCTCTGCCTCCCAAGTGCTGGGATTAAAGGCATGCGCCACCACGCCCGGCATCCTAGCCTATATTTTTTGATTAGAGAGTTGGTGTGTATGATGTACATGTGTTTGTGTGTGTGTGTTTATGTGTGTGTGTGTGCATATGTGTGTGTGAATGTGGATGCCAAAGGTCAACCTTGGGTATCATCCTTAGGAACGCCATCCACTTTCTTTTAAGACAAGGTCTCTTCCGAAAGCTCGATCTCAGTGATTAGGTTACACTGGTTGATTCATGAAGCTGTAGGGAGCCTCCTGACTCCATCTCTCCAGTGCTGAGATTACAGCATGCACCACCATCTAGTACTTTTATATGGATTCTATAGATGGAACTCAGGTCCTCGTGCATACATCTTACCCACTGTGTTATCTCCCAGCCCTGAGCCCCCATCCTTTGTAAAGCATTGCCATTAAACATCTCAACTTTTGCTCTGATAAAGCCTGTTTCCTCCCTTGGAAGTATATTCTTTCTTGATAGATTCTCTACCATTGCTTGCTGGTTTCCCTATGTTCAATTTCTTGATCCAGGAAATAAGAACCTGGTACCCAATCAGAGATGCCAACTGAACTTTGAATACAGGCTAAACAATTTATCCTGGTTTGCCTGTGACATTACTGGTATTAACATTAGAAGTCTCATGTGCTCGGGATCATCTTGTGCCAGGGCCAGTTGGAACAATTGGTCAACATGGCTGAGTGCCACCCCCTGCCAATGTTTTTGGCAGTGCTGGCCTTAGAAAAATGGTGGATTTGTTCATCATTAGTGTCTGCTTACTTTTTTTTCTGTGACCTGTCTCCTGGTTTGTTAACTTTGGGAAAAGCCTATAATTTAGTCCCTAGGATTAAATTACCTCATTTATTTGTCTCTGAGTAATTGTAGCCATAGATACAGACTACATGCTTGAAACATAGTCCACGCTTAGATAGATGTGGGGTAAGGGCTTATTTATTTGCATCAAGTAGGAATGGGAAGGTGCCTCAGCAAAAAAAAAAAAAGAGGTCTTACCAAAAGTGAGAGAAATGGATTATGAACAGGGAAAAAATAGAGATGGACACTGGAAATAGCTATTTAAATTGGGTTGGCTTAAAGACAAAATGCATTAATAGACTAAAAGGGACTGCATAATTTTTAAAAAACACTCTCCTGATGAATTGCTTCATGTTGGGGTCCCTCCTAGGGCCAACCCAGGAGGGACGGCAGGGTCTCTGCCGAGGTGGGGGTGAGAGGCGCACAGTCATGACACAAACTCCGGGAGTTGGGTGGAAGCAGCAGAGGGTGAGCTGCTGCAAACTCATTTATTCAAGGAAGTGCAGGGGGCTTTAAGGGGCTTGAGTGGGCAATCATTGTATGGGGTGGTCCCCTTTTTGTGACCAATGACAGCCTGTCTCCAGACAGATAATCTCGTAGCAGGTTTATCACAAGCATGGGACTGTAGCTGTTGTCACACCAGACCTGCGTGGGATGCCATGTTCACAGAAGCCACTTCCTGGTTTCTTTTGCCATGTGGTCTGACTAGAGCCAGTCCTGCATTGTGCCATACATATCTTCCTTTTTGTTTTTACTATTGGCAACCCTGGGAGGCATGGTTCTTTTCCAAGTCATTGTTGAACCCAGGCCCCAAGGGATCATCACATGCAATGGTGCCTGTCTTAGGTTGCCTCATCTCATGGAGCCTTACCAGTCATTGACTACCCTCCAATCTGGTGAGAAAACCTGAGGGGTGTTTTATTATTGGCGACCCTGGGAGGCATGGTTCTTTGCCAAGCCATTGTTGATCCCAGGCCCCAAGGGATCATCACATGTGACAGGGCCTGTCTTAGGTTGCCCCATCTCCTGGGGTCTTACCCATCATTAACTAACCCTCCAATCTGGTGAGAAAACCCGAGGGGTGTGGCTGTCGCCTATGAGGCATGGGAGGGCCAAGTGGTGGTGGCTCTGTGGTGTGCAAATGGTCCCAGTGAGCGAGAATTAACTATAGAACCTGAAAAAGATGGGTAGGACAGGTTGCTGGGTGACTGTTGTGAACTCACCCTAGTGTCATAATTAGTAGCATTGAGTGTCCTTAATGGTAGCAGATCAATGTAATCAAAGGAGTTGCAAAAGAATTTATGGCTGGTTGGAGGGTAGCATTACCATAAGAGGCATTAATAAGCAGAAAGGCAAAGGTGTGCTAAGGAGAAGTACATGCTTGAAGGGGGAGAAGTACAGTGAAATAGAGTGGCTAAAATAAAGCCAAGGAAAAGTGTGGGGATCTAGGCCTATCGTACCAAACAAGTATGGCCTAAGAAGAATTGTCCAAAATAGTTTCTGGGAAGTGGCAGTAGGAGAAAAGGAGATAAAAGGAGGAAAAGGGGGAATAAATTTAAAGTCCCTTATCTGGCTTGAGGGGTTTGGCATCATCCTCTTCATCAAGGTCGATTCCTGAGTCAGTGCTGGACAGAAGTTTCTGGCAGGGATCTGTGAAGTTTCTGGAAAGACACAAGCATACCTTCAGCCCTGTGTTAAAACTTTTGTTTTATAATTAGTTCCTTTAGGGTCCAGTTAGTTCTCTCCATGATGGCTTGTCCTTGTGGGTTGTAGGGGATCCCAAGGGAGTGTTTATTCCCCAAGATTCCATGAAGGATGTGAATTGGGCAGATGTGTATGCAGGGCCATTGTCAGTTTTAATTGACCAGAATATGCCCACGACCAACATAGCAGCTTTTGTCAACTTAATGACATGGGACGCCTTCTCCCCTGAGAGAGCAATAGCAAAAGTAAGCATAGACATGGACATATTTGAGGTTACCAAAGGAAGGTATGTGGGTAACATCCATCTGCCAGATAGAATTTGAGGTAAAGCCTCTAGGATTGACTGCTTGAGGCTGTAGGGGGTCCAAGGGGGATGGGAGGGCACATGCCTTATAGGTACAGGTTAAATATTTGCATTGGATAAGCAAGAGCTCAAGGTATAGGGTTCTTGGGTTAGTGGGGGATAGATGGAACCTTTGGTGTAAACATCTAGCTTGTTCTAAAGGTGGCAAGGATGAGACAGCAATCAACTAGTCTACCTGTGAATTCCCATTAGCAATAAAGCCAGGCAGACCACTGTGTGAGCAGATGTGCTCAGTAAGTCTGAAGGTGGATAGCCCATTTTATGTAAAAGGACTTGTTCAAAGTAAGAGTCAACACCAGATTCCTGGGCTGACTTGTGGATGAGAGCCAGATCAGAGAGGGGGGTGGGGTACCAGGGCCTGGCTTTTGCCTCCAGCCCTAAGTTAATGGGGAAGGCAGCGAAGGATGGAGCAATGGTGTGTGTTAGTGAACTGGCAGCTGCCTGGGTATGTCCAGGACGGATTGGGCAGAGGTCATTCCAAGGGTAAAGAGGGGGAGGGGTGGGTGTGAGCGGCTGCCCCAGGCAGTGGTTGCGGGCTGAAAAGGCAGCGGGCAGGTGGCAGTTTGGGTGGTGGTCTTGAGAGGGACAAGATTTTAAGAGCCAGTTTCAGTTTTTCATTACAGCTTTTGTTATGGGCAGAAATGAGTTTCTCCATGGAGGAGCCTTTAAGGCTGGCAATTAGGGCAAGGAAGATAGGACTAATCCATGGGGCTAAAATAAGACTTTCATCCCAAAAGCCATGGAGGTCCTTTTGTTTCACTTTTAAGCCACGTTGTACTAGGAGGGCCTTAAGAGCCTGCAATTGCAGCATTGTCTGGTGGGGAGGGAGGTTGCCCATTATGGTGTGGTGGTATTTGAGGGGGGTGGCTAGGCTGGGACACTCCTGAATCAAGGAGACTGAGAAAATAATAACCCAGATCAAAAATGATAGCCCAAAGGATGATCATGCAAACCACAACTCCTAATGCCGGGGTCAGCTGAGACATACGGATAGAATATTTAGGACCCACATGTCTTGTGCTTAGTGGGGACTTCTATGGGTTGTTACTACATGGCCATATGCCCACACGGTGTCTCTGGGGAAGCTCAGTCAAAGGCCTTGCCTTGGTTCCAAAATAGGGTTGGTCAGACCCTGTAGCAGACAGCTTCAGGTTCACTGAGATGAACTTCCAGACCAGGCAAAGTTATGGAGGAAGGGATATTATTTATTGAAGCTTACAGATCCAGGGGAAGTTCCATAATAGCAGAAGAAGCTGGCCTGCTTTTACAGGACCAAACACACAGAGAGAAGCCACAAGCTACACAGCACAGCACACCTCAGGAACTCCCACTAGGCACACTTTACATATCTTTACAATGGACTCTCAGACCCACCACCACACCTTAAGATCCGCCCAGTGACATTGCCTCCAGCCAGGTGGCTGCAAATGCAAACAACAAACTAATAAAACACTGAATATATTGGGGGACATCTATTCAAACTACCACATACTGTCCCTGGCCTCCAATAGATTTAGCCCCTCAACCCCAATAGATTTATAATTCTCACACATTGTAAATTGTACTCAGTCCAATTCAAAGGTTCTCACAGTCTTGACCAACTTAAGATAGTAAGTCCTGTAAAATCAAACAAGTTAAATACTTTTAACATGTAAAGCACAGAGTAAACATTTTTAACTGTATAAGGAATAGCAAGGAGAGACTAGAGCAATGCAAACTCAGCCACCATCAGCAGTCATCAAACTTCTGCAGTTGAAGTTCAATATAACCTGAGACTGACAGTCTCCAGGTTTTCCAATTTCATCCCTCCAGCTGGGCAGAGGAGCCAGGTAAAATTACCATCCCAGGTCAACAGTGCACTCTATGGCAGTCCTTTTGGACAGTCCTGGTATATCCAAAACATCTTCAGGTCTCCATGAAAACTATGGTCCATTTTCCAAAGGCTCTTCCAGCCTATTCCTGAGGGTCTTCATGCCCTGCCTCATGCCACATCTCAGCAGCGGCTCCTGGAACTGTGTGCAATTCATGACCACTCCATGCATTTTTCATGCTTCCAAAATTAATACCAGGTGTGCAGGACACAGCCATATTCTTAATCCAGGGATGAAATAAATCATAGCCTTGAAAAGCAAGTTCCTTCTCCAGTCAACTCTTCCCAAAAGAGTTTGCATTGCTAATAATCTTTCCTCAGGCATCCTCTCCATTGTTTTAATGTAAAGCATTTGGACCACCTTCCTTAAAATTGCTAATGTAGTTGACAATAGCAGCTCCACTAACCTAAAACCAGTCTCAATGCCTCTAATTTTAGCTTGCTTGAGGTTTTCCAACTTAAAATCTTAAATCTCTCAGTCCAATATCTTTAGCCAAGCACATCAGTCCATTACAAATTAAACACTCTGGGCCTGGGTAGCAGAGTGCAGCCATCCCTTATGCCAATGACCCAGTTCCAGCAAAGTCCTCTGCAGTCTTTCCTTCCCCTTAGAAAGTTCATAAGCCAAGCCTTGAAGTTCAATACCATTTTCACTCAGCATTCTCAAACTCTCATCAGAATAGCCCATAATATTTGGCTTACCACTCCAGAAGGCATCTTCAGTTGCAAGCACCAAGCCCATGCCTGTTCCTCCAAAACAAAGGTTCCAAAAGATGAATATCCACATAGTCAGGTTCATCTCACCCCACTTCTGGTACCACTTCTGTAGCAGACAGCTTCAGGTTCACTGAAATGAACTTCCAGACCAGGCAAAGTTATGGAGGAAGGGATATTATTTATTGAAGCTTACAGATCTAGGGGAAGTTCCATAATAGCAGAAGAAGCTGGCCTGCTTTTACAGGACCAAACACAGAGAGAAGCCATAAACCACACAGCACAGCACACCTCAGGAACTCCCACTGGGCACACTTTACATATCTTTACAATGGAATCTCAAACCCATCACCACACCTTAAGATCCACCCAGTGACATTGCCTCCAGCCAGGTGGCTGCAGATGCAAACAACAAACTAATAAAACATTGAATATATTGGGGGCCATCTATTCAAATTACCATAGATCCTTATGTGATTTCGCCAGGACGAACCAAATAATGGAGGGGCCGACATGGGCTTTGGGGCCATGCAGCGATGTGTGCCTTCCTACCGGGGAAAAGGACAAACAAAGGAAAAGGGGGGAGGAGGGGGCTGCCCGCTCACCCTTGGGCAGCCGTCAGCACACAGAACAGCAAGGGCCTACTCACCGGATGATCGAGAAGGGGGCATCTTGCCAAACGCAGAGGGTGCTGCTCACCAAAGTCAAGAATGGGGTGTCTCGCCAATACTGAGGGGGCAGAGGGTCCCTGTTTGGGCACCAGGTGTTGGGGTACCCCCTAGGGCCAGCCCAGGAGGGATGGCAGGGTCTCTGCCGAGGTGGGGGTGAGAGGCACGGAGTCACGACACAGACTCCGGGAGTTGGGTGGAAGCAGCAGAGGGCAAGCTGCCGCAAACTCGTTTATTCAAGGAAGTGCAGGGGGCTTTAAGGGGCTTGAGTGGCCAATCATTATATGGGATGGTCCCCTTTTTGTGACCAATGACAGCCTGTCTCCAGACAGATCATCTCATAGCAGGTTTCTCGCAAGAGTGGGACTGTAGCTGTTGTCACGCCAGGCCTGCATGGGACGCCATGTTCACAGAAGCCGCTTTCTGGTTTCTTTTGCCATGTGGTCTGACTAGGGCCAGACCTGCATTGTGCCATACAGCTTCATGCAGTTTAGAAATGATAGGGTATGAAAGCCTGCACTCTGATTTGATTAGTAGAACATCTGGCAAAAGCTCATGCAAGTCAAACCAGCACAGCCTTTCTGGGAAAGTAAGGCCATGGCACATTCTTTTTGTTTATTTTTTTTTTCAATTGTCTTTATGAAGGAGAGAATCATGGAGGTGTCAGGAGAGAGAAAAGAGGCTGGATAGCATCATATACAAGGAAAAATCTATGGTCAACTTAATGTGCTTTCTTCCTTCAAACATCATTTATTTTACAAAGTAATACTGATTCTCTTAATAAAAATGAAGTTTATATGCAATTGAGCTCACATATAATGTGCAAGTTTACTCACATAAACATCAGCTTTAAGTGATTAGCTTCTTAACCTCATGCTCATGTTTCCTGAAGAGAATTTTTCCCTTAATATTTCTACTGGCCAGAAACCTTTACAGAAACTAACACTAGCAAGATGTGGAATGGGAAGTCCTGGACCCTCTACTCCCTACAAATAAATCAATTTAATAACAATAACTCATGAACAAATTCTCTTTGTGATGAACTCCTCATGTCTCTGAGGAAGTTATTTTGAAGGACCACTTTTTCAGGGGCTAACTGTGCTGAAGAAGTCTGGCACTATTAGCTCCGTCTTCTAAGAAATGTTGCAGTCAGATCTTGATGTTGAAATGAAAAGATGCTAAACATTAATATGATAATGCAGGATGGTATGGAATGTAGTTTTTAAAAATTTTTTTAATTATTATTATTTATTTTTGCAGAGAGAGACAGAGAGAGATAGACAGAGAGGGAGAGGGAGACAGTGATGGGTGCGCCAGCAGTCTCTCAGCTGCTGTGAACGAAATCCAGATGTGTGCGCCCCCTTGTGGGCAAGTGCGGCATTGTGCCCTTGCTTCACTTTGCCTCTGGCTAAACGTGGGACCTGGAGATTGGAACCAGCATTCTTAGGCTTAGCAGGCAGGCGCCTTAGCCGCTAAGCCATCTCTCCAGCCCATGGAATGTAGTTTTAAAGTAAATATATAGACTCATAAAATTGTGGGACCATGCCTGGCTTTTATGTGGGTGCTGGGAATCCATATTCAGCTTCTTATGTTTGCAGAATATTTTATCCACTGAGCCATCTCCCTGGCCACTAGATTCAAGGTTTTGAGACTTGAGGTAATCCAGACTCTTGAAAGAGGAGCAGAGAGTGAGAAAAGGCATACTAGCACTAAGTGTGTGCCAGAATGGCAGATAGAGGAATCTATTCATTAAGCACAGCTAGTACTGAAATCTGCACAGAGCAGAATGGCCATCTGAACACAGCTGATTTAAAATCTCTGTGGAAGGTTGGTGCTGGAGAAATCTCTATGCCTCTCAACTCGCACTTGTAGGGTGGCTATAACAGGGACCCATCTTAGGAAGGTTGCATCTGAGTGCGCTAGTTTAGGTCAGTAGAGCCCTTGCATTTCCCAGGAGCCTTTAGCAAGCTTTACAATCCTATCTCAGAAAAACATCTGTCTTGATATCCAACTTGGCTTTGAGGGAGTGTCACTAAAACAAACCCACTGAAAACTCTATGCTGTGGGAAGCCAGTAAGTGATACAATAGAGAGAAGACCTTGCTTCTCCATCAAGATTGGTGGCTCTGTGCCCAGATGAAGTCCGGGGGACTGAGTGGGTACTCTTGATTATATGCAGAGGCTAGGTCTTGGAACACCAGAGTCATGGGAAGTACACTATGGGGTGATTACCATGCTCCCCACCCACCCAGTGCAGTTACTTAGCATGCCCTTCAAGTGGGATGTAGAAGGAATCCTTGGATGGTTAATCTTTATTGGATTTAGAGACAACAAGGAGATTATTAAACATACTCCTGAGTGTGTCTGTGAGAGCAGTAATAGAGATGATTGGCATGTGGGACAGCAACTGAGGAGGAAGTTTTATCCTGAACGTGAACAGCACTGTATAATATGCTAGAAGCTGAGAAAGATGAAAGTGGAAGAAAGAAGCAGCCAGTCAGCATGTGAAAGGTTGATTTACTTTGAGTGATTGGGCTTTTTGCTGATGGATTCAGACTCTGGCTTCTTCAGCCATCTGACATGTAGTCACACTAGGAAATCTCAGGGAGCTCCCAGGCTTTCCGTTTCAGACTAGGGGTACATCATTACTTCCTTTTGTCTTGTGACTTTCAGTTTCTTGAACTGAGCTTCTATCAGTTTCTTTGTCTCTCCAGACAGCCATTGTGAGACTATCCAGACATTGATTGAGTAAGCCATTCTAATAAATTCTCATAATTATACAGACTTTTTACTGATTCTGTTCCTCTTGATAACCATGACTAATGCAGCTCCCAAAATATGCAGATGCATAGCAGTGCCTGGTGTTAGACATCCCTGGGAGTCCATTAAACAAATGCCTCCAGTCAATTTCTGGTGGGAGAACCTTGTATTCTGCACAAGCTTACCCTGGCCAGCAGGGCATCTGACAGCTATGCCACCAGATTAAATACATATATATAATATTACATATTATATATATAAACATATATTAAATACATATATAAATCCTTTTTCCTTTTTAAATTTTTTATATATTTTTAATTTTTATTTATTTACTTGAGAGAGAAATAGGAGAGAAAGAGGAAGAGAATGGGAGTGTCAGGGCCTCTAGTCACTGCAAATGAACTTCAGGCCCATGCGCCACTTTGTGCATCTGGCTGGGTTCATTGGCCTTCCAGGCAAGTGCCCTTACTGCTAAGCCATCTCTCCAGCCCTACTCTCCTTTCTAGCATTTGAATTTTCTTTGTTTCTACACCATGAAGTCCAGTTGGTTAAACTTAACATTACCCATGAAACTGACATCCCAACAAATATGCCCACAACAACTAGAAACACAACGAATATGGGAAACAACAACTTGTCTTCTTCGAAAGTTCATAACTGATTAATATTAAAGATGCTAGACAAAAATATGCTAAACAAAGAATACAAAGAGTGAATTAAAATGGTCAATGAATTAAAAAGGGTTTCAAATAAAAATCTCAATGAATTAAGGAAGACAATGAAAGCTTTAAAGAACAATTTGATAATTCAATGGAAATTTTAAAAAAGAACTCAATCGAAATTTTAGCAATGAGCCAGGGGTGGTAATGCACAACTTTAATCCAAATACTATAGAGGCCTTTATTGTTGCAGTCAGGTTCACATTGCTGGTAGAAATCACCCGACCCAAGAGCAGCTTGTGGGAAAAAAGAAGTTTATTTTGGCTTTCAGGCTCAAGGGGGAAGATCCATGATGGCAGGAAAATTGAGGGCATGAGCAGAGGGTGGACATCACCCCCCTGGCCAACATAAGGTGGACCATAGCAACAGGAGAGTGTGCCAAATACTGGTAAGGGGAAGCTGGCTATAATACCCATAAGCCAGCCCCTAACAATACTCTGCCTCTAGGAGGCTTTAATTTCCAATTGCCATCAGCTGTGGAGACTAGCATTCAGAACCCTTAAGTTTATGGGGGACACCTGAATCAAACCACCACACTGAGGTAGGAGGATTTCAGTAAGTTTGAGACTAGCCTGGGCTACAGAGTGAGTTCCAGGTCAGACTGGGCTAGAGTGAAACTCTGCTTTGACCTCTGTCCCCAAACTTTTATAAATGACAGGCTCCATAATTCAAATAAAAACTCAGTTGAAAGTCTCATTAACAGACTACATTAGGCAGAAGGAAGAATATAGGGGCTTGAAATCAATGTTAATGAATTATCTATTTCAAATAGTAGTAAAGAGAAATATCTTGTTAGGGTGGATACTACTGTGTCCAGAAACCATAGATGGTTATAAGAAAAAAAAAAAAAATCAGTGCCAGGGGTGGGATACCTTCCAGTGAGTTGTTGGTCAAGGGGTCCTTTTTGCCCTCCAAACAATACAGGGTATTGCCAAGGATTTTGGTTGCCTAGTAGAACTAGACAGTAAAACCCTGTTGCTGAAGACTCAACATGCTTGGACTGTAGGTCACTGAGAAATCAAGCTGGAAGCCTCCTCTGTTGACTAGCTGTTAATGCTGGAAAGAGTCATGCAGCCTGTTGATGGAGAAAAGTAATCAATAGTCTTAAAGAGTAGTGGATCCTGTATGCTACATGGCTGACTTAGCCAGGACAAATATGCCAACTGATAGAATGGTGTCATGTCTGTTATGGGGGAAACCAACTGCACTGTGATTGGATTTAAGGTCCACTCCCCAGGAGGGAATTCCTGCCTGGTACTAAAAACCTAATCAAAAGTCTATGACTTGGAAGGTTATAAGCCCTAGGGAGGAAACTACTGTCTGGCTAACTGGATATATTATGCTCACCAAATTGTCCTCTATATACTTATGTTTATGGCATTCTATTAATGCTACTTTCACTTTTGGTTAGAGAAGCTTCTCTTTTCAGATGGCAGTGACCACTGGGGAGACTCAAAACTCATCAAATGCTAAGAAGAGATAGTGGTATGTTCAGCACTGAGACATCTCTATTACACCTTCCAAGGCTCAGGGTCCATTGCAGAAGTGGCAGAACGAATGTAACAGCTAAAGGCAAGGAAGGAGTGCTTTGCTATACAGTCTTCCAGACACAAAGTGGTATGGTATGCGTGACCTCACAGTGGCTGATGCTACCTGCGTGAGACTTGCAGAATAGGATGGAAAAATGATGACGTCAAAATAGAAGAAAGGACTAGTTAGAAAGAAGTGATTCAGTGGAGCAAGGGTAGAGGACAAGGAAAAGGGAGGGTGGTGGAATGGTATGGATTCTCATGTAAAAGAATGATTAGATGTTTCTATTACACAAAATCAGCTCAAATGGATTAAAGACAAATTTAAGATCCAGAACCATGAATTTCATTCAGGAAAACAGGAGAGAGGTATCCTAAGATTTTTCTAGGTACTGATTTCATAGAGCCAAGGATAAAAGCACAGAAAACAGAAACAAAAATAAGCAAGTGGAACAATCTCAGACTAAAATCTTCTACACAGCTGAGGAAACAATCAGCAAAAGGGAGAGATGATGTAGAGAATGGTAAGTCTTTGTAAACTATACAGCTGATCATGTCCAAAATTTATGAGAAACAAACAAACCCCACCTGTAAGAACCCAATTTAAGAACAGGCTAGAGCCAAGAATACGTGTTTTTCCAAACGAGATAGGAAATGACCAGAGAGGAAATCTCAATGTCAGTAATAAGACATGTATATCAAAGTATAGTGAGGCAGCCCTTTTAGCAGCTAGTTTTAGTTCTGTCAAAAAGATAAGGATAAGGTTGTGGAGAAACTGGGATCTATGTGCACTGTTTTCAGGAATGCAAAATGGCGCAGGGAAAAATGAATGAAGGTTCCTTACAAAAATTGGACCAGCCAGGCATGGTGGCACATACCTTTTAATCCCAGCACTTGGAAGGCAGAAGTGGGAGGATCACTGTGAGTTCAAGACTAGCCTGGGACTAAAAAGTGAATTCCATGCCAGCCTGAAATAGAGTGAGACCCTACATTGAAAAAATAAATCGGACTGTCTTGTGATCCAGCAAGTTCACTTCTTTCTATTTATTCAGAAGAATTACTAACATATTTCCAAAGAAATATCTACACTACCATGTTTATTTCAGCATTGGAAACAAATATTCACCAGTAGGTAAACATATGGCATATGTACAGAGGAAGGAATATTATTCAGTCTCTAAAAGGAGAGAAATCCTTCAATATACAATATGGATGAATCTTTTTAAAAATATTTATTTATTTAATTTGATAAAGAGAAAGAGAGAGAAGCAGAGAGAAGGAGATAGAGAGAGAAAGAGAACAGGCACTCCAGGGCCTCTAGCCACTGCAGATGAACTCCAAATGCATGCACCACCTTGAACCTCTGCCTTACATGGGTATTGGGGAATCAAACCTGGGTCCTTAGGCTTCACAGGTAAATGCCTTAACTGCTAAGCCATCTCTCCAGCGCTAGATGAATCTTTTTTAAAATTTTTATTTTTATTAAGTAGACAGTAGGGACACATCGTATGTTAGTACCATCATAGCCCTCCTCCCTGCCCCCACTCCACTGAAGGCTCTCCTTAGTGGGATTGCTGGTATTCACCATGGACTTGTGAATTATGGGTTGTAAGAGGAGCAGTCAGTCATTATGGGGAAGTCAATGCCTCTGTGCATTCCCTCTCACCCTGTGGCTCTTTAGTTCTTTTTGTCCCCTGGATGAATCTGTAGGACATTATGCTAAATAAAATAAGTCTGTCATAGAAAGACAAAGGATGCCAATTGTAATTTTTTTTAATCTAAAATAGTCAGGTTTATAGACTTGAAGAGTAGAATGGTGTTAGGGGTGAGGAGGAGTGGGAAATGGGGAGTTACTAATCCACAGACTTAAGGTTTTAGTGAAGCAAGATGCCTTGGCTCTACAGACATGCTGAGTGACACTGTACCTAACACGGCACCAGACTGCTCACTGAATAATGGGGGTGGATATCATGCTAACTGCTTTTGCCACAATAAATGCAATAAAAAATTTTAATATCTGCATAGCCATTCCCATGACTCAGGAAGATGTTGCTTTGTTGTAAAAAAAAAACTCATTTTCTCCCCTATTCTGTTAATTCCATGGAACTGAAGACAAAGTATGACCTCATACCATACGTAAGCATTTCTAGACCTTTGTGCTCCTTCTGCATTTCATTTAGCTCAGAGTGAAGAAAAATTTCCCCTAAGGTCACATGATTTGGCTCTCAAGAGATAAGGAATCTTTTCCCTTTAAATCCTATTTATTTACTCTCCTTCACATTAAATGCCCATCTGCACTGAGGGTAAGCTTTAATTTAACTGAGACACATGAAATTTTCCATGTGATTTTCCATATGACTACCAAAAAATACAGAAAAGTGCATGAATGCATACATATAATTATAGATATTGTGTATATTTTCTTACTATGGGGCTGTATGTTCATTAAAAATTAAAACAAGAAGGAGGTTCCGGGTAAGATGGCGGCATAGGAGCCATGCCAAACCGGATCAGGCAGAGAATCAAGAAAAACTACACTCATCTGAGGAAGAGAGCAGAATATTTTCTCCGGGAAATAGCGGAAAAGCAAAAGACAGCCAGAAACCCACTGTGGAGAGTGCGGCCACCGGCAGCTCGCACCCCAACGCCGCCGCGGGCTCCCCAGCCGCGGACTCCCCATCTGTGGGCTCCCCATCCGTGGGCTCCCAGCGGCTTCGCTCCACCCCAAGAGCACCCCAGCAACTCCACTTCACTCAGCCGGCTCCCCAACGGATCGGCGCCAAGACTCCAACCCTTGATCCAAAGCTGCCAACCAGGTCAGCTAAGCCCCGCTGAGCTTCCGCTGCAAACACCGCCCGAACAAACAAACAAACAAAAAAAGGGACTTTTCAACCTCATCAGTCTCCTCACAGAGCCCAGAAATCAAAGAAAAATCTGCGGAGCTACTGAAAGAGACACACACTGTGAGTTGCTGCAGGCTTCCTGAACTCGCCCATCCCCCAATCATCAGTTCCCCAGGGAATTGGTAGAATCGAACAACAACCAGTGGCAAATTTGAACCACATCGTCAACACCGGCCCCAGCTGACCTGACCCAAGCTCCACAGCCCAGGTAACGAGGTGGGCACCCAGCATTGGTGAGTTTAAAAGCCACACCAAAAGATAACAAAGGCCTGCATTGAAAGTGCTAACCACTCTTTCCAGGTCAAGGCAGGGTATGTATTACATATTTGTGGGTGGCTTTACCATTTTCAAATAAGCTGAATGTGAGGGGTTGAATATTGCTATCTGTACTACTTATAGATTTAAAGGGCCTTTATCTTTTGCTTCAGTTATTATTGAGGACAGGGTCTGATTCCCAAGCTGACAGGACTAAGGGAGTGGACCATCACATGCCCTTAGGGATTTTAACCCTATAGGACTGGTTGTCTCAATTCTCACACTTGTATACTCTGTGTTCATGACAATTGAATGTGTATTTTGCTCTGTTGAAGTTTAGAACTTGCCTCTAAATTGTTCCCCCAGTCCACTACAATAATTGCTTAACAAGCAAATTCAACAGCTAGGAGTACTTCTACTTAAGTACAAGTGCTACACTTGACACCTTAAACTCATATCCTAAAATAATATAAAGATGGATCACAACACCTAAGAACACTGAAGATAAATAGGAAACCTAAGCATCAAAGCAATCCAGGATGCAAAAGTCACTACATTATAATACAAGAAACACAAAGAATCAAGACAATGCAATCCCACCAAAAATTGCAAATCCATCAGATAGGTCCAACAATGAGACTGTTTTAGATGAAATTCCTGACAAAGATTTCAAGGGAATGATGATATCTATGCTCAAAGAAATGAAAGAAGAAATGAAAGCAATCCGAGAAGAAAACAAAGGAATTAGAGAAGAAAACAAACTGTTGAAGGAGATTACAGAGAAACAGTTTAATGAAATAAAAAGGTCATTAGAGGACATGAACAAGGAAATAGAACTACTGAAGAAAAACCAGGCTGAAATCTTAACCCTGAAGAACACAGTCAGTGAAATAAAAAAACTCTGTGGAAAGTCTCACTAGTAGAATGGATGAAGGAGAGGACAGAATATCTAAACTAGAAGATGAGGTGGCAGATCTATCACAGTCCAACAAAGAGAAAGACAAGCTAATAGAAAGGTATGAATGGGAACTCCAAGACATGAGGGACACTATGAAAAGATCAAACATAAGAATTCAAGGTATAGCAGAAGGGGAAGAATTTCAATCCAGAGGCTTAGTAGGTGTTTTCCATAAAATCATAGAAGAAAATTTTCCCCAAATTGAGAAAGAAATGCCAATGCAGATACAAGAAGCATTTAGAACACCAAACAGACAAAACCTAGAAAGATCCTCTTCTCGCCATGTTATAATTAAACTACTAAATACACAAACCAAAGAAAGTATACTGAAAGCAGTTAGAGAGAAAAAGCAAATGACATTTAAGGGGAAACCCATCAGGGTCACAGCAGATTACTCAACACAAACCCTAAAAGCCAGGAGGGCCTGGAGTGATGTATTCCAAGTTCTGAAAGATAAAAACTGTCAACCAAGATTACTTTATGCTGCAAAGCTTTCTGTCCAAATTGATGGAGAAATAAGGACATTCCACAACAAAGACAGGCTAAAGGAATTTATGACAACTAAGCCAGCTCTACAGAAAATACTTGCAGGAATCATTCATGCTGAAGAAAAAGCAAAACACACACAGCAGGAAATAGGAAAAAAGAAATCATATTCAACAGTTAGAACAAGTGAGTAAAACGAAAACCAGGAAGAACTACAAAACAAGAAAAATGGACAGATCAAATACATATCTTTCAGTAATAACTCTTAATATCAATGGCCTCAATGCCCCAATCAAAAGACATAGACTTGCAGACTGGATTAAAAAGCAGGATCCTACCATCTGTTGCCTTCAGGAAACTCACATCCGATTAAAAGATAGAAACATTCTTAGGGTGAAAGGCTGGAAAAAGATATATCAAGCAAATGGACCTAGAAAACAAGCAGGGGTTGCCATTCTAATTTCTGACAGGATAGACTTCAAACCAACATTAGTGAGGAGAGATAAAGCAGGTCACTTTATACCGATTAAAGGAACACTCCAACAGGAGGATATCACAATCCTAAACATTTATGCTCCCAACACGGGGGCCCCCAATTACATCAAACAAACACTATCGGACTTAAGGTCAGAGATAACACCTAACACAATAGTAGTGGGTGACTTCAATACCCCGCTCTCATCACTTGACAGGTCTACCCAACAAAAAATAAACAGAGAAACAACTGCATTAAATGATATCATGGAACAAATGGACCTAACAGATATATACAGAATATTCCATCCAAATACTGCAGAATATACATTCTTCTCAGCGGCACATGGGTCATTCTCTAAAATAGACCATATGATAGGACACAAATCAAATCTCAACAAATACAGGAAAATTGAAATAATCCCTTGTATGCTATCTGACCACAATGGGATTAAACTGCATATCAACAACAAGAAAAACTACAGAGCATACAGAAATTCATGGAGACTAAACAGTACATTATTGAATGACGCATGGGTCATTGAAGAAATTAAGAAGGAAATCAAGAAATTCATAGAATCAAATGATGATGAGAATACAACATGCCAAAACCTGTGGGACACAATGAAGGCAGTCCTACGAGGGAAATTTATAGCTCTAAGTGCCTATATTAAGAAACTAGAGAGTTCACAACTAAACAATTTAATGCTTCACCTTAAGGCCTTGGAAAGAGAAGAACAAGGCAAACCAAAAATCAGTAGACGGGAAGAAATAATAAAGGTTAGGGCAGAAATTAATGAAATGGAAACCAAAAAAACAATCAAAAAAATCAATGAAACAAAGAGTTGGTTCTTTGAAAGGATTAACAAGATTGACAAATCCTTAGCAAATCTGACCAAAAGAAAGAGAGAAGAGACAAAAATTGATAAAATTAGAGATGAAAAAGGCAACATCACAACAGATACCAAAGAAATTCAGAAAATCATACGGACATACTTTAAGAATATATATGCCTCTAAGTTTGAAAACCTGAAAGAAATGGATGATTTCCTTGATTTATATGACCTACCAAAATTAAATCAAGATGAGATAAACCATTTAAATAGACCTATAACAACCACAGAGATCCAAGCAGTCATAAAAAGTCTCCCAATTAAAAAAAGCCAGGCCCAGATGGATTCACTACTGAATTTTACCAGACATTCCTGGAAGATCTAACACCAATGCTTCTCAAACTTTTCCATAAAATAGAAGAGGAAGGAATTCTACCGAAATCCTTCTATGAAGCCAGCATCACCCTGATACCCAAACCGGACAAAGACAGATCAAAAAAAAGAAAACTATAGACCAATTTCCCTCATGAACATAGATGCAAAAATTCTCAACAAAATACTGGCAAACAGAATACAAGAATATATCAGAAAGATTATTCACCCTGACCAAGTAGGCTTTATCCCAGAGATGCAGGGATGGTTCAACATACACAAATCCATAAATGTAATACACCATATAAATGGTCTGAAGGACAAAAATCACATGGTCATCTCAATAGATGCAGAAAAGGCATTTGACAAAATCCAACACCCCTTCATGGTGAAAGTACTACAGAAACTTGGAATAGAAGGAACATATCTCAACATAATAAAAGCTATTTATGACAAACCTACAGCCAACATAATACTTAATGGGGAAAAACTTGAAGCTTTTCCTCTAAATTCAGGAACAAGACAAGGGTGTCCACTTTCTCCACTATTATTTAATATAGTATTGGAAGTCTTAGCCATAGCAATAAGGCAAGAGGCACTCATAAAGGGGATACAAATCGGAAGGGAAGAGGTCAAATTATCATTATTTGCAGATGATATGATTCTATACATAACAGATCCTAAGGACTCTACCAGCAAATTATTAGAGCTGATAAACACTTTTAGCAATGTAGCAGGATACAAAATAAACACACAGAAATCAGTAGCTTTTCCATACACTAACAACAAACATGCAGAGGATGAAATCAGGGAATCTCTCCCATTCACAATTGCCTCAAAAAAAATAAAATACCTTGGAATAAACTTAACCAAGGAAGTGAAGGATCTCTACAATGAGAACTTTAAAAAACTCGAGCGACAAATTGCAGAAGACACAAGGAAATGGAAAGACATTCCATGCTCCTGGATTGGAAGAATCAATATAGTGAAAATGTCAATCTTACCAAAAGCAATCTACACATTTAATGCGATCCCTATTAAAATCCCAATAGCATTCTTCACAGAAATAGAAAAAACAATACTAAAATTCATCTGGAAACACAAAAAACCTCGAATAGCCAAAACAATTTTGCATAACAAAAATCAGGCAGGTGGTATAACCATACCCGATTTTAAGTTATACTACAAAGCCATAGTAACAAAAACAGCATGGTACTGGCACAAGGACAGACAGGTAGATCAATGTAACAGAATAGAAGACCCAAATATTAATCCAGACAGCTACAGCTACCTGATTTTTGACAAAAATGCCAAAAATACTCATTGGAGAAAAGATAGCCTCTTTAACAAGTGGTGCTGGGAAAATTGGACATGTGTTTGTAAAAGGATAAACATAGATCCTTGTCTCTCTCCTTGCACAAGAATCAAGTCCAAATGGATCAGGGACCTTAATATCAGACCTGAAACTCTGAAAATGCTAGAGGAAAAAGTAGGGGAAACTCTTCAACATATTGGAATAGGCAAGGACTTTCTGAATATAACTCCAATTGCTCAGAGAATAAAAGCACTAATCAACCACTGGGACCTTATGAAATTACAAAGCTTTTGTAGAGCAAAGGACACTGTGAATAGAGCAAAAAGACAACCTACAGAATGGGAGAAAATCTTTGCCAGTTATTCATCTGACAGAGGATTAATATCCAGAATATACAAAGAACTCAAAAAATAGAATAACAAGAACTCAAACAACCCAGTTTAAAAATGGGCTACGGAACTAAATAGAGAATTCACGGAAGATGAAATACAGATGGCATATAAACATCTAAAAAAATGTTCTACATCCTTAGCCATCAGGGAAATGCAAATTAAAACCACTTTGAGATTCCATATCACTCCTGTCAGAATGGCTGCCATCAAGAAAACAAATGACAATAAGTGTTGGCGTGGATGCGGAAAAACAGGAACACTTCTACACTGTTGGTGGGAATGTAAGCTGGTCCAGCCACTGTGGAAATCAGTGTGGAGGTTCTTGAGACAGCTAGAAATAGATTTACCATATGATCCAGCTATAGCACTCCTAGGCATATATCCAGAGGACTCTTCTCACTTCCTTAGAGATACTTGCAAAACCATGTTTATTGCTGCTCTATTCATAATAGCTAGGAAATGGAAGCAGCCTAGATGTCCGTCCACAGATGAGTGGATAATAAAGTTGTGGTACATTTATACAATGGAGTTCTATTCAGCGGTAAAGAAAAATGAAATTATGAAATTTGCAGGGAAATGGATGGATCTGGAAAGGATTATACTTAGTGAGGTAACCCAGGCTCAGAAAGCCAATCGTCACATGTTCTCTCTCATATGTGGATCCTAGCTACCAATGTATAGACTTGTGTATGAACTGGAACCAAAAATAGGTACCAGAAACCAGTAAGCGGGTAAAAGGCTATAAGGGAGGGAAGAAAGGGAAGGACTTAAGTGTATGGTAATACACATATGTAAGTAGAAGAACTGAGTACAGGGAGGGGAATGGCCTTGGCGAGGCCATGGGAAGAGAATGCATACAAAAAGGGCAGGGGGAGGGACAATCTAAACTCAAGATATTATCAATAAGATATATGTAAAATTACTTTTTTGAATAAGGGCACGTCTAGAAGATGTAGACTGTTACTAGAAAATTTTCAGTACCTGGGATGGAATTCCTTCCAGTGAGATGTTGGCCAAGGAGGTCCCGGCAGCCTCCAAAACATTAAGGCTTTTGCCAAAGCCCTTGGTTTCCCTAGAGAAATAGATAGTAAGACCCTACTGCTGAAGACATCTCATGCCTGAGAGGCAAGGACACTGAGAAAGCAAGCTGGTGCTGAGCAGAAAACCTTCTCCCTGTAGACCAGCCAACTGAAAGCTGGAAAAAGCTGCACTGCACGCAGCGTATGGGAGACAGAAGCCATCAACAGTGAAAATAGTGGATGCTGAATATTCAAGCTTGGCCAGACAGGCCCAATGACTGAACGGGTGCAATAGTGGCGTGTCTACTCTTGGGGTAACCAAGTGCTCCATAATTGGACTGAAGGCCCTCTCTACGGGAGGGAATACATACCCGGTACTGAAAAACCTAAGTAAAAGTCTATGGTAGGTGAGGTCATGAGCCTTGGGGGTATAAGCCTGCTTATGTTTGACTAAATGTATATATTATTCCCACCAAGCTGCCCTGGGGACACTACACTAAATGTTCATGTCCACATATTAACGCTATTCTCACTTCTGGCTAGAGAAGCTTCTCTTTTCAGATGGTGATGACCACTGGGATGACACAAAAGGCAACATAGTGCTGAGAAGAAGGGATGGAGGAGTGCCTAGCACTGAAACACCTCTGTCACATCCTTCAGTGGCTCAGGGACCATTGCGGAAGAGGGGGCGGATAGAATGGAAGAGCCAAAGGAAGGATATGACCTCTTACTATGCAGCTGCCCAGACAGAAATTGGCCTCGATATCCATGATCTTGCAGTGCCTAGCAATACCTTTGCAAGACCCTCAAAATAGAAGAGAAAGATGATGTCATCAAATTAGGAGAGAGACTAATGGAGAAAGGGAGGGGATATGATGGAGACCGGAGTTCTAAAGTGGAATGGGGAGGAGGGAAATATCAGGGCTTGATGTGACAAGAGTTACAGCCCCATGCTCGAGAGAAGCCTACTACGAGATGTCCTGTCCAGAGACAAGCTGTCATTGGTCACCAAAAGGGGGACCCCCCATGCAAAAGATTAACAGCCCCTTAAAACCCATGTACACTTCCTGAATAAACGAGATTGTGGGGTTCTCGCTCCCACTTTCACCCAACTCCCGGAGTCTGTGTCGTGACTCTCGCGCTGCTCACCCCAATTCGGCAGAGACCCTATCGTCCCTCCTGAGCTGGCCTTGGGGGGGACCCCAACATCTGGCGCCTGAACAGGGACCCTCTGCCCCGACGTCGGTGTTTTAGCAAGACACCCCATCCGTGTGACCCCTGCCCCATCGGCATCTGGCGAGATGCCCCCTGAATGTCCCGTGAGCCGGTGAGCAGCCCTCGGCGTTTGGCAGAATGGCAAAACGCCCAGTTCTTCGAGAAGCCCTCGGCGAGTAGCCCTCGGCGATGCCTTGTCCCTGAAAGTTCGACGAGCAAAGCGCCCAGTTCTTCATTGGTGAGAGAGAGAAAAACGGCTAACGGTTGCCTGTGGGTGAGCAGGCAGCCCCTTCCCCCTTTTCTTCCTTTGTTTGTCCTCCCCACCTCCCCCAGTAAGGCACACACTGCCGCACGGCCCTAAGCCTGTGTTGCCCCCCTCCCCACTAAGCACAAGACACGTGGGTCCTAAACAATCTATCCGTATGTCTCAGCTGGCCCCAGCATTAGGACTTGTGGTTTGCATGATTATCCTCTGGTCTATCATCTTTGATCTGGGTTATTATTTTCTCAGTCTCTTTGATTCAGGAGTGTCCCAGCCCAGCCCCCATCAAACAACACCACGCGGCAATGGGCAACCTCCTCCCCACCAGAGGACGCCGCAATTGCAAGCTCTTAAGGCCCTCCTTCTGCAATGTGGCTTAAAATTAAAACAAAAAGACCTCCATAGCTTTTGGGATGAAACTCTTGTTTTAGCCCCATGGATCACTCCGACAACATCTGGGACACTAACATTTGGTCCCGGTCCTAGTCCTTGCCAAAAACGCGAGGTTTATAAAGGGCACACCTTCCCTGCTCCATTCTTTTCTATTCTCCTTGCCATAATTGCCGGCCTTAAAGGCTGCACAGTACAGGAAATCATTTATGCCCATAACAAAAACAATATGAAGAGGAACCTGAATTGGCTCTTCACAGCTCGTCCCTCCCAGCCCCTCTTCCGATAACTTGGATGAGGAGGAACTAAAACCTTTAAATGATAATAAGCTGCCACACCAACCCCCCTCCTGCTACGGCCACACTTGCAACCACCCCTCCCCTCATTACCCTTCCAAGGACCTCCCCCGCTCAGCCCTGACACACCCAGGTGACTGCCGGTTCCCTGACACGCCCCTTCGCCGCCTTCCCTGTTAACGAGGGCCGGATGCGACAATCAGGCCATGGCTCCCCACCCCTCTTTGATCTGGCCCTCATCCGTAAGGCAGCCCAGGAATCCGGCGTTGATTCTGCTTACTTTGAACAAGTCCTTTTACAATGGGCCATCCATCTTCAGACTTATTATGACTGGTATTCCCTCCTCAAGGCAGTTCTTTTCCCTCTGAATTCCTCCAATGGAAAGCCGCCTATAGTGACCTTGCATGGAATCCCAGGCCCGCCAAAATCTTAGGGATGGAATTCCAATTACCTTTGACATGCTCCTTGGCACAGGACCTTATACAGACCCTGTATCACAAGCCACAGTGGGCATACACGCCTACTTTGACCAAATTAAATCATTATCTCTTCAAGGGCTTAAGGCCTGCCTCCCACAGAAGCCGGATACCTATTTTCGTAATCTGGTCCAGGGCGCTTCTGAGGGCTTCACAGATTTCTCTCTCGTGTGACAGAGTCCGTGGACCGTCGACTCCTCTGGCCCCGCCAGGGACGCTTTAGTTAAGCAACTGGCATGGGAAGGAGCATCCGCAGCAGCAGCATGAATGCTATTGCTGCCGCGGCGTAATGAGGACCTCCATAAATGGATTGTAGCTACCAAGGATATCAATCCTGTGTCTGCCCCCTCGAGGCCCTGGCCACCTCAATACAAACCCTGACCATGGGTCAAAAGCCTACCCAACAACCACCCTCTGCTGGGGCTGTGGCAAACCGGGACACCTTCAGAGGACCTGTCCAAACACAACTAAGCCTATTTTCAGGCCCCGAACCCCCTGCCCTAAATGTCAAAGGGGGTATCATTGGGCCAAGGATTGCAAAAATTCTCTGCCTTTAAACTTCCCCAGGCAACCTCAGCCCCGCAAGTAAGAGGGAACAACCCCCACATTAGATGGACTCTGCCTGTTTATGACCATTCACCCCGCATTTCTGTCCTTTTGGATGGTATTGAATTCAAGGGCATAGTAGACACAGGTGCGGATGCCACTATTATCTCTGCCAACGATGCACTCCGCATGCCCAATTGGGCCTATAAAGAGGGTCCCAATATTAGGGGTGTTGGGGGACAACAGACTACTAGACAGGTTAGAAGACCAGTTACATGGAAAGACTATGATGGCAACACGGGGGAATTCTTCCCCCTGGTAGCAAATGTCCCCAATACCCTCTGGGGAAGAGACCTCCTTACTGACATGGGTGTTGTCATAACAACAGATGACCAGGCCTTTTATGATGATATTATTGCCCATGATACTATTGGTCTTTCAGGGCGACCCAACCCCTCAAAACCACCCGCCATTCATCATCACCCCCAATTCTAGAGGCCACTGTCCGATCCCCTACCGCTCCCATACGCCTCGAGTGGGATACCACGGAACCCATTTGGGTCGAACAGTGGCCTATACTAGAACCTAAATTAACTGTTCTCAAATCCCTTATTCAAGAACAGCTTGCTCTTGGCCATATTGAGCCCTCTATTATTAGCCCCCATAATTCCCATCTTTGTCATTAAAAAGAAAACGGGTAAACATAGACTGCTCCAAGACCTTCGCCAGGTTAATAAACATATGTTAAAAATGGGCTCTTTTCAGACAGGCCTTCCCCACCCTGGAGCCATCCCTACTAACCACCATATAGTTATCTTAGATATTAAAGATTGCTTCTTCTCTATCCCTTTGGCAGCAGAGGACAGGCCCTATTTTGCCTTTTTACTGTGTGGGAGCCCAACCACTCTATCCCAGCTAAAAGATATCAATGGAGGGTTCTTCCCCAGGGCATGAAAAATAGTCCTTCTATTTGCCAAATGTTTATATCCTCTGCCACGGCGAGAATACAATTTAAGTGCCTTCTTGTTCATTACATGGATGATCTTTTGATTGCACATACCTCAAAAACTGCCCTTTTGGACCTTCTTAAATTACTCATTGAGGACCTCAAAAACTTGGGTTTGCTATATAGCGAAGGAAAAAATTCAAACAGTGTCCCCTTTTGGATTTTTAGGATACAAAATTTCCACTACTATACAACCACTTACCCCTCATCTTCTAATAAAGGACCATTATTCTCTCAATGATCTCCAAAAACTCTGTGGCCAAATTAACTGGCTCAAACCTTTTTTACCCATCCCTCCTAGTGAACTCCTACCACTTTATGACCTCCTTAGAGTTACTGACAACCCTTCAAAAAAAATTCCTCTAAATCATCACTCCAAAAATTTGTTACATGAAATATCCCACTACCTCTTTTCTATGACCTCGCAAGATATGACCCATCTGCTCCAATTCTAAATGTAGTCCTTTGACGACAGGGGCGCCATTGGGAGTCATCTGGCAAAACCAATCGCCCCTTTACTGGGTACATCCTCATGGGCACAGGCCCATAAACTCACCACCAACTTACAAGCAATGCTCCTCATAGCAATTAAAACACGTACCTACACTAACAAAATCTATAATACAGAACCTCCAAAATAATTCTGCCCATCCCCATGTCTGAACTTCAACTTCTCTTTAGGGAGGACCCCTTTTCCACATCCTAATGGCAGGATTCCCCAATGAGATAGATAACCACCTCCCCGCCCACAAACTACTCCAATCCCTAATGGCTTTACCCATCAAGACTAACTATTTCTCCAGGCCTTCCGGTCAGCCTATACCCTTAGCAGCCTCGGCCTTTACAGATGCCAATAAACATACCTATGGGCTAATTATTAAGAGAGCCAATCGATCAGATGAGGCCCTTAAGTTCCCTAACCCCATTCAGTCCAGCTAGGAGAACTATATGCCATCATCAGAGTCTTAGAGCTCTGTCAACAAGAGCCTGTCAACATATTCTCTGACAGCAGTTACGCTGTTCAAATGACAAAGGTACTGCCCTTAGCCAATCCCAGGCCCTCTCATCATCCCATAGACATTGCCATCTCTGCTTTACAGTTGCAGATGGAAAACAGGTCCTACCCTTGGTTTATTGAGCATGTTCGCTCACACACTGGCCTGCCTGGCTTTATTGCTGATGGAAATTCACAGGTAGACAAATTTATTGCTGTCTCCTCCTTGCCACCTTTAGAACAAGCCAGACGTTTACACCAAAGGTTCCATCTATCCCCCACTAACCTAAAAACCCTATATCCTGAGCTCTCACTTAGCCAATGCAAACATTTAACCCGTACTTGTAAGTCATGTGCCCCCCTAGCCCCCCTGGGCCCCCTACAGCCTCAAGGAGTCAATCCTAGAGGCCTTACCCCAAATTCTATCTGGCAGATGGATGTTACCCACATACCTTCCTTTGGTAACCTCAAATATGTCCATGTCATTGTGGACACTTACTCTAAGCTTACTTTTGCTATTGCTCTCTCTGGGGAAAAGGCATCCCATGTTATTAAGGCAACAAAAACCGCTATGTTAGTCATGGGCATGCCCTGGTCAATTAAAACAGACAATGGCCCTGCATACACATCTGCCCAATTCACATCCTTCATGGAATCTTGGGGAATAAAACACTCCCTTGGGATCCCCTACAACCCACAAGGACAGGCCATCGTGGAAAGAACAAACCGGACCCTAAAGGAACTAATTATAAAACAAAAGTCCACTATGTCGCCCAAGGACCCCCACTTGGCCCTAGTGGAAGCTCTTTTCACCCTCAATTTTCTCACTTTGATGAGGCAGGACTCTCCCCAGCCTACAAACATTGGAGATCCCAACCAACCACAACACCCTTACCCTTAGTCCGCTGGAAAGATCCTCTTACTAATATTTGGAAGGGGCCCCACCTCTTTTAACGCACGAGGGGCTTGTGTCTTTCCAGAAATGCTTGTGTCTTTCCAGAAACTTCACAGATCCCAGTTTGGGTTCCTGCCAGAAACGTCTGAAGAAGTCCAGCCACTGACTCAGCGACCAGCCTTACTGAAGAAGATGATGCCAGACCCTCACACTACATACGGGACTTTAAACTTATTTCCTCCACCAGCCACTGACTCAGCGACCAGCCTTGCTGAAGAAGATGATGCCAGATCCTCAGACTACATACAGGACTTTAAACTTATTTCCTCCACCAGCCACTGACTCAGCGACCAGCCTTGCTGAAGAAGATGATGCCAGACCCTCAGACTACATATGGGACTTTAAACTTATCCCCCCACCACCTAGCTATAAATTCCTTTCCAACTCCTTTTCATTACATTGAGCTGCTACCATTAAGGACACTCAATGCTACTGACTATGACGCTAGGGTGAACTCACCCAGCAACCTGTCCTACCCCAGTTCCTCTTCAGGCTCTCTAGTTGATTCTCGCTTGCTGGGACTGTTCACATGCCACAGAGCCACGCCAACTTGGCCCTTCCATGCCTCCTAGGCAACAGCCTCATATGTATGGTACAATACAGGTCTAGCCCCTAGCCAGACCTCATGCTAAAGGCCATACCAGGCCATACCCTCGGGTTTTCTCACCAGGATGGCAGCCAGCCCAGGACGGGTAAGATTCCATGAGATGGGGCAACCTAAGACAGGCACTGTCACATGTGATGATCCCTTGGGGCCTGGGTTCAACAATGGCTTTCCAAAAGCCATACCAGGCTATCCCCTCGGGTTTCTCACCTAGGTGGCATTTGGCCCATGACGGGTAAGTCTCCATGAGATGGATCAACCTAAGACAGGCACTGTCACGTATGATGATCCCTTGGGGCCTGGGTTCAACAATGGATTGGCAATAAACCATCCCTCTCAGGGTTGCCAATAATAAAAACAAAAAGGAGGATATGTATGGCACAATACAGGCCTGGTCCTAGCAAGACCGCATGGCAAAAGACAACAGGAAGTGGCTTCTGTAAAAGTGGCGTTTTTGCGCAGGCTTGATGTGACAACAGTTACAGCCCCATGCTCGCGAGAAGCCTACTACGAGATGTCCTGTCCAGAGACAAGCTGTCATTGGTCACCAAAAGGGGACCGCCCCATACAAGGATTAACAGCCCCTTAAAACCCATATACACTTCCTGAATAAAAGAAGCCCTAGGAAAGTAGGGTCAGGTGAGCAGTCAGGAAGGTAGAGACAAAAGGCCAGTTCCCACCTAATGCAAAAAGTGACAAGTGAGTTTATTGTGGGGTGAGTCTTAGCTGGGAGCATGGGGGGAAACCAGGTGGACAATAAGCAGTGAAGCATGGCTCTGCCAGAGGCTTATGTCCTGAGCCAAAGGAAAAGCCTGATATCACCACTAGCACACCTGAAAAGTACCTAGAAGGAGTAAAGCAGATGGTACAAGCGTGGGAGCACTGTACCCAGTAAAGGACTTCTATCTGCTGAGGAATTGCCTTGTCTGCTGTGGACGATGAGAAAGTTGATGAGTTAATGTAGAACAAAACTAGGTTTCTGAGTGGGTAGACTTCTCCCACGGGAATGTGGAAGACTAGAAAGCTGGAAGGGATGACTATGGACAGCAAGGGGCTCATTAATTGGCTATTACAATCAAAAGACAAAGACATAGGTTTGCAATAATAATAGGAGCAGAACACAGGACACAGAGAGCAAACAATAAGCACGGAGTCATGCTGTATTGAGAAAAAATAAAGCATATCTCTTCTTCTATTGTTATGGAATATTCTTTAAGATATGTTAAGTGAAAAAAGCCAATAAGTACAATGGATATTCTTTTTTAAATAATTGAGTAAAACAGGGGAGAAATATGCATCCATATGCATGCAATCTGGTATTAAAATTGGAGGGAAGTTGAGTTGGAAAGGATGCTTATGATTCAATGCACAGTGTTGTATTTTTTCCATTTCTGCATATGTATGGGCTATGTGGAGTGTGCACATGTCTGCATCTGCATGTGGAAGCCAAGGGTCAATATGGGGTATCTTCTTTAATTGCATATATTTTTTAAATTTTAATTTATTATTTATTTGTAAGCAGAGAGATAGAGAGATAGAAGAGAGGCAGACACAGAGAGAGAATGGACACGCCAGGGTCTCTAGCCACTGCAAACGAACTCCAGATGCATGTGCCCCTTGTGCATCTGGCTTACGTGGGTACTAGAGAATCGAACCGGGATCCTTTGGCTTTGCAGGCAAACGTCTTAACCACTAAGCCATTTCTCCAGCCCAATTGCATATTTTTTTGAGACAGGGTTTCACAGTGAACCTAGAGCTCACAGATTGGACTAGACTAGCTATCCAGCCAACCTCAGGGATCCTCCCATCTCCACCTTGCCAGGACTAGGATTACAGTTAAGCACTGGCGTTTTCATGGGTTCTGGTGATCTAAACTCAGGTGTTCGTTCTTAGATAGCAAGCACTTTACCCACTAAGCTATCTCCTCAGCTCAATAATTACAACTTATTTTAAAATCTTACCAAATAGCCTATGCAAGGGAGGAGATTTAGAACTAGAAATTCCAGGAAAAAGGTTTTCTTGAAAGCAAATGCCTTAACTATAACAAGCAGGACTTCCCAAATATTGGTCAGCAGCTTCAGCCACAGTACCTTCTTGGCAGGAGTATAATCTATGCCCATTATTCATTTTCTGGTCCACGTAAGTGATAGCTTGTGGAATGGGGAATTAGAAGAATGAGTTGGGCTGTGCTGTATTCCTAGAAGCCTTTCTTCCTTTAGGTGAGGCATACAACTCCACCTCCTCTCTTTAGCCACATAAGCAGGTTTTGTAGAAATCATAGAAGTGCTAATTTTTAGGTGGCACTGTGTTCTATTTGATGTATAATGCAAATTTTATTTAAAAGCAGTTGTCATGGCAGCTACAGTGAACAATGGGATTTTATATTGATGTGGAATTAAAAACTAGTGCTTCCCCTGACCTGCCCAACTCACTGTTTCATAAGGTTAGTTCTTTAGAGCTTTTTAAATTTTAAACTTCTGGGTATAATATGTAAGTATAAAACTAAGCTGAGATCTCACTCCCAACTGGTTATTCATGAGACTTCCTGTTGTGTAAAACACTTCAGTTTTCTCATGTTATTTTAAGGCTTAAAAAAAAATAAAATCCCCAGAACTCTGCAGTATAGATTTTCTGGTTTCCCTGAAGTACCTGGAATTTTTTTTGTTGTTTCCTCCTTTGGATGAAGGGAAACAAGTTTGTTTTTTTTTTCTTAACATACTTTGTGCACACATCCTTAAGCTGATTTGTCATATTATACACCACTGTAGGCTTAGCAATCATGGCTTTCCATCATTGAGAGAATGAAATAATTACCAAGAACCCTACTTTAATGAAAAGATTTTACCCAATTCTGAAAGCACCTAGCACTGGGGATTTTTCTAAAATTTCTGATTTTATTAAGGTTCACCAGTGGGGAGAATATGGGAAATTAGAGATTAAGCAAATTATGAATACTGCAAATGAAATGGGAGCTATAAAGCAGGAGCATATATCCCAGGTTTGGACTGGCTCACATAAAACGCTGGGGGGGTGAAGTATTTACCTGGAGTTTCATCGTTCACTATTCTGTTTTGGGAAATAAGTTTTGTTGGACAGGTTTGCTCTGAGATTTGGAACTCTGATGCCAGGTTTACACTCTTAACATACATGCACATACAAAATATTGTTTCTCTTAGTGAATGCTATACTTCAAATATCTTATGATTCTCTATAACATGATAAAAGGAGAAGGGTCAGGAGTGATTATTTATAATTGTTTGGTCCTTAGAGGCAAGATCATCCATGACAAAGAGCCAGGAACATATGGTTCAGTTTGGAGATTATAGCCAGCAGAGGCCATTATTGCCTATGGTGAAAACCCAGCTGGAAAGTTGAGACATGGCACTTCCTCATATGAAGAGTGGGTGGCCAGCTGCAGAACTGAAAGGTAGTCATTCAAGGAGTGCCTTTCCTATGTGTGGAAGGCATCTGGAAAGCAACATGTGTTGACATTAACTACCAACACATTGGCAAGACTTGGTAGCACCTCTTCACTTGACACCAATCTGTCATCCATGGACCCAGGGTTGGCAAGCTATGCTCATAACAAGACAAAGCAAAACCTAAAAACCAGCGAGACTTCCCTGAATCAGTGCTTGCTTGATGAGCACAGAGACAATGGAGGGACTTGAACTTGAACTTGCACAATCATTGTGTACCCTTGTCTCTACTCTGTCAGGACAGTCTGTTCCATCAGTAGGTTATCCTCTTTTTTCCTTACTTCTCTTCCTTTGTTTCTTAAAAAAGAACCAAGTGAGAGAAATTTCATTCTTTTAATATTTATTTTTATTTGGAGAGAGACACACAGAGAGACAGAGAGATAGGGAGAGGAAGACAGAGAATGGGTGTGCCAGCAGCCTCTTAGCCACTGTGAATGAAGTCCAGACACGTGCGCCCTCTTGTAGGCAAGTGCGGCATTGTGCCCTTGCGTCATTTTGCATCTGGGTAAACATGGGACCTGGAGATTGGAACTGACGTTCTTAGGCTTAGCAGGCAGGCTCCTTAACTGCTAAGCCATCTCTCCAGCCCTAGAAATTTTATTTTTTAAACTTTTTTATTGACAATTTTTATACATGTTCATAATTCCCTGCCATTATATTCTTATATCTCCCTTCCATGGTTCCCCTTCCAATGAATCCCTTCTTTCTAGCTAGGCCCTCTTATAGTTCCATGACTTTCCACACCTCCTCCATCATCCATGGTGAAATGTTGATGGATTCAATATTAAATAGGTCTTGTGCAGGTAATGACAGTTGCTAAGAGGTCAAAATGCAATAGCCACTTCATTTGCAGAAGACAGCATTTTAAAGCACTTTTCCCCATCCTTTGGTTCTTAAATTCTTTCATCCCCTCTTCCACAATGTTCCTTGAGTCTTGGAGGGCATGATAGAGTTGTCTCATTTAGTGCTGAACCCTTAACAGTCACTTAGTCTTAGCACTTTGATGAGTTTTTAGTCTTTCTAGTAGTTACTGCCATCTGCAAAAAAGAAGCTTCTCTGATCAAAGATGAGAGCAGCACTAACTTATGGGCATAGACATAAATATTTAGAGGGCAACATGGTGGGCGTTACATATCCATTTAGCCAAACAACTGTAGTAGCTCCCTTCCTAGGGTCTATGACCTTCCCAGTCGTAGGGTTTTAGAACCAGGCATGAATTCCCACCTGTGGAGAAGGCCTCAAATCCAAGAGAGCAGGTGATTACACTTATAATCGTCATGCCAGTGTTATGCCAGTGGGAACCTCTTGCCTCGTTGGTCAGTTATATAGCTTTCAGGGTCCACTGCTGGCTAAGATTATTGATGTTTCCCTCCTAGCATCTAGTACTGTCAGCAGCGAGAGGCTTCTAGCTTAGTTCCAGCTTGATTTTTTTTCCCCTCAGGGTATTTAACCAAAGCATGTACTGTCTTCAGTAATAGGGTCTTACCATCTAGTTTTTATAGACAACCAAGAAGAAAGAAGTCTTATTAATATTTAAAATAAAATTGTGCTGGGGAGATTACTCAGTGGTTACAAGCGAAACCTGCCAGCCCAAGTTCAGTTTCCCAGTACCCCCTTAAAGCTAGATACACAAAGTGGTGCATGCATCTGGAGTTTGTTTTCAGTGACAAGATGCCCTAGCTCTCTCTATTCCTCCCTCTCTCACTTGCAAATAAATAAATAAAAACATAAAATAACAATGCAACCAGGACACTTATATAAATCAACCATGAGCTGACTTTAGAAATCTTTGTTATAAATGGGAGTAGGTGTGATATATGATATTCTCTGGAAGCTAAATATAGAGTAAAAGAATGATAGGTATATAGTGAAGTCAGATTGCTTCCAAGATGTCCCTTATAAGGGAACTTGGACACAGAATAGGTGCTGGAGAGAAAATACCTCACTGATAAAGACTAGAATATCCTTCTCAGAGAAGGGCAGCTTGATACAGATATTACGTTATGTTCTATTGACTCTTTGATGTGATCAAACAAGGGCATGAACAGTGGGTCTTATGATTTTCACCTATTTAAACTTTACCTTTGTGGACGCTATGCCTCTCAGCTGTTAGCACAGCATTCTGTACCAAGGGCTATACAGAAACTCCAAAAGAAAACCAGCTCTAATTTTCTCCTGTGCTTAAAATTTCCTGAGATTTGGATTATGTCATTTATACAAATCTATAAACCCAATTGAATTAGCTTTTATGAAATGATAAACTAGTATATGAAGTTGTTGGCTTTTTAATGTCAAAATTACTAATAGAAACTTTACTAACTAGAAGCATTAACTAAGAGAAAGTTCTTGATCACAGAATGAGGCCTCTAGGATATGGTAAGAACCCAGTACCTTGAAAATAAATGATAGCATTCAATGACTTGGTCTAGTATCATTACTGACATTGCTGCCAGAATGAATGAATCAAATGCATGATCAGTCACTACTTGATATATTAGAATCAATTTTTCTAACTCAACAGTATTCCTCTTTTGAAACCTGTCCCAATAGTCACACAGGATCCTGAGCCAGTACCCACATAAATAGCTGGGTGTGTCCACACACCTATAACTCCAGTCCTGTGGAGAGCAGAGAATTGCTTGGGCTCATTGGTCAGCCAGGCTAACTTAAAACACCAGCTCCAGATACAGTGAGAGACTCTGTCTCAAGAAAACAAATGGATAAGTGACAGAGGAAGGACAGCTGATATTCTTTTTTTTTTTTTTTTTTTGCATCTGTATGCATGGGATACATGAATCTCCATACACACATGCATATATTACATACACACCACACTACACAAGCAAAAACGATAGCTTCAGAACCCAAGGCAACGACCAAAGCACCCTTTGACTCTGGGTTGCTTCCACTTATTTGAAGTTCTTCGTATAATCAAAAATGAAAATTTCAGGGGCTGGAAAGATGAGTCAGTGGTCAAGGTGCTTGCCTGCAATGCCTGAGACCCATATTTAATTCCCCTGCACACACTTAAAGCCAGATGCACAAGATGCCCACCTGCATCTGGAGTTCATTTGCAGTGGACAGAGGCCCTGGAGCACCTATTCTCATTCTCTCTCTCATAAAATAAATTAAAAATTAAAAAATGAAAATTTCCCAATCAGAACATGGTAGCATATTAAAATTTTGTCAAATTAAAAATATATTTATTTTTATTTTTAATTTTTTAATTTTTAATTTTGTTTTGTTTTGTTTTTCGAGATAGGGTCTCACTCTAGCCCAGGCTGACCTGGAATTCACGCTGTATTCTCAGGATGGCCTCAAACTCACAGTGATCCTCCTACCTCTGCCTCCCAAGTGCTGGGATTAAAGGCATGCTCCACTACGCCTGACAAAAAACAATTTTTTTTGATGTAAGGTCACACTGTAGCCTAGGTTGCCCTGGAATTCACTATGCAGTCTCAGGGTGGCCTCAAACTCCTGGAGATCCTCCTACCTCTGCCTCTCAAGGGCTGGGATTAAAGACATAGACCATCACGTCTGGCCAAATTAATGTTTTTACACCATAAATATCTCAAAATTCTATGTGAAATTTCATTTGGAGAAAAAGTTTAAGGTTTACATATGGTCCCCTTGAGCGAATGGCACCTGATTGGCCTGACTTCCCCTTTGATAAACCTGTTATCTAGACATGCTACAGAACCTGAGTTTTCTGTGAGCATTTAGAAGCATTGGTGATGGACCATCTGGAGATTTGCAAGGAACAAAGCCCTGAGAAAGATATTTTAAATGAGGCAGCTTACATGTATCTCACATGAACTAAATCTAGAGGTAAGGCCACCAAGGACTGCTACAACACCAGAATGTCAGGAAACATGGCCATATTCTATGTGGCTTCTATACTGAAGGCCACATCACTGTCCAAGACAGCTGTTGGGTCTCCCCATAGTACTGTCATTCCAACTGCAATGTGGAGGAGGGTGAGAGGATAAATGTATTCATTCCCTTCTAAAATAAAGTCCTGAACTTAGCACAAACTCTTCTTCATTCAGCTTATTGGGGAAAATGACTTACATCCTGAACTGACTGAAAGGGAAGCTGGAAAATGTCATCATTTAGCTGGATAAAAGTTTGTTTTGCTTAAAATAAATTGATGGTTCCTTTTACAACAAAGTAGAGAGGAGCAGATTATGGTAGACAACCAACAGCATCTGCTACAGTCAGTGAACACAGACTTGTGAATTAAAGTTTTTAAAAATATTTTTTATGAGCACGACGGGGGGCAAAGGGAGGGAGGGGAAGAGAGATTGAGGAAGGGAAAGAATTGGCTTGCCAGGGCCTCCAGCCACTGCAATCAAACTCCAAACACATGTGCCACATTGTTTGCATGTGCCACCTTGTGCACTTGTGTCACCTTATGCGTCTGGCTTACGTGGGATCTGGAGAGTCAAACATAAGTCCTTAGGCTTTGCAGGCAAGTGCCTTAAGCACTATACCATCTCTCCAGCCTTTTTTTAATTTTTTAAAACATTTTTTATTTATTTGCAAGCACACACACACACATACGGACAGAAAGTAAAACAGAGAGTGAGTGTAGGTGTGCCAGGACCTCTTGCCAGTGGAAACAAACTCTAAACATATGAGCCACTTTGTGCATCTGGCTTTACATAGATACTAGGCTGGCAGACTTTGCCAGCAAGTACCTTTAACCACTGAACCATCTCCCCAGCCACCAAGTTTTCTTTAATTTTAAGCTTCTGAGTCTATTAGATCAAAAGTCCCCACAATGAGATAGGGCCTTCCTCATTCTAATGTCACATGTACTTTCCCTTGCATATCTCTGCTCCAGATGTTTCTCTCAAGGCTTATCTCAACTCTGGTTTGTTGCTGATTGCAGCATCTTGTATTGACAGAATCCTATTCAAAAGCCTAGTGTCTTAGAAATGGGATATAATGTCACAACTATACTAGTTTCTTAAGCTATTCAACCTTTAATTTGCTTTGAGGACTTGGCCCAAGAGTTCTTTTTAGTTACTTCCAGTAACTAAAAAGTGATCTCAGTAGAACACACACACACACACACACACACACACACACACACACACACACACACACCACTTTCTTTGATGTCTCTTGAAACAAGCCTGCCAACCTAGGAATCATGCACATCTCCCCTGCCCCTGTTTTGTTGTGAGCATAGTCCATACAGGCATTAAGCTCAGATGTCAGAAGCTGCCAATGAGAGAAGAGGGGTTGTACCAGACAGCTTCAGGTTCGCTGAGATGAACTTCCAGATCAGGCACAGTTGTGGAGGAAGGGATATTTATTAAAGCTTACAGATCCAGGGAAAGTTCCATAATCTCAGAAAAAGCTGGCCTGCTTTCACAGGTCCAAGCAGAGAGAGAGAAGCCAAAAGCCACACAACACAGCACACCTCAGGAACTCCAACTAGGCACACTTTGCATATCTTTAGATTGAAATCTCCAACCCACCACCACACCTTAAGATACACCCAGTGACATTGCCTCCAGCCAAGTGGATTCAGAGGCAAACTACAAACTAATAAAACACTGAATATATTGGGGGCCCTCTATTCAAACTGCCACAGGGGTGGTGCATTGCACAGTTGAGTAGTGTCTCATATACTGTTCAGTCTCTCTTGATTTTAATGGAATCAGTTTAATCCTATAGCTTGCATAGCTCTTTTCATCCTGCATGTTTGGAGATAGCCAGAGAAGAATTAGAAAAGATAATGTACCATGTGGGAAGAATGTAGGGTCAAAGTCAGAGGTAAGGGAGCTGCAATGGTGTACTAACCAGCTATGGACTCCAGACGTGATGTTCAGGTGGAAATGATACCTTGTGACGAATTTCTAGGCACAAATCTGAATGTCAGCTCTAACTCTGGTGTCCCACTCACCCTCCAAAGCAATTCACGTAATGGGAGAGGAATGGTAGAGCCTTACTTGTGCCCCTTGGAATGTCACAAAAATTTGAGTGTGGAAATGGCATCTGAATATTGTCTGTCCATGTATACCAAAAAAACTGAGGGTCATGGGACTGGAAAATTATAATAATCTTTATTTGGTTTTCATCAAGACTCTTGACAAGTTTATCCATGACAGCCATGAGAATGAGAAAAAATGTAGCATATTTGAACCTGATTAAATTAGCATATCCAGTATGTGCTGATTAATGGAGGTGGGATCTAATGGGTGTCAGTAGGCTCTGTTCTTGCCTAATGAAGCTATAGAAAGCATACTAATCAAGTTGTTAGATAATGCTAAATCTGTAGAGATAGATAATATGGCAGAGAAAATGCTAGTGAGTCAGGATCCAGAGGCACCTCAGTGATCTTCACTGATGAGCTAGAGCTGTGATGTGAAGGTTGATGGTGGGTAGATGTGATGTCCATGTGGGAATCATACACGCCAAGCTACAAATACAAACTGAAGAAAACATACTTAGGAACATCATGATCAAGTGGGACTCTGAGTGCCATTGTTTCAATCTTTTATTTGTTCAACAAATATTTTCACACTTTATTCAGTGCTGAGGATATACAGATGAAGGAGAAATAAATCGTTTCTTTATGAAGACAAGTGTTGCAGTCAGGTTTGCATTTCTGGTAGAAATCACCTGACCATGAGCAGCTTTTGGGAAGAAAAGGGTTTATTTTGGCCTACAGACTCGAAGCTCAGTGATGGCAGGGGAAAACGATGGCATGAATAGAGGGTGGACATCACCCCCTGGCCAACATAAGGTGGACCATAGCAACAGTGTGCCAAACACTGGCATGGGGAAACTGGCTATAACATCCATAAGCCTGCCCCCAAGAATACACTGCCTCTAGGAGGCTTTTAATTTCCAGTTGCCATCAGCTGGGAGCCCAACATTCAGAACACCTAAATTTATGGGAGACACCTGAATCAAACCACCACAACAAGTGTGCAAGATATTATAATAGTGACAATTGTGATGATAGAATAAAAATATTGTTCTATGGAACGCTGCATGTTTGCATTTAGGGGAATTTACTTTAAGAAACTGCCATTGATGCTGAAATCTGAGGGATGAGTTCAAGTTAGACCACCAGGCAATGGGGAGAGGAAAGAATGTTCCGGTAAGAGAAAACAGCATGGAGGTAAAGTGACACAAAACTCTGAAGGAATGGGAGGTGATTCATTAAAATTATGGTCTGAAGAGTATGGAATAAATAATGAGGGCTAACATTGGAGAGAAAGGATAGAGGTAGGTGTTGAAAAGTTTTGCAATTCACCCAAAGAGCTTGGATATTATTTTTGTGGGATTGGAACCTGTAAAAATGTTTTCACTGAGGAAGTAAGCAAATAAATTTCCTCTAGAAGTCCACACCATACCTTATATGGGATGGAAGAGGCGGAAGGGGAATAGAACTGATACTTGGTGATCTGCAGGAAGCTGTTGGAACCATTCAAAGAGCTGATGGTGATGCCCATCCACTAGTGACTATGCAGATGAAAAGAAGTGAGCAGAGATGAGAAGCTCACGGAAAGGCACCAGGAAGATTGAAAGGTGACAGACGAGTGGCTAGTGAAGCCATTTTCTGATTTTTGGGAGCAGCAGGCAAGGAGCATTTTAGGGAAAGAAGTTAATATGTTCCGCTTTAGACATGATGAGTTTGAGGCAATCAGAAATTGTCTGAGTGGCTGCTGTCCAGAGAACAGTTGGATTAAGAATCCAGGATATAACAGATGAGTTTGAACTGAGAATACAGATTTGGGAAGAAACTGTGAGCCAACAAATGGAGCAAAATTGGTCTTTATCCATATTCATGAAAGTACAGAGATGAATGTTTTGGACTTAGATGCAAAATGACCCAAGGGCTAAAACCTCAGATTCCTTCCCCCACCTCTGTGTGTGTTTTGCATGTTAGTATGTGTGTGGGCACACATGTGTGCATGTGCACATATGTATGCATGTGTGTGGAGACCAGAGAATAACCTTGGGTGTTATTCCTCGGTTATAGTAACCAACTCTTTTGACACAGGGTCCTAATGAGCCCAGAGATCTTCCTGTTTCTACCTCCCCAGCACTGGAATGGCAGGCATATATTTTACCATGGACTGTACATCAAACTTGCTTCCTCATGATTGTGAGATAAGACTTTACCAAGTGAACTATCGTCCCAGCCTTAAAGCTCTGGTTCTACTTCCATTCAGACCACTTGAGGCGACTTATGTCTTGTGAGTTTCAATTTCTTCATTAGTAAGTTGGTAGTGGGGAAAAGTTTTTGTAGTTTTTGTAGGAACATAATGAGATGATGATTGTGACACATTATAGAGGACCTGGCACAGAGTATGTGAATAAGTAATAATAAACACTGTTGATTTTGTTGTTGTGATTGTGTTTTATTTGTGTTTATATAAACTCACTTTAAGAAGAACACTGTGTTTTATTCCAACAAGGAACTGAAACTTTGATTAAAGAGCCTGAGGTGATCAGCTTAATGTATAGGAGATTTGGAGAAAGTACCTTTTTTTTTTTTTCTTTCGAGGTAGGGTCTCACTCTGGCCCAGGCTGACCTGGAATTAACCATGCAGTCTCAGGGTGGCCTCGAACTCATGGCAATCCTCCTACCTCTACCTCCCCAGTGCTGGGATTAAAGCCATGTGCCACCATGCCTGGCTGAGATGGTACTTTTTAAATATACAAAGGACTTCCAGAAGAAAAAAGAGATAGAATTACCCCATGGGGTCCCAGAGGGAGAAATAAGATGAACTGGCAGAAGTTTCAGAAACACTGATCTCAGCTAATATTCTGGGAGTCTTCTAATAGATGTAGTTCTCTACAGATGCAAGAGTTCGTTTTTTCAGGAAATAGTTAGGGAATTCCTCATGTCTACATTAGAGACTCCATGATTGCAAGTGGAAGAGTCAGACTTGTTATTGGAGAAGTTTGGGAGGTGACTTACTGATGACGAAATTCATGAAGAGGGTGCTTATTTAGAGCCTAGTGTCTTTAGCAAAGCTCATTAACATTGTACTATAATACTCATGCTCACATTTATTCCTTTTGTTTGCACAAGTGTGTGAATGTGCACATTGTCCTGGGTGTGTAGGTTCATGTGTATGGATTGCAGATAGCCTTGGGTGTCATTCCTAAAGCACAGACAGGGACTCTCATTGGCCTGGAGCTCACCAATCAGGCTAGAATAACTGTCCAGTGAGCCTGAGGGATTATCTTGTGTCTGCCTCCTCAGTACTGGGATTACAGGTATGTGCCAACATGCCTGACACTTTCATGTGGGTTCTGAGGATCGAACTGAGTTCCTCATGCTAGCAAAGCAAGCACTTTAATGACTGAGCTATTGTCCCCAGCTCCTCACATTTATTCTTTAACCATGAAAGAATTTAGTTCCTCTAAGAACTAGAGGAAGGGAGAGGCTAGGATATTTTAGACAGAAGCACCTCCTACACACACAGCTGTGTTTTACAACTGCCAGGCCTCTGTGTCAAGGGTAAAGAGCAAACAGTGAGGTTTTGTTGTCCATTGACCCTATGGCCCCCAAAAACATCATTCTCCCCTACCACCTGAGAAGTCTCCTCCCTCTCTCTGCATTCCCTTCAGGCTATAGCTTCAGGAAATGCACAGTGATAAGTAATAAGTGAGGGGGGCAAGATTTTTCACCACTATGGGTTTATTTACTGATAGTTAAAGTGTAAGGAAAAGTAGAGTGTGCCCCCATGATTTATGGGTACCCTTCCCTTCAGAATTTTCCCATTGCATCTTTGTATTGTGCTTAAGATTTATGATGTAAGATATTAATATCTCAGAGGAAGAGATGCTGGTGTTAATTATTTAGACCTGCTCTGACAGTGAACTGGTGAGCAATGCTTGTATGTCAGATACAATCTATGTATTACGTCCTTCACTTAAAATAGGCGGGAATTTTGGGGCCCTGTGGATCCTAGCAGTATAGATTTCCCAGAATGTCTGTGGGACATATTAGTAAATCAACTCTGATGGGGTTGCTGAAAAGCAAGCCAGTACCTGCCTGAGAAATAGAACCCCTAAGAAAGTCTTTGAATCAAGAAAAGTGCCAGGGACATTCAAATGTAAAGGGGGACAGAACTAGCTTTTCTTTATTCAGAAAGGAAAGTACTTTCCTCCTTTCCAGACTGTTCAAATTGTCAAATGAACCTTGTTTCCAGTAGCTGTTTGTAATATTAATCATCTTAACAGTATCAAACAGACTGGGTTTTTACACTTGATAAATTTTTGATGATGAACCTTTGAAAAATGCAGTGGTGTGATTTTTTTTCCCTCAAGTTTCTCCTCAGAAGCCAGTGTTAATTTGCAGATGCCAACACATGACTAATGGCTTTATCTCCAAAAGATTAATACACATTAAACTAACACGGGTGGAGGCCACCTACTCGATGGCCTTCTAGCAGGAGAGATGCTGGGCTTTGTGAGTCTGTTAGGTTGGCAGTGGTCTCCTCAAAGGGATGGTGTGGGATAGTTAGTTGGTCAGTCAGTCAGCCTGGAGAAGCTGTCATTACCGACCAAATAGTCAGTCCCTCTTCTTCCTTGCCAAAGAACAGTGACTTTTCTCAGAGAGTGATGTGCTTGGCCCCAGTTGGTGAGATATGATTGGTTCATGCCATGTCCATTATAATGAACTGAATTCTCTTTACCAGTGATTGTTAGAGGAAAAGAGGTAACCTAACTCTGGCCCATGCCAGAGAAAAGGAGGGAACTGGATGGGTTGGAGGGGGAAGGGACTGTGGCTTTTGAAAAAGAAATAAAAGGAGACCATCATGTGAGCGTTACTCCTTTTGGTCTCTGCACGTGTCCTTCCTGATGATGGATGTGGTCTTATAAAACCTGGCACCTGGAATCAGAAGGCATGTTGTCTTATGAGTGAGACCATAGCCAGCAGTTGGGTGGTAAAGCAGAAAGATAGAAAGAGCCTGAGCCCTTGATGATATCATGAAGCCACCAGTTTTTCTTACGTTGAGTTTCTGTTGAGTAAGTGTGCTCTTCATGACATCCCCAAGACCATCAGCTTTCCAATTATAATATTTGCTGAAAAGTATTTTCTTAGAAGATATTATAGTGGTTCCCTCAGCCACAATTTAGCTTTCCACAGCAGTAACTCACTTCCTATGCACCTTTCCCCCAACTTCTGGCAAGTAACTACTAATCTGTCTTCTGTTTCTATGGTTTTATGTATTCTGGATTTTAATAAGTGGTGTCACATAGTATGTGCCCTTTTTGCATGGTTTCTTTCACTTAACATGTTGTCATGGTTTATTTATATCCTTTCTGTGAGTGGATAACATTTTCCTTTTTTAAATTACAGACATACTTAGTATGTATACATCGTGTGTTGGTACCATCTTTCCCTCATCCCTGCCCACATTCCCCTGGAGGCCCTCCTCAGTGGGGTTGCTGGTATTCTCCATGGGGTTGTGGGTTATGCATTGTGAGAGCAGCAGTCAGATATTGAGGTGGAGGTCAATGCCTCTGAGTATGATGTCCCATCCTGTGGCTCTTACAATCTTTCTACCCCCTTTTCCAAAAAATTTCCTGAGCCATGGTGGGTGTGTTTTAAATCTGCTTCAGTGATGAGCTCTTAGGAGCCTCTGGTTCTCTGCTTTGGCATATGTTGAGCACCTTCAGCTTCTGTCTCCTTCACCCTGGGGCTGACTGTTAGGCTCACAATCGAAGTAGAGCTCTTGCTCATCTCCACGGTTAATCTGGGTTTCACCCGGGCCTGGGCTGACATGTGAGAGGTAGTTTATTTCCTCAGGTCTTAAGAAAAGCAGATTTTCTAATGGAGAGTGAAGTCAGCATAGGTTAAATGGGACACACATTATTAATTTAGGGATAATTTTATGGATGTAGCTCCTCTTTTAGCCAAAGACTAGAGGAAGCTTGTCAATGGAGAGCATAATCTTTGTCTCCATAGAACTCCAACCTGGATCCCAGTTCCAGAAATGAGTTCCTTTCCACTGATTGGATTTCTTAGCCAATCGGAAAGCTATTGGTTACCCACCAAGGCTGTGTGCCACCATTGTGCTGGTGTGTACATCTTGTCAGGGTGTTTGCTTCTGAGTAGCCTAGACCCCTGATTGCTCACACCATTGTTGGCCACTTTCTTCCAGTAACTCATGTAGCACTTTCCAGCACTAGATGAGCTGACTGTCTGGGGCCTGGCTCTCTTCCAGATTCCAGCCAGTCTCTGTTCTGTGTCAGCAGTGTATGGTGTCTTCAGCAATAGGATCCTACCTTTTACCTCAGGTGGGTAATCAAGTGCTTTGACAGAAGCCTGTCTTGTTTTGGGGAACTTTTAGGTCTCTCTGATCAATAGCTCATTGTGAGTAGCAACTGATTTCTGGTACTGGGAGTTACATGCCAGTGCCAATTTATTTTTTTAAGGTTAGGCTTCATCCCACCCTCTCCAGGTGCTCCTCCCATACTCCTGTTGAGGGTTCAATATTTTAGTCTACCTTCAAGGATAAAGGTTTCTATGGTACCAGTTCATTTTGGGTTTAATTTTGTGTTATTTCTCCCCAGCATCCCCTTCCCCCTGCCCAAAACCCTTCCTTCCCTATTGTCTGGGACTCAAGTTGCCTATTCCAGTATGCCAGCAAATCAAGCTGATCCTGGTTAGGAACTGCAGATGAGTGAGAACATGCAACATTTATCTTTTGTTATTGTGTGTGTTGGCTGAGTATAATCTGTTCCAAGTCCATCCATTTTCTACAAATTTCATTGGTATCAGTTTTTCTTAGTGTTGAGTAGAATTCCATTGTGTAAATGTATCACAACTTTGTTATCCATTCATCCAATGATGGGCACCTGGGCTGATTCCAGTTCTTAGGTATCATGAATTGAGCAGCTGTAAAGGTTCAGCAAATATCTCTGTAGTGAAGCATGGAGTCTTTAGGGTAAATGCCCAATAAGGGAATAACTGGATCTGTTGGTTGTTCTATAGTCATCTTTTTTCAGGAATTCCATACTGATTTCCGTAGTGATTGTACAAGCTTGCATTCCCACCAACAGTGAATGAGGGTTCCTCTTTGCCCACATCCTCAGCACCAATTGTCATTTGATTTTTTAAATGATTACCATCCTTACTGTAGTAAGGTGAAATCTCATAGTTGTTTTAATTTGTATTTCCCTAATGGTTAGAGATGTTGAACAGTTTTTTTTTCAGGTTTTTGAACATTTTCTTAAGTATGTGTTAGCTATTTGTATTTCTTCCTCTGCGAACTTCCTATTAAGATCTCTGACCCATTTTTGGAGTGGGTTGTTTGATTTTTTTTTTTTTTTGAGGTAGGGTGTTAGTCTAGTCCAGGCTGACCTGGAATTTACTATGTAGTTTCAGGGTAACCTCAAACTTATGGTCATCCTCCTACCTTCTGCCTCCTGAGTGCTGGGAGTAAAGGCATGTGCCACCATGCCCGGCTCTTAATTTTTTATTGTTTAGTTTTTTTAGTTCCTTGGAGATTCTAGATATTAGGCCTCTGCTGATTTTCTGTTTGGATGATATGTCTCTTGATGACAGTGGAGTATTGAAGTTCCCAACTCTGATGATGTTGTTGTTTATTCCTGTTTGGTTGTCAAGTAGGTTTTGGTTTATAAACTGTGGTTCACCTGTGTTTGGTGCATATAGAGTTATGATTGTGATGTCCTTCTGTTGGAGTATTCCCTTGATGAGTAAGAAGTGACCTCCTTTGTCCTTTTTGATTACTGTCAGTTTGAAGTCTATTTTATCAGATATTAATATAGCAACACCTGCTTGTTTCTTATTTCCATTTGCTTGGAACATCATTGTCCACCCTTTCACTCTGGGTAGGTGTCTGTCTTTAGTGGTGTGGTGGGATTCTTAAAGACAGCAAATCGAAGGGTCCATTTTTCTGATCCACCCTGTTAACTTGTGTCTTTTGATGGATGAATTAAGACCATTAATATTTAAGGTTATAACTATGAGGTTTGATTTAATCCCTGCCATGTTGGGGTGCTTTATGGGGTTTGGTGTTTTCTTGGACTTCATACTGTTGTGAGCCTACTCTAGTTTTGGTTTTTGTGATCTTCTTCTTGTAAGCTCTTGAGATTGGTTGTTTGACTCTTCTACATGGATTATTCCCTGAAGTATTCTCTGTAAGTTTGGCTTTGTGTTCATATAATCATAGAGCTGGCTTTTATCATGGAAAATTTTTCTTTCACCATCTATTATGAGGGATACTTCCACTGGGTACAGTACTTTAGGTTGGCATGATGCCATAGTTTGTTTAGACTTTGAAGTGCTCCATTCTAGGCCCTTCTGGATTTCAGGGTTTCCATTGAGAAATCTGAGGTAATTCTGATGGGATTGCCCTTGCATGTAATCTCTTACTGCTTTTAGAACTTTCTCTTTGTTTTTGTTGTTTAGTTTTAATGATGATATGCCTTGGTGAGCTTCTTCTTTGGTCCCATCTTTTTGGAGTTCTGGTAGCTTCTTATATGTTGATGGGATTCTCTTTTGAGAGAGTGGGAGGTTTTCTTTCATAATTTTGTTGAATAAGTCCTTCATTCCTTTGGTTTGAATTTCTTCCCTTTCTAGTATATCCATCATCCAATGTTAGGATGTTTCTGGGTATCCCCCAGTTCCCTCATGCTCTGCTCACAAGATTTTTAAAAAGTTATCTAAATTTCTGGACTCCCAAACTTTTTCTTCTGTTTTGTCTTCCAGTTCTGAGGTTCTGTCCTCCACATGATCAACTCTGTTCTTGAGGTTCTGTCCTCCACATGATCAACTCTGTTCCTGAGGTTCTGTCCTCCACATGATCAACTCTGTTCCTGAGGTTCTGTCCTCCACATGATCAACTCTGTTCCTGAGGTTCTGTCCTCCACATGATCAACTCTGTTCTTGAGGTTCTGTCCTCCACATGATCAACTCTGTTCCTGAGGTTCTGTCCTCCACATGATCAACTCTGTTCTTGAGGGTTTCTACAGAGGCTTTCACTAGTTCAATTTGGTTTGTATCTTCTGTTACCATTTTCTGTATAGTATCCATCCCTTGGTTGAGTTCCAATTTCAGGTCATGTTTGATTTTCTTAATGTTTCTTAATGTTTCATTCTTGGATTTACTTATGTCTTCATTAAGCTTAACCAACTGGTTATTAAGATTCTCTACTTTTTGGATCACCTTCAGATCATTTCTCTCTCTTTTGAGGTCTCTCTGGTCAAGTATAGTGAAGACAGCTGTGTGGATTTCAATTATGTGATTGGTTTTTTGTTGATTTGCTTAGTCAGGGTCACATGTCTTGTGTCTTCATTTTGGGGTTCTATTCCTGTTACATCCTCTATGTTTCCACTGTGGGACTAGACAACCTTGTTGGAAATCTCTGTTTTTTCATGTTGTTTCTTTTGCATTGTGGTCTACCCATCCCACTGTGAGAGTCTTATTTAGTTGAAGAGGAAGCAAGAGTTTTCCCTTGTAGTATCTTCAGTGAGTGTTCCATTTTATGTTTAAGTGGTGGCTTTTTTATTTTGGGATATACAGGTTGTGGAAGCCATTTTTTGCACCAACAGCTCTGGGCTGCAGCTTACTACTAAAGGTGGGATTGGAAGTCTGGGTTCATTTTGACCTGGTTTCAGCTGTGTCTTGCCTGTGACTCAAGGGTGATAGCACTTGCCCTTGCTCCCCTACTGTACCCAGATGGGCAGGTTATGGAGGACTCACTGGTTCTCCCTGGCAGGTGATTGCTTGGTCTGCCTGTGTTCCACTTCTAGTGCTGAAGTGATGCCCTAAGGAGTTACTGGGAGTGGAGAAGGCATTAGAGAGAGGGTAGGCATTGCTGGGTTCCACATCCCAGGGGGATCAGGATGTTGGCTGGTGTGGGGGAGACAGAGGCACTGGCCAAGGGGTGCACACAAGGGCACCTGTATACAGCACAGCATGTGGAGAGTCTGCCAGCAGGGGGAGTGAGGCAGCCTGCAGGCCAGCCCACTAAGGAGGAGAGATAGGGAAGCATATGCAGACACTAGGGAGCCTGCAAGAGTGTGGAAGACAAGGAAGCATGAATGGAAATAGGCTTAGTAAGTGAAGCCTGCGGAAGCATAGTCAGAGACGGGGAAGTACAGAGGGGCTGACCATAGTGGCGGTGGGGCCTCTGGAGACAGGGAAGTTCATGGGTCACCAACAGATGCAATGGGGATGGGAGCCTGTGGGTAGCTCAGCAGGAGACAGGGGAGCACATGGGCCTTGGTGGAAAGCAGCATTTGGAGGAAGATAGGGAGATACATGGGCTGCAGGCACAGTTGGCAAAGTCTAAAGGTAGTACAGCAGAGAAACTGGTCAAGGAGTCAGGGGCGTAGAGACTGGGGCGAGTGGTTGAGGGGACCTAACTCTGCATCCCCAGTGCTGGAGTGTGTATGTCACCACATCCAGCTATAAATTTCTGTAAATTTTCTTTTTTGGTGTCTTCCTTTTGGCACTTTTGTTAAGTGGATGTAGGACTCCTTTTATTCTCTATGGTCTCAATATTTTTTCATATTCTTTCTTTCTTTTTGCTCATTTTGGTAGGTTTTCTTGATTTTATTTTTCATCTCTGTTTGACACAGGTAAAAATTTTGAGCAGCTATCTTTTTAATTTCTAGTAGTAACCTGTTGTGGTAGTTTGAATAGATGGACCCCAATATATTCAGTGTTTTATTAGTTTGTAGTTTGGATCTGTAGCCACCTGGCTAAATAAGGTGTCACTGGGTGCATCTTAAGGTGTGGTGGTGGGCTTGAAATTCCAATCTAAAGATATGCAAAGTATGTCTAGCTGGAGTTCCTGAAGTGTGCTGTGTGGTTGTGGCTTTTAGCTATTGGCTTTTTGGGCTTGTGGCTTCTCTCTCTCTCTCTCTCTTTCTCTCTCCCTCTCTCTCTCTCTGCTTGGACTCGTGGAAGCAGGGCCAGCTTCTCCTGCCATTATTGAACTTGCCCTGGATCTGTATGCTTCAATAAATATCCCTTCCTCCATAACTGTGCCCGGTTTAGAAATTCATCTCACTGAACCTGAAGCTGTCTACTACAGAAATTGGTACCAGAATGCGGTACCTGACCTTGTGGATTTTGGTCTTTTGGAACTTTTGTTTTGGAGCAATGGGCATGGACTTGGTGCTTTTAACTGAAGATGCCTTCTGGAGTGGTAAGCCAAGTATTATGGACTATTCTTGTGAGAGTTTGAGAATGCTAAGTGCAGACAGTATTGAACTTTGAGGCTTGGCTTATGAGCTTTCTAAGGGAAAGGAAAGACTGCAAAGAACTTTGTTGGAACTGGGCTACTGACATAAGGGATGGCTGTGTTTTGCTGCACAGGTCCAGAGAGTTTGATCAAGGTTAAATTTGTAATGGACTGGTGTGCTTGGCTAAAGATATTAGACTGAGAGATTTAAGATTTTAAGTTGAAAAACCTCAAGCAAGTTAAAATTAGAGGAACTGAGACTGGTTTTATGTTGCTGAAGTTGCTATTGTCAAACATATTAGCAATCTTAAGGAAGATGGCCCAACCTCTTTACATTAAAACAATGGAGAGGATGCCTGAGGAAAGACTATGATAGAAATCCAAACTCTTTTGGGAAAGAGTTGAATGGAGAAGGAATCTGCTTTTCAAGGTTTTGATTTATTTTATCCCTGAATTAAGAATATAGATATGTTCTGCATACCTGGTATTAGTTTTGGAAGCATGAAAAAGGTATGGAGTGAGTTACGAAATGCACACAGTTTCAGGAGCCGCTGCTGAGATGTGGCATATAGGCAGGGTATGATGACCCTCATGAATAGGCTGGAAGAGCCTTTGGAAGATGGACTATGGTTTGCATGGAGACCCAAAGACACCATGGAATGCACTGTTGGCCTGGGAAGGAAGCTTTTCCTGGCTACTCTGTCCAGCTGGAGGGGCAGAATTGGAAAACCTGGAGACTGTCAATCTCTGGTTATGTTGGACCTGAACTGCACAAGTTTGATGTTTGCTTGATGGTGGTTGAGTTTGCATTGTTCTAGTCTCTCCTTGCTATGCCTTATACCAGTTGAAAATATTTACTCTGTGCCTTTATATGTTGAAAGTATTTAACTTGTTTGATTTTACAGGACTCACTATCTTAAGTTGGTCAACACTGTGGGGACCTTTGAAGTTGGACTGAATATAATTTACAATGTGTCATAGTTATGAATTTATTGGGGACCAGAGGTGAATGTGGTAGTTTGAATATATATTCAGTGTTTTATGAGTTTGTAGTTTGCATCTGCAGCCACCTGGCTGGAGGCAGTGTCATTGGGTGGATCTTAGGGTCCAGCCCTAAGGTGTGGTAGTGGGTTTTAAATTTCAATCTAAAGATATACAAAGTGCCTAGGTTTCACCTGGAGTTCCTGAAGTGTGCTGTGTGGCTTTTGTCTTTTGTCTTGTGGCCTCTCTTTCTCTGCTTGGATCTGTGACGGCAGGGCCAGCTTCTTCTGCCATTATGGAACTTCTCCTGGATCTGTAAGCTTCAATAAATATCTTCCTCCATAACCATGCCTGGTCTGGAAGTTCATCTCAGCAAACCTAAAGCTGTCTGCTATACCTTTCTTGCTCTATGGTGGTTCTCTTTTTATTTATTTTGTTTTTAAAGAAGCCTGTTTTTATTTTGTTTTGTTTTACTTTTGCTTCCATGTCATTTAGTTCACATTTAATGAGCACCTGTCTAGATGCCTTTGGCTGGTGTATAGTGCCCCCAAATATATGCCTGAGAGAGATCAAGTTGTCTCTTTGGTAGTTGTATCTATTGTGTTTTGAACTAAAATAAAGCCAGGTTTTTCAGATTACCTGGCCTGGGTATGTTCCTGATATACTTCAAGACTCTCCTACTCTTGAGTCAGTTGGGTGAACCTGATGCCTCTCTGCTGGAGTGGAGCCAGCCTTTCTAGGTGTCACTTGCTACAAGTAAAACAGACTCTGCCGGGCTGCTGAACACCAAGGCAGATGTCAGCCCCAGTCCTCTTTCCTTTCAAAGATCACATTTCTGTTTTGAAGTTCAGGTTTGCTGAGACATAATCTATCCATAATAACATTCACCCTGAGAAGGCATTTGGTTAGATGATTCTTTTGATAAATGTATGCAATCATGTTATGACCACCATAATCAATATAAAGAACAGCTTCATCAGCCTTTAAAGTTCTCCTGGTTCCTTTCTGTAACCTCCCGTTTTGGCTGTGGCTTTCCTCATGTACTTATCAATCTTTAGAGTGAAGTCACTAGATTTCCCAGGTATTATGTCCTCTTACAATCTTCCTTCAGAGCTGAGAAGGTTGGCTGTGAACTCTGTAGGAGAGGTGTGCTCTGCTTATGGCTTGTGGGTGTGGAGTAGGAAGGCAGCTGTTTGGCAGGTCAAATTCCACAGCCTGTAATTACTTTGATGCAAAGACATAGGAATGCAGTGGGAGAGATTGCCTGGACTAGATATTTCAAAAATAGCCCTTTAATTAATTATACAGAGTAGTACTCTTCATCCTACTTCTGATTTTTTTTTTTTTTTTTTTTGTCATCTAAAAATTTAGGATCTCCTAAGACTTCTGACATTGAGGCCTTGGTTTCCTTTGCTCTGACTTAGCCAATAATTCCATTCTGTCTTTATTGTTGCTAAGAAATTCATTAGAATGTATTCTTCATTGATGCCCTTCCTCTTCATCACAATGGTGTCCTGCCTGTCTTTACCATCTGTCAATGCTATGTGGCTTTGTGAAGGAATAAAGTAAACATATGAGCACTCACTTCCCAAGAGTCTAAGGTACATACAAGAGATGACATTGCTTGGTAGCTTCTCAGGCGAAACATCTCTTCAGTAATACTATGATCCCTACCTGGGAACAAGCTCCATGACTCACACTATCATTGGCATGCACTTGCTTGTCTACATTAAAATTATGTAGCTTAAAAAGAAAAAGAAAGAACAACAAATATCTTGCTAAAAGAAAAACACTCTGACAAAGAGTTTTAGGAAGTGTCTCAAAGACAGATAATGAGGGCTGGAGATATGGCTCAGTGGTTAAGGCACTTGCCTGCAAAGCCTAGTGACCTGGGTTCCATTCCCTAGTACCCACATAAAGACAGATGCACAAAGTGTGCATGCATCTGGAGTTAGTTTGCAGTGGCTAAAGGCCCTAAAGTGTGCTCTCTCCCGCTCCCCCATCTTTCTCTCTCCGCTTGCAAATAAGTTATTAAAAATATTTTTTTAAAAAGACAGATAATGATATCTTAGAGAAGCTTACTGTTAACCATTCTATTAAGATGGTGTGATAATAGTTACCTCAGAAACTTCACATAACATTTGTGATGCAAATAGAAGCTATAGTTTGATTTTTACCGGGGTGGATTCTAAAACAGGGTAGTGTAATGTGAGCCATAGATAAGTTCAAAAGGGAGTCAAACCTTATCCTGTAACATACTAAAGTGGGTCTCTGTTGAGTCAGTGCCCCAGTTGGATGCCTCTACACACCTCATTATCTTGCTTTTTGCACACAGTCTATGTCTTGCCCACTGGCCTGCAATAGGACCCATAAATGGACTTCTTACCAGGACAATGATGAGTGCTACTAGTACTGGCATGCCATCTTACCCTGAGAACTTTCCATATGAGAACCCCAAACCTATCCGATGTGTGGCTAATAGGCTAGGTTCATGAACCACATCCCATATTATCCACTTTAGATGATAACAACATAAACACAAATGAAGCACACCTGGGGATTGCCAACTAAATCTTTGTCAAACTTAACATACATGCATGTGGTATTCAATAAATACTTCAAAAATGTCAAATCAGCTGGGCGTGGTGGCTCACGCCTTTAATCCCAGCACTCGGGAGGCAGAGGTAGGAGGATCGTCGAAAGTTCGAGGCCACCCTGAGACTACATAGTTAATTCCAGGTCAGCCTGGACTAGAGTGAAACCCTACCTTGAAGAAAACCAAAAAAAAAAAAAAAAGTCAAATCATTTATCCAACTTGTATATGACCTGTATTCTTCCAGTAGCAGAGGTGAGATAAAAGTACCTGCATGACTTTACTTGCTACTTCTGTTAAAAGTTTGTATGTTGTATTTTTAAAAATCTACTAATGTGGAAATAAAAATAGATTTTTATGCAGTGGTTCACCTTGACTCACATTTTTAAAAAGAAATTCTTTAGAAGAAGAAATTCCACTTGAAACAAACTTAAGGCATCCATTTCTCATTGCCAATAACAGATAACTTTCACATTTGGTCTTTTATTTCCTTAAAAATCCGGGGCATGGACTGGAGAGATGGCTTAGTGGTTAAGGTGTTTGCCTGCAAAGCCAAAAGATCTAGGTTAGACTCTCCAGGACCCATTTAAGCCAGATGCACAAGGGGGCGCATGCATCTGGAGTTTGTTTGCAGTGGCTGGAGGTCCTGGCGCACCCATTCGCTCTCTCTCTCTCTCTCTGCTTCTTTCTCTCTCTCTCTCTCAAAAAAAAATTGAGGGTAGGTGTGGTGGTGTATGCTTATAATTTCAGGTCTTGGAGGCCAAGGCAGGAGAATTGCAAGTTTGAGGCCATCCTGGGATTCCCGGAGAGATCCTGTTTCAAAACTAACAAACTAACGAACTTACTAACTAAATGGGATTAGAGAGGCTGTCAAAATCACCTGTTTTATGTTGCAAGGGGTTTCCTGTGCGAGATCTCTGCTGTGTGGGCATCATTCTCTTCTCCTGAGCGCTTGCAGTTATTGATTCTGGCAATAAAGACTCCTACTCCACGGGGCGGAAGAGAAGACTTCATGACTTTCAAACCTCTTGTGAGAAGCTGGGCCTAGCTGGCCTAAAATGAGAGGGTATCCAAGCCCTCACATCCCTTTTTCTTGTTGTGGGCCTTAGCAGGGATCTCTTTCCTTGTCTCTCCCTCCCCTCTAGCACCTGGATCTGCTATAAGACAACAGTATGTGTATCAGAAGTGGTAGGTAACTAAACCTCCATCTTGCTAAACTCCCAATATCCCCCCCCCCACCACCCGAGGTGGTGTTTGAGTAATCCTCTCACACTGTCACGGGTCTAGTTTGCTCTACCACTAATGTCTGTGATTGAAACAGGCTGGAAAAACCTTCTTAACCAACTCAGTTTTCTCACTTGTAAAAGGGGATCTGTAATCCACATCCATCTTACATGAAGTAACAGATAAGCTCCCGTATTTATGAGTTTTGGAAGCACAGCATTCTTTGCAAACAGGAGACAATGTTATTGTTGTTTTCCTGACCCTGACTGGAGCTCCACACCTGTCCACCCAAACCAGCTGCTCCTGTTTCTTTTGTGAGTCATGATGACACCTTGGGTACTCACGCATTAGGTTCTGTTGGTCACTAGTCAATGACCTCCTCCCTGCTCTGCTGGCATGCCTCGCCTTGTGATTGCACACCAAGTCACCTCTTCTAGCCAAGGTCACAAGGTTTCAGGTCAGTACTGGGCAGACAGGTAGAAAATTCCAGAAGTCTATGAGCATGATGTTCACGGAGGCGCTCAGTGAGTTTGTATGTCCGCGAAAGGGTGGGTGGGACACATGCTTATAGGTGGAACACTGGAGAACTGGGTGTAGGGAGAAGATAGCTCAGAGGCCGAGCTGAGTGTGACGGCAGCTACGTGTGAGTCAGGAGAAAGGAAGAAAACCTATCCTCCCTCTGATACTAAAATCAATTTCTCCCATTCAGCCTCCCTTCTGCACATGCCCAAGAAGGGTGTAATGTGTGAGGCAGAGAAGGTAGAGAGACTCGCACTGCCCTCTTGCTGCCAGAGAACAAACTACAGAAAGAACCAGGTTTCTGTCTGGACAGTAAGAAACATTTAAAAATTGTCTTTTTGTTTGACACTAGAATTCTGTTGATTTTTTTTTAAACAAATGAGATAGTAAGACAGATGAGGAAGAGACACATAAAAGAGAATGAGGTAATCCATCGTATTGAGTATTTAACCAGTGCTTTGGGCAGCAGATGAGACCATAGTATCACCTGTTTGTCTCATTCCCAAGTGTCCAGCAATGAGGTCAGCAGCAGCAACAAGGGGTATCAATGGGATTACAGGGGATGAAAGTCCCTCTGTCTCCAACAGCCCAAAACTTCCTGTTTTCTTCTCAGATTCAGTTCTTGCTGTTGGTATCTTCTCCTTCCTAGCCTCATTGATCAGGGATCTAGCTGGAACTGGAGATCAAGGAGCAATATATAAACCAGAGTTGACTCAAATGTTGAAAGCCTAGAGCTGCTACCTAGATGTACCCAAAATTGAAGCTGGCTGCATGGCCCTCTTCATTGATGCTAAGTATCCAGGGAAGACAGATGGAGGCCCACAGAGACTACTACAGGGGAACAGGGAGGGAGGAAGGGAGGGAGGGAGGGAGGGAGGACACAGGTAAATTCTTCACCGAGAGGCCTGTCTTATACTTACTTCATCTCCAGAATAGAGAGACGTCATTGAGTCAAGAGATTTACAAAGTGAAACGAATAAAAAAAAAGAAGAAACAATGTTGAGCCTGTCAGGAAAGAGGACTATATGTGATAACCTGAACACTACTATATTCCAGGGGCTTTGCATAGCCATATGGCTTCGACCTTACAATATGTGGCTCTGACTCCCCAAGTGTTTCTAGGTAGGATGATGGGAAGAGCAAAGGATCCATTCTTCTTAGTCTGTGCCCTTTCAAGCACTGTCTCAGAAGATCGGTCTGTTTACATGGTCATGTGCAGATATAAAGCAGACTGGGAAGTGACGTTTCCAGCTGAGCATATTGGCACTAGAGAGAGAGAGAGAGAGAGAAAGAGAAATAAAAGTACTATTAGTAAAGAAATACAAGTGAATATTGAATAGGCAAGTAGCAGAGACTGCCACAATTCATTCAATTTTACCATTTTATCCAGGATAATGTGCATTTGGAGAGAGCAAACCAAGTTTTGGAAAACAGAAGTATATCTGTAAACCCTTCTCCCATGTACATCCACCAAGATGCATATGTGATTTTTGTATTAGTATTCCATATTATAAGTATTATTAATTCACTCCACTGGAATAGAACATTCTGATACTGTACATGTGCAGTTAATGTATAGCTGCTTTGAACAGACAGTTATTTACTGACCATCCTTCAGTGCTTTCTTCTTTCCTTATTTTTAACTTCTTGGTGAATATCATCATCTCATCAATATTACATAGTTCAACAACCACTTATTTCCAACACTCAAACCTTTATATCTGAGCCAGTCTCTTCATGACTGTGTAGTTCAATACACCCAACTTTATTTAGAATAAAGACAGTTTCATAGGTATCTTAAATTCATCATGTCCAAGTGAAATGTTTTTCCTTCCTAACTTTTACCATCCCTGTGTTTGTAAACTCAGTGAAAATAAATACACAGGTTGGGACTTAGGAATTATTCTTAAATCTTTTTTTTATATTCCTTCCTGCCACAAACAATTTGGTGTTACATTTCTACTCAGCTAATGTACTGAATATTCTCAAAAGTGTCTCCTTCTCCTTACTTCATTGCTACCTCTGGTTCATCTAGTTTGGTCTGGTTTTTATTTTATTTTATTTATTTGAGAGAGAGAGAGAGAGAGAGATACAGAAATAGGCAGGTAGAGAGAGAGAGAGAATCGGCATACCAAGGCCTCTAGCCACTGCAAATGAACTCCAGATGCATGTGCCTTCTGTGTGCGTGGGTCCTGGAGAATTGAGCCTTGAACCAGGGTTGTTAGGCTTCACAGGCAAGCGTTTAACTGCTAAGCCATCTCTCCAGCCCTGGTCTGGCTGTTTTTAAGTTAAGTTGTTACCACATGACTATCTGTTAGGTTTATTTAATACTTGTATATGATCAAGGATCTGCAGCTGTTTGTGGTGGATTTTAAATGATTATGTTTCCATTTGGCTGACAGTTGCAAAAACAGATGCAATTATGCCTCATCCAAGTGGTTGCTTTAGAACTGAGAGTACTAACAATTGATTTCTGTGTCTGCACCTATATTTGTTTTCACTGTGCATAGGGTATTGCTATAGGTATTAATAGCATACAGAAAAGGAGGCAGAAGAGCTTTGCACCCTCAAATAAGGTATCTGAGATAAAGTTTAGTGAAGTCACTGTCTTTTGTAATGCTCGCAAAGGTTTTTATCCAAATTCTAAAAGGAAAAACTGTCATGTGGTCCAGGTAACTGAATCACAAAGAACCTGTACTGGACTCAGTTCAAGGTTAAGAGGGGTAATTGGTTTCCGTCCAAATGTATTATAGTGATTTAAACACCATTAGTTTGGACATTGTCTTTTCTGTTAAGTTAATTTAAATTTAGTACATAAATTTTATAATTGTGCTATAAGTATAACATGCTTATTACTACTTGTAAATTTGTAAATATTTAAGGAACAATATACTAAAATTAAGTCTCATTTTAGACTGTTTTCTTCTGAATAACTTTTGTGCTATTAGACACATTTCATTGTTAAGATCACTATTACTTAGGCAATATTAGTGCTAGTTGCCTAATTGTTAGAATGAAATTTATAGGCTGGGGATATGGCTCAGTTGTTGAGTAATTGTCTAAAATCCATGGTGCCCTGAGTTAGATCCCGAGAACCAGAAAAGAAAAGGATCAATTATTCTGCCCTAAATGGTTCTCATTGGATGACATTGTCAGTGGATTTATGCAAACGTGTTGATGTTTTTAGCATATTATATTTCTAAGAGGGTCCAGACCTCTCTCTCTATATATATATGTCTTTATCTATATCTATAGCTATCTAAAGATTAGTGTTTTCTGTTAGTCACTACAGGAGCTTAGTGTTCCTTCATTACCATCATCATCATTATCATCATCAGTCATCATCATAAAACACTGAAGGCTTGTCAAGTACCAGACATTGTAGATATAAGTACTTTGTGCTCCTGCCAAGTGTGAGTTCTGTGACTACCATGTTCAGATGTGGCAGTAGATGCAGAAGAGTTAAAAACATTGACCAGGAGGGACTTCCAGTCAAGATGGCATCTGCCTAACCATGCTTCAGCTCCCAGGATAATATCAGGCATGATCTATGGGGCTTCAGTGTAAGTAGGTCTTAGCAGACCTCCAGTGGGTGGGCACAGAGGGTCACACTTGGGAATCTGCTGATTCCTATGCTCTCAGGTAGCACATTAGACTCTTGGATCCTCCCACTCATTCTCCCTACCTGCTACTCACTGACCATGTTCTCTTCTGCACTCTGACCATGGCCCTTGTACCTTCCCAGACTTCTGGAGCCCCTATCCCCTATGTCTGTGGGTAAAGTCCATGTACCTTCCCTCTCTCACACCCCCCACTGTGTCTGTGGACTTGCACTTTCCTCTCTTGGCCCTGCCCATTACATCTGTGGACACATTCCTTCCCACTCTCCACTCCCACCCCACTGCATCTGTGAATGCACGCCTTCCCTCTTTTGGATCCCCCCCACTGTATCTGTGAATGCATGACTTCTCTCTCTGGGCCCTGCTCACTGCATCTGTGAACACATGCCTTTCATCTCTTGGCCCCACCCACTGCATCTGTGAACACACACCTGTCCTTTCTCAACTCCCCACTGCATCTGTGATCATGTGCTTTCCCTCTCTCAGTCCTTGCACTGCATCTGTGAACATGTGTCTTCCCTCCCTCAGCCCCTGCCACTATGCACCACATGCAGGGTCCATGTGCCTTCCCTCTTTCCCAGAAGGCCTCTGCCACTGCATCTGACAGCAACCCACCCAAACTGTGGCTGTCAGTGGTCCATGCCTTCCCAGTCTCCTGGAGGTCCCACCCCACTGCTTTCGGCCCATGCCTGTGCTTTTGCCATGCTCTTCTGTCTTGCATCCTTGTTGGGCTGGCCTGCAAGCTACCTCCACTCTCCCTGATTATAGATTCTCAACACTCTGTGCTTCCTACTGGTGCCCTTGTGTGCTCCCCTTGGCCAGTGCCCCTGTCTCCCCCACACCAGTCATCATGTTGATCTGGCCAGGGCTGTGGAACCTAGCAACCCCCACCACCTCGCCAATGCCTCGGCCATTCTCAGTGACTACTTGGGGAGCCACATCAGCCCCAGAAGGGAACACAGGAAAACTAGATAACCACCAGCCTTGGGGAACCAGTGAGTCCTCCATAACCTGCCCATCTGGGTTCAGTAAGAGAGCAAGGGCAAGCACTATGGCCCTGGTGCCACAGGCAAGACAAGCTGAGTCCAGGTTAAAGGATCCCAGAACTACCATCCTACCTTTGGGAGTAAACACCATCCCAGAGCAGCTGGCTCACTTACCCCCTTCACAATCAGTGTATCCCAAAGTACAAAGCCATCATTAGCCTATGCTATTCAAACATAAAATTGGACACTTACTGAAGATACTACAAGGGAAAACTCTTGCTTCCTCCTTAATTAAATAAGATTCCCTCCCTGTGATGGGCAGACAACAATGCAAAATAAAACATCAAATGGAGGGAACTCCAACAAGGTTGTCTAGTCCCACAATGTAAGTCTCCAATGAAAACACATAAAGAAGACAACAAGAATAGAACTTCAAAGTAAAGATACAAAATATGTAACCATGGCCAAGCAAATGACAGAACTAGGAGCAAATCAACAACAACAAAAAAAAAACCCAACAATCACATAAATGAAATCCACACAGCTGTCTTCACCAGATTTGACCTAATAGACAAAACCCAGAAAGACATCAAAAGAGAGTTAAGTGAACTGAAGGTGAGCCAAAAAAATAGAGGATCTCAATAACCAGCTGGTCAAGCTTAATGAAGACAGAAAATGCAAGAATGAATTCCAAAACATGAACTCAAAAAATGGATGGATACTATGCAGAAAAAGGCACTAGATAATACAAACAAAATTGAACTACTGAAAACATCTCTATAAGTGCCCAAGATCAGAGTTAATCACGTGGAGGATGGAACCTCAGAGCTGGAAGACAAAATAGAAGAAATAGTTTAGGAGTGCAAAAACTTTATTTTTTATATATTTTTTACAGAGAGTAAGAGCACATGCACGAGAGAGAGAAAAAGAGAGAATTGGCACACCAGGGCCTCAGCCACTGCAATTGAACTCCAGACACTTGTCCTACCCAGTAGGCATGTGTGACCTTCACTTTTGTGTGTCTGGCTTAGCAGGGAAGCACCTTAGCCACTAAGCAATCTCTCCAGCCCCCCAATACTTTAAAATGTTCAAAAAAATCTTGTGAGCAGAACATGATGGGGCTGTGGGGTACCCTAAAATTACCCACCATTTATATGATGGGTATGCCAGAAGGAGAAGAAGTCCAGACCAAAGGTATGGAGAAGTTATTGAAAAAATTATTGAAGAAAACTCTCTCAAAAGAGAGTCCCATCAACATATAAGAAGGTGCCAGGACTCCAAACAGACTGGACCAAAGAAGAAACTCTCCAAGGTACATCATTATTAAAACTCTGGACAATGAAAACAAGGACACAGTGCTAAAAGCAGCAAAACAGAAACAAAACATTACATACGAAGGCAACCCCATCAGAATTACCTGAGATTTCTCAATAGAAACCCTGAAATCCAGTTGGGCCTGGAACAGAGCACCTCAAAGTCTAAAAAACTATGGCTTCCAACCCAAACTACTGTACCCAGCAAAAGAATCCCTCATAGTAGATGGTAAAAGAAACACTTTCCAAGATAAAATTCAGCCCTATGAATATATGAACACAAACACAAACCTACAGAGAATACTTCAGGGAATGCTCCACACAGAAGAGTCAAACAACCAACTCAAGAACCTACAAGAAGAAGATCACAATAATCAAAACTTGAGCATGTTCAAGACAGTACAAAGTCTAAGAAAACACTGAATACCATAAAGCACCCTAACATGGCAGGGATTAAATCAAACCTGACAGTTATAAACTTAAATATTAATGGTCTTAATTCACCCATCAAAAGACATAAGTTAACAGGGTAGATCAGAAAATTGGGCCCTTCAATTTGCTGTCTTCAAGAAATCCCACCTCACCACTACTCAGAGTGAAAGAATGGAAAACAATATTCTAAGCAAATGGAAATAAGAAACAAGCAGGTGTTGCTATATTAATATCTGATAAAATAGACTTCAAACCAACAGTAAGCAAAAAGGACAAAGAAGGCCACTTCTTACTCATCATGGGAATGATTCAACAAGAGCCCATCACAATCATAATTCTATATGCACCAAACACAGGTGCACCACAGTTTATAAAACAAAACCTTCTTGAAAACAAAACAGAAATAAACACCAACACTATCATGGTTGGGGACTTCAATACTCCACTGTCATCAAGAGACAGATCATCCAAACAGAAAATCAACAGGGAAGTAAGAAAGCTCAACAACACCATAGATTAACTAGACCTAATGGCCATCTACAGAACATTCTACCTGAATCCTACAGAATACACATTCTTTTCAGCAGTCCATAGAGCTTTCACCCAAATAGATCATATATTAGGCCATAAAGCATGCCTCCATAAATTCAGGCAAATTGATGTAACTTCTTGCATCATATCAGATCACAATTCTTTAAAGCTAGAAATTAACAAGAGACTAATCAAGAATTCTACTAGCTCTTAGATAGTGAACAACACACTTTTAAACAATGAATGGGTAGTAGAATCAAAAGAAAAAAAGAAATTATAAAATTTCTAGTATTGAGTATTGAATATCAATAAGAAAATAACTTATTATAACTTATGGGACATAATGAAGGCAGATTTAAGGAGAAAACTCATAGCACTAAATGCTTTCATAACAATGATGGAAAGATCCCAAATTAATAATCTAACCGTCAAACTAAAGGTGTTGGAAAAACAAGAAGAATACAATCCTAAGAGCACCACACAGAAAGAAATAATCAAGATCACACACAGCAGAAATCAATGAATTGGAAACTAAAAAAAACCACTGAAAAAATTGATGAAACAAAGAGCTGGTTCTTTGTAAAAATACACAGGATCAATCAACCCCTGGCCAATTTGATCAAGTGAAAAAGAGAGGTCTCAAATTAACAAAATCAGAAATGAAAAGGGAGAGGTCACAAAGACATCAATGAAATGGAAGAACCATCAGGACTCATTTCCAAAACCTCTCTTCCTCAAAATTGGATAATCTAGAGGAAATGGATAAATTCCTAGACACATACCACCTACCAAAAGTAAACCCAGAGCAGATTAATCTCCTAAATAAACCTGTCACATCCATTAAGATTAAAAAGGTAATAAAAAACCTCCCCATCCAGGACTGGATGGCTTCTTGGCTGAATTCAATCAAACTTTCATTGTCAGATGACATGATCCTATATATAAGTGACTCAAAAGTCTCAAACTCATAATTTCTGAAGGTGATTAATTCCTTCAGCAAGGTGTCAGGATACAAAGTCAACACACAAAAAACAGTAGTCTTCCTACATGCAGAGGACAGATATACAGAGAAAGAAATTACTGTGCCAGTCCAATTTTCAATAGCAACAAAATAAAATTAAATACCTTGGAATAACAGTAACAAAGGATGTGAAGACCTATCTAATGAAAACATAAAAAATACTCAAGAAAGAAATTAAGGAAGACTTGAGAAGATGGAAAGACCTCTCATACTCCTGGATAGGTGGAATTAATATTGTGAAAATGGCAATTCTACCCGAAGCAATATACATATTTAATGTAATACCAATAAAAATTCCAGCATTGTTTTCACAGAGATAGAAAAAAAATGATCTCAAAATTCATATGGAATGGCAGCAGGTCTTACAGATCCAAACATATCCTCAGCAAAAGAAACACCTGTGGAGGTATCACCATACCTGATCTAAATCTATATTACAAAGCCATAGTAACAAGAACAATATGATACCAACAAAAAAACAGAAACATAGGTGAATGGAATAGAATTGAAGACCCATATTTTAAGTTAAGTAACTAAAGCTACTTGATCTTTGACAAAGGTGCCAATAATGTAGACTGGAGAAAAGGCAGCATCTTCAACAAATGGTGCTGGACAAATTTGATGACCATATGTAGAAAAATGAAATTAGACCCACTCATCTCACCATACACAAAAATCAAATTCAAATGGATCAAAGACCTCAATATAAAACCTAAAACTCTTCTTCTACTGGAGGAAAAAATAGGAGGAATGCTCCATGATATAAGAGTAGGGAGTTCCTGACCTAAACCACAGTAGCCCAGGAAATTAAACAATCACTCAACCAATGGGAACTCATGAAGCTAAAAAGCTTTTGCACATACAAACATGCCATAATCAGAGCCAATAGATTGCCCACAGAATGGAAGAGGATTTTTGCCAGCTATACCACTGACAGAGACCTAATATCTAGAATCTACAAAGAACTCAAAAAACTAAACAATAATAAAAAAAAATCAAACAACCCACTGCAAAAATGGGGCAGAGCACTGAATAGGAAGTTCTCAGAGGAAGAAATACAAATGGCTAACACACACTTAAGAAAATGTTCAACATCCCTAACCATCAGGGAAATGCAAATTAAAACAACTATGAGATTCCACCTTACTATAGTAAGAATGACAATCATTAAAGTCGAATAAGGTTTTGGGGAAAGAGGGACCCTCATTCACTATTGGTGGGAATGTAAACTTGTACAACCACTATGGAAATCAATATGGAAATTCATGAAAAGGATGAATGTCTAGCTACCAACAGACTCACTTATTCCCTTACTAGGCCTTTATATCCCATGCTTCACTATAGAGATATTTGCTCAACCATGTTTATAGCTTGCTCAAATCATAATAGCTAAGAACTGGAATTACCCAGGGGTCCATCATTGGATGAATGGATAATGAAGTTGTGGTACATTTGCACAATGGAATTTGACTCAACAGTAAGAAAAAAAAAAGGATACAATGAAATTAATAGAAAAATGGATGGACTTGGAACAGATAATACTCAGCAAACTCACATCATCAGAGAAAGATAAATGCCACATGTCTCACTTATCTTTGTTTCCTAACCTTGACCAGCTTTAGTTTCTGACATAATATAGTAAACTCAAGGCACAGACAATAGGGATGGAAGGGCTTGGGGAGAGCAGAAAGGGATGGTGGGGAAAAACAAACACAAAACTAAATCCAAAATGAACTGGTACCATTAGAAACCTTTATTTTTGAAGATAGACTAAACCATGTGTTCTTCAACAGGAGTAAGGGGGGAATATCTGAAAAAAAGGGTCTGGGAGAGGGTGGAATGAAGCCTAACCTTAAAAAAAAAAAATTGTCTCTGGTATAAAACTCCCAGTACTAGAAATTAGTTGCTACTCTCAATGAGCTGTTGATCAGAGAGACCTACAAGGTCCCAAAACAAGACAGGCTTCTATCAAAGCACTTGATTGCCCATCTGAGGGAAAAGATAAGACCGTATTGCTGAAGACACAATACGCTGCCAACACAGAGCATGGAGAGACCTGGCTGGAATCTGGAAGAGAGCCATTCCCCAGTTAGCCCATCTAGTGCTGGAAAGTGCTACATGAACTACTTGGGGGAAAGTAACCAACAATGGTCTGAGCACCCAGAAGGAAACACCCTGACAAGGTGTATACACCAGTGCAACACTGGCGCACACCCTTGGTGGGTAACCAATAGCTTTCTGATTGGCTAAGAGATCCTCTCAGTGTAAAGGAACCCATATCTGGAATTGGGTACCAGGTCAGAATCCTACAGAGACAAAGATTATGCTCTCCAGTGTCAAGCTCTCACTCATCTCTCTCTAAAAGAGGGGTTACATACACCAAATTTTCCCTAATTAACAATGCTTATCCTGTTGAAACTATGCTGATTTCACTCTCCATTGGAGAATCTGCTCTTCTTTTTCAGGAGATAGTGAGGCCCAAGGAGATAAAGTACCTTTTGCACTTCAGCCAAGCCACAGCTGAAACCATAGAAGAACTGGGGAGATGACCAAGAGTGCTGCTTCCATGGTTAACTTGATAATCAGCGCCAGGGTGAAGGAGACAGACTCTGAGGACACTCAACACCTACCAAAACAGAGATACAGAGGCTCCTAAGAGCGCATCACTGAAGTAATCTTTTTTTATTTTTTTTTAATTTTTGGAGAGAGACACAGACAGAGACAGACAGAGAGAGAAGGAGAGGGAGACAGATAGAGATGGGTGCACCAGCAGTCTCTCAGCTGCTGCAAATGAAATCCAGATGCGTACACCCCCTGTGGTCAAGTGCGGCATTGCGCCCTTGTGTCACTGCATCTGGCTAAACATGGGACCTGGAGATTGGAACTGGGTTGGTAAGCTTAGCAGGCAGGCGCCTTAACTGCTAAGCCCCACTGAAGTAATCTTAAACCACACTCACCATGGCTCAGGGAATTTTGTGGAAGAGGGGGATGGAAAGAACATAAGAACCACAGGTTGGGGGCTGGAGAGATGGCTTAGCGGTTAAGGCGCCTGCCTGCTAAGCTTACGAACCCGGTTCCAATCTCCAGGTCCCATGTTTAGCCAGATGCAGTGACACAAGGGCGCAATGCCACACTTGACCACAAGGGGGTGCATGCATCTGGATTTCATTCTCAGCAGCTGAGAGACTGCTGGTGCACCCATCTCCATCTGTCTTCCTCTCTGTCTCTCTCCAAAACAATAAAAAAAAAGAACCACAGATTGGGACTTCATGCCCTGAGCCATTGCTTCCCCCTCCACAAAACGGATCACTGTTCCACAACACATAACCCACAACCCCATGGAGAATACCTGCAACTCCACAGTAGCGTGTCCCCAGTGGAATGGGGGAAGGGACAAGGGAAAAGAGGGTACCAACACATAATGTATCCATACAAAATATGTTGTTAATAATAAATAAAAAGTCTCCCAGTTGAACAGACAATTAGCACAAGACCAGGCTGAGCTCCCTGGCTGTCTGGCTCCTGAGACCAGGCAGCTTACCCCTGTGCTGCACTCCTTCAAAGGATGCTAATTACTAAGTGTGTCAATTTCCCCTAATTTTGCAAGATATTCATCCCTTATTGGGCTTGGATTTAATGGTCTATATTCTTTTTTCCTGAAAAAAACAAGTAAAGCTTTGTTATATAAATGACCTGTGTGAATGTCTCTTGGCATTACAATGGCTTGTGAGGAAATTGAAATTATATTTTACTGTCTTTGTCTGATTTCCTCAGTAATGGGTTATGCCTATAGGATATGAATTCAGTAAATTGAAAAAATGCAAAATCATCATTAATAACAATTCAACTGACATCACAGGCTTCTGATGTAACACCCAGAGAAGGACACAGTATCACGTGTGTGATGGTACTGCCAAAAACATTCACCTGAATCTAATCCAGAGGAAAAAATGAGACAAGCACACTTTAAAGGAGAACAGACCTGGACTCTTCAGAGACACCAATGTCATGAAAGACAAAAGGGCTAATGAACTCTAAGATTGGTGGAGACTATGGAGACAGCACAAAAATGCAGCACACTCTCTTTGCTGTGATTCAAATGGGTGAAAGTAGCTATAAGGACATCTTGGGGACAAATGGGAATTTTTAATATGGGCTATATTATTACATAATGTTAAATATCCCAAGTGATAATTATATAATGATTTGAAATATATGAATGAAAAAATATATATATATATATATATATATATATATATTCACATATTTCGTATAAGAGTTAAAAAATTAACAGTTACTGAATTGAGATAAATGGTAAGTGGTTTACTGAATGTATTTCACACATTCATTGATTCATTATATTATTCTGTGTACTTTTTTAGATGCAGGGGATTTTCCATAATAAGTAGCTTTTAAAAAGAGAACAATTGACCCATTCTATGATGTTGATCCTCAATAAATTGCCACAGCAAGTCATTTCTCTTTATCCTGTGATCACTTCACATACTGCCAATGGCCAGATACCATTTTTCTTTACCTAGGCTCTGTCTCATAGTCCCATTTATTATCCAACTGGAAGCCAAAGTGTTATTTTTAAACTTTAAATTGTGTGTATATGTGTAGATGCATCAGGGTATCTTGCTGCTGCAAATGAGTGTCAATCTGGCTTCATGTAGGTGGCTGGGGAATTGAACCCTGGGTTGACAGGCTTTGCAAGCATGTATCTTTAACTGCTGAGGCATCTCCCCAGCTCCCAAGGTTATATTTTTAACATACAAAATGCATCAATCTATGGCCTGCCTAAAACTCTTCAGAATCAATGCTTTTCTTACCATGGGTGGTCTGCCTGGGCCCTTTTCACTCTCTGGCCTCGTTTATTGGGTTCTGGTCCCCTGGTAGATTTGGGTCTCTAGCTTTCACCTATGAGGAAGCTGGTCTCCCTGAGTAGAACAGTCTTTCCTTCTTTACCCAGTTAGGGCTTATTCATCTTTCAAATATCTGTCCTTTTTCATGAAACCTTTCCCTGATCCATCTGCTTAGGGTAAAATTCCTAGTATGGACTTCTATGGTAGTGGGTGAATTTGTTTAGAAAATCTCATTAAGATTTATCATTCTCTATGATTGAATCAATACTCCTCACCAGCTTGCTTGCTGTCTGGTAGATATATTTTGCTCACCTATATGTTGAGCAATGGCCAAATACCATTTTTCTTTGCCTTTTCATATGTATGCTATATGTTGTTGAGATTGACACATATTTGTGGTTGTTTAAATGTGATATCTTAAATGTATGGCCCTATAGACTCTGATACTTTATTAAAATTGAGATTGCAACTAACTTGGGCCCCTAGCAGACAGATCCCTGCTAATGGGAGCATGTCACTGGGAGCAGATCTTGGAGTCCAGCCCTAAGATGTATTTGGGTACAAATCTGAGTCCAGCCTTACAAGGTATGTTTAGAGCAGTTTGAGCTTTGGCAGTTCGTGCTTACTGGTGTTGGTGTTTACTTACTGTAGTTGCTTCTCTCTGCTTGGATCTATGAAAGGGAGCCTCATTCCTTCTCCATTGATGGTATTCCCCTGGGTTCTAAGTCTGAAATAAGACCCTTTCCTCCCATAAGCTGTGTTTGGTTAGATGTTTGTCCCAGCAATGAGGACCTGACTACAATAATATTTTACACATTTTTACCAATACTATTTCCCAAATATTTAGAATTTTTGTCTATTTAGAGTTCCATTGTACTTTTCTTTAGAAAGATGGGAGGTTGCCTCCTGAAGTTAAATTCCAGTTCTTAAACTGAAGTGATCCCCTCTCACAATATGGAAACATTACTGCCACATTGGCCTTTGAAGTCACTTGGCTTGTGCTTCCCTTCATAAATGATATGGCTTCATGAGAAATATTGCAGCTGCTCATATCATTCTGTCAGCCCCCATCAAGGAAAAATTGTTTTCTAAAATTAAAACTGTGAATCAACTCACAGGAGGATATTGTCAAATAAACAAAGAATCATCACTTATATTACACTGCCAAATTTTGGTAAGCTTAATTCCTCTAAATGCATTTAACTTTAATGAAGAGTAATACAATTTAATAACAACATGAAATAGAATCATTTATCTTCTTGGTCCTAGGCCTTGGGCAGATGTCTGGCTTAGTGGTTTATTTCAAGATACAAAAGTTTGATCCTTCTTTAGATTTGCTTATAGTCCTTTCTATCGATGTGTTAATTAAATCTCTTGTCAGACTATAGTCTTTGTGGTTGGAAATCTCTGGGACTTGTTTCAAGACCTTGAGACAATGATATTTATATAACCCAATAATATTTGGTAATATGAGTATATTAGTCATCCCTACTTCAGTTTCTAGTGATATAGAACCAAATTCAAACCAATGTAAGCAAAAGAGAGGAATTTACTGGCACATGTAACTGAGGAAGCCAAAGGTGGTTATTGGCTGGGGTCAGGTGGAATGAGGCCTTTCCTTATTTTCTGGTTTGCTTTCCATGTCTTGGTTACCTTCATTGTCAAGTACACTCTCCTTACAGGTAACAAACAACACAATAAGCGATTATTATTAAGCCATAGGGTGATCTTTGGATAGGTATAAATAGTGGAAGAGATTCCAGCTGAGCCTAAACTTAGATTTACAAAGTGCTTGGCTTTCTGTTTCTGTGATCTGCTCGTTTTGTTTTAGCTTAAGGAGAGATTTTGTTACAAGGCTGCTGGGGAGCAGCAAAGTGGGAGAGATTACTTTGGTACTGTATTTCTCAAGTGGCCCAGGACTACTTTTTGATTACCTATGGAAAGTAGGGTTGCAAGGGATGAAATAGTTTTTTATGAAGAATTTATGACCTATGAGTGAATATAGCACAGTTTTGGCGTGTTGTGTGACAGATTGAAAGGCTGGGGGCCTGCATCAGAGGAAGGTAGGCGCCTCCCACAGAAACACTGATGAGCACACACACACTGTGGCTCCATCTCTGCTTTTGTTGTTTGATGTTTTGCTTTGTTTTATTTTTGAAACATGGTCTACTTATGTAGCCCATGCTGGCCTCAACACCACAATCTTCTCACCGCAGGCTCCCAAGAACTGGATGACAGGCATGCACCATGTGCCATCTTTAATAGTTCTTTCCTTGAATACCCTCTGGAGGGATAGTTGGATCCCTGGGGTTCAGAGTCAGAATAAGGCAGATTATAAAAACAGTAGAATCAACCCTTTGCTTTATGGAGGATATTTTGAATTAGTTTTGTAGAGATAAATTATGTGACCCTAAAAGGTGTCCTACAGCCAAAAAATGAATCAGAAAACATTGTCAGTGTTCCATCAGGGTAAGTGAATGTGACGATATAATAAACATAGGGTATTGTGTGTTGACAATTATTTCAAGTTGAGCAGACAGGAAAACAGATAACTTATGTAGAAAGCCAGTGACATCATCAGAGGATGTTTCTCATTTGCATCCAACAAAGAAATCCTGACATTCATTACTCTGCGCAGGCTTTCAGACAGCACTGGCAGTAGAAGAGGTTCTGCAGACATGTTACAAATAACTGAGCAACATTAAAATTCCTAACACAGAGAGCCTCTTCTTATATAATCTCGTCTTTGGTTAAAAACATTTAAGAATTTTAAGAAGCATATAAAATTGTATTGCTGGGACTTATGCATTCATTTCAGCCATGTTGTCTGCAAAAGGTAACTGTAAATTATTATCTACACAAAGCTTTTATTACTTTTGTTTGCATAAGCTCAAATCCTAATAAAACTGCTGCTAGCAGAATGCTCATTAAAGTGGATTTAAATTCCAAATGAAAAGTTATTGATTTCAAAAGGGCAAACATATATATATGCACTTAGAATCATCTGAAGTTATTAAATTACCTATTTACCTACTGTTATTTCTTTAATATTTTGCTTGTTTATTAACTAAACTGTAAGAAGCATAATTCTTGAAATGCATCTGAAAGATACCAGCTGAAAGCTTCTCTCCACAGATATTTAAAATTTTAATGATCTGCTGAAAATTGGTGATGGATTTTGTTCTCCTTTGCCCCAGAGTCCTGTCTTGCATAAAAAAATGTAGCCTACTTGATGTCTATGGGAAGGAAGGGCGCTATGATGGCTATGCAGTGATAAATTTTTAGCCATGAGTATCTGGCCAAAAAAGGCTAACTTAGTCCTATCACATTTCTCATGTATATTTATGTATTGCACCATTTGGGTATTATAATAAATTTTTTTATCTGTCCCTGGAGGCAAAATTGAGTTATATATTAAATGGCTATTTTCTTTGTTTTTTGCTTAGGTATGCATGCAATGTGATAGCATAGTATATATTCCACTCTTGTTTCATTCCTGCAGAGATAATATTTTTGCAGCTGACAGAGTAAAGGCATCCTATGCTTCCAGACTAAGAGAGAACATATTGGCAGGATTAAATACAGATATTCCTTGTGTTTTTTCTCCCTCCTGGTTGTTTTCAGCAGAGGTTGACAGGAAATTCAAGATTGTAAAAGATGGTTTCAAGGAAGGCACATAAAAATTTTTTTTCGAGGTAGGGTCTCCCTCTAGCCCAGGCTGACCTGGAATTCACTATGTAGTCTCAGGGTGGCCTCGAACTCATGGTGATCCGCCTACCTTTGTCTCCCAAGTGCTGGGATTAAAGGCATGCACAACCACGCCTGGCTTAGAAATTGTTTTTGATGGAGGGAAGTAACTTAAAAATTTTTCCGGACCCTCAAACTCTTTTCATAAGGCTATCAAAATAAAAATAAATTTCCTACCTCTCTATAAGGAAGGAAGAAAGTTGTAGTATATTCAGTTTTTCTTTTAAGCACTTTTATTATTCTTTTCAAAAATGTTTCTATTTATTTATTTTAGAGTGAGAGAGAATGGGTGCACCAGGGCCTCTTGTAGCTGCATACAAAATCCAGACACATGCACCATTTTGTGCACCTGGAGAATTGAACACAGGCCAGCAAGCAGGCTTTGCAAGAAAATGCTCTTAACCATTGCACAATCTCTCTAGCCCCCCTTATCATTCTTTTTCTTACCTCTCTATAAGGAAGAAAGTTGCAGTATATTCAGTTTTTATTTTAAGCATTTTTATTATTCTTTTTTTATTTGTATTTTTTAATTTAATTTATTTATTTGCAAACAGAGATAGAGAGATAGAAGAGGGACAGACACAGAGAGAATGGGCATGCCAGGGCTTCTAGCCACTGCAAATGAACTCCAGAAGCATGTGCCCTTGTGCATCTATCTGGCTTACGTGGGTCCTGGGGAATTGAACCTGGGTCCTTTGGCTTTGCAGGCAAATGCCTTAACCACTAAACCATTTCTCAAGCCCCGTATTATTCTTTATTTTAAAAGTTTCTATTTATTTATTTTATAATGAGAGAGAATGGGTGCACCAGGATCTCGTGCAACTGCATACAAAATCCCAACACATGCACCACTTTGTGCATCTGGCTTTACATGGGTACTGGAGAATTGAACACAGGCCAGCAGACTTTCAAAAAAGAGCCTTTAACCACTGAGTAATATCTTTAGACCCCTTACATTCTTTAAAAAAATTTTTTTTTTATTTATTTGCAAGGAGGTGGGGAGAGAGCATGAGAGAATAGGCATGCCAGAGCTTATTGCCACTGCAAATGAACTCCAGATGCATATGCCACTTTGTGCATCTGGCTTAACATGAGTACTGGGGAATTGAACCTGGGTCATTAGGCTTTGCAAGAAAGTACCTTAACCATTGAACAATTTCTCCATCCTTTTTTATTCTTAAGATAGAAACAAATATAGAATTTCTCTTAACACAGTCTATGATAAATGGAAACTTATGTCCAAAAATGGTATTCTAAACACATTTTATGACTTCTCTTACCTATTCTAGAAAAAAATACCCGCCCCCCACATTCTTAGCTATACCCATGAAGCTGAATCATTTCAACTGAAAATGATAGATAGGAGGGAATGAGAACACTGATGACCTTCTTTCACAGTTTGGCTGTTCATGTCAAAAAGACTAATTCTTCCTATGTAATGATAATTTCAGATAAACCAAAAAATTCAGTGGTTCAAGTGAAGTGGACTGAATGTGTAGATTCAGATTAAGCAGCATCTAGTAAAAAAGAGCTGTCATACAACAAGGACTTTGTAGGGAAAGTTAATTTTTTTAGTCAGATTCAAAAGGTTTTATATTAATTTTGAAGGTTCAGACTTCTATTTTTTAAAAAAAGCAAGAATCCAGAAGCAAAAGCATAGTTCTTCTGATTTAAAATAAAAATGGAGTGCATATGGAACCTTCTTCCAAAATGCTGAGCATAAACTCTAAGATTGGAAATTTGAAAGTCAAGAAGTGAAAAAGATGGGATGAGGAGATGCAGTATTATCATCATAGGAGCTCCAGAAGGAGGAGAAAAAAAAAAAAAAAAAAACAGTGCCCAAAACTGGGCAGCCATACTAAGAAGGAATGATATTCAGGTGGCTTGCAATATCCTGAGTAAACAGATGCCAGTAGCACCTAGTGAATCAAACCCAGGCTGTCAGGCTTTGCAAGCAAATATCTTTAACTGCTGACTCATCTATACAGTCCTAAAATGTTAAAAAAAAAATAAACAAGCTGGCTTTGGTGATGAATGCCTTTGATCCCAGCACTTGGGAGGTGAGGTAAGAGGATCGCTGTGAGGTTAAGGTGCTTGCCTATGAAGCCTAAGGATCCATGTTCTACTCTCCAGATCCCACTTTAGCCAGATGCACAAAGGTGAGGCAAGCACAAGGTCACATGTACCCACTAGGTGGCACAAGCATCTGAAGTTTGGTTACAGTGGCTGAGGCCCTGGCACTCCAATTCTCTCTCCCTCTTTCTCTCTGTCTTCTCTCTCTCTCTCTCTCTCTCTAAAAAAAAAATAAGTGATGGGCTGGAGAGATGGCTTAGTGGTTAAGGCGCCTGCCTCCTAAGCCTAAGAACGCTAGTTCCAATCTCTAGCGGTTCCAATCTCCAGGTCCCATGTGTAGCCAGATGCAAAGTGACACAAGGGCACAATGTTGCACTTGACCACAAGGGGGCGCACACATCTGGATTTCGTTCTCAGCAGCTGAGAGACTGCTGGTGCACCCATCTCTATCTGTCTTCCTCTTCCTCTCTCTCTGTCTCTCTCCAAAAATAAATAAATAAATAAATAAATAAATAAATAAATAAATAAAGCTTTTCTTTTTCTTGTTTTTTTTTTTTTAAGGATCACTGTGAGTTCAAGGCCAGCATGAGACTACATAGTGAATTCCAGGTCAGCCTGGGCTAGAGCAAGACCCTACCTAGAAAAACTAAAAAAAATTTAAAAAGTTGATTATGTGTGCACATGTGTGGGGGCATTTTCATAAGAAAATGTTATTAAACAAATACTTAAAGTAAGATGGAAGAAATAAAAAGAAATATATTGGGCTGGGAAGATGGTTTAGTGCTTAATGGTGCTTGCTTGCAAAGCCTTCCAGCCTGGGTTTGTTTCCTCAGTACTCGTGTAAAGCAGATACCCAAAGTGGCACATGCATCTGGAGTTCTTCTGCAGTGGCAAGAGGCCCTAATGCGCCCATACTCCCTCCCCCCATTTGTAAATAAATAAATAAACTTAAAAATTTAAATAAATGATTGTTTACATTTTATATCATAGGAAAGCTTTTTATTTTATTCATATGGTACATATTTTCATGTCTTTCAAAATATCTGTGATTTTATTAAGAGTGCTTCTTATAAACAGCATTTAGTTTACTTCTGTTAACATAGATAGTTCTGCCTTTTAGTTAGAACATTTAGTCCATTTTCATTGAATATAATTATTAATGTGGTTGCTAATTTGGCCATCTTACCATTTGTTTTCTGTATCATTTGTGTCTCTGTTTGACCTTTCCTGCCATTTTGGGCCAATAAAATGTTTTCAGTACTGCATTTTATTGTCTCCATTTATCTTCTGCTCTCACTTGAGCTAGAATAAGAATCCCCTCTCCTCACCCTCATCAGCATTTGTGGTCATTAGTTTTCTTAATGATAGCCATTCTGACTGGGGTGAGATAAAATCTCAAAGTGTTTTTTTTTATTTAATTTTTTTAAAGAATCCAAATATTTTACATTATTTATTATTATTATTATTATTATTTTGGATTTTTGAGGTAGGATCTCATTCTAGCCCAGGCTGACCTGGAATTCATTGCATATTCTCAGGTTAGCCTCAAGCTCAAGGTGATCCTCCTACCTCTGCCTCCTGAGAGCTGGGCCACCATTCCCAGAATTCAAAGTGGTTTTAATTTGCATTTCTGTGATGGCTAAGGATGATAAACACTTTTTAAAAATATCTGGGTTGAAGACTGTAGCAGACAGCTTCAGGTTCGCTGAGATGAACTTCCAGACCAGGCACAGTTATGGAGGAAGGGATATTATTTATTGAAGCTTACAGATCCAGGGGAAGTTCCATAATGGCAGAAGAAGCTGGCCTGCCTTCACAGGGCCAAGCAAGAGAGAAAAACCAACCAGCCACACAGCACACAGAGCAAAACTACAACCCAAAAAGTCACATAGCACACTTCAGGAACTCCTGCTAGACACACTTTCCATATCTTTACAATGGAATCTTAAACCATCACTACACTTTAAGATTGGCCCCCAGTGACATTGCCTCTAGCAAGGTGATTGCAGATGTAAACTATAACTAATAAAACACTGAATATATTGGGGACACATATTCAAACTACCACAAAGACATAGATCAACTGTTAAAGGCTCTTGCTTCAAAAGTCTGACAGCCTGGGTTCAATTCTCCACACCCACATAAAGCCAGGTGCACAAAGTGTCACCTGAGTCTGGAGTTTGTAGTGGCAGGAGATCCTTGCGTGTACACCCATATTCTCTCTGTGTTTGTCTCTGTCTCTCTCTTTCAAATAAATAATTAAAAATTTTGACAATTAGTATTTCCTCATTTGAGTGCTCTCCATTTCATTAACCCATTTACTGGTTGTTTTCTTGGTGTTTAGTTTTTTGCAATTCTTTATATAGTCTAAATATCAACTTCCTGTCAGAGGAATAGCTGGCAATGATCTCCCATTTCACAGGCTTTCTTTTTGCTTTGCTGATAGCGTCCTTTGCTGTGATGAAAGTTTTAATTTTATATAGTCTCATTTATTGATTCTTGGGACTAATTCCTGTAGTTGTTACTGTTACTTGCTAGTTGCTGGGACAAATAGCTGACCAGAAACAGCTCATGGGAAGGAAAGGGTTTATTTCAGGCTTATAGATTCCAGGGGAAACACCATCAATGGTGGAAGAAGCTGGCTCACTGCCATAGAGGCATAGCAGAGAGACACCACCAAACAGTGAGCAAACACCAACAGCCAAGGCTCAGACTGGCTCTCTACACACCTTAGTAGAGCTGGACTAAAGATCAGCCCCTAATAACATACCACTTCCCAGAAGGGCTCCGCCAACTCTTGACTTCAGTTACAAAATCTTAATCAAAAATCCCTGAAATTATGGGTATATATATTTACATTCAAACCACCACACTATAGCAGTCCTCTTCAAAAAGTTCTCTCACCTGTACCAGCAAAAGCTTTGTTAGCACCATCTACTGGATAGGCTATCTTTTCCCCAGTATACGTGTTTGATGCCTTTGTTGAAAATTAGGTGCCTGTAGCTGTGTGGGTTTATTTATGTGTCCTCTATTCTATTCCATTGATTTGTTTCTGTGACAGTACTACGCTGTTTTAGTCACTATGGCTCTATAGTATAATTTTGTATCAGGAATTAAGATACCTCCAGCAGTGTTCTTTCTACGTAGGTTTGTTTTGGCTATGCATGGTCTTTTGTGCCTCCATGTGAATTGTTGAGTTGTTTTCTAGTTCTGAGAAGAATATCATTGAAACTTTGATGGGAATGGCTTTGAATCTGTAGATAACTTCTGGTAATAGCAGCCATTTTCACAATACTGATTCATCCAATCCAGGAACCTGGACAGTCTTTCTATCATCTGGTATCTTTATTTCTTTTTTCAGTGACTTTAAGTTTTCTTTGTAGAGGTCTTTCACATTCTTGGCAAGGTTTATTTCTAGGTACTTTAATTTTTGGGAGCTATGGTGAATGCAATATTTCCCCTAATTTCTTTCTCAGCATGTGCGTTATTGAAATATATCAAAGCTACTTTTTGTGTGTTGATTTTGTAATCTGCAACTTAGAGTTTGCTAAATTTAAGAATATTCTGGTAGAGTATGTAGGGTCATTTAAATAAAGAATCATGTCATTTGCAAACAGGGATAGTTTCATTTTTTCCTTCCCTATTTTAATCGCCTTTATGTCCTTCCCTTGTTTTCCTGTTCTAGTTTAGACTTTGAAAAGTCTATTAAATTTGAGTAGAGGGTTGGAAACATGGCTTAGCAGTTAAGGCATTTGCCTGCAAAGCCAAAGGATCCTGGTTCAACTCTCAGGACCCACTTAAGCCAGATGCACAAGAGGGTGCATGCATCCGGAGTTCATTTGCAGTGGCTAGAGGTCCTGGCATGCCCATATTCTCTCTCTCTCTCTCTCTCTCCCTCTCTCTCAAATGAATAAATAATTAAAATATATTTAAAAAGATGAGTAGAGATAATGGGCAGCCTTGTCTTGCTCCAGATTTTAGAGGAAATATTTTTAGATTTTCCCCATTCAGAATAATGTTGGGTATAAGTTTATCATAAATAGCCTTTATTATTTTGAGGTATGTTCCATCTATTCCTAAATTCTCCAAAACTGTCATCATGAAGGTATGTTGAGCTTTGTCAAATTCTCTCTCTACATATATAGAGATGGTGATATGATTTTTGCCCTTTAATTTTATTATGTGGTAAATTATGTTGTTTTATGAAGTTGGGTGACCCAGTATGGTTTTATTAATATGTAATGTGCCCCTTTTTCTCTTATGGTTATCTTTGGTGAAGTTTGTCAAATACAAGAATAGCTATACCTGCTTGTTTTCTGTTTCCATTTGCTTGGTAGGTTGCTTTCCATCTATTGACACTCAAATTTTGGATATTTTTCTTTTCTTTTTGGTTTTTTGAGGTAAAATCTCACTCTAGGGCTGGAGAAATAGCTTAGCCGTTAAGGCATTTGTTTGTGAAGCCAAAGGATCCCGGTTCAATTCTCCAGGACCCACATAAGCCAGATGCAGGAGGGGCACATGCATCTGGAGTTCATTTACAGTGGCTAGAGGCCCTGGCATGCCAATTCTCTCTGTGTCTGCCTCTTTTCTATCTATCTCTCTCTCTGCTTGCAAATAAATAAAATAAAATAAAATAAAAATCTCACTCTAGCCCAAGCTGATCTGGAATTCACTATGTAGTCTCAGGGTGGCCTTGAACTCACAGTGATACTGGGATTAAAGGTATGTGTCATCATGCCTGACTCAGATCTTGTTTTTTTAATCCATTCAATTAGACTTTACCTTTTTATTGGTGAGTTAGGGCCATTTACATTTAAAGTTATTATTTAGAGAGTTTTCCCCATAATTTGTTGGATGAAGTTCTGGTTGGCTTGTTGTTGGTATTTCTTTTTTGCCTCCGTTGTTAGTTTGTGGAGGGTTTCTGGCAAGCTGTGTTACACATGGTAGATTTGTTTCCTACTCTCATTTGCTCTCCTCTTCTTTCTTGGTGAGCATCCATGTGTTCACATGTTGAAAGTGCTTCATTCTTTCTTTCTATATAGTTTTTCTGTAAGAATTTTCTGTAGTGCTGGTTTGGTGGTCATGAATTGCCTTAAGTTGTATTTGTCTTGGATTATCCTTATTTCTACCTCACTTTTAAAATTTTTAAAAAAATATTTATTTATTTTTAAGCAGAGAGAGAGAGATAGATACAGAGAAGAAGGAAAGACAGAGAGAATGGGTGCTAGGGCCTCCAGCCATTGCAAACAAACACCTGAATCCTGCTCCACTTTGGCTTAACTGAGTTCTGGGGAATTGAACCTGGGACCTTAGTCTTCTCAGGAGAGCACTTTAACCACTAAACCATCTCCTCAGTCCTCTACTTCAATTTAAAAAGATAATTTTGGTGGGTATGGCACTCTTACTTATTTACTTACTTACTTACTAATTAATTTATTTATTTATTTATTTATTATTTATTTATTTATGAGAGGGGGAAGAGAGCAGAGAGAGAGAAAGAGAGTGCCAGAGCCTCTAGCCACTGCAAATGAACTCCAGATGCATGTGCCACTTTGGGCATATGGCTTACGTGGGTACTGGGGAATTAAATGTAGGTCCTTAGGCTTCATGTGCGAGCACCTTAATTGCTAAGCCATCTCTCCATCCCTCCTTTGTATTTTTTATTAGCTTACAGAAATTAAGGTTTAGTTATGGTGTTTTCATGCAAAAGTTTTTGTTTTCCTTCCACTCTTTCCTCCTTCTCCCTCCTCCTTGTACCATCATCCCAACTTAGACTCCTTTCTGCTTTCATATATACAACACATCTCCTTTTGTTTTTCCCTCCTTCTCGTCACCTCTTGTTCTCTCTGCCTAGAGAGACTACTAAACTAAAGTGGTTCAGAATATGAGTTAGGATGATTTTAGTTATGAGTAACAGAAAACTCACTTCCAACTGCCTTAAGGCAATTCACTAGCTTGTGTAAGAAGAGGTTAGGTGGGATTCAGGCTATAGTGAATATTGGTGTTCAGAACCTTGGTTTTTCCTATCTCTGACTTTATTCTGTACTGTTATTTCGAATCCTGTTTTGGTCACATGACAAATGTCAGGAGAAATGAGGGATTTCTCTTATATATCTAATTGGTTGCCCATGACTTTTACTTAATAATGAAGAAGGTTGTTATAAAAAAAATCTCTGGAAAAGCCCTCTTCTTTCTTCAACATAGCTGGGCCATTTCTAAACCCATTTTTTTTTTGTTTGTTTTTGTTTTTGTTTTTCGAGGTAGAGTCTCACTCTGGCCCAGGCTGACCTGGAATTCACTGTGTAGTCTCAGGGTGGCCTTGAACTCTCGGCAATCCTCCTACCTCTGCCTCCCAAGTGCTGGGATTAAAGGCGTGCACCACCACGCCCGGCTCTCTAAACCCATTTCTGAACAACTTTTTAGCAAGGGAAACAAGATTACACTTAGACTAAAACCAAGCTGACCTTGAAGCTAAGGATGGAAAGAAATAATTAAGATCAGAGCAGAAAATAATGAATTATAAATTAAGAAAACAATTAAGAAAAATGATGCAATAAACAGCTGGTTGGTTCTTTGAAAAAAAAAATAAACAAGATTGATAAACCCCTGGCCAATTTGATCAAGAAAAAAACAGATATGCTTCAAATTAACAAAATTAGAAATGGAAAAGGAGAGATCACAACAGTCATAAGTGAAATTGGGAGAATCATGAGGCTTTATTTCAAAAACCTCTACTACACAAAACTGGATATTTTGGAGAAAATGGATGAATTCTTGGACACATACCACCTACCAAACCTAAATTCAGAGCAGATTAATCTCCTAAACAAACCTATCACACCCACTGAGATTGAAAGGTAATCAAAAACCTCCCCTGCCCTGCAAAAAAGTCCAGGACCAGATGGCTTCTCAGCTGAATTCTATCAAACCTTCATGGAAGAACTGAAACCAATTTTTCTCAAACTGTGCCACACAACTGGAGAACAGGGAAAGCTCCCCAACTACTTCTATGAAGCTAGTATCACTCTAATACCAAAACCAGGCAGAGATGCCACAAGAAAAGAAAATTATAGGCCTATTTCCATGATGAACATAAACGCAAAGATCCTGAACAAAATCCTCACAAACTGAAATTCAACAACACTTCAAAAGCATTACCCACCTTGATCAAGTAGGCTTCATCCCAGGAACCCAAGGGTGGCTCAACATATGGAAATCTGTCAATGTAATATACCACATAAATAAGCTTAAACATAAAAACCACATGATCATTTTGATAGATGCAGAAAAGGCCTTTGACAAAATACAACATCACTTCATGATCAAAACAGTGGAGAGAATAGGCATGGATGGTTTATATCTCAACATAATAAAGGCTATATATAAAGCTCCTAAAACCCAAGGAATTTCCATTGAGATCAGGAACAAGACATGGGTGTCCACTCTCACCTCTGCTTTTCACATACTACTGGAAGTCCTAGCTCAAGCAATAAGACAGGAGAAAGAAATAAAAGGGATACAAATTGGAAAGGAAGAAATTAAGTTGTCCCTATTCGCAAACAACTTGATTCTATATATAAGTGACCTGAGAACCTCCATCTCAAAACTCTTAAAGGTGATTAACTCCTTCAGCAAAGTAGCAGAATACAAAATCAATGCACAAAAATCAGTAGCCTTTCTATATGCAAAAGACAAAGATACAGAGAAAGAAATAAGCAACATTGTCCCATTTTCAATTGCAACAACAACAAAAAATAAAATACCTTGGAATAACATTAACCAAGGATGTGAAAGACCTTTACAATGAAAACATAAAAACACCCAAGTAAGAAATTGAGGAGGACTTGAGAAAATGGAAAGATCTCCCATGCTCCTGGATAGGCAGAATCAACATTGTAAAAATGGCAATCTTACCAAAAGCAATATATAGATTTAATGCAATACCAATAAAAATCCCAACTTCTTTCTTCACCGAGATAGAAAAAAATGATCTCAAAATTCATATGGAATGGCAGAAGGCCTCAGATATCTAAGCATATCCTCAGCAAAAGAAACACCTCTGGAGGCATCACCATACCTGATCTAAAGCTATATTACAAAGCCATAGTAATAAAAACAACATAGTACTGGCATAAAAGCAGAATTATAGACCAATGGAACAGAACTGAGAACCTGACTTTGGGTCAAGTAACTACAACTACTTGAAATTTGACAAAGGTCCTAACAATGTAGACTGGACAAAAGACAGCGTCTTTAACAAATAGTACTGGACACACTGGAAAACCATATGCAGGAAAATGAAACTCGATGCGCACATCTCACCATGCACAAAAATCAAATCCAAATGGATCAAAGACCTCAATATAAGACAAGAAACTGCTACTACTAGAAGAAAAAAATGGGAGGAACTTTCCATGATATAGGAGTGGAAAAAGACTTACTGAACAAAACCCCAGTAGCTCAGGAAATTAAACAATCACTCAATCTTTGGAATCTCATGAACCTGAAAAGTTTTTTCACAGACAAACATACAATAAGCAGAGCCAATAGATTACCCAGAGAATGGGAGTAAATTTTTGCTGGCTATACAACTGACTGAGGCCTAATTTCTAGAATTTACAAAGAACTCAAAAACCTAAACAATAAAAAGTCAAGCAACCCATTCACAAAATGGGGCATAGAACTGTACAAGGAGTTCTCAGAGGAAGAAATACAAATGGCAAACACACACTTAAGAAAATGTTCAACATCCCTAATCATCAGGGAAATGCAAATTAAAACAACTATGAGATTCCACCTTACCCCAGAAAGTATAGCAAACATAAAAAAAAATCTAATGAAAACAAATGCTGGCAAGGTTGTGGAGAAACAGCAACTCTTATTCACTGTTAGTGGGAATGTAAGATGGTACATCCACTATGGAAAGCAATATGGAAACTCCTAAAAAGGTTGACTATAGAGTTACCAACAGACCCAGTTATTCCCTTACTAGGCATTTACCGTAAAAGCTCCATGCCTCTGTTCAGAGATATTTGCTCAACCATGTTTATAGCTGCTCAATTTATAATAGCTAAAAACTGGAATCAATCCAAATGTCTATCATTAGATGAATGGATAACCAAGATGTGGTATATCTACATGATGGAATTCTACACAGCAGTAAGGAAAAATGACACAATGAAATTTGAAGAAAAATGGTCAAATTTGGAATAGATCATTCTCAGCAAACTCACCCAATCACAGAAAGATAATTATTGCATGGTCTCACTCATCTGTGGCTCCTAATCTGGATCTGCCTGAGATGCTGACATACCTAACAAGCATCTCAAGAACCAGACAATAAGGAGGGTGGGGTGGGAGGAGAGGGTAAGGGTGGGAAGAACATAAAACTGGACCCAAATGGAAATGGTACCATAAAATCCTATATCCTGAAAGACAGATTAAAGGGTTGAATTTTCATCAGGTCCTTAGAGGGAACACCTGACTCACAGGGCCCTGGAGAGGGTATGATGAAGACTAACCTTAATCTTCTCCTATTTTTTTCTCTCTCTCTCCCTCTTCTCTCTCTTCTTTCTCTTTTATATTACCTATCTTTTTCTTTCTTCTTTTCCCTTGGCTCTGGCCTGTAACTCCCAGATGACCATATAGTTAACATCCACAATGAGCCGTTGATCAGAGAGACCTACAAGGTTTCCCAAAAGAAGACAGATTCCTGTCCGAGTACTTGCTGACCCACCAAAGGTTAATGGTAAGAGCCTCCTGCTGAAGACACCATATGCTATTTGTATGGAACACAGAGTGATCTGGCTGGAATCTGAAAGTCAGTCCCCAGACAGTTAGCTTGTCTAGTGCCAGAAGGTGCTGCATGAGTGAATGTGGGGGGGGGGGGGAAGTGACCAACATCTGTCCAAGCAACATGTGGTCTAAGCTTCTCAGCAGCAAACAACCTGATGTGATGCTCACACAAGGGCAATAGTGACACACAGCCATGGTGGATAACCAATTGCTCCTGATTTGGTTAACAGAACTGCTCAGTGGAATGGAACTCATAGCTAGAACTGGGAAACAAGTCAGAACCATATCCAAAAAATGAGCCCACTCTCCAATATCAAGCTCTCACTAATCGTGGGCTACAAGAGGGCCTACATGTATTAAATTATCTCTAAAATAATAATGGTTACCCCATTTATCTGGCACTGACTTCTCTCTCTTTTTCAGAAAGCAGAACCTAAGGAGAGAACCAGCCCATCGCACCTCACCAGGGCCTCAGCTGAAACCACAGAGTTATTGGGGAAATAAACAAGAGTATTGCTTTCTTGGTGAACCTGGTACCAACACAAGCATGAAGGAGATAGACACAGAGAACACTCAACTCCAACAAACCAGAGATCCAGAGACACAGAGGCTCCCAAAAGCACATCTCTGAAGTAGACCTAAAACAAACCTAACATGGCTCAGGGAAATTTATGGAACATGGGGTAGAAAGATTCTTAGAGCCACAAGTTGGGACATTATGCACAGAGACATTGCCTCTTCCTCATAATGGATGGATACCCCCGTGATGCACGACCCACATTCCCCAATGAGGAGGGTCCCTTTGGAGGTGAGATGACAGGGAGGAGGCTAACAATGGTACCAGCATGACTGTATACACACTATCTACATAACTAATAAAATATTTGTTGGCTATTTTTGTTTATTTATTTATTTATTTTATTTTTTATTTTGGGTTTCTGAGGTAGGGTCTCACTTTAGCTCAGGCTGACCTGGAATTCACTATGTAGTTTCAGGGTGGCCTCACACTCTTGGTGATCCTCCTACCTCTGCCTCCCGAGTGCTGGGATTAAAAGCAGGTGCCACCATGCCCAGTTTATTTTTATTTTTTCTTTTGAGAATTGACTATTCAGTTAATTAGCCTATTTATTAATTGGCATGTTTTTATTTAATTTCTAATTTTTTCAGTTCTCTCTCTCTCTCTCTCTCTCTCTCTCTCCATATATTCTAGATACAAACCCTCTCTCTGAAGTATAGCTGGCTGTTGCAGTTACTTTCTGGCGGTAACAAACACCCAACCAGAAGCACCTTATGGAGGGAAAGGGTTTATTTAATGTTTACAGAATCCAGGGCAAGCATCATCATGGAAGAAGAAGCTGACTCATTTCCATAGATTCATAGCAGAGAGACACCACAAACAGCCAGCAAACATGAACAGCCAGAGCTTCAACTGCTCTGAACACACCCAATAGGGCTGGACTACAAAATCTAGCACCCATGCCACCTCCTTCAGCAGGCTGATGGAGACTCAAGTTGCAAACCTAACCTTAATCAAAAATCCCTGAGGCTGTGGGGGGGACACACATTTACATTCAAACCACTACATTGGCAAAGATTTTCTCCTATCCTGTTTTTCACTATTTATTCACTCTGCTAATAGTTCCTTTTGCTGTGCAGAAATCTCATGTTGTCCCCCTTGTCAATACAGGAAATACTATTTCCTGTGCTATTTTTTTTTTCAAAAACACAGAAAAAAGAAGAAGACACTAGATGTTGGAAATTCCTACTGGTGATATGGGAGTGCAACCAGTGCTAGAGTGTGTGGTTAGTGTGTCCAAGGCTCTGGGTTCCTTCCCTATCACCTCTCTCCTCAATTCCTACTGATTTAAGAAATAAAGCAGTTGTTGCCTGGGCTGGAGAGATTGCTTATAGTTAAGGCACTTTCCGGCAAAGCCTAAGAACCCAGGTTTGAGTCCCCAGAACCCACATAAGCCAGATGCACAAGGTGATGCATGTGCAAAAGGTGATGCATACACGTCTGGAGGTTGATTGCAGAGGCTAGAGGCCCTGGCGTGTCAATTCTCTCTCTCTTTCTTACTCTCTGTCATAAAATTTTTTAAAAAGTTACTGACTACATTTAAAGATATATTATATTGCTTTTCTTAATTTTGAAACATTCTATGGTAAACTTTTAAAAGAATGAAAGAAACTCTTAAAGGCGCAAAAGATTGTTTAGATTCTTAGACAACTGAAAGCAGCCCGTGGCCTGGAAGGTTGAAGAGATGGCTTCATGAATGTGAAGCAATGTGTCAAAGACAAGGATGAGACTTTGGGAAAAGGAGATGAATAATTATAAAGAACTAAAATGAGTAATAAGCAGGACAGGCATGTCTCTGCTAGAGCTTTCTTGTTATGACTAAGCAGGTATGAGGGGTAATTTGGCAATGGTTCTACAACTATATTTTATAATGAACCAGAGCATACTAATACAGAATGAACTGTTTAAACATCTTGGAGTTTAATCTTTATTCAGATTAAAAGCTTAGTTGAAGCAATAAATAAGGGAAAGTAAGCTGTAAGACTGCTTTTCTGAATTTTATGTGTAGCTTTAACATATTTCTAATCCTTCACACTAGGGATATTTTCTTGAAAATACATTTAAATTGTATAATCTGATTAATTTTATTAACATAGGGATTTAGATGGGCAGGAACATGCTTAGTTTATTTTACTGTGTCGATTTTTAGCTCGAGTAATCCCGTAAATGGTTAGTTAATTATAATTCAGTCTGATTCTTAAGCTACTTAGCTTAAATCTAGCATGAGCTTAAAAAACAAGTAAATATTCACTGTCAATAAAGAAGAGTTCATGTTTGCAAAGGCAACAGGGACTATACCACATGACCAGAGCCTGTACATTGCAACCCTCACTGAATGGGTGACAGAAATAAAAAGGAACAGACTGAGCTGGGCATGGTGACACACGCCTTTAATCCCAGCACTTGGGAGGCAGAGGTAGGAGGATCACTGCTTCCAAGGCATCATCTAGCTCTTCTTCTTCAACGGTGTGTTCGAGAAGTCCGAGCTGCATGAGTGGGTCAAGAGGCAGTACAATGAGTGCCAGACAGCACAGCAGATGTTGGCCATGTCCAGAACAAGGGCACACCACTGCCCAAGGTCTGGTTCCTGCTGCCAGCCTGTCTGAATGGCCCACTGCATCTGCCTGGTGCTTATCTGCTTCTATGTCAAGGATGCACAGAGTGTTGAGGATCACCATCAAGAAGTGATTGGTCAGGCTGGAGAGATGGCTTAGCTGTTAAGGAGCCTGCCTGCTAAGCCTAAGAACCCGGCTCCAATCTCCAGGTCTCACGTTTAGCCAGATGCAAAGTGACACAAGGGTACAATGCTGCTCTTGCCCACAAGGGGAAGCCCGCATCTGGATTTTGTTCACAGCAGCTGAGAGACTGCTGGTGCGCCCAATTCTCTATCTGTCTCCCTCTCTCTCTCTGTCTCTCTCTCCAAAAAATAAATAACATAATTTTAAAAAATTTAAAAAAAAGAAGTGATTGGTTTCTGCAGAGAGAATGGTCCATAGTTTGGTGGCATATGATTCTTGATTATTCACTGTGCAACATCCCCTATTAATTCAGTGCCCATGCCTTAAAAGTGAGCTACAATGGGAAATGCCTTACAACAAGCCAATATCTAATGCATGAGGGCAAGCAACTGGACCTGAATCCAAATTGTTTTCCAATTTTTGCTGCTCTGTTCGGAAATCACATACTACCTAATGAAGATCTGGCTTCCTTTCATTGGAGGTTATTTGGTCCAGAACATCCACTACTCTCACTAAAGGCCAAGAAGTGAGCAATGGAAAGCTGGCTCCGTTTGCAGCATCCTCACTGATGTCCTTGTTCTTTTTTTTTTTTTTGTTAAAGAAAGGGTGGAAGATTTCTGTTTTTGTTTTTTGGTTTTTAGAGGTAGAGTCTCGATCTAGCCCAGGCTGACCTGTTATGTAGTCTCAGGGTAGCCTCTCACTCACAGCGATCCTCCCACCTCTGGTATTAATAGTAGTTCCTTAGTATTATGAGTATCTTATTCCCCCAAAATTATCTGTTGTTTTTATTTTGAACAGGAGCCAATCATGTTTCATGCATTGTTAACATGTGATCCAAACATAACAGTATTTTTATGGCATAGTAGAGAGGCAGTCTAAAATATTTTTCCCAGTTTCTTGGTAATGTAGAGGATTTTAATCTAGTTTAGAAATACTAGTGTAGCTGATTCTTCCAGTTTGGACATGGCCATTGTTGTCTGAATCAGAGCAGTTGTGATCACCTACACAAGACCCTCAGACAATTGGGCCATTGGTCCTAAAGGAGAGGGTCAGGCAGGCTTACAGGGACTATGGGGTCCAGGAGCCTTTGTGAGATCTTCACAAGGCTCTTCTGCTCCCCAGGTTATATAGAAGGTGGAAGGTGGACTAAAGATTCAGATTCTTCACTGGGATAGCTGTTGGTGAGTCTTCCATAGGGACTCTTCAGTGATGCACCCTCTTCCGAGATGTCCATGCTGGCTGTAAGTCTTTCAAGGAACTCCAGTGGTATAACGCCTTTGAGTCCCACACACTTCTATACATAACTCCAATAAATTCATTGGTTCACCAAGCTGGCCTCAGATAGAATTCTTTCTGTGGTCAGTTGGGCACTCTAAAAGCACATGACTCAGGAGACGACAGGACACTTCTTTCTCTAGAAGGTCCTAAAACTCTTGGTAAATCACCTATTTTCTTGATCAGAGAAAACATGGAGACTGAGGGAATAGATTCCAATCAATATCCAGTTTGCAGAAGGAGAGTCAAAACAGAGGGGGAAACCCTTAATGCTTCCAAGGGAAGGGAAGCCACATGGTCAGCACAGCCCTGACTCATCCCAGCATATGGAGTAAATGCTGAGAGAGTCATAGAGCTCCTTTCAGGTTCCTAAAAGTGTCTCCTAAATGGTTACAACTGACATTCAAAATTACAATATAAAATTAAACTTTGGCTACCTACTTGGTCTTAAGTACCCAATATAAAAATATAGCCAGAGGGCTGGAGAGATGGCTTTGTAGTTAAGGCACCTGCCTGCCAAGCCTAAGAATGCCTGTTCGATTCTCCAGGTCCCATGTTTAGCCAAATGTAAGTGATGCAAGTGTGCAATGCTGTGCTTGCCCGCAAAGGGGCGCATGCATCTGGAGTTCTTTCACAGCAGCTGAAATGGCCCTGGTGCACCCATTCTCTCTCTCTCTCTCTCTCTCTCTCTCTCTCTCTGCCTTCCTCTTTCTCTCTGTCTCATATATATATGCCAGAAAGTATGGTATATCTTAAAGAATTTAATCATCACAGCCCAGACTGTAACTTTAGATAGATGTGCTCGCTGTAACTCAATAGCATCTGTAGCATTATCAAAGTTAAAGTTAAATATATATATATATATATATATATATATATATATATATATATATATATATTATTGATAACTCTGCTAATGTCTCATGTGCTTTACAAGAACAGGTATAGACCACACCCTTTTATAAATTTCTAGATCTTCATTTCTGGTAATAATTGTGCTAATTTTGGGACATTATGTGTTTAACTATAATCTTAACTTTGTATCTTTTCATCCACAGTTAGCCCATACTCAGATGGTCCTGTAACAATACAACTCCATCTACCTGGGTCCCCTCGATCACCCTCCAAGGCCTGAAATGCTACATGAATGGGGAACTCTGAGGACCTCTCTACACCCCAATTTACTTGATGCTTGCTTCTCCCTGATTTCTCCCATTTCCCCCCACCAATGTCTTTATCCTTGGAATCATAGGTTTGTTCTAGCACTATAATTCCACCAGAAAACTTTTGGGGGTCCTGTAGAATAGACCCATGGAGGGCTATCCCAACTGCTACACCCAACAGCCCCTTTCAGCTTGAAGAAGTCAGACAGATCTGTCATCTTAATCCCCTAATGGCAGTTAGGGCTACCTCTTTAGAAGGGGGGTGGGAGAAATGATAGGAAACAGAAATTGGCTATGCATTCAGGGTAAGAGAACCCCAAAAGTAATGTTTTTTTTATTCCTTGACTAAAAGCAGGAAATGTCACTGAGCTTGCAGAGACCTGGATGTTTACACTCTCCAGGAAAGATCTGTAGATTAAGCTTATACCTTCCCAGGATAGAAACTCTGATATTTACCTAAGATTACTGGCAAAGCTATAAAATTCAATCTTTGTCCATAGTAACCTGCTGAACTGGTCTTCTTCATGTAGCCACTCCCCCTAAAAAAAACCCTAGAGCTGAGTCTTGAGATGGCTTCTCAAACCCCCTCTTGTCTATCTGGGTGAGAGGTCTGCCCTCTTCCCTCATGGGGCTTTCTCTTTGTCCTCCTAAAGCATTGGTCTTGCTCCCCATTCTCCTAGGAGTGGCCTTAGCTGACACTGCGGCCACTGGAGTAGTGACAGTTGGGCTCCAATAGGTCCAACTGTCTAACCAGATCAGGGAAGATCTTAGTCTAGTATAACAGAGCATTGTCATTCTATAGAACCAGATAGATTCCCTAACAGCAGTGGTATTGCAAACCACAGAAGCTTGTACTTGATTATAGCAGAAAAGGAAGGATTTGTATTTATCTAAGGGGAAAATGCTGTTTCTATGTGAACCAATCTGGCATAGTTAGGAAAAATGCAAGACAATTGTTAGAGAGAATAAAGGCCAGTGGAAAGGAAAGTAAGTTCTACTGGAAAAGTTCCTGGAACACTTGGGGCCCCTAGCTGGTCCATCTAGCAGGGCCACTGATCATGGTCTTACTAGCCCTTCTGCTTGGGCCTTGCCTGATAAACCTGATCACTAGATACATCTGAAACCAGATAGAGCTGTCAAACTCAAGCTTATTCATCAGGAATATCAGAAAATATCTCTGGAATAGGACATAAGCGATTACGTACATGAAGGAGAGGGAATATGGTGGCAGTAGAAAGATGACAGAAAGACTGAACAGTTCAAAGCTCCCAAGATGAGATAAGAAAAGAATGAAGAAGGATAAACAGTGCGCCCTCCCCTTCAAGTTAATTGCAGGTTTAACTGTTAACTACCACATACTCCCTATTGTAACGTTTGTTTTGCCAAACTGTTGCATTTCTGTAACCTTTTGTAACCTGCTTGCTCAACTGCCATGTATAAGCTTTTGTAAAAATTCCCTTACAAATCTAAGCTTGGGGCTGGTGCCATTACAGAATAATCTGGGGATTCGAATGCCTCTGAATCTCAATCTGTCCAGGAATTCCTGCAACAAGACATCAACACACACCTCTTGCTTGTGTTCTCCAGCTTTGATTTCTTCTGCTGCTTCCTCTTTCACCTTTACTTCATTTCATAGGGAAAGAAGAAATATTTTCTCTCCTCATATTGGGAAGGGAAAAGCCACCATATGGTTGAAATTCAGACAACTCGAGAAGCGTTGCTTAGTTTTTTCCTATAAGAGGAAAGGGACCAAGGCTGGAATAAGGTGGCAATGCTTGATGGCACTAGCAGAGCTATTTTTATGATACTTTTTATTAATTCTATAAAGATGGGTTTTAGAATACTGGCTGTTCAACTCTCTTGGCTGGAATGATGGCTGGAGTTTTCAAAGAACTGGAAAGTACCATTCACCACCCTTCGACACTGGAGATAAGAGCTGGGGCATTCAGCACTTTGTTCAGCATATTTTACTGATGGCTCAGCATCTATTTCCTCTTTCCTTATTTACTTTGGGGACACTTTATCTCCCCACTTTTTTTAATATTTTATTTTTTATTTATTTTTATTTATTTATTCATTTGAGAGAGAGAGAGATACAGAAATAGGCAGGTAGAGAGAAAGAGAGAGAATGGGCGCTCCAGGGCCTCTAGCCACTGCAAACAAACTCCGGATGCATGCGCCCCCTTATGCATCTGGCTTACGTGGGTCCTGGAGAATCAAGCCTCGAACCGGGATCCTTAGGCTTCACAGGCAAGCGTTTAACCACTAAGCCATCTCTCCAGCCCCTCTCCCCACTTTTTAAAATTTTTATTTATGTATTTGAGAGAGAGAGAGATAGAAATAGGCAGGTAGAGAGAGAGAAAATGGGCACGCCAGGGTATACAGCCACTGCAAACAAACTCCAGACGTGTGTGCCCCCCTTGTGCATCTGGCTTACATGGGTCCTGGAGAATTGAGCCTCAAACTGGGGTCCTTAGGTTTCACAGGCAAGCGTTTAACTGCTAACCCATCTCTCCAGCCCCGTATTTCCCTGCTTTTCTGTGCTTTTGGAGAAATCAGATATCATGCACCTGCCCCACTATAGAAGTTTGAAGGAACAATTTTCTGCTTTTTCAGGACATTCAGGAAATAATGTGAGACCCAAGTCTTGTCCAATGGATACTCTCTCCTGTGACTTTGATCTTGAAAGCATGATGTGAGGACCTGGGAAAGCAATGGTTCAAGTTCATTAATCTCAGCAGGGGCAGACTGCCCAGAATGTTTCTGCTCTGAGGCCATGTCTTTGATTCCTTTGTCCCAATCCTCTAATGGGCTTCTTGCTCATGTTCAACTTTGGTCCTACAGCTGCCCGTCTGGAATCTTTTAATGACCTCCACTGGTTTTGTTTTCTTAGTTGGTTTATGTTACTGGAAAACAAAGAGCACTGACTGTCAGAGGAAGCATTCATATTGCAGACCAAGGGAGAAAACACCACAGGAACTGTTTTTCTGATTCACATGCCACTGTCATGGTCACTTCCCATCGTCTTCTGTGAACTTCTCACACATAGTCATGAGTACTCATTTTACAGAATACCTAAGTTTATTCTAGATTACAATACATTTGCAGCAGAATTGGGGCTGAGAAAATAGCTTGGTTGATAAAATACTTCCCTTGCATGCATGAGAACCTGAGTTTAATTTCCAGAACTTATGTAGAAATGTCAGGAGTAGTGATGAACATCTAAACTCAGCTCTAGGGAGGCAAAGACAGAGGAACCCTGAGGCTTACTGACCAGTCTAGCCTAATTGGTGAGCTCCAGGCCAAAAAGAAACCCTGTATCAAAAAGAAGTAAGGCATGTGAGAATGACACCCAAGGTTGCCCTCTGGCCTCTATGTCAGTGCACACACATGTGCCTGTGCACCCATACACACACATGAACATCTACACACCTACAAACACAAATAAAAAATAAACAACCCCCACCCAGCAATGTCAAAAACCTCTCCCTTTACTACTGCCAATTTTTGTCTTGGGATATGGGAGATGGAGCTTGTTTCTTGTCAAACACTTCCAAGTATGTTACCATGCTACAGTAAGTCTCTTTTACATGAATCTCCTAGCTGGGCATGCTGTCAACTCCAGAGCTATCCTAAACAGGTATTACACCAAGAAATACACTGCCAGCCCTGTGTATAATTTAGCATTTAAATAAAATAAAGCAGTATGGAATTTTGTTACATACACTGTCATCCCAGAAACAGAAGCATCCACCTAGGACTTGATACTAAAACAGAATCACATATTTAACAACACCCCTAGGTGACTAACATGCACATTAAAATTCAAGAAGCACTGGTATTGAAAGCATCAGAGGATATTATGATAGAGTAAGTGTTGTTTAATGAAAGTTTTTCTAACTATATACATATGAAAAATGTACTTCTTACTGTGGATCACATGAGTTGTTTTTAAACATGGAACTAGGGAAATGGAGCAGACAGCTTCAGGTTCGCTGAGATGAACTTCCAGACCAGGCAAAGTTATGGAGGAAGGGATATTTATTGAAGCTCACAGATTCAGGCGAAGTTCCATAATGACAGAAGAAGCTGGCCTGCCTTCACAGGACCAAACACAGATAGCAAAGCCACAAGCCAACAGCCACACAGCACAGCACACCTCAGGAATTCTAGGTAGGCACACTTTGCATATCTTTAGATTGAAATCCTAAACCCATCACCATACCTTAAGATCCTGCCCAGTGACACAGGTGGCTGCAGTTGTAAACTAATAAAACACTGAATACATTGAGGGCCATCTATTCAAACTACCACAGGAAAGTAGCTGAATTTGGATAGAATCCCATTTTGCCCCTGCCCATAAGAGTACCAGAATTCCCTCACATCTGTGGATACATGCTACATAAAGGAGACATAAAAATGTCTCTAGGGTTAGGTGTGGTGGCATATGTCTATAATTCCACCACTGAGGGGCAGAGGTAAGAGGATCACTGTGAGTTTGAGACTACTCTGAGACTACATAGTAAATTCCAGGTCAGCCTAGACTAGAGTGAGACCCTACCTCGAAAAATAAATAAATACAAAATATCCCTCTAACTGCTAGTACCAGACCAAGTGCTACAGTATGGTTTCCTTGTCCATTATCCTATTCTTTCTCCTTTCTTCTAGTACTTTTTTTTTTAGAGAGACACAGAGAGAGACAGAGAGAGAGGGAGAGGGAGACAGATAGAGAATGGGTGCGCCAGCAGTCTCTCAGCTTCTGTGAATGAAATCCAGATGCGTGCGCCACCTTGTGGTCAAGTGCAGCATTGCGCCCTTGCCTCACTGCATTTAGCTAAACGTGGGGCCTGGAGATCGGAACCGCTAGAGATTGGAACCAGCATTCTTAGGCTTAGGAGACAGGTGCCTTAACCGCTAAGCCATCTCTCCAGCCCTCTTCTAGTACTTTTAAAAGAGTGGCCTAATAAACTAGAAAGAGTCATCATTGAGAAGGGAATGTACAAAAAAACCTAAAGCAAGAGTAGGATACTGACATAAAGCAACTGAGGGGACATTCATGGGCCAGAGGGTCTACTTTTCCAATTCTGCACATCTATTCAAAATACAGTCTTTCCCAATCTTCCCTTGATATGTGTTGTAGGAAGAGAAAAAGACAAAGCTTACCTAAAAGCTTCTGTTTCTCCTAAGCAAAGGTTCTAAGAAGAATCAAATGCTACAAAGCAGATTTTCAGTGCTCCTGGGGAAGTGTTTAAACATAGTACATTGGTGAATGAACTGTGAATTATGGTGGGCAATCTAATATGAGAACAGATCAATGTAGTTCAGAAGTACTGCAGAGGTAGAGAAAACATGGGCTTTGAAGTCAGACCTGGGGTCATTTCCTGTCTCTACCACTTATTAGCTGGGTGATCATGGGTAAGCCAGTTTATCTTTCTAAGTGTTCATTTTCTTATCCCTAAAACATAAATACCTCTTGTTATTGTTGATATAATAATTAAAATATATTAACTTTCTACCATATTTATAAGTTTAAACTCTGCAATGCTCTCACTTTATTTTTCAGTGGGAAAAATAGATCAGTGGACTCTAATCTATTTCTGTAACTGTGTATGATTTTCAATCACAACTTAAAAAAAAAATTACTTGAAAGTACCACAGAAAGGAAATCAGCCAGAAGATGCTAATCTTGTTTGTTAAAATACACAACTAGCATGCCAACTTGATTTTCTTTAATGAAATTTACTAGAGAGGTAAAGTGAAAGAATGAGACTATTTCTAGATTTTTAAGGTAGTGGAACCACATAGTCCATGAAATTCTTGTGGGCTTAGAAGGCCAAATGTAATAAAATTGTAGACTTAATAATTGTGGTTGAATGACCACAATACAGCATGAGAATAAATATGAACAGAGAAGAAAGTGTATGTTCAAATATGCCTTTGACTTCTATCTCCTTCCACATGTGTAATAAGTATTTGTTCAAAAGTATTGTGGCTTGCTGATAAAAATTTAAATAATATGAATTTGAGCTGGCTAATTAACAAACTAAGATAAGTATAAAGTATACCTTAGGTCTTAAAACAAGTTCTAAAGATAAACTGCATATATAAAAATAAAATTTTGTGAAGATAAACAGTCCTATAAAATTACTATGAAAGTCTCAACTAATAGACATAATATTTTTAAATTTAGGATTTATAACACATTTATAATTAACAATTCTATGTTATCTGAATAACAAAATATCACATCTAAATTCCAATTATATTAACATAGCAATCATAACAAAGGTAATAAAATCAATAAGAGAATGTAGGACCTGAACAACCTTGTCAATAATTAGAGACATAACTGGTATTTTTAGAACTCTCTACGCAACAAAAGCATCAGTTGAACATTATTTTCAGGTCCACATGGAGCATTTTCCAAGAAGCACCATATGTTCATCATAAAGTAAGTAGCAGTACATGTAAAAGGATTTCAGTTCTATGGAGTATGCACACAATAAAATGAAATTAAAAACAAAATGTCTGAAGAATCCTTAAATATTTAGAAATTAAGATAGTCTTAAGTAATCTGTAAAAGATTAAAGAAAAATATTTTGAATTATATGAATATCAAAATTTGTGGAACAAGGTTAAGTAGATTTTAAATATCCATGTGTTAAAAAAATCAAGATCTGAAAATCAATTACCTAAAATTAGACATTAAAGAAACTCAAAAAGGACCTGGGGAAAATGACCTGGGGAAAAGCCTGGGGGCCCGAATTTGGATCCCCAGCACCCACGTAAATGCTGGGCATGGTAATCTCAGTGCTGGGGAAGCCGAAACAGGATTACTGGGGCTCTCTGGCTATCTAGTTAAGCCCAATGGTGAGTTCCAGGTTCAGTGAGAGATCCTGCCTCAAAAGCTAAGGAATAGAACGATTGCAGACAATAACCAGCATTGATCTCTGGCCTCCACACACATGCACGTACATATGCACTCTCACACGCACACGTGCACATACACAAATATGAATGCACGTATACATGCACACGCATACTACATATACACAAACAAAAAGAAGTTAACGAGAGAACAAGAACAAATAAGTTCATATGTATTGATGGAAGGAAAGAGTAAAAATAGCTAAAATCAATGAAATAGAAAATATATGAGCAAAATCAGGCTCAGTGAAACATACCTGTCATCTCAGCCCTTTGGACATGGAGACATGAAGATCACAGGTTCAAGGTCATTTTTGGTTACATAGTGAGTTGGACACCAGCCTAGGTTATCTGAGACCCTGTCTCAAAAATAAATAAGTAATCAAACAAACTAAATAAATATGTAAGCAAAGCCAAACATGGCGGTTCATGCCTGTCATCTTAGCACTATGAAGTCTGAGGCAATCTCAGAATTGCCATGAGTTTGAAATGAACCTGGGCCTATATAGTGAGTTTCAGGCTACCCTGACCTACAGTGCAAGACTGTTTCAAAAGAAAAAATATGTGAACAATGAAATAAATGAAACTAAAGGCTGGTTCTTTGAATACTTAAAAAAAAAAAAAAAGAGATCACAAGAAAAGCCTGACCAATATTCAAAATACATAAAGACTCATACAGCTCAATAAAGAGAATCCCAATGACTAAAATAAAAATTGAACAAAAATTTGGACAGTTTTATCAAAGAACAGATCAAATGAAATGTAGTAAAATTTTTATTATTTATTTATTTATTTATGTTTTTAATTAGTTATGCACATAATATGAATACATTCATATTGGTGCCATCGGTAGCCTCCTCCCTGCCCTCCCCCTCCTAAGGGACCCTCCTCGTTGGGGAATGTGGGTTGTGCATTTCGGAGTAGCTATCCCTTATGTGGAAGAGGCAATGTCTCTGTGCATAATGACCCAACTTGTGGCTCTAACAATTTTTCCGCCCCTCTTCTGCAAATTTCCCTGAGCCATGTTGGATTATTTTTAGGTCTACTTCAGTGATGAGGTCTTGGGAGCCTCTGTGTCTCTGGATCTCTGCTTTAGTAGGAGTGTGTTCTTTGTGTTTATCTCCTTCACCCTTGTGTTGGTACTAGGTTCACCAAGAAAGCAGCACTCTTGGTCATTTCCCCATTTACTCTATGGTTTCATCTTGGGCCCTGGTGGGGTGCCATAGGCTGATCCTCTCCTCAGGTTCGACATCCATCTGAAAAAGAGAGAGAAGTCAGCACTAGATAAATGGGATAATCATTATTATTTTAGAGAGAATTTATAGGTGTAGGCCCTCTTGTAGCCCATGATTGGTGGGAGCTTAATATTGGACAGTGGGCTCGTTTTTTGGATATGGTTCTGACTTGTTTACCAGTTCCAGCTATGAGTTCCATTCCACTGAGCAGATCTGTTAGCCAAATCAAGAGCAGTTGGTTACCCACCATGGCTGTGTACCGCTATTGTACTTGTGTGAGCATCACGTCAGGTTGTTTGCTGATGAGTAGCTTAGACCATGAGTTGCTTGGACAGATGTTGGTCACTTTCCCCCAGTCACTTATGCAGCACCTTCTGGCACTAGACAAGCTGTCTGGGGACTGACTCTTCCAGATTCCAGCCAGGTCACTCCATGTTCCATACCAACAGCATATGGTGTCTTCAGCAGTAGGGTCTTACCATTAACCTTTGGTGGGTCATCAAGTACTCTGACAGAAATCTGTCTTCTTTTGGGAAACCTTGTAGGTCTCTCTGATCAACAGCTCATTGTGAATGTTAACTGCATGGTCATAGTGGGAGTTACAGGCTAATGCCATATTTTTGGTTTTTATGAGGTAGGGTCTGGCTCTAGTCTAGGCAGACCTGGAATTCACTCTGTAGTCTCAGGGTGGCCTTGAACTCATGGCGATCCTTCTACCTCTACCTCCCAAATGCTAGGAAAGGGATGTGCCACCACACCCATCTTAAAATGTAAACATTTTTGACGGTCACACCCTTAGTAATTAGCGAACTACAAAGTAAAACTACAATGAAATATTGCTAAATACATCCAATAGAATGACTAAAATAAAATAAAATAGACACAAAATCAAGCTCAAATGTTGAGGAGGATGTGAAACTACTCTTACACAGTGCTGATGGGAATGTAAAAGATGTAATGGTCCATCCATCTCTATTAGATTGTTGCACACTACTGTATAACCAGTGATTCCATTCCAAAAAATAATAGAAATATCTGTCCACAAAAAGACTTGTTCCTAGCAGCTTTATTCATAATGACCCCACATTATAAACACACCACAATCATTGTTCATCAATATTTAGTGAATGGTAGTCATTTGTGGTATATCCATACAATGGAATATGACTCAACAATTAAAAGGAAGATTTGGGCAACAGTATGGTGAATTTTAAAAACATACTGAGTAAAGAGGGGTATGTGTCTTTTTTGCGTTGACTGGATGAGGGGAAGTTCTTTAATTTGAAAGAGGAAGGTGGAGAGAGGAGCAGATTCCAACATTTCCATATGGGTCATTAGAGATTAAAGCCTTATCATGGTGTTAAGATTCCATCCTTGGTTCTCCCCGAGCCTCCTTGGCGAGTCGGCAGAGGGAGCCATTCCCCAAGAAATTCCAGCTCTAGGCCTCCCCGCCCCGGCGGCGGCGGGGGTTGGGGGGTTCTTGGCATCCCAGGAGTTCTCCTTCCCCGCCTCTGTAAAGCACCTCGAAAGCCCTCCTCCCGCCCCACCATTCCAGTCACTCAGCTGCGCTTCTCACCAGGTGGCACGACTTGGTTACCCATCTGTTCTCTGGTCCATAGCTGCGTCCCTCTCCTAGGAACACTGGGGACCTGCCATCCACTCTATTGGCCGCTGGGGCGCTGGCCCTGTCCCTTTAAAACCTTGTGCAGGGTCTAGAACAGCTCTGGGGACTTTGACAAAGAATTCTCACGAGCCTGGGTCGGGATGCAGGCGGGCACCGCACTCTGCTCCCACTTCGTCCAACTTCTGTGGTGACCCCAAGTTTACCAACTTCGTGATCAGGCAGGGTAATACTCCGACAGTGGAAGCACTCAGGCAGGGACTACCTGCTATCGGGGTCCAGGAGCCGGGCCAAAGGACCCTGTGGCTGGCAGGAGGGACTGTGGCACCCCTCCTCCCTCGGGGCCACTGTCCCTCGCAGCAGCTGCAGCAGCGGCAACTGCTCGCACTCCCGTCGGGCTCAGGTTACTGCCGTCCTCCTCCAGCAGGGAAAACCTTGTTCAAGTTTGCTCCAGTACTTACCCAGTGTGCGAAACTGCGGCTCTGGAAAGGCGCTGGGACCTGTCTCCTTGCACGCGGCTTCTTCTCTGAGCCCAAAGCTAGCTTCCCAAGCGCCACTTTCTTCTGGGACTCCACTGGGAAGCCAACTGCACTTCCTGCAACAGATTGTGCGTCTGGCTGGCACTGGGTGAAGAAGACCAAGGAAAAGGCTGAGCTGCGAATTTTAAGATCCTGGGACCAGGGTAAGAGCGAGGCAAACTGAACTCTGCAAGCCATTGGACTTGGTGGACCCTGGAGGCTTCTTAGCGGCGGAGGGTTCCCCCTGAGCCAGGTGCCAGGAGAGGTGATGGGCTCAGTCTGTCCTCGCAGAGGTTTATTGTTAATGTATTGCATGTGGTCGTTTCCTGGATCTGTGTAGGGAATTCTGAGGAAAACGTTCCTATTCTGCATTTTATTTCACACATTTTCAGCCTTTGGGTTGCTTTGCAGTATTTGTGGTGACATGTGACATAGCTGGGTGAAAGGAGATTTGGAGGAAATCAGTGGAAAGCAGCTTCAGCTCCGACCTTACTTTCAGATCTGCTTCACTTCTCTGGGATCTTGACTTGTTTCCTAAACTTTTATTTCTTTAGTACTTGATATTCAGTGTGTAGTTAACTCCTCCAGCTGCCTTCCAGCGTCCTTCAGGGGGGTCAGGGTTATGTTACAGGCTGAGTGATAGACCAAGGAGTCCATGTCAGAGTGGGCTTCTCAGGGAATGCTGAAAGGGAGAGTTCTTTAAGACCCCGTAATTATTTAAGAAAGATTTGGTCCCTGTTAGTCTTCTTCCTTTAATCTCTTCTCTCCAGAACTTTATCCCCTCTTTTGGAAAATAATTTGTTTTTATTTTTCTTTCTGAAAATATTTTCCTTAATGATACTATTGAATAAAAAAAACATGCTGATATTCTTGCTGCATCTTTCAGAAATAACTTTACACACACACACACACACACACACACACACACACATACACTGTAGCTCAGGCTGACCTGGAATTCACTATGTAGTCTCAGGCTGGTCTCAAACTCACAGTGTTCCTCCTGAAAACTGGGTCTAAAGGCATGAGCCACCATGCCAGGTACAACCAAATTCTTTAGGGTGTTTCACTTTAGAGAGAAAGCTTGGGATTTGATGAATCCAGACTAGCCAAGGTTACTTTTCTTACACAGTGATATTACAGCACACAGAGAATTCCAGTCCTTGGTAAATCTTGCTTTACTTCCTTGTATCCTGGGTCTTTCCAAATAAAAATCCTAAAAAAATATTAAAAAAATAAAAATCCTTCACCCCTTACAAATGAAAAGATTGGAGACAAATACAAATAAGGTTACTCAGAAATACCATTACCTTGACCAGAAGTCAGCATGCAGGGTGCTTTTTGTTTGGTCACTACAGGGTCAAAGAGTTTCTTTGGGCCCAGGCGATCTGGGTTCAACTCTTTATCCTGCTACTTTGTAGCTGTGTAGTTTTTGCATTATTTAACCTTTGTGTGCATATCTATAAAATTAGATATTATTAACGGTGTTTACTCCAGAGGGTTGTTAAAAGGACTAAAGGAGTTAATGCGTGGGGAAGTCCTAACAAGTCTGACCTAGGGTAGGTATTAGCTATTATTACTTTGTTATTGAGCTAAATGTTATTGTGTTGCTTTTATTATCACTTTCATTAGCTATCAGTAAGTGAGTCGTGATTCCTATTGGGAAGGATTTTGAAGGCTGTACTCTTCTATAAGCTTAATTATTACCTAGAATGTGATGGTGTGCTCAGAGTAGCTCATTCTTGGTCTTTATGACTTTTTATTGGGATACTTTCCATGGGAAGGAAGAGGCTCTGGTCATGACTGGACACCAAAGGGTGCTTGCAACCAATTAGTGTAGGAAAGCTACACTTAGCTCACAACCTAAGAAGCCTTAGAAATATTTTGCATTTTTAATCCTAGTTGTTTTTAATCATGGTTTTTCGAGGGCAGTCATTCACCCAAAAAGTATTTATTAAGCATGTTATTGCATTTCAAGTACTATTTTTAATTTGGTTCTAAATTCTTTGGTTTCATTTGAAAAATGAATAAAGTATTGGACTTTGATTCCACCTCATTTCAAGTGGGGCTTCCATCATGTGGCATTAGCCTTCATTAAACAAATTCCAAGCCGGGCGTGGTGGCGCACACCTTTAATCCCAGCACTTGGGAGGCAGAGGTAGGAGGATCACAGTGAGTTCAAGGCCACCCTGAGACTACATAGTGAATTCCAGGTCAGCCTGGGCTAGAGTGAGACCTTACCTCGAAAAAACAAACAAACAAACAAACAAATTTTTTGAGCCATAAATGCCAATACCTGCATAAACATATTTGAAAGCACTTGTCATTGAGGATTTCAGAAAATGATTTGTATGACCAAAAGCAGGTTGCTTCTCCATGTAGGCATCAGATTTATGATGTTTAAGCTTCTGTTGGGAGGTGGGGGAAGAGCTGAGTAAGCTTTGGTGGTCCTTTTGATTCTAAAATTCATAAATCAGTTGCCTTACTTCATCAGTGTTTTTTTTGTTTTGTTTTGTTTTGTTTTTACATTCCCCCATTTTAAACATTTGTCTTGAGTACATAAAATGTGGACCTTCCATCTCTGCAGGTGAATCCGTGGCAGGGTTAGTGAATGAAAATGAAAAAGTGTTTAGCTCTGGATTCTCCACTGTTCTCAGACTTTGAGGTACATCAGGAATACAGTGTGGGGGGATGTGTTAAGAAATATTAGACAGAACTATGAAAAATAACCTATACTTGAACTGCTTTACCCAGACAAATGGCAGTTTCATGTGATTCAGCCTAATATGAATTTGGCCCCTCCAACTTGATTCAGCTGCAGTAAGTCTTGAGTGGGCTTGTGTATTTTCACAGGTACTCCAGGCAGTTCTTATGCCAAGCCAAGTCACGTACTTGCTTCACAGCAAGGTATTTGCCCTCTTTACGACTGTATGCTTGGCCAGACAGTGTGTTCTAAAGTACAAATCTAATCATGCTATTCCCTTCCTTAAGTCTTTGGCCTTCACTCCAGAAATAAGGGCCAGAAGTCTACATTTTGGGCATATTCCTAGGTGTATTTGGTAGAGTTGACCTCGGGTCATATGTAGAGACATACTATTGCGCAAAGCTTCACTAACCTTGTTACTGTGATGCCAGGACCACCTTTGCCTTACCTTCTCTCAGGCTTTTCCCAATTCTTTCATTAGTGAAATGTCAGATGAGTTCACAGCTTCCATATAGCATCTACCTCATTGTCATCTGAGTGCCTTTTCCTAACAGATTGGTGAGTTCATCATTCCTAATTGAAAGTCCTTACCTTAGTGGCTGGTGCATAGTACTTACATAATAAATGCCCAAAGAATGTGAGAGGGAATGAATAATAGCAGATTGTTTCTTAGCATACAAAATGTTTGGGACAATCCTTATGTATCTACTTAGAGTTGTGGAGAGGGCAGTGAAAAGTTTACCTGGTTGGACATAATCTACCAGGCTAATAGCTTTGGTGGAAAAAAAGACAGACCAGGGGCTGGAGAGATTGCTTAGCGGTTAAGGCGCCTGCCTGCTAAGCCTAAGAACCTGGTTCCAATCTCCAGGTCCCACGTTTAGCCAGGTGCAAAGTGAGGCAAGGGCGCAATGCAGCTGAGAGACTGCTGGCCTGCCCATCTCTATCTCTCTATCTGTCTCCCTCTCCCTCTCTGTCTATCTCTCTGTGTCTCTCTCCAGAAATAAATAAAATAAAAAAACATTAAAAAAAGACAGACCAGATGATCTTTTCTCGTAAAGAATGTGTTTGTGTGTGATATGAGGTATGCATGGGCACATAAGTGTGGGGCACATATGTGGCCACAGGTCAATAACAGGTCTTTTTCAATCACTCTCCAACTTATTTATTGAAACCATGTCTGTCACTGATTCAACTGATCTCTACCTCATTTCAAGTGGGGCTTCCTTCGTGTGGCATTAGCCTTTAGCTTTTCCCTTCTATCTCCTCCACCTGAGTGGAATTACAGACACATCACCACACATGGCATTTATGCAGGTTCTGGAGATCTGAACTCAAGTCCTCACCCTTTTGTAACTGAGCCATCTCCCCAGCCCAAGCTAGACTATCTCAAATGGCCTTACAAACCACCATATGAATCAATATGAATTAATATTAATATTATTACTTATAATATTACTAATTATAATGTTATATTATAATATTATTAATAATTAATTATTAATTAGTTAATATGAATCAATGTTATATGTTCAAAATTACAGCAAGTAGTTGAATTTGTACTTCAATATGGATTTGGTTGCAAGTAATAGTATCTAGGCACTTGAGAGGAGATGCCAATGTCAATAAAAATAATCAACTTTGCCCAAGCTTCTCACCTTATAAATACAAACACTTTTGCATGTGTTTTTGCATTTGGCCAGAAATGTGGTTCCATTCTGTTTTTTCTTTCTTAATACATTTATTTATTTATTTATTTATTTATTTATTTATTTATTTGAGAGAGAGAGAGAGAGAATGGGCATGCCAGACCATGCAGCCACTGCAAACAAATTCCAGATGCATGCACTCCCTTGTGCATCTGGCTTATGTGGGACCTGGACAATTAAACCAGGATCCTTTAGCTTTGCAGGCAAACACCTTAACCACTAAGCCATCTCTCCAGCCCCATTCTGTTTTTTTCTACTTTCTCACAAGGATACATTCATGACTGGAAAGAGTTCTAAAGAATAGGCAGAAACTTATGTGTTTTGCAAGATGCCTGCCCTAGAGAGAAAAAAAAAATCTCTAATTATATATTGTTATTTGGACACAGCATTCAGTGTACTCACCTTTCTTTAACTTTTCTTTAATTTTGATTATTTTCTCCATATTTGGACAATAAGTACCTGATTCAGATATGTCTAATAACCCACTTTTTGGTTTCACTTGGATTAAGTTATGAGAAAAGTACTTATAATAATTACCATTGGGCTTTTAAGTTTTAAATTCTTTTTTTTTTAAGAATGAAATATACAAAAAATTTGAATAAGTGAATGCATAATCTCCAGGGCAATGACAAAACTGAACTATTGGCTTAAGGGAAGCCCCACCATAAAACAAAAATGCAGACATGCCCATTCATTGGCTGGTGAAGAGGTAACAACATAATAAATGTAGTGTAAATACTTAAGGTTGTTGGACTGCAAACATAGAAGTAGTAAGGACTGCTTATACCACTGGGTCCTCAAGGGTATATACCCGGGGTTTACTTTTGTTTGTTTGTTTGTTTGTTTTGTTTTGTTTATTTTTCGAGGTAGGGCCTCGCTCTACCCCAGGCCAACCTGGAATTCACTCTGTAGTCTCAGGCTGTCCTTGAACTCAGCGATCCTCCTACCTCTGCCTCCAGAGTACTGGGGTTAAAGGTGTGTGTCACCACACCCAGACTTCAGTGTTTACTTTTTTAGTGTGTGTGTTTAATCTTAAGAATGATGTAAGATTCATTAAGTTCTGTTGACTTCTACTTTTCAGTCCCTTTTCCAAAGTGGACCTTTTCTACCATAGTATAAGTTGGAATCACTTTTGTGCTGGACTTTTGCACATCTTTTAATTGGTCTCTTAATTAAGTAAAATGACCTCATTTATGCAATATCTCTTATTTTGACTATTTAAGATGATTTTTTTACTGTGATTATTCTGTTTTTAACCATAGTTACTATAGAGGATTAATTTTGTAATAAAACAATTTCTTGTGCTATTAAGAATAAACAAAGGCTAGAGAGATGACTTAGCGGTCAAGTCATTTGCCTATGAAGCTAAGGACCCAGGTTCAATTCCCTAGTACCCCATAAGCCAGATGCACAAGGTGGTGCATATGTCTGGAGTTCATTTGCAGTGGCTAGAGGCCCTCGCATGCCTCTTCTCTCTCACTCTCTCATCTGCTTCTTTCTCTCAAATAAATAAATAATTTTTTAAAAAAGAAAAAACACAAGATTCAAGCCAATATTTTACTTTATTTAGAAATCTTCAAGTCACCATGTGGATATACTTTGATAATGACACCGTGCCATTAGCCAATCTGAACAGGTTGATATAACAACATAGAATTATTCCTATTCGCTTCTAGTGATTTATTTCTTCTAGATGAACAAACTATATAAAACATTCTAACCACCTCAATTTCCTACTTAGAGGGAAATAAACTGTACTCCTCCCTGATTCTAAGACAAGGAAAATAGAATTTCAGTATGGAAAGCCATTATCATCTGTTAAAATAATCTTATCTTGGGAGCAAGGAGAACCCAGTGTAGGGGCAGCCAAGCACCTTGTTATTTCTGTCATGTCCAATACAGATGAGCTGTGTAAATCTGGCTAGCTCTAATACACAGCTTCAGGTGACAGTTGTTTTAGTGGGTCTTTCAAATATTTTGTAAATACTTATATTTGTATTTAAAAAATTATATGTGTATATATGTATGTGTGCTTTTTAGTGTGTATGCAGGTACACATGGACATATATGTGTGAGTGGAGGCCAGAGAACAACTTTGGGTGTTGTTCTTCAGGATGCTGTCATTCACCTTTTCAAGACAGGGCCTCTCACTGGTCTTTAGCCCCCTAAGTAGGCTAGACTGGCTGGGCAGCAAGCCCCAGGGATCAGTCTCCTCCTTTCCAGGGCTGGTATTCCAAGCACATGCCACCATACCTGGCAGTTTTTCCATGAGTTCTGGGAATTGAGCTCAGATACTTATGCTTGCATGGCTAGCACTTCACTGAGCCATTTCTCTACCAACCCCCCCTCCACCTTTTTGAGACAGGATATCACATAGCACAGGTTACCTTGTACTCACTATGTAAGGATGACTTGAACTTCTGATCTTCCTGTATCCATCTCCTTAGTGCTGAGATTAAAGGCACATACTGCCACATTCACTTTATTCAGTGCATGGATTAAACCCCAGTACCTGAGCATGCTAGGCAAGCAGTCTACCTACTGAGTTGTATCCCAAGTCCTTCTGTTTGTCTTTAAAATTTTGGGGAAGGGATGCTGGAAATTTAACTCATGGCCTCAGGCATGCTAAGCACGCATACTTCAGTGAGCCATTTAACATCAGCCCTTAAAAAAAACTGGGGATGGCTTAGTGGTTAAGGCATTTGCCTGCAAAGCCAAAGGACCCAGGTTCAATCCCCAGGATCCATGTTAGCCAGATGCACAAGGGGGCCCATGCATCTGGAATTCATTTGCAATGGCTGGAGACCCTGGCGCACCCATCTCTCTCTCTCTCTCTCCCTCTCTTTCTCTGTTAAATAAACAAATAAATAAATAGAAGCTGCTGATGGCAAAAGGAAAATCAAAATATATAAATTTAATTTCTTAGGAATGAATCAGGACTATGAAATCTTTGTTTTGAGCCCAGGAAAATAATCTTTCGATCTAAATGAAAACTCTTAAGTACCCATATGTATGCTTCATAAAATTAATTGCGAAGTTTACTGTATGAATATATTACATAATGGCCATATTCCCATTGGATTATATTCTTATATCCCCACTCCCTCACCTCCATTCCACTGAGGCTGTCCTCAATGGGGTTATTTGTATTCACTGTGTGGTCATGAATGCACCAGTCAATCTCCTTTCTATGGTGGTTTGAATTAGGTGTCCCACATAAACTCATGTGTTCTGATTGCTAGGTCCCCAGCTGCTAGTAATTTGGGAAGTGGCACCTTGCTGGAGGAGGTGTGTGGTTGGTGTGTTATGGGTGTTATAACTTCCTTCCCCTTGCCAGTGTTCAGCACACTTTTCTTTATATTTTTAACATTTTTAATATTTTATTTATTTATTTATTTGAGACAGAGAAAGAGGCAGAAAGAGAGAAAGAGAGAGAGAGAGAGAATGGGCGGGCCAGGGCCTCCTGTCATTGCAAATGAACTCCAGATGCATGTGCCTCCTTGTGCATCTGACTTACGTGGGTCCTAGACAGTTGAACTGGGATTCCTTGGCTTTGCAGGCAAATGCCTTAACTGCTAAGCCATCTCTCCAGCCCCTCAGCACACTTTTCTGCTGCAGTTGCCTACCTGATTTTGGTCAGGAGATGATGGCCAGCATCTGCCCATACCATGTTTTCTCCTGCTGTCATGGAGTTTCTTCTTGTGTTTGTAAGCCAAAACAAAACAAAACAAAAACCATTTTGTTTGGGTGCTTTGCGCTAGCAATGTGAAGGTAACTGCAACACCTTCCCACCCTGTGACTCTCTTACAATCTTTCTGCTCGCTCTTCTACAATGTTCCATGATACTTGGCTGGTGTGTTATAAGTCTCCTCTGGTGTTAAGTTCTTTGTATCATCTGAATTTTGCTTTGATGTGGTTTGAATCTCCTGAGTGTCTACAGCCATCTCCTTGGAGGAGTATCTCAGGCTAGCTGTGAGAGCAGCACTCATGTTCAAATTGCCATTTCCTCTGTAATTTCTCCTGGGCTCTGGCAGATGTGATAGAGATGACTTATCTAGTGCAAGGTAGTCAGCTTTATTGTCTTGCTGTACTGATGGATCTTGGTTCTCCCCAGTATTCACTACCATCTATAAAAAGTAGATTTTCAAACCAAGAGTGAGAGAAGCATGGATCCCAGAGGATAAACCTAGTCACTTAAAAGTGTTTTGGTAGGTATAACCTCTCTTGGTCAAAGAACAGTGGGAGCTTCCTTCTGTAGTCTATGACCTTCCTACTCACAGGGTTCTAACTTGGTTCTCAGTATCAGATTTGAACTCCCTTCCACTGAGCAGACCTCATATCCAATCCGAGAGCAGTTTATTACCTCCACTGCCTGTGTTCCACTGTTGCACACGTGTTGCACTGATACCTTGAGAAGGATAATCTTTTGTACAATCTTTTTTTTTTTTTTTTTTGCAAGATAGGGTCTCTATATGTAGTTCAGGATGGTCTTGAAATTGCAGTGATCCTCTTGTCTCAGCCTCTTGAGTGCTAGGATTACTCGTGGGACCCACTGGGTACCTTCTTCTTCTTCCTCCTCCTGCTTTTCTTCCCCTTCTTTTTTTTTTGGTTTTTCGAGGTAGGGTCTCACTCTGGTCCAGGCTGACCTGGAATTAACTATGTAGTCTCAGGGTGGCCTCTTAGTGATCCTCCTACCTCTGCCTCCCGAGTTCTGGGATTAAAGGCATGCGCCACCACACCCAGCTTTCTCCCCCTCTTTTTGAATGAGGTAATTGATGACAACATATGACCTTGATTTTTTTTGCGGGTTTTCTGGTTGCATTTAAGCACAAATAGAAGATATACATGAATCATCAATTCATTTTCTTCACAGTGCCAACTGGTGTTGGGATTGGTGACTCTAATAGCCAGCTGTGCTGCTCTTTCCATGATGGCTTCTGCAGTTATAAGAAAATGTGAGCAATCTCAGCACAGTAAGATTTGTTGCACACCAGGAGCACTTCCAGCTCCTGTGGACCAGGAACTTCCGGTAGCTACTGGGCAGCATGTGCTTTTTTTTGTTGTTGTTGTTGCTCTTATAACCAATGTTGAGCATCATAATTTGGCCTTTGAATCTTCCCTGCAGCCTGTTGTCAATACCTCTGGGTTTCCACCAGTTACACTTAAGTTTGGCATATCAGTCTGACTGGTGTTGAATGAACCTCTTGGTCCTCTTTTTAACCATCTTGGGCTTCACCAGAGGTCTAAGGGCAGCCATGATGCCAAGCAGAAGATGGCAGCCACCACTGCAGGCAGTGCCAAAGAAAAGCTGACCTTGATTTTTAAAAGTAATTGATTCAATTTACTTTTCACTATAGCAGATGTTTGTTAGGTTTATAAGATGTAGCAATAAATACTCTGTCATTACCAAGAAAGAGTCAGTGTCTTCAAAAATATCCAGATTAAAAGATACATGTAACCAGGTAAAGCTGATATAGTAAGGGTTAAGTAGGTAGTTGTGAGAGCTGCTTCAGGTTCACTCAAGGGAAGGCTGTATGTGCTCAAGAGAAGTGTCCTGACATAGACAGCAGTTGTGTGGCTGGGGCACCTTAGTCAGGGGAATTTGTAAGATACTTTGAAGTAAAAGTGATAACATTTTAAAGGAGTTGTGAGGTAATAGTTGAGAATCATTTTCATGATAGCCATTTATGGGGTCACAAGACAGGATTCTGTTTGTCCCTCACAACATTATGCACATTAAAGAAACCTCTCACATTAAACTGCTATTATTTTACTATAATTGACCATATGTGATTGGGGACACCCTATAGAGATTCAAATAAAAATTGGTTGGAGGTACCCTACCCCATTCCCTGGGAAGGTATGGAATGGGAAACTTATTCCTCTTCATCACTGAAGGAATTCTTAGGGGTAGATATGTGGCTAAGGCTCATGTTTTCTCTAGTGCCATCAGGACCTGCATTTACGTTTATCCTTGATAGGTTTAAAGATTTTCTTACCATACTATGGCACTGCCACTTAACAGGAAGCCACTTACATGACCATCAATGACACTTTTATTCCTTCACTTTGTGAAATACCAACTTGGGTTTGGGTTTGGGACTATGGAAAAAGATCATACCAAAATTTAAAACAAAATATTAAACGTAAGGTTTAAATTATATTGTGTGTGTGTGTGTGTGTGTGTGTGTGTGTGTGTAGCTGGAGATCAAACCCAAAGCCTTATGGATGCTAACAAGCACTCTACCAATGAACTACATTTCAGAATGCTTGTTTGTTTGTGAGTGTTTTTTTTTAAGTTCATCCTGCCATTGGAACTTTTCTTGGCCTGTCCTGAAATACTCAGCCACCACCACGTTGCTCCAGCAGCCTCCTTTTATTCTCCTGCACCTTCTTTTCCCTGCTCATTGATAACCCACCTTCCATATTTCTATTATTTTCTGAACATCCATTAGTATTTTGTGCCCCTAGCTCCTTTCCACTTTTCTTAGTGTCCTCTTGCATATTTTGCCTCTCATATTAACATTTCATAAACACGGTACCACATTCATTGTGTAAACCCTTTTAACATACACCCTACCTCCAGCTCATCACTTAAGCAGATGTGTAAAATCAGGCCATCAGTGAAGTTGAAAATGCTGGAAGCAGCCCATGTCTCAAACTTCTGAGGCATGAAAATTACCTGCAGATACCAGTGCCCCTCTACATTTGGATTAGGTAAGAGTATGGTAGGGAGCCTCAGAATGTGTATTCTTAACAAGGCATGCTGGTGCATTTGGCCCTTGGGTGCACTAGAATCCCTGTTTAGGATTATAGTACTCTATTAAAATGTCTTTTTTTTTTTTTTTTTTTTTAAATAATAGTGACTTGGCCAGGAGGGAGAATAGTTTGTGAGAAGCTGGGCTTCTCCTTACTTAGAGGAACAATGGCTGTAACACAATGCCATTCATGTGACAACCAAAGCAAAGGGCCCATTGTTTTGGCCTTGGCTGATGCTACACTCTGCTCTGGCTGGCTGTCCAACTGAGCTCAGTAACCCCAAGGAAACAGACACATTGGAATCAGAGAAACAAAGAAAGGAGGTCAGGGCCTTGCACAGTTAAACTACTTGCAGCAATGTGTCAGAGGTAGAATTTGGGAAGGGTAAAAGTAATTCTGTGGAAACCTCATTAACTTGCTGTTTTATAGCCACAGACATAGCATTAGGGAAACACAAATCTGCCATACCAGTCCATGCATGGCTAAGAAGGAGCTGTTGTCTACTGTTGCACTTACTTATCTCATGGTAGAATTTCATTATTTGTTTTAAAAGTTAAAGAGATCTCTGGGGTTGGGGATATGGCTCAGTGGGTAAAGTGCTTGCTGTACAAACATGAGGGTTTGGATTTGGATTCTCCATACCCACTTAAAAAGTCAGGCATACACCTGTAACCCCAGTCTTCAAGAGGCAGATACAGGAGAATCCCTGGGGTCCACTGGATACCTAGTCTAGCCAAATGGTTAGCTTCAGATTCAGTGAGAGTTTGTATCTCAAAAAATAAGGTGAGTGGTTGAGGAAGACACTTGACATTGATCTTTGGCCTCTACACACATGTTCACTCATATCCACATACAAATATGCACCCACACACATGCATGCATGCGAATTAAAAAAGTGATCTTCCTCTGTCCCTGATAGGCAAAGACATACTTCTCAGCTTTTCCCCCCAGAATAATCAAAGACAGGTAAGTGATCTGAAACTGTCTGAACTAACCTCTATGACCTTGGAGAAAGAATTTTTCTTCTGGGTAGTGATCAATGTATATATGAAATATTAGTAATTGTCACCAAAACCTTGATTTGAATAGCAGCTTTTTTTCTTGGTTTTTCAAGGTAGGGTCTCACTCTAGCTCAGGCTGACCTAGAATTCACTCTCTAGTCTCAGGGTGGCCTCGAACTCATGGCGATCCTCCTACCTGTGCTTCCTGAGTGCTGGGATTAAAGGTATGTGCCACCATGCCCGGCCCCTGAATAGCAGTTTTGAAGTTGATATATTTTTGAATTTGAAATATAGTTAAATCCTTTGGAAAATTACTCATATACTTGGGCAGTGATGAGGTGGAAAGGACTTTTCATATGCCATTTAGAGATGATCCCTTACCCCTGACTTTCAAATGGGATTTTGGCCCTGGAGGGAAAGAGTTGCAAACTTCCTGTATAGATATAATCCTGAGCTCAACAATTGGACCCATTCTTTATGCCAGAAGATTTCAAATCCAAGGTCACAGGCTTTGCAAAGGTCACAGACTTTCAATCGCAATTATTCTTTTAGGCTGAATACTCCATTTTTGAAAAGTATGCCATTCATTCAGATGGTGCCTCTGGGTTTCTTTCAAAGGGACATTCTGTCCCTAGTTCCTGTGCATATTTGGAGGTGATTTTTTTCTTTTTGTTTCCTTTGTTCATTTTTTTTATTTTCAGTTTGTGCCTAACTTCTATTTTGTGCATGAGTAGACTTGAGGGAATCAGAGTGGGGAAAGCCTCCATGGGGTGTAATGAGCTCTGGAGAGTCCATTTGTATAGAGTGAACAGGCATCTGGAGATCCTGGGACAGTAGGAATATTTTCCTCTCTGAGATAAGAGGTGTCCTGACAGGGATCATTTCCTTTAAGTGGGGTCCTACACAGGAGAGGGCAATATGTGATTTGTTCGCTATCATTTAGAGCTCATAATTACATCTGTACTTGAACCTTGATTATAGATTATAATGGCACATCCATTAAAGAAGAAACAAGTGATGGTGGAGAGGCAAGTGACTTTATGATCATTAACTTTTCTTTCTCCTCTCCACTTGTAGTTTGTTTATTTTACTAAATGGATATTTGTTTTGACAATGCTAAAGATGCCTTTGATGCAGTGAAGGAGAAAGGAGACTTCATGGGTGATGAAAGGATTGTGTTAAACATTAACCTGATTAATTAATTTCCAATTTCTTTTCATTAGGCCTGCTCTTTTGGCTGTATTTGTGAGGTGGAGAGGCCTGCTCCTTTGTACTAAGAGGAAAGAGTACCATGCTATGTGGAGGTACAGGATTAATTGAAGAAAAAAAATTAGGAATGTATGTTGTGGTGGTTTGATTCAGGTATTCCCCCATAAACTTAGGTGTTCTGAGTGCTATGTTGCCAGCTGATGGAAATTTGGTAATTAACACCTCCTGGAGTCAGTGTATTATTGGGGCAGGCTTACGGATATTATAGCCAATGTCCCCTTGCCAATGTTTGGCACACTCTCCTGTTGTTATTGTCCACCTTATGTTGGCCAGGGGGTGATGTCCACCCTCTGCTCATGCCATCATTTTCCCCTGCCATTATGGAGCTTCCGCTTGAGTCTGTAAACCAAAATATACCCTTTTTTCCCAAAAGCTGCTCTTGGTTAGGTGATTTCTGCCAGCATTTTGAACTTGACTGCAATATATGTGTTACCTTTTTTTTTTGTTGTTGTTCTTGGCTGATGTAGCACATTTTATTCTGTACGCTTCATTAGGCATAAAATGCTTCCTGGGATTTTGTAGCCCAGGATGACCTAAACCTCACTTTGTGGCCCAGGTTGGCCTTGGACTCATAATACTCCTATTTCAACCTCCCAAGTGTTGGGATTATGGATGAGAACCACCACACCTGGCTTTGGGACTTGGCTTTTGATCAGAATGAAAGTTCTGTCTGCAGAGGGCCTCTAAAATGCCAACATGTTGTCTTCAATCAGATGCTTGTTGCATGGGTGTGATCAGCTAGTAAAAAAAGTCTGTATTTCCATACTTTAATAAAAAGTCCAAAACATAAAGCCCCATATTTAGTGTAGAACTAAAACCCTAGCAGAGATGGGAAATGTTTGATAAAGACTGGGAACTCTAATTGTCATATAATTTGGATCTTGCTGGGGTTCATCCTTCTGCAGATGGAGGAGTACCATCATAGGTAATTGTCATGCTCTTCTCAGCAGCAAATCCATTGTCTGAGAGGTAGCCAGTGTCAGAATAACCTATTCTTTAGCATCTAAAGCAAAAGCAGTCTTCCACATTGGCCAAGCAGCAGAATCATTCTCACTCTGCTCTCCTCCCATTCATGGTAATCAGCCAGGGAGACACAGGAGAGTGCTCTATGGATTGTGGATGTTTTCTGAATCTTTAGTTGACAGCTCTCCTACACTCTAATATTAGAAATTTTCAGTTCCACACCATTTTTCACATTGGCATACAGCTATGTGAGGTGTTCTTTCTCTCTTCTCCCTTGCTTGTCTCACCATGAACTGTAGGAGCAGGAACCTACTGAGGTAGGTGGAGAGCTGAGCAGCCAGTCAGACAATGCTTCTGCCTCACACAACAGCCTGTGCTCCTTTTCTGCAATCCATCAGTGCGTGGCTATGCAGGTTATGCCACAGTGGGTCACTGTACTTACGAACACCTCAGTTTGTGTTTCTAATAGGAGCAGTGTATAATGGAACCCTGGAGCTTGTGGGAAGCCTGTACATAAACTCTGAAGCCTTCCAATATTTGGCTTATTAATTTAGGAATGTAGATTCTTTGATCACAGAAGATATATCTTATGTTTCTTTTTTTGTTTGTTTGTTTGTTTTTTGTTTTTTTGAGGTAGGGTCTCGTTCTTTAGCCCAGGCTGATCTGGAATTCACTCTGTATTCTCAGGGTGGCCTTGAACTCACAGTGATCCTTCTACCTCTGCCCCCCTTCCCAGTGCTGGGATTAAAGGTGTGCACCACCATGCCCAGCCTTTCTTATGTTTCTTATCTTTAAATACTGATCCATTGCCAAATTTATATGTAAAACCCTAACTCCCACTGTGACTATATTTGGAGATAAGACCTGTAATAAGGTGATAAAGGTTAAATGAAGTCATAGGATGGAACAAATTTTAAATGGGTTGGTGCCCTGCTAAGAGAAGCCAGGTGTGGTGGTATAAGCCTTTAATCCTAGCACTTGGGAGGCAGAGATAGGAGGGTCCCTGTGAGTTCAATGCCACCCTGAGACTACATAGTGAGTTCCAGGTCAGCCTGGGCTACAGTGAAACCCTACCTGGCTGGATACACCTTGACTTTGATGTGCCAGACCCAAAACAATACACTTTTTTTGTTGTTGTTTAAGCTCCTCAGTCTATGGTATTTCACTGTGGCAACCCTAGTAGAGCAACATAAATGAATCAGAACATTTAAAGAAAAATTATTTTGTGGCGCTTAGTAATGTCAAGATTATTCAGAACCATGGAGATATATGAGTAACATGAAAATCTGAGCTAACCATAGTCCTAATACTCATTTAAATGGATAGCCTTAACTTGTTCCCTACTACACACCAGTGAGGTGAAAGTTCTATCATTTCCTGATTAAAATTTCCCACCCCATCTTTCCCCTAGAATTAAGAATGTCATAATCAAAAGCTAGGGAAGAGGCTGGGAGGTGTAGACATTGGACTTTTAGTTTTTGAACAACTGGCTTCATAGCTGTTCTTTCATGGGATGAGGTCCACCTGCATTATCAGTGGGGAGACCCTGAGGGAGCAGAAACAGAGGGTCAGACAGTACTTACCTGACCAAGATAGGAGAGGTGGCTCTTCTAATAGAGAAGGCACCATCCTGACAGAAAGTTTCCTGCCAGACTTCACCCAGTGGAGGATGAAGGTGCTAGGAGTTCCTTGATGAAGTTGAGCTAGATAGTTTTCTTTAATTTCAGGGAGGACCAACCTGAAGCAAAGGCACTGGTCTTCTGCCATTAAAAAACAAACAACAAAACCCAAACAAAAAAAGCTTGTGATGCAGAGCTCTGCGAAGCTAGGGTTGGGGACAAAAAGATCTTGCCTTTCTTTCCAGACTGTATGTAAATGATGCTTTGTAGTGCTGTCCTGGGGGCTGTTCAAAGGGTCTCACCATAGCCCAGCACTGTGGTGCAGTTTAAATTTTATGATAGTAGTCATCCCATCAGCCAACCCTCAAATCAAGTTGTCCCCACCTAGAACAATTGTCTTGGGTTAAGGCTATCTGACCATCATGAAGTCCATAAGAGAGACCTTCTGAAAGTGATCACCCATGCTGGCTTTTAGAATTTCAAACATGGTTGTATGTGTAGCCCTCTCCTTAAACATATTTCTGGATTTTTCAGATGTAACAGGTGGAAGTTGGACACTCTGTAGACAAGGAGGAGAATTTCTAAAAGCTTTACTTAAGGAGTGGCCTGTCTCACTGGAGAATGTGGAAAAACATTTTTTGTTTCTTGACCAGATTGTGCTATTTGTGAAAATGACGTTGCATGAACAGGGTGATGGTGGTGTGTGTGTTCATTCACTGACCTTAAGGAAGCTGTAGCTTTTTATGGGCCAGTGGCTTGACCATGAACTTTCTGTTTCCTGTGGTTACTGAGTCACACAATGGAGCTAACTGCAGACCAAATTCAAACCTTATTTCTGCCATACATACAATTTCTTCCACTGTACCATGAAAGACTTTGAAGAAAATGTGTACAAAGAACTCATGTTCTCTCTCTTTGTGTGTGTGTGTTTCTGAGTACACTAGTGTGTACGTGTATAGAGGCCAGAAGTCAATGTGGGTATCCTTCTCAATTGCTCTCCACCTTATTCTTTGAGACAGTGTTGGGCATTTCTAAAAACGTGCTGGGACTGTGAGGAAGCTGGCCTGGAATGTTGGACATGGCCAGGGACCTTGGGCTGTAGGGTTGTAGCTGGCCCTATTGTCAGGAGCCCCTGACGACGGTGACTGGCCTTCCCTACGTTGTAGGTTGTAGTGTGCCCTGTCATCACCCAGAGTGGGCAGAATTGGTGAGGCCCTCCTCCTGGACCCCCAAAGGCTCTGACCATTCAATAAGTCAGATTTTGCCCCTCACAGTTCCTGACCTTGTGGCTAGCTGCCCAAGAGACTCTTATGTGGCTGAAGTCATGTAGCCTTTCCACCATCTCTTTCACCCCACAGTTTTGAAGTCACAGCCTTCCACCATTCCCATTATCTTCTCTCGCAACTCCTCCCTCCACAAGCTTTGAAGTTACTAGTTCTTCCGCCACTTAGATAGCAGCCCATAAACTATGCATCCGATTGCCATATAGTCTATATGTGCCATCCCAACCTTCCCCAAGTGTTTATAAACCCACTCTCCTTTTTAATAAACGAGTGCTGTCCATCAGACGGTCTCCCCAGTGTTCATTGCCTGTCATGTCGTCACACTCACTTGCTGCTCCAAGACCCTGCTGCCTTCCCCCAACTCCTCCCTCCCTTGACCGGGACATCAGTGGCCAACAACCCACAAGACAGGATCTCTCACTGAACTTAGAGCTCACCTATTTGGCTAGACTAACTAGCCAGCAATCCGCAGGGAGCCCTTGTCTTTACCTTCCTAGTCCTGCCTGGAATTACAAGGGATACCACTGTGCCTGGCTATTACACAAGGTCCTGGAGTTATATACTTAGATTCTCATGATTGTGGCAAACTCTTTATCCACCAAGCCATTTCCCTCGCCCCAATATTTTTAATGGCTTCAAAAATTTCAAAGAGCTTGATATCCGCTTCTATTTTCCAAGAGAGCCTGCAATGCAAGTCAGATGATGGCACAGAGCCTCAGTTCCGGGATGCAGTGTGCAAACCCAAAGCCAGCCCCAGTGGGTAAAAGAGCCCAGGGTCTAATCCATGCCACATGCTGTGACCTGAGCAGACCCATAAGAGAACAGAAGCCTTGCTGTCTCCTCATGGAGCAGTTGCTCCAAATCCCTGGTACAGCTGTGCCCTGCTTTGTTGGAAAGTGCAGAGTGACTTATCTTTTAAGCTCTTTTCTCCCTGTAGGTATTATAAATAACAACTGGTCTATGGGAGTACCTGCCAGACGTGCTTGGGATGGACATTGTAGACACAAAAAGCCCTGCTTTGTGCAGTCTTAACTTTGTTAGTAATCACTGGTGAGGAAAACATGAAACTTGAGCTCATAGCCAGTATTCTCAAACAGTATATCCAAACTGAAGAGTTAACTGAAAGACAAGTTCCTTTAAGATCTCAAATTCCATAGAACTTTCTGGAAGAAGTAAGGAGCACAACAGGCCTGGGTTCCTAAGACCTTCCAAGTCCAACAATGAAGCCAAATTTAGAATCAGGCAGTCAGCAGTGGGGAGCTGGAATTCAGTTATGGCTGCCTGTATTCAAAACAGTTGATGTCCTTTTGGCTTATCTTTGCTTAAAATGAACAGAAAGTTAAATTGCTCTCTTTGAGGTTCTGTGCCTGGGTTCTGGGGAGATGTCTGTATTACAGGCTCTCTAGCAGTGGAGACATGATATTTTGAGAGGAGACAGTGATGGGTGAAGGCTAGCCCACTGAAGGCCACCTTATTGTCTCTCTTACTCTCAGGTTTTAGCAACCTGAATACAAGATCTGTGGAAGAATCTGTCAAAGTCTGTCCTAATAATGCAGATAGGTAGTGAAAAGAAGCAAACAAGCATCTCCACCTTTTGGGAAGACATATATTACTCCTTGGAATTTGACTTGCTTTTAGGCATTTGTTAAATTTTGTAGTCAAAATATATGTGTTACAAAAATCACCAATTTTGTGTATGGTCTGTTCATATTACTGTGATACCACAAGTACCATCTATTTCCAGAATTTTCTTCATTATTCCCAAATTGAAATTCTACATTTACTAAATAGCAACTCCGTTTCCCTCTTCACAGGGCCCTATGAATTTGACAGTTACAGATACTTGTACAAACGTAACCCTATAAAATGTGGCCTTGAGAACTGGCACTTACATTAGTACCTCAAGGTTTGTCCATGTTGTAGCATGCAATCAGAGTTGGTTTTTGTTTTTTAATTTCCAAGACCAAATAATACTGTACTGTACGCACATGCCATATTTTGCTCATTCATTCATCTGTGAGTGGACATTTGTATCATCCCCCCACTTTTAGTGTTGTGAATAATACAGTGGCATATAAAATTTTGTTCAGGTGTCTGCTTTCATTTGAGTAAATGCCCAGAGGTGGAATTAGTCTTGTATGGTGATCCCAGGACTGCGTATTCCTTTTGAGGAGCTGCCATACTGTTTTCCACAGTGGCTGTTCCACATGGCATTCCCACCAGCAGTGTACAGGGATTCCAGTGTTTTCACATTTTTAAAAAAATTTTTGTAATTAAAAAAATTTTATTGACAACTTCTATACTTACAGACAATAAACCATGATATTTCCCTCCCCTCCCCCTTTTCCCCTTCAGAACGCCACTCTCCATCATATCCCCTCCCTCTCTCCATTAGCCTCTCTTTAATTTGATGTTATCATCTCCTATTATGAGGGTCTTGTGAAGGTATTGCTAGGCACTGCGTGGTCATGGATATCGAGGCCAATTTCTGGACAGTTGCATTGTAACAAGTTTTAACCTTCCTTTGACTCTTACATTCTTTCCACCCCCTCTTCCGCAATGGACCCTGAGCCTTGGAGGGTGTAATGGAGATGTTTCAGTGCTGGACACTCCTCCGCCCCTTCTTCTCAGCACTATGTTGCCTTTTGGGTCAACCCAGTGGTCATCGCCATCTGAAAAGAGAAGCTTCTCTAACCAGAAGTGACAGTAGCATTAATATGTGAATATGAACATTAAGTGTTATGGTTTCAGGGCAGTTTGGTGGGAATAATATATACATTTAGCCAGACACATTCTTGCCAACACATTATTTTCTGAGTGCCATCTTGTTGCATGTAGAGTATAATAGATGTTCTAATAGGGAGAAAGCATTATCTCATTGTGGTTTTGGTCCAGTAACTACTGGTGTTGGTCTTTCTTTCACATCCATATTGGTCTTCAGTATATCTTCTTTGAAGAAACAATATAAAAATGTATTTTAATTTGATTTCTGTGTCAGGATCTCACTATAAAGCCCATGATCCTCCCATCTCTGCTTCATGGGTGCTAGGTTGTGCCACCACTCTTAGCAATTGTTTTTTTTTTCTTCCTTGAGATGGGGCTTCTCTCTGAGATAGCTCAGGCCAGACTCAAACTCCTTGGCTCAAGTGATTCTCCCACCTCATTCTCTCCTATAGGTGTGACTACAGTTGTGCATAGGTTGGCACCATGCCTCATTTAAAAATGATAAAAATGATAATTACAGGCTGGAGGGATGGCTTAGCGGTTAAGGCGTATGCCTGCGAAGCCTAAGGACCCCGGTTCAATTCCCCAGGACCCATATTAGCCAGATGCACAAGGGGGCACACGCGTCTGGAGTTCGTTTGCAGTGGCTGGAGGCCCTGATGTGCCCATTCTCCCTCCCTGTCTCTCTCTCCCTCTCTCTGTCTCTAATAAATAAATAAAAATGATAATTATGGGCTGGAGAGATGGCTTAGCAGTTAAGGCACCTGCCTGCTAAGCCTAAGAACCCGGTTCCAATCTCCAGGCCCCATGTTTAGCCAGATGCAGTGATGCAAGGGCGCAATGCCACACTTGCCCACAAGGGGGCACACGCATCTGGATTTCATTCGCAGCAGCTGAGAGACTGCTGGCGCGCCCATCTCTATCTGTCTTCCTCTCCCTCTCTCTCTGTCTGTCTCTTTCTGTGTCTTTCTCCAAAAATAAAAAAAAAAATTAAGAAAAAATTTAAAAATGATAATTGCATATTGATATTAAAAATAATTTACTTATAAATGACACAAATTAGGTATATTTTCAGCTTTATTGAGGTGTAATAGATGAGTAAATCTGGATACGTCTAAAGTATACAAGGTGATGATTTCATGTATATATATATCCACTGTGAAATGATTAGCATAATCAAAAGAATTAGCATATCCATCATCTCACATAGTTGGCTATCCTTTCCTTTTCTTTTTTGAGAGAATGCTTACATGTACGCATTTAGCAAATTAAAAATATGTGATATGGTGTTATTAACTGTAGACACATTTCTGTATTTATCTCTTCAAAATTTACTCAGCTTTAACCACCATCTCTGCATTTCTTGATCCCACAACCCCTGGGAGCTATTCTATGACCAACAACATCGCTCACTGGAATGTCACATTACAAAGATGAGCGAGTCGGAGAAATGGGAGTGTTATTTTATTTTATTTATTTATTTGAGAGAGAGAAAGAGGCAGACAGGAAGAGAGAATAAGCACACAGGGCTTCTAGCTACTGCAAATGAACTCCAGATGCATGTGCCCCCTTGTGCATCTAGTTACGTGGGTCCTGGGGAATCGAACCAGGGTCATTAGGCTTCACAGGCAAATGCCTTAACTGTTAAGCCATTTCCCCAGCCTGGGAGTGTTGTGTGTGTGTGTGTGTGTGTGTGTGTGTGTGTGTGTGTGTGTGAGGTAGGGTCTTGCTCTAGCCCAGGCTGACTCAGAATTCACTATGTCATTTCAGGGTGTCCTTGAACTCACAGTGATCCTCCTACCTCTGCCTCCCAAGTATTTGGATTAAAGTGGATTAAAGGCGTGCACCACCACACCTAGCTGGGTGTATTGTTTTTAATGTTTCTACTTTTTAAAAACTATAATAAAAATAAAATACAGTGTGTAAATGAAATGTACATAATAATTTGTTTTTATATGGCAATTCTCAACAAAGTAATGATGCAGTCTGATATATCTGTTAAGTTAGAAAATGAACTCTAGAAAAAAGAAAAGAAATGTCTATGTATCTAATTTGCTTATTTTGTAGGTTGTTCTGTCTTTTAATTTTTTGAGTTCTTTTTTTAAAATTTTTTTTATTTATTTGAGAGAGAGAAAGAAGCAGATAGAGAGAATAGGTACACCAAGGCCTCTAGCCACTGTTAAGGAACTCCAGACACATGTACCACCTTGTGCATCTGGCTTACGTGGGTCCTGGGGAATCGAACCAGGGTCCTTAGGCTTCATAGGCAAATGCCTTAACTGCTAAGCCATTTCTCAGCCCTCAAGTTCTTTTATGTTCTATATATGTTTTTTGTTCTTTTATGTCTCATATATATGATTTACAAGCATGTTTCCTACTTTGTGGGCATCTTTTCATTTTGATGATGGTATTCTTTAATGCATATTTTTTAAATACCTTAGATGAAGTCGTGTTTATTGTTTTTCTTTGGTGTCTTTGGTTTTGGCCTCATGCCCAAGGAACTGTTACCAAATTTCTTCTAGATTTTTGTAAAGTACAGCTTTTTCCCATCTATAACATCACAAAAAGCATTACTTGTAAAAATTATTTTGAACAAATGTTTGAGATTACTCATTGTAATTATTTATTTATTTTACTTACTTAGAGAATGGCTTGTATATTATTCAAGAATTAGGGGCTTCAAGGGCTGGAGAGATGGCTTAGTGGTTAAGGCTCTTGTCTGCAAAGACTAATATACCTGGGTTTGATTCTCTAGTACCCATGTAAAGCCAGATGCACAAAGTGGCACATGCATCTGGAATTAATTTGCAGTGACTGGAGGCCCTGATTCACCCTTTCTTTGTGTCTGTCTCTCTTCTAACTCTTTGTGTTTGCAAATAAACAAATAATATTTAAAAATTATTTATAAAAGAATTAGGGGCTTTAATTTTCTCCATGTACTACCAACCTGTTCCCTTAAAGATGATTCCAAAGGCTCATTTATAGATGAAGGTGAAAGAGTGAATAGGGGAAGAAGTTAGTTTGAAAACAGCCTTAATCATTTATAAGGGCAAAGGTGAGAAAGGGCATATTTCAAGAAGTCTAAGGATATGAGGTGCTCTTCAGCAATCATGACTTATAGGAAGTATATGACACCAAACCAGACTGTCATTTTGTCTGAGAAGTCTGAAGTCCACTTCCTAAATTCCCCTTCCCACACTGGGCTGGAGAGATTATGAAAAGGTTGCACGCCTGCAGATCAAGTCTCTGGAACTGACCCTCAGTTCCCATTTCCAAAACAGAAAGAATTCTTCCACTTTTAAATCTTCTCAAAGTATAGAAGCAATGACTTGTATACATACACATTCATTTACAGATAACACTATATGTTGCTTTTACTTTTATTAAGTATTGAGAAGACCCCCTTTAACTAGAAAATCCTTTTCCTACTTGTTAATTTTTCACACTTTGCCATTATTTCTGAATTATCTTTTGGAACAAAACCAGTAGCAATAGCAGGTTCTCATCCAAAGCACCAGATATTGCTTGTGATGAAAAAATTACTGGAAGTATATCATAAATGTACACTGTCTCCTCTGGAAGAGCAAGTTAGTTTTGAAGTTTCCAGAAGACTGTCTTTAAGTGGTGTGCACGTTTTCTCCCCTTCTGATACTTATTTCATATCACAAGCTTCTGAGCTGCTGGACTGCTGCTGTTTGCTTCAGACATGCATACCAACTCCAGTGAGTATTTCTCTACCCAGCATGTGTGCAGACAGGAGGTTGTTTGCTAAAGATTTGCTATTTGTATGTCTGGTCCAACAAGTACATTTTTTAGCCAGTAGTAGTTCCTGTGCCACTGCCTGCACATGAGCTTTCCTTAGGGGTCCACAGAGTTGTGCTTGTCTAGATTTTTGCCTTTTTAGCAAGTTGAATGATGGCACATTCTCTACAGGTAACCTTTAAAGTGAACTGCAGTTTAATTAGTAAATCCTTGAATTGTCTGAGTGCAAAAATAAAATGGTGACATGTTGCTCTCATATGCAAGCAACATTAATTCTCTGAAATTTCATTTGTTTGTGGGTCTTCAGAAATACTTATCTTTGTCTGTAAGTCCAAGGCATCCAGAAACTCCAGTTTTCTTGACATTGTGTGAAAGTTTTAAAGTCATCATTTCCTTAGAAGCTAGAAAATGCTTTTAATCTTTGGCATTCCATCCTAAGTCCTAATGCTAATGCCTGAAAAAACGCACTAACAACTCACAGCTCAGGCCCTCCTGGTCTTGCCTTGCTCCATCTCTCACAATATGTCTCTTTTTCATGGGCTCCAGGGACCTGTGGGTGAGATCAAGGGAGGGAGATATGTCAAGAGTAAGCTATCCAGGCCTAGCTTCCATCTTAGCTGACATTAGGAAAAGTGCCTTCAGCTGGCACAGGGGCTTGGGGGCTCTAGGCTTTGCTTGTTTGCTGTGGAAATCCTGGCTGAACAGAGGCTGAGGACATTCAGGCAAGGCACGGGAAGCAGCTTTTTGGCATCATCTCCAACATACACTCCAGTCAATCATGGTAAAGTGCCTAATAACAGATGTGGTAATTAAGCCTGAAGAACTTTGTCTCTGTTTTCCCCTTTTCATTTCAGAGAATAACAAAGTGCCTCATTAACCCTCCCATGGCACTGACTTTTGAATTGGGCATGCTAGTGTCATCAAAAATGATAACCTGGCAAGGATATTCTTCTGAAGACATTATCAGTCAAGGATTGTTGAGGGGAATGTTGGATCCCTTGAACCAGGATAGTTTTGCTCTTCTGGCTTCCCTTTGCACTCCAGTAACAAGTCATATTTAGATTCCTGAGCATGACCAGATTACTATAAGAACCTTGGATATAAATGAATGGTTTGAGTTTTTATGTGCCTAGCTCTATTAAGTTCAAGTTGCACTGCTTATAGCAAGAAATTAACATTAGCTTTCAATCTTAGAAAGGTTTCAGATAACCTGAGACCACAGCAAATTACCATATTTTAATAAGATAAATTATCTTGGAAAAAATTAATTACATCTGAAAAGGTCTGACTGATTGTGGCAGTTTCTAAGGCAAATGTCTTCATTAAGGTTGTTTTTCTGTCTTTTAAAGTGATAAACATGTGTGTCGTGTGGCTTGTCATTAAAGGAAATTAAGAATTTAATGGCTTGGGACAGACAGAATAAGTGCATGTCCTTAATAGAGTATATGACTGGAAAATTCCTCATGAGCTCTTTCCAGGTCTTTGAGCTGGTTCTCTGTGACTTTGGGGCTCTAAAGGACAATGCTCTGCCCATTTCTGTCTTGGCTCTCCATGGCTCTGTTGGCTAGTGTAGATGCAGAAGCTGTATTTATATTGTGTAGATGAATTTTTTTAAAAATATATTTTATTTATTTACTTATTTGAGAGAGAGAGAGAGAGAGGGAGAGAATGGGTGCCCCAGGGCCTCCAGCCACTGCAGATGAACTCCAGATGCATGCACCCCCTTGTACACCTGGCTTATGTGGGTACTAGGGAATCGAAATGGGATCCTTTGGCTTTCCAGAAATACCGTAACCACTAAGCCATCTCTCCAGCCCCTGAATTTCTTTTTTACTTCTGGTGCTAGTTTAGTATAGCCATGTGTTCATTTTGTAAAACTACTGACTCATTACATTGTCTCCAAATGCAGATTTTGGGTTTTCAGTATCTTCCCAAAATAATTTCTAGCTGAGTAGATTCTCAATTTTATTTCTAAGCCTGACCATGAAGTAGATGACTCAGAACAGAGTTAAGATTCAAACTGGGCGTGGTGGCGCACGCCTTTAATCCCAGCACTCGGGAGGCAGAGGTAAGAGGATCACCATGAGTTCAAGGCCATCCTGAGACTACATAGTTAATTCCAGGTCAGCCTGGGCCAGAGTGAGACCCTACCTCGAAAAAACCAAAAAGAAAAAAAAAAAGAAGAAGATTCAATGTAAATTTGATTCTAATATTAGTAAAGCATTAATTTAACCTTCTAATCCAATTAATGTAACACAATAATTTGTGTGATTTTACATATTCACACATGTGAACTCATACATATAAAAGAATAACAACTTTAATGGCATACATTCTAGTTGTTCACTCATCTGAAACCCAATATTTATAATTAACCAACTTTGTCCATTCAGACATTTTCTTCATTGATATCAAACATTTTTGTTTTTTATTTTCTATTAAAAATAAAATGCTAAAAGTAAAATGGATGGAATTTCCATATTGAAATCAGTTTTAAGTAAACATTTTTATAAAATACAGGTTGAATCTAAGGGAGGACTGAAAGTTCAGGCAAAAATCCTATGTGTAATTTTGCTGGGTTGCTGAAAAAGCAAAGATTTTCTTTAAATCAGAGCAGTGTCCTCACACTGTTCTTGGGAATAGTAAGATCTTCCAGGTTGATAGAGATCATGCTTTGGTTCCAAGCCCATTACTGGGGATAATATTTCTCTAAGTTCAGAGCAATGCCTTTCAAATTAAATAGATATATGATTAGTTAAGAATGGCTATAGGGCTGGAGAGATGCTTAGCGGTTAAGGCGCCTGCCTGCTAAGCCTAAGAACCCGGTTCCAATCTCCACGTCCCACGTTTAGTCAGACGCAGTGATGCAAGGGCGCAATGCCACACTTTCCCACAAGGGGGCGCACACATCTAGATTTCGTTCACAGCAGCTGAGAGACTGCTGGCGCGTCCATCTCTGTTTCCCTCTCTGTCTCTCTCTGTGTCTCTCTCCAAAAATAAATAAAATAATAATAATTTTTAAAAACCCTACTTATCCTTTCTGCCGTAGAACAAAGCCAGAAAGTGCTATCTATGAAGCAAGAAACAGGTCCTCACTAGATACTGGATCTGTTAGCACTTTGATCATGGATATTTCCCAGCCTCTAGAATTAGGAAAAATAGCCTCTCCTCTCCTCTCCTCCCCTTCCCTTGATTTCTTCCATTTTCCTCTCTCTTCTCTTTTTTCTTTTCTACTCTCTTCTTCTTTCTCATCTCTTTGTATCTCATTTCCCTCCACTCCCCTCCCTTCACCCCTTCATCTCTTTTTGTTCTCTCTTCTCCCTTATCCTTCCTGTGCTATGTAGCCCAGGCTAGTCTTGAACTAGAAAGCATCCTGCTTCAGTCTCCCAAGTGCTAGGATTACCTGGCTTGTTTTGTTTTGTGTGTGATGCTGGATATCAAACCCAGAATCCTGAGCATGCTAGGTTCTCTTATTACTAAGCTCCTTCTCCAGCCCTCTGAAAATAAATTTCTATTGCTTTCAAGCCATTTTATGTGTTGTTATAGTACCCTATGCTGGCTTTATCTTTATAATAAAAAGTCACGTGAGGTATAAAACCTCAATAACTTGTTCAGAAATTCCTTAACTAAAAAGAGCCATTTATTCATTCTTGATAGACGTTTTTAGTTAAACACAAAAGAGATGAGCAGAATATGATAAGATCATACTCCATACTAAGTTGGCATAGAATTTTTAAAAGTAGATGAATTAGCTGGGTGTGGTGGTGTACACCTTTAATCCCAGCACTTGGGAGGCAGAGGTAGGAAGATTGACGTGAATTTGAGGCCACTCTAAGAATACAGAGTGAATTCCAGATCAGCCTGGGCTAGAGTGAGACCCTACCTCAAAAAACCAAAAAAATTAAAAATAGATGAATTAGAGCTGGAGAGATGGCTTAGCAGTTAAGGCACTTGCCTGCAAAGCCTAAGGACTCATGTTCTACTCTCCAGATCCCACATCAGCCAGATGTACAAAGGGGAGGCAACCACAAGGTTGCATATGCCCACTAGGTGGCACAAACATCTGGTGTTTGAGTGCAGTGGCTGAGGCCCTGGTGCACCAATTCTCTCTCTCCCCCCTTTCTAAAATAAAAAATTAAAAAAGAGATAAATTTACATGTGCTTTTAAAAGTTGTAAAATCATCTTAGCCTACATGAAACTTACAAATACTAAGTAAGGGGTGAAATATGTTCAACAATTTTGCCATTGGGAAACTGACTAAAACTCCAAAAAGAAGCAAGAAAGCATTTCCAACAAGCAGATGAAACATACTGGACTAGAATAATGGTGGGAGAACTTAGATGCCAGAATGTACCTAAGTATAATAAACCATGTCCAATCTCAAACAACAAACACAAAGTTCTTCCCCAGAACTTAAAAATTAACTAAAAGAAGCCTGGGGATGCAGCGTAGTGCTCCAGTGCTTGCCTGTTGTGTTAAGATCCTTGTTTCCGCCGGGCGTGGTGGCGCATGCCTTTAATCCCAGCACTTGGGAGGCAGAGGTAGGAGGATCACTGAGAGTTCGAGGCCACCCTGAGACTACATAGTGAATTCCAGGTCAGCTTGGGGCTAGAGTGAGACCCTACCGAAAAAAAAAAAAAAAAAAAAAAAAAAAAAAAAAAAAAAGGTCCTTGTTTCCATTACTAGCACTGGGGGAAAAAAGCCTTAAAATGTTAAGCATTTTTTTTTGTTGTTGTTGTTTGTTTGTTTCTCGAGGTAGGGTCTCTCTGTAGCCCAGGCTGACCTGGAATTCACTATGTAGTCTCAGGGTGGCCTCAAACTCATGGTGATCCTCCTACCTCTGCCTCCCGAGTGCTGGGATTAAAGGCGTGCACCACCACGCCTGGCTAGGTTAAGCATTTTTTATTGAAAACTTTAATATATAAACATATTGTAATTTGATCATATCTCATTATCCTCTTTTTTCTCCTCTTCCCCAACACTTATTTCACTGAAGACTCCCCTCTGTCTACATAGTCTTTAAAAAAAATATTTTATTTTATTTATTTATTTGAGAGAGAGAGATACAGAAACAGGCAGGTAGAGAGAGAGAAAGAATAGGTGCACCAGGGCCTCCAGCTACTGCAAATGAACTCCAGGTGTGTGTGCCCCCTTGTGCATCTGGCTTACATGGGTCCTGGGGAGTCGAAGCTGGGTCTTTTGGCTTTGCAGGCAAGCGCCTTAACAGCTAAGCCATCTCTCCAGCCCCCACATAGTCTTTTGATGTCCATTCCTTTTGTCCTCTTCCATTCTCCATTCCAAAATGTTGATAGGCTGAGAACAGTGCATGTCTGTGGATGTACCAGCAACCACTGTGGGGTCAGGAATACTCTAGTCAGTTAATGTTGGAAGACAGGGCTCCAAAACTCCTTCCCAACTGTGGCTCTTATATTCTTTTTAATATATATATTATTTATTTATGTAAGTGTGTGTGTGAGAGAGAGAAAGAGAGAGAGAGAGGATGAATGAGCAAGTGCATGGGTGTGGCAGGGCCTTTTTCCCTTGTAAGCAAATCCAGATGCATGAACCATTTTGCGTATCTGGCTTGACATGGTGCTAGGGAATTGAACCTTAGGCCAGCAGGCTTTGCATGCAAGTACCTTTAACTGCTGAGTCATCTCCCCAACCCCGGTTCTTACATTCTTTCCACCCTTTTCCCACAATGTTTCCTGAGCCTTGGAGGGTGAGGTATCTCCTTTAGAGATGAGCTCTCCACAGCTTTGATAAGTGTTGAGTGTCTTCTACTATCTCCATAGTGAAGCTTCTGGGTCTAGCAGTGAGAGCAGCACTTATATTAAGAGAAGTATTGTTAAAGTATAAAACTGCATCAAAGTACACAAACATTACCAATTACAATAAAACCTGTGACATGAAATGTGCATTCTCAATAGATTTTTATTTGTCCAGTTATTACTTACAAATTTTGTCCCAAACTTCCATTTTGGGTTTTTGTTTTCTTAAATTGTTTGTTCTAATACACACATTTGTCTCTGTCATATGCTCTTTTGTTCTTCAGTTTCCTTCTTTCCTTCCCTCCCTTCTTTTCTCTTTCCCTTCCTCTCTCCCCATCTCTTTCTGTCCTTTTTCTCTTCCTTCTCCACTCAGCCTGCAAGGACACTGTTGGGAACCAAAATAGCTTCATTGCTCTGCGGAAAATGGGAAGTGTCCATTTCTTTTCTTTCAACTCCTTCCATAGCTATTAGTCAAACAACTTCTGGGATAGGTTTTTCTGTTGCTGTGATCATAAATTGGGTAGGTATAATTCATTTTGACTCATCTTGGAAATGAAAAGGAATATTCACAAGTTGCCCTATTAAAGATCTTTTATAAAGTACTCTATACGAAGTACTGTTATTTCTATATTTGTATATTTTAAAGGGTGACACTAAGTACACACTCACACAATCTCATCTGTATAATCTTTGTATGTAGCAATTTGTATTACCAGGCAAGATGAACTGATGGGATCTTAAATTTTGACATAGTATCAGCACGGAGAGAAACTAATTAGGAAATAGTTTTGTAATCTGTGCATACACTAGATTTCTCTGGACCACAAAATAACATTTTGCCAACTTCTTGCTAAAGGCTATGTTTATATCAAAATCCATGAATCTTAGACATTCGGGAAATAAGAATGGCAAATGAAAAATATAACTCTTGTTATAAGTTTGCTTGTCATTCAAACTGTATTCCTAGCTGGTGTTTCTAAAAGGGAGCTAGAGCAGGAAGGGAGCCTGAAGCCTGAACCAGATTAGCATTTGCTGTGCCACTCTAGTCTATGTTCTTGCCCATGTGGCATCTTGATTCTAGATTTCATTATAAATGCTGGAGGAGTATGAACTAGGAGTCACAAGGTAATCAGAAGAGAGAATTATGGATAATGTAAATGAAGGAAATGATATGGGAAATGGCTCTTAGTTATCCTGTCAATATGAGATTGTACTCCCAACTCTTACACAGGGTCAAAGTCATTTCTTGAATAAAAGAACTGTCTCCATACCACAGGAAGTGGTGTCGCTGATTCAGCTTATGGCACTTTGTCTCCTCACACAAAGCCCTATTTTAAGAGCTATCAAGTTGGGGTTTGGGTTGTGGCTTTTAATATTTTCATATATGTGTGTTTGGTGAGGAAGCAGATGGAGGTTGCAAAGGGGTTGCCCAAACATTTTCTCCTAGCTGGCCTGACCAAAGACAGCTTTGAATGATTATCTTCTACAATCTACTACACTTCCTCAGCAGTTTCCTAACATTTTGCCTGAAATCTTCAAAGCTCTTGACCATATAGTCTTAAAACCACAAGGGTAGAAGTGTTAAGATTCTCTTGGCAATGCCTTCTACAAGACATATCTGTGGTCATTATATCCAGGTCTGCATTAGTGGCTCAGCACAGCGTCCTTGGGGAAGAATGGAAGTTAAGTCACCCATGTCACTGGTTATTTGAGACATCTGTACAGCATAAATGTGGAAATATGATGTGTACTTCCTTTTTAAAAAATATTTTATTTTTACTTATTTATTTGAGAGTGAGAGAAAGATACAGAGATAGGCAGGTAGAGAGAGAGATAGAGAATGGGCATGCCAGGGCCTCCAGCCAGTGCAAACAAACTCCAGATGCGTACCCCCTTGTGCATCTGGCTTATGTGGGTCCTGGGGAGTCGAATCTGGGTCCTTTGGCTTTGCATGCAAGTGCCTTAACTGCTAAGCCATCTCTCCAGCCCCCATGTGTACTTTCTAATTCATATTCTTAGTTTGGAACAGTAAGTAACTCATTCTCTTAGAGAATTTGACTTCTAATACGTTTAAATTTTAGGAAACTTTTGTTGGTACATGTGGTAGTTTGAATATATGTCTCCCAATATATTCAGTGTTTTATTAGTTATAGGTTGCATCTGCAATCACCTTGCTAGAGGCAATGTCACTGGGGGCTGGTCTTAAGGTGTGGTGGGTTTGAGATTCCATTGTAAAGATATGCAAAGTGTGCCTAATAGGAGTTCCTGAAGCTTGCTGTGGCTGGGCTGTAGTTTTGCTCTGTGTGCTGTGTGGCTGGTTGGTTTTTCTCTCTTGCTTGGATCTGTGGAAGCAGGCCGCTTCTTCAGACATTATGGAACTTCCCCTGGATCTGTAAGCTTCAATAAATAATATCCCTTCCTCCATAACTGTGCCTGGTCTGGAAGTTCATCTCAGCGAACCTGAAGCTGTCTGCTACAGTACAATACGCAGATGGGGCTATTTTTTAGAAAGACTATGACTGTTTCAACTAATAGGGAGGTAAATACACTGGAAGTTTATGATCTGAATTCTGGATTCCAGTGTTACTCCACCCACAAACTAGCTCTGTGGCTATAGCCCATCATATTAACTTTGGTCTTGGTTATTTATACATAAAGTGAAAGATTTGAATGGGAACCTATTAAAATTTTCAACTATACTGTTCTGTTTTTAGCACAAAGAATCTGGACCCCAGTAGATACATTGTTCTCTGGAAACATTTGGACCCAAATGAGTATTAAAAATGTAAATAATATGCCCTGTTAAAGGGATGTTTTGTGTGTGCGTGTATGTGTGCTTTCATGTGTGTGCCAGTGTTGAAAGGCTTGATATGGAGTGCTCAGCTGAGCCTCAATAATAAGAATTTTAGTAATTAAAGATTAATGATTAAAGTATAATGATCCAGATGTAGGAGAGCAGGTCACATGTAGGTACCACTTGTTACACCAGTGATAGGGGCAGAAAACTTGTTGTTACCTCATTATAGCTGCTCCCCCCACTCAGGATATTCCTGAGCTGGGACAGTGCACATATTTAAGCTTCTGTACAAGGAAACCCTCAGATGCTAATAACACTCAAGTGTCCTGCTGAACATAAATTCAGATTTGCTTTCTTTCTTCTTATTATAGTGGCATTTCCTCTTTCTAAAAGACATTGTTTTCCTTTGTCATGAAGATTTTTTTCATGTTAGCATTATAGCAGGAGATTAGACAAAACTGCAGTGTTTCTGCTTCTTCAATCAGTGTTTTTGGTTAAAGGAAAAAAAATCAGTAAGTGCCTTTCTTCCTGGTGCATATTGCTGGTCATTACCAGCTACATGGCTCCACTCTCATATTCTGTCCATCTTCCTCAGATTCCTTCATCCCTGGGTTACCTGAAGTTTCATGAGGTGTTTGGGTATTTACCAGAAGTAAATCCTAAGCTCTGCTATTCAATATGATTTCTGATAGGACTTTAAATTTCCTCTTTCATTCATTTCTTTCTCCATTTGGTGTCCCAAGCAATCTTGCCCATTTGCTTTCCTCTATGAAGCTTTTTCCTGCCCTTGCTCTGTCTGGTTCCTCTGCCTGTAATCTATTTTGCAGTATCTATCCAGAAAAATCTATGTAGCCAAAGGCAAAAGTGTTTTCTTGTTTTTGTTTGTTTGTTTGTTTGTTTTGGTTAGAAATGCAACAATGCTATCTCTTATACTCTTATATTCAACTCCCATACTTGTTATGTGACCCTAATCACATTTTACATTGCTTGGTCATTACAGTGGTACTACTCTTCCATTAGTTGGTAAATTCTTGGAGGACTGAAGATGGCCTGCACCAGTTGAAATGAAAAAATATATATTCATTAATAAAGGCTTTAAATTTTTTTTTTAATTTAAAAAATTCACCTTTAAAAAAGGTGAATGTTCTTGGGAGGAGGGATACTTAAGATTGAACTGATGGCCTCATGCATCCTAGGCAAGCAACTTATTTCTAAGCTATATTCCCAACCCTGAAAAGTTGTTCAAATAATTACATTAAACACTTGATGGAATTTGTATTAGGCCTATTGGTTACATGGCATTATGGTATCATGATTTAATTCCTCCATTTAGATAATCGTCTATAGTTATATAGGTGATTGTTCTTATAGGAAATGTACACTAAAATATTTGGAGGTAAAAGATCATAATGCATATGCTTTACTTTCAAGAGATTAAAAATATGTAGGTAGTACATATATATATGTACATGGATAGATATTCCTTGTTCTGTCTTTATAATTTTTAAATTAACTTGCTGATTCTAATGTCCTACAGCATTTCCCTTATTTTTCTTCGCAAAAGCCCTACACAAGCATACGTGATCTGTGAAATGGAGACGGGGTTGGGCAGAGAGGAGACACAGTAGTACACAGCTTTATTCTGAGTGGCCTCCGACGCTTCATGCTAACACAGAACCGAGGGCGCAGAGTCCTGTCTTCACACTGTGGCTGGGATAGAATGGCGATGGGACTCAGTCTATCAGCTCCTACAGGGCAGGCAGAGCAAGAGGCGATGTTCAGTTGGTGTTGGGAAACTCCTCCACGGAGTTGAGGCTGGTCCTCAGTCCCCAGTTTCTAGGTTCTGGGCTTCTCCTGGTTTTCAATGATCAGCTTGTCAGTTGAATACAGTTGGCCAATATGGACCTGATCACTGTAGCTTTTTAGTATGATTTGAAGTTAGTGTCAGGTAGGATTTTGTTCTTCACATGATCTTAGCCAAAGGCTAATGATAATGCCTGGTTCTTTTTGCTCACGATGTCTTTGGCTAAGTGTGTGTGTGTGTGTGTGTGTGGGTGTGTGTGTGTGTTTACATATAAATTTAAGAATGCCATTGGTATTTTTGTAGGATATATACATTAAATCTGTAAACAGCTTTGGGTAATAAGGATATTTTATTTTATTATGAGTATTTTAATAATGTTGATACATTCAAATCATGAACATGAGATGTCTTTCCATATTTTTGAGTCATTTTCAATTATTACATCAAGATTTTATAATTTTCATTTTCATTAAATAATTTCATAGAGATCTTTCAGTTTTTTTTGGTTAAGTTCACCTCTATGTATTTTTTTAACTGCTTCAAGTATTGCATTGTTGTCAATGAAGATACTATACACAATTTTTTTTCCAGTAGTGGAAATCAAAACTAAGGTTCCATACATGTTAGGTAAGCACTGTACTACTGAGGTGTATCCCTAGCCCATGACTTTAAGTTTTGGAAACTTGTTTTGTAGCTTACAACATGATCTATCCTAGAAATGTTCCATAAACTATTGTGATGAAGCACATTCTGCAGCTGTGGGTGGAATGTTCTATAGATATGGGTAACGTTTATTTGGCCCTAGATGCATTTTACTCTGTAATTTCTTTCTTGACTTTTTTTTATGGATGTTCTTCTCCATTGCTGAAAGTGGGGTGTTAAAGTTCTCTACTATTTAAGTTTTTATATATTGCCCAATTAAGGAATAATCATAGATAATTAGTTTATTACAGATAAATAAAAGGCACATTGTTTTATAGGTAAAAAAGTAAATCAGAGAGTTGGAATCTATTCTTTATAAATGAATGGGTCACATGAATTGAATACATGATGGAATCTACAACTCAGTATCAACTGGGTCAAGTTTTTTGGATTGACACATGCTAAATGGTTAAGGATAAATGGAACTATAATCTGGGCAGTGCCTTGTGTGCACAACAGGAGATGTGCCTCAAAATACAGTCATTGGTGAGGTCATCCCAAAATAACAGACTGTTATTAAAAGATGATGGGCCTTTGCCAGGAGTTAGAATGTAGGGAAAAGATTTCGGAATCGTTACAGGTGGCTCTTTCCATTTCCTACTACTACTAAAGAGGCCAATAACATGGTGGGCATGGTTGAGAAATATTTTGGAGGTAAAACAAAGTAATTTTTGTTTAGAAATACTTAAATATAGCCACATTGGTTTGCTGTTTCTTCATAACATTAGGTCAAATTTAGGAGCTTAAATCAACAATAGCTATGACCTCACAGTTTCTGAGGGCAAGGAATTTGGAGGAGATCAGCTGGTGCTTCTGCTTCAGGGTTTCATGAGGCTTTATTCATTATGTCAGAATGTGTGCAATCATCTGAAGGCTTAGCATGGGCTGTGGGGTCCACTTCCAGTGGGATCACTCATGCTGCTCTTGGCAGGAAGCCTTGGTTCATCACCATCTCAGTCTCTCCCCAGGCCTGCTTGAGTGTCCTAATGATGAGGGTTTCCACAGGATGAGGATCCAAGAAGCAATATGATTTATATTTAAAAATTACATGCACATCTTTGTGACTTTCTATTTCTATTGATTACGCAATCCCCTTGTTGTAGTCAGGTTCTCATTGCTGGCAGAAAACACCAGACCAAGAGCAGCTTGTGGGGAAAAAGGTTATTTTGACTTACAGTCTGGAGGGGAAGTTCCATGATGGCAGAGGAAAACAATGACATGAACAGAGGGTGGACATCACCTCCTGGCCAACATCAGATGGACAACAGCAATAGGAGAGTATGCCAAACACTGGCAAGAGGAAGCTGCTATTACACCCATAAGCCCGCCCCCAACTGTACACTGCCTCCAGGAGGCTTTAATTCCAAAATTGCCATCAACTGGGGATCTAGCATTCAGAACACCTAAGTTTATGGGGGATACTAAATGAAACCATCACACCCTTCTATTCAATGTAAGGGGAAATACTCAAGAACAAGGATCATTGAAGACCCCCTTGGAGGCCAACTACAATATCAGGGTATAATTATGTTACCAAAACATATCTAAAGAAAAGAAAGTAAACCTTATAAAGGGATTGGAGGACTTTTTCTTTCTTTGGTGTACAGGCTGTGAAAATTAGGAATCCAAGTTGAGAAGAACAGGTGAAAATGCATTAAATCATGAAGTGTTGGGAAAAAGAAAATGTGAATTTATCAGATTCTAGGACAAGAAATAGTATTTAAAATTTATTTTCCTAATTTAAAAAAATGATGTATTTTCTTTTCTGTATAAAATAGACTAAACCCTAGAAAATAGAACTCAGATTCAGAATTATTAAAACCAAAAATTGCTTTTGTAATATCAACCATAGTTTCTATTTTTCTTTCATTTGTGCTTTCTTTAATTGATTTCTCACATAATTCCTATTTCATAGGCTATTACCCTAGGGAAATAATTCTATCTCGCATTTCAATGCAGTCACCTCGTGTTTGACTTTGCCTCCAAAGAATTTAGATCCCTCTGTCTCTTTCTTTGAATAATGCTTATGCTTGAAGTGTGTACCAGACAGCTTTTGGTTCGCTGAGACGACTGCTACACACTTCAAGCACAGTTATAGAGGATGGGATATTATTTATTGAAGCTTACAGATCCAGGGGAAGTTCCATAATGGCAGAAGAAGCTGGCCTGCTTTCACAGGATCTAAACAACAGAGAGCAAAGCCACAGCCAAAAGCCTCACAGCACACCTCCCAGAACTCCCAGCGAGGCACACTTTGCATATCTTTAGATTGAAATTTCAAACCCACCACCACACCTTAAGATCTGCCAGTGACACTGCCTCCAGCCAGGTGGCTGCAGATGCAAACTATAAACTAATAAAACACTGAATATATTGGGGGCCATCTATTCAAACTACCACAAAGTGAATTCCACTGAAGCAGATAAATTAGTTGGAATCCTTTGTTGGATTGGTTCTCACTGCCCATCTTTTAAAGAACTTTTTGCTGTCTCCACCTTCAAGGTTTGGCTCACACCTTTCTTTTTTCCTTGTGACACTTCCTAGAGTAATCCTTTAGACAAAAGCTTCCTTTTATCCATGTGTGATGCTGAGGACTGGTCATAGGTGTGCATCAGCCAGGCTTGTTCAAGTCTCTGCTCCATCCTAGTTTTCTAACTCCCATGTAAGACATTTAATCTCAGTATTACCCATTTGGGACTAGCAGATTCCCCCCCCATGGAGCCAGTGAGATTATGTGAAGTGCCCCTCATGTATTACTAGTTCCTTTTCTTTGTTCAACTATTGTCTATGTTCAAATTTGACCTCTGTAATTCATGAGTCTTCACAGCTCATATTGATTACCATTCCTTCTAAAGTCCTGGTAAGTCATTTCTAAATTGACTCAGTTGGTAAATAATCATATTTTATTTATCATTTTTCTTTTTCATGTTAAGGGAAGAGACCATGATTTACAAGTCACATTTATTCCTACAGTTTCTTATATTTAGGTCTTCAATGAATACTTTTTTATGAATTGCCACCACTCCACACACATATTTAGTCAGTGATGGATTTTTACAGACATTGTAGAGAACCTCCTGAAGTTGATGATTACAGGTTTCCAGATTCTCCAAATTGTTCCTTAATACTGGCTACATAGTGACTACAGTGCTGGCTATGTATACGATGGTCTATATCCCTGTGTTTCAGCCTATTTTGGTCCTTGGGGTATACAATATGCTATAGCCATCATGTTATGGCCATTTTTTGTGTGGGTTGTGAACTCTATGTCTGGCTGTATCAGTGTCTTGTTTATTTTTGCTTGATGTGAAGTGCCCATGATTAAATACTTCAGTCTAATTGTAGGGATTGGAGGGGATTTGGTTATTGCACTATTTTGTTTATAAAATAGGATCTGGCAGTATTTTTTCCTTTACTAATGTTAATGGTTATGCTCTTCTCAGAAGTGTTTATGAATACTGTGCCTACCATTACATATTTTAAAAAATATTTTATTATTTATTTATTTATGAGAGAGAGAGAGGGAAAGGGGGAAGAGGGAAAGAGGGAGAGAGAATGGGCATGGCAGGACCTGTAGCCACTGCAAATGAACTCCAGATGCATGAACCACCTTGTGCATCTGGCTCATGTGGCTATTGGGGAACCAAACCTGGGTCCTTAGGCTTCACAGGCAAGCACCTTAATGGCTAAGCCATCTCTCCAGCCCTCATTTCAATATTTAATGTTACTTCAGATATTTGTATTGTAAGATTTGATGTTAGCAAAACAATCAAGTTCTCTCAAAACATAATATATCTAGCATCTGTATGGCTTGAGATGAATAGTCATGCTTGGGTAATGGAATATTAGCATAACCAGCTTTGTTCTATAGTGTAGATCTTAATTGTTCCCAAAGGCCCATGTACCAAAATCTTATTCCCTGGTGAGGCACTGCTAAGTAGGGGAAGAATCTTTAAGATGCCGAGGCCTAGTGGGAGGTTTAAATTTATTGGGATCATGTCCTTAAAGGGAACTGTGGAAACCTGATCCTCTTGTTCTTTCACACCTGGCTACATATTCCTGCCATAAGATACTCAGCCACCATAGGCCCAGAGTAACGGGCCAGTTAGTCATAGACCGAGACTGACAAAACTGTGAGACAAAAATAAAACTCTGTTCTTCTTAAGTTGATTAACACAAAGAGACACCTTGGATGGTTAAAGTAAAACTCATATAACAGGTTAGTCCCTACTTGCAGTTGCTGAATTCTTGAACAGGTTCTGCTATGTACCTGGTTGTAAGACCCTCCCATGTCCACCTCACCAGGAAGGTTTAAGAAGTTGTAGAAGAGAGGTTCCGGGTAAGATGGCGGCATAGGAGCCACGCCAAACCGGATCAGGCAGAGAATCAAGAAAAACTACACTCATCTGAGGAAGAGAGCAGAATATTTTCTCCGGGAAATAGCGGAAAAGCAAAAGACAGCCAGAAACCCACTGTGGAGAGTGTGGCCCCCGGCAGCTCACTCCCCAACGGCTCCACGCCGCCGCGCGCTCCCCAGCCATGGACTCCCCAGCCACGGGCTCCCCAGCCGCGGGCTCCCCAGCCGTGGGCTCCCCAGCCGCGGGCTCCCCAGCCGTGGGCTCCCCAGCCGCGGGCTCCCCAGCCGTGGGCTCCCAGCGGCTTCGCTCCACCCCAAGAGCACCCCAGCAACTCCACTTCACTCAGCCGGCTCCCCAACGGATCGGCGCCAAGACTCCAACGCTCGATCCAAAGCTGCCAACCAGATCAGCTAAGCCCCGCTGAGCTTCCGCTGAAAACACCGCCCGAACAAACAAACAAAAAAAAAGGGGACTTTTCAACCTCATCAGTCTCCTCACAGAGCCCAGAAATCAAAGAAAAATCTGCGGAGCTACTGAAAGAGATACACACTGTGAGTTGCTGCAGGCTTCCTGAACTCGCCCATCCCCCAATCATCAGTTCCTCAGGGAATTGGTAGAATCGAACAACAACCAGTGGCAAATTTGAACCACATCGTCAACACCGGCCCCAGCTTACCTGACCCAAGCTCCACAGCTCAGGTAACGAGGTGGGCAGCCAGCATTGGTGAGTTTAAAAGCCACACCAAAAGATAACAAAGGCCTGCATTGGAAGTGCTAACCACACTTTCCAGGTCAAGGCAGGGTATGTATTACATATTTGTGGGTGGCTTTACCATTTTCAAATAAGCTGAATGTGAGGGATTGAATATTGCTATCTGTACTACTTATAGATTTAAAGGGCCTTTATCTTTTGCTTCAGTTATTATTGAGGACAGGGTCTGATTCCCAAGCTGACAGGACTAAGGGAGTGGACCATCACATGCCCTTAGGGATTTTAACCCTATAGGACTGGTTGTCTCAATTCTCACACTTGTATACTCTGTGTTCATGTCAATTGAATGTGTATTTTGCTCTGATGAAGTTTAGAACTTGCCTCTAAATTGTTCCACCAGTCCACTACAATAATTGCTTAACAAGCAAACTCAACAGCTAGGAGTACTTCTACTTAAGTACAAGTGCTACACTTGACACCTTAAACTCATATCCTAAAATAATATAAAGGTGGATCACAACACCTAAGAACACTGAAGATAAATAGGAAACCTAAGCATCAAAGCAATCCAGGATGCAAAAGTCACTACATTATAATACAAGAAACACAAAGAATCAAGACAATGCAATCCCACCAAAAATTGCAAATCCATCAGATAGGTCCAACAATGAGACTGTTTTAGATGAAATTCTGACAAAGATTTCAAGGGAATGATGATATCTATGCTCAAAGAAATGAAAGAAGAAATGAAAGCAATCCGAGAAGAAAACAAAGGAATTAGAGAAGAAAACAAACTGTTGAAGGAGATTATAGAGAAACAGTTTAATGAAATAAAAAGGTCATTAGAGGACATGAACAAGGAAATAGAACTACTGAAGAAAAACCAGGCTGAAATCTTAACCCTGAAGAACACAGTCAGTGAAATAAAAACTCTGTGGAAAGTCTCACTAGTAGAATGGATGAAGGAGAGGACAGAATATCTAAACTAGAAGATGAGGTGGCAGATCTATCACAGTCCAACAAAGAGAAAGACAAGCTAATAGAAAGGTATGAATGGGAACTCCAAGACATGAGGGACACTATGAAAAGATCAAACATAAGAATTCAAGGTATAGCAGAAGGGGAAGAATTTCAATCCAGAGGCTTAGTAGGTGTTTTCCATAAAATCATAGAAGAAAATTTTCCCCAAATTGGGAAAGAAATGCCAACGCAGATACAAGAAGCATTTAGAACACCAAACAGACAAAACCTAGAAAGATCCTCTTCTCGCCATGTTATAATTAAACTACTAAATACACAAACCAAAGAAAGTATACTGAAAGCAGTTAGAGAGAAAAAGCAAATGACACATTTAAGGGGAAACCCATCAGGGTCACAGCAGATTACTCAACACAAACCCTAAAAGCCAGGAGGGCCTGGAGTGATGTATTCCAAGTTCTGAAAGATAAAAACTGTCAACCAAGATTACTTTATCCTGCAAAGCTTTCTATCCAAATTGATGGAGAAATAAGGACATTCCACAACAAAGACAGGCTAAAGGAATTTATGACAACTAAGCCAGCTCTACAGAAAATACTTGCAGGAATCATTCATGCTGAAGAAAAAGCAAAACACACACAGCAGGAAATAGGAAAAAAGAAATCATATTCAACAGTTAGAACAAGTGAGTAAAATGAAAACCAGGAAGAACTACAAAACAAGAAAAATGGACAGATCAAATACATATCTTTCAATAATAACTCTTAATATCAATGGCCTCAATCCCCCAATCAAAAGACATAGACTTGCAGACTGGATTAAAAAGCAGGATCCTACCATCTGTTGCCTTCAGGAAACTCACATCCAATTAAAAGATAGAAACATTCTTAGGGTGAAAGGCTGGAAAAAGATATATCAAGCAAATGGACCTAGAAAACAAGCAGGGGTTGCCATTCTAAATTCTGACAGGATAGACTTCAAACCAACATTAGTGAGGAGAGATAAAGCAGGTCACTTTATACCGATTAAAGGAACACTCCAACAGGAGGATATCACAATCCTAAACATTTATGCTCCCAACACGGGGGCCCCCAATTACATCAAACAAACACTATCGGACTTAAGGTCAGAGATAACACCTAACACAATAGTAGTGGGTGACTTCAATACCCCGCTCTCATCACTTGACAGGTCTACCCAACAAAAAATAAACAGAGAAACAACTGCATTAAATGATATCATGGAACAAATGGACCTAACAGATATATACAGAATATTCCATCCAAATACTGCAGAATATACATTCTTCTCAGCGGCACATGGGTCATTCTCTAAAATAGACCATATGATAGGACACAAATCAAATCTCAACAAATACAGGAAAATTGAAATAATCCCTTGTATGCTATCTGACCACAATGGGATTAAACTGCAAATCAACAACAAGAAAAACTACAGAGCATACAGAAATTCATGGAGACTAAACAGTACATTATTGAATGACACATGGGTCATTGAAGAAATTAAGAAGGAAATCAAGAAATTCATAGAATCAAATGATGATGAGAATACAACATGCCAAAACCTGTGGGACACAATGAAGGCAGTCCTACGAGGGAAATTTATAGCTCTAAGTGCCTATATTAAGAAACTAGAGAGTTCACAACTAAATAATTTAATGCTTCACCTTAAGGCCTTGGAAAGAGAAGAACAAGGCAAACCAAAAATCAGTAGACGGGAAGAAATAATAAAGGTTAGGGCAGAAATTAATGAAATGGAAACCAAAAAAACAATCAAAAAAATCAATGAAACAAAGAGTTGGTTCTTTGAAAGGATTATCAAGATTGACAAATCCTTAGCAAATCTGACCAAAAGAAAGAGAGAAGAGACAAAAATTGATAAAATTAGAGATGAAAAAGGCAACATCACAACAGATACCAAAGAAATTCAGAAAATCATACGGACATACTTTAAGAATATATATGCCTCTAAGTTTGAAAACCTGAAAGAAATGGATGATTTCCTTGATTTATATGACCTACCAAAATTAAATCAAGATGAGATAAACCATTTAAATAGACCTATAACAACCACAGAGATCCAAGCAGTCATAAAAAGTCTCCCAATTAAAAAAAGCCCAGGCCCAGATGGATTCACTACTGAATTTTACCAGACATTCCTGGAAGATCTAACACCAATGCTTCTCAAACTTTTCCATAAAATAGAAGAGGAAGGAATTCTACCAAAATCCTTCTATGAAGCCAGCATCACCCTGATACCCAAATTGGACAAAGACAGATCAAAAAAAGAAAACTATAGACCAATCTCCCTCATGAACATAGATGCAAAAATTCTCAACAAAATACTGGCAAACAGAATACAAGAATATATCAGAAAGATTATTCACCCTGACCAAGTAGGCTTTATCCCAGAGATGCAGGGATGGTTCAACATACGCAAATCCATAAATGTAATACGCCATATAAATGGTCTGAAGGACAAAAATCACATGGTCATCTCAATAGATGCAGAAAAGGCATTTGACAAAATCCAACACCCCTTCATGGTGAAAGTACTACAGAAACTTGGAATAGAAGGAACATATCTCAACATAATAAAAGCTATTTATGACAAACCTACAGCCAACATAATACTTAATGGGGAAAAACTTGAAGCTTTTCCTCTAAATTCAGGAACAAGACAAGGGTGTCCACTTTCTCCACTATTATTTAATATAGTATTGGAAGTCTTAGCCATAGCAATAAGGCAAGAGGCACTCATAAAGGGGATACAAATCGGAAAGGAAGAGGTCAAATTATCATTATTTGCAGATGATATGATTCTATACATAACAGATCCTAAGGACTCTACCAGCAAATTATTAGAGCTGATAAACACTTTTAGCAATGTAGCAGGATACAAAATAAACACACAGAAATCAGTAGCTTTTCTATACACTAACAACAAACATGCAGAGGATGAAATCAGGGAATCTCTCCCATTCACAATTGCCTCAAAAAAAAAAATAAAATACCTTGGAATAAACTTAACCAAGGAAGTGAAGGATCTCTACAATGAGAACTATAAAAAACTCGAGCGACAAATTGCAGAAGACACAAGGAAATGGAAAGACATTCCATGCTCCTGGATTGGAAGAATCAATATAGTGAAAATGTCAATCTTACCAAAAGCAATCTACACATTTAATGCGATCCGCATTAAAATCCCAATAGCATTCTTCGCAGAAATAGAAAAAACAATACTAAAATTCATCTGGAAACACAAAAAACCTCGAATAGCCAAAACAATTTTGCATAACAAAAATCAGGCAGGTGGTATAACCATACCCGATTTTAAGTTATACTACAAAGCCATAGTAACAAAAACAGCATGGTACTGGCACAAGGACAGACAGGTAGATCAATGTAACAGAATAGAAGACCCAAATATTAATCCAGACAGCTACAGCTACCTGATTTTTTACAAAAACGCCAAAAATACTCATTGGAGAAAAGATAGCCTCTTTAACAAGTGGTGCTGGGAAAATTGGACATGTGTTTGTAAAAGGATAAACATAGATCCTTGTCTCTCTCCTTGCACAAGAATAAAGTCCAAATGGATCAGGGACCTTAATATCAGACCTGAAATTCTGAAAATGCTAGAGGAAAAAGTAGGGGAAACTCTTCAACATATTGGAATAGGCAAGGACTTTCTGAATATAACTCCAATTGCTCAGAGAATAAAAGCACTAATCAACCACTGGGACCTTATGAAATTACAAAGCTTTTGTAGAGCAAAGGACACTGTGAATAGAGCAAAAAGACAACCTACAGAATGGGAGAAAATCTTTGCCAGTTATTCATCTGACAGAGGATTAATATCCAGAATATAAAGAACTCAAAAAACAGAATAACAAGAACTCAAACAACCCAGTTAAAAAACGGGCTACGGAACTAAATAGAGAATTCACGGAAGATGAAATACAGATGGCATATAAACATCTAAAAAAATGTTCTACATCCTTAGCCATCAGGGAAATGCAAATTAAAACCACTTTGAGATTCCATATCACTCCTGTCAGAATGGCTGCCATCAAGAAAACAAATGACAATAAGTGTTGGCGTGGATGCGGAAAAACAGGAACACTTCTACATTGTTGGTGGGAATGTAAGCTGGTCCAGCCACTGTGGAAATCAGTGTGGAGGTTCTTGAGACAGCTAGAAATAGATTTACCATATGATCCAGCTATAGCACTCCTAGGCATATATCCAGAGGACTCTTCTCACTTCCTTAGAGATACTTGCAAAACCATGTTTATTGCTGCTCTATTCACAATAGCTAGGAAATGGAAGCAGCCTAGATGTCCGTCCACAGATGAGTGGATAATAAAGTTGTGGTACATTTACACAATGGAGTTCTATTCAGCAGTAAAGAAAAATGAAATTATGAAATTTGCAGGGAAATGGATGGATCTGGAAAGGATTATACTTAGTGAGGTAACCTAGGCTCAGAAAGCCAATCATCACATGTTCTCTCTCATATGTGGATCCTAGCTACCAATGTATAGACTTGTGTATGAACTGGAACCAAAAATAGGTACCAGAAACCAGTAAGTGGGTAAAAGGCTATAAGGGAGGGAAGAAAGGGAAGGACTTAAGTGTATGGTAATACACATATGTAAGTAGAAGAACTGAGTACAGGGAGGGGAATGGCCTTGGCGAGGCCATGGGAAGAGAATGCATACAAAAAGGGCAGGGGGAGGGACAATCTAAACTCAAGATATTATCAATAAGACATATGTAAAATTACTTTTTTGAATAAGGGCACGTCTAGAAGATGTAGACTGTTACTAGAAAATTTTCAGTACCTGGGATGGAATTCCTTCCAGTGAGATGTTGGCCAAGGAGGTCCCGGTAGCCTCCAAAACATTAAGGCTTTTGCCAAAGCCCTTGGTTTCCCTAGAGAAATAGATAGTAAGACCCTATTGCTGAAGACATCTCATGCCTGAGAGGCAAGGACACTGAGAAAGCAAGCTGGTGCTGACCAGAAAACCTTCTCCCTGTAGACCAGCCAACTGAAAGCTGGAAAAAGCTGCACTGCACGCAGCGTATGGGAGACAGAAGCCATCAGCAGTGAAAATAGTGGATGCTGAATATTCAAGCTTGGCCAGACAGGCCCAATGACTGAACAGGTGCAATAGTGGCGTGTCTACTCTTGGGGTAACCAAGTGCTCCATAATTGGACTGAAGGCCCTCTCTACGGGAGGGAATACATACCCGGTACTGAAAAACCTAAGTAAAAGTCTATGGTAGGTGAGGTCATGAGCCTTGGGGGTATAAGCCTGCTCATGTCTGACTAAATGTATATATTATTCCCACCAAGCTGCCCTGGGGACACTACACTGAATGTTCATGTCCACATATTAACGCTATTCTCACTTCTGGCTAGAGAAGCTTCTCTTTTCAGATGGTGATGACCACTGGGATGACACAAAAGGCAACATAGTGCTGAGAAGAAGGGATGGAGGAGTGCCTAGCACTGAAACACCTCTGTCACATCCTCCAGTGGCTCAGGGACCATTGCGGAAGAGGGGGCGGATAGAATGGAAGAGCCAAAGGAAGGATATGACCTCTTACTATGCAGCTGCCCAGACAGAAATTGGCCTCGATATCCATGATCTTGCAGTGCCTAGCAATACCTTTGCAAGACCCTCAAAATAGAAGAGAAAGATGATGTCATCAAATTAGGAGAGAGACTAATGGAAAAAGGGAGGGGATATGATGGAGACCAGAGTTCTAAAGTGGAATGGGAGAGGGGAGGGAAATATCAGGTGGGGTTTTTTTGGTATGTAAGATTAAAATTCAATAATAAAAAAAAAACTCATGTAACAGTGTCATAAGTATTCTTTTAATCAGCATGGTGGTATTTCCATGGTCACCCTCATCTGTGGTCATTTTCAAGAATAACCAAGCCTCATTCTTGATATCAACATTGGAGCTGGAATGTTGGTTCTCAGTCAAGGCCACAGCCACAGGAGGAGCAAAGCACATCACCTTCTGCAACCCGCACCCCCCCCAACCCCAGGCAGGTCTTCTGAGTAAGAGGAGAACAAGTAGATATATTAGTGATAATGTGCTAGAACGGCCAACTGAAATAAGTTGCTTTTGGTACCCAGAAGACATGGAAATGATGGTGAAAAGTGGCTAAGCTTAGTCAAGAAATTAGTTTGAATTTAGAAACTGTGAGAAGATCTTAGAAAAGAGGTTTGAGGAAAAACTGGGTGAGCACACTCATGTTATTTCTGGGTACATACTTAACAAATCTAGAATGTCATTAGATTTTAAAGCCAAAAGAATTGCCTAGAATCATTTATTCCTCTGTTGTTGCAAAAATAAATTAGTAAGTCAACGCCCCATTATTTATTTTTCCTCACACTGGTAAAGAGACTACTGCATATTATTAGAACCCAGCATCATTCATCATAAGGATTTTACTAATCCTGATTATTTATGGAGGTTTTTGTGGTAGAATCAGCCATGCCTGCCTTCCCAGTGGAGCCCAGATTGGAAGAGTTAACTCTGCAGGCTGTTTCTTTCCTCTAATAGCAGCACTTTAGCAATGCTAATCAGTTGTTCTGATTTTCTGTTTGATTTTTTTTCCATAATAATTAAGTGAATGATATGAGATGCAATCAAGTTTGGCACTATGGGGGTCATGCAAATGACTTTTTTAATATTTAAAATTTGTTTAATGGAACCATAAGGAAAGTTATTTGAAGATGAAGACTGAGTGGATGAGGGTAGTTAGCTTAACATCCAATTTAGAGTTTTGATTGCATTCAAAGTAAGTATCTGTTTAAATGAAGCAAGCCACCACTGTATTTTCTGAATGGAAATGTTTATTTAAAAAAGTTATATTTTGTTTTTATTTGCAAAAACATTGAAAATAATAGTATAAAATGACACAATATAGAAGAGAAAAATGAGGGGAAAATGTATCAAAGTTTTCCTTCTTCAAAAATAGGTATAAAGGAAAAGGCATCCATATTTATTTCCAAAAACTTTTAGAAGAAAATAATATATAAAGGGTCTGAGGGGATGGCTCATTGGATAAAGAACTTGCCAGACAAGCATGAGTACCTGAGTTCAAATCCCCAGAACCCACGTAAAAGCTAGATATTATGTGGTCAGTAATCATAGCACATGACTATGAGAGAGGTGCAGACAAAGGGAATTGTCCAGAGGTGTAAGGGCCAGCTAGTCTGGGAAACACAGCAGGGTAAACAATGAGAGACCCTCAAACAAGGTGGAAAGTGGAGACTGACACCCAAAGTTGTTCACATTCAAAATACACACACACACACCAAAATTTTAAATTAAAAGCCAAAAAAAGGGGGGGGGGCTGGAGAGATGGCTTAGGGGTTAAGGCACCTGCCTCCTAAGCCTAAGAACACTGGTTCCAATCTCCAGGTCCCACGTTTAGCCAGATGCAAAGTGACGCAAGAGCACAATGCCACACTTGACCACAAGGGGGCGCACACATCTGGATTTCGTTCGTAGCAGCTAAGACACTGCTGGCGCGCCCAGCTCTGTCTTCCTCTCCCTCTCTCTTTCTCTCTGTCTCTCTCTCCAAAAAAAATAATTAAAAAATTTTTTTAAATAAAAAAATAAAAAGTTTTTTGTTTTTTTAAAAAAAAGGTGTTTGCAGCTGTCTCCAGGCAGCCACTGCTGCCACTGCTCTCTAATGCCAGCACCGCTCTAGCTCACCAAGTTCCAGCCTTAGGAGAAGGTGGGTAAATAAGGAGGTTCATACAAAGCAGACTGCCAACAACTGGTAAAGCACCCAGGAAACAACTGGCTGCAAAAGCATCTCGCAAGACTGTGTCCTCTACTGGAGGGTTGAAGAAACCTCAGCATTACAGGCCTGGTACTATGGCACACCATGAAAGTAGATGCTATCAGAAATCCACTGAACTTCTGATTTGCAATCATATGCCTAGGTAACTCCTGACCCCATGGAAAAAAAATAATATTCAGAGCTACCCATAACAGGAAGAGAACACAAACAAAAATTTTTTTTGAGAATGAAATGTTTCCCATCATAGTGGGCTCAAGCACATTCTCCATGTATGCCACATGCTAGCTGGATTTCTTTTGGAATATTTGTTACACGTATGGCATGGATAGAACTCAAGTTGGTATCTTCAAAAAGGCCAACAAGATAGGCACTTTGAAAGCACAGATCTGTTTTGAAGTCCTGAGCAATTTCTCATACCACATGCTGGGCACTGCCAGCATTTGGATTTTTTAAAAAAGGAAATTTCTTATTGATTACAATTAACTGGTGTTTGTAGAATTTTTATCATACACTAGATTCCATCCATTCACTTTACTTTCCTGAGTTATCCTACATGCAAGAACATGTTTTTTAAGCTGTCTTCTGTGCTGTTCCAATGTTTGCTATTAAAATAAATTAAGCTATAAAAAAATATAGAGAATATCTGTAATATTCTATTAACTACTTATTAGGATTGTATATCAATACCTTCAATAAACATGTTAGAACAAAAAGATAGCCCACATTTATTTTTATAATTTATTAGCATATTTATGAGATGTCTTCTCTCCTCACTATCATAAGATTTGCATGATTTTCTCAAATAGTTTTAAACAGCTCTGCATTGGATCTAGCAATTCTTTTTATTCTTGATGCCTTATTCTCTCATATAGATTATCCTAGATATCAGTAAATGTTTTAAATCGCACATGCACACACACACACACACACACAAAACACCTTTAATGTACTGATATTTTCTCCTCTACAAATGCTACCTGCAAATTTCAGTACTAGTTGGTATTTCTGGATGCTGAATTTTAAAAAGCAGAGATAACTATACTATGCTTTTGCCTGTCATCTTCATCCCAAGAAATGTATCAGGCCAAACAAGAGAAACTGGACAGTAATGTTTCACATTTTACATTATAAGAGAACAGCCTCTTTATTTTTCTTGGCAGTTTGGTTAGCTTGTGGCAATTTTTAACTTTATAGACTAAACATTTATAATTGGTAAATGGATGGTTTGATCTGAAATGGTGACTCAGATAAACTTTCCAATATGGGCTAATTGTCTATGAGTAGATGGCAGGTTGCTGCTTGCCAACCTTCAATTTGTCTTCAAGGGCTAAATAAAACTTAATATGCACATTTTGTACTTCATAGAAATGAAATATTCATCCTGACAAAGAATAAGTATGATGCAGAGAGGTATATTCTCTGCTTATTTGCTACAACCAAGTACATTCAATGTTTTCTTTTCCTGGTGGGCAAGGGAAAGTTTGGCTGTATCTTATCTGTCTTCAGCAATAAAAAGAGGGACAATAAAACTCTCTATTTTCTGGGCAACTTGCTGCGAGGATTAAGTCATTCACTTCCAGACCTCAGTCCTGTATGTGGCACAAAAGAATCAGCGAGAAGTTACTGCCCTGCTTATCCTAACTATTGTTGTTATCATATTTATTTATTCCTATTAAATAAAATACCTTTTCTTGTTTTTCATTTTTGTTTGTTTTTAGAGAAAGGAAAGAGAAAATGGGTGTGACAGGGCCTCTAATAGCTGCGAACAAAGTCCAGATGCATGTGCCACACTGTGCATCTGGAGTTATGTCGGTACTGGGTAATTGAACCCATGTTGTTAGGCTTTACAGGCAAGCACCTTTCCCACTGAGCAATCTCTCCAGCCCTAGAATAGTATAAAGCATAAAGTTATATGGATATATCATATGTTAATACCATCATTTCCATCCTCCCTGCCCCCATTCCGCTGAGGGCCCTCCTCAGAAGTATTTCTGGTATTGAGGTATTGTGGGTTATGAGATGTGAGAGCATCAGTCATTCACTGTAAGGGGAGAGCAATGCCTCTGGACATTTTGATGAGCCTTGGGTCTCCCTGGTATTAGCTCCCATCCTGCATCTGGGGCCCGTGACCTGGGGGAACCAAGGCTCCGAGCGCGTGTCTGGTTCCCACGGATGTACTCTGGTCTTGACAAAGTTTTCTTGTAGAATGCAAAAAACATTCTTTTTGAAAAGAAGTCAATATGTTTAAGAAGAATCACAATAGCCAACAAACACATGACTATCAACAGCTTAGTGGGAAAGGAGAATGTGACGTGTGTATGTGTGTGTGTGTATATATATATATATAAAATGACATATGATTCAACCTTAACAAAGAATAAAATCCTGTAATTTGGGACAACATAAATGAATCTAGAAGATACTATGCTAAGTGAAATAAGCCAGAGACAGAAAGAAAAATAAATGTAGTCAGTAACACTGAACAATAAGACTTAAAATACTCACAACACACACACACAATAATTATGGGAGCAGATAAATATCTTTTAAAAAAATTCAGTAGAAAGTTGCATGGACACACCATATGTTGGTACCATCATTTCCCTCCTCCCTGCCCCATTCCACTGAGGGCCCTCCTCAGAGGTATTTCTGGTATTGAGGTATTGTGGGTTATGAGATGTGAGAGCATCAGTCATTCACTGTAAGGGGAGAGCAATGCCTCTGGACATTTGTGTCCACTCTGTGGTTCTTACATTCTTTCCGCCCCCTCTTCTGCAAAATTCCCTGAGCTGTGGTGGGCGTGTTTTAAGTCTGCTTTAGTGTTGTGCTCTCTTCAGGTTCTGAATTTCTGCCTTGGTGAGTTTTGAGTATCCTTTGTGTCTGTCTCCATGACCCTGACACTGTTTTCTAGGCTCATTATTGAAGCAGCAGTCTTGCTCATCTTTTCAATTTGTCTATGGTTTCACCTGGGCCCTGGCTGATGTGCAAAGGTGGTTTATCTCCTCATCCTAGCTGCCTTCTGAAAAAGAAAAACAGATTCTCTAAAGGAGACTGAGGTCAGCGTAGGTCCAATGGGATAAGCATCATTAATTAAGAGAGATTAAGGTGGGTGTGACCTCTCTTTTGGCTAAAGACTAGTGGGAGCTTCTTGCTGGAGTCCATGGTTTTGATTTCCATAGGATTCTGACTCGGTTCCAAGTTCTAGCTAAGGGTTCCTTTCCACTGAGTAGATCTCTTAGCCAATCAGAGAGCTGTTAGTTACCCCCCTAGGCTGGTTGCTTTTGTACTTTTTTTTTGAAGTTTATTTATTTATTTATTTACTTGACAGAGAAAGAGGAAGAGAGAGAGAGAGAATGGGCATGCCAGGGCCTCCAGCCACTGTAAATGAACTCCAGATGTGTGTGCCCCCTTGTGCATCTGGCTAACATGGGTCCTGGGGAATCGAACCTGGGTCCTTTGGCTTTGCAGGCAAATGCCTTAACTGCTAAACTATCCTTCTAGCCCACTTTTGTACTTTTGTATAGATAGCAGTGTCCCCTGTTAGCACACAAAGTTGTTGGCCATGTTCCTCCAGCACTATATGAGCAGACCATCTGGTAAATGGCATCCTTCAAGATTTCTTCCAAATCGCTCCATGTTCTGTATCAGCAGCAAATGGTGTCTTCAGCAATAGAGTCTTGACTTTTACCTCAGACATGTAATCAAGTGTTTAGACAGAAGCCTATCTTGTTTTGGGGACCTCCTAGGTCTCTCCGATCAACAGCTCAATGTGAATTGTAAGTGATTTCTGGGATTGGGATTAACAAGCCAGGGTCAGATGTTTTAGGGTTAGGTTTCATCCCACTCTCTCCAGGCCCCTTCTTACATGACAATCTCTGCATAGTCCTGTTGATTGTTGTATCATTTAGTCTGCTATCCAGGAGAAAGGTGTTATGGAATGAATATATTTTGAATTTTGTTTTGTGTGTATTTCCCCCTCTCTCTCATTCCCCTTCCCCAATGCAGTCAGATTTGCATTGCCGGCAAAAATCACCCAACCAAGATCAGCTTTTGGGGAAAAAAAAGGGTTTATTTTGGCTTATAGACTCGAGGGGAAGTTTCATGATGGCAAGGAAAATAATGGCATGAGCAGAAGGTGGACATCACCCCCTGGCCAACATAAGGTGGAAAATAGCAACAGGAGAGTGTGCCAAACACTGGCATGGGGAAATGGCTATAACACCAATAAGCCCGCCCCCAACAATGTACCACCTCCAGGAGGCATTAATTCCCAAATCTCCATCAGCTGGGAACCTAGCATTCAGAATACCTAATTTAGTGGGGGGGGGCACCTGAATCAAGTCACCACATTCTGCCTCTGGGCCCCATAAACTGATAACCATAAATGAAAGAAAATACAATGCATTCAATCCATCTTTAAAAGTCCCCATAGTTAAGCCAGGCGTGGTGGCTCACGCCTTTAATCCCAGCACTCGGGAGGCAGAGGTAGGAGGATCACTATGAGTTCAAGGCCACCCTGAGACTACATAGTGAATTCCAGGTCAGCCTGAGCTAGAGTGAGACCCTACCTTGAAAAACCAAAAAAAAAAAAAAAAAAAGTCCCCATAGTTTTTATCAATCCTAATGATGTTCAAATATCCCTATAATCCAAGGTCTTTTAACAGAGCTATAATACCAACCCCCCTTCCCCCCAAAAAACCATAATGGCACAGAATAAACATTTACACTGAAAAAGATGGCACTGGGTATAGCAAAGAAATATTCAACCAATACAAGATTTAAAACAACCAGGGAAAAGATCAAACTCCGTAGCATGAAGACCCAACAACTGTAGCCAGTGACAAATCTCTAAATCCGATAATCCTAACCAGCAACAAGTCTCTGGAATTCCAATTCTGCCCCTCCAGCTAGGCTACTCGCAGTCCTGGAAAATTTCATCCAGGGCTGACAGCTTTCCTTAGCAGCCAGATCATGGTCCTAGCATCTCTACTGTGTCTCCGCTGTAACCCATGGTCAATACTCATGGGTCCATCAGGTCTCCATGCAGGCATCCAGCAAGCCTGCTTCACATTGCCCATGGCTGTTTCCAAAACACAAGACTGCATTGCAAACTCAACGACCCTCTCTTTCCTGCATTTCTTATACTCCACAATACCAGGTAGGGTGCCAATTTGTTAATCCGGGGTGGAATAAAGCAGACTTTGAAGAACAGGACATTCCTTGAGCATTCAGGCCACTTCAAAAGAGTCTACATTCTTCCTGTTGCCCCAGTGCAGGTCAGCTGGCCCAATCTCAAAGGTTATCATTTCTGTGCCATGTCCCCCTACTCATACCAGTCCATTTCTATGCAAAGCAACCCTGCACAAATTGTCAGGACAGCCGCATAACAGCAAGCCTCTCACACAAACTTTTTTAAGCCAAGTCCAAGCAAAGCTCTTTCTCACCCTCACAAACCAAACCTCACAGTCCATAGTTCCTACTGCATTCAGGTCTTTCAACTCTGACCAGAAGAGTCCATCAAGCTGTACTTCCAGCACTGCAAGGCATCTCTTAGGACAAGGTTTCAAATCCTTCCACATTCCTCTTGAAAATCAGCTGGGAACCTAGCATTCAGAATACTTAAGTTTATGGGGGACACATGAATCAAGCCACCACATATATTTTGAATTATTTTGAATATATTTTGAATTCAGTTTTGTGTGTATTTCCCCCACCCTCTCATTTCCTTTCCCCAATAAACTTCCATCCGTATTATCTGACCCTTGAGTTGCCTGTCAGGTATGCCTACAACTCAAGGTTTTCCATATTAGGAACCACAGATGAAGGAGAACATGCTGCATTTGTCTTTCTGTGCTTGTGTAAGTTCAGTCAGTATTATCTGTTCCACATCCTTCCATTCTCCTACAAATTTCATTGTATCATGTTTCCTTACTGCAGAGTAGAATTCCATTGTGCATATATATCACTTCTTCATTATCCAATAATCAAATGATGGGCATCTGGGTTGATTCCAGTTTTCAGCTATTGTGACTTCAGCAGCTATAAACATGGTTGAGCAAATACCTTTGCAGTGAACAGTGGAGCCTGTAGGGTAGATGCCCAATAGAGGAATAGCTGGGTCAGTTGGTAGCTCTATTTTCATCTTTTTCAGGAGTCTCCATATTGATTTCCATAGTGATTATCCAAGTTTGTATGCCCACCAGCAGTGAATGAGGGTTCTACTTAGAATAGCTTTTTTAGATATATGATATTCTGCTTCAGATCTCACAGCTTCATATTGTCCGCCTGTGAGAAATATCAATATTTTGAAGCAATCCATAATTTATAGTCTAACTACTGTTGTAGCTACCTTCTTGTTGCTGGCTCAAAACATTGGACCAAAAGCAGCTTATGGGAGAAAAGGGTTTATTTCAGGGTTCTTTAAGGGGATGTTTTATCATGGCAGGGAAAGCTAGTAAATAGATCAATTATTTCTAGTTTCATGTCTTTTTTGTTTGTTTTTATTTGGTCATGTTTATTTTTATACTGTATCAATGACAGTGGGTGACAACTAAGCCTTCCCTTCTTACTAAGTTTTAGGAAGTGTGTGTGACTCCCAAATGCATGCATTACAACTGACAAATTCTCACTCAGGCCTAGTGCATTAGCTGGCATGAGAAATGTCCTTTGATGGCTTCACTTGTATACCTGATAGGAGTATAAGACTTCATATATCTAAATTGAATTCAGTGAAAGGTTTCCCCAGGGCCAAACCAGAAGTCTTTCTCCTCCTTATTTCTAGTCATTAAACTCCTTGCTAGCCCATGCTTCTTTCTAGTTTGTTCCCTGCTTATGTCTTACTTGGCCTGTCCTTGACAGTCCTCAGTATAGGAAGTCATCCTTTAGCTATCATTCTGCACACTTTAACAGTTCCATCTTACCTTTGCAATCCCATACTTTACAATGGCTTAAAAAAAATCTCATTGTCGTATGACCCCAGTCTTTCTCTCTCTCTCTCTCTCTCCCTCCCTCTTTTCCTCCCTCCCTCCAGCTGTTATCCTTATCATACATGAATTCAGTGAGCTTCTTAAATGTACCTTGCTTCTGGATCCTTTTGCCTGGAACACCTTCCTTTTTCTTTTGTTTTCTTTACCAGCCTGCCTGCTTTGTGGACTTCCAGACACTTTGCTTCATTTTCTCCAACACTGACCTCAAATAACTTTACACTTTTTCTGTATATCTCACTTTTTAGAAACCACTATAAGTTCAATGATTTGGTTTCTATTCAACCAAAAGAAAGACTGAAATGCTATATTGAAGAAATTTGTGTTAAATAACTATCATAATGGGCAGGGAAGGAGACTAGTTCTGTATTTTCTATAGTACCCAGAGATGGGTAGCGTTTAGTATGTACTGGATGAATTGCTGAATGAATCTCAGTCTGAGCCTGAGGTGCCTCTCTGTACACTCAAAGGAGCTTCTGTTCCATAATGCATTGTTAAAGACAAATGAGGCCAGATGCCTCTGTGGGCCCTCTTCTTCCAGAAAGAATCTGTAAGGCTGTGTTACCCTGAATTGTTTTGGTGGATTCCTAGTATCAGCTGGATGGATGAGAAGGCTTTTGTTGTGGTGGTGGTGGTTAATGATGAGTTGTACATTTTAGTAATTTACAAAATGGTAGCACCCTGCACAACATAAGAATCACCTCCCTTTCCTGAAGCATGACACCTGGTTACCCAGCTCTTTAAATATGTAACTTTTGGCCGGGGGTTTGAGGTAGGGTCTTGCTGTAGCTCATGCTGACCTGGAATTCATTATGTAGTCTCAGGGTGACCTTGAACTCTTGGCAATCCTCCGACCTGTGCCTTCTGAGTGCTGGGATTAAAGGCATGCGCCACTACTCCCAGCTTAAATATGTAACTCTCTATGTGTGTTTCAGCCCTAGTGACAGATGGTACTGAGTGATTTGTTCTACCAAAAAGAATTCTGTGGATAATTTTAATTTATATCTAATGTTTTTCTTCTTTCAGGTTGTTCTTCAAAAAAAAAATGGCTATTTCTTCAAATTCATGTTTGGGCTTTATCTGTATACTGTTGTGCCACTGGATTGGGACAGCATCCCCTCTGAATCTTGAAGACCCGAATGTCTGCAGCCACTGGGAAAGGTAACAGTTCTGGGAGCAGCCCCATAATTCTTTCATATGCTATTATTATCAGTCTGATGTGCTACATTAGAAAGTGAAAATTATAAATAACTTCTCTGTAAAAAATCAGTAGATATATTTAATACTAGTGTTACCCCAGTATTAAAATGTATACTATGGGGATAGGGAGATAGTTCACTTAGTAAGGTGTGTACCTCACAAACATGAGGACCTGAGCTTGTTCCCCAGTACACATGTAAAAATGCCTGGTGTAGTGGTACACACTTGTAATCCTAGCATTGGGAAGGCTGAAACAGTGTATATTGGGGCTCACTGGTGAGTCCATCTAGACGAATTACTGAGCTAATAAGAGGCCCTATCAAAGAAATGGACAGTGTACATGAGGAATGACACCTGAGGATGTCCCCTAGCCTCAACAGAAATTTGCATGTACACCTCCCCAACATACAAACACACAACACATTAAAATTGTATATTACTTGAGGAAAGAAATCCCTGGGTATATCTGGTTCTAACACAGGTGCAGTTGGAGGTAGCTGGAAAACATTATTTAGCTTAATCAGAATGAAGACCCTAAGGTCTTGTCCCTTGTCTGAATCTTTTGGTAGAAATTGGGGAGGGGAGGCTGACTATGCTTGAGATAAGTGATAAGTGAGCAGTACAAGGTACTTTGCAATAATTCACTAAATTAGATGGTACCATAGGTTGCTTAAGAATGTAGTTCTGAGCCAGACCTGGTGGCACGGACCTTTAATCCCAGCTATTCAGGAGGCTGAGGTAGGGGGATAGCAAATTCAGGACTACAGAGTTCAAGGCCAGACTTGGTAACTTAGCAAGACCCTGTCTCAAAGAATAAAGGCAGGGTGGATGGAGATTGGGATGTGGCCAGGTTAGAGCACTTCCCTAGCTTGTAGAAGGCCTTGGGCTGGATCCCAAGCACCACACACACACACACAGACTATGGCTATATGGAAGTAGTGTCCTCTGAGGTATTCTTGAGAAGCTGAAGAAGTGTGAAGTGTGTGAATAACAATGACTGGGCGGCTTCTAGGAATGGAAGGTGGCTTGAAGCCACTGTCCTGCAGACCATTGAAGACTGTGACTAATGGTCAGGGCAGCACTGGGGGAAGGTAAGTCAGATAGATTGTGTGAAAGTGGATGATGTGTTGCCCAGATGTGAGCAATTTAAAGTAGGAAATAGGAAAGCACTACAAAGCAGAAGATCATTCTCAGGGATCTTATAAACCTATCTGAAATAGAAAAATCCTCCCAAACCTGCCCAGCGATATCACAACACCATCCAATGTAGTCTCCACTGTTCTAATGTGCTGCTTGCCTGCTCAGAAATGACCTTCACCAAAAAGTAACACTATAAATGCAAAGGTTGAAATAAATCAAAGTTATTAAGTACTTTACATAGTAGTGCATTTGTAATAACTGTAGTACAATTACACCAGTCTCTTTGTTTCTCTCATTCTCTCTCTGTCTCTGTTTCATAACCCTCAGCACCATGAAATTTGTCTTCTTGTGTTAGATGCAAAGCCCATGGTGTTATCAGCTCAGCAGAAGAATGATTCTAGGGCCATAAAGGTTACTTCCTCTTAGCATTACATTGTGGTGAGAGCTTTTCTGTGCCATTTTTAGCAATATTAGGACCAGGATAATGAAAATATAATTACCTATCAATTAATGAAGTTACACATCAGTATGAAATTTTACACTGTTGAGAAACTAGGTAATATAAAGTTGTATATATTTGTGGTTGTAACTACATTATTATAGATTTTTTTTTTTTTTTTGGTTTTTCAAGGTAGGGTCTCACTCTATCCTAGGCTGACCTGGAATTCACTATGTAGTCTCATAGCAGCCTCAAACTCTTGGCAATCCTTCTATCTCTGCCTCCCAAATGCTGTGATTAAAAGTGTGCACCACCATGCCTGGCTCTCATTATTATAGATTTTAAAGAAAGAGCACCTGTTAATTACCTTCATCATCTTTGTTATCACTTTCCTAAAGTATTTCACTAAGGAGGTGTGTAACAAATATATATTAAAATGAGTCTAGAATGCATAAATGTGAGTATATGAATGTGAATGCACATTAGGTAGTTTGAATGAGATGTCCCTTATAGTCTAATGTGATTTGAATGTTTGGTCCCCAGTTGGTGGCAATGTTGGAGGTGGAAGCTTACTGGAGGTGGTATGTTGTTGGGAGCAGGCTTTAGGGTATTATAGCTCAGCTTCCTCCTTGTCAGAGCTCAGCTCACTCTTTCTGCTATCTTCCACCTGCTATGGCAATTTTGCACAAGAGGAAAAGTCAAACTTGTAAGTTACTGTGGAGTAAAAGTCAATAGCCCATGAGGGTAGATGGACTGAATGATGTGAAATAGGTCTTGTAGAATTTAAAACCAGTGGTATGAAATAATCAAGGTGCCACTGCCTATATAGAAAAGTAAAAGAAAGAGCATTGATTTGAGAGGCACAGGGGATAGTGGGATTTTACCATGTTGGGCTTATGAAATCAGTTTGAAGCATGGACCTGGAAGTGTTTGGGGATTTAGATTTAGGACATGAACTCTCTGAGGGGATGAATAAAAGAGAGGGAAATCTAAGACTTAAAATTACCCAGCACCCATTTATAAGTACAGATATTTATTGATTATTTGTTCAGTATTTGACCAAAGCTGTCAACACATAACTGCATTGTTTTATTCACCACAGACAGCTCCCACTGTCTGGTACTCTGCCTTGCATATAACATGAGCTCAGTAGATAGCTGCTGAAGAGTGATCCTACTTCTGATAGTGAATGAGATAATCAAATGTAGACATTCATTGGGGGTTGTGGACAGTGAGGCAGCCAGGAGTCATAGTAATCTACAAACCTCAAAAAAAAAAAAAAATCCCCACAGGTCACTAGAGGTAACCCTAAAATGCTCACTAATGGGAAGGGAAATTAAATGGGATCAAACAGGGACCCAATTTTTCTATGTAATGCTCAGAAGAAAGATTTACAGCTACAGTCTAATTTTGATAAGTTTTCTCTTTTAAGCTAATGACTCCTAGAAAAAAAGGTAAAAGAAACAAATTGTTATGATAAGAATGAGAAAGGTAGAGCAAGATGAATTAAAATGATCAAAGAGATATGCAGGTTACATGTCTGTATTTTCAAGAATGGAAATGAAGAGAAGATTAACTCTGTTGCAGTTACCTTTCATTGCTGTGACACACATCCAACTGGAAGCAGCTTATGGAAGAAAAGGGTTTATTTTGGGCTTACAGAATACAGGGGAACTTCCATCATGGTAGAAGAAGCTGCATGCATGCATCCACTCCAGGATGCATCCACAGCAGAGAGAGAAAAACCAACACCAGCAAGCACCAACCACCAGAGGTCAAACTAGCTCTGAACACACCTTAGGGCTGGACTAAAGATCCACTCTCAGTGACACACCTTTGCTCTACCAAGGCTCTGTCCACTGGAGAGACAAGTTGCAAACTTAATCTTAATACCTCAGACTATGTGGGACATACATCTACATTTAAACCACCACAGGCTCCAAGAACATAATTTTTGGGAGTTGAATGGGGCTCATTGTGGGCTGTATTTACAATAAAAGCCATTTAGGATCCAGAGAGATAGTTCAGTCAATAAAGTGCTTACCTGGCAAGCATGAATCCCTGAGTTTGATCCTCAGAACCCACATGAAAAAGCTGGGTGTGGTGGGTTGTGATTGTACTTCCAGTTCTGGGGAGGTGGGAATAGGAGGATCCCTGGGGCTCAATGGCCAACAAGTGTAGCCTACTTGGCAAGCTACAGGCCAGTGAGAGACACTGGAGAACAACACCTGAGGTTTTACTCTGGCTTCTACACACATGTGCAGGAGCACCTGCACATGCACATATGTACAAAAACAAAACAAACAAACAAAACAGAATAGAAAATACTATCTGAACTCTGTGGTTTAGAACCATGAAGTAAAGCCTGGCTTCTCCATGTGGACTGCTGAGCTGAGCCAAAATTGTGAGAGATGTGTTCAGGCCCGCCCCCCAGCTCTACAAAATTAGAAGCTTCATTTTAACAAGATACCCAGGGGAGTCACCAAACAAAATCCTTCTATCAGTGCCCGCCAGGTGCATCCCCATTGATACCTGAATATTTATTTTCAAATAGCATTGTGCCTTGTTTTACCACAGTAGCTGTGACTGTAAGAAATAGTACATGAAATGAAAGAAAATTAAATCATTAAAAATACAAAAGGGAAGTTTGGGGTGGAAGGAATTCTACACAGCATCCTTTTGGAAAATGATTAATTCTGCACATCACCTGCTCCTTCTCTCCATCTCCTGTCTGTGCTCTGAGAGTTGGAACTTTTCCATCTTGAGGAGCTTGTTATCAAGAGGGCACAAAAGAAGAAAAATGGCTTTCTGCCTGAACCCTCAATTAGTAATACAGAGGTGGTTGTAATTGAATCTGCAGTGCTGAAGTGAGCTGAGCTAGGAAATGATGATTATTAACATATCTGATTAAGGTAACAAGATAATTTAGGCAGAAAAATGTAATGAACCACTTTGGAATATGTCCAAGTGATGATGGCTCCCTTCCCCCATTCCTTGACCTTAAATTCAGTCTTGATGGAATTTTCCCCAATAACACTTAATAGAGTAAAATCATGATGATGGTATGTTTTTGGTGTGTTTGAGAAGATTAAACAAACAAGCAAGAAATAGTGCAGAATTGAGATCAAATTCCTTTTATGGGGATGGGGACATGGCTCACTGAAGAAAGCACTTGCTGGCCAAGCATGAGGATCTGAGTTCAGATGTCCACATCCACATCAGTTCTGGGCAGGTGTGGCAGCCTGCCTGTAATCTCAGTGTGGGGAGTAGAGACAGGGGATTCTCAAGCAAGCTAGCTAAGTCAACTAGCCCTGGGTCCAACTAAGAGACCCCGCCTCAGCAGATAAAAATGGAACAATCAAGGCACCAAGGCCAACTTCTGGCCTGCACAAGCATGCTCACATACATGTACATGTAGTCTCACACACCTGTGTCTACACATACATGAACATATATACACATATACATGCATACGGCATATTCCAAAAGCAAAAAAGAGAAAGAAAAGAAAAAAGGAAATATCATCCTTTTATATAGCAGTCAGCAACTCACTGTCTGACAGAACAATGTCTGTGACTTTGGTGTTAGTATTGGATCTAGACTGGAAACTCAGGGTTACTTGTAATAGAAATAAAAGTGGGCTAGACAATAGAGGCCTGGACTTTTTCCATTGCATAGTTTCAGGAGCAGCTGCTGAAGAGCATGAAGTTCAAATGGCAGCCAGACACACTGGTCATGGATGATGGTGGGAAAGATGGGAGGATACAGGCCTCTTTTGAATACATTTCCTTTCATGATGCAAACATAGCTTCTAGCAAGTAGTCTCATCCAAATGTGACAGCCTGATGATAGGTGGATATTGAGCAAATTAATCACTTGCAGAGTATTTCTACAGTCATAATTTGAGACTATTTGCTATCATTGAAAAATGATTATGATATGCTCTTAAGTTTCAAAAGTTTATGTATGGCATGATTATAACATAAGAAAATTAAAAACCCTCAGACAACCCTGGAGACTACAAGGAAGTGAAGCCCAGTGAAGTGATGTGCTATTGGTAGTTATGCAATAATCATAGTTTTCTTTTAAAAGTTTTGTTTCCCAGATTTTTTTGTGTGTGTATGGGCATGTACCTGCCATGGCACATGTGCATAGGTCAAATGACAACCTTGGAGAGTCAGTTCTTGCCTTCCACTTCTTTTGAGATAAGGTCTCTTGTTGTTTACTGCTCTGAGAAATCCTCCTGTTTCTGCTTCCCTTCTAGCTGTAAGCATGCTGGGATTACAAAAATTTGCAACAGTTTCTGGCTTTTATGAAGGGTGTGGGATATGAACCCAGGTTCTTAGGCTTGCACAACAAGCACTATATCCACCGAGCCATCTCCCTAGTCCTGTTTTCAAATTTCAAAATGTGTTTATAATATATTTAAAAATGAAAGAGGGCTGGAGAGATGGCTTGGCAGTTAAGGCGCATGCCTGCCAAGCCAAAGAATGCCAGTTCCAATCTCTAGGTCCCACGTTTACCAGATGCAAAAAGTGATGCAAGGGTGCAATGGCGCACTTGCCCACAAGGGGGTGCATGCATCTGGAGTTTGTTCACAGCAGCTGAGAGGCTGCTGGGGTACCCATTCTCTCTCTATCTCTTTAGCTCTCTCTTTCTCTATCTCTCTCAAATAAAAAAATGAACAAGAGAGGGAGAGAGACAGAGACTGTGTAGAAAGAGAAAAATGTACACAATAATAAAATAAATACTAGAAAAGGACACAAATCTGGATTGCAAAGACTTAGCATCCTTCTCCTTTCCCTCAAACACAAGTCAAAGCATCTTCAAAATACAAAAACAACCAGTAATCAAATTTATGATCAGTGTAGTAAGTGATTTATAGTGTAAAAAAATTACTTTAATAGAAATGTCAAGACTGAGGGGCAATGCTCAATTTGCCGTGGCTAAATACTTTGATTACTCCCCTGTAGAGGAGTAGAAAAGAGCTTTCTTACATCCTAAACCAGGATTATAGGCTTTCTGAAAAGGTATGCTATTGGTAGCTACAAGTGACAAGAAGAAATTCATGAAGTTATGAATATTTCTCTTATTTATGGAATCTTCCTGATTGCTAGAAATTAGTATAAAAAATTTTATGTTTAGTTGTAGAATCAGTTCCCTGCCCACCTAAGTCAAGGAGGCTTAGAGAAGATCTACTTGTCAATAATCATCTTTGCTTCCTAGGATATACATACCTGAACATACATCATACTTGGTCTTTGAAATTGCCTGGGAACCCTGTACCCAGGTCTAATTCCAACAATCTAATTTAATTCAACTAAATTCCTACTGTAGCCTGCTCGAATGATTTTTTTTTCTCCCAACCAACTGGCTTTTGGTTAGAGTGGTTTCGTTTTCATTTCTATAGCACATGTGGGAAGTTGCTCTATTTTGCTTGTAGGTGATGTAGGACTGTACCTACAGCATAGGTCTCTTGCCAAAGGACATCTATCTCCTTCACTCACCACTAGAAATTGAGCAGGTGTAGAATGCCATAGGCCTTGAGGTACAAGCATTGATAAGAAGCTAGCTAGGAAGGAAAACATCAGCAAGGAAGTCCCAGTATTTGTACCTGCATGAACCTCAGGACACTGCTAGGGGGCTAAGGAAAATATTAATGCTTAATGTGATATGCCATTCAAGAACATTAATATTTGAGCAGAGGCCTCTTGCTTTGCACAAAATAGTTATCTCACAGTATACAGGAAGTTACATGATAAAATCTCTTAGCCTATATCTCCAGGTAGTAACTAGGGCTATTTGTTGAAGTTGAAAGAAAATCATTTAATGATGTATGCTAGAAAACTTGGACCCCAAAAGGTAAGGAGTGATGGTAAGGTGTGATATCAACTCTTGCTCTTGTTTTAAAATATGATCATCAATACCCAGGGAAGTAGGGTGATGTGCTAAAGGCCACCCACTTTCTCAGTATCAGATCAAAATTATGACCTGCCTTCTTATCCAGTCATCTTTTCAGTAGGGCCTCTGCTTTCTGCTAACATGTCTTGAGGGTACCTATATTTCCCTAGATACCAATTTGCAATTTACCAAAATATGAATACTATGATTATTTCATATATCTCCAAATGACAGAATAGCTTCCAAGACCAGCTACAGAAAAAACAACTTTTTTGTGTGTGTGTGTGAAGCCAGCACCACATAGCTTTTCAAATCAGAACATTCTCTCTTATGTCTAACTTGAATTTTCACACTAAAAGTTCAACATTGTTGCTTTTATTTGTTCTCTAGTTGATAATTCCTAATTAATGAACTTGGACTATTGATTTTCTCTCCTATGTCTAACTTGAATCTTCACATTAAAAGTTCAACATTGTTGCTTTTATTTGTTTTCTAGTTGATAATCCCTAATTAATAAACTTGAGCTATTGATTGGCTGGAGAGATTCAGTAATTGTGGCCCATTTTGTTTGCTGCAGTGAAGATTTGAAGGATATATTCAAGAGACTTTTTAAAAAATCTTCAAGAGACTTAAAGCATTGTTTAGAAAGGAAGATTCTCCTGATTTTCTTGTAGATAAACTAAGCTCTTGAAAATTAATAATAGAGCTACTCATAGAATATTCTTGATATTTTATGAACAATTCCTGCTCAACTTCCTGGGTCCACAGCATTGCATGTTTTTATTCTGACAAGAAACTGTTGGGGGCACTAATAGAAAATAGAGTGTTTAAGAAGCAGTGGACTATTGGCAATGATTGTTTTAAGCTAATTTTCTTAAGCCACATGTTTAGAACTGAGTTTGAATATATTTTTGTAGATTTTATTTAGACGTTGTCAATATTGATCTTCTAAGAAGCAGGACAGGAACTTTTGCAGGGATCCAAATTCCAGAGAAATATGTTTATTCTGATTTTTCAAAATTGGCAGCAAAAAGTACTCCATTCTGAATACTTGATGTCTTTTTACTGATTAACCTTGTTGTTTCATGCAGACAGGGTGAGAACTATTTGTGAAAGGTCTTTGTTATCCCTGGAACCCTCAGATGATAGGAAGGAATTAGATATAGAAAAATATAGTAATATGATTTTAAGTTTGTGAAGATTATGGTATATAGTGAATAGGAAAAGAAGTTTTTATTTGAAATTTATGACATGAACCCATGTATTTAAAAAATATTTTATTCATTTATTCATTTGCCAGGACAGAAAGAATGAATGAATGAGAATGGGCATGCCAGAGCCTCTAGTCTCTGCAAATGAATTCCAGATGCATGCACTTTATGCATCTAGCTTTACATGGGTTCTGGGGAATCAAACCTGGGTCACTGGGCTTTACAGGCAAGCACCTTAACCAATGATCCATCTCTCCAGCTCAGAACCCATGTATTTTAAACAATATTGTTAATATTGTTCTCTTGGGGGCTCCAGTTCAATAAGGAATGTGTGAAAACATGAATATTCTCTTTTAAAAGTCAACATGAGCACTGGGAATATAGCTCAGTATAGAGCTACTGTTTAACAGGCCAGGGGTTCCTCCCTTAGCACTGTAAAACAAAACAAAACAAAACAAAACAAAACACTATGGGGTTGTAAAGGAAGATAACTTAGGCTACAATGGATTTAAAAAAAAATTATGCAGCGGGAATTGTATCATTAATGTAAAATCAAAGAATCCGGACTCATTGCTTTTTCTTCTTTTCAGCTACTCAGTGACTGTACAGGAGTCATACCCACATCCCTTTGACCAGATCTACTATACCAGTTGCACCGACATCCTGAACTGGTTTAAATGTACGAGGCACAGGTAATAGTGACTTGGATATGTTTAGGAGTCTATGTGGAAATGGAATTTGACAAGATCAGATATCAGCTTCTCAGGAATATGTACCCATGCATTTGGTAAAAGGTACTTGACAGCTTTCCACTGTCCAAACTTTTTACCAGGATCCAGGGGCACAGGAAGGTCGAGTCAGTCCATGACCTGTGGAAAGTTACAGTCAAACTATAGGGGGAAATGTCTGATGTCCTTCATATGGTTAGCAAAACCTCATCATTGCCTGTGTTGGGAAAGACTCTGATATGGCCATTAACAGATATCAAGAAACTCATGTCTCAGTGTATGTTTACAGACAAACATCTGACTTGGTTTATGTTTAAATTTACCCTTTAAGTAAAACAGGCTGAATATATTAAAATGTGATTCTTAAGGCAAAAGTATTCATGTTTATGAAGAAAGGAATCCTGATGCCCTGATTTTATTAGTTAAGTGTTTATAATTGTATGAATTATGGATTAAATTTATGATTTAGTTAGTTGTTAAACAAGTTTTACAAGCTCTGTCTTCCCTAGGAAAATGTAAGTTTCTTGAAAGTAAAGACTTTATAAAGTTTGGTTCACTGCTGTTCCTCAGTACCTAGAGTACCTGGGATATGGTATGTGTTAATAAACATATATATTGAATCAATGAATGAAGGGTGCTTGAATTAAGTAGAATAACGATTAGCTCTCTATTCTGTAGTGGGATGAAACTATGCTAAAACTTTCAATATATGCTGTGAATTCTCCCTTTGAAAAATATATAAATGAATGATTCTTAGGTGGGTATCATATATGAAAGTAATCAATGCTTTTCAAGTTATTTCAAGGCAAGTTGAAATAGAGAAATGGTGAAACTTCTGGTATTGTGAAATAAAATTCAAGCCATCTTAATTAGGGGATAGTGTATTCTTAGCAGCAAATTAATGAGTTAGCATAATGCTCACTAAATATATATTCTGTTTCTTCTCATTTTTTAAAAAAATATTTATTTATTTATTTATTTATTTATTTATTTATTTATTTATTTGTAAGCAGAGAAAGAAGAGAGACAGAAAGAGAGAGAATGGGCATGCCATGGCCTCCAGCCACTGCAAACGAACTCCAGATACTTGTGCATCTGGCTTACGTGGGTCCTGGAGAATTGAACCTGGGTCCTTTGGCTTCGCAGGCAGACACCTTAACCACTAAGCCATCTCTCCAGCCCTGTTTCTTCTCGTTTTGAAGGACTGAGCTTTGCATACTTGGATAGTTAATAGCTCTTTTTATTAAAGTAGAAAATATTTCTGATCAAATGATCAAATGAACTAACAATGTGATATTTTTCCTTTAAATAGAATCAGTTATCGGACCGCCTATCGCCATGGGGAGAAAACTATGTATAGGCGCAAATCCCAATGTTGCCCTGGATTTTATGAAAGCAGGGATATGTGTGTCCGTAAGTAAGACTTCCAATCCTTTCTAGTGTTCTTATAATTCCAGTACAGTCTATCTCTGTGAGTGGAGCTGAGCTGGAGTCTGGGGATATCCCATGTCATAAACATTTCCTTTTACCTCTGACCACGGCTCTATTGGCTTGTGTCATGAAAGAATCATTAACGTTGTCCCTATGTCTAACCAAAATCTCAAAATGAATGTGACTTGAGGAGAAAACAGCTGTTACAGAAACTGATTCGTGGCTGGATATAGCTATGTTAACTGCAATTTTTCAAAAAATGTCTCAATGGAAATTCGTTAAGAGTCATTGGACTGAGGTCAGAGAAGAGAACAGAAACATTATTTTTCCTGTTGAAGTTAACTTCCAAGAGGCCAGTGAGTTCTTTTCTGGTGAATAGAATGTAGTGAGGTTTTCACATGAAGAAATGAAAGTAAGTCTGCAGCACAAAGTAGAACTGCATTTTATTGGCCATTTCCTTCATTCTACACACCATTACTTCATTGAGGTATCTTGAGAGAAATCTTCACTTCAGCACATTGTAGATCATATGGGATGTGAACTGGAAATGAGATTTCTTAATATTGTACACAAGTCACTTAGGAGAGAGATCATGAAGAGCTATTTATTCAAGAATTTTGGCTTAACAAACAATTGTAAGGCTACCTCCACTTACTGAGTTGAGACACTGAGCTTGTGTTACATAAAACAAGGTTTTGCTGTGATGGGAGATGATAAGAATGCCTGACAGATATGAGCTTATAGCACCAGTTCTGGCAGCCACTCGGCTGGCCTTAGGTAGGTCAGTTGCAGCACTGTAGGATCCTTAGTTATCTCATACAGAGAGAACTTGCATCCATTCCTGCCTTGATTTCCTCTCAACCTTAGATTCTGTTCTCCATGCATGCAGGGGCAGTCCCTAAACTTTGATTCAAAACCTAGACTATATCTGATAATAAATGATCATAGAAACAAAAATAGAGTATGGAGCTAAACAAAAAGAAGAAGGCTGAAGGAGGAGGATTGCCATGAGTTCAAGGCCAGCCTGGGGTAGAGTGAAACCCTGCTTTGACAAAAACCAGAGAGAGGGGGAGAGAAAAAAAATAATAAAAGTACATAGTAAATGGCTCTCACCATCATAAATGTAATTCTGTGAATGGCAATGTATTTCTGCATTCTAGATATTTATTTAACCAAACTCAAGTGTTACATGCTTACATGATTTCCAAGTGGTCTCTATTGTGAACTACTCTGTAAACTGCCCTTGTGATCAAATACTTATTTTTATTCTTAATCAGCTAAACTAAATTCCCAGAAGTAGAACTGATGGACCATAAGTGTACATATTTAGAGTGTTTCCAATTTATATATATAGCAGCCAAGAAGTGAGAATGACAATTTTTTCTTTATCTTTTTCTTATTTATTTATTTATTTATTTATTTATTTATTTATTTATTTTTGAGGCAGGGTCTCACTCTAGCCCAGGCTGACCTAAAATTCACTATGTAGTCTCAGGGAGGCCCCTGCCTCCCATGTGCTCGAATTAAAGGCATGTGTCACCATGCTTGGCTCTAATTTTTTCGTTTTAAAAAATATTTATTTTATTTTATTATTGGAGAGAGAGAGAGAGGCAGAGAGAGAGAGAGAGAGAAACAAAGAGAGAGAGAATGGGTGTGTCAGGGTCTCCAGCCACTGCAAACGAACTTCCGATGTATGTGCCACCTTGTGCATCTGGCTTACAATGGGTCCTGGGGAATCAAACCTGGGTCCTTTGGCTTTACAGGGAAGTACCTTAACTGCTGAGCCATTCCTCCAGCCCAACAATTTTTCTTTTTTAAAAATTAATTAATTAATTAATTTTATTTATTTGAGAGAGAATGGGTGTGCCAGGGCCTCCAGCCACTGCAGATGAACTCCAGATGCATATGCCCCCTTGTGCATCTAGCTTACATGGGTCCTAGAGAGTTGAACCAGGATCCTTTAGCTTTGTAGGTGAACACCTTAACCACTAAGCCATCTCTCCATCCCAAACAACTTTTTCTTAATTTACATGTCTTTGATTAATAATGATGCTGAATTTAAAAAATACAATTTATTTATTTATTTATTTATTTATTTATTTATTTATTTAAGAGAGAAAGAGGCAGAGAGAGAGAGAGAGAGAGAGAGAGAGAGAGAGAATGAGAATAGGTGCACCAGGGCCTCCAGCCACTGCAAACAAACTCCAGATGTATGTGGCACCTTGTGCATATGGCTTATGTGGGTCCTGTGGAATTGAACCTGGGTTCTTTGTTTTCTCAGGTAAGTGCCTTAACCACGAAGCCATTTCTCCAGCCCCAATATACACATTTATAATCAAACATTGAGTAATCATGAACTGATTTCAGTGACTTCAGCTATTAGGAGACTGCCAAAAGCAAGAAGGATTGAGTGAAGGCCTGGCTGACTGGACTGGACATATTCCAGATGTCCTGTGGGTTCAGTTTCACAAGTACACTTGTCCACATGCACTGAAAAAGTACTTCCATACCCAGATTATAGGACTTATGTATAAAGCCAAGATATTATTCTACCTAGAGCTTGGAGGTGATACTGTTTAGGGGTTCTGGTTCATATTCTTTGAAGATTAAAGAATTAAGAGGCAGGAAAGTATTTTTAAAGGAATAGTTTATTTTAGTGTTAGAGGGGGAAGAAAGCAGTCTCCTCAGAGAAGAAAGCGCTTCCAAAGCTAGAAAAACCCACAGCTTCCCTGAGAACTAAACTTATATTGAAAGAGGAAAGCCTGCCCATTCTGAGTATGTAATTGGTTGATTTGCATGAAGGCTAGAGGCACTGATTGGTTTACAGTGCATCCAGTACTGTGCAAGTCTCAGGAAGCTTGTCAGTCCCACCCACCAAGGCAGCAGCATGGAAGGAAAAATCCCTTTATGCCAGGAAGGGGAAGCAATTGCTTTCTTTTGCCATCCTCTATTACTATGGGCTCTTGTCCTAATCTCCCTACCCAGAAAGCTGTCTCCTGCAGTGTTTCAGAGGGGTGAGAGCCTTTGCCTCTGGTTATACTTTGTCTCTGTGAATTTCTGCATGCAGTAAGCTAGATTTGACTGACCCCTTTGTGGAGTATGGACCTAAACAAAGTGAGATAGAGAGAGGGTCCCAGTGTTTCATGGCCCCATCCTATTATATGGCACTTGTGTTATTTTATTCACTAGTGTAACCCTGTTTGGAAGATTAAGCAAATACTGCTATGCCTAGAATTATGTTGGTAAAAATAAGCTTTTTTCTTCCACTAGATTGGATTGCAAGATGTCGTCCAGGCTGCTTGAATGGACATCTTTAGCAATGGTCCTTACAATTCCTTTTCTAGGCCTTCTTAGCTGGCCAACTGCCCTAGAAACTGAAATGTTTTTCCTTTAGATGTGTTAATATAATCAACTCACTGTGTACTCTCAGTGGCCTGGGAGCTATTTGGACTCTCTCTCTCTCTTAAATTTTATTTACTTATTTATTTGAGAGAGGGAAAGAGGCAGGCAGAGACAGACAGAGAGAGAGAGGGAGAGAATGGGTGCACCAGGGCCTCCAGCCACTGCAAAGGAACTCCAGACACATGCACCATCTTGTGCATTTGGTTTACATGGGTCCCAGTGAATTGAACTGAGGTCCTTTGGCTTTGCAAGCAAACACCTTAACTGCTAAGCCATCTTTACAGCCCTATTTGGTCTCTTTAAGAGTAATTTACATTTCTCTGCGGTGATGTCTTACTTCATTACTACATCCTCAGAGACTGACTTGCTTCTTTCTTCTCTTCTTTCCTTGTGATGGAGGATGCCTCCCAGTAACTCTCTATGCTTGGAGCAGCTGGCTTTAAAGAGTATGAACTAAAGTTCCTAGAAAATAGCTGTATCTGCTGCACCTACCTCCAGCAAGGCTGAATGAACTGAAGCTGTGATCACAGACAGGTGGAATGTTGCAAGTCAGAGCCAAACTACTCTGAGCTATCTTAGCCCCTTAATAGCCATTTATTGCCCACCTCTGTGTCTGAACTAACATCCTAATGACTCTAAATTGATCAGGTTTAATCCCTTTTGAAATTCAACAATAGACCCCAGCTTCCACCAACCCAAGGGCTAAGAATGTCATCAGATAGCATCTGAGGCCTATGGTGGAGATTTCCCCACTTTGCTGTAGCTGGGCTACCTGATGGTCACCCAATGTATTTGAAAAATGTCTTGATTTATGACTTTATTTTGTTCTATAACTATAAAACCTTCATGAAATTGTTAACATGTTGGAACGTAGAGTTGGGATAACCTAAATCTGTGTTCCTGGGCCATGGTCACACATATTTGCTTCTAAAATAAACTACCTTATGTTTTTCTTTGAAGTGAGAGCTGTGTCTTTTGCGAGGCACCCTGTGGATAGAGGAGGAAGAGAGGACATAGGAATCCCCACTCTGCTTTCATGTTTTCTTTTTCCACCAGGTTTTGTTGCCAAACATGTACTGAGACAGGAAGCAGCTCCTGTAGGCAATAAGGACAGGGTCCATGGTGAATTACAAACCAGTCACAAAGCACTGGGACAAATAAGGAAAAGGATTCAGTTAGCAGCCTTCAGAGTGAGTACAATCAGATGGGAGCAGGCATGGCATCTAACTCAGTGGGAGTTTTGTGTGACCACGAGTGTCTGGCATGCTAATTCCTGAATTAAAGCCCAATCAAAAGCTGAGAATACAGGAGGCAGAGGTAGAAGGATCGCCGAGAGTTCGAGGCCACCCTGAGACTACATAGTTAATTCCAGGTCAGCCTGGACCAGAGTGAGACCCTACCTCGAAAAAAAAAAAAGCTGAGAATAGTTCCATTGCTTTCAAAAACACCTCAAATTCTTGTATCATTATTTTTGGTTGCTCACTTCTTGTCCACACTTCTTAGTTCTCTTTGGCATAATACAATAAACTGGAAGCTTCCCAAATATGCAGGCAGAACCTCTGGAGAGGCTATAAAATATAGACCTTGATTCAAAAGGTCTAGATTGGGCTCAAATTGATAGATTTCTACTGAATTTTTAGGCTAGGGAGAAGCTGCAGGTCCATAGAGCACATAGAGTAGCAAAGCTTCTGCCCAGAAGACAGATTTATGTCATTAGATAAGAAGAACCAAGCAGATGGGGAATGGCTTGGTAACAAGCCCTTTTTATGAGTCTGGTTGGGAAAAGGAAGAAATTGGACAATACTTCATAAAGAAAATATTACTGGGACATGGACATGTCTGTGACACCTTGATGAGATTGTACTTCATTTATAAGTCATAATGAAACTCCATTTATTCATGGGTGGATTTGCATTCTTGTCTGATCTTATGTGTTTAATTACAATTTAATATGGAAAATCTTAAGTTTTAATGAAGAAAGCCCAGGGAATTGAAATAGTTTTAATGTATTGTAGCAGACAGCTTCAGGTTCGCTGAGATGAACTTCCAGACCAGGCACAGTTATGGAGGAAGGGATATTTATTGAAGCTTACAGATCCAGGGGATGTTCCATAAAGGCAGGAGAAATGGCCTGCTCTCACAGGGCCAAGCAGAGAGAGAAAAACCAACCAGGCACACACAGCAAAACTACAGCCAAGCCACAGCACACTTCAGGAACTCCTATTAGGCACACTTTGCATATCTTTACAATGGAATCTCAAACCCACCACCACACCTTAAGATCGGCTCCCAGTGACATTGCCTCTAGCAAGGTGATTGCAGATGCAACCTATAACTAATAAAACACTGAATATATTGGGGAACATATATTCAAACTACCACATGTATGTATAGATATATAAATGTATAAATGTATATGTTCATGTGTATTTGTGTAAGTGTATGCTAATATACAGATACATTTTTAATGTCACATGACTTCTTTTTTATAAAAATGCCATTGATTAAAATCTCATGTTCTTGTACTAAAATACATGCTGACTCAAATATCTTTCAATAAGTTTTAAGGAACACAACAGTTTTTAGAATATTCATGCTATAGTGCTGGAGATATGGCTCAGTGGTTAAAGGCACTTGCTTGCAAAGCCTGATGGCCTGAGTTTGATTCCCTAGTACCCACATAAAGCCAGATGCACAGAGTGGTGTATGCATCTGCAGTTTCATTGCCATGGCAAGAGATCCTGGTGCACCCATTCATTCTTTTTCTCCTCTCTCCCCCCCGCCACCCCCCGGCTGTCTTTCTGCCTCTCTGCTTACAAATAAAAAATACAATTAAAAAATAATATTCACACTGTGTATGCGATTATTATTTTGAAGTTCTTCATGCCTTAGGGTTAGTTACTACTTTTGTTGTGTCCAATGCTCTTAATGAGCACTTAGGCACCAGTCATTTAGGCAGATAGAGAAACAAGAAAAAAAAAAGTGTAGTTCAGATTTTCAGCATAGAATGGAGAAAATGGACAAGGTAAACCTGGATTCAGGTTCCAAAGTCGTCCTGTTTATGCAGTATCTTTGGACAACAGCTTTAATTTCTGTGAACCTTATTTTCTTCTCTGTAAGATGGGTTTGAATATCAGTCAGTCATGAAGGCTTGCTATTAGGATCACATAAAATGTTTGCAAGTGTTTGAAAAATGCAAAAACTCATCTATGCAGTATTAACTAACTGAAAGGGAAAGCACTCACTTTGATTGTAGTAGTATTTATGGTGCTGGGCTTTCAGTTAAAGAAACTCAAGAATCCTCTACAGTAGTCTTAAAGTTGCATAAGTATTGAGCCATCATATTTTCACGAAATATAAAATAATTTTATGGCAACTCTATCATGAATATCAAAATGATTTGCCTAAACTTAAACTGTCCATTGTGATTCATCTGTTTCCTTTACTGTGTTTGTGGTTATGATGATTGAGGTTAATATGACAGAGCACTTCTTTCTACTTAGGTCCTTTGTTTCTCTGTGTATCTCCAAAGTGAAAAAACTCATTTCTTGTATGTGTCATTCTAGATTTGAATTACATGTAGTTATTTTAAATTTGAAATGAAATCAAATTTAAACATAAAATTTTCTTTTTAATTTTTTTTTCATTTTGGAGAGAGAGAATTGGCATGCCAGCTCAGCCACTGCAGTTAAAACTCCAGATGCTTGTGCCACTTAGTGGTCATGTGTGACCTTGCACTTGCCTCACCTTTGTGCATCTGGCTCATGTGAGATCTGGAGAGTAGAACATAGGTCCTTAGGCTTTGTAGGCAAGTGCCTTAACCGCTAAGCCATGTCTCCAGCCCTTAACTTGGAATCAGAAATACTTGTTTTGATTTTTATTTCAAACCATAAATGCAATGAATCTTGGCAGAATAAGCAAACCCCAAGGATAGGTAGCTTGCTTCTTTAAATATTCAGTAAATCTGAAGTTTGTGGTGTGTGTGTGTGTGTGTGTGTGTGTGTGTGTGTGTGTGTGTTGAGCATGGAAATTCCCATTCACAGAATTACTTTGAATTAATAATTTATATTTGATTTCCTGTATTTATAAATACAAATACAAAAGTCTAACTGATGCTTAAGTAAAATTCAGCTTCCAGATATTTCATTTATCAGTCTAATAAATTTTAACAAACACATTAATTAGGATTGGAAATGTAAAGTAATCGAGTGTTTTCCTAGCATGCACAAAGCTCTGAGTTTGATTCCCAGCACCACATTAAATGGATATGATGATGCACATCTGTAGTTTCAGAACATGGGAGGTAGAGGTAGAAAGATCAGAAATTTAAGGTCTTCCTTGACTACATAGCTACTTTAAGGCCATCCTGAACTATATGAGACGCTGTTGGTTTTTTTTTTTTAATCTAAGATGGAGGAGGGGTTCATGCTGGAGAAACTATTGGCACTTAATAGTTTCTGAAGCAGGAGAATTGTGTGTGTGTGTGTGTGTGTGTGTGTGTGTGTGTGTGTGTGTACACACGTGTACATGCACATGTCACAGATGTGCATGTGTAGGTCAGAAGACAACTTTCAGGATTGGTCCTCACCATTTATTTGAGGCAGGGTTTCTCTTGATCTTGCTTTGCTGTTGTTTTTTGCTGCATTCCTCAAACTTCCAGACAACTCTCTTGTTTCCACCTCCACTTTAGTCAGTGCATAGAGATTACAGAAGCTTGTCACAGTTTCTGGTTTCCTTATGTAAGGTGTAGGATTCAGCATGGTTATTCAGGCTTGAGTAATGAAAGCTTTATCCACTGATCCATCTTCTTAGCTCTAGGCCCCACTTCTTAAAGGTCATTATTTCCCAAAACTGCTATGTTGGGGACCAAATATTCAACACATGAAACCCCTTTGGAGGAAGGAACATGCTAAAACCATATCCATATCATAGTAGAAGGTACACATATTGTGTTATATGAGATTAGATTTGGCTATGAGGTGCCAATAGGTGGCCAAGTCAATAGGAGACTCAAGTAATCTACCTTTCCAATCTACTATCTCTAGGTTGTGGTCTTTATCTTTGTATTCATTATGTAATATAATACCATTATTAACCTGCACAATCTAGGTCCCAAGCAGTAGATGAAAGAGGTGGGAGATAGAAAGAAGTAAATGACAATGGCAGCCAGCTTCTAAGGAAAGTTCCCAGCAGTGATTATATTGCATTTCCTCCTATGTTCCACTGGTCAGAACTTAGTGATGTGGTATCATCAAACTGCAAGGACACCTATACCAATTAGGAGCAATGGGAATGGTGGAAAATGAAAGAGAAATAGGCTGTTTGGGGTAAAGGTAGCAATTTGAGACTGAGAACTAACACAAGCCTGGTGGGTTTTTTTTTTGGCAGGATGTGGGGGAATATGAAACCAGCAGCGACTCCAGACATTTCCAAGTCCATTAACGTCATCTGTTTCTTCTTGGACACCAGTTCTGTCTGCTCCTCAAGGTTCTGTAGGGCCTTCCTTTCCAAAATCTCCTTCAATGACTTGAAGCTAGGGCAGATGAGTCTTCCCCCATTGTCCTCTACCATAAGCAATGCCAAGTGAGGAGTAATCTCTGATCCCATGGCAGTGAGGGCAGCTGTAGTCTCAACAGAAATTCAAATTCATTGATTCATGCACGAAAGTTAAAAGTCACAATCTTCACAATACCATGTTTTTTGTTTATTTTTTAAAGAAAATTTTGTGAGGAACATAAGTGAGCCTTTGAGGGTGATAACTCTAGGAAAACGTGCTTATTGCTACACATTACTGATTTCCAAACATATCTTTGGAATTTGACCTTTTAGTAAGTTGGAGATTGCCTGTAGGTTTGGTTACATGGGACTCTGAAAAGTTCATAGGAAAAGAAATGTAGTGGGAAGTTGGAGGTATTGGTAAAACCAGCCATACATTCTTACTCAGATATCTTTGGTTTCAATTTGCTGATGGCAGAGAAAGCAGATCATTGTAAGCAGGGCTCCTGCCCCAGAATCATGAATGGACAAAGAGGATGACCAGGGTCCCTTTTCTGGTCCATTTCCCATTCACTTTGTCCCAGTTGCCTTGTCTCTCCTGCTGGGTATTCTTGCAAAGGAAGAGCCTCTTTCGACAATTGTTTCCTCTGAGGTAAAGTTAAGTCAGTTACTCTATTTTTGTTAGTTTCAAATTAAATGCTAATTTGGAGTTAAAGCTCTAATGGAGATAGATTCTCAGGCTATGCACAAAAGGAAAAATTTGGGGACCCAGTCACCCTCTCTCTTAGCTTGCAGGCCAGTTCTTAAAGACCAGTTCCCATGGAAGTGCCCTCCTATGTTTGGCACACATTAAGAGAACTTTGGAACCGTAAATAAGAAGCCTTAACTCCCCCATACTGAACTGTGCATGATTTCCTTTTCTTAACACAGAGGAGTGTGACAATTGATTACTAGAGTAGCAAATAAATCTTCACAGCTGATTTTTAACTTGGCTGACTTTATATAAAACTGTATGTGAGGGCTGGAGAGATGGCTTAGTGGCTAAGGCGCCTGCCTGCTAAGCCTAAGAATGCTGGTTCCAATGTCCAGCGGTTCCAATCTCCAGGTCCCACGTTTAGCCAGATGCAAAGTGAGGCAAGGGTGCAACGCTGCACTTGCCCACAAGGGGACGCACACATCTGGATTTCGTTCTCAGCAGCTGAGAGACTGCTGGCGCGCCCATTTCTGTCTCCCTCTCCCTCTTTGTCTATCTCTCTCTGTCTCTCTCCAAAAATAAATAAAAAATAAAAAAAACTGTATGTGAGCAAATAAGAAACTGGAATTATGGTTGATGTTAATATTAATAAAAAAAAAACTAATTCCAGGGCTGGAGAGATGGCTTAGTTGTTAAGGCGCTTGCCATGTTCAATTCCCCAGGACCCAAGTAAGCCAGATGCAAAAGGTGGCAATGTGTCTGGAGTTCATTTGCAGTGGCTGGAGGCCCTGGCATGCCCATTCTCTCTCTCTTTCAAATAAATAAATAAAATATTTTTAAAAACTTATTCCATTAGACAAACTTTGCTCTTATCTGAATGTCGCTGTGTTCAGAAGGATTCAGAGGCCATGTATGAGCTTAGAGGAAGTGCAGAGTGATTAAGAATGCTCTAGCTTGTCAGCAATGACTCGTGTGTTCCACATTTGTTGTCCCTGAAATAGACTGGCATGGCACCCTGTAGCATTTCAGACCTCTGGAATCATGAAGATATCAGTTGTGGATCTTAACACCTTCAATGGACTCCTGTTATACATATCTGTAGTCCTGGTATTGTTTCCTGGAAAAAATAGCTCTTTCTTTGTGAGCTAGATTATTTATCAAACTAATTGGAATAATATAGTCCATGATTTTGTCTAGGGGATGAAAACATATTTCCAACAACTCCATTTTGCCTGAGCGATCAACAGGAGGGTCTGACTGTGGGAGGGATGACAGGCTTTGGTAAGAACTGATGGAAGTACTGCCCCCACCATGATTATAGAAGGTCATAGTTCACCCTTTGTGTCATTTCAGTCTTTTTCTGCTGAAAAATTTTGGGCACAGAAATTTGCTAATGGGCCAGACAAGACATTTTGTCCTATGCCATGAAGACTCAGCCTTTGGTACAAGGCTGCTTATGGGAGAGCAGGGCCTCTCTGGTTGTTTCTGGGAGGGAGGCTAGAGCTGAAGGAGAGGGGAAACACCTCTATTTGAAGTTCAAGGCAGCCAGAGCCATCTACTCTGGGCCTGTTTGATTCTCACAGGCTGTTTAATAATAAGATTGTGATCTTGTTAAGTATTTGAAAAAATCCTTTGTCTTTGAGAGTCTTTTAAGCAAACACTTTTGAGTAGAGATAAAAGTGAGACAATCCTGATTCTGTTAAGCTAACAAGATATAGCAATGAGATGGTAGGTCCTTAAACGTAGCTACCCATGATGCCTTTCCTACCATAGAGGGCAGATTTTTTCACGTTTCCATAGGGATACTATACTCCGTTGCTATGGAGTCTCACTTGGTTTACAGGCACCTACCAAATTCAGGGCAAGGCTCTTTGTCTACATATTGCACCAGCAGAAATTCCCATTTTCCCACACATCTCCTGGAATCTAAGCTTCAGTTTTCCAGTTTGGATCAATAGGCTCTGCTAGTCATGAGGCGGGATCTAATGAATAATGTAGGAAGTCTTTGTTGTTTCACTGGTTGTCAGTGCTTCCTCACCACTTAGAATGTTCTAAATAGAAACTATGAATTTAATCTAAAAACTTCTCATATGAATTAAAAATAGTCTCAATGTAATTTAGATGGAAATCTTGTCGGCTGCTGTTTTTGCTTATGAAAGCCTGACAGAGAGAGACCCATGGAAACAATGAAAAACTCTTACCTTATCTCCTGAAAACCAGTGTCTGAAACTAGTCTTTTCAGGACAGGTGGAATTTTACAGTTTAATAATTTATGCAATGTCTTTGCAGGCACAGATAATAACTAATATAAAAACCTAGAACTGAAAAGTAATTTTTACTGTGCTAAGGTTCAAATCTTTTTAGAACTAGTTTAAAAATAATGAATAAAAGCACATTTTTGTTCTAAGTGAGCAACCACATAACATCGACATGACCAGGTGACAGAGCTCACTTTTTTTTTAAAGTCTCTGTTAGTCACTACCAGCATTTTTACAGATAATACAGTGGTAAATGGAGGGCATCCATCTGGGCCACACACAGAGAGGCCAAAAGGTAAGTGGGATATGCTGAGGGAATCTGTGCCACACTCGTGTCCCAATACTCTCTCTTTCCTTGGCTGGAGCAATAGTCTAATTCCAGAACCCTCCCCCACTTTCCAATAAAAATAATTCTAGAAAAACCTTGAGGTGACTCAACTAGAGTACCAAGAAAATTTTCACATATAAAAACTGACTTCTTTACTAAGTCCTAGGTGGTACTAATCCTGAGGAGGGTCTCTCTGACCTGGGGCCATTGAAATGGCAAAGGCCCTGCTGACCAGTTTAATAATATGTCATCCAAATAATAGCTGTTTACCCTTAAAAAATAACTAAATTAATCTATTATAGTTAACATTGAAGGACATAGAAGAAAAGTCATCACCATAGATGAAAGCTATCTCATGATCCCAGAGGAGATCAGTTATCCACAAAGTTGGGACCTGGGTATTACCTGTAGTTTCAGACCCCCCCAAGGGAGGTATGAAATGCTTGTCCTGTGGGATCATTGTTACATCATGCACTTAATTTGAAGAGTGCAGTGTCCGGATACCCTTTCTTGAAGATTACTTTACCTACTAGGGGTGTAGTAATGCCAGCAGCAAAGGACATGTCTCAAGCTTATGTGACCATAACCACTACCTCTCTCCTGAGTAATATGGGTATCAGCTAGCCCTCAGAGTGTGCTTCTTTGGGAAACATTGCTTTAAGGGATTCAGTTTTATTTTCTATAGACTTCGACTGGGTAATTAAAAGCATGTAAACTTTATTAAAGATTCCACGATCTTTAGTCTTTTTTTTTTTTTAACAAAGGACAATTATTTCTTTCCACAATGCAAGAAAGTGAAGGATTTAGTTGTCATAAGCTTGTCTTTGCTACAGTATTGAGGAGGGGCCTATGGCACTAACCTCACTCAAGGGGACAGTGTCAGCTGGACCTCTCCTCCAAATTTTGAACAATTGTCAACAAAAACATTTCACCCAAAGAGAAGTTGTTAGTATGTATGCATATAAAATGGCTTTTAATATGAAAATTTGCATGGCCATATACATGACAGACTTGGCAGGGTCAAATCTAAAATTATGGAAAAAAGTGACAGTTAAGTTTAAAATGTGACCCTCAAAGAACTTAAAAGCCAGTGTATTTCTGCTATTTTAGGACTTTACCTAATGTCCTCATAAAGGTAGACGAGTCTATGTCAGAAGTGGAGGTAGCAAACTGTTGACTGAGCAGTCTGCTATATGATCAAGGTTTAGAATTTTTATACTGAGGGGAAGTATTTCTGTGTTGCCTAGGTTGGTCTAAAACTTGTGGGCTCAGTGATCCTTCTCCCTCAGCCTCCAGAATAGTTGGGACTACAAGGGCAGATGACCACCATCCTTCCCAGCAGAGTAAAAATATCATGTCTACTTATGTACATACTGTGTCTTTGAATTGAACAAATTTGACAGCAAACTCGGCATCATCCTCTTCCATGGAAAATCCAGATGATTAATAACACTGGGTTGACATTCCTATGTGACCATAGTTCAGAGATTGAGGACCTTGGCAGTTCTAAATGAGCAAGTGCCCCCTGAGTTTCCTAGGCCCTGCTTGACTTACAGTATTTCTTTAATTTATCCACTTGTCCTGACACTGACGATGTTTGAATTGTCTGGAATTTTTTTTCATACAATATTCTAGTAGAAAAAATTCTGAACTTGCTTTCTCTACCTTTTTTTTTTTTTGGCAGAAATTCTTCCACTTAATTTACACACTGGGGTTAAGGATTCTATACTAAAAAGCAAAGGTTCAAGACAAAGAAAATGACCCTTTGACCCTTGGTTATGAGTACTTACTCTGAAAAAGGTATAGACATGGAAGAATGGAAAGAGCATGTGGGCCCAGCGTCCAAAGGGACAAGCCCATGGACCTCCACTAAAGAGGCAGGCAAGCACATAAGCAGGAGAAGTGGTGAACTCCAACTGTGACCTCAATGCCCTCTTAACGTTCCCCCAAATTTGTCTTGCTTATTTACATGCGATTTAGATGTAGTGGACTGTTGGTGTGGAAACAAATGCTAGCAAGATGAGACATGGCAGACCACCAGGAATGCCACTGTGGGAAAGGATAGTTCTGAAAGAACCCCACAGCTCCACAGAGTGGTCAGACCACGAAATGCCTTTCTAAAAACAGAAGAGTCTGGACTAGCACTTCCTGTGGAATCATCAGACTTTCTTTATAGACACAGACCAGATGGGACCAGCAGGAAAGGATTTGTCCCTTCTCTAAATTGTGCTAAATCCTTCTCAGGTCCAGTCAGCTTGGGACTGAGTTGTTAGGAATTTTGATTTAGCAAACTAGAGTTTATTCCAGCACTTACTGCCATTATGAATTTGTGGTTCGTTAGGATTTTGTTACTTAGTTTACTTAAATCTGAATCAACCTAAAGAGAGCAACGTGAGAGTTGTGGTCGAAACAGATAATGCCTATGTAAGTTCAAAATTAAATTAAAACTCTTTCCATTTCAGATAAACAAATAGGATTATGTGTTCTATGGATGGTGTTTCAATCCCTTGTGTGGGATGTATTACAGTTGTCCATTTTAGTCTATTTTTTCCATTTTAAGTCATTAACTTTATAAAGGAAAAGCTTAGGTGGCCATTACATTGTGACTTTGTTTAGTATTGGCATTTCCCCAAATATATTTCTCAAAAGGTTCCAAAGCTAATGCCTTCCTAGGTATTTGGAGAGCCCACTCACCCATGGCCATACCAAAATTAAAAGTCTGGGATATAGCACAGTGTTACAGTGCTTGCCTAGCATGTGAAAGGTCCTGGGTTTAATCCTCAGCACCACAAAAGTGAAAAAAAATGGTATGTATTGTAAGTATATATAGTATTTTGATCCTTGCTCATTTTTTTTCTCTGCATTTGCCTTTTCCCCACATATGTAAAAGTTCTTTACCCCTTTCTCAAAATTCTCTTCACATTACAGTTATTTTTAATCAGCTTTATTGAGACAGAATTGACATATATTTAAGTGTACATTTGGTAAAAATTGATATATTCAAAACCATGAAACCCTCATCCAATCATGACCGTGATCCTAATTCTTACAACCTTGTGACATTCCCTTCCATCCATTCCTCCTTCCCTACTCTTTTCCTCAGGCAACCATTGTTCTTTTTTCAGTCATTACAGATTAGTGAGTACTTTCTATAACTTTATGTAAATGGATTATGACATATCTTTTTTAAAAAGTCTGGTCTCTTACACTCAGCATAACAATTGTGAGATTAATCAATGTTGTGTACATCATCAGTTTATTCCTTTTCATTGCAAGTAATATTTTATTCTAGGTATACCAGTTTGTTTACCCTTTCACATGATTATGGACACTTCAATAGTTTTCATATTGCAGTTACAAAAATGCTTCTTTGAAAGCTTATTTGCAAGTATTTGTATGAACATATGCTTTCACTTCTCTTGGGTAATACCTGCAATAGCATGGCTGAGTCAGTTGGTATTTGGGTGTTCATAGTTACTTTACTTGTGTTTGGAAGCAATACAAATGTCCGTCAACATTTTGAGAAAATGCTGAACTTTCTCTCTGTGGTTGTCCGTTGTTGTTTGACATTCTCACTGGCAATATGCAAGAGTTATCTTCTCTGTTAAAGGGTCCAAATTCATTGGCTCATGTACTTATTTTGTTATAAAGCTGAATTTATTCTATTTATTTCTTTCTTAGGTGTTTTTTATTTAATGTAAATAAGACCTGCTGCAAATTCTGTATCAGATATATACATTTTTGGAAATAGTTCTCTTTTTTTGTTTCATGCTTAGTATTTTTATTTAACTTATAAGTTCAAAGAGGCCATGATTTTATGATAGCAGCTTTATAACTCTTTACATATGTGTGTGTGAGAAATATTTCTTCCAGTCTGTGACTTATTTACACTACCATTTCTTTCATACAAGCACCTTTTACCACTGAGCAATTTCCCTAACTGCTCTAATTTTATTTTGAGTTATTCCAAAGCATGCCACTGTTAATCTCTGGTTGTCAAACTCAATAGGATTTAGAATCACCATGGAAACAAATCTCTGGTCTTATCTGTGAGGGATTTTCTAAATTAGATTAATTGAGGTGGGAGAATCCACCCTAACTGTGGGGAGCACTATCTCATGGACTGTGTTCTGTACTTTTATTAAAAGGAGAACTGGCTGAGCATTCAGTATTCATTGCTATATTTCCTTCCTGTTAATATGACCTTGTGATCTTGGCTTCCTGCTCCTGCCATGATTTCCCAACCATGATGAACTTTACCACCTGGAACTGCAAGCCAAAATAAACTCTTTTCTTCCCTAAGTTGCTTCTGGACAACTATTTTGTCCCAACAATGAGAAAGTAACAGATACCCTTAGTTTTTTCATTATTTTTTGATGTGAGTAGACATTACAAATATCTTTATGATATTGAATTTACGAAAATTCAGTTGTGATCAGAATTTTTGTTTTTTGTTTTTTGTTTTTCGAGGTAGGGTCCCACTCTCTAGCTCAGGCTGACCTGGAATTCACTATGTAGTCTCAGAGTGGCCTCGAACTCATGGCGATCCTCCTGCCTCTGCCTCCCAAGTGCTGGGATTAAAAGTGTGTGCCACCACACCCGGCTTTTGCTCTAACATCTTTTTAAAAATAATTTTGTTTATTTATTTGCAAACTGAGAGAATGAGAATGGGCATGTCAGGGCCTAGTGCCACTGCAAAGGAACTCCAGACACTTGCACCATTTTGTCTATATGGCTTTACATGGGTATCGGGGAATCGAACCCAGGCCTTCAAACTTTGAAAGCAAGTGCTTTTTAATCACTGAGCCATATCTCCAGCCCTGCCTTAAATCTTTTAAAATTTTCCTGACACTTGTTTTATTCCTTAGAACATGATATACCTAACTAAATGTTCAATATGAACTAGAAAGGAATGTGTATTCTAGGTAGTTCTTGTTTTCTTATAGTGTACTAAATAAGCATTTCTTTTCTGAAAACAAGTATTATGCTATTGTTCTGTGGAATGTCCTATAATGTTGAATAGGCCAAGTTGGGTGATAGGTATGTAAAAGCCTAATTATCCTTTTCTACTTTTCTTACTTTTTGTCTAGTGTTATATCAACCATTGGACTGGCTTCAATGTTCTGAGTTTAATTATCTTTATAAGTATAGTTTTGGGGCTGGAGAGATGGCTTAGTGGTTAAAGCACCTGCCTGCTAAGCCTAAGAACGCTGGTTCCAATCTCCAGTGGTTCCAATCTCCAGGTCCCACGTTTAGCCAGATGCAGTGATGCAAGGGCGCAATGCCGCACTTGCCCACAAGGGGGCTCACACATCTGGATTTAGTTCACAGCAGCGAGAGACTGCTGGCACGCCCATCTCTATCTGTCTTCCTCTCCCTCTCTATCTGTCTTTCTGTGTCTTTCTCCAGAAATAAATAAAATAGTAAGTATAGTTTTTGAAACCATGTTAGTAAATGTATAATGTTTAGGATTATTATCTTGTTTTGAGGAAAACTTTATGACTATTGTGATCTTCAATATTTCTGAAGATAGTCTTTGCTCTAAAACCATCTTTAATATTCATATAACTACTCCAAATTTTTCAGTGTTACCATGATACATCATTTTAAAATCTGTTATATTAAAGTGTTTGTATATCTAAAGTATACTTGTTACAAGCAGAATATCTTAAGTCTGTCTTACTTTTTTTTTTTTTTTTTTTTGAGGTAGGGTCTCACTCTAGCCCAGGTGGACCTGGAATTCACTATGTAGCCTCAGGGTGGCCTTGAACTCGCGGTGATCCTCTTATCTCTGCCTCCTGAGTGCTGGGATTAAAGGTGTGTGCCACCATGCCTGGCTTTAAGTCCTACTTTAAAAAAAATACTTTTTATTTTATTTTTATTATTTATTGAGTGAGGGAGAGAGAGGGAGACAGAGAGAGGGAGGGAGGGAGAGCAAGAGAGACAATGGGTGTGCCAGGGTCTCCAGCCACTGCAAATGAACTCCAGACTCATGCTCCACCATGTGCATCTGGCTTACATGGGTTCTGGGGAGTTGAGCCTGGGTCTTTAGGCTTCGTAGACAAGTGCCTTAACTGCTAAGCCATCTCTCCAGCTTTCTGTTTGGGTTATCTGTCTTTTGTTGTTTTTCTTCCTTTTTGCTTCTTTTAGGATAAATATTATTGATGATGTTATTATGATTCTACCTTCTTTTTGGTCTATTACCTATAACAGTTTTGTTATTTTATTATTGTTTTAGGACTCATTTGTATCCATATTGAACTCTTCTTACATTTTAATGTTAAAGTTTTTTCACATAAGATACAGGAAATGTACCTCATGGTAGGTTTCCTCACACCTTTGGTCATCCCACTTATGCTTAGGTTGTGATCCTTAATTTCAGAGGCCTTCAGTTCATTCTGCTAATATAGATGCTTATTTAATTTAGTAATGAACTCACTTGAAGATCTCCCCAAAGGACACTGTACTCATTGGGAATCTTGTTGTGAGACAAGAAATACTTCAAACAGAAACATACTAGGAGTTCATTAATAGTAAAGATGATTTGGGAGAAAGATATGATGGTTCATGTCTTTAATCCCAGTGCTCATTCTGGAGGGTGAGGTAGGAAGATTACTGTGAGTTCCAGGTCAGCCTGAGTGAGAGTGAGACACTACCTTAAAGAAAAGAACACAATTTTCAGGCAAATTTTTCTGACCTTTTGTCTAGTTGTTATATCAACTCTTTATTCAATCTCTCAGCATTAATTCCCTCATTCATTTTTTTCCTGAAAAGGATTTAAATAGAGTTGTATGGTTCTCTTCTTCATTTTCCTATAGTTGGCTGATGTGTGTATAAACATTTGTATTGACAACTTTCAAATATGTACATAATATATTTTTGACATAATACCTTTTCAATACCTTCTTTGTTTCCCTTTCCCATATGTTTTCCATTGAATCCTTCTTTCTAACTAGTTCCTCTTCCTTTAATTAATTAAATAATTTACCACCTCCATAATCTATTTTAAAACATCAATGGGCTCAATATTGCACAGGCAAAGATTGTTACTATGAGGCAGACCCTCTAGATCTTACATTCTTTCTGCCCACTCTTCTGCAATGTTCCCTGAGCCTTTGAGGTCATTATAGAGAGATATCATTTAATGCCGAGCACTAAACAGTCACTTATTCTCTGAATTTTAATGACTTTTAGGTATCCCCAGTAGTTACCACTTCTCTGACTAAAGTTGAGAACAGCACTAATATATGGGCATAACCATATATATTTAGAGGTCAATTTAATGGATACAACCTAGTCATTTAGTCAAATAACAACAGTAGCTTCTCCAGTAGAACCAATGACCTTCCTGGCTTTTGACTAGGTTTTCAGTAGCAGGCAAGAATTCCCTCTTGTGGAGTGGTATGCAAATTTAATCAGAGAGCAGTTGGTTACCCCCAAAATAATCATACCACAGTTGTACCAGTGGCTCATCTGTGTTGCTCACAGATTTGGCTGCTGGGAAGATTATTGATGACTTTCTTTCCATGAAGATTGCATAGCATCTTCCAGCACTACGAATGTTTGGCTACATGGTTTTGATCTTGATTTTACTGCATTTAGTGCTCATCCATGTCCACCATGCATATAGACCTCTGGTGGCTGTGGAATAAGAGTTCTTGATCCCAAGAAATAAGATATGTGACTGTGGGGATTGGATACTAAGAAGAAAAATTATGAGGCAGCTACTTTAGGCCATTCTTTTCTGGAACATTCTTTTTAAAAATTTTTATTTATTTATTTATTTGAGAGAGAGAGAGAGGAAAAGAGATTTAGAGAAGGAAAGAATGGGTACGCCAGGGCCTCTAGCATCTGGCTTATATGGGTACTGAGGAATAGAACCTAGGTCCTTTGGCTTTGCTGGCAAGTGTCTTAACTGCTAAGCCATATCTCCAGCCCATTTCCTGGAACTTTTTATATGGGTGTCCACTTCTTTATTCTTTAACTCATGTGTCTTCACTAGCATGAAATCTACCTTCATCTTGCTCCAGTTGGAATTAATTTCTTCCCTCAACTGTCTAGTATTTTTGAGTGTGTGTGTGTCTGTGTGTGTGTGTGTGTGTGTGTGTGTGTGTGTGTGTGTCTGTGTCTGTGTGTCTGTGAGATATGGCTCCCTACACATTCTCCTACAGTGGCAGGCCTCCCACCTACGATGGTTGGAGCAGAATGTTGGTGGTTGTGGTCTTGTTTTGAGCTGGATTCACTTTACTGATTCCAGTGCTTACATGGCTCCAGTGATTCTCTGGTATCTGCTTCTCTGTGGGAGTGGGATTACTGGTGCATGTGGCAATGCCCAACTGTTTATGTGGGCACTGAATTCGAATTCTGATGGTCTCAAGGCCTGATACATATACAGGAACTCAGTTCACCAATGAGCCATCTCTCTAGTCTCCCAGTATTCTTCATGAAAGCTTTTTGGAGATGTATTTTTTTTAATTATTGTTTTTTATTGACTATTATACTTAAATACCAAAAAACCCACCTGATATTTCCCTCCCCTCCCCCCATTCCACTTTAGAACTCCAGTCTCCACCATATCCCCTCCCTCTCTCCATTAGTCTCTCTTTTAATTTGATGACATCATCTTTTTCTTCTATTTTGAGGGTCTTGCGGCGTATTGCTAAGCACTGCAAGGTCATGGATATCGAGGCCAATTTCTGACTGGGCAGTTGCATTGTAAGAGGTCATACCCTTCCTTTGGCTCTTCCATTCTAACCACCTCCTCTTCCGCAATGGTCCCTGAGCCTTGGAGGGTGTGACAAAGGTGTTTCAGCGCTGGGCACTCCTCCATCCCTTCTTCTTAGCACTATGTTGCCTTTTGGGTCATACCAGTGGCCATGGAAATGTAATTTATACACCATATGATTCAACCATTTAAAATTATACTATTCAATGGACTTTAATATAGTTACAAAGTTGTACAGTCATGACATTTTCATCATCTCAAAAACCTTTATTCATTAGCCCTCACCCCACATTTAGCTAACCCCACGTAACCAATATACTTTGTATAGTTTCCTATTTAGACAGTTCACTTAAGTAGAATCATTCATTGTGCTCTCACAGCCTTTTTCACATACCTTTGTTATTAGCCTGCATTCTGCTTTGTGTATATTGGGCTGTTGGTCCTACATCTGACTTTCTCTTCAGACTAAGAGTTCCTAGTCTTCCTTGTTTGTTTCTGCAGCCTAGCAGTGTTTTTGGCACATCAGTAAATGTTAAACTGAAGACTCTCATTTTTTCATATAAACAAACACAGTAGATTTTGCAAGGACTATATATAGCTTGTCTTAGGCAAAAGTGTGGAAGGATAAAGCCTACCTTCGAAGTCATTCTAGCCATATGGAATATCTCCTGACCCAGAATGCTTTCTACTTCTTTTCACCCTTATTCCCCTCCAACTCCAATCATAGGTTTGGATCCCCTGGGAGTCATAGGCCCAGAATTAATCCTACTTCTGGTTTTAACATCAGCTGTGAATGCTGGAGAAATTATTATTTTCCTACTTTGAAATATGTAAGAATGGTATTCAGTAAAGGCATTGTTAACTCTAAATCTCATGTTTCTCTGTAGCTACTCATAGAATAAATGACAGAAGAAAGATTTTTGATTTGTGCTATTTATTAAAATCATAATAGGCTGGGGAAATGGCTTAGTGGTTAAGGCATTTGCCTGTGAAGCCTAAGGACTCCAGTTTGATTCCCCAGGACCCATGTAAGCCAGATGCACAAGAGGGCATGTGCACCTGGAGTTCATTTGCAGTGGCTGGAGGCCTTGGCATGCCCATTCTCTCTCTCTCTCTCTCTCTCTCTCTCTCTCTCTCTCTCTCTCTCTCTCTCTATATATATATATATATATATATATATATATATATATATATCTCATGTTCTTTCTCTCTCAAATAAATAAATAAGTATATTTTAAAAAGAATTTAAAAAATCATAATAAAAGGAATTTCTGAGGCAAGAGAGATTAGCTGGAAGGATTTTTTGCATGCATATATGTGGTATGGATGCACGTTTGTATGTTTGTGGGCACATGTGTGTATGAGTGCATATCCACATGTATATGTGTGCATGTGAAGGCCAAAGGACAACCTTGGGAGTCATTCTTAGGTATTCTACACACCTTTTTGAGAAAGGGTCTTTCATTTGTCTGGAACTCACCACTTAAACTAGATTAGCTAGCTAGTGAGCTCCAGGGATTAACTTTTCTCTGCCTCCCTAATTCTAGAATCGCAGATGCACATTTCCATGCTTGGCATTTTATGTGGATGCTCGGTATTGAATTCAGATCCTCATGCTTGTGAGACAAGCACTTTACCCACATCTTGCCTGCCCCTAGACAATTATTTTCAAGGGACATTTTGACCCTAGAAATATTTTCCAGCTAAATTTAAATGAATTGACTATGTAATTTCTTTTGGGACAATGTCTTTGGATTATATAGGAGCCTTTAGTTTTACTCTTTCTTTCACCTTTTCTCCATTGCTAGGTGTAAATCCAAAGAAAAATATTTATAACACAAGAGAAAACACTTGATTACAGCTAATGGCTCCCAGCATTTACAAGGGAAATGAATGAGATCCTGGCATTAGTAATGGGATTTAAATGGATTTAGGAACTGAGGCTGAAATAGGAGCCTAATTAGAGAAGATTCCAGGGTCATTATGTCAGTCTTCACCTGTCTGCCAGGCAGACAGGCTGTCCACAGCTTTCACTTCAAAGAGCCAGACTGTTCTTCACATCAGTGTCTCTTGCCTCCCTATTCTTGAGGGAAGAGATACATTGTCTCTGCACCTTGGTCATTAGCTTCATGTGTCAGTTGGGTCCTGAGTGTGGGTAAAGGTTCAGCTTCTATCTGGCCTCAAAAAAGGGTTACTGAAAACAACTTAGAATAAAGAATGATTTTCTTTTTAAACATGGGAAATGTGAGGATAGGATGGAGATCTGGCTCAGCTAATGATATCCCAGAGGGAGTGGCTATCAAGGTGCATGCCTTAATTAGTATTTCACAGCTTGTTGAGCTGGGACATCATAGATCACATAGAGTTCTGCAGCTTTCTCTGTTGCTTCTCCTGAGCTTCTGACCATCTTGTGTTAAGGGCTGTTATTGCATGTGGAAAGTGAAGAGATGGTAGAAAAGACCACTGAGCAGAGTCGGCAATTGAATGACAGACTGCTATAGTGTTTGAAGCTTTTGTAGCACAGAAGTTAGGTTTTGTCTTTCTTTTAACAGTCCACACCAAAAGCATTTCCCATCATTTGGATCACTAGGTGACTTCAGGATTCAGTGCTCACAGGTGTTTGAATTAGCTTGAACTGTAATTAACAAAGAAGAAATCAATAGGAAAGCAGATTTCCCTTTCCCATTCTTAATCCACTTTCAGGTGCATTTGTCTTTTGTCAAAAAATATTTAATTACTTGAGAACAAGAAAGAGAGGGGGGAGGTGAGGGAGAGAATGTGCATTTAGGGCCTCCTGCTGCTGAAAACAAACTCTGGACACATGTACCACTTTGTGCATCTGGCTTCATGTAGGTACTGGGGAATGGAATCCAGACCTACAGGCTTTGCAAGTTGGTACCTATAATCACTGAGCAATCTCTCCAGCTCCAAACTGGTCCTTTCCTAACAACCCAGCCACATTTTGTTGCAGAGTTGGCTAAAATATAGGCCAAGAATTTTCTTATAATAATCCAAATGTAAAAAAAACACCATCACAGGATTTGTTTTCATTTATTATAATTGACTGGACTTCCTGAAATTCCTTTCACTGAAAACACAATTTTCACTATCAGCAATCAAACATGAGAGTATTTGTATGGTCTTGCAACAATCTGAAAGCCTTTCTTCCACAGCAGATCTCCTATAATTTTGCATATAGAAATTTATTATGTTTTCTCTTTGAATTAACAAAATGAAAACAATGGCTTGCAATGAATGTGTAGGTAACTCTGGCACTTACCAGTCTGGAGCTGATGTTTAACACATGCACCTTTTTGAACAAGTGTTTTCCAATATTGGAGCAAAGATGCCAGGCCTGCTTGGTCAGCTTTACTTTTCTTGTGAGTTGCTTCAGGTGGTACCATGGAAATTGCTCAGGGTCACTTTTGGCTTAAGAGCCAACACAGCTACAATTAAAATCAGGTTTTAATCTTCAGCTTATATGGTAATTGCATATCATAGAAGCAGTTTGTGTGTAGAGAAAATAGATGAAAGGTAGAAAATGGAAAGAAGGACAGAGAAAGGAAAAAAATGAAAGTCAAGAAAAAAAAAGCAAAAATTGTTCCTGTTTGAAGACTACTTATTGCCAGAAAGAACTGAAAAAATAATAATAAAAGTTGCTCCCATGAAATTCAGTATCTTCAGAACTCAGAGATTTTCAAATTCTCAAGTAGTAGAATTGATTTTTTACCCATCATATGAATTCTTTGGATTCCAAACATTAAAAAAAGAAAATTTTATGAATACAAATTTACCTAATAAATTAACTTTACCACATTTCTACACTATTGGCTAAACATTAAAAATTTGAAATTTGAAGAAATGGCTGGTGTTTCTTTTGATTGGCCATCATATTAAATGACCATGTTTTGTTTTAAATGTTCAGTGTCAGAGAAGTCTTGTTTTATATAATCTCTACAATTCTAAAAATATTAAAACAGAATTTTAAGTCCTTTTAATGCCTTAAAGGAGGAGAAATATGCTTCCAACCTAGATGGCATCAGATGAGGCTAGTGAGGCAGGGACCTCCATAGTGATGCTTACAGGGGGGGAAGAGTGTCCTATAGGAACATGCTATAGGTGTGCACTAGTGTCTACAGCTTGCTCTGCACTGTTAGACCTCAGCCTTCTGTGGTATTTAATTGGACTGGGACATTTGAGTATAATAAGTTACTGGCTTTAGATGTGTGCATAACAAACTTAAAGCAGATGACAGGAGAGACAGCTTTACACATGGATGACAGTTACAAGTTCAAACACATGCATAGAAATGGAAGGAGAACATTAAACCATGGGATTAGCACATCTTAACTCAGTAGCATAACCCAACACATTATAGTGTTAGCATGTTCGTATGTTACAGGCAGGTTCTGCTACTAATAACAAGCACATAATTGTCAGTATAAAATAGGATGAGATTACCAAGTGCTTTCATGGAATTCTGTGTCAGAAAATTGTGCTTTTGCTCAGGATTTCAAGACCACCAGGCCTGGCATCTCAGTGACTAAGTCATTATCATGCTAAAAGTTATTTTGGTGAGTCTGTATTTCCTGAAAGTTCTACTTGTCTTATTTTGTTGCCCTCTACCTAATGGTTTATACTTTCCAAATTTGTACTTTCCACTGGACCATTCTTAGCTAATTCTCAGAATAAAGTTCTGACACTTCAGTTTGATTTTCAAAGTATTGCTCTACCTTTTCCAGTGTCCCCAAATCTGGCACCAAACAGAACTTCATGTTTCTGTTGTCCCTTCTCCCACTGGCTTTTGGTTCTCTTCACCCAAAATGCCTTTTCCTTAATGTCTCTTCACATCTAAGATCTTCAAGTGCCATCATTTTGGATCCACCTATATATACATGTTATACTTATATACTTACTACTTGTACATTATACCTACAATTGTGGATAAAATGTATTTAAGAATATTCTATAACATGGAAATAGCTTTCCCATTATATTAAGTAGAAAAGCAGTTTGAAATCGACATTAATATAGGACAAAAATTCTAAGAACATCCTTAAGAATGCTACTAGTGTATGCAAGGCAAAATAAGGTTTGTTTTATGTATTGGTATATTATATGGCTGGACAGTAAACCTCTTTTAATTTTATAATAAACACAAAGTAATAAAACATGTCTAAACCACAGGGTACTTAATCCAGGCATGATGGCTCATGTCTTCAATCCTAGCACTTAAGAGGCTGAGGTAGCAGGATCACTGTGAGTTGAAGGCCAAGAGCAGCCTGCTCTACACAGTGAGATCCAGGTCAGCCTGGGCTACAGTAAAACCCCGCTTCACAAAAACAAATTAAAATAAAAAGCACAGTACACTTTGTCCCATCCTTAAACCTTCAGAACCCCAAGCTCTTTCAAATTGCTCTTGCAGTTACCTAAGTAGGTATTTAAAAGAATGTGTAATACCCTTTCTGTCAGCCAACTGGACCCTGCCTTTGGAAACTTTGGAAACTAGTCATTGGACTGTCTGTCCATTCAGGTTTGCAATGATGTATCCCTGTACCACTCCTAAGATAGTCACTAAATGAAGAGAATTGTGCTTTTAATGTGTCCACAGACCTGGGTGACAGTTTTCAAATTCTCCTCAATAGAAAAAGGGTGTGCAATTCTGCTGTGTCATCCTTGAAAATGTGTTCACAAAGAAAGATGGCCATCATTTTTGGTGAAAATGTTACATAGGAGGAATTACCTCTTGGTCTACTCTGTCACAGTGGAGTCCTGATATGGCTTTATGATTTGTTTCTCTACAAACCCTACTCATAACACAAAGAGGATGTATTTGGGACTTATTGATAATTTTTTCTAAAGAGTAGATTAGGCAATTTTCCTTGAAGCTACTTCCCTAATTTAGCATGAAGTAGGATTAAACAATATAAATGTAGGAATTTACTTGGAGATATCAAAATAAGAGTAATTGTTTGGTTATATAGCAGACTACAAGAGGACAGAGGAATGGACTGAAGAAAATTATCAAACATGCATGTTGTTTTTAAGTGATACTTGAACCTAGGATGTGCAACAGCTGTGTTGTTGGATTTTTTTTCTTGTGCCAACTTTTCTTATTTGATTGATTTTTTTCTCTGACAGCTCACTGTGCTGATAAATGTGTCCATGGTCGCTGTGTTGCTCCAAACACCTGTCAGTGTGAGCCTGGCTGGGGTGGGACCAACTGCTCCAGTGGTAAGTTTCCACCTGCTGTTGTCTGTCTCAGGATGTCATTGCTATATGGGCCCCTTGTCTACAGAGTACCCTGAGCCACCGTTTTCTTCTTTATCCCAAGCAGAGGGTGGGGTGGATTCCAAATCCAGCTCATTTATACAGTTCCTCTTAAGTTCATGCATGCATCATATACAGCACCACTCCTAGCTGAGCATAAACCAAAGTAGCTGGGAGAAGGGGAAGTCAATAATGACACTCATACTTCAGTCAATATCAGAATTTAGATTCCTAACTGAAGAAAGGCAACTGTGGCAACATAGCTATTATATCCCAACTGCTGTTTTAATTTGTTTTCTCTAAGACACTTTATTAGTGATAAAACTATACCACTTAATTAATTCTATTACAACATTCTATTTACCTGAATTCTGAAATGGAAATAATGAGTATATTCTCAGATAGCTTTAGGAAGATAAATTTGTAATAAATAAAAATTCATGAACATTTTGGTGCGTAACACAGTATGTAAGTTATATTCATTATGTTAATCACAATTCTAAAATAATGATATTTCAGCCTGAGCAGGATGTATGTAAGACCACATCTTCATTGTCATGAACATTAAATGATGGAATGTCATATAATACAGTTATTTTCATAAATTTTGTGGTTAAAATTAAGTGTGCTGGTAACTTATTGTTGCATGCCTAATTGAATCCCCTTCCTTTCTTCTTTTTTGGCCTTGGCAAATGTGAGAGGAAATTAAGGTACAACTGTACTGTAATGAGCAAAACATTAAACTCATATAAGAGAAATAATTGTTTCCTAAAATTAGCAGGTTCTTGTGACAACTCAAGTGAGTCTTCATTGCTACCAAGTATATTTAAGTGAATACTCTAACAGGATTTTAAACTATGTAGATGAGATGGTTTTAAGAACTTTACTTGCTAACTTTGGAGTTAAGAAGGTTTTTCTTGGTCTTAGTAGGAAGTCTGGTTTTGGATATTTTTGGATATGAAATCTCTTGGCTGTCCCTGAGGCAGCCCCTCCAGTGAAAGCCCTGGTCTTGTTAGTATAAGCACATTTGTGCAAAAGCTTCTTTAGTGCAGCTTCAACAGGGAGTGTGTGTGTGTGTGTGTGTGTGTGTGTGTGTGTGTGTGTGTGTGTGTCTGACAGGCTTCTAAGTTCCAGTGGGGAGTTCTCTTGCAGGATTTTTCTTTTGCTTTGGTTGTGGAGCGGGAGGAGAGTAGGCATTTTGTTCACATGCCATTGAGGCAGAATGTTTGGGATGTGGGATTTGGCTCATGTCCATTTTTCTGGCTGACTGACCTCAAATACGATATTGCTTTCATTAACTTTTCCAGCTTAAAAACCAGTTGTGCCTAGACATTTTGAAGAAAAATAACATTATTGTAAAGTAGTGGGAAAGGGGAAAGAGGATGATGTGTTCTTCTTTTGAAAGCTGAGGCTTGTTAATAACTCCAGGACAAGAATGCTGTGGAAAGATTTCAGTTGTATTCATACTTGATCCTCTAAGAACTACAGCCTGCCTTGAGCTAAGGGATTATTCCGAAGAACATTTGTATACATACAAGAGCCTACATGGACTTCAGGCTGTCTAGAGCTGGCTTGGGCCTTCTAGAAAATAAATTGTTGCTCTAATTCAGATTTTCACTGACATTTGAAGGAAAACTAAAATTCTGAGAACATGCATTCTTTTAATACTGGAAAATGATAATTAGGTGCTTTTTAGTTTCTTCTCTGCAATTCATATTTTGGGCTTTGTAATGAATAAAACTATAAATAAGTATGAACAGATTTTTGAAGTCTCCAAAGATGTTCAGAGGAAAACATTTTTGCCACCTTGTAAAAGAGCACAGAGGCTGTTCCAACCTCAGCCACACACCAAACCAAATTTGCTATTGGCTTTTTTCTCAAAATATGTAACAGTTTGTTTAGTCTAGGCCAGATAATTTTGGAAACAAACTGTATGCTATAGTATTCTACTATGTAGCAGAGTTGAACAAAATATAAGTGATAGTAGTCTACTATTTAGCAGAGTTAAACAAAATGTATGCTATAATATTCCACTATGTAGCAGGGTTAAACAAACTGCATGCTATAGTATTCTACTATGCAGCAGGGTTAAACAAACTGCATGCTATAGTATTCTACTATGCAGCAGAGTTAAACAAACTGCATGCTACAGTATTTTACTATGCAGCAGGGTTAAACTGGCCTAATATTCAAGGGTTCCATTTCTAGTTACTCTTCTGTTTATTGTGATGCATAAATTTGAGGACATATTTAAAATCCATAAAATTGCTTGGATAACTAGACTCACATTTTTGTATCAGACAAGGTCTAATAAGAAGACAGAATCCTCAGTAATTATTTTTAGTAAATCTTTAATTTTGGGTCAAATTTAGGTTTACAGAAAAGTTGCAGTTAGTACAAAGAATTTCTGTACAGCTGCAGTTACCTTCTCATTGCTGGAAGAAAGCACCAGACCAAGACCAGCTTGTGGGAGGAAAGGGTTCATTTTGGCTTATAGGCTCGAGGGGAAGTTCCATGATGGCAGGAAAAATGATGGCATAAGAAGAGGCTGGACATAACCTCCTGGCCAACATCAGGTGGACAACAGCAGCAGAAGAGTGTGCCAAGCCGGGCGTGGTGGCGCACGCCTTTAATCCCAGCACTCGGGAGGCAGAGGTAGGAGGATCTCCGAGAGTTCGAGGCCACCCTGAGACTACATAGTGAATTCCAGGTCAGCCTGGACCAGAGTGAGACCCTACCTCGCAAAACCAAAAAAAAAAAAAAAAAAAAAAAAAGAAGGGGAAACTGGCTATAACTCCCATGAGCCCACCCCCAACAACACACTTCCTACAAGGTTTCAATTCCCAAATTGCCATCAGCCAGGGGTCTAGCTTTCAGCACATGTAAGTTTATGAGGGACACCTGAATCAAACCATGACACACACCTAATTTCCTCTCTTACTAGTCTCTTAAATAATCGGTAGGTTGGCAAAACTGAGACATGGACATTAGCACATTGGTATTAAGTAAACTCCAGGTATTGTTTTCTAGTCTCTTAGTCTTACATGTATTTAGGAAGAAGAAAAAAGATGTGTGTGCATGTGCGTGTGCGTGTGTGTGTGTGTTCAATGGCTATTGATTGTCCTCTTTCTGTTCCAGATGTCCATCCATGGCACCACACTGCATTCTATTGTGATGCCTTTCCCTCCCCCAGGGTCCACAGTCTTTTTCTCAGTCTTTTCTTGTTTTTCTAAGAACTAGCCTGATATCTTTTAGAATGCCTCCAATCTGAGTGTCTAATGTTTGTAACATAATCAGACGTCAGAGTTGACATGCCCTTCTCATCACATCACATCAAGAATTCACATGACATTGTACATGATGTCAACATTTGGTTGAGTTCCATCACTTGGATAAAGAAGGACATACCACCAGGCGTGGTGGCACACACCTTTAATCCCAGCACTTGGGAGGCAGAGGTAGGAGGATCACCATGAGTTCGAGGCCACCCTGAGACTACAGAGTGAATTCCAGGTCAGCCTGAGCTAGAGTGAGACCCTACCTAGAAAAACCAAAAAAAAAAAAAAAAAAAGAACAAGAAGGACATGCCAGTTTTCTCTACGTGGTTATTTCTTCTTCCAATATTGCCCTCTGGAAGCAAGTCAATAAGCCCAGCCTTCCCTCAGGGGCAGTATTATCCATATCTTTGAGGGGAGAGGATCCATCTATGTTATTTGAAATCCTTCTGGAAAAAGACTTGTTTCTTCCTCCTTGTTTTCTCAGAAATGTATATCAATTTGACTCAAGTGTACTTATTTGATATTTTGGGTTCTATGATAATATTACATTCTCTATTTGGGTACTACTTTGGCCATTGTGTCTTTTTGAAATGCCCTATGCATTTGATTTTTGAGAACTTCCTTACTTTCTGTCCCTGGCTCTTGAATGGGTCATTTCTCAAAAAAAAAAAAAAAAAAAAAAAAAAAACCTTGATTCCTCATAGTGGAGCATTGTAGTTAAAAACCAAAAGCTGAGTGCTGGGTGTGCTCTTGATACTGGAACACAGTAAGTTGAAATGAAAAAGTTTAATAAAAAGATTAACTGCAACAGGGTCCAGACATTGTTGGAAAGGGCACAGTCACAGCCCAGAGGGCAGAAGAAATGCAGTAGTAGCAGAAGACTAAGCCCACAGCACCTCCTTCTGCAATGTCTCTTCATCACCCTCGAGTAAAAGTGCTTAATATTCAACCAGAAGACAAAGAAAAATTACTCAAAGGACTATTGTCCTTTTTTTTTTTGTGGAACAGGTCAATATTTGGTTTCTCAGCTCTCATGTTTATTCTTATACACAAATTTGGATTCATATACATCAGACAAACAACTCTGCACTTCCACCTAATATTATGTATCTGTCCATTTTACAGGTGAAGATATTCTCACTTTCTTCTCCAAATAAGGAGATACAAGCTGTGATAGTTGTTATATCCATCGCTAATTATGCTACATATATTTTTCACAAATTCTGTCACAATTTTAATAAATATTCTGTTTCTGAAACACTAAAGTTAACTTTAAGCACCTTATATATAAAATAAAATATGAATAGAAGGAGGAAAATAAAAAGAAGCATGAAAAGAACCATACGTAGAGCAAGTAAATAGAACAATACATTTTTTAATTTTAAAAAGTATTTTATTTATTTTTATTTATTTACTTACTTGAGAGAGAGAGAGAGGCAAAAGGGGAGGAAGCAAGAGAATGCATGCACCAGGGCCTCCAGGCACTGCAAAGGAACTCCAGACACATGCACTACCTTGTGCATCTGGCTTATGTGGGTACTGAAGAATTGAATCTAGGTCCTTAGGCTTCACAGGCAAGTATCTTAAGTGCTAAGCCACCTCTCTAGCCCTGGAACAATATTTTAAAAGTTGCTATATGTCTCTTTTCTGAAATTGGTCACAGAGCCAGATTTATGATGTCTATGGCTTTCTTCTTCCCCTAACCCCTGTATTTCCCTTGTTCTCAGCCAGAATCTGAGTTGCCTGAAATACTTTACCTGGTGGAGTGGCTCAAACCTTCATTCTCAAAAGATTTTAGTTCTCACTTGTCTTGTCTCTTCTGTTCATGGTCAATTTCTATTTAACCTATACTGGGAGCAAAAGCAGTAAGGGCTTCTAAAGAGGATCCCAGGGCTCCAGGTGCAATTTTTTTATGTGTAGCCCAACCCACTTTCCCCTTGATAATCAGGACCAGTCACTAAGCCAGAAGAGTGACCCTTTCATTCAGGAAATTTCATATCAGGAGTCTAAAATAGTCAGATGACAATAAATCAGTAACACAGCTTTCATTTCTGAAATAGATGAGACTTAGATTGAAAAATACTTTTAAAACGTGTTTTCACATCTCCACTTTAGATTTGTTATGGCTGCCCTGTCAGTGGAAGGCAGGCCTCCTCTTTCTCTGAGACATAGTCAGTATTCCCAGTTTCCAGTGATTCTTTCTATATAAAATTAGTTGTGTCATTTAGCTATGCAAAGTTTGTTTCCTCAGAATAAAGCCATAGTTTATTTGACTAGACTTAGGAGCATTACTTCTTTTAAAATTTGATTAAAATGATTCTTTTGAAAAAAATCACACATATTTTATTTTTATTGGAACCCTAATTCATACCCCCATATATGTGTGACACTGATATATTCTACCTGCCTCCTTCTTTTCTCCCCTCTTTTGTTCCCCCATCAATCTATCTCTCCAAGTATCAATCCTCTATTTCTTTTCCTCTCTTACCTGGTGATAAACAACTCCCTGGGACCAGGGTCCATGTGTTATTAATGTGTTAGTCTCTATTGTGCCTGTTCTGTGGATGAAGTACAGAAAACAGTTTGTTCCACTTTATTAGACTGTATGATTCTGAGATCATTTGAGTGTTCATTGGGGACTTGAACTGAATAATTAGCATGGCTAGAGTACTATATTGGATGGTGGTGATAAAGGAACAAATTGCATGATGGCTTATCTAACAGGAACCTTAGTTTGGGAGAAAAGGAGACAGAAAATGTGAGGAGGAACATAGCCTAATCAGAACAAGCAGTCTTAGGAAGACTAAATGGAACTAAAGTTAGAGAGGTTTCTGAGTGGATGAGGGCATTAAGGCCATGTTGCAGACAGAAAGCAATTGACATTGGGCAGGAGGTAATTGAAACGAAGATGATTAGATGTAGACTACTTTTCCAGAAACTTCTCTGAGAAGCCAAAGAAGAGGAGCAAAGAAATAAGGAAGTAAATGCAAGGTTAAGAAAAGAGCTTTGTTTTCTCAGAAGCTGAAAGGATGGTGAGAGGGAGAGCTGGAGACTCAGTTGAAAGAGGAGATTATTTAGTTGAGGTAGAGGGGCAGTCAGAAGATGTGATGGGATTCCAGGCACTAAGGGAAGCATTAGTAAAGACATACTCCCTGTTCCCCTCAGAAAGAGGAAGGAGAGTCTGACTGGAACAGATGCAGATAGGTTTCTAGATGTCAGGGGTTCTGGTAGGCAATAGGAAGGAGGACCTAAGGTAGTTTGTACTTCATGACTCTTTCTTTCCTCCCTCTTCCCCTCTGTTCCCCTTCACTCCTCTTATAGTCTGACAGTAGAGGTAATGTATTGATATTTGGGGAAAGTTGGCTCACATTGACCATAATGATAGCAATAGTTGATTCTTTGTTTTGTTTTTGCTGTTTGTCTTTTTTTGGAGACAGAGTCTCATGTTAGCCAGGGACCTGAAACTTACTCTTACTCTACAGTGCAGGCTGGCCTTGAACTCGTGATGATCCTCCTACCTCAGCCTCTTGAGCTTATAGACATGAGTTACCATTTTTTTTTAAACCAAGGTAGGGTTTCACTCTGGTCCAGGCTGACCTGGAATTAACTATGTAGTCTCAGGGTGGCCTCGAACTCACGGCGATCCTCCTACCTCTGCCTCCCAAGTGCTAGGATTAAAGGCGTGCGCCACCACGCCCAGCTGAGTTACCATTTTTATGGAACACTTTGTTACTCTCCAAACATCACTTGTGCAGTGAATTCCTGCACAAGCATCAGTCCAGGAATTAACTCATTTAATACTCTCAAAGTACTGTGAGATGGTAAAACTAATGGCTCCTATTTACAGATGAGGAAACAGGAATACAGAAAAATAGACTTGCCCAAGTTTCTGTATGTGGTAAATGGTAGAGAGACACATCTCCTTCAGAGCCAGCACCTTTAACCACAATAGTGTACTATATTCTGAAGCTGGAGAGGGGGTTTGTGAAAGTAGCTAGACTCAGCAAGTGAGGAAGGAAGAGCAGCAGGCAGAGGTGCCACCCCACAAATACCAGGTTAAATCCTCAGACATTAGAGATGACAAATGTTTCAATTTGGGTTCTTCACATTTGTCATAATAAGGATGTTGGTCCAGATTATATTCATTATTTATATGGTGCAGGTTATTCTGCATATGAAATACTTTAATAAATATGTATATGCAGTTCCAGATACCTTTCTTTGTGTTGGAAACCCTTTAGATCTTTCCTATGAGTAGTAATCACACATTTGTTTTCTCAACCTATGTAATCTTATTTATAATTTCCTAAGTGTCTAGAGAAGAATTCATTTATCTTTTGGTGATAGGGCACAACTGAGAGTCCCAAATGTACCAGCAGTCCAGCAAATAGTATTCAAATGCTTGTCTTTCAAGCTCTTTGTTTTTAAGGTTAGTACTAAATAGAAGCAAAGCTGGAAATTAATGTTAGCCTAGAAAATCCATGATGAGATTTTCTTTAGTCACTAGTAGTATTTCTGGTTCTTGTAAGTAGAGAAAAAATACCTAGGAGGCAAGGCTATCTCGAGCATTTTCAGGTACAATGTAAGGGACACTGATAACATTTTGTGTTAGGCAGGCATATTGTGCAGTATGGAGTAATAAGATGCTGCCTGCAGGGTATTCACATGGAGGAATCCATTTGGAAGACTTTGCAAACCAGAAATTGTAAAAACTGACAAATTGCCTAGCAAGCTCTGCTGTATAGATCTATTTCCCAGCCACAATAGTAAGATCAATGTTGTCTGAAGAGAGGAGGCCCCAGGAGCTCAGAAGCCACAGCCAGTGGTTAACATACCCATACACTGTCAGAATTACTTTGCAAATCAGTTTGATGGAGCAGCAAGAGGAAGCCATTATTGGATTCACTGATGTGGGAGGCAGGCAACAGATGTTAGGTTGGGTAAAGAATGGCTCATCTGAACTGCCTTAAGGTAGCTCATTGATGGACTAAATCCTTTGATGGAAGTCACACAGAAACAACTCATTTTGACTTTCTCTAAGAGTCTGAAATCTTGGCCATTAACTGACCTGCGAACTTCCACTCACACTCTTCCAACCCCATCCTCGAGAGAATTGCTGTCATCCTCACTGCTTTCATGTTTTGCTTGCATCAGGGTTAAGAATTTCTATTCCATACCCTTGTGAGGATTAGATGGGTTATTCCTGCCCGATCCTCAGAACTGTGCTGGCAGCATCCAGCATTGTAGGGGAAGGAAAATGGTACCTGCAATGTTTGTGTAACTTCCACCTCTCTTTTACCCACAGCCTAGTCTTATGGCTGGACAACAGATGAAACAGACCTGTGTGGCTTTTTAATTTTCTTCCACAGGCCATACCTTTTCTACCTGGGTCCTCTTGTCCGTTCTCATACTAGATCCCTGGTGAAGTGTTTTTTGTTTTTGATTATTTCCAACATCTGACTAGGGTTGTCTGTACCAGATCAGTGTATCTCTGGTTTATGCTGTTTCAAATACAGTGAAAGTAGTATAGATGTTCATATTACTCATGCTAGTTGAATTCATATGCAGTGGTTAGGAAGACAAGGCTAGCTGTCTTGTCCTGATGTTTAGATCTAATAGATATAATTGATTTTTTAAAGTATAATATCCATTTATTAGAATCTCATTGGTTTAAATCCAAAACCTAACCAAATGTAATCCCCGTCACTACATCTATTGCTGCAATTCCCATCTAAGCCATCCTCCTCTAGATCTTACTGATTACAGTCATGTCCTTGCTGGCCTCCCTGCTTCTCTCTTGGGCCTATTGAGTCAATTCTCTGTCTTGAGACAGATCTTGTAAGAAGGTGGTTCAGAGCAGGCTTCACCTCTTCCCCAGGTTCCCCAGGGTTTCTTTGTGTAGATGTAATAAACTTTAAGATCCACCAAGCCTGCAAAGCTAGTTGTTGATTTCTCATCCCACCACCAGTTTGCAACGCTCATTTAATTTCTGTCTTTACAGTTAATATTTCCTACATTTGGGGTACTGGTCTGCCTGGAGACTTAAATGGCCCACCTCCCCTATTGCTCTTCATCACATTTCCTTTTTATTTTGATTTTTAAATTGTACTCTTTGAAAAGATTTGTTGTTTAGTCTATTTTCTCTTTTATGTTGTAAGCCCCCTAAAAGCATAAATTTTGTCTTGTTTACTTACTGCTGTCTACCTATCATTTGATGTCCAGCAGAGTTCTAGGCATGCTATAAGGTCCAGTAAATGAAAGGAATAAAGACAGAAATGTACCAGGAGACATGAGCTGTGAGAGATGATTAACATGCTGTGTCTTTCGAGGTGCTTTCAATTAATTGAGCAGCTGAAGGCCATAACCAGGCAGGCAAGGCATCTTCAAGACAAGGAGGAAGTGGCCAAGGTCTGCCAGAGAGAGGGTGTGATTAGAGTCTTTCATTCTGCTGTCCAGGTGACTCAACTCCAGTGGCTTCAGGATTTGCCTTGGCTGTGTTCAGTGTAGACAGACACTGCTATCACTGGAGACAGCAAAACATTCCTTGCCTGTACATTGGCAGCTGCAATAAAATTGGAGAAAGCTAGGCAAGGTATTCCAGATGTAGTTTCCATGAACTGAAGAAGATGTGGATCTGGGAGTTCCTCACTCCCAGGAAGGACACAACTACACCTCGATGCATTGTAAGCATCAAGAAAGTTACACATGTGGGGGTGTGACTTTTGAAACAATGGCTTGAGGACTCAGAAAATTATTTAAAAGTCAGCCTTTATGTTAATGGTGAATGCCTAATAATTTTGCTACCTAAACTTTTACATATTCTTTCTCCAGGTGCTTATTCTGTAGGATTATAGAGCTTTTAGCTATTAATTTGTACCCAAGAAAAGTAGGAACAGTAGGAAATTAGGCAAAGAAATTTAGACTACAAATTATTTAAAAGCACATAGAAATGGGTAGAATGTCATTAATTTTTGTAGACTTTGCTTTAATGAAATAAATAGCAAGGAATAACTTAGCCCAGTGTTTTTTTAAATAAAAATGAACAGATAGAGAACACAACTATTGCATAATAAATCTTTCATATAAATGTATAAGAACCATTTTCTGATTACAATACTGTGCTTCCTGCCTGCTTTGCTTTGAGTGTGATCATATTGTATACTAGATGGTCCTGATCCTCTCATTCCCTCTTCCTGTTGTCTAGGCTACTCCTGGTCCTGGTAGGGCCCCATACATCTTGTCTTGGGGTCTTAAGGGGTTACATTGTCAGTGGGATGAAATTAAGTGTTTTATATAATTTTATAATCCAGAGTCTTTCTTGAGTATAGATAATATTTTATTGTGATTATGTCAAAGAATTTTTAAATACTTGAAAAATTTAAGAGAATATTAAATAAATTAATCTCTATTTTCTTCCTTGATCAAAAAAAATCTTTTAATTCATAGAAAACCTAGTTGATTTCAAAGAGATTGAATATTTGTGCCTGTGGTACAGAACAAAGTAAATACATTTAAGATGCATAAAATTAATGAAGATAGTAAGTAATAAAATGATAGTACTTATCTTACCCATAAAGACCATTCCAATAGGTTAAGTTGCAGAGGCTGTAAGAACATAGGCTTGGATCATGAATGAATGGTTTTATCTTAAAATCCTATGAAAACTGGAGAATTTTTCCATTCACTACTATTGCACATAACTAATGAAGGCAACTTTCAAAGATCATTCATATCTTAATGAAATGGGATGGAAGGGAATTGCTCCTGTGTCAGAAAAAATTTTCTCAAGACAACTATATTATACTTTTCAAATGTCCAGTTAGTAGTGAAGACTCTGGGCCTGGCTTTCTTACTCTGGAATTTTAGACGAATTACTTATGACCTCTGCCCGTCAGCCTCTGTTGTCCAAAATAAAGATAATATTTGCACAGTAGTGGGCCTGTATACTTATTCTTCCATTTCACCCCAAATCCCATCACCTTTTTGAAGCCCATTCTTCCTCTCCTTCCTCTCCTTTTCCCAAATATGCAATGAAAAGCATCTACAGTGGAAGTGAGTCCTCTATTCTTCAGGATCTGTCACTGAGCCCATCCATTCTGTGGTATGTCTCATTGTAGGAAAATCTCTCCACCAGATAAAAATCTTAGTTGTAGTTTTCATCTTTTGTTTTGTTTTGTTTTGTTTTGTGTTGTGTTGTTATGGAGGCCAGAGAGATCAATGTTGGATGTCTTCCTCAATTACTCTCTACCTTATTTGTTGAAATAGGGTCTCTCAATGAACCCGGTTTACTATTGCGTACCTCTTAGGCTCCACCTGTCTTTATTTCCAAAGAACTGCAATTTTAGGTGTGTCACCATGCCCAGTATTTACATGGTTCTGGGGATATGAACTCAGGTCCTCATATTTACACAGCAAGCACTGTGCCACCTTTCTAGCCCTTGACAACATTTTAATAGAAGAATCAGTGAGCAAAGGTATGACAAGACTTCTCAAAGCAAGCCATCCTGTAACATTTCTCAAGATTGTTATTATTCTTTTGACATCAGAGAATATATACAATCCCCCCAAATCCTTATTTAATTCCAGCACACAGTTTATATCCTTGAGATTCTCTTGCAACATGAATACAGCTACAAATATGCTCTCACAGAGAGACACCAACATTACATTAAAGTACAAACATGCCCTTTCTTTCTGGTTCATAATTTGAGATAAGTCTATATTGTAGACATGAAATGGTAGTTTAACATTTACCAAACATTTTTTAAAGAAGAATAAGGGTTCTTTCTCACCCAGTGAACAAAATTAATCTAAGTAACACTGGGTGGTTGTCCAGAGTGATGGCTGGCACTCTTTCAGCTCTTGGAGAGTTTTTGACATGTGAAGGACATGGGGTTTTAGTGCTTTCAGGGGATGAGGAAAATACATTTTTATTGTTCTTCTTCATGGATGGAGAAGCTTTACAAAGTTGTTTTATTTTTAAAGCCCCTTGATGTTTTGAATGAGGATCTTTTCTTCTCCATTAACAAAGGGACACACCACAGCCTTTTTAGCCTGAAGCACAAGGAATGAAGTCACAGGGAGATAAAAAAAAAAAAAAAAACCCTGAGGGGATGAGGCTTATAAACAAAGAGTGTATGTTTCAGGAAGAATCATGTTTTTCTGTATTTTGATACAGTGGGACATTATTTTGTTCTCTTATAAAACACACTCACTCTGTAGAGATATTTTCCTGAAAGTGACTTTTCTGTGCTTTGTCTACATGTTAGAACATGAAGGGTTGATTTTCTTTATTATTAATTTCTCTTTTTGTCATAAGCTTTTTTACATATAAATGTAATGGAGAACATCCTCAGCCAAAACACCTGTAAAAGTATTTTTAAGTCACTGTGCTGACTTTTCTATGCCCTGCTAATAGATACTTGACATTCATTACTTCAAACAGCAACCCTATTGTGTTTAGCTACGTATGACAAGCTGATATTTTTCACCATGGTAAGTTTGAGCTCTGAGATTTAGTATATGATCCATCCTATAAATGTGTGGTAAAATGTATTGCCAAGATTTTTGGCCCCCATACAATCCTACAATTAGACATAGATTCCAGAGGTATTATACTAAGATTTTTTTTAAAAAAATCTTGGTCTATTCAGTTCATCTGTGGTTGTCTATATGTAACACAAACACACAGAACTAGACACTTGTGATGCTCTGTAATTCAAAACTAGCTTCCTTAAAGAAGGATCTTCGGAGTCACCCAGTGTTTCAAAGTTGCTTCTGTGGCCTTAGTTGGTGACAATGGGCACAAATACATAGGCTAATTTAAGACAGTAGAATTGTTTGGTGACTATTACTTTGGTAAGACTGTCCAGGTTTTATTTATGTCAATCTAGTTCTTTATTCTCGAAGGGAAATTACTATGAAATTTGCTTGATTTTTTTCTCTCCCATATTTATGGGACCCATATAAGCCTATATTGCTGGATATGCAATCATCAAGTGGGAAATTTCAAAACCTACTTATTTGTTAAAAATATTTTTTTTGCAAGCAGAGGAGAGAGAGAGAGGAAGAAAGAGAAAGAACAGATGTGCAAGGGTCTCTTACTGCTGCAAATACCTTTAAGTGCTGAACCATTTCTCCAGCCCCTAAACCTACTTTTAAATGAGCAATTATAAATGGGATATAAGTTAGTGCTGGGATTCCTTGAACTTTGCATATATTTCAGGCTTACTTTTAGAGTTACTGAGTGATTTTTGTTTTGAAATTCATGTTATGAACAGGAAGTTATCCCTTCAAGCATGTATGTTTTATGTAAAACAAACAATGGAAACCAATCTCAAGCATGCTCTTGTAGCTTTGCATACAGTTGAAGGATGTTGTCCCATGACATTCTTCTTCCCGGCGTGGGATGTTTTAGTGTGCACACAATTGGATAAAATTGCTGCTGCTACTAAAGCTGGGCTGTATCATACATAGCATCAGGTGCTTTTATGCCCCCCATCCTCATTTTATGAAAATAATATTAGATCTAACATAATTTGGAGATGTGCTCAATGGTCCATAGTTGTGAAGTAAATGTGGCCCAGCCAGAACCTGGTTTTGTCTAATGTATAATGGTTATGCCTTCCCTCTCTGTAAGCCAGAAAAAGATTGAAGAATTTGGTAATGACATGAAATTGGTGGTAAATATCACCTAAGAACAAAATTACTTCATTCTTTCCTCCCAGTCCCCAGCTGAAAGACTCCTTTAATATGCTCTTATTCCCCCTTCAGGCCATCTCTCAATTTGGCATTTCTATTTGTCTCTAAGTGTGCTCCTTTCTCTGTCCTTTGTCTGCTTGAAGACAAGAGATTTACTATACGATCTCCATTCATTCAAAGACTTTTCCTAAGGCCTGCTTTTTTGTCAGTACATATGTGATTGTGGACATGGTGCTCAGAACTATTCTGATGAACCAACTGCTAACACTTGAAAACCTGGGAACTGTCATTTTAGGAAAATGAGTATTACTGCTCAGAAGGGTATCCGAGACTTTTTTTTTCTAGAATGTTCCATTTTGAAAACCAGAAGAAGCTGTTGGTCTTTACTAATGCTGGTTTTGTGCCTGGTGGATGGAGTTGGGGAAGACTGCAGCTTTTGAGGCATTATGTTGAGAGATTTGGGTTCACATGTGTGAACCCTTGTTTGCAGTCCAAGGCTGACTGACTTTGAGCAGATTACTATCAGAGTTCATGTTGCACCAGAAAAATCATACCAATCTCACTGAGTTATTGTAAGGCTTTAATAAGATACCTTTATAATGTCCTAAATAATGTCTGGTATCTGTCAGGAGCTAATATATTTAGAAATCTGTCCTTTACCCCCACACCATTATCCCCATCTCTTTTACATAAAAATTGAATTGACAGTTTGAAGTAGGTCAGGAGAGAAGAGTGCACCTAGAATTTTTATAATATTTTAATAATTTCCGTGCTTCTGAAAGTTCTAGCGCTTTATATTCACAATCACTTTCATTCATTTCTTGAGTGCTATCCATGTGCTGGGTACTATATGGAATTAGTTTTCAGGTCTGTGCATTCCTTAAGCCAATGACTGACGTGCTATGTTCTTTTCTATTTTTAAATTTTTGAATTAATTATTTAGTTAGTAAGTAAAATTGGATTTATTATGGAATTATCTCTCTCTCTCTCTCTCTCTCTCTCTCACACACACACACACACACACACACACACACACACACACATTGCTTTTACTTACCCCCTAATGCTCTCTTCTCCATCTGTCCTTCTCTCCTCTCATGGGTCCCCTTCCTGTCTCTAAATAGCCCTCTTCTATTTTCATGTCACATATATCAACAATATTGCCATCATAAATTTTCTGGGTTTTACTTGCATAAAATTATTATCACCTTATAGAAGAAGCCCTTCCAATCTGACCATCTCCTGCATTTCATTTTTCCTTTGAAAAATGTCCTGTGTTTTCACTGCTGAAGCAATTTTCTGTTCTTAATGCTCTTCAATCTTGAGTTACAGGTTAACCTCAAAGGATTTCTTAGAGTACTTATCATTTCATGTTCTGCCATAAATATGGATAACATTAAACTAAAACATAATTGTAGGATATCCTACTTACTTAACAATACAATTTCAGAGGCCAGGGAGATGACTCTGGGTAAGGTTTGCCACACTAGTGTGAGGACCTGAGTTCAGATTCCAGCACCCACATAAAAGCTGGGTGCGGGAGGTAGAGACAGGGAATCTCCAGGATTGTCTAGCACAATAGTGAGATGTAGTTTTTGTGAGAGACTCTATTTCAAAAAACTCGTGTGGAGAGGGTTAGAGTAAGACACCTGGCATCAACTCCTGGCTTCCACATGTACATACACACACATGCATATGCACCAACATGCACTCATGTGTACCCACACACATCATTTGATCACACATATGTACCCTTACAGAGAAAACACACACACACATAATCAGTACTCTACCTGCAGAATGGACTTGTGAAAGGGACTTGTTACCTTGTGTGTAGAAAGTGTTAGTGAATACTGATGCTACCATTCAATAGCTGGATGGCTTTTTGTGCTAAATGCAATAATAATATAAATCTTATTATAATTGTTGTTAATACTACAAACAGGTGTATAAAGCATGGAGCACAGAACCTGAGATGATATAAATGTTTAGAAAATGAGGTTTTTTTTAAAAAAAAAAAAAAAAGACGAGTTATTCTTTGATTTTCTCTTACTGCCAAGAAAATATATATTTATTGTAGAAAATTTAGAAGATATAGCTAAAGCAAAGGAATAAAAGAAAGATCAATACTTGGATATACCCCATGATGTTATTTTACTGTGGAGTCCCTGTGTCTCTGGCTTTCTCACTCTCCCCTGTCCTCCAGCCACCAACTTAATGTAATTGCTGATATTTTGCACTTTAAGTCCGTCTAAATTAATGGGAATTTCATCTGATTAATTGCTGATTCAATTCTATTGCTAAAATTGGATCATATATTACATACTATTTTAATCTGCTTTTTATAATATTATATTGCATATTTTAGTTTATTAAATATTCTTCCATTATATCACTTTTTAATTATGCACAGTATTTTGCTATGTAATTTTGCAGGTTTTTTACTTGAAAATTAGATTGCTTCTATTTTTTCTTATTATAAAGAATGCTGAGCCGGGCGTGGTGGCGCACGCCTTTAATCCCAGCACTCGGGAGGCAGAGGTAGGAGGATCGCCGAGAATTCGAGGCCACCCTGAGACTACATAGTTAATTCCAGGTCAGCCTGGACCAGAGTGAGACCCTACCTCGCAAAACCAAAAAAAAAAAAAAAAAAAAAAGAATGCTGAAGGATTACCCACTTAGGATCACTCATGTTTTACAGGAGCTCTGCATTCTTTCCTTCTCGTAAGTGCTATAATACTCTATATTAAAATATTTCAAAACTTCAAAAAAGAGAGCTGAGATAAACATCCTTACAGCTTTGGAGGGAGCAAAATATAATTATTTGGGGCATAGAAGATGGGAGAGATGTGCTTAGCTCTTGACTTACTGATAACTGAGCAAGCCACCTGGACCTCATTTCTACACCTCTGAAATAATGGTAACAGTGCTGCCTGTTCCATAGGATCTCTGAGTTAATTCACCTCAATCCTTAAGAATACTCTGTGGACATACCTGGTTTTACTGATGCATAAAGCATTTAGGTGTTTTGAATTGTTTTTGTTTTTGCATGCATAAGATTAATTCTTTTGGATCCCATTCCAAATCCCCAATTTATGGGTAAAGGACTTTGATACACTTTGTCAGAATAATCTTTTTTTTTAAAAAAATCTTATTTATTTGTAAGCAGAGAGAGACAGACAGACAGACAAGAAAGTGAGAGAGCAAGAGAGAAAAAGAGAGTGTATGGGTGTGCCAGGGCCCTCTAGCTGCTGTAAATGGACTCCAAATGCATGTGTTACTTTGTCATCTGGCTTTACTTAGGTACTGGGGGATGAAAACTAGGTTATTAGCTTTGCTGGCAAGTGCCTTAACTGCTGAGCCACCTCCCCAGTCCCAGAATAATCTTTCAAAAGATATGGTAATTTGTTGTCCTGTGGCACTGTATACAAGTGTTGATTTCTATGGAATGAGAAAGATTGCCATCATAACTGTATTAGTCCATTATTGTGATCCTCATATTCATGAATCATGGTGCGGATTTTTGCAGGTTAATGTCTGAAACCACACTGCATCTACTCAGTGTTGTAAACCAGGTGACTATTATGATATGCTCATATGAATCCCATTCACAACTGTTAAGGTCAAAAAAGAGTATCTGTCTTAACATGCATGATACTCAATTTCCTTTTGGAGATATGAACTAGGCAAACACATAAAAATTGTGATCTAAGTGCAAACTGGAAAATAGGCAATGCAGCTTGCAGACAATATCTTAGCCTGGGTATCAGTAATGTGCAGAAGGACAAAAGTTCTCTGCTGCCTTTGGAAGCTTGGGGAGAGCTGACATACACGGAGAGGCAGAGAGACACAGAAAGAGGTCTCTCCTGTCTTTTGGAGGGAAATCGAGGACTTAAGAGGACAGGAGAGTCCAGGGGGACGGGTCTACTATTGATGCCAAATTCTACATTTATTTCTACCTTTTTCTTCTTGTTATATACAAGCTACAAAAGATGGTGGAACCCCTAGTGCAGGTGCAGAGAAGCCCAGAATGACTTCCATGGTCCTTGTGATTATTGTATGTATTATTCTCTTTGAGTGCACTACCTCCTGCAGTCACTATCCTGCTTCCTGGTTAGAAATCTTCTACCTTTCACTGAAATATGCCTCAGTCTACTTTTAGGTCTTAGCTAAACTAAAGTACTAACTTTCCCATTCTACAGTAGCTACACTGCCTAATACAGTTTTTAAATTGCTTGCTGATGTGGTGTCAATACTATTAAGCTTTTAAGAGTATGTCCACTATTGTTCATCCTTGAATTCCAGGTTTAGTACCATATCTGGCTCATGACTGATATCCAACCCTTACTAATTATCACTTAGGCTTGGAGCAAGGTCTATATGCTCCCTATATTACACAGCAGCCTAAAATTTCTTTTATTTCTAATTATTATGAGAAATTGTTAAAGCAAGCTCTCTATGCCTGTTTGAGGTCATCATTAACTTGTCTCCTGAAACATCTGCATGAATCTGGGCATACTGATTCTGAGAGCCAGTCTCCAGCTGTTAGCCCAGTGAGAGTGAAGTCAGAAGCTGAGGGTGAGTCATTGTTTACTCACTAGCATTTTGGGTCCTTTCAACTTAATCTGAAACAAAATTTTGTCCCATTATTTACCCCACTTATTAGGTTTCTCCAGCTATTTCCATGTTAATTACGTTATTTTCCAAGTTGTCAGTGGGAGTAACTCTCCAGTAACTTTCTCTTGTGGAATGAAACTTCCACCACCTGAGATTTCAGTGTTCAGTAAAAGATGTCAGATGTTATTTGTTTAGACTCTGCCCAAACGTGCTGCTCAAACTGAGGATAACTAGTCAAATTCTACACTAACATAAGGCCAAGTCAACGCACTGTAGAACTTGTAGGAATCAGAGAAGAAAGCTGCTTTGTATTATAAACTATGTAACTCACTGGGATACGTTTAAGAGTGGATGAACTGGAGTAGTTAACTATGATAAATAAAGAAAGGAAAAGAAGTCAAGATAATGCTTGAATCCAGCTCAGGCTTTTGTGTCCTCATTCTACTTCATGAACATCTGAAAACTTCTATATGTAAATTCTGGCTCACCCCCAGTAGTCCATATTGCTCACAGTGTTCACATTGTGAGGTCCATGTATCAGTGGCCAGTTAGAGAAATATGGCCCAAAGCAGAAAAACTGTCACTTCAAAGCATGTCACAGTGCTTAAACGGAGCCAGGAAGTTAATAATGTCAGCTTGATAATATTTCTTTGAAAGCCTGAACCCCTTTTTTTTTTCTAGGCTTATAATTATGAATTCCTTTAGTAAAGTCACTTATGTCATAATGAGATGTCTTAAGAGTTTCCTTCCTTAAGAACTTCCTGTGTTTGATCAAACTGCAAGAAAATAGGGCTGGTTTCTCTCTGACTACTTTGCTGGGAAACTGTTGAGTGGGAAGTGGAAAAGGGTCATGGAGGGAGAAACGAGTCCTGTTCCCACCACAACTATAGTTCTTCCTACCATTCACCTGATTTTATAAAACATGTTTTGTAAAACACATGTGCTTAGGACCCAATCTTGATATTCTTTTTAAGATAATTAGCTAAAGGTACCTATTGTGTCTATCAATGAACTTTGAGTATGAGAGCAAACAGGTCTTTAATTCAATATCTGAGGCTCATGGAACCTGAGAGGGATGCAGAAACTTTGGATAGGTTTTAGCAAAGATGAATGGAGGCAAATACATTTTTTAATAAGTAAAAACATTAAGGCATGGGATGTATAAAAGAGCTAGTCAAAGTTGCCTTCATATGTCAGGAATAAGAATTTGTAGCAGAGATAGAGATGATAGGTGATAGATGATAGATAGATTGATAAATTCATAGATAGATGATAGATAGATAGATAGATAGATAGATAGATAGATAGATAGATAGATAGATAGAAACTGGACTGAGTATCTTGTGATGTTATCAGAGGAAAAGGATGTGGGATGATGGATTTGTCTTAGGAGGGAAAAAAATTTTTTTGTTACTCTTTTTAATTTTACTTTGTGTAGTGTGTGTGGTACATGCACATGTGTGGATATGTGTGCACCTGTGGTAGTTTGAATATATGTCCCCCAATATATTCAGTGTTTTATTAATTTATAGTTTGCATTTGCAATCACCTTGCTAGAGGCAATGTCACTGGGGGCTGGTCTTAAGGTGTGATGGTGGGTTTGAGATTCCATTGTAAAGATATGCAAAGTGTGCCTAATAGGAGTTCCTGAAGTGTGCTGGGCTTTTGGCTGTAGTTTTGCTCTGTGTGCTGTGTGGCTGGTAGGCTTTTTTTTCTCTTGGCCCTGTGAAGGCAGGCCAGCTTCTTCTGCCATTATGGAACTTCCCCTGGATCTGTAAGCTTTAATAAATAATATCCCTTCCTCTATAACTGTGCCTGGTCTGGAAGTTCATCTCAGCGAACCTAAAACTGTCTGCTACAGCACCCTAGTGTATACATATGTGTAGACCACAGGAAGATGGTGGATGTCTTTCCTTATCACTGTCTTACCTTATTTCCCTGAACCAGAATTTCTCACTTAACCTGGAGCTCACACCAGTTTTTTTTAGTTAGACTGGCTTAGCAATGAGCTCTAGAAATCCTCCTGTCTCTGCCCTCCCTGGGCACTGGGGTTACACTATAGCTGACTTTTTGTGTAGGTCCTAGGGATCAAATTCAGGGCCTAATCCTTACATAGCAAGTGCTCTTACCTGCTGAGCTATCTCCCCATCCCTAATTTCCCTTACTCTCAATGATTGATGAACAAGGAAACAAGTTACAAGGGATCACATCATTTTTTTAATTTTTTTTATTATTTTTATTTATTTATTTATTTTTGGAGAGAGAGAGGCAGAGAGAGACAGAGAGGGAGAGGGAGACAGAGATGGGCGTGCCAGCAGTCTCTCAGCTGCTGTGAACAAAATCCAGATGCGTGCACCCCCTTGTGGTCAAGTGCGGCATTGTGCCCTTGCCTCACTTTGCATCTGGCTAAACGTGGGACCTGGAGATTGGAACCACTGGACATTGGAACCAGCATTCTTAGGCTTAGCAGACAGGCGCCTTAGCCGCTAAGCCATCTCTCCAGCCCATCATTTATTTTGTAGGGCTTTAAAAATGGGATTTTTTTTCCCTAAATCTAGGATGATTAAGAGGGTATAAAGCAACATGGCATGTACATTTTAAAAAATGTGTCCTTTTTTCTTTTAAGATCCTGCACTAAAAATTATAATTTAAAAAATACCCACATGTCCATATCCATGGGCAATGAAAAATCCACTGATGAATAATAATGAGTTTTAAGTCCCATTCTGGAATTGCCAACTTATCTTATTTTGTGAAAGAAGCTTGTGAGCTCTTGGGTAATTGCTTTCTTCATCTGATTAAGTTCACTAATTCTCATTGTTTTCATTTCTGTTAATGTGTGCTTATTAAAATTCTAATGAAACCAAACCATACTGATTAAAAACAGAATTATTTAAACCTTTGGATATTATGAAATCAAAGGTAAACTCTAATATTGGAAGATGGATCCTGCACTTCTAATCAGTTGTTTTTGTTATACCTGGATTTACTGCTTTTTTTTTTTACAATTGTGATTCAAGATCTGTTGAATTTACAAACTTTTCAGTCACCATAACAATTTACTCTAAGAGTTCCTGGCAGGTACATATTCTGTAGTGATTTTTCCAGTAACTAATAAATGAGTACACTTCAGGCTGGGTGCTATGTATTGAGTAGGGCATGTTTTGTCACCCTTAGTATTCTAGAATGTCTGTGATGTCAGTGTTTCTTCTGTACCTGTTTTCCTGCTCATTGACTTCTGCTTTGCAGCCATCCTTTTTACTCAGTTTTTACTTTGAATACATCCTCCAAGTTATTTTCTCCTTTCTTTTACCTGTCCATTATCTTTCCATTTGTTGTTCAATTTCAGTTTCAGCTTAGTCATACTTTTTAAATAGGTCAATATTTAAAGATACCAGTTTATTTTTAAACCTGTATTTTCTTTGGGAGGTAATTAGAATTACCCAATAACTCATATTTTGATTGCTATCATGAAAACAGATCACAATTTGCTTCTAGAGGAAACCAGACTGTGGCAGGGCTAGTCTGCAGGCTGGTGGCCCTGCTTCCAGTTACCTCTTCCTATTCACTGTCATTGGCTGGGTCCAGACCCCCTCTTAGGGATCTGAGCTACTGCTGTTCATCCTGTTCTCTTGCTTCGCCTCTCCTTATCAGGGCCTTCCTCACTCTTCAAGGGAAGCCTGCTCCATTCCTCTTTGCTTACAATCCTTCACTGTCAGTCCCTTTTCTACAAGATGTGACCCAAGCCTTTAGCATGTGTCAAAATGCCTGCATGAACTATCATTCCCAGCTGCCTGCAGAGCCTCCTTTCCTGCCTCCTCCCTTTGCAACCTCTGCAAGCTCATCCATTGCTCTGGCGCATCAAATCCAACACTCTGAGTTTAGTGAACAAACACAAAGGTTACAGCATGGTATAGCTAAATGTGGTGCTGCTTCAGTAGCAGAGAGACAGAATGAATGAGTGTGGCCAGGTTGGTGTGCAGTAGCACTATGGGTTGTGATGGAGTGGAGGTGCCCAGCTAAGGAACGGTGATGAGGGTTCATCCTGCTGTTCTCACGAAGGGGAGTGGGAAGCTGGCTCTGAAGAGCCTGCCTACATCCATACTCTGATGCCATCCTCTGTTTCTCTTCTCAACTCCAGCCTGTGATGGTGATCACTGGGGGCCTCACTGCAGCAGCCGGTGCCAGTGCAAAAACGGGGCTCTGTGTAACCCCATCACCGGGGCTTGTCACTGCGCTGCAGGCTTTCGCGGGTGGCGCTGCGAGGAACGCTGTGAGCAGGGCACCTATGGTAACGACTGTCATCAGAGATGCCAGTGCCAGAACGGAGCCACCTGTGACCACATCACCGGGGAATGCCGTTGCTCACCCGGGTACACAGGAGCCTTGTAAGTGATGCACGGTGGAGCAGCGGGACAGAGATCACTCACTCTCTTCATTGGCTCCTGCGGTGGGGCATCTTTTTCTTTCGCTGCCAGAGTCCAACTAAGTATTAAGAAGGCAGCTTCCAAACTGACCTTTGGTGAAGCTGGATGGTGTGAGAGTGGGAATATTTGGGATTACTGTGGCAGAATTGAGCTTCTGGTGTGAATATCACAATTCCATTCACTTTGTACTGCTGGTTGATAGTGGTTCAAGTTGTTCTGCTTATTGTGGCAATTAATTAACTGGATAAATATGGGTAGGTTCAGAACCCTAGAAAGAGAATTGAAATGTTTGCACATAACATATGACAATAATAATGCAAGGTTAACTGAATTATTTGATGCTCATGGGCCCATATATTCCTATATGAATATAAAAGTAGATGCATCATAGCTGTGAGAATATGTGCATACAGATCATTTTTCTAGAAAACACTAAGCAACTCCTTAACCTTCACAACTTTATTTTGTGGGAAGAGAATTCTTTGGTTTGCTTCTTTTAGCAAATGGAATAAGAGACAGAACTTGGGAAAAACAAAGAGAAAAATCTTGTTCCCTTATTAGGAAAATTACACTTGTAAATCACAGAACTAATGCTTGGAAAAATGTAGCTGATTAGGTAAATACATCCTGCCAACAGTGTTAATATGTACAAAGTAGAACTAAGGAAAAACTGTGTTAGCCTAGAAAGCACTGATTTTCAGAAGAATAGATGATTGTTTTAAACTGTTTGCATTAATATCACTTTTGTGGGTTTTCATCAAGGCCAAAATTAAACATGGGAAATTAAATTTCAAAAATTCAATTTAAAAAAAGAACAAAATTAAAAGTGGGAAACTTAGAGCGATTTCGGAGGACAAAATGACTAGGGCTTAGCAATGACATCCATGTGACAATGGCGTTAAAGGAATGTGTACTTGCTGGTCAGGAGACAGAATACTGAAAGCTGATGAGGACTATGTGCCCAGAGGGCACATGCGAAAACATCTGGATCCTCTCAAAGGTGAGAACAAACATGCAAGGTAGACATACCTATGGCACAAGAGCTTTGGAAGAATTCCATGGAAACTTCTGTCATCTGTGTGGCCACTCCTGGTGCTCTCAGCTAGGAGAGATTTTCCTCCAACTGAAATGGTTACTTAGCAACTACTTCCACACCAAGGAAAAGACAGAATGGCCCATCAATGATACTTGCAGCCAGTGTGGGGAAAGCTTGCATATTTGAGGGCTCTGGGTGATGTAGTATCTGAGGATTATGTATTTGGGTAAATAACAGTATCTTTTTGTCACACTTCAATCCCATAGTTGTGAGGATCTTTGTCCCCCTGGAAAACATGGCCCACAATGTGAGCAGAGATGTCCTTGCCAAAATGGAGGAGTGTGTCATCATGTCACTGGAGAGTGCTCCTGCCCTTCTGGCTGGATGGTAAGCATCTTTCCCACCACCAGCTCAGCCTCCAGAACCACACATTCAAGGCACTCTAGAAAATACTATGAGGATGACTTTACCATAAAAGAAAGTAGCAACAACAAGGGCTATGATTCCCACAATGGAAATACCCCACTATTTAAATGCTGAAATCCTTTAGTCCAGAGAAGGTGGAAGTTGCTTTCATAGTATACTTGCACTTGTTATGTATTAAATGATCCTCATGGTAAAAGTAATGACCATCTGCTCTACATTCCCCTAAAGGCAAAAAAAGAAGCAAATATCTGGTCTCACACATGACAGCTAGAGGTGATAAATACTGGAATTATTTTATAATCATTTTCACAGTTTTGACCATGGATTTGTGCTGTTTTCTGAGAACATTCTTCTCAATAAAATGTTATGTGTAAAAAGTAATGCAGTTATAAATATAAAGACATATTGAAGCAAACTACAGCACCAAATATTGCAGAACTTCTCAGACCCCTTGGTGTAAGAGGAAGCTGTGACATACCACACTTTCCAATCTTTGACCATGATATCTTGTCTTATCATAGCAATTTTATAGGCTTAGTGCCATGTGGAATACACAAGGCCAAAAGCATTACTAATTAGGCATTAAAACCAGGACGTGACATTGGTTCTTATCATTCTGACTTGGTTTGTGCATATGCCTGCCTGAAGGAAACAGTGGTTATTTCTTTTGTAACAGTCTACTTTAAAAGAGCAGTTTGAGATACATTGCTTCTCTGTCCATGAGAGAACTGAAACTTTTCTGTCAGAGGTTCAAGTGGCTTCTTTGTTACCAGACCCCCTGGGTCTCCTCTGATCTCACTCTGTGTCACTTTTCCAAAGCTTTGACCATGGCATCGCCCACCTTTCTTAACCTCTTTGTCCTCTACTTTTCTAATAGCTCTTTCTCTTCTTTTCTTCTCTTCTTTTCTCCTCTCCTCTCTTCTCCTCTTTCTTGTCTCTTTTCCTAAGCTCCTTCTTGTGCATATCACTTCATTACATTTGTAGACTTCAATCTTAACCTTTTTTTCTTCTCTTACTATGATTCCCTCTTTGGAAACCTCATGCAAACTGAAGATTCTAGCAGTCATTTGCTGATTTCCCCAAATATTGATCTTACCTGCCCTGAGCCTAGATATGTATTTATCAATATCATGTTAGAAACACCAATCTTTTTAAAAAAATGTTAAATTGATTAATTATATTTATGACAGTGAGAGAAAGAGGGAGAGAGAGAGAGAAAGGGGAGAGGGAGGGAGAAAAGGAGGATGGGCACACCAGGGCCTTCAACCACTACAAACAAACTCCAGATGCATGTGCCACCTTGTGCATCTGACTGACATGGGTCCATTGGCTTTACAGGCGAGTGTCTTAACCACTTTTCTTTCTGTTGAGTTATAATATGGGATTGTGGTAACCACAGCCTTGGACCATGAGTCCAGGAGGTAGACAGATGGGCCCCTCCAAGAACCCACTGGCACCTACCCTCTACCACTTCCTCTGGGCTCTGGGTCTTAACAGATATTTCTTTTTTAAATATTTATTTAGAGAGAAAGAGAGAGGGAGAGAGAGAGAGAGAGAGAGAGAGAGAGAGAATGGGCACACCAGGGCCTCCAGCTACTGCAAACTCCAGATGCATGTACCCCTTGTGCATCTGGCTTACGTGGGTCCTGGAGAGTTGAACCAGGGTCCTTTGGTTTTCAGGCAAGTGCCTTAACTGCTAAGCCATCTCTCCAGCTCGACAGATGTTTCTTAATGAAAGCTTCAGGTCACTTTTCCCCTATGGGTAGCTAAGCTTCCCACTTACAGTGCTTTTTTTTTTTAACAATATTTTATTTGTGCAATTGATTTAGTTGTTTACTAAAGATGAACTCATTCCTATCATACATTCACTTATATGTATACACAGAGAACATCCAACTCCTACTAAGCCAGATATCCAGAGACACAGAGGCTCCCAAAACCTCATCACTGAAGTAGAACTAAAATTACCACAGTGTGGCTCAGGGAAATCCATGGAAGAGGGGGCAGAAAGAATGTTAGAGCCACAAGTTGGGGCATTATGCACAGAGACTTGGCCTATCCCCCATAACTCTTGACTACCCCCACAATGCATGAACTACATTCCCCATTGATGAGGGTCCCTTTGGAAGAGGGAGGACAGGGAAGAGGATAATGGAGTCACCATTATGAATGTAAAATTAAAATAATATAAATAAAAAATAAATTATAAAAAAATAAAATATAATATAAATAAAATTTTTTAAAAGTCATTCTTTTTTTTTTTTTTTTTGAGGTAGGGTCTCACTCTAGCTCAGGCTGACCTGGAATTCACTATGTAGTCTCAGGGTGGCCTCAAACTCATGGCGATCCTCCTACCTCTGCCTCCCGAGTGCTGGGATTAAAGGCATGCACCACCACGCCTGGCAAAAATGTCATTCTTAAAGCTGCTGGCTCACATTAGTCTTTATTCATATCATTTCAATAGTATTCCTAGACCTTATAAAGGACCATTATGGATAGAGTCAGATTCTGAGAATTTCTACTGGACTCAATGCCCGCAACACACAGACCCTCAGCCCAATATTCCTTTTGTCATTGTAATTACTATCTCATTGCTGGGACAAAACACCCAACCAGAAGCAGCTGATAAGAGGAAAGGTTTTTGGCTTACTGTCTCAAGGGGAAGTTTCAGCATGGCAGGGAAAGGATGGCAGAGCAGAGGCTGAGTATCACTTCTTACCATAGCACTTTGCAGAAAGCAGAAAGAGAGTAAGCAGAACTGTAAGCTCTGACAAGGGTGAAGGTGAGCTCTAACATTCCAAAGCCTGCCCCTAGCAACCCACCTCCTCTAGCAAGGCTCTACCTCCCACATTTCCACCAGCTAGGGACCAAGCATTGAAAACACATGAGTTTATGGGGGACATCTGATTCAAACCACCATAGATATGTTACTACCTTACACTAAATGTAGTAGGATGTTCTAGAATGGAACATGTAGCACTGTTTTTATATCTGCCCTATTAATGAACTAGGGATTGGTACCTCATCTTTAATTCTCAGTGTTTAGCACTCAGCCTGACACATAGATCATTCTCTATTAAGTGTTAATTCCAATCATCTCTTAAAGGCCTTTTCAGTTCCAAGAGCCTGTGTACCTACTTTCCCTGTTTGTGGATGGCTAGAAACCACTAGAGAAGACTTAATTAGCTCACCAACTGCTTTTGTGGGTAGCCAGTATTTAGAGGAAATATATTTTCTTATGCTATCCAGAATAAACATATACAAAACCATCTGGTGTTTGCTAGCCTCCAATTTCAGAGTACTCATCATCTAGAGAGAGAGAGAGAGAACATAGCAACAGCTTCAACTGAAAAACATAGAAATTCCAGTTACATAGGGAATGCTGCTTGTTCTAATTATAACTCCAATAAATACTCTAATAATTATAACTCCAATAAATCAGAAGCTGCAAATCCAAGCTATTTATGTAGTAGAATAGAAAATAACAGAATATTTCATTGACTTAATGGGATGCTAGTTTCTTTCTGCATGAGACTGGAATAAACATGACTATGCATACAAGATGGACAGCCTCTAGGGAGAGGAGAAATGTCCAATTGACTGACTCTTGGGTTTTCTCCTCAGGAAATCAGTTTTTCTATTTATCTCAGTTTATAAATGCTTATTGAACCTACTGAAAATGTCTTTTTCTTCTGAAAAAAAAACAAGTTGATTCCTATTGAAATATTTCTTAGACAGTGTTACAGTTAATTCAGATAAACAAAATTTCAGTATTATGCTATGTAATCAACTTAAGAAATGAAGCCAGTGATAATGCAGAACATATGGTAAAACATTTGGCTGTCCCAATTGTACCAGATGTTACTATTTATGTAAAGGATGCTCAATAAGTATTGTTGACTTATTGTGCATGTAACACACAAAGAAGAGCACTTAGGAAGATTTAAAAATTCCTTAGTAATAATAATTTGATGTAACTTTATCTTAGGCTTCAGTTTTTAATATGATTTTTTTTTTTAGGATTACCATTCTGTTGTCTTTGAATGTATCTTGATATTTGGGCCTATTGAGTCAATTTGTTGATTTAAAATTTCTAACATTTCAAAGATGGCAAACAATTTGTATTTGAATATTTCCTTAATATAATTTTCCCATAGCCCTGTTCCCATATCTCTCCTTTCCTTTTTATTTCCTCTATTTTCTTCTCCTTCCTTCAGTTCATATCTGGCTGGTAGCCTATCTAATTTTACAAGTCTCTTTGAATGTAGGGCACAGTGTGTGGTCAGCCTTGCCCTGAGGGTCGCTTTGGAAAGAACTGTTCCCAAGAATGCCAGTGCCACAATGGAGGGACATGTGATGCTGCCACAGGCCAATGTCACTGCGGTCCAGGATATACAGGGGAACGGTAAGGGATACTTGTATATTCCTCTGTCCATTTGTAATGACTTGGAAAGAAAGTCTGTAGAGTCTGGGGAGCATGTTCAGTACCATGCATCTATAACTTTTAGATGATTTTCCATATATATATATATATATATATATATATATATATATATATATATATATATATATCTGTGTTTAAAATTTTCTAGCCCATTTCAGTGCATAGAAATTGAATCATGGACAGCAATGGTGAATCAAAGATAATGGAAAAAGCATTTAAAAATCTGAAATATCAGCTATTCAGAACCAGTGACAAATATTTCATTCATCTTAAGGACTTTTGGATATTATTTGAGGCACATACAGCATTTATGTGTGATGTTCACATGTAGCATTCATGTGTGGTAGTCATGTACAGCACCCATGTTTGGCTTTCATATGCAGCATTCATGTGCCACATTGGCATGTGTTATCCATATTTTGTGCCTAATTTTATTGGAAATGGTTTGTATAATTTTATGATTTCTCTTGATTATTAATAAATTGTTTTCTTCATAATTACATAATATCCTTTACCCAGTTTTTATTATTCTTAAGAATTTTTGTTAACAGTGTCCACTTCCTTTTAATAATAACTTTTAATCATTTTTAATATAAAATTGCATATATTTGCTTTAATTTTTTTAACGATTTTACTTTTTATTTATTTATTTATTAGAGACAGAAAGAGGGAAAGAGAGAGACGGAGAGGGAGAATGGGCATGCCAGGGCTTCTAGCCACTGCAAACTAACTCCAGATGCATGCGCCCCCTTGTGCATCTGGCTTACATGGGACCTGGAGAATCGAATCAGGGTCCTTAGGCTTTGCAGGCATGTGCCTTAACCACTACACCCTCTCTCCAGCCCTATTTCCTTTAATTTGTAATAGATGTAATATCAACACCTTTATTACTTCTTTAATAATAATACATAAAATTGGGCTACTTGGAATGCTTTTGTCATTAATAACCTAGTTTTGATTTGAATTTTGGATAGATTTGTTAGATGATTTCTGGATACACTTAACTTTTTGTTTGCAGAAAAATGGGCCAGGATAAGGGAGGCATAGGACCAAGTAAAATCCTAAATGATTTTGTAGGCAATATTTCATCATTTAGAAATTTCAATGTAAAATTGTCCCTATTTCAATGAAAGACAACAAAAAGCATCAAACATACAAGGTAGTGAGATCATGCTCATCTGACTTGGAATACAAGGGAAGAGAATGACAGCTGATTTTCAGGTAAATTTCAGTGTAAAACAAGGAAAACAAAGGACAGTTTGTGCATGAGGTTTTGGGGAGGAGGCCCAAGGGCCAGGGTCTTATGTGTTTTTTTGTGTTTTTTTTTTTTTTGTCTTGAGATATCAATATGAGTGGTTCCCTGTGGTTAGGACAGAGGGCAGATGCTCCAGAGCAGGTACCACCACAGACAGCTGCCAGCAAATATTTCCTGGATGTGAGGTCACCTCTCAGCCACAGGGAAACAAACCACACATCCTGTAGGCTGGTGAGGTTGCTCCAGTGATGACAAATAACAGAGCTGGGGTTTGTGGAAAAGTCAAGAGGGAATTGTTGTGAGACAATGCCATATGGTGAAGTCAAGTAAAAATGAAGAAAAGAATGGCATTTCACAAACTTCTTCAGAAGATGTTTAAGCATGCTAATGACATGTTACAGAATGGCTCTGTTGCCATTCATGGTATAGTGTGGCTCCTTGCTTAGAATGGGTACTCAGTTGGTATTGAATGGAGGAAAGAAGGAGACTCATTATTGGAGTCTGTTAAGGTGAGACACAACTCAGCCCTGTCCTGCCTGTGTTTCTTATGACTCTGAAAATGAAGGAAACTGTAGGTAAATGAAAGCAGAGTTGGGAATTAATGACCTGCACTGGGAGAATGTAACATCAGTCTTCAGTGGAGGAGTCCTTTCTTATCACTAGGATATGGAGAAGTTGACTCCCTTCCTGTACTTTTTATGTGCCACCAACACAGCAGGTTCAGATGTTATGAAAGTAGAAAGCTAACCCATCGAGCCCAGGTCTAATGAAGAATATGACTCTCTTACACTATATCATGATTTGGTTAAGCTACTCTGATCACTCTGGGAAGGGACATGTTCAAAAGAACAAAGCAAAAGGGAGATGCCAACCCCTCAACTCACTTCCATTTTCTTAAATTCATATATGAGATGCAACACAAAAATCAGAATTAAGCTAAACAAACCTATGATTCTCATGGATTGGGAATTGACTTAATGCTATATTAGTTTATATCTACCTAATATTTACCATTTTTTCCTAATTATTATAAGTAGAAAATAATCCAGAATTCCCACATTTCTACTCTGGCCAATATTTACTCCTATCTTTGCTACTCTTCTGTTACCTTTAACAAAATTATTACTGATTCCTGATGTAGCTTTTCTTGTTTTGCATAGGGCCATAAAAGCCACATTAAGAGCATAAAATAGGGCTGGGGAGATTTCTATATGCATGAAGTACTTTCTGGGTAAGCGTGAGGACCTGAGTTTGGATCGCCAGAACCCATGTAAAGCCAGATGTGGTAGTACACATCTATAATCCCAGCACTCTTACAGAAGACCAGAATCTCTGGAAGTTCATTGGCCAGCTAGGCCGGTGTATGCAGCAGAGAATAAGAGAACCTGCCTCCTAAGAAGGTAGAAGGCAAGGACCAACACATGTGGTTGTCTTCTGACCTCTGCACATGCACAGTGGCATGAGCATGCTTGTACACACACACACACACACACACACACACACACAGAAAGAGAGAGAAAGATTTAAAAAAGAGCATGAGGGCTGGAGAGATGGCTTAGTGGTTAAATGCTTGCCTATGAAGCCTAAGGACCCAGGTTCGAGGCTCGATTCTCCAGGACCCACATAAGCCAGATGCACAAGGGGGTGCATGCATCTGGAGTTCGTTTGCAGTGACTGGAGGCCCTGGCGCACCCATTCTCTCTCTCTCTCTCTCTCTCTCTCTCTCTCTCTCTCTCTCTCTGTACCTGCCTATTTCTGTATCTCTCTCTCTCAAATAAATAAATAATAAAATATTTTTAAAAATAAATAAAAATAAAAAAGAGCATGAAACAAGTTTGGAAGTGGTTCTTCTTGAGATAAAGGAACCAATGGAAGAGTCATAAGCCACTCTATAATGTTTATGTTTAAGGTAGAAAATGCCCCATATACATGTATTGAGTTATTGCACTATAATTTATAAATCTGCATAGTTAACATAGTAATTTAATAAAACATGGAAGATCTCTCTATTTCTAGAAAGACATCTTGTCATTTGGGCTTGGAAGATGCAAATAGGCCCTCTATCATTAGTACCATTCTCTTACAAGTGCAACAACACCAACAACAAAAAAGCAAGTTGTCATAATGGCTACTTTAGAAAGTAAAATTCAAATGAAATTGTTCTGTATTTGTAATAGGAACTAGTAGTGTGCTTAATTAGAGGTTAGAAAAGTAAATATAGGCCAGGACCCGTTATTTTGCTTTCCAAGGGAAAAGAATGTCTCTGCCAAGATAGGATGAAATACACACAATGTTTCCTGTGATCTCCTAGCAGATACTTTCTCAGGCTTCTAACCTATTACACTTTGTACCGCTTTTAGAATTGTGCTTTTAACCAAGTCAAACACATGCACAGTACCTAAAATTTGATGTTCTGTTTTGTTTCAAAATCATGTAGGAGAAAGTAATATTGTATATCTTGATTCTGTTGGCACTGGGTTGCAAGGAAATCCAAACAGACAGGTTGCAAAGCTGTCTTGCCAATCCATAGCAGAAGCCATTATCAGTTTGAATCACTGTCCCTCATGATTTCTATCTCTAAAGTTTTCCTCTTTAATGATTATACTAGATTATTTGATTCAGCAAATCTTACAGTTTGCAAAATAAGGATCTCCAGCTTTAGGTGGAGAGATGACTCCATAGCTAAGAGCACTTCCTGTGCAAGTGTGAGGGCCTAACGAGGCCTGAGAGATCTCCCAAATTCGATTCCCAGGGCACATATAAATAGCTGGGTCTAGCCAAGCACCTCTGTAACCCCAATCTTGCAGGGGAGCATAGACTTGAGAATTGCTGGAGCTCACAAAAAAAGTACAAGCTCTGGGACCAGTAAGAGTCTGACAAAGAACAAGAGGAAGAGCAGTGAAGTGGGTCATCCTACTTCTATTCATGCTACCACAGGCAAGCACATGGGATACCTCAGGGGCACACACATGTACACAAAACCCCATATCCCCCAAAGCAAAAATAAATAAATAGAATAACTCCTGCCTAAAAATAGGTATTTTCATGTGTCGCTCTAAAGCCTCGCTTTGGTTTTATGCCATGTGCTAACTCAGGTACTCCAGAACATTCAGAATGGTCAAGTAGTTGAAGATGTGGTTTACTTTGCACCTGAAGATATCTAGAACCTGAGAGCCAGTACAGAAGGCCCTTTCTTGTGTCCACCGTATTCATTACATGCTGGAGTTAGGGTTAGGGTTAACCAGTGAAGTATCCGAAAATTTCCAAGATTTATCCTGTACATTTAGAACTTCACATTGGCCCACATCATCAAAAGTCTGCCAAGCCTTGTGGAAGTACTAGTTCTTTTAGGTCTGTTTTTCTGCTATGGCTTTGAAGTATGCAATTTGCTATCATACCTTCCTGCTTGCATTACCCAGGTCTGAAAAATTCAGTGCTGACTTATATTCTTGATTAAGGTCTAGCCTGACTTAAGAGCCATATGGAAAGTGGCTGAAACAAAGGGTCCCTTCTTGTAGTGAGCAATATACTAAATAAACACTGTCTCCCCGTTCTTGGAAGAAAAATCTCTTTTTGCTTCAAAGCCCAGTCTCCTCACCTTGCCAAAAAGAAAGATGGCTAGCCCAAGAGAAACTCATGCTTTCCATGGAGTAAGTGATAGGTGATTTCTCTTTCTGGTCCCTCCAGCACCTTATCCTCCCACCAATCTCATGTTGTCAAGAACACTTCTTTCCTCCAGGACAGAGCCTAATGCCATTTTTTAAGAGACAATTTAGTGAAATTTTAATAATTTACCCTTGCCATTTGGCACAATAGAAGGTAATATCCTAGTTGTAAAAAAAAAAAAATGTAGCTGGGAGTGGTGGTGCACGCTTTTAATACAGCACTCAGGAGGCAGAGGTAAGAGGATCACTGAGTTCGAGGCCAGCCTGGGACTACAGAGTGAGTTCCAAGTCAGCCTGAGTTTGAGTGAAACCCCACCTTGAAAACACAAAAAACAAAACATTTTGTGTCAGAAAACTCCACACCTTCTTACAACCTACAGGTTGGAATGTAGGACATCGAATTTCAGTAGCTCACAACTCTCCAAATCTGAGGGCACTCTAGATGAATGAGGAAGCTACTTTTTCAATTTATTAACTACAGGCTGGTACTACTGTTTGGGCACTTTCTTTTTATTCTCTTGGTACCTATATTATGTATATACCTTGGGCACACACTAAGCATAAACATGCTTCAAGGTTTCTGCTGTGCAGAACCAGCTGGTGCAGCCTGGAGGTCTAGGCAGTAGTCAGAGACTCCTACAAGGGAGCATGTTTGCACTTCCTCATTCATCCCCAAGTGAAAGCCTTGTGTCAAATTTAACTGTCTAGGCTTTGATGCTGAATTAATCTTTTTAAAAACATATTTTTATTTATATATTTGAGAGAGAGAGAGAGAGAGAATGAGAGAATATGGGTGTACCAGGGCCTTTTACACTGCAAATGAACTCCATATGCAATTCTACTTTGTGCCTGTGGTTTTGCATGGGTACTGGGGAATTGAAGCTGGACCATCAGGCTTTGCAAGCAAGCACTCTTAACTGCTGAGCTATGACTTGGCTCTTTTCAAATCACTGCTTCAAGGTTAGAAAGCTATGTAATAATGAGCAGGGTCCCCTTTTAATAAAAGAACAAATAGTAATTAAACTTGGATCTATAATTTGAAAATATAAAATATATGTAAAAAGACAAAAATCATACTTCATGTTCTAAGCTCATAATTTTATTTTTTAATATTTATTTATTTACTTATTTATTTATTTGAGAGAGAGATAAAGAGGCAGAGAGAAAGAGAGAGAAAGAGAATGGGTATGTCATGGCTTTCAGCCACTGCAAATGAATCCCAGACGCATATGCCCCTTTGTGCATCTGGCTTTCATGAGTCCTGGAGAACTGAACTGGAGTTTGTGCATCTGGCTTTCATGAGTCCTGGAGAACTGAACTGAAGTCCTTTGGCTTTGCAGGCAAACACCTTAAATGCTAATCCATCTCTCCAGCCCTTATTCTGTTTTTGTTATTTCGTTTTGTAGGCTTGCTACTATTACTGCTATATTGTCAAAACAATGTATATCAATTTTTTTCCATCCGTAATGAGACAATATGAAATTACATAGAGTTCAAAAAGCAGCTTAAGTTTGTACATAGTATGACCATTTGAACTATTTTTACATGGCATTAACTAATCTGTCTTCTATTGGCCTCTTGCTTGAATAGGTGCCAGGACCAATGTCCTGTTGGAACCTATGGAGTTCACTGTGCTGAGACTTGCCGGTGTGTTAATGGGGGAAAGTGTTACCACGTTAGCGGTGCTTGCCTCTGTGAAGCAGGCTTTGAGGGTGAACTCTGTGAGGCTCGCCTGTGTCCAGAGGGACTCTATGGAATTAAATGTGACAAGTGGTGTCCCTGCCACCTGGATAACACTCATAGGTAAGTGTCAGCTGCCCCTAGAAGGATATATTCTGTTGGGAAAGCATAGCTAGTTGGAAGGTAGGGTTATAGACACGTTTACTCTATAAGATCTTCCCTGCCTCTGGTCTCTTCTGGGTAGAAATTACCATTTAAAGGATTACTTTTATATTTAGTGACTGACATTCTATTTAGGGGGGCTAAAATAATTGGTTATTAGATTTTTAAAAATTTTGTGTGTGTGTGTGTATGTGTGTTATGTATGCATGTATGTTCCCGTGTGTGTGTGTGTTTGGTATTAGGGATTTAACTCAAGTCTTTATAGTTTGCTCAATACCCAACCTCTCTTGGTAGATATTAAATTCTTTTTTATTATTATTTAACAGTATTATACTGGTAAAAATTAAATTTGTTTAAATTTGCTTAAGAGTAGAATGTTTCCCTAGGAAAAGGATGTGTGACATCCACTTCAAAGAAGATTTAGTGAGACACAAGGGGTTAAAACAAGTTTATGATGTGAAAATGTGCAATATCTTTTACTTGACAACACCTCTGTGAAAGAGAAAAGGCTACAGAGAGGAAGTAGACGAGTGGAAAGTTTGTGAAAGTGCTTCACATGTGAAGTGCCTTTTCAGAATTGATTATTCTGACATAAAACTCACAGGGGTCTTTAAGCTCAAAAATGGCTCCAAGAATTTGAGAACAGGAAACCACAATACTTCCACTCTCCTGTGCCTTGTCTGTCCCTGGAAATCCTTCCCACAGCTCTTTTCTTTCCCTCCCCCAAGGATGAGGTAGACACAGCTTAGAATTTCTGTTCACAGTCTTCTGGAAAAGACGCATTGGACAGAAATGTAGGCCACCACATAGCACCTCAAATATTACTAGAATGACTTTTATTTACATTCAGCACAGATGGTACTTTATTTATACATCTGAAAGATAACTCACAGCCACATCAAATCCCAAAGGCACAAAATTTAAACAGTAGGTGTGAGCATGTGTGTAGTTGATCTGTTCTTGAAGCCATTGTTAGGAACTGAATAAATGGACTTTGCATTGTGTATGCATGTGTGAAAGATATGCATTCTCAAAGTATTCTAGTAACTTTGTATACCACTTTGGCCAACTTTTGGTTCTCTTCATTGGAAAATATTGCTCTTTGCTCCTTACAAGTTTGGATAACTATTTAGGGAGTAGAATATTGCAGGATTTTGACATGTTAAGGAGGTGGCATGACTAGAGACAGGTCACGAGTCTGGCATCCTTTCCTGTCATGGGTAAGCTTTATGTAGCACTAGTTCAGAGCATTATCTCCAATGTACAATTTTGTTGTGTGTAGACACAGCCAAAATTAAATAGAACAAAAAGCCCACACAAAAGAAAAGGTCTGCTATGAGAAGACTTGCAGAAACACAGGGCCTGTTGAATTTTGGAATTGAACACTATGTTAGTAATGGCAAGATGCACGTGGAGAGTTTTTCAATTGATGTTAATACTGGAACACTTTTTTTTCTGTGATACATTTGTCATGTAGACTTTCCAACTGAAAACTAAATTTAAGGTAGAAATTATTTTGAACAGGAAAGTAAAACTTTTGGATTTAATCAGTTTCCATGTGACATGTATATGTTGGCTCTTGTTAATAAGGACATTCAGTAGCCTTTAGCAATCAAGGTGTACCATTTTGCAAATGACACCTAATTACTATTGCATTTGAACATAAGTAACATCTAAGGAAATGAATAAAAGGAAATTCTGCTTTAACCTCCAGGATTGATGATTGAACCCAGGGCCTCACACATGTGAGTCAAGTGCTTGACTACTTAGCTATATCTCCAGCTTTTCTTGTATTTTTTATTTTGAGAGAGGGTTTCTTAGGTTGTCCACACTGGTCTTGAATTCACTCTATTGCTGAGGTAGGGTTTGAACTCACAATTTTCCTGCCTCAGACTTTTGCATTATGGAGAATAGGGCTTCACCATCAGATCCAGTTTTGTTTTAGCCTACATTATATGGTTTTTATTCTTGCTATAAATAAGCTCTTAAATTAAACAGCTACTGAAACAGCATGTCTAGTTATATGTGCGTGTATAAAATGAAAATATTTCTCTATGTGTATGATCCTATTTTCATATATGTAAAGCAATCTGTTCTTTAGGCAGAAAATAGGTATTGAGTGTATTACCCCTGCACCTCCAGTCCATCAATGCCTCTGAACTGCTGTGGCTTCCTCCATCTAATTACAACTTGCAGAATTATAATTTTGTTGTCAATCAATCTGAGAACCAGTATGCCATGCTACCACCCTGAGGGACATCAAATATCAATTTCTCTGTCTGCCTCTCAGTTCAATTTTGTGTCCCTGGATTATCCATTTTGTTTAGCATTCATGATCTACTTAATGAATACGGTTTTCTTCTTTTTAAGGTAAAGCAATATTTTTTTTTTTTTACTAAATATATCCTTCCTTTTATGATAAACTAGGTAAACTAATTTCATTCATTGCTTTGAATATTTTCCTTTGCTTTTCTCAAATGTAGGGCTTTACTTGAGTAAATACATACACGATATATATATCAGCTTTGTGTTGCTAGTGCAAAAGGGTTTGTCTTGGTTTACAGGATTGAGGGGATGTTCCATGATGGCAGGGGAAAATAAAGGCATGAGCAAAGAGTGGACATCACCTCCCTGACAACATCAGGTAGACAACAGCAGCAGGGCAGGGTAGTATGCCAAACACTGGCAAGGGGAAGCTGGCTATAATACCCATAAGCCTGCTCCCAACAACATATCACCCCCAGAAGGCACTAATTCTCAAATTGCCACTACCTGGGGACTTAACATTCAGAACATATACGTTTATGGAGGATACCTGAATCAAACCACCATATATATTTGTTAACATATAATGTACACACACACACACACACACATACATTCCTGCTGGCCTTTTATCAGAACATAATTGTAATTTTTAGTAGTTACCTGTAAACAACTTCTTTTTACTTTGGTATCAAAACAGACAAATCTGGCTGTGGATCTGATTCAGCCACTACTTGTGTGAGTGTTTGAATAAATCTCATCCTTTCTAGGTATCTTTTCCCTCCTTTATGAATTATGACCAGAATGGCTGTGATTACTGAGTTAAATAATGATACAGAGGGCTTGGCAGGGTGCTGGCACCTATCCAGTGTTCTGTAAATACTAGCTGCTAGTCTGTGTGCTTACTTTCACTAGCTTTACAGATTTTACATATGTCTCTGAATTAATGGCAATTCCCTTTAAGCTAATACTATTACTTTGCCTCAGAGAAAGGATCAAGAAGTAGGCTATGGTATGAAAGCTCAATATCCAGTTAGAGCCTCTGCTCATTGATTGTGCTTACTCAGACTTACTGTGGGACTACTGTGTGCTAGGGACAGCTAGTAAAACAGATTAGGATGCAATGAAAGAGAACTAGAAACATCTAATTAAAATTTGGAAAAAATTTAAAAAATGGGTGGCTAGAAAAGGCATCTCCACAGAGATGTTTAAACTGAGTCTGGAAGAATAAGATGGAGAGAGAGAAACAAGGATTAGAGGAATCGCCTTCTAAGATGAAATAGCCTCTCTACAGGCCCTTAAGTAGAAAATCCTGGATGATTTTGCAAGTGAAATAGTAATAAAGTGAGAATCGTGAGAAGGGTATTTCATCATTGGAATGGAGAAGATGGAGAAGAAGCAATGGCCAGATGCCAAGGTCTTCTGGGCTACACTTATGATGACTATATATCTGGTTTCAGAAGAAAAAGCTACTTAATTCTGTTGCTGTAAGATAAGCTTTAGCATCTTCCCTTTCACTCTTAAAAATGTCCTGGTTTAGATAATAAATTATATAGTCCTGTTAGATTATTAAACAATATGATTATTAAACAGTATTAAAAAGGTGTAGTGGGAAACTTTGAGGAATTCTGGAGAGGAAAGTGGTGCAATATGATTGATTCTTTAGATGGTGAGGCATTCATGGATACAGGAAGGAAAGATGATAGTATGTTCAGTTCAAGTGTGGGCATGACAAGATGTGGATAGATTCAAAATGCATTTTGGAGTTAGAATACTTAAGCCTTCATAGTGAATTGAATATGGGAAATGAAGCTGAATGAGTTATCAAGAAATATTCGTTAGTGGGCATGGTGGCCCATACTCTCTGTGCCTATACTCTCAGCACTAGGCAGGCTGAGGCAGAGGATCTTGAGTATAAGGTGAGCCTGGGCTATGTAGCCAGGTTCTGCATCAATAAACTGAATAATTCCCAGGGAGACAAAGGGACCTGTGGTCCCATATACAGAAATAAAGATGAAAGCCAGGCGTGGTGGCACACGCCTTTAATCCCAGCACTCGGGAGGCAGAGGTAGGAGGATCACCGTGAGTACAAGGCCACCCTGAGACTACATAGTTAATTCAGGTCAGCCTGGGCCAGAGTGAGACCCTACCTCGAAAAACCAAAAAAAAAAAAAAAGAAATAAAAGAAAGACGATTGGGGTAGATACCGAGTGAAAAAGAAAGGAGCTTGAGATGGCATGGACATGCTAGGTTTTTGCTCAAGAAAAAAAACCATGGCTGGGAAGATGGATTAGTGGTTAAGGCACTTGCCTGCAAGCCTAAGGATCCGTGTTTGACTCTCCAGATCCCACGAACCCAGACACACAAGGTAACACATGTGAAAGGTCGCACATGCACACAAGGTGGTATACATGCCTAGAGTTCAATTACAGTGGCTGAAGGTCCTGGCACATCAATTCTATCTTTCTCTCTCTCGCTTTCTCATAAAAAAGAACAGTCTGGGGCTGGAGAGATGGCTTAGCGGTTAAGGTGCCTACCTCCTAAGCCTAAGAACGCTGGTTCCAATCTCCACCGGTTCCAATCTCCAGGTCTCACGTTTAGCCAGATGCAAAGGGGCGCAATGCCACACTTGACCACAAGGGGAGGGGGGAATGCACGCATCTGGATTTTGTTCGCAGCAGCTGAGAGGCTGCTGGTGCACTCATCTCTATCTGTCTTCTTCTCCCTCTCTCTCTGTCTCTCTCTGTGTCTCTCCCCCCTCTCCCCCCAAAAAGACCAGTCTGTTGGGCTTGCTTAAACAACAATAACAATACTAATAGCAGGTGAGTGGGCATGAGTAGCTCTGAGTAGATCTGAGACCCACACCCTTATCTTCTGAGTCTAAACTTTTTATACCCAGAAAACCATCTCAACTGTAAAACTGAATTTGGGTATTTGTTTGGCATGTGTGTATATAGTATACATGCCTGTATGCATGTTCATATAGGTGTGCAGGTGCATGTATGTGTATGTGAATGTGGAGGCCAGGGGATAACCTTGGACATTATCCTCAGGAATGCTATCTACCTCTTTATATAAGAGGGTCTCTCAATGGTCTAGAGTTTATGAATTTAGCTAAACTGGCTATCCAGTGAGCTCCAGAAATCTCCTTTCTCCATTTTCCCAGTATTGGAATTACAGATACATGTCACCATACCCACCATTTTATAGGAAATGGAACTCAGGTCCTCATGCTGGCAAGGCAGTCATTTACTCACTGAATTATCTTCCCAGTCCCAACTTGAGTATCATTATAATAGAGCCCTGACCTATTGCCTGCAGATACTTAATTGTAGTATATGTCTAGGAGTATATTACAGTAAATTTCTGAGAGGGAGGATGAAATCATTCAGTCTATAGCCTTTTTCTTAAGAAGGACAAGGAACAGGAGAAAAAGAAGAAATGAAGAGATGAGTTACGAGATTATGAAACCCTCAATCAACAGATTAGGACCTCAGGCCCAGGAGGTTCTATGTCCTTTCCCAAGGTCACTCAGATAGAGAAAGAACTAGAATTACATCCTGTCTCCATCCCTCCCAGACCACTGTTTTTTTTTTTTCCAAGAATAGAAAATCTGTGAATAGTCTGTTCATGAGAGACTACTTAGCAAGTGTCTGGATGCAACAGTGGATTTCGTTGTTCCTATTTGAGGGTTAGGGTTGACACTTCATGAAGGAAAGACCATCCTTACACAGTCTTCCCATTGTCAGCAGACTAGCTTGATTGTTAAGGTTTTCCTGTGGTGAGAAGCACATGTGTTTAGAGCCTTCATGTCACAGAGTGTCCTATTGTGTCAACTCCCTCACACAAGTATCTTAGCACAACTGATGTGTCCATTTGCTATAGAGAAACAGCTGCTGCCAGGCCTGTTGATACAGCTGTTGTCCCAGGTAGCAGCAGCTGTTCTGGACCAGGTAGATGGGCTGCCATGAGAACCAGGTTGACAAGGTTCCTGCTTTTCTGATTCTATGGACATCACATGGTCAACTAATTTGGCATTGGCATTGGATGCAGTTTTTTACTGCTTCTCATAGAGTTGACTTCTTATTGAATTACTGCTTTCAATTTAAGAAAATTAAAAAGAATTTTAAACAAAAGGGCATAAATATAATAGTCATCTGGTTATAGTATGCTGCTGATGTCATATAATGTGTTTACATTACCAGTTAGATGTCAATGAATTACATCATACCAGCCTAGGAATGAAGTTCAAATGACTGCATGGAATTACCCAACAACGTTAGTGATTGTGGCCTTTTGCGCATTTACATAGCCCTTGAGTACCATGTTTATCCCAGAATGACTTATTCCTTTCATCCATGTCTCAGCTGTCATCCCATGTCTGGAGAGTGCTCCTGCAAGCCAGGCTGGTCAGGACTGTACTGTAATGAAACGTGTTCTCCTGGATTCTACGGGGAAGCTTGCCAACAGATCTGCAGCTGCCAAAATGGGGCAGACTGTAATAGTGTGACTGGAAGTTGCACCTGTGCTCCAGGATTCAAAGTGAGTGACTCAGGCTCCAAAGGTAGGAGAAGAGGGATTGTGGAGCACATCAGTCTCATGCTTTATGTGACCCACTGTAAGCTGCAGTGAGTGTATCCACTCACATCATTAATGAGATGAAGAGAGAGGAAAGTACTAACAGAGACCAAGGAATCTTGACCTTTAGTTGATGACTGAGAGAGCTAGTCAAACTATCAATGTGTCATTAATTTTTAATATTATAATATGCCAGGAACTATGATCTGTTATTACTATTCCTCATTTAATTATTTTACTGTGATTTACAAGCAACAAAGACATTACCTTTTCACTTAAATTGGTTCTTACTGTCTAGAGTTACTGTTTTAATTTCATGAAATTTGAAGACCTATCATGAAACAAGTTAGTGTTTATGATCTGTTCCCATTCTATAGTCAGTCAGTTGCACATAATTTTAGGTTCCCTTGAGAATCAAGACCTACAAATCAAGAGAGCAGAATTTTGGCTATGGTTTCTAGGATTTCTCAACTATTGGTTAGGAGTCTCTTTTAAAGGAGCAAGAGTTGTTTGTTATTATTTACTCCTATTTTAAGGAAGATAACATTGAACTCTGTAGAATATTGGTCATTGCAGAGCACTTAATGTGTAATGGGAGTAATAAAGTCACACATCTGAGAGGATCTTTACAAGGTTTTCTAACCTATGTACTAGTCCTGGCTGAGCCCCTGAATTAGTTCTTAAAAGTCCCTGATGCTTTTGAAAAGATGTCCTCCAGTCACCTTTGGCAGCCCAACTCTATATTTATTGCTTATTGTTGGATGAATTTAATCATGTTTCTGACAGAGTGTTTGATTTATCCATTAATAACATTATGTTTTCCACAAGGAAGTCTAGGAAACATTGGGAACTAATGTACAGCTCATATTTATGCTTATATATAGTGACCAATTTTACAGTCACAATTTATTATGTATCTACTTGTCTCGGCAAGGACAAGGGCTTATTTGTTGTTCTGCTATGAAACAAAGCTAATGAAGTCAGCAGGTTCTTTGGGTTTATTCAATATTTCATCCTCAACATGGGTCAGCCAGTATTGCACTTGAATCTCTTGAATTCGTATAGTTTTACAATAATAGCAACCTTAAAAACTATAGCATGTTAAAACTAGAGATGAGGCCAGGCATGGTGGGGCATGCCTTTTATCCCAGCACTCAGGAGGCAGAGGTAGGAGGATCACCATGAGTTTGAGGCCACCCTGAGATAACATTCCAGGTCAGCCTTGGCTAAAGTAAGACCCTACCTTAAAAAAAAAAAAAAAAAAAAACTAGAGATGAGGCCTCATATGCTATACCATGATGTGGTCTTGCTTATCTGGGGCTGCCTATTTCAGCTGGCAAAACCATCTTGAATTTTTCTATTTGTGCCCATCTAGGGAGCTGACTGCTCTGCCCCATGCCCTTTGGGAACCTATGGGATAAACTGTTCCTCTCGCTGTGGCTGTAAGAATGAAGCTATCTGTTCTCCTGTGGATGGGTCTTGTGTTTGCAAGGCAGGTGAGTATGTGAATGAGTTTTTTTTTTTTTTTTTTTTTTTTTTTTTTTGGTCCTGTTTCACCACCTTCAGAATCCTGGGAGGAAACCTTGACCAGGACTATAGCTCCAAATACACTGGTATTCAGTGCTGACCTTGGCATTCCCTCATCCCCTGTGGGCCCTTATGCCTTCATGAGTCTAGGAAATAGCTCACATTAGATGATCTCTGAAGTGGCTGCCAGCTTTAGAAGTCTGTGCTTTTGGAAAGGATAACAAGCAGACTTGTGTCTGCATCCCCAAACTGACTGACCTGGAGTCATGACAAGAAATGGAGCCAGCACTGATTTTGTGCAAGGCCTGAAACATGTCCATCCATACATGCATCCAGGATCCTGGATACACATTATTCATGGTTCATGGAATACTGCATCAAAGATGGAGTAGTTCTTTCAAACACAAGGCTTCCATTCATTCCTATATAAAGATTACAGTTCCTGATCAGAATAAAGCCTGGCATTGCACCCTGTGTATCCTGCACATTAAAAGTGCCTCCCTGTATCTTCCCACAGCCCACAGGTGCTTCTCAGTGTTAGCACTGGGCTTATCATATAGCCCACTTGGCTTCTTGGAGCCTCAGGGTGCCCTTTTTATTTCTGGTGGACTCCTTTTGTGGCAGTGTCAAGTCTCTCTACCACTGCTGGAACTGGGAGGTACTTTTATGCATCTCTAACATATTTTCAAAGTGAGACATGCTTGGAAAGGCTCAGAAAATCTTCATACTGCCTTTATTTCCTCACATGCTCTGGTGTTCTTATCCCACAGGCTGGCATGGGGTGGACTGCTCCATCCGATGCCCCAGTGGTACATGGGGCTTTGGCTGTAACCTAACATGCCAGTGCCTCAATGGGGGTGCCTGTAACACTCTGGATGGGACCTGCACTTGTGCACCTGGGTGGCGAGGGGCAAAATGCGAACTTCCCTGTCAGGTATGTATATAGGCCAGAAGGAGGATTGGCTTCTTTGCAGTTTTCTTGATTGAAAGCGGTTTAGTGTTAACCAAACTTCAGTAACTATTACATAGCTGGGAAAGGGAGTAGATGTGGAAATCAGTCAGGCTTTGTAAGAATTCCTTCCTTCTTTTTCTGTATCTCCACCCTGGTTTTCCACCTCCACTCTAGCATTTTTTTTTAAATACACTCATCTCTTGGTGGCAGCTAGGCAGCAGCATTGGTCAAACACTCAGTGTATGCCTATCAACTCTCCACATATTTTGTTTCCATCATAATGGAAATCTCTAAGCCTTGGGGTGGGAAGTGATGGATCTGAAAAGGGGGCAGTGGCTGGTGTCACAGAAGTGTTCATTGACGTGATGAAAGAAGGTTTGGAAACAGCTCTGTTTAATGTAAATGTCTCTTGAAGCACCAAAATCTCCTACAATTTCCTAGTTCAATGTTCATTCCCTTCCCTTGAGCTACTTTGGAGACAAGCATCATTAGAAACCTCCTGCTATAGCTACTGCAGGCTAAGGGTGCAAATGGGAAGTGTGTTCTATAGTAACCCACTGCTTTCTTTCTGTCTAAAGCACTCGGCCCCTTCTTTCCCTGGTTGAGGCATCCTTTCTGCCTGACCCATTAAGAATTTTCTTAGTGGTGTGTATTCTCTGCCCCAGGGACACCATCAGCTGGAAAGATAACAATGTCACCCCCTAAATTGGGGGCCTCCAAAGAAGGGGTTTATACAGAGCCTCTTCTTTCTCTGGGCTTTTTACCTCATTAAGCACAACCTATTTCCCAAAGCAGAGAAGATTCCTGCCCAAGGCTATTCTGTGCCCTTTCAGCACCTAGAATAGAGTTAGGCTTGCTTCCTTCTCTCAGATTTCCAGTTCTTGGAGATGGGCTGAAGGTTACTTTATATCTCCTGATTGTGGACCAGGTAAATCTTCAGCATAACCCTGTCCACTAGCTGTTTAAGGAAATTAGATAAGGATGATAGTTCAGGGGCTCATGTCATGGCAGAACTAACTTCTGCACCATCCTATCAAACATTAATGGGGCTTCGAAGTGGTTTAATTTGTTTTCTTAGCTTAACAAATTTCAGACAAATTAGCCGGGCATGGTGGCACACGCCTTTAATCCCAGCAGTCGGGAGGCAGAAGTAGAAGGATCACCGTGAGTTTGAGGCCACCCTGAGACTACATAGTGAATCCAGGTCAGCCTGAGCTAGAATTATACCTTACCTCAGAAAAACAAAAAAAAAAAAAAAATCTAGACAAATAATTATGCCATCTAACACCTGTAGTGCAAGTCCTCCACTATATTTGATGATTGTGTACCCCATGTTTATCTAGTGCTTGAGTGGATGGATGAAGCAGGGAGGTTTGAAAAAGCAAGTTTCACCACCAGTGTGGAGCTTTCCCTTCTTGCCCCATGAATCAATGATCACTTTCATCCATCAAAAGTCTCATCTTTTTTGGTCCACTCACGCTATCATGTTCATGGAATATAAAGAGAGGACTGAGAGAGGTAGGGTAAGGAGGGGGTGCCAATGCAATGTATAGTTAGGATCAGAGTATTCCTCATGCTTTAGATTTTTCCTGGAAATGAAGCTATCCATTAGAGAAAAAAAGATAATAAAATCTGTTCAGTTTCCTTTATTATGTCATGTATCCCATTGGTTACAACTTATAGAAGTGAATTTAATTCAAATATATATTCAGATGTAAGATCATCTTTTTCAAAAATATTTTTTAAATATTTTACTTTTATTTATTTATTTGAGAGAAGGAAAGAGGCAGAGGTAGAGAGAGAGAGAGAGAGAGAGAGATAATGGGCATGCTAGGGCTTCCAGCCACTGCAAACGAACTCCAGATGCATGCACCACTTTGTACATCTGGCTTACATGGGTCATGGGGAATCAAACCAAGGCCCTTTGGCTTTGCAGGCAAGCGCCTTAACTGCTAAGCCATCTCTCCAGCCCTAGATGTAATATCATCTTTAAGTGACCTGGGGTCTTCCCTTTCTACTAAAGAATAAAACACATTGTATGGTACACTGAACTATTTTGTAAATATCATTAAAAGCGGGCTGGAGAGATGGCTTAGCGGTTAAGGCACCTGCCTGCTAAGCCTAAGAACCTGGTTCCAATCTCCAGGTACCACGTTTAGCCAGGTGCACAAGTGACATAAGGGCACAATGCTGCATTTGTCCACAAGGGGGCACACACATCTGGAGTTCATTCACAGCAGCTGAGAGGCTGGCGGCACGCCCATTCTCTATCTGTCTCCCTCTCCATCTCTGTCTGTCTCTCTCCAAAAATAAAATAAAATAATTATTAAAAGCAAAGGAAAATATTATGGTGAGTTGTGGCTAATGATGAGAAAAGGTTTTTTTAGTTAACTGCCATGTTTACATATATTGCATACATGCATATGAATATATTTGTATAATTGTTTTGCCTTGCACATGCTTGTTTGGGTAGTTTCAAAGTGCTGATCTCCTGCATTTGCAGGAGGTGGGCAAGAAGACATGGGGAGAGGTGATATAATGCATGTTTCTGAGAGGTGTTAGGGAAATGGCTGACTGTGGATCTCTTCATGTAGTGTCATGGGATTTCCCAACTTGTCATTGTCTTTGATGTTCTCCTCCTGGCAGGATGGCACATATGGGTTGAACTGTGCTGAGCGTTGTGACTGCAGCCATGCAGATGGCTGCCATCCCACCACAGGCCATTGCCACTGCCTCCCAGGATGGTCAGGTGAGAGCCAAGGGCCACGACTTGAAGGGGAAACTACCAACCTAGTATCTAGTGTTGCTTCTTCAGAGAAACATAGGTCAAGTTTTCAGAAGAAAAATGAAAAGAAAGCAAATTCTCTGATACACACACATACTTTTACTCATGACATGCAAATGTTATGTATAATTAACCTAAAACCCAAGGCAATGCCCTGGAACTTATATGTAAGGTCCAGTTGCTAGAATGGGGGCCAGCAAGGCGGGACCATTTTATTGCTGTGAATAGCTCAATAGGCTCTCTGTGGTTTGCTTCAAGCACTGAGGGAAAAATAAAATTTAGAGTAAACCTTAAGAATACAACCAGAATTACTCCAGAAACAAAATATTAAATTCCAATATTAATATGGTTAATATACACATTTAAATATTTTTCATAGATATAAAAGTTTTTAAACCTTTGTAATTTTTACAATTTTGTTGGAGCAATGACAAATTCACTATATGATTGAGTACAAAATTTCTAACTACAGGGTAGAATTGTTTCTTTATGAGGCTTCCTGATTTTAACTAGGAAGTTAATCAGGTTAGTTGTGGTACTGAAGAGCCACGATATACAGGTTTGCCTGGACATTTAGTGCCATCTTCCAAGTCTATAAATTATGAGCAACAACATTGTCCTTCTTGAAGGATCACTTTATACTTCCATTAGCAATATACAAGAGTTCCATCTTTTCCACATCTCCACCAACACATTTTTTTTTTTGAGGGAAGGTGTTGCTCTAGACCAGGCAGACCTAGAATTCACTATGTAGTCTCAGAGTGGCCTCAAACACACAGCAATCCTCCTACATCTGCCTCCTGAGTGCTGGGATTAAAGGTATGTGCCAACACACCTGGCACATCTGTCTTTTTGATCATAGCCATCCTAGTAGATGTGAAGTTGTACCTCTGTGGGATTTTGCCTTGTGTATCCCAGGTGGCTAATGATGTTGAGATCTATCCATCCATTTATTGACCATCTGTAACTCTTCTTTGTAGAAATACCTACTCAGATCCTTTACTATTTTTAAAATCTGAGTTACTTATTTTGAGCAAGAGAGACAGAGAGAAAGAGATAGGGAGAAAGAGAGAGAGAGAGAGAATGGGCACTCCAGCAGCCTCTCAGCTGCTGTTAACAAACTCCAGACACATGCACCCCCTTGTGGGCAAGTGCTGCATTGCGTACTTGCATCACTGTGTCTGGCTAAATGTGCGACCTGGAGAATCAAATGGGCATCTTAGGCTTGGCAGGCAGGCTTCTTAACCGCTAAGCCATCTCTCCAGCCCCTTGGGTTATTTTTATTATTGAGTTGTAATAATACTTTACATACTTTGGACAAATGTTCTTTATAAGGTATGTAATTTGCAAGTATTTCCTCCCATATTGTGAGTTTCCCCATGACTTTACTGATTTTTTTTGTAGCAGAAGACTTTTCTTAAAAAATATTTATTTATTTCCGTGTGTGTGTGCGCGCATGCACACATATGCACACACATCAGGATCTCTTACCACTGCAAACAAATACACATCTGGCTATATGTGAGTGGGTGGGTGGGGTGAACTGAACCTGGGTCAGCAGGCTTTACAAGTAAGCATCTTTAACCAGTGAGTCATCTTCCAAACCCCCAGAACAGATTTTATCCTGATAAAGTCCAGTTTACCTATTTTTAATAGTTTGGTTGCTTGTGCTTTGGTATCAAATCCAAGAAATCATTGCCTAACTCAGTCATAGAGACTTGTGCCTATGTTTTCTTCTAAAAGTTTTATAGTTTTAATTTTTACACTTATGCCTTTCATCCATTTGGAGTTAATTTTTACATACTGTGAGTAAGGGGGCAGGAGGACTCCAATTTCATTCCTTTGTGTGTGGGCGTCCACTGGCCCCAGCATGATTTGTTGCAGACTGTCTTTCTTCCTACTGAATTATCCTGACATCTTTACCAAAATCTAATTGCTCATCAATGTGAGGTTCATTTCTGGATTTTATCTGATCCCATCGGTCAATTTGTTTATCATTACACCAGCACAACACTGTTTTGATTATTATAGCTTTGTAGGAAGTTTTAAATTGATATAAATATGAGTCTTCCAGCATTGCTCCTTTTTAGGATTATTTCAGCTATGCTGGAGCCCTTGAATTTCCATGTGAGTTTTAGGATCAACATGCCAATTTCTACAAATAAGCAAGATGGAAATTTAATGAGGATTTAACTTATAGATCAGTTTGGAAAGCATTACCAAATTAGCCATAGTAAGTCTTTAGTTTCATAAACATGACTAGCAAGCAGCCCACTATAATTTTTTGAGGGTCACTTTGGCTAGTTATAGAAGCAAACAAGGACAAACTTTCATGTGCTTGGTTTCCAGTATCTGAGAGATGTCTTGGGAAACAGGCCATGCTGGTGCAACAGAGTTAATTTCCTATCAATAGGACACACAAAAACCCATCCTTGTAGTTACTTCTTGACTTGTGAAACTTGACTTTGTATATGAAATTCTCATACTATTTTCAGCTCTCCATCACTAATGTTGACACTGGATTATACCAGGTACTACACCATATTTGTGACTCCACCAGGGACTTTGCCATTACTAATTTTTCAATGACCCTCTGTGAGACAAAATGACACCTTTAACTCTGGAAAATTCAGTTATTTCCTAACAGAAAATATTTTGGGTCCACATTCTACCAAATCTACTTTGGTCTTATGAATATATGAAGTGAGAGGTGCCCCTGGACATACCAGCCAACAGCTTGGTGGTTGTGAACAGGACTATGAAAGGCACACATGAGAAAGCAAGGCACATAAATAAGACAAGCAAGAGATGACTTGGCCCAAAGCCAATTAGAAAATGTGTTTGCTGCATTCCATAGTCTGGGTCATGAAGTAAAACAAATTATCCCATCTGGCCTTAGCCCTATCAAGCTCCTACAGGAATGTAGTGGCTTTGTCACACAATGTAATCTTGTAATCCTCTGCCCATCTGTGACTGGCCTGCCTTTTAAGCAGGGAAGAAGCTTCCTGCCTCATGGTTCTATCTGTGCTTTGTGCCTTGTACTTATGTATTTATTGTTCCCATGCTAGTTCAGTTGACCCAAAGCCTCATTTCACTATGTCAGAGTGTAAGCTGTTGGTGTATGAACAGCTGTCAGTCTCTAAAGCTGCTGACAAGTTGTCTCCATATTCATAGAACATACTTGGTATAAGTAAACACGTAGAAAAGAAGAAAATTTCAGAAGTTCTAAGAATAGCTCAGATTTGGACCAAGAATTAGATTACTTTTTCTATAAGAAAAGATCAGATTCTGTATATTATTTACCCAGGACATCCTTTTATTGTGACCCTTGGGTAGACTCAAACATTTTTAATAGTTAATGTATTTTGAATTAATATGTTAGGGCCTTTCTCAAAATTAAGAAGCTTTGCTTTTTTACTTAGGAATTATGTTTGAGACTAAATCATTAGTAAAAGCCCAGGGAAGCAAGTGAATCTGTTTCCTGTCTCTGTTGCTGAGAGATGTTCTGTGACATAGGTCACTGGAGAGGGTACAGTGCCTGGTGAAACAGGGAGGGTGTTTTGAGAAAATTGGTGAACATAACACAGGGCCTTGGCTCTTCCCCTCACCATATCAACAAGATGACACAAAGTGCTCATCCACTGAGAACCCAGGCAGTTTGGAGTCAGTGGGAAAATATTAGCATGCCACTAGCAAGGAACCATGAGACCTCATATGCCAAGGAATTCTGCTTTCTTACCTTCAAGTCATCACCACTCAGTGTTTCATCCTGTTCTATAAGGATTGTGATTTTTCTCTTAAAGGAGTTGGGATTTTTAAAGTGTCTGCTATAAATGATAAGCCTATTTTACCTTGGCATAAAACACTTCAAACTGAAGTAGTGTGAGAACTAACCAAAACAAAGTTACATTCTGTATCCTAACTATTCTTCCCAGAATTAGCATACCATTTTCAAAAAAATAACACATGCATGTTTTACTATGTGTGGATATTTAAAAATCTTTAATCATTACAATTTTGAGACAATGGACTGTTTTATCAGAAAGGACCATACTGCAATAGAAAAATGGGGGAAATGATATACTATTGTAACTGGAATCAATCTTTTAATTGGTTAGGATTGTTATGGCCTAGATTACACCATCAAGGGTATATAGGCTGTGACCTCAGCTCTGTCTCCTAGTACTTTGTACACATACCCAGACATACCACGCCTCACATATATAGTACATATGTATATAGTGTGTATACACACTTCTGTAAAATGAGACTGGCTTTTCAAAAGTTATTATTATGGAATTCTAGATGAAATGTAATTGTGTGGAGAATATGTAAATATATATGTAGACTCCACAGTACTGGCATGACATAATTTATAAAATATTTTCTAAAAATTATAAAAGCAAAAAATATATCAAAATAAAAGATAGATTATTTGGAAAGAAGATGGGGTTCATGGAAGGGGTGAGGGAAAGGGACAGAAGGAAATGGAAGGAGATTATAATCAAAATACACTATGTATGAAAATCAAATCATTAATAAAAAGTTAGAAGAAAGAAACAAGTTGCTTTTTCTTTCTTCCTTTCTACTCTGAGCTTAATTAGCCAAACAGCCATTTGCTGAACACTACAAATAATCAAGATTTAATTCCAGCTGTCTGGAAGTGCATACAGATTGGCCTGGCTCCCAACTCTAGCCAAGATCACTGTCGCTTGGGAACTCTTTCACGTGGCATGTTCCCATTTGCCACCTAGCATCTATTGAATGGGAATTCAGAGGGTGGAGAAGATGAGAAAGAGAAGGATGACAAGAAAGAGAAAGGAGCCCATGCAAGCCCATGAAAGATTCTTTGTATAAGTTTTTTGAAACAAATTGGGAATCCTTCAGGATGCTCTCCTTGGTACGTGGAGTGAGAAAGTTGGATTTCTGACAGGGACTCTTATGTAGTGTATTGCCTATACAACTTTTCTTGGTGGCCCTCTCTCTATCACTTAAAAAGTTACTCCAGGGCTGGAGAGATGGCTTAGCAGTTAAGGCGCCTGCCTGCTAAGCCTAAGAACCCGGTTCCAATCTCCAGGTCCCATGTTTAGCCAGATGCAAAGTGACACAAGGGTGCAATGCCGCACTTGCCCACAAGGGGGCGCATGCATCTGGATTTCATTCACAGCAGCTGAGAGACTGCTGGCGCACCCATTCTCTATCTGTCTCCCTCTCTCTCTGTCTGTCTCTCTCTGTGTCTCTCTCCAAAAATAAAAAAAGATTTAAAAATATTTTTTAAAAAGTTACTCCAAGAGTCAGACAATGGCAATACTAGTCTGTCAACTGGAACCTACTATATCTTATTATTCTAATTATTGAAGAACTTGATGCCCAGGGAGCATTCATGGAAAGAAGCCTCATATTACTGGCAAAAGAGAAGGTCTTAGTACTAGAATAAGAAAGTTCTAATAAGGCTTAGTAGTTAAGGCATTGCCTGGAGGCCTAAGGACCCCGGGTTGATTCTCCAGGACCCACGTAAGCCAGATGCACAAAGGGATGCATCTGGAGTTCATTTGCAGTGGCTGAAGGCCTTGGCGTGCCCATTATCTCTTTCTCTCTATCTGCCTCTTCCCTTCCTCCCTCCCTCCATTCCTTCCTTCCTTCTTTCCTCTCTCTTTCTTTTTCAAATAAATAATAAATTTTTTTGAAAAAGAAAGTCGGAATAAAAATAAGCTGGGCTAGACATGGTGGAGCACACCTTAAAATCCCAGCACTTAGGACACAGAGATGGGAGGATTGCCACGAGAGTGAATTCCAGGTCAGCCTGGGCTAGAGCGAGACCCTACCTCAAAAAACAAAACAAAGCCGGGCGTGGTGGCGCACGCCTTTAATCCCAGCACTCAGGAGGCAGAGGTAGGAGGATCACCAAGAGTTCAAGGCCACCCTGAGGCTACATAGTAAATTCCAGGTCAGCCTGAGCCAGTGAGACCCTACCTCGAAAAACCAAAAAAAAAAAAAAAAAAAAAAAAAAAAAAAGTAAGCTGGCGGAAAATAGATTAGGGCATCAAATCAACCCATAAGCCCCTTAGGAAAGAAAGTGATACTAACAAGACATGGTATAATGGTAAGGAGGGGACAACAGAAGAGGTGGATGCTCATGTGAATCCAGCCAGGAAGAGATCATTGGAATGGGGAACCCTGTGGGCAAGCTGATGAGAAGACACCAACTTCTCCATGTTTCCCAGAAAGCAGAACTGGCTTACAGAGACCCCAGACTTTTTCTTTGAGGACATCCCTCCTATCTTAGTTTTTCCAAACACCCAGAGTGGCAAGGTACTACCTTCAGGTACTTATCTGTCTCAAGGTAATTCTCTCACACCTTAGTGATACCCAAATTATTGCAACATGGGTAGGGGCTACTTTCCTGTGCCCAGAGCCACATAAGTGCTAATCCAGGTTAGAAGTAATAAGTTTGTCAAAGGGATTAATTAACAAGTAAGCACCCAATCAGCCATGAGTACAAATGACTCACTCATAGCCCTTCTGGGTACTGGGATGTGGAGAGTGTCTGCAGGTATCTGCCTGTGTCATCTTGGGAAAGGGATCATCAGATAGAAGCAGAAGGTTGAGCCTGAAGTGACAATGGAGGGAGATGCTCATTTAAAAAATGGTTGCAGAGAAGCCGGGCGTGGTGGCGTTGAGCCTGAAGTGACAATGGAGGGAGATGCGAGAGTTCGAGGCCACCCTGAGACTTCAGCCTAGACCAGAGTGAGACCCTACCTCGCAAAAAAAAAAAAAAAAAAAAAAAAAAAAAAAAAAATGGTTGCAGAAAAAGCCCCAGCTTCCCTGAACACTCTGCCAGCAGTGCCTGTATTCAGGTCCAGACTGAGGCGGATTGTGCTCTCTTGCACTTTTGTCTTGCAGCTGCAAATGCCATGCTCCCTAGTTATATGATTGATAGGGGCCTTTTCTCAACTCCAAATAGAAAGGATTGATTTAACAATTATTTGTTACATTTCTTCAAGTTTCACACCAGCAGAGTGCTTGGATGCTGGGAACATGGAGATAAAATGATGCCATTGCCCACCCTGCAGAAACTTACTTTCTATTGTGCAAACAGATGATGGACAAAAGGGAAAAGCCAGTGAATAACTTGCCTCCATGGCCCTATACTGCACTCAGCCATCATTTTGAGGATCAAAGGGTTAGAAAAGCAGTAAAAGATACAACTAGAAGTGAAATTCCTTATAATCACCTACTCCAATTATTATTAACAAGTACCTCTTTTAGTTCTAATATATGTTTAATAGCTTATTGTACAAGGTCAAGACATTAAATCAAAAACATGTGCTCTACTCACTAACACCCCAAATATTGCAATACTGGCATAAGGAATATAAGCAATGAAACAAGACAAGGAATTGGAATACGTCTTTGAGAAAGGAATTAATGACATCCCAGATGATTTATTTACTGCACTCATGCAATCACAAATGCCCATTGAATGCTGATTTCACTTTGAGACCCCTGGCATAATACATCAGGCATTAAATGCATGAACATTTCTTTAGCGCTGCTTAACTGAAGTTCATCACGATCATTCAGCCATTGCCTAGCAACTTGTGAAGGCTATCAAAGAGCTCTTTGTCCTCAGTCCTGGCAAAAACAGTCCCTCACAAATCTCCTTATCAGCATTAGAAAATTTATCAGGAAAAAAATGCTTCCATTGAATGGTGATTACAGCAAATTTAAAGTTACTCCCTTCCCATTTTGCCCCCTTCTCCAGCTATTTTAGGAAGTTATTGTTTGAAGTCATTAGTTTTTAAACTTTTATCTATTCTTAGGTAAAAAGGCCAAAGAAATAGCCTTATGGTATCTCATTATGGCTCTATTGCTCTATAATCTGGTATAATAGCTCCCAGAATTCTGTCTTCTCAAATATAAGTAGCCATTACTGTTCCTTGGCTGGAAAGAGTCACCATTTTAGGTACACATATCATACGTTGGGCCTCCTGTTTCAAATGAAGAGTTCTTCAGGGAAGTATAGAATACTGCAGTTGCTCCATCTACTTAGAAAATAGTTCTGTTATCATATAGAGAAGAGGAACTATTTTTACTGATTCATTCAACAAATATTCATTTCACACTAATTAGTCAGAGTCCTCTAGAAGAAAACAATTAGAATACATGTGCTATTCCAAAGGGGGATTGTTGAATTGGTTTACATGATAAAGAGCTGAGTAGTAGTTCAACTATAGTCAGATCCACCTGTGCTACACAGAGCTATTAAGCACACTGAGCAGTAATGTACTTCCAAGTGAAGCTGCAAACCTAAATTTTGCTTTGCACATTAAAAGCAGCAACAAGAGTAACCTGCCATAGGCTTCACTCTCAATTCAGATTCAGTTCTCTGCTATGAGGACCCAAGGCTCCTGTTTGACAGTAACTAACGTGGGGACACCTGCTTCATAGACTTAGACATCTCTGGGCACTTCAGCCCAGAGCCACTCAGAAAAATCTCAATGAGAAGCTGGAAGAAGTAAAAGCTGAGTACTTATCTAGTTAGTCTGATAATCATCCTATAAAATTTTAGGTTTTTAAAAAATATGTACTAAGCTTGAAGAGGAGTGAGATTTAGCCATCTATGGTGACTTAGTTTATTAGCTACTGGACAAATCAGACTGTTCATTACACTTAAATCCAGTTACACTGGGTGCTGGGGAGATAGCTCAGTAGGTAAAATGCTTGCCTGACGATATGAGGACATGAGTTTGATCCCCAGAACCCAGGTAAAAAGATTGGGTGTGATGGTGCACACTTATAATCTCGTTGCTAGAAAGGTACAATTAGGATTCCTGGGGCTTGTTGGTCAACAAGCTTAAATGAGAGAACCTTTCTCAGAAAAGAGAAAAAAAGGGATGGAGAGATGGTTTAATGGTTAAGGTTCTTGCTTGCAAAGCAAAAGGACCCATGTAAGCCAGACGCACAAGATGCTACATGCATCTGGAGTTCATTTGCATTGGCTGAAGACCCTGGCATGCCCATTCTCTCCCTATCTATCTATCTATCTATCTACCCCTATAAATAAATAAATAAATAAATAAAAAAGTTTTAAAAAGAAGAAGAAAAGGTGAACAACATTCCTGAGGAGACATTCAAGTTTGTTCTTGCCTCCACACATGTATGCCTATATACACATGAACCTGTGCACACACAAACATAAGCAATTTAATTACAATGGGAGTACACATCAAGTAAAAAGTAAATGCTAATTTTGTATGTTATATGTTATAATGAATTTATAAATAAGTACACTCAGACCTTGTTAAGAAAAATTATTACAGGCAGATTTGCACTCTAAAAAATAAGTAAGGCCAAATAAAAATTTTTATTTGATTCCTCTTCCCTTAAGAGATGAGCGCCCAGCTAGTTAGTATAACCATCAGTCATAATGAACTTTATCAAGGTAATTTTCTTGTAAGTAAAAAGGACCATGATATAGTGAGGAGATCCATTGCAAAAATAAGCTTGTTTCACATGCATTACCCATCATTTCATTTCCTGAGATGCTTAGGGAATTCTCCAGTTCATCTATCAGACTCTTGCCTCCAATCATATAAGCATATTTCAGCAGGATCAAGTTTTCTTTTAAATAAGTTTAATTTTAGGATTACAAAGGAATCTTTCCTTTGAATGTATTATAAATATTCTATTACCCACTCCCTCTTTAAAATTCAAACCCTTTTCTTTTATTCTATCATCAGTAAAAATGAATCACCATTTTATAGACATTAATGCCTAATCTATTTGAAGTATATTAAGTATGTCTGAGACAAGTCCAAGGAAAAGTGGGATGCTATCATCTCTGTGCTGCATCCTCTATCCCACACCCTCCTCCCCTCAGACCCTTGGTGCCCCTTGCCACCTTTCTTTCATTGTTTCATCAGGGAAAAATATAATAAATTTGATGTGTGTGTATGTGTTAGCAGTAATCTTGGGTTGTCATCCCAGGAATGCCATCTATCTACTTTTTTTTTTTTTTGAGACAGGGTCTCCCATTGACTTTTATTGGCCTGGAGTACTAGCTGGCTAGAAAGCCTCAGGGATCAATCGATCTGTCTATCTGTCTATCACCTATCTATCTATCTATCTATCTATCATCTATCTATCTGTCATTTATCTATCTTCTATCTATCTATGCATATATGCACACTGTATACATATATGTATATGGAGAGGGTAGAATTTCCAATTCCATTTCAGCTTTCAAAAAAAATTGAAAAACAAAATATTTGTGAACATAATAAGAAGAAAATAACATAGCATTCCCAAATTCCATTTATTTATCCTATGGGGAATATTTAAACCCCAATCAGTTTTATAAAGAGCCTTGATTTTCTTTCTTCAGTCAGCAATCCAAGCTGAAATGAATGCCTATTGTTAACTGGACCTTGACACAATGAGGTCTGCATATTGTCATGCCTTTTTGCCAGTTTTTATCATGCAGAAAACTTTCAGAAGGCAAAACATAACGACAGGAAAAAGTGGAGAATTACTGTTTTGCAGAGGTGGCTCTGTACCAATTGGGAGCATACCTGTGATGGCCGGGATTAGGGACTGCTTCTGTGTTACCCTGCAGGCCACAGTGACTGTTTAATGAATCACTTTGGCAGCAAAAACTGGAATGCAAAATGTGGCCTGCTCAGCATCCTAGGTGCTGGGTGCTGTAAATACTGTGGAATGCTGGAGATCGTGTTTGTTCTCATCGTGTTCTCATGTGGTCTGAGGCAAGCAGTCACTAATGCACCAATAATTATAGCTCATTTCCTTTTCATGTGAAGAGCATTTGTTTGGGCTTTGAAGAAATCTGATTAGATAGATGATGATAGATAGATGATAGATAGATAGATAGATAGATAGATAGATAGATAGATAGATAGATAGATGATAGATAGATAGATGATAGATCATACATACATATATACATACATACATACATACTTGAATACATACGAGATCCTTGTATTTTAGTTACAAATTTATAAGACTTCCCTTTACCTCAAATAGTATCTGGTTTTATCTTTATTTTTGCAAAGTTGGCTTTTCATTGTTTCCTTTAGGCATTCATTTATTCAGCCACTACTGATTTAAAGTTTATTTCCAAAATAAAAGTTAAATATCCCCATACAGTTTCATAATAATTAATAGTTTATACAATAGCATATAAATTATTCCAATTGGGATATTCTGCCTCTATCTTTCCAATGTGAGATTTAAACTTTAAACATGAATTTCATTACACATTAGTGTATACACAGTGTCATCAAAGTATTTTAAAATTGTGCTTACTTGTTTACTCCAGGATAAGGTTTTCTTGATGTAAGAGAATTTAACCACTTTGTGTGATAACTTATCATTGTACCCTTTGTTCATTTCTCTGTGAAAGCAAGAAATGAAGGGTGGAATAAGAGAAAATCAATAGTATTTTTGATAAATTTTGCTTTCACTAGATATACCCCTGGCACTTCCCTGTTGCTCCCTTCTATTAAAAACGAAAATTTAGGGCTGGAAAGATGGCTTAGCTGTTAAGGTGCCTGCCTGCTAAGCCTAAGAACTCCAGTTCCAATCTCCAGGTCCCACGTTTAGCCAGATGCAAAATGGCGCAAGGGTGCAATGCCGCTTGCCCACAAGCGGGCACACGCATCTGAAGTTCATTCTCAGTGGCTGAGAAGCTGCTAGCGCACCCATTTTCTGACGTCCTCTCCCTCTCTCTCTGACTCTCTCTGTGTCTCTCTCCAAAAAAAAAAAAAGAAAGAAAGAAAGAAAGAAAATTTCCCCGGGTGTGGTGGCACATGCCTTTAATCCCAGCACTCAGGAGGCAGAGGTAGGAGGATCACCGAGGGTTCAAGGCCACCCTGAGATTACATAGTTAATTCCAGGTCAGCTTGGGCTAGAGTGAGACTCTACCTCAGGAAGAAAGAAAGAAAGAAAGAAAGAAAGAAAGAAAGAAAGAAAGAAAGAAAGAAAGAAAGAAAGAGGGAGGGAGGGAGGGAGGGAGGGAGGGAGGGGAGGAGAGGGGGGAGGAGGGAGGAAGGAAGGAAGGAAGGAAGGAGGGGAAGGAAGGAAGGAAGGAAGGAAGGAAGGAAGGAAGGAAGGGAGGAAGGAAGGAAGGGGATAGATTAAAGCCAAGTGTGGTGGTGCACCCCTTTACCAGCACTCAGGAGACAGAGGTAGTAGGATTTCCATAACTTTGAGGCCACCCTGAGACTACAGAGTGAATTCCATGTCAGCCTGGGCTAAAGCAAGACCCTGCCTCAAAAAAAGAAATGAAAAATCAGGGGCCAGAGAGATGACTCAGCAGTTAAGGCACTTGCCTACAAAACCTAACGACCCATGTTTGATTCCCCAATACCCACATAAAGCTAGATGCACAAAGTGATGCTTACACCTGGAGTTCATTTACAGTAGCTGGAGGTCCTGGCACACCAGTTCTATCTCTCTCAGGTTGCAAATACATAAATAAAAATATTTTAATTTTTTAAATGAAAAAAAATCAATATAGGAAAGGTGTTAGTTCCTTCTTGACTGAGTAGAAAATAGTTATGGGTGTATTTTAATGCCATAATAATATTGTGTTTTAGTTTCTATAAGATGATTACTGGAGTTTAAGCTTTATATCACCTCCCTCATTATTGCCCATGGTGCATGGTTTTATACTATGTGTTTCCCTCATTATTGCCCATGGTGCATGGTTTTATACTATGTGTTTGGTCCCCATATTTTTATTATCATACTTAGACACCCCCACACAGCTGCATTCAAAGTCTTTCCCGTGTTGTTTCAGGTGTGCACTGTGACAGTGTATGTGCTGAGGGACGCTGGGGCCCTAACTGCTCACTGCCCTGCTATTGTAAAAATGGGGCTTCATGCTCCCCTGATGATGGCATCTGTGAATGTGCACCTGGATATCGAGGCACCACTTGTCAGAGAAGTAAGTGTCCCATAGGCAGTGATTTTTGTCTTCCCTTTCCTGGGTATGGCATGCAGAATGATGGTCTCTGCTCCACCTGTCATGTGGTAGTGATGTCTGGTTCCAGCCAAGGGCAAAGGAGTCCTTTGCAGAACTGTCCTCAGTAACACTTCCCCAAGAACTTGATTCTTTTCATCCTTCAGGACTGACTTAACAGATGGGGCTTTAACCATTTCTTCATTACCTCATTGGCACGATCACCAAGGCATTATTCTTCATTTTTCCTCACAGTGTGCAAATGGTGTTCCAGAAATCCATTGACCTGTAAATATTTTATTCAGCAATTTGGCATTGGCCTTACCTCAATTACCAGAAGCCAACATCAGCCAAACCTTGAGGCAATTCTACATCCTGCAAATAATCTTAAAGTCACTGCTATGGGAAAAACAGAACTGAAAAATTATAAGTGGGATTGTTGATATTGGTCAATAGAATTTTTGAGTTAGAAAATGGTCTATAACATTTTATTAAATCTTTGAGTAACTATCATCCAGAAAGAATAGGTGACTTATTATAACAAATTATTTTAATTTTTTAAAAATCACCCATTTCCATGAAGAGCTCTGTGCTCATCTCACATCTAAATCCAAATAGTCTTGGAATGCATAAAATATGCAGCACTGTGTTTACTCACTTTTCAAAAAAATGAAATTATTTCTGAGTGTGGTATATGCATATGTATGTACAGATGCATGAGCCCCATGTGCACATGTGTGGCGGCCAAAGGAGAATATTAGGGTGTCCTTTTCTATCATGATTCTGCTTTATTTACTTGAGGTAGACTTTCCCACTGAATCTGGAGCTGATGTTATGGGGTCAGACTGGGCGTACAGGCATCATATCCATATCCATATCCATAGCTTTTTTTCATGTAAGTGCTGAGGAATGAACTCAGGTCCTCATGCTTGCACAGCAAGTGCTCTTTTACTTAAGGAGTCATCTCCCCAGCCCCTGCAAACATTAACATCATTTTCAGAATAACAAATCTATGAATTTTGACTGTAAGTCTATTTATTGGCAATAATGATTCCTAAAGAATAAATAATCAGCAAGTGGCTTTGGAATACTTAAATGAGGCTAATTTAGAATTTTATTTCCCACTTTTATTCACTTAACAAAAAGTCTTTGAGCCCCTTTTCTATGCCCCACCTTAATCTAGTTATAGGGGTCATAAGCAGTAAAACAGTGAGGTCTGAAACATCTGCTTACCCTAGAGAACTTCAGAATTTAGAGACTTCTTTTCCTTATTAAAGACTACCCACCTTCTCCTTGTTGTCATTCTTGTTTTATACTTAGGAAATTCTCAACAGCACTTTAAAAATGTCTGTTTTTCCTCCAAAATTTTAACTAGATCCTGATGTGGAATAGGAAATAAATGTATCTCAGAAAAAATGACTGTTGATTTCCTTTCTATTTTCAGTCTGCTCTCCTGGTTTTTATGGGCATCGCTGCAGCCAGACATGCCCCCAGTGTGTCCACAGCAGTGGCCCGTGTCACCACATCACAGGCCTCTGTGACTGCTTGCCTGGCTTCACAGGTGCCCTCTGCAATGAAGGTAAGGCGTCCAAGCACTTTGGAGACAGAGACCATAAATAAAATGTCCCACAGAGTCTGTCCTCAGACTTTCCAGAGGACCTGTTTCCAGCCACCAGTTCTTAATGCCTTCTGGTATGCAGTTATGGAAGTGACAGGAGCTTTGAAAATATTGACTTGCCGTGCCTGTAAAAGTCTCCATGCTCTAAGTTGTGAGCTCTTTATGTTTGATTGTAACCATTCTCCCAGGAAAGTTAATATGACTTTCAGTTGGGGATGTGCTCTCAAGTGGAAACAGTCAGTGGACAGTTGTATTGTGACCTTGGAGATGTTTTCTGTCCTCAGAGTTCTTTCTTTTAATGTTTTAAAATTATTTGTTATGGGCTGGAGAGATGGCTTAGGGGTTAAGGCGCCTGCCTCCTAACCCTAAGAACACTGGTTCCAATCTCCAGCTGTTCCAATCTCCAGGTCCCACGTTTAGCCAGATGCAAAGTGACACAAGGGCGCAATGCCGCACTTGGCCACAAGGTGGCGCGCACATGTGGATTTCGCTCGCAGCAGCTGAGACACTGCTCGCACGCCCATCTGTCTTCTCTCTCTCTCTCTCTCTCTCTCTCTCTCTAAATAAATAAATAAATAAATAAATAAATAAATAAATAAATAAATAAAATATTTTTAAAATTTTTTTGTTATTTATTTATTTATGAGAGAGAGAGAGAGAGAGAAGGTATGCCAGGACTTCCTGTCACAGCAAATAAACTCCAGACACATGCACTACTTTGCCTTACATGGGTACTGGGGAATTGAACCAGGGGTCATTAAGCTTTGGAAGCAAGCACCTCAAACCACCATCTGCCCAGCCCCGCCCTCAGAGTTCTGAGAGATGTATTATGACTGTGAGTTACTGATCTCCAACTCTTTCACAGTGTGTCCCAGTGGCAGGTTTGGGAAGCACTGTGCAGGCATTTGCACCTGCACCAACAATGGCACCTGTAACCCCATCGACAGATCCTGCCAGTGCTATCCAGGTTGGATTGGCAGTGATTGCTCCCAGCGTAAGTCTCCTTAAAGAACATCAGATTACTATTGTTGTTTGTTTCTGTATTACTCAGGAGTTAAAGTATGAGTGTGTGAATGATCAAATAATATATGAGCAATTATTAAATGCATCCTAGTTTTAAAATTAAGAGCTCCGAGCCGGGCGTGGTGGCGCACGCCTTTAATCCCAGCACTCGGGAGGCAGAGGTAGGAGGATCGCCAAGAGTTCGAGGCCACCCTGAGGCTACATAGTGAATTCCAGGTCAGCCTGGACCAGAGTGAGACCCTACCTCGCAAAACCAAAAAAAAAAAAATTAAGAGCTCCATCCAGTGATCTGATATGTAAATCAATTTGATATCTTGAGAAGAACCTATATAACATTTTCAAGTGTATGTGTGTGTTTGCATGCAGTTTGGTTGTGTGAGGTGTCTGTGTCTGTTCACATGCACATGTGTAACTATGAAGGCCAGAGGAAAACCTCAGGTGTCATTTTCAGGAACACCATCCACTTCATTGGCCTGGAGTTCACCAATTAGGCTGGACTACCTGGCTAGCAAGCTCCAGGGCTCCTCCTGTCCTTGCCTACCCTGTGCTGGGATTATGGGCATGCATCAATCTGCCTGGCATTTTGTGTGGACTCTGGGGATCAAATTCATGTCTTTATGCTTGCACTTCACCAACTGAGCTATCTTCCAAGTTCCAATATGTAACATTTTCGCTTATTAACTTTTCAGTGACTTTTCAGAAACATCTTGTGTTTCATCTTGTGTTGTATAGAGTTAACTATGGAACCATGAAGAAGTAGAATTAAAATGAAGTGAGCCCTATGTGTCTGCAGGGCTTTTGAGCAGGTAGCAGTCTGCTCACCACACATGCTGCACTCCACCTCAGCTCCCCAGGTGTCTCCCATACCACTCCCCTTCAGACTAGGGTGTTGTTGCCTAGGAAGAACTATGCCAGTGATGTTACATTACTCATGTCATGAAAAACTGAGGGTGACTTTAAATCATGCTTGGAAAGGCTCAGTCAGTACAATTTTTAAACGTATTCAGTTTTTGTATGAGGTTGATCTAGTTCTATGCATTTCAACTTTCATGGCACATGCTTGGTTCATATTGAATCCACCTATCACACACATGAGATAGATAAAAGTAGGAATATTTATTGATAGTATGTGGTGGCTTATTATCCATTGAATTCAGACTACAGACTACAGAATTACTAGCAATCTGTAAATATTAGTTAGTAAGTAACATATTTTTGTCTGAAGTCTTTTTTACAAAATGTTAATTTTTTTCAATAGTTTAGGCTGTACCTGATTTTTGAAATAAGGAGGTCTTTGGCAAACTAACTTCATAGTTTGTGTTTTACTGTGTTTGGAAGATGTTATTTCAGAGGTAATTGCAATCTATTCAAATCTACATTTCATAGGGTAGGGTTTCTGACTGGTTGGTTCAGGTTACCATAAGACAGGTTGAGAAATAAGTACTCAAACTGAATGGTAGGGCTTGTAAGGGAAAACTAAGACCCAATATTATTGCAATAACACGATGGGCACTCTTTGCTTCTTTATACAGTACTCATTATTCTGGAAGTTGATCATTTCCTCATTTGGAGGAGGAATGGGCTTGAGAAACAAAAATGAGAACACCACTGTTAGTGGAGACAATGCTGTGGCCTGTCCCATGCTCACTCCAAAGGAAACTGGTTTACTTGGCAAAATCCTTTGCTTCTTTCTCATTGGGATCATTGACTTCACTTATCCTCTAATGGACTCTGTGGAACCATCTCCATATTCCTTCTTGGCTGATTGTCAGCCAGTCTGAAAAGAGAAAAATCCTTCACCATGAAAACAGAGACTTGGAAAAAACCGAAAGGGTGCATTTCAAGGGGCAGGCATCCTTAGAAAAATGACTTTTTAGAGGTCTGTCTCTGTACTTTCCCTTTGGGAATGTGCAAGTTGAGTGATTGACTCTTATTCCCATTCTCTGATTATCACAAGAAAGGGAGTAAAACCTAGTAAACATGGGCTACCTTCAAAAACTTGTTATGGTTTGGCTTAGCGGTTAAGGCACTTGCCTGTGAAACCTGAGGACCCATGTTCAACTTTCTGGGTCCCATGTCAGCCAGACACACAGGTGACAAGCGCACAAGGTTGCACATGTGCACAAAGTGGCACACCGTCTGGAGTTCAATTACAGTGGCTGGAGGCCCTCACACAGCAGTTCTCTTTGCCTCTTTCTCTTTTGCTCTCACTCTCATCCCCACTCATAAAAAAGGGGTATGTTGGGCTTGCCTCAATTAGGGAAATGAGCAAGAGTGATGTTTTCTCAGTGAACCTGTTATCAGCACAAGCATGAAGGAGATAGACACAGAGAACACTCAACTCCAACCAAATCAGATATCCAGAGACACAGAGATTCCCAAGACATCATCACGGAAATAGACCTAAAACGAACCCAAACATGCCTCAGGGAAATTCACGGAAGGGGGGTGGTGGTGGAAAGGTTGTTAGAACCATAAGTTGGGTAATTGTGCACAGATACATTGCCTCTCCCCCATAACTGATGGCTACCCGCACAATGCAAGACCCACAATCCCCATGAGGGGAAGAACAGAGAGAAGGCTAACAATGGTACTAATCATGGCTGTATACACACACACACACACACACACACACACACACTCTCTCTCTCTCTCTCTCTCTCTCTCTATATATATATATATATATATATATATATATATATATATATATTTATATTTATTTATTTAAAAAAAACTTGCTATGGGCATAAAGGGGTTTACAAAGGTTATTCAGCATCATTTAATAAGTGGATTGTTTTGGATAAAGGGCACTACTCCAGTATCATATGACTTGAATACTTGGTTTTCACTTTGAGTCCTGCTGTGACCTTAAGAATAACTATACTTATCTATCAAGTTGTAAATATTATTATGAATCTGTATGACCTTGGACATATCCTTATTCTTTTTTGAACCAAGCTTTCTTCACTTATAAAATGAGGATGTTTACTTAGAGAACCCATTCTAATGTTTACCCTAAACCTTGGTTGTCAACTACTATTTTTCCCTTGCTCTCTTGAGTAAAAATGGTATACACTTTATGAAAGATGATTTTCTATTCTTTTCATTCTTTCTTTTTTTCTGTTTTTTGTTTGTTTGTTTTGTTTTTCAAGGTAGGGTCTTGCTCTAGCTCAGGGTGACCTGGAATTCACTATGTAGTCTCAGAGCGACTTCAAACTCATGGCAGTCTTTATACTGTGGCCTCCCTAGTGTTGAGATTAAAGGTGTGTGCCACCATGCCCTGCCTGATGTTTTTCATTTTTAAATCTACTTTAAATAGATTTATTTATTTTCTTTATTGCTCCATATATTCTCTACTGGATAAACAGAAACTATTAATAGTCCTCCATTTACACAAATATGTTCCTAAAGTGTTTGTATGAATAAAAGAAGACTTTTAAAAATCAAATCATTTAATCATGATCTTATATGATTATTTCACAGTTATTTTTTTCTAGTTGCTCTCCAACTAACAGTGACCTCTAATGACTTAGTTTCATTATCTCTTATTTCTTCCTATCATTGTTCTATGAATAAACCAATTCTTACACCCAGCTGGGGAGCAGCACATATAATGAGGCTCCAGAGACAGCTCTGCAGTATAGTGACAAGTACAGGATTTGGTCATCAAAGGCATGGGTTACATGGCCTGAGGTCTCCAGGACAAACCTTTCCTTATCTGATCCCTGTTCACTATTCCCTCCAGAGAGAGGCCATTCTTTTTTTAAAATATTTATTTATTTACTTATTTACAAGGAGAGAAAGAGAGAGAGAGAGATAAAGAGATAGACTCTAGCTACTGCAAATGAACTCTAGATGTGATGGATGTACCACTTTGTGCATCTGGCTTTACATTGGTGCTGAGGAATCAAACCCGTGTCACCCAGGTCATTAACAGGCAAGCACCTTAACTTCTAAGCCATTTCTCCAGCCCCAAAAATGCCATTCTCTTTCAAAGTGAGAGGGACAAATGCGATGATATTCACTTTACCTTATTCTTCCATAGCACTTGTCACCATTACCTTTCTGTTGGCTGGTTGGTCTTGCTACCTTGCTAAAATGGAAGTGTTCAGAGAGAGTTTGAGAAGCTTTCTCAAACTCTTATCTGCTGCTCTGTCCCTTGGGTCTAGAACAATAAATGTTGAATATGATTTGTTTAATAACAGTTGAATATGATTTGTTTAATAACTTGAGGTGATTCTGGCTCTATCCTTTTACTATGTAGGTATAAAAAACATGTATGTGAGTAATGTTTGTCATCATTGTGGGTTATGGTGCAGAATTTGGGGTCTCTGCACTAAACTGCTGAGTTAGTGCTTTATTGTATACTGCTGACATCTCAATGAGAGGAGGTTGGAGGAGTGTGAATGGAATGCTTTCTGGTTGGTGCTAGCCACAGGACTCTTAACTCACCTCTTTATGCTTCTGTGGTTTCAGCCTGTCCGCCTGCCCACTGGGGTCCAAACTGTATCCACACTTGCAACTGCCACAATGGAGCCTTCTGCAGTGCCTATGATGGGGAATGTAAATGCACTCCTGGCTGGACGGGGCTCTACTGCACTCAGAGTAAGCAAGAAGCTCACCAAGGGGTTACCACACCCAAGGAGAAAATAGCCACCCTGTTTGCACACAGCATCTGAACTCAACATGGATGCTGGCAGGCACATGCCATCTACCTAATAACCTCCTCCAGACATCTAAATTTCTCTAGGTGGTTAAGAGCTACCCCACTCTAAGCATTCTGCATGTAGGTTATGTCAGGACACCGAGGTAGAGCAATGTTATATGTGCCAATGTTCAATTTATTTCTCTTGTCTTGTTTAACCAGACTGTTTTTGTAGACCAGACTCAACTTATTCAAGTTGTACAAAGTGTAGGGTGAGTGAAAGACTAGTGAAGATAGCTCATCACTACTTAACTTACTGTGTGCTTATGGAAAAGATGAGGGTTAGTGGTTCTCAAACTTTAGCAAGGTTCAGAAGATCTAGAAGAGTCTTATTGACCCAGAGTTGTAGGCCTCCCTTCCAGAGTGTCTGACTCAGCTGCATTTGGACTGGCACCTAACAATTTGCATTCCTGTCAGTTCTTGGTAATGCCAGCCCATGGTGGTGTTTTGTAAACCACTGCTCTAGTTTTGCTGTTTTTCCATTCTGTATCCTATACTGACCTATATGCTTTCCCATAAGGCTTTTAGCATCAGAAGATATAATGTGCAAGTATTCCTCAGAGTCATACCACTAGGGAAAAATTACCCTCTTGCTTTCAATTAAAAGGAGACAAAACAGAAATCTTGTATTTTATAGCTATTAATACTGATACCATAACTTTATAGCAATTAGCTGAGAAGGAAAGATGGGTTAGGAAGTGAGCAGTTATTTTATTCTAATTTGTAAGTATAAGTAGAGAATAGACTCAAGAAGACATTTGGAAGTTTCTAGAAGGGAAGGTAGCTATTGATCCAAGATTTGAAAAAGAAAATTCAAAAGGAAAAAGATTCCAACCATACTCTCTAGAGATTATATACCCATAACGATTCTTGAAATCCTAGGGAAAAGTACTTAGATTGTTTATGCTTCTAAAATTAGAACCTACTTTAAGCAGAAATCTTAAGTAAGTAGACATAGCATGTTACCATAAGCACCTGGTTTTGTTATAGCCCTAACCATCCTGCCATTTGCTGGTTGAATGACTTGTGGCAGTCAAGATATAAATGGCATGTGAAATAATGAATTTTCTTGTATTGAAGCTTTCACTCTGTCTAAAGTACTCTTGCAGATTAGTTGCAGGACCACGAAATCTAGTAGAGTTGGTGTATGCCATATGCCTCAGTGTCCTTGTGGTTTATGCCTTAGGATTGGTGCTATAATGTCAAGCTTAGAGCATTGTTCAAAGCACCTATGAAGCATAGTTGTTTTTAAGTTAAACATTCTACCACATATCTTTGGTAAAACTGATAATATGATCTATGTTAATATTGCATACAGTGGGCAAAACTAGTAGCAGAGTTGGAGTCATTTTGTATTATACATAAAAGCATACAGACAATTTTAATATGAAGCACATTTATCAGTACAAGAAATTTAAGTCCAGAATTCTAGTAACTTAGTAAAGAATGACAAGAATTGCCCCATACTTTACAACCTTCAAAGGATGCTTTGTTGGAAGACATTAGTCTTTTCTCCAGGGGCACCAGTGATGGTTACACTGACAGGCATAGAATTAATATGCCTACTGCTTGTCAGTTACAATCTCTTTGCAAGAGCTTTAACTTGGGATTTCTAAGTATCCCTGTGGGTGTTAGAGAGATGGCTCAGTGATTAAGGCACTTGTCTGCAAAGCCTAACAACCCAGGTTTGATTCCCCAGTACCCATATAAAGTAAACCCAGATGCACAAAGTGGTGCATGCATCTGAAGTTCATTTTCAGTAGCTAGTGGCCCTGGTGTGCCCATTCTCTGCCTCTGTCTCTCTCTCTCTCTCTCTCTCTCTCTCTCTCTCTCTCTCTCTCTCTCTCCTTGAAAATGAATAAATAATACAATAACCCTACTTGGCCCCTGTGATAAGCCAAGATATACACTTTTGTCTTTATTCATGAAAAGGTCAGCATCCTTCAAGTTCAAACACAGGAATGTTAGAGACAGGATCTGTGTTTCTCCTCAGCAGCCTACTGATTCTCATTGTCCTTCCTCCTGTCACAGGATGTCCTCTGGGCTTCTATGGCAAAGACTGCTCATTAATATGCCAGTGTCAAAATGGAGCGGACTGCGACCATATCTCTGGGCAGTGTACCTGCCGCACTGGATTCATGGGGAGGCGCTGTGAGCAGAGTGAGTAGGAGACCATGGTGTCATATGTCAACTGGAAATAACTTTCTTATATGCTTAAAATATCTAGGCAGAATTGTGGCAACTTTCAGGTTGTTTGAGTAGACAGCTGGTTAGCTACCAACACAGTTGATTTCCTATCTCAGAAACCCACCTCCCTAGAATCATTTCTGGCTATCTTTCCTTCCAATTCTTTTTCTCTGGGTGGATAAGGAGAGTGTAAGAGTGAAGACAAAATTCAAGGTTTCTATCAGGTTCTTCCTGCATCTCCCTCTCTTTTTCTCTTGTTTTTTGAACATGGCTATTCAGAGGTTTAAAAGAGACAGTATATCTTTCTTCATGGAAGGGGTGAACACAGACTCATGTTGGAGAATGGCTGGCACCCAGGGTCAGCTCCAGTACCAGATGCTGGAATGAATCTAGGTAAATGCTGACATCTTTTTGAGACCCTTTTGTACTATTTCTAGCAGCTGATCTTAGTCTTAACCTTCAAAACAAAAAGTTGCCTATAAAAGTGTTTTTAATCCAACTCCAGGAGAATATGCTTTTGTAATTATTCATCCTTACTTTTCCATTTTCATCCCATGATTTATGCATCTGCTCATAATGTTATAAGAACATTATCCTTAAATTGAGTTTATCTATCAAATGAGTGCATCATTCCTTTACTCTAAAGATAAATAAGTCAGGGCTAAGGGCTGTGTGAGGTATATTTTCTGATAGTATAAGCCCTGAGGCAGGAAAAAGTGGATAATCCCCAGTAACCAGAGGTGTCATCTTGAGAAGGTTGCTTCAAAGATGACATGGCAGTAGAGACAGTGTCAGCAGGGCAGGACTTTAGCAATGAGTCATATTTCTACATCACTACAACACCTCACAACCCTGAGCATCCAAGAAGTCTCTATCTTATGTGCTAATCCCTAGCACATATTTTCATAGCCACCCTCTGGCAAATGCAACAAGAGACATCCAGGAACCAGTTCAAGACAAAGATGGGGTGGTTTTGTTTTCTCAGTGCTACTTCAGTTAGTCATAACACAGGTACTAAGTTAAACCATGTCATGCACAGTTCTTTCTGTATATTTAAGAAGTGTCTGAAGCCAGGCGTGGTGGCACATGCCTTTAATCCCAGCACTCGGGAGGCAGAGGTAGGAGGATTGCCTTGAGTTCGAGGCCACCCTGAGACTACAGAGTGAATTTCAGGTCAGCCTGGGCTAGAGGGAGACCCTACCTCCAAAAAACAAAAAGAAAAAAAAAAGAAAAAGAAGAAGTGTCTGTGCACAAGTATCTTAACATAGGAGTAGAAATCAGAATGGGCTCTAAACTAACTTGCACTTAAATAAGAGAGCATTGGTTAAGGTTATATTAAGTAAAAATAAGTACTTAAGTACTTTCATGATTACTCTAAACATCAAATTAAAATGTTCCTGAAGACTTCTTCCAATGCCACTGTAAACAGAAACTCTGTTTTTGGCCAAAGAACTCTGATAGCAACAGCATATTGCCCCCTGCTGTTCACTGCTAAGTGAAAAAGACATATTTTGCCATGTCAATTTTCAGGCTTAATATCCCTATAGTAATCTTTTAAATTCAGGCTCAACTCTTGTTATAGCATGTCACAAGAATCATACTACTCAAATTGCTGAGACTTCATTTTGCAAGGCCAAAGTTTGAATCATTCTATAACAAAGTTCTTACCAAGAAAATTACTCAGACTTCCTTGATTCCTAGCTAATCTAAGTGAGACTGTGTCTTTTAAAGGACTTCTGAGCCTACAGTGAAATAAGCAAGTTCTTAAGGCAGTTTACATTTTACAGTCTCATCTCCTACCAACCCACAATTTTGACGGCAGGAGTCATCTCAAATTGCTCCTCATGGCTCTCATCAAATGTTCCATGTGAGTCCCACAGACCCTTTGCACATACATCAGGGAAGTGGGTATTAAGTACCTAAAACTGACAGGAGCTATAATGTTGAGTGGCTCAGTCTTTAGCCCTGGGAAGCCTGGACTGTGTGTCCCACTGTGGCTCAGGGAATGCTGGTCAGTTTTGGACACCTTGGATGGTGCAAGTTTGTCAGAGCTAGAGGCCCCTGAGAGAGGCTCACCTCTCAATTTTCACAGGCATATAGCAAGAAACAGCCATGCCTTGAGTCCCCAAGGCTGGGGAATCTGCATTGATTTCATATCTTTCTCTAGAGTGCCCTGCCGGAACATATGGCTATGGCTGTCGCCAGATATGTGACTGTCTGAACAATTCTACCTGTGACCACATCACCGGGACCTGTTACTGCAGCCCAGGATGGAAAGGGGCACGGTGTGATCAAGGTAGAGTTTTAGTAAATAATACTACAACCTCTTACTGTGTGACCACCATGTATACCTAGTATTAAGTGTTTGCACTTGGGTTACCTTGGGTAATCCTCATTAACACTTGCAAGGGGGATGTAGAGATGATTTAGTGGTTAAGGCATTTGCCTGTGAAGCCTAAGGTCCCAGGTTTGATTCCCCAGTACCTTTATAAGCCAGATGCACAAAGTGGCACACGTGTCTGGAGTTGTTTACAGTGGCTGGAGGCCCTGGCATGCTCATTCTCTCCCTCTCTCTCCTCTCTCCTCTCTCCTCTTTCTCTCTCTCAAATAAATAAATAAAAATTAAATAATATATATGTAAACAAATTTAAAACTTTTAAGGCATAACCGGATTTTCATTTAGTTGCTAGATGGATGCCTTGTTTTTTCTGTACTATGGCTAAAGAAACCAAAGACACATAGGTAATATATAGAATGTCACTTCTTTTGTTGCTGAGTCTTTATTATTCAACAGCTCATGAACGTTCTATTGTACCAATTTTATTTTTTTCCGATTTACTGGGTTATAATTCACATAGAGAGCCACAAATGGTTAAATTATTGATAAAATATGAAAGCACCTGTCAAGCCATCACAAACAAGACAGGATCCATCACCTTATGTTTGTTTCTTCATGCCCTTTTCTGCTACCACTCATTCTGAAGTTGCAAGTAGTCATTGATCTTTCTGTCACTGTTTGCATTTTCTGGAATTTCATATAAAAGTAATAATACTGTACTCATTTTATGTCTGGTTTTGTTTACTCAGCATAGATATTCTGAAGTTAAACCATGACTTGTATGTGTGAGCGCTTCAGTCTCTTTGCTGCTGAGTAGTATTTGATTGAATGGGTATAGCATAAATTGTGGCTATTCAGACTGTTTCTAGTTTAGGGATATTACAGATAAAGCTGCTTTGAACAATAGCGTGTATGTCATGTGCTTTTATTTCTTTTGGGTAAATAACCAGAAATAGAAATGACTGAGCTGAAAAGTAGGCATATGTTTAACTTTTTAAGAAATGAATTCTCACTTTTTTATTAGTTTATACAAAGGAATATATCATAGCCACCTGGGAACACTTGTCACATATATAGTCTCACTGGGCACTTGGACAGTTCTGAGTCAAGAGTGGTTAGTCCTTTGAGAAAGTGCTTCTAATGATTCTTAGATGCCTTCCTGGAAGCCTTTGCTCCCACAGAGTGCTGTCTTCCAGGTGGCATTTAGCAGATGGACTGTGAGAGAGTAAACAGTACATAAAGTATTATAGGTGGACCATGCAAATATTCATATTTTTAACATTTAGTTTCTTTCACAAAATACCTTTTGTATGCTCATAGTTTTATTTGATTATAGTCACAATTAGATGTTGTATTTCATGATACCATGATTGAAAATACACTATAATCTCACTTCAGTAGCTCTGGCCCTCTGGATTTGGAGGCAGAATGTTTGTGTGTGTTTTTTTGTTTTGTCATTTTTTTTTTTGTTTTGTTTGTTGTGTTTTGTTTGAGACAAGGTCTTGTTATGCAGCCCAGAAGCTGGTCTCCCACCCTTGATCATCTACTTCAGCCTCCTAAGTGCTGGGATGACAGGTGTGTGCCATCATGCCTGGGGGCTGTTTAGATTGTTTTATAAGAAGGCCTTTCAGCATTGACTCTTCAGATTCTAGAAGCATTTGTTTACCTGAAAGGAGCTCCTTGATTATGAAACTTCATCTTAAAAGAAACTTTATTGAAAGGAAAGGGGAATCTGGGTCCTATTTCTGATGCACAATTTCTTTTTTTTTTTTTAAGGTTTTTAAAAAATTATTTATTTATTTGAAAGAGAGAGAAAATGGGCATACCAGGGCCTTCAGCCATTGCAGACAAACTCCAGACACATGCACCACCTTGTGCATCTGGCTTACGTGGGTTCTGGAAACTCAAACAAGGATCCTTTGGCTTTGCAGGCAAACGTCTTAACCACTATACAATCCCCCAGCCCTGGATGCACAATTTCTTGAACTTTCAACTCTAGATTTTTCACTTGATGGACCACAAGAGAGATCTATGTGGAGCTTAATTTTGAGTTTAATGAGTAAAAAAGTATAGGTTGATGTTAGTAGGTACAACTAAGAGAAATGTTTCTGTCATAGAAAATAGTTTTTCATAGAACAGTATCTCCTGAGGCAAAGGGTTCATTGGACTAAACTTATAATGGAGTTATTCTTGCTTAGAAAGCAGATTACTCTTAGAAATATTAAAGATAAAGTCAGCATGGTATGACACATCTGTAATCCTAGCACTCAGGAGGATGAGGTAGGAAGATTACTGTGAGTTCAAGGACAGTCTGTACTATAGAATGAGTTCCAAGTCAGCTTGAGCTAATAGAGTAAGTCCCTGACAGGAAAAAAAGAAAAGAAAAGAAAAGAAAAGAAAAGAAAAGAAAAGAAAAGAAAAGAAAAGAAAAGAAAAGAAAAGAAAAGAAATGCTAAGGACAAGTGAAAGATTAAGTTAGCCAGTACAGCATTTGGCTTTTATTCCTCTGTCCGCTCAGTACTAGATAATATACAAGCAAAAATCAGATAATTAGGGATGGGAAATGGCTCAGGGGGTAAAAGCACTTGCTGTGCAAGTGTAATAACCTGAGTTTGGATCCCCAGAACCCACTTAAAGCCAGACTCATTAGGGAGTCTGTAATCTTAGCCCTCCTGCTGGTGAGATAGGAAGCAGAGTCAGGAGAAATCCCAGAAGCTCATGGGCCAGTCAGCTTGGTGTAAGCAGCAGTGAACAAGAGACCCTGCCTCAAGCAAGGTAGTAAGCAAGGACAGACACCTGAGGTTGTCCTCTGACCTCCACACACATGCTGTGGCATGTATGTACGTGTGCTTTCTCACACAAACTTTTTAAAAGTCATGTAATTATCCAAAAGACATGCACATATATGTAAATACATACAAACATCACACAAACACAGTTTTAAAAGCTTAGATTAATCGCCCGGATGTCTTTTAATTTGAAATATATGTGAATCTTTCAAACCTTAGACCTGAATCTGGATTCAAATCCAGTGTTTTTTGAGCTTCGAGCATCTTTCTAAGAGGCAAACCAACAGCATCTGAAAATGAAGAATGTTAATTTGTCTTTCCGATTCTGTTTTCAAGTTAATATTTCATGAACTTAAATATCCTGGAATTAGCACAATGGGAGATTTTTTTAATTATTACAGGTCAAAACTTTATTCATCATACTATTCTCCTAACTCAAGTCTGTTTCCTTCTTGATCCTAGCTGGTGTTATAATCGTTGGCAATCTGAACAGCTTAAGCCGAACCAGCACTGCCCTTCCTGCAGATTCCTACCAGATCGGGGCCATTGCAGGCATCATCGTCCTTGTCCTGGTTGTGCTCTTTCTCCTGGCACTGTTCGTTATTTACAGACACAAACAAAAAGGGAAGGAGTCAAGCATGCCAGCGGTGACCTATACCCAGGCCATGCGGGTCATCAATGCAGATTATACTGTTGCAGGTAGGATGACAACATGGGCAGGCCCTTCCTCTTTGTAATATTAGGCTTCATCTGCCTCTGAAACTGACTGATTGGCTATGTGTCCACTTTTCTGTGCACTCTCCCCAAGGCAACTGCAGGCTCAGAAAAGGTATACATGGCTAGAGATGTGGCTTATGTTTGCATCTATGAGGCTTTTACTTTGTGAGGTAGTTTAGGCAATTCATTCCAGGAAGAGGCTTTCCTGAGCAGCCAAGCCCTACTTCTGTAATATGTGAACAGGCAGGAAGTCAAAGACCCAACATGGAGCACATCAGGGAAGCATCCTAGCTCTCAGTCTTTGGTGTTGTGTACTTCTTTCAGCACTTTCTGGCCTCGCTTTATGCCTTCATGAATCATTAGCTGAAGAGAACCTAGTTATATAGGAGATAGGGTTTTTGTGTTCCTATTAACATGAACCAAGGCAGTCCTTTAAGAAAGTTCTTTCCTTCTTTCTTTCTTTCTTTCTTTCTTTCTTTCTTTCTTTCTTTCTTTCTTTCTTTCTTTCTTTCTTAATTTTGAGGTATGTTCTGTCTCTATCCCAGGCTGACCTAGAATTCACTCTGTAGTCTCAGGCTAGCCTTGAACTCACAGTGATCCTCCGACCTTTGCCTCCCGAGTACAGAGATTAAAGGCATGCATCACCACACCCAGCAAAAAAGCTCTTTTGAATCTTTCTGTCTCAAGTCCCTATAAAAGAAATAAAATTAAACATGATAACCTTCTACCAGCAAAAGAGGTAACCTCTTGAAAACTTAAAATCTTAATTCTGGAATAATTACTGAAGGATTTAAGGATGGTTATATGCTCATAAATATTATGATTCTGGGAGAGTATGTAAAGTAGGCAATTTACACAGGAGTATATTTACTGTGGAGAACTATTGTGTCATGAAAACAAGTATTTTTTTAAAGCATGCAGAACAACCCATGCAGTCCCAGCTCCTACAGGTCCGTAGGCCAAGAGCACTTGTCTGTGGATGCATCCACACTTTCCATGGAGGCAGTAGCTTGTGTCTGCTGCTTCTAAAGAGGTTTTGTTGTGTAGGTTGAACAGTAGTGAGTCCAAACATTTGTTGTGTTATTTTGATTGCCTTTCATTGCATAGATTTGGGGATGGATTAATGCCATTTTAACCATTTCTTTCTTTTCTTGCAGAAACTTTGCCCCATAGCAATGGTGGAAATGTCAACAGCCACTACTTTACCAATCCCAGTTATCACACACTTACCCAGTGTGCTACATCCCCTCATGTCAACAATAGGGACAGGATGACCATCACCAAGGTGAGAGAAAATGGCTAAGTCTTGGAAGGTGAGCAAGGAAAGGAATACACATTTATGAGGATAGCTGTTTGCTGCTGCTGCAGGCACTTCACATATATTGATTGTTCAGCTGACTCCTCCAAACAGTCCTCTGGACAGACCTAAGCATCCCAAGCATATTAACTAAAAGCTGAGCAACAGTGAGCCCCAGTCTCTTCCATATGGCTGTCCAGCTAGTGGGAAGGCAGCTGCTATGTGAGGCAAGGCTTCCTTGCCCCCACATTCTGTGCTTCTTTTATTATACCTCCTTAGAAAGTGCTCCTAATTTTACATGAGATTTAAAAATAATTTCTCATGAAAACATTAATAAAGATACAAACCCCTACAGCGGAATCTACGTTAGGTAAAAATTTTTTCCTGGGGTTGGAGAGATGGCTTAGCGGTTAAGGCGCCTGCTTCCTAAGCCTAAGAATGCTGGTTCCAATCTCCAGCAGTTCCAATCTCCAGATCCCACGTTTAGCCAGATGCAAAGTGATGCAAGGGTGCAATGCCGCACTTGACCACAAGGGGGCGCACACACCTGGATTTCGTTTGCAGCAGCTGAGAGGCTGCTGGTGCGCCCATCTCTATCTGTCCTCCTCTCCCTCTCTCTCTGTCCCACTCTGTGTCTCTCTCCAAAAAAAATTTTTTTTTCCTAACCACCTATACCTCTAGGTCCTCCCCACAGGCTCTGAACTCCAAGCATTTCTGTCTTCCAATTGCACCCAAAATGCTATCCATTGTCTGGTTTTCCACTGTCTAGCTCTCTATAAGGAAAAAGAAACAGAACAACAATAACAAGTTAATTAACTTAATCTACTTATCATTATATAGAACCAGATTTTAATGATGGTAACTCAGAATTAAACAGTACTTCACATTCTCCAGAGACATGTTCATCATTCCATCTGTTCTTGTACTGATTCTTAATAAGATGAACTTAGATCTAGAATTAATTGTTTTTCAAATTAAAATTCCATTCATACAAGCCCAAATAAGGTTTAATTGACACAAGGTGACAGTATGAAACAAAGACCTTTGGGTGGTGGAGGAAAGAGTTGGGACATATGCTTTATACCTCAGGAAGTGGTGACCTTGTCCCTTGCTCGGCCTCATTTGAGAGTAGATTCTTCTGCCGGGCGTAGTGGCTCACGCCTTTAATCCCAGCACTTGGGAGGCAGAGGTGGGAGGATTGCCGAGAGTTGGAGGCCAGCCTGAGATAGTGAATTCCAGGTTAGCCTGGACTTGAGTGAAACCCTACCTCGAAAAAAAAAAAAAAAAAAAAAAAAGAGAGTAGATTCTTCTAATGTACCATGGACTTGCTTTTCTCCAATAGTTAATATACTGTGCTACGCCATATGTATTTTCTTATTAAATTGTTTACTGTTTATGATTTTAACAGTCTAAAAACAACCAGCTATTTGTGAATCTTAAAAATCTGAATCCAGGGAAGAGAGGCCCAATGATGGACTGCACAGGAACTCTGCCTGCAGACTGGAAGCACGGCAGCTACCTCAACGATCTTGGTGTGTACACCCCACCCCTACTTACATATGCTCATGGTTGTCTGAGCATAGTCATGGAGCAGTGTCTGTACCATATTGACATAATGGAAGCACAAACCAAAAACTCAGATAATGTAAACCAGGCACTATGATTCAGATCTGTAATCCTGGGAAGTGTAGGTAGGAGGATCAGAAGTTAAAGATCACCTTTGGCTACAACAGTGAGTTTGAGGTCAGACTGAGATCCATGAGACCTTGTCTCAAACCAACAATAATAATAATTAACAAAATTACATCTAACACCTCTATAGTATTTACTATTGGCCTCAAAATTTGTTAAAGAAATGTTTCTTGAGTTCCTACTATGGGTAGGATTTTTAGACAATGGCCTCTGCCTGCTGAGATCTACATACAATAACTTCATTCTCACAAGTACTCTGATAAGTAAGCACTAGTTCAGTAATCATGTCCCATTATAAGACAGTTGGTAAACTGAGTAGTGAAAAGCTGGCATAGCTTGGCACAAGGTTTGAAAGCCTATTCAAAAGTTAGCTAGATCTCTGTTAGCTTGGTGCCAGGGCATTGGCTCCTCCTCATTTTTTTTTTAATACTAGGCACCATAATCAATGTCCTCTCCTCTTTCAGGTGAGGAAACAGACTCAATTTTTTTTGGATTTAGGATCTCTGCATATTCTTTAAATTTGTTGAAGCCCCCACCTTAAGTGTTTTTGTGGGTGTGAATCGAATCTATTGATTTATAATAATGATAATTCATTTCACAACATTAAACATTTTATGAAAAATAAACTATATTTGTCACTCCCACCCATAGCTTAGTGAGAATAATACTGTTGCTTATTTTTTCTTTTTGAAATTAATTCTTAACTTTACTGTATAAAAATATCACATATTGGTCACATTCCCATCAGGTTATACTATTATATCCCCTCTCCACTATCCCCATTCCACTGAGCACTTTCCTCAGTGGGGTTATTTGTATTTACTGTAAGATTATGAATGCACTTGCCACTCTCTGGGGGTAGGGCAGTGCCTCAGGATACTCCTTCCAACCCTATGCCTCTTAAAATCTTTCTGGCCCATCTTCTGCAATGTTCCGAGTCTTTGCAGGCATGTTATAAGTCTTGTTTAGTGTTAAGCTCTCAGCATCCTCCGAGTTTCTGCTTTGATGAATTTTGAGTCTTTCAGTGTCTATAACCATCTTCTTGCAAGAGGCTGTCAGGCTCTTAATAAGAACAGAACTTCTGTTTAAATCACCACATCCTCTGTAATGTCTCCTGGGCCCTGGTGGATGTGATAGAAATAACGTGTCTAGTGCAAGGCAGTCAGATATCTTTTCTTGTCATATTTATGAGTCTTGCTTCTCCCCTGTATATGCTGCAATCTGTAAAAAACAGATCCTTTAACCAAGAATGAGAGTAGCATGAATCAAAGCAGATAAACAGTGTTTTCAAAGATTTTTGATGGGCAATACCCTCTGTTATTCACCCAAGAACAGTGGGAGTTTGTCTCTAGAATATAAACCTTTCTATCCACATAATTCTGACTTGCTTCTCAGTGACCCATTTAGTGGGTCTCAATTCCAGTTGGAGAACAATTGATTACTCCCATGGCCTGTGTGCCATTATTGCTTATATATGTACATTTTGCATGGCTGGTTGATCTTGTAGCTTGCAGATTCCCACTTGTTTATGCTATTGGTGACTATTATCCACTCCCACCCCTCCCAGAAGTTCACATAGCACTTTCTAGCACTATGAAGGCTACCTTTAGTGATCTGGCTTCCTTCTCAGTTCCAGTGTGATCTCTCATTATTCTGTGCCTGCAACCTATGGTTTCTATAGCTATTTTGTCTTACCAGTTAGCTCTGGTGGGTAACCAAGTGCTTTGGAAATATCCTACATTGTTTGGGGAGCTTGATGGGTCTCCCTGATCAACAGATCATTGTGGTAGTAACCCACTTCTGGTACTGGAATTTACCAACCAGAGCCTATGGTTTTAGGATGAAGCTTTCTCACCTTCTACAGGGCATCTCTCTGCCAAGGTCATTCCCCTTCCTGCCCCCACTTATTAAGAGTTATATCTTTTAGTTAGATACCCAGGAGGAAGGTTTCTATGGTACTGATTCATGCTGTCATTACATTTTTGCAGTTCCTGTTCCTCCGTTACTCTCATCCCCCCAACAAGATCCTTAAACCCCTGTATTCTGTCTCTCCACTTACCTGTCAAGTACCCCCTCCCTTCATCCCTCCCTGTTTCCTCTCTCTCCTGTTTTCATCCTAGTTTCTTGTCAATACTACAGATACTTCCTACAACCTAAAATCAAATTAAGCTGTTCCAATTTAGGAGGCACATATGAGGGAGAATGATGGCATGTGTTTCTGAGCCTATATAAGCTCACTTAGTATGATTTTTTTTTCAAGTCTATTTTACTCTGCCTCCCAAGTGCTGGGATTAACAGCGTGCACCACCATGCCCAGCTTGGGGATGATTTTGAACAAGAGCTTGAGAAGAAGGTCCAAATTTGTTCTTCCACATGTAGTTATCCAATTTATCCAGCACTATTTGTTGAAAATTCTGTTTTCTAGAGTGTGTTTTTAGTCTCTTTGTTAAAGACAAGGTAGTTATAGTTATTAAATTTTAAACCTGGATCTTCTATTCTATTCCACTGACCTATGTGTCTGTTATTGTGCCAGTGCTATGCTGTTTTTATTACTATGGCTTTGTAGTATAAATTGAAATCATATGTGGTGATAGCACAGATAGTATTTTATGCTGAAGATATTTTTGGCTATCTGAGGCCTTTTGTACTTCTATATGAATCTTGAGACTATTTTTTCTAATTCTGTGAAAAATCTTGCTAGAATTTTGAATGGAATTGCATTGTCTGTATATTGCTTTTGGTAGGATGTCCATTTCATTGTATTAATTCTTCCAGTCCATGAGCAGGTCTTTCAACCTTTTCTTGTCTTCCTCAAATTCTTTCTTCATTATTTTTATGTTTTCACTGTATAGGTCTTTCACTTTCTTGGTAAGAGATATTCCAAGATATTTAATTTTTTGTGGCTAATTTTAAATGGGACTGCTTCTTTTTTTCTCTGTATGTTTGTCATTGGTTTATATTAAGGCTACTGGTTTTTGTATGTTGATTTTATATCCTGCAACACTGATGAAAGAATTTATCATCAATTCCCATATGTTAAATCATCCTTGCATCCCTGGGATGAAAACTTCTTGTTTAAGGTGGGTGATACTTTTGATGTGTTTTTGGATTTTTATTTGCAAGGATTTTACTGAGAGGTTTTGCATCTAATTTCATCAGGGATATTGGGGTATAATTTTCTTCTCTTTTGTCTGTTTGGTTTTGTATTAGTGTAATACTTGCTTCTTGGAAGGAGTCAAGGAACCTTCCTTCATTTTCAATTGTGTGATAAAACTTGAGAAAAAGTGGTTTTACTTCTTAATGAAGGTTTGATAGAATTCTGAAGTGAATCCATCTGGGCCTAGACTTTGTTGTTGTTATTGGTGGGAGGGTTTTTCAATCTCATTTTATTTATGGCTCCATTCAGGTAATTTATCTCTTCTGGGTTTAGTTTTGTAGGTGATATGAGTCAAGAAATTAACCTATTTCTTCCAGATTTTCCAATTCTGTGCAATGTATGTTTTTGAACATATCCTAATATTCTTCCAATTTCATTTGTATCTGTTGTAACATCTTCTTTTTTATTTCTTTTTTAAATATATTTTTTAACTTTATTTATTTCTTTGAGAGAGAAAAAGAGACAGAGAAAGATAGAGAATGGGTGCACCAGGGCCTCCAGCCACTGCAAACACACTCCAGATGCATGCACCACCTTGTACATCTGGCTTACATGGGTCCTGGGGAATCGAGCCTTGAACTGGAGTCCTTAGGCTTCACAGGCAAGCGCTTAACCACTAAGCAATCTCTCCAGGCCCTTCTTTTTTATTTCTAATCTTGTTAATTTGAGTCTTCTCTTTATTTATTTTGATCAATTTGGCTAGAAGCTTATTAATCTTGTTAATTGTTTTTTGAAGAACCAACCTTCATAAATTAAATTTTTTCATCATTTCCAATCCATTGATATCTGCTCTGATCTTGCTTGGCACTTTTGGGTTTAGATTGTTCTGTTTTTACAGTGCCTTCAGGTAGATTGTTAAGTCATTAATTTGAGATTTCTCTAATTTTGTAATTTAAGCATTTAGTGCTGTAAACTTACAATAACTTTGGTATGTTATGTTTTCATTGTCATTCAATTCTAGAACTTTTTACTTCCTTTTTTTCTTCAATAAGGTATTCATTGTTTAATGGTGAGTGTCCAGTCTCCACAAGCTGGTGTATTTCCTGTTGTTTCTCTTGTTCTTGATTTCTAGCTTTATTGCATTATGGTCAGATATAATACAGGGAGTTATGTCAATTTTCCTGAGTTTGTGGATACTTGCTTTTTTAAAAGAGAAGGTTCTATGAGCTGCTGAGAAGAATGTACATTACATTCTGTATAGTTAGCATGGAATGGTCTGAAAATGTCTGGTAAATCCATTTGATCTATGGTGGTGCTTAGCTCCACTATTTAACTGTTTGTTTTCTCTTTAGATGATCTGTCTATTGATGATAGTGGGTTATTAAAGTCTTCTACTATTACTGTATTGAGATTTATTTCTGACATAACATCTAGTAGAGTTTGCTTTATAAAATTTGGTGCACCTCTATTTAGTGCATATAGTTTATTATTGTAATATTCTTTTGTTGAATTGTTCCCTAAGTGAGTGCAAAGTGGTCTTCTTTATATATTTTGATTATTTTTGTTTAAAGTCTATTACTTAAAATAGTATAGCTATACCTGCTTGTTTCTTATTTCCATTTGCTTGGAATATTTTTTCCATCCTTTCACCCAAAGGTGGTGCCTATCTTTAGTGGGTTTTTTCTAGATAGCACATGGAATTTGAGTCCATTGGTGTTCAGAGTTTTAATTGTAAGGTGTGGTGTGAGTAAATCCCTGTCAAATTGAAGACTTTGTGAAGTTTGGTGTTTTCTTCATCTTCATATGCTTTCATGTCTGTCCTAGTTTTGATTATTACTTATCCCCTCCTGTAGCCTCTTGAGTAGGTTTATTCATCTCTTCAATGTGCAGTATTCCTTACAGTATTTTCTGTGGGACTGTATTATTGCCCATATATTCATAAAATTTGTGGAGGGTTTTAGTTTCACCTTGAATTATGAGGGATAATTCTGCTGGGTATAGTAGTTTGTGTTGTCGACCAAGGTCTTTTAAAATTTGAAATATTTCACTACACACCCTCTGGCTTTTAGAGTTTTCATTGAAAAATGGGAGGTAATTCTTATGGGGTTACCATTGTATGTAATAAGTTTTTTTTTTCTTGTAGCTTTAAGTGCTTTGTGTTTTCTGTGTTTAGCCATTTAACTCTAACATGACATGCAGGATTTTTTCTCTGGTCCTGTCTATTTGTTGTTCTGTATGCCTCCTGTATCTGGATGGACTTCTCTTTTTTAAGACTAGAATAATTTCCTTCAATAATTTTGTTGAAGATATTGCTTGTGCCCTTTGCCTGTATTTCTTCCCCTTCTTATATGCCCATGACCCAAATATTTGGTCTTTTAAGGTGTCCCACATTTCTCTCATATTCTGTTCAAACATTTTTTTTAACACGTCACTGTCATTTGACTCCTGGTCTATTTCTTCTTCTCCTAGAGTTCTGATAATCTGATCTCCAAATTTTCTATTCTCATGAGGCTGTCTTGGGAGCCTGTTAAACAGGTTATTTCATTTTTGTTTTCCATTATATTTTTGCTCAGTTTTCCATCTCTTTATTGAATTGAATTTTTATTTCTTGACTTGACTTTTTTATTGTCTCTTGGAATTCATTCCTGCATTTGATCATGTCTTTATTGATTTTATTCTACTGATCATTGAGTTAATTTTTTTGCTGATTCTTATCTATTTCATTCAGGCCTATATTGAGATTTTTTTCCCATCCTTTTTCATTTTATTTGGCTATCCTTTGAGATATTCTTGAGCTATTTTTGCTCTTTTCATGATTCTTTTTCTTTTTTTTTTTTTCTTTTTTTTTTTTTTTTTTTTTTTTTTTTTGTTGTTGTTTTTTCAAGGTATGGTCTCAGTTTAGCTGACCAGACTGCCCTGAAATTCACTCAGGATGGCCTCAAACTCACTGTGATCCTTCTACCTCTGCCCCCCAAGTGCTGGGATTAAAGGTGTGTTCCACCATGCCCAGCCTTTGTGATTCTCTTTCATTGCATCTAGCCACTTGTTCATGGCCTCATTAAGTTTGTTTAATATGCTTATCATTATTTCATTTTGGGATTCTGTGTCTGGAATATTCTCTTAAGTTCCCTGGAGGCTTCCACTATTGGGCTAGGCATACTTGGTGGGGATATCTTGCTTTGGGTTATTTGTTTGCTTTGGGGTTTGCCTATCTCGAGATAGCCCTCTTGTCTTGCTAAGAATGCAGCAGCAGTAGCTCTTGTGGAGCTTATGTTGAGTGTCCTAGTCAATTAATCAAATGGGTGAGGGATAGTCTTCTTTGTGCAGGTTAGAGCTGGGTGCACTTGAATCTGGGTATGACTCTGGGAGGACTGTGCAAGCTGTGGATTGTGATCAGCTAGGGAATTGCTACTCAGAAAGGTCTGACTAGGAAGTGAAGGGTTGTATGAGCAAGGGTTTGGAGGAAGCCCTCCTAGGTCCTAGTTTTCCAGTGCTACTCAGTGTTCCAGGGTCCCTACTAGATTTCTTCTTATGCTCTACTTCTCTTAATGATGACAATAGCTGTGTGAAGCTAGAAGGTAATATTTTTCTTCCTCCTTCTAGAGATAAGAAACTTGACACTCAGAACTTAAAATCTTCCCCATAGTTATATGTCTAGTAAATGAGGAAATGGATGTTCTTACTCCCTAATCTATTGGGGATTTTTTTGTTGTTTTAAAAAATATTTTATTTTTATTTATTTATAAGAGAGAAAGAGAGAGAGGCAGAGAGAGAGAGAGAGAGAGAGAGAGAAAAGGAATGGGTGCGCTGTGGCCTCTAGCCACTGCATAAACCAGAAAACAAAATGCCTTACGAAGCTGATCTTGTGACAACTCCTCTCTGCTTCTTCTGTGAACTCTATGCTTGTCAATCCACATTGACTCTGGAATGCTTCTCACTAAAAAAAATAGAAATGTTTCAGTAAAACAATGAGCATAAAGTAATAACTCTTATTTGTTTGCTACACCAGTATTACTAGTGTGGTGTGTACTTCTAAAGTAGCAAATTATATGTCAGAATCACAATAAAAGTCTAAATTATACTTGAAATTTATCCCAAAGAAATGTTTGAGTCAATATTTAATACTAGTGAGGAAAAAGTCCTCTTGTTCAATCTTATTGTATCTTGGGCTGATTTTAGAACACACAAAAATAATGACATTGGCCCTTAATATCTGCCTTTGCTTTTATCCTATTGTATGACACTGAGCCAAGCACACTTACCCTATTAGAGTTGATTTATTCACTTATAAAATGGGGAGAATGATCATGCACTGACTTCCTGTGTGAATAAGATGAAAATGAGCATGCACCTTTCCCAGAGGCTGGTACATGCAGAAGTTTGGGATGGAGCCTACCTGCTCCTTGTCAAAACTCCTCACAGAAACTGAGGAGAGAATTTGACTGGTTGGTTGATTTCACATCCCCAAGTTTTCCCTAATTTAGACCTACACATGCAGATCTTTTTAATGCCTTGGTAATGACTAGAAATTGCACAGCCAGGACAAAGATGGACACTTAATAAGACTTGTTTTTCAGTTTGGAGACAGCTGAGGGAATTTGGCAGAGAGGTGGCTATCAGAAGCTACTGGCCTTGTTCTATCCACAGAGTCTCTCCACAAAGTCTGGCAGTCCGCAAGACTACTTTTAGCTCTGACTCCAGTTGCAAGCTCATGGGTAAACAAGACCTCTGGCTTAATAACTTTCAAGAAGGACTCACTGAACAATCCTAGAATCCTTGATTCAGGTTTTTATAGCAAAATGATATGGATTGAAATCAAGTAAGGGAAAAGTTCCGAGATGCCTGAGACTCCCAGTTACCCTTTCCCAGTGGAATCATGGATGGTGCTGACTTATTCCAGAGTATTGCCATCTCATCCCTTATACCCAGACATGACTGACTAGCCTTATGGCTGAACTTTAGTTTCTGTGCCTCTAAAAGACAAGCTCCTATGACATGCCCTGCCCCACCATACAACAGTGATTAATATTTGACACACTTTTTTTTCTTTAGCAGAGCCTCTCTTCTTTCTTCTCAAAGGTGTGCCTTTCTCTGTGCCCTCCATAGGACAGAACTGTTTTTGTTTTTTTAATTACTGTAAATGTGTGCATAGGATCAGGGCTTTCATTTCTTAACATTCTCAAATACTTATTTGGAATGTTCATCATAAGTCATACTGACTGCTTTTAACTAAGTCTAGCCACTGCAAACAAACTCCAGACACACACACCACTTTGTGCATCTGGCTTACATGGGTAATGGAGAATCAAACCTAGGTCCTTAGGCTTCACAGGCAAATGCCTTAAACACTAAGCCATCTCTCCAGCCTAATCTATTGTTTTTTTTTTTCCTTTTTATCATAACAGCTCCAATAGAATCCTTGACTCCTATTTAGTTACTTGCAGAGCAACTTAGCATTTATGCCAGGTGGCCTAACATGCACTAGAGGAGAACCTCTTGTCTTCTTGGTAATATTATAAAGCCATGAATTTGTGATTAAAGTCTGGTGTTCTTAAAAAGATGGCTACTACTTTATTGGCTTTGTTAGTACCTCATTTTTCCCAGTTGAGCAGGAATATTGTTATATTTCTCACTATCTTCCCCCATGAAGGTTAGACATTTTAAAACAAGAAAGCCAATTTAGCTCATACAGAAATTCCACCCCCCACACTGGAAAGGTCAAATTGTTCAAATAAAAGCTGAATAAAAATGGTCAAGGTTTAGTATTGGCCTATAAAGTTTTATGTCAACAGTGCTTAAAGCTTCCAGTTTTTATAACAGTAGCAATAGCATAACAGTGGTTACGGAGAAAATAATTGGGCTCTTGAAAGGGCTGCACTTGGGAGTGAATTCTCAGATTTACTTTTGGCTGTTTCCTTTATATTATGAAGCCTTGATTCAAGTAACTAATTTATTGCCCTGTGCCTCAGTTTCTACCCTGAATTCATTAGCCTCTCATAAAAGTCCTTATCACAGATAATGAGGTGCAGCAACCTCTGGCACAGATGATGTAGTATGAAGGTTTCTCAGCACAGCCTTGGTGACCCACTGCAGTGAGATCACCCACTGCAGTCTCTGAACATATAATGGTTTTCTTCTATACTTAGTTCTCATGGGTGATTTTTCCTTCTTTGTCACAGGGGCTTTTGGACTTGACAGAAGCTATATAGGAAAATCCTTAAAAGGTATGATGTAAGTTTGAGGAAGAAATATGCATAGCTGAATCTTACTTTAGAGGATTATCTCAAACTGAAATAATTTTTTAAATTTATTTTTATTTTTATTTTATTTTTTGAGAGAGATAGAGAAAGGGGGAGAGGGAGACAGATAGAGAATAGGCGCACCAGCAGCCTCTCAGCTGCTGTGAACAAAATCCAGATGTGTGCGCCTCCTTGTGGGCAAGTGAGGCATTGTGCCCTTGCATCACTTTGCATCTGGCTAAAGGTAGGACCTGGAGAATGGAACCGGCATTCTTAGGCTTAGCAGGCAGGCACCTTAACCACTAAGCCATCTCTCCAGCCCTGAAATATATTTTTTTTCGAGGTAGGGTCTCGCTGTAGTTCAGGCTGACCTGGAATTCACTATGTAGTCCCAGAGTGGCCTTGAACTCATGGCCATCCTCCTACCTCTGCCTCCCAAATGCTGGGATTAAAAGCATGTACCACCACACCCAGTTGAAATAATTTTTAATACAAGCAAAAGTGGCAGTGTACAGATAATCTAGAGTTGTCAATGTGAAAAATTACTCCAAGAACACACAAACATGTTTGACAGAGAGAGTAATGATATAAGGAAATCTTTGGGGAACAAAGGTTTCAGTTTGGTGAGGAAATGCTCATATTTCCTTTACAAGAAATATAGCTTATAGAGAGGGAGAAATATGAAATGGGAACCAGGAAAAGAAGAAGGGATTAACATGCTTATGTGATGGCCAATTCTGCTGTTCAGGAAAGGTTCGAGCAATATGGTGCCCAGTGCTCAAATTTCACAGGTTGTTTTCCCAACATAAATACCTTTCTCATGATGATAATAGAATTGTCTTGTGTTCCTGGGGCCATCAACTGATGGTTTCCTTATTTAAAAACTTCAAATAGTAAATTTTCTATTAGTAAAACAGAACAGGATTAATTGTATTTGAATGTGATCATGAAAATTAAATCATCTCCAGGTTATTTTCATTTATTTCCCCTTAGAGAGAACCCAAATTGCTTTATAGATGGGAAAGTTTATAGAAAATTATCTCCAGCAAGAGCGCAATGCCGCACTTGCCCACAAGGGGGCGCACACATCTGGATTTCATTCACAGCAGCTGAGAGACTGCTGGCGCGCCCATCTCTATCTGTCTCCCTCTCTGTCTGTCTGTCACTCTCTCCAAAAATAAATAATAAAAATAATATTAAAATTTTTTAAAAATAAAATTGTCTCCAAAATCAGTAGAAAATGTATAGCATTATTTTAAGCAGATACAATTATAGAAACATATCCATAAGGAAACAGAAGTAATTTACGAACAGGAAATGATTCTGTCCATGCAATAGTATTTATTTTTTCCCTTCCATCTCTCTTCATAGATCTGGGAAAGAATTCTGAATATAATTCAAGTAACTGCTCTCTAAGCAGTTCTGAAAACCCATATGCCACAATTAAAGATCCACCAGTACTTCTCCCTAAAAGCTCAGAATGTGGCTATGTGGAGATGAAGTCACCAGCTCGAAGAGACTCCCCATATGCAGAGATTAATAACTCAACTTCAGCCAACAAGAATGTCTATGAAGTTGGTGAGTCATCCAGCTGCAGAAAGAACCTATATTTTTTGAAACAATCTTAAATGGTCCATATTTTATAGGCAACCAGTGTTTACAGTGATTCTATTAATGATTATGAAAACACTTCTTAGTAAATTTTAAATGATTTTACTTATCTTCTACATGTTCATTGATTTTTTTGTTTTATAAACATAAATATTTTAGCACACCTGGAGAGTAGTGTGTATATGGTATTAGTTAATGTATTGGGTAGGAAAAAAACAAATGATTCAAGTAGATTCAACAGGTGACTCAAGTGCAGGTTGTATTCACACAATGCTTTTAGCAGAATTGGAGCATTTTATTTTAAAGTTGTCTAATACATCAGTTGTATTCTCAGATGGTAATCTGATACAAATTAGAAAGAATTTCATCTAAAATTATTGTTATTTTTAGTGTCTTTTGCAACTGTCATTTGGAATAAAGTAAAACATAGAATAGCCAACATTCATTAGGCAGCAGGGCTATATAGTTTCTCTCTGTCTCTTAGAATTTATTATCTTAACTCTAAAAAACATTACTAATTATAAATTAAATGGCTAATTTAATACTAGTAATTAATTGTATGCTATCAGCATGCCAGGGATTCATTGGAGGGGGTTTAAAAAGGGGTGGTGGGAGAGAATTATGACCATGATATGTTGTCTATAATTATGGAAGTTGCCAATAAAAAGTTTTAAAACAGAAAAAAAATGATTAAACTTTTTTAAAAAAGTATCCAGCCAGCCATTCAATGTGGAAACTATAGTAAAGTTAAATTTTCATTTTGAATCATTAACAACCCCCCCCCATGAACTAGTCTGTAAGTCACCACAGTAGGGTGGAAATTCAACTCAGTGTGTGATGCTTGAGTCCTAAAGTTGTGAATGTATTGAGTGCTTTCATGAATTGAATGCCCTTTAACTACACTGGGCTTCTCACCTGTAGAATCAGGGTTTGAACAAAGTTTTCCCAAGAAGGTTTTGCAGACAATGATTCATAACCAAGGTTTCTGTACATCCCTTTGACTTCTTCACACCAACCCCACAGTCATCCTTTGTTCTGGACACCATTTCTACATTGTCAGTTGGTCCTATAATGGCAGAGTTCCCAGCCCTATGTGATTATAAAAGAGCCATGTTTTTAAAGTTAATATTTATTTATTTTTATAGAAGTATTTCTTGTATATTTGATATTTGTAAGAATAGATGTATTTTTAAAGTATCCCCTTGCTGATAAATCATGTGTCTCTGGTTATCACAGAACCTACAGTGAGTACTGTCCAAGGGATATTCAGCAATAATGGGCATCTTACCCAAGATCCATATGACCTCCCAAAGAACAGCCACATCCCTTGTCATTATGACCTTCTGCCAGTCCGGGACAGTTCATCTTCCCCCAAGAGAAAGGACAGCAGCCATGGCAGCAGTAGCAGCGGTGGCAGCAGCAGCAGCAGCGAATGACAAAGGGCTGCTGGACCCTTTCCAGAGCTGCACTTCAGTTCTTCAGCCTTGTGTTTGCCACCATAGGTGAATCTTAATCAGTTTGGTAGGCAATTGTTAGAAACAAACCAGAAAGCTCAAAGCTGAGGCAGATGCTGGTTGTATGTGCTTTTTGTATAGTGGTTTGGAAGGAGGTAGCAACATGATTTCCTGTGGTTGTAAGGGCTAGAACTACACCTATGAAACAGCATATTTTAAGATGTTGGCTGAAAACATAAATTTGACAGAACTCCCTTAGAGAAACAGATTGGAGTAGACATTGGTATTACTGCTTGAAATTTTTAAATTTAAATATTTCTTCATGTGTATCAGAGAGCCATTCCTAGGATTATGCAGTTTAACATAAATTTACTTAATAAAAGTTGGAATTGTCTAACATATAGAAGACAAAGGGCATATTATTGAGTCATTGCTTTTTTCCCAGCTGGACTCAGAATTACAGGGTTTATAAGAATGGAAGAAGAGGGCTGAAAAGATGGCTTAGTGGTTAAGGTGCTTTCCTGCAAAGCCAAATGACCTAGGTTTGATTCCCCAGGATCCACATAAGCCAGATACATAAAGTGGAGCATGTGTGTGGAGTTTGTTTACAGAAGCTGGAGGCCCTGATGTGCCCATATTCTGTTTCTCTCTTTTCCTTTCTGCCTCTTTCTCTCTATATATATCTCAAATAAATATAAAAATAAAAATATTTTTTAAAAAGATTGGAGGAAGAAACATTTTGTTAAGTGGTAGGATTGGATAAACTTTGAATTAGTATTAGCAATGGGTAGCAAATTTGCATATTAAAACTTTTAGGATTTTTTTTGAACGAGAAATGTACAATTAGAATTATTTTAGGAATAGTCTGAGTACCACAGAAATCAATATATAAATGTGCTGGGCAGAACACTGTTTCTCTGACTCTTGGCCCATTTTACATGTGCATTATTTTGATCACTATCTCCATCATGCATATTTACCACTTGAGAATCATATCAGTAATTATTCATAAATGCAAACATGAAATAATTTTATTTTTGACAGACTAAATTGAAAGACTGTATAATGACTGGCAAAAGATGTAAAATTTTAAGTGTAAAAATGCTTAAGTTTTGTAAACCATTAGGAATCCATGCTGTAATATAGAATTAGAGAAGCATTTTCAATAATTTTTCTTAGAAGTGACTGAAATATTTTTGTGCATATGTGAAAAAGGGCACTTTCCTTTTATTAATTGTTGATTTAGAGAAACTATGCTTAAGCTGGTCTTTTGCATTGCTAATATGACATGTACCCCATTTTTCATTAATTTGTACTTTCATTAAGTTGTATATTCTATGTTTTGTAGTGTTTGGATTGTTAATGAAAAACTATTATATGTCTATTGTTTCTTGTATTATTGCCATTCATCTTTGCTTCATAAAAAATAAATTTTTTCAGCCGGCCGTGGTGGCGCACGCCTTTAATCCCAGCACTCGGGAGGCAGAGGTAGGAGGATTGCCGTGAGTTCAAGGCCACCCTGAGACTACATAGGTAATTTCAGGTCAGCCTGGGCCAGAGTGAGACCCTACCTCGAAAAAAAAAAAAAAAAAAAAAAAAAAAAAAAAAACATTTTTTTCTTTTGAAGGGAGAAAATGAAAATATATTCTTTGAACCTATTAAAATTGGTCACTAGTAAAATAATACAGTAATCATAGGTGAATGGCTTAGGATTGGAATGGAGAATCTCTAATATGCTAAAATAGATATCCTGTTTCTGTATTTCCCAGTCTTACTTCAACCATGGGTAAGGGAAGCCATGAGTACTATGTACTGATTTTACTAAAGACTTTTATATAATTAGCCATCCAAACTGGGATGCTTTAGATAGTAAATGAGGGCATAATTAATAATTCTCCAGCAATGAGTTTAAGTCCAGACCAGGCAGACCAGAACACATATTTATTCTTTAGACCCTTAGGCAATAATCTTTTCATTCCAAGGCATTTGTCTCATGAGAATGTCAATATGACACAAGGCAGCCTGTTTCTCTTCCTTGGATATAAATAAGCTAGCAGAGAGGTTGAAAGGCTGAGGAAGGATGTGGCTTCATAATAGAAGTAGTAGAAGTCAATATTTTTAAAAATGAAGCCTTATGTGTCATTCTCTCTGAGTCAGTTAATAATTATATATTACACATCCATCTGCCAAAAGTATTCATAAAACAATGTCTCTGCCAACCATTGGTTTCATGCCATATACCTGTTCCTGTCCTGGTAGTTTGTTTTGACCAAGTAGATAAATCAGCATACATGTTTAGGATAGTTGCTCTTTTAAGGAATTGTCTGAAACATACTTCAGAAATAAATGCTTTCTTTCTAGTAGTTAACCTCTGTTTGCTGCATAGGGGATAAATACCAAGCTGAGATGTGCATAGGTCACTAGGTACAAAGAGTCCTTTCTGAGAAGAAAAAATAATCCTCCCTTTTTTTTCTTCAGAACCATTTTTTAGAGCTCTATGGCAAGTTTGAGTTTTTCCATGGCTCCCTAGAGATAGGAAAACAGACAGATACTTGTTTCTTTTCTCATTCCACCATTAAAGAAGAAAGCCTCATGTACAAATGTGACAGGAACTGAAGTTCCTTAGGAAGCCTAGATAGCAGATGTGAACTAACTCCAAGGGGATACAGGGTGACCTGAAACACCTGCACCTGAGATGACTTACATACCAGAACTCACTCAGAACTGCAAAAGTCAGGATACTAAGTACTTCAGATACTATATAATTTCACATTTCACTTAGACGGAAGTTCTGGAAATTTTGATATAATTCCTCTCTTATATCCCGTGTGGTAAAAGCACTAAATGAGTTTGGTGACATCTTACAAGAGTCACTCATATAGGAATATGGACCCAACTAATATTCTTTCTTTATAAGTTGGTGATTCAGGAAAATTATACATTGTCTATATTTACAAATATCAGAATCTTGCCAAATGTTAACTTACTTGCTTGCTTTAATTAGGAGAATATATTGTTTGTGATTAGTTATACAATGAGAAGTAAGCAGTTGACATTAATTTCTCTCCTGTGGTATATACTATTAATGCTAACAGAGTTTAATATGCTTAGAAATATTTGTGTGAATATTCACTAAATATAGAAAAACAACTATAGAATTTTATAACAGAATAACATAATGTCACAACGAAATCCATTAGCATGACAGCATGTTGTGAAAAATACAAACACTTTTGTGAAGATGTCATCTTAACTTCAGTGAGCCATAGTAGTGGTCATTTGTGGGGATTGGGGAAATTTTTTAACCAAAAATATTTTTGAAGTTGAGCAAAAGTATTACAATACCGTTGACAATTCACATTGATACTAGAAATTGACTTGGTAATTAAAATGTGACAAATTTATAAAAATTAAGTTTTAGAGTTGTGCTCTTTAAAATAATTTTCTAATCTCTTGGGTAATATGTCCTTATTATTCAAGAGATATTTTGGTCTTAAATGCTTAATGCCAAGGGAGTATACACAGGTATTGTGTGGAAATCTCATTCATGAGTTTGTAATGCTGTAGCAAATGGTGGTCTTTAAGAATTCAGTCAATGCTGGTGTCCTAACACAGGGTCCTTCTGTTCTACTTCTTCATCTCATCCAGGCTCTTGACATGACCAGATCACAATATATATATTTTATTTATTTATTTATTTATTATTTATTTATTTATTCATTTTTAGAGAGATACAGAGAGAGAAGAGAGGGAGAGGAAGACACAGAGATGGGTGCGCCAGCAGCCTCTCAGCTGCTGCGAATGAAATTCAGATGCGTGCGCCCCCTTGTTGTCAAGTGAGCATTGCGCCCTTGCGTCACTTTGCATCTGGCTAAACGTGGGACCTGGAGATTGGAACCTCTGGAGATTGGAACCAGCGTTCTTAGGCTTAGGAGGCAGGCGCCTTAACCGCTAAGCCATCTCTCCAGCCCCACAATATATGTTTTTAAAGGAAAACATCAAAATGCATTAGGATTTACTTGATGATAACAAATGAATGCTTTCAGTGTTGAACTCTCATTTTCCAAAGTTGATAAACTTTCCTCAGTATTAGTCTGCATTGTCATTTATATCATCAAATAAATTTATAGATTAATGCAATAAACTTCCAATAAAAAATCTCCAAAGTGGCATTTATGTTTTCATATAAAAGAAGGCTTATGATCTGTAGCAGACAGCTTCAGGTTCGCTGAGATGAACTTCCAGACCAGGCACAGTTATGGAGGAAGGGATATTATTTATTGAAGCTTACAGATCCAGGGGAAGTTCCATAATGTCAGAAGAAGTGGCATGCTCTCCAGAGGACCAGACAAGAGAGAGAAAAGCCAACCAGGCACACAGCACACAGAGCAAAAACTACAGCCCAAAAGCCACAGCACACTTCAGGAACTCCTACTGGGCACACTTTGCATATCTTTACAATGGTCTATCAAACCATCACCACACCTTAAGACCGGCCCCCAGTGATATTGCCTCTAGCAAGGTGATTGCAGATGCAAACTATAACTAATAACACACTGAATATATTGGGGAACATAAATTCAAACTACCACATGATCACACTAGGAAATTAACATTTTGTCATGTGTGGTTTCAGAGCACATTTAAAGGCAGTAACTCTGATTGCTAGTGAGTATGCTTGTCCTTCATATTACTTGCTTTTTTGTGGGGGGAGAAAGGGTCTCATGTAGGCTAGGCTGACCCCAAACTTGCCATATAGTCACACATGACCTAAAACTCATGATACCTCTGCCCCAACCTCTTGCTCCAGATAATTCATTCTTGAAGGAAGGAAGCAGCATTTTATAGTAGATCCGTTATTATTGACTGCATTAAGTATTCGTAATCATTCTTGCTTACTCATAGAGATTGCTGTTATTGCTTTCATTAGTAAAACACTAATGAAGCATTCATTTATAGAACTGCATTCTAATGATAAAATACCATTTCTTCTCTGAATACTGTCTATTTCCTGGGAGCCTGAGTGCAAAAAAATATTGATGATGCAAAGAAGTGTCAAGAGTCGCACACTGCACTCTTCACATGGGAAGACAAAGCATCTTAAACCATGTGGCTTTAGGAAATTACTTAACCTTGCAAGGCCTTGGTTTCTACATCATAATTTGTTGGAAACATTAATACCCATTTCATAAGGTTTGGGAATGATTCAAACATTTTACACATGCAAAACACTTGTTTTTGTGCCTAGCATGTAGTAGGTGCCTAGTAAATGTTAGCTAGCATTACTGTCTTGAAAAATTACCTAATAATAGGAACCAGTTTGCAGTAACCAGATTAAATTATGAGGCTGGTAAAGCAGAAGTAAGAACTTAATGGGTATTATAAAAGCTGTATGCTCATATGACCATGCCATAGTGTCTTTTTAAACTATCACAACATTCCATACAATTTTATTTCTAAAGAAGTTGTTTTTGAAAACAATAACATTGTTTCATATTTTTGTAGCTTGTTAACTTCCTAAAAACTAATAATGTTGTTAAAACTTAGATGTGGGTTACTAGGAAGACGATGAACTGACCTCACATTCACATCCCTGAGAATGAAGACAACCTGAAAAAGTCATTTCAACATACAGTTGAACATCAAGTCCCTGAAGGAAGGTATAGGTAGTAGGTAAAAATGAAAATGTGAGTTTCTGGGCTGGAGAGATGGCTTAGTGGTTAAGGCGCTTGCCTGCAAAGCCAAAGGACTTACGTTCAATTCCCCAGGACCCACATAAGCCAGATGCACAAGGTAGTGCATGCATCTGGAGTTCATTTGCAGTGGCTAGAGGCCCTGGCATGCCCATTCTCTCTCTCTCACCCTCTCTCTCTCTCTCTCTCCCTCTCTTTCTCTCTTAAATAAACAAATAAAAAGAAAATATCAGTTTCAGAGAGCCAACAAGGGTGTGTTATGAAGGGATACATGGTAAAAAACAGCTGAATTGGGAGGATACACCAAGAGAAAGTAAGAGAAGATGTCCCTGTTGTCTACACTCCTCAGCAATGATGGAGACTAACTGTGTTGGGTGTTGTGGTGGTTTGATTCAGGAGTCCCCCATAAACTCATGTACTGAATGCTAGCTCCCCAGCTGGTGGCAATTTAGGAATTGCAGCCTTGCCTGAGGAGGTGTGTTTTGGGGGCAGGCAGGCTTATGGGTAGCAAAACCAGCTTCCCCTTGCCAGTGTTTGGCAGACTCCTCTGCTCCTGTTGTCTGATGTTGGCCAGGAGGTGATGTCCACCTTCTGCTCATATCATTGTTTTCCCTTGCTGTCATGGAGCTTCACTTCAAGTCTGTAAGCCAAAATAAACATTTTCTTTCCCACAAGCTGCTCTTAGTTGGGTGTTTCCTGCTATCAATGCAAACCTAACTGAAATACCAGGGGTGGAATGTGGTGGCTTGAATTAGGTGTCCACCATAAACTCATGTATTCTGAATGCTTGATCTCCAGCTGATGGCAATTTAGGAATTGGAGCCCTGCTGGAGGATGTGTGTTGTTGGGGCGGGCTTATGGGTATTTTAGCCAGTTTCCCCTTGTCAATATTTGACATACTCTCTTGTTGCTGTTGTCCACCTGATGTTGGTCAAGAGGTGATGTCCAGCCTCTTCTCCTGCCACATTTTCCCCTGTGATCATGGAGTTTCCCCTGGATTCTGTAAGTCGCAATATACTTTTTTCTCCCACAAGCTGCTTTTGGTTGGTTGTTTTGTGCCAGCAAGGAAAAAGTAACTACAATAGGTGCTCATAGGCATCTTAGGAGGGGTGATTTCCTTGTGGGCTGAGGTCAGCCAGTCTCTACTTAGATTTGTGAACTGAGCATCTTCTGCCACAGTCATGATCAAAAGGAATAAGTTGGCAATTTCTGCCCACTGAGCCTACTTACTGCACTATGCCAAGGACCAGAGAGATCTACAGAGGTGCTGAAAACCAGTACATTATCTATATAAATAGATAAAGAAAGATTGATGGGAACTTTGCAGCCTTTGCATAAGGAGCAGCAACTAAATTGAATAGCTCTACAACTGTGACTCGTCTATGGAGATGGAGGCAATGTAAAAATAAATGGAAAAAAATCAGATATGATTGAAACTCTTACAATGACATAATTATAGTAGTAGAGAGATTTTCCTGGAACCAAAAATGAGTTTAACACTTTAAATACTAACTAGAGGAACATAAAAATAAGAACACCATGTTATCTGCCAAGGTAGGATTCATATTTTCAAAGTTGAAATGTGTTTAGGAATAAAAATTAAAGATGGAAATCATAGGTTATAAGAGAGCCTGGGCCAAGAGTCCTAACTTTAAATATGCTGATCCAGAAGAAAAAATGAGCTATGGAGAAGCAATGGAAAATAACAGGATAAAACATTCATAACATGATTTAAGTGTTCAGATATTTCTTTCAGATATGGAAGGAACTACTGGGTCAATGTAAAAATGTGGAAGAAGGTACATCCTGGTGAAATTTCTAAATTCTAAGGACAGGAAAAATTTGTAAGGCACACAAGAAGAATTTTTTTTTTTTTTTTTTTTTTTTTTTTTTTTTGGTTTTTCGAGGTAGGGTCTCACTCTGGCCCAGGCTGACCTGGAATTAACTATGTAGTCTCAGGGTGAACTCACAGCGATCCTCCTACCTCTGCTGGGATTAAAGGCATGCGCCACCACGCCTGGCTCTAATTAATTGTTTTTAAAGGAAAGAAAATAAGAGCAACAGAGCAAGAGTAAGGTTGGAAGAACAACAGGAGGAGACTGTGGTGGGAAAGAGCAGTGAGGATGCAGGGGTGAGCTGTGTGGCTACCTGCAGTCCTGCTGCAGAATTGGTGGCTCCTCTCACTAGAAGAGGAAGGGCATCTGTCAGCACCTTGTTAAAAAGCCCCATTATATTTGACTTCAAATATTTGATCCACACTAGTATAGTCCAGGAAGGCAGTGGCCATGGGAAAAGGAGAATGAGGTGGTGTGGTGGACTGTTGTGGGTAAGCAGCAAGAAACACAGGCACACCTGTTGATCATTAAATTGCCATTGAGGAACCAGCAAAAATAAAATTGCAAATGGAAACCCCACAAAGCTTTTGGTTTATGACATCATAGTTCCTCCTGGGCCAGTGACTTGGACTTATTTGCTAATTGTCATGTAGCAGAAAAAAAATGAAAGAAGATACAAATTGGCCACACCGCCTTGGTGTATTTTAGAATTAGCACATTTTACTCAGATTTGTAGACCAAGTGATCTTTATATACCCAAAGGCAGAACTTGAAATCCATAAACCTATTGCAATCTCAACTTAACACTCTCCAAAGAGGAAAATATATTGCTAAACTACCATCGAGCCTCTCCATTTTCTAAGTACCTGGCTAGCTGCATAGTCTAGTTTTTCTTTAGCTACTTATTGGACATTAGGACAATTAAGGGAACATAGAGGAACATTCTCCTCCCTACAGGTCCAACCAAGGTCTTGAGACACTACTTCCCAAGTATTCAGAAAAGAACCGTAGTATTCAAAAAGAATGCTTCCAGGATGAAATTAAGGTGAGAATTTGGGGAGACAATGAACAAAAGCTGAAGTGTATTGATAAGGTAGGTATTACATAGTACATGCAGGCTTGGAAGCTTAACACTGGTTCCACGTTTGAGCTCTGCCAATCATGGAGCACCTCAAAGGATTATGATGAGAACAGAGATAGTACTTGACAACACATTCCAATGATCACAGTCATGTGGTAGGATTTATTTTTTTGTAATTATTTTTATTTATTTATTTGAGAGAGAGAGGGAGAGAGAGAGAGGCAGATAGGGAGAGAGTGAGTTTACCAGGGAATTCAGAAGCTGCAAACAAACTTCAGACACATGTGCCATTTTGTGCATCTGGCTTCTGTGGGACCTAGGGAATAGAATCTGGATCCTTTGGCTTTGCAAGAAAGTGCCTTAATTGCTAAGTCATCCCTCCAGCCCAGTAGGATTGATTTTTATCATTAATGAAAAAAGAAATTATCTTTCTTTGTATCTGCTTTAAGTATATGGTTGATAAAACTAGATTAAGGGTAGGAAGTATATCTCAATGGAACAGCTTGGGCCTAGTATGCCAGAGGCCCTAGATTTCAATTTCCAGCATCATAAACATATATACACACACTCACACACATACCAACCTGCTTTGAGAATAAGATCAACTACAATCATGTAATCTTGGGCTAAATAACTAGATTTTCTGTTAACAATAAAAGGGTTTTGGTTCTTTCTGTGATCCAATATTTTATATACTAACAAACATCCCCAAATTGAATGCAATTCAATTTGAGATAACTATTGTACTGCACACATTTAAAGGTACAAGAACTTTTATGTTTTAATATTTTATTTATTTATATCAAGCAGAGGAAGTCAGGAGAGAGAGAAAGAGAGAGAGAGAGGGAGGGAGGGAGGAAGGGAGGGAAGGAGGGAGGGATGAGAATGGGTGCACTAGGGCCTTTAGCTCATGCAAGTGAACTCCAGATGCATGTGCCATACTGTGCATCTGGCCTTGCATGGGTACTGATGGAATCGAAACAGGTGGTTAGACTTTGCAGGCAAGTGCATTAACTGCTGAGCCATCTCTCCAGCCCTTAAAAAATTTTTTTTAATATTTATTTACTTGCAAGCAGAGGGAAACAGAGAGAAGAGAAACAGAAAGGACTTTTATTTTTTATATGTATACTTTGAAGTAAAATTATAAGATGAACAACTATTGTTTCTAAAGAAAAATAAATTTTAAGTTTTTTTTTTTTTTTTTTTTTTTTTTTTTTTTTTTTTTGAGTTAGGGTCTCACTCTGGCTCAGGCTGACCTGGAATTCACTATGTAGTCTCAGGGTGGCCTCGAACTCTCGGCGATCCTCCTACCTCTGCCTCCCAAGTGCTGGGATTAAAGGCGTGCGCCACCACGCCCGGCAAGAAAAATAAATTTTTTGAGAGACAGAGAATGGGCATGCCAGCGGTCTCTCAGCCACTGTGAACAAACGCCAGACACGTGCACCCCCTTGTGGCAAATGTGGGATGTTGCACCCTTGCCTCACTTTTTGCTTCTGGCTAAACTGTGGAACCTGGAGATTTGAATGGGAGTTCTTGGGCTGGAGAGATGGCTTAGTGGTTAAGGCACCTGCCTGCAAAGCCTAAGAATCTACGTTTAATTCCCCAGTACCCACATAAGCCAGGTACACAAGGTGGCACATGCTCCTGGAGATCCTTTACAATGGCTAGAGGCCCTGGAGCAACCATTCTCTCTATTTATCTACTTCTGTCCCTGAAATAAATAATTAAGTAAAATATTTTAAAAATCAGATTATCATATTCAGATTATTATATTCTAATTATTATTAGTTTTTTCTATCATCTTTAGATTATAAGACTATGTCTATTCTTTTAAAAACTTTTCTAGAGAGAGAGAATGGGCACACCAGGGCCTCAGCCACTGAAATCGCACTCCACACACTTGTGCCACCTAGTGGGCATGTGTGACCTTGCCCTTGACTCACCTTTGTGCTAACATGGGATCTGGAGAGTTGAACATGGGTCCTTAGGCTTCACAGGCAAGCACCTTAAGCACCAAGCCATCTCTCCAGCCCTATTTCTATTTTTAATAGAAATAAATACTTTTGGAAACAAAAATCTCACATAGAATATTCTGTGTCAGCATGTATATCTATAACATATATATATATAACTTTCTTGAGAAAGTGGTAAATGTGGTAGAGAATGGGAAGTGTTTTGATAACATAGGTTATATGCCTCTGTTGTACTATTTTAAGAATTCTGTATCCACACAGGTACTGGAGCCCATTCCTTATGAAGAGTAAGGAGCACCCTAATATCTATGTGGCTGCTGGTATACATGTCAGATGATGTCCCAAGTTCTATGTATTAATTTACTTCATGCAACAAGGAATACTAATGCTAACAATTATTATTACCTCAATTTTACACATAAAAAAACAAGTTAAATAACTTGTCCAATGTCATATAACTAGTAAGTTGTGGGTCTAGCCACTAAACCGAAGCAGTATAGTGTCAAAACTTATGCTCTTAATCACTAAGATATCCACTCTAAAAAGTGTTAATTTGGGGGCTGGAGACATGGCTTAGCAGTTAAGGCACCTACCTGCTAAGCCTACAAACCCTGTTCCAATCTCCAGGTCCCACATTTAGCCAGATGCAAAGTGATGCAAGGGCGTAATGCCACACTTGCCCCAAGGGGGCGCACGCATCTGGATTTCGTTCACAGCAGCTGAGAGACTGCTGGTACACCCATTCTCTATCTGTCTCCTTCTCCCTCTCTGTCCTGTCTATATCTCTCTCCAAAAATAAATAAAAATTTTTTTAAAGTGATAATTTTGGCCTGGACAGATGGCTTAGCAGTTAAGGTGTTTACCTGAGAAGCCAAAGGACTCAAGTTTGATTCCCTAGGACCCACATAAGCCAGATGCACATGGTGGCACATGTGTCTGGAGTTCGTTTATAGTGGCTGAAGGCCTGGTGTGCCTATTCTCTCTTTCCTTCTCTCTCTCTCTATCTGCCTCTTTCTTTCTCTCAAATAAATAAATAAAATAAATAAATATTTTTTAAAATATTTTATAGAAGTGCCACACACTGCATCTGCTACACTTACTTCCAGCAAGGTTGAATGTATTTGATAAAACTCCTGTAATGACAGAGAGATGGAATGTTGCATGTTCAGAGCCAAATTACTTGGGCTACCTGTAGCCCCTCAATGGACATTATTGCCCACCTTTGCTTTTGACCTAACATCCACATGACTATCAGTTGATCAGGTGCAAACTTTCTGGAATGTACTACAGACCACCAGCTTTCATCAATCCAAGGGCTAAGAATGTCATTAGATAACAGCTAAAACCTATGGTGGAGATTTCCCCACTTTGCCTTAATCTGCCTAACTGATAGATAGCCAATGTATTTGAAAAGTGCCTTGAAGCCAGGCATGGTGGGGCACACCTTTAATCCTAGCACTCGGGAGGCAGAGGTAGGAGTAGCATCATGAGTTCGAGGCCACCCTGAAAATACATAGTGAATTCCAGGTCAGCCTGGTCTAGAGTTAGACCCAAAAGTGCCTTGATTTTATGAGTTTTTTTGTTGTTGTTGTTGTTCTGTAACTATAAAACCTTCATGAGGCAAGGGAGATCCCATGAATTCAGAAATTCAAGGCTGCCATGGGTAATTCAGAGAGAACTGCTTGGAGAAAAAGGAATGTACTAATAAAAGTAAATGAAGGGCTAGAGAGATAGCTTAGCTGTTAAGGCATTTGCCTACAAAGTCAAAGGACTCAGGTTCAATTCCCCAGGACCCACATAAACCAGATGCATAGGGTGACACATGCATCTGGAGTTCATTTGCACAGACTAAAGGCTCTGGCCTGCCCATTCTCTTTATATCTCTCTGCCTCTTTCTTTTTCTCTCTCTCAGATAAATAAATAAATAAATAAATAAATAAATAAATAAATAAATAAATAAAATGTAATAAATAAATAAATAATAAAAGTGAATGAAATAAAAATAAAAAAATAAAAACACGCATTGAAAAATTAACAGCCTCTTACTACTGTGACATGGCTTCATTGATAGTATTTTCCTCAGTAGTATGTCATAGAGCTCAGGGACCACTTTTTTGGCTATATTTGTTTGTTTTTTGAGTTAGGGTATTGCTTTAGTCCAGGCTGACCTGGAATTCACTATGTAGTCTCAGCCTACTCTCAAGCTCACAAGCAGAGAGATATAGAGAGATAAACACAGAAAGACTAGGTAGGACAGAGCATCCAGCCACTGCAAATGAACTACAGATCATGGGCCACTTTGTGCTTCTGTCTTTACTTGGATACTGGGGAACTGAACCTGGGTTGTTAGGCTCTGCAGGCAGCACCTTAACTGCTGAGCCATCTCTCCAGCCCAGTGGCCATTTTTCTGAGCTGGGGAGATGGCTCAGAGGTTAAAGGCACTTTCTTACAAAGCCTGTCACCTGGGTTTAATTCCCCAGTCCCATATAAAGCCAGATGCACAAAGTGGCCCATGCATCTGGAGTTCCTTTGCAGCTATAAGAGGCCCAGGTGCTCTCACTTGTCTCTCTGCTGAGATTTCTCTCTATCCCCCCTCTCTCTATTTGCAAATAAATATTTTTTAAAAAATGAAATTCAGAGTTGGGGAAATGGCTTAGGGGTGAAGGTGTTTGCCTGTGAAGCCTAAGGACCCCGGGTCAATTCCCCAGGGCCCACATAAGCCAGATACACAAGGGGGCGCAGGCATCTGGAGTTTGTTTGCAGTGGCTGGAGGCCCTGGCGCACCCATTTTCTCTTTCTCCTTCTTCCTCTCTCTCTCCTTTTCTTATCTAAGGCTCTGCTTCTAGTATGTCACTCAACATTCTGAGTGCTGGCTTGGCTTTTCCAGGTCTGTTAAATGCAATTTGAGCTTCTCCCATCTAGCCTCCCTGAACTCTAGAATCCCCCATATATGCAGATGTGGTCAAATGAATGACTTTCCCTTCACAAGAATTTCTGGAGGCAATTGATGCAAACGTGCAGGTTGTTTAATCATATAATCTAGTATGTCTGTTAGATATGTACCAGAGTGTCATGGAACTATTGCCACACAAGAAATTTCACCTAGATATGTATAGTAGCTTTATTCACAGCTCTACATATCAATTTAACAAACTCTAGGATAGATGGGGAAACTATATTAAAACACTTTCATCTAACCAAACCTAGAAGTGATAATATCAAAGTCTCAGGAAAATGGTGACTTTTCTCCTGCATGCAAATGGTGGTGAAATGCTGTGTGAATTTTGACAAAAGGGAGTCGTTCAATACCATGTCTCTGAGACATGCCTTTTTGTTTCCATTCTTGTGATGCTTTCCATGTCACTTTGAAAATGAAATAAGCCAAAAGAGAGTGACATGATAAAGGCATAAGGATACCAAAAAGAAACCTAGTATTACCTAGAGGAGAAACTTCCTCCTGAGTATACCTGTTATCTATGACTCAGAATGCTTTTCATACAAAGAAAATGCAAGCTAAGCTCAGATCTCACTGTTTCTGCAGCCTGGCATCTGAAAACTTGCTCCATGGTCACAGTGTCCTTTGTCTAGCTGGCCATCATTGTGTCTTAGCAATGATGTGGAGGTCCTGCCACACCAATTCTCTCTCACTAATGTGCATGTTTTCTCTAAAACAAAGGGGAGTGTTAGATAAACTTAGCCCCAGAAGCCATTGTTGGGGTCCCTCCTAGGGCCAGCCCAGGAGGGACGGCAGGGTCTCTGCCAAGTAGGGGGTGAGAGGCGTGAAGTCACAACACAGACTCCAGGAGTTGAGTGGAAACAGGCAGAGGATGAGCTGTTGCAAACTCATTTATTCAAGGAAGTGTAGGGAGTTTAAAGGATTTGGCTGGCCAATCATTGTATGGGGTGGTCCCCTTCTTGTGACCAATAATAGTCCATTACAAATTTAACCTTCATTAAACTCTCTGGGCCTGGGCAATATGATGGAGCCAGCCCTTATGCCAGTAGCCTAGTTCTAACAAAGTCCTCTGGGGTCTTTCACAAAATATGTCCTCAGATCTCAGACTGCTCATTTGATACTATCTCTACAAGACCTGCATAATGGGAGGGAAATATAATGACAGTAAAAGAGAAGAGAGTCTAACTGGAAAGAAGAAGGGATTCAGTGGAGAGGAATTTGGGAGGGGAAAACAGGAATTGTGAGAGAAGATTATGATTATGGTATATTGTCTATACCTATGGAAGTTATCAATAAAATTTTTTAAAAGGAAAAGATGGCTGAAGAGATGGCTCAGCAGTTAAAGGCCCTTGTTTTCAAAGTCTGATGGCCTGGGTTCAATTCTCCAGTACCCATGTAAAGCCAGATGCACAAAGTGGTGCATGCATCTGAAGTTCCTTTAGGGTGGCTAGAGGACCTGGCGTGCCCATTCTTGTTCTCTCCCCCTTCTCTCTCTATCTCTTGCTCTCCACCTCTGTCTTTTTCAAATAAATATTTATTTATTATTAATTGTTACTATTCAGCTGTGTGCCACAATTGCACTGGCATGTACATCCTGTCAGGATGTTGCTTCTGAGTAGGTTAGACCTCTAGTTGGCCACTTTCCCCCAGTAGCTCATGTAGCACTTTCCAGCACTAGATGGGCTAACTGTCTGGGGACTGGCTTTCTTCTGGATTCCAGCCAGGTCTCTCCATGCTCTGTGTTAGCAGCCTATGGTATCTTCAGCAACAGGGTCTTACCTTTAGCCTCAGGCTGGTAATCAAGTACTTTGACAGAAAGCTGTCTTGATTTGGGGACCTCGTAGGTCTCTCCAACCAATAGCTCAATGTGGGTAGAAACCAATCTCTGGTACTGGGAGTTACAGGATCGAGATAGAAAAAAATTCTTTTAAGCTTAGACTTCATCCCACCCTCTCCAGGGCCCTACTTTTCAGGTGTTCCCCTCTTACTCCTTTTTAGGGTTATATCTTTTAGGTTATCTCCAAAGATAAAGGTTTCTATGATACCAGCTCATTTTGGATTTAGTTTTGTGTTTCCCCCTTCCCCTCCCCCCAAGCCCTTCCATCCCTATTGTCTGGCCTTGAGTAGCCTGTCAAGGATGACAGCAACTTGAGCAGATCCAGGTTAGGAACCACAACTAAGTGACACCATGCGACATTTGTCTTTCTGTGATTGTGTGAGTTCGCTGAGTATGATCTGTTCCAAGTCAGTCCATTTCTACAATTTCTACAAATGTCATACTATCATTTCTTTCTTACTGCTGAGTAGAATTCCATTGTGTAAATGTACCACAACTTCATTATCTATTCATCCAATGATGGGCCTCCTGGGGAACCATACTCAGGGCAACATGCACTGTAAGTTCAGCTGCTTCACCCAGAAGCTGGCCGGAGCCTAGGCTTCCGAAGCCAAAAGCCCACAAAAATCAGACAGTATGCTCACACTCTTGAAAAGAGGCCTGCTTTACCGGATAACCATGGCACTGACTCTGGGACTATCTACTGCTCCATCACCCTCTCCATGGCTTCCCAGCCCCAAAACAAATGAGCTAGGCTGAAAAGGACTGGTTTACTTTTTGACGTAAACTGTTTGAATGTTCAGTTTTCATTGTTTCTGGTTTTTTCCACTTGGATGGTCTACTTAACATTCTTACAAAACAAAGGAAATGAAATGATGACAGGAATTTGGTTTGAGTATGAAATGCATATGGCCTATCATATGTCAAAGTTCATTTGACAGTCTAAAGAAATGGTGCCATGCTGTATGCTTGGGCTCTGATTTCCCTGGAAGCTCAAGAGGAAGGTTGCTCACAGGCTTATTATCAGCAGCCTGTGTTCAGGTCCTCAGGGACATGAAATTGTATTTATAATCATGGAGTACAGATGCCTTTCTGGATTTGTATGTGATTGAGGAAGCAAGACTAAAGCCAAGACCAGGCATGTGAAATGAGGGGTTTGAGTTCGTCATCTTGGGGAATTTTTCCATCTTACAGTAAAATGATAGGAGAAATTCTTTTCAGCTAACCTTTCTTATTGGGTACTTTGTTTCAAAGGGTTATTTGCCTCGCCCAAAATCTTGGGTGACATGTTCTGTGTAATGGCTATGCATTTCCATCATGGAAACAGGGAAACATCTGTTTAGTGTTGCACTTTAGACTGGTATCTGTTTTGTTAATTTAAAATTATATTCCTTTGGAAAAATCATATATACAAAATCCTACATAATCTTTGACCCCATGTATTTAAAAATGAATATATATGGGCTGGAGAGATGGCTTAATGGTTAAACGCTTTCCTGTGATGCCTAAGGACCCTGGTTCAAGGCTGGATTCCCCACTACCCACATAAGTCAGATGCACAAGGTGGCACATGCATCTGGAGTTTGTTTGCAGTGGCTGGAGGCCCTAATGTGCCCATTCTCTCTCTCTCTCTCTCTCTCTCTCTCTCTCTCTCTCTCTCTCTCTCTCTCTCTCTTTCTACCTCCTCTCTCTCTGTCTGTCACTCTCAAATAAATAAATAAATAAGGGCTGGAGAGATGGATTAGCAGTTAAGGCACCTGCCTCCTAAGCCTAAGAACGCTGGTTCCAATCTCCAGCAGTTCCAATCTTCAGGTCCCATGTTTAGCCAGATGCAAAGTGATGCAAGGGTGTAATGCCAAACTTGACCACAAGGGGGCGCATGCATCTCGATTTCATTCGCAGCAGCTGAGAGGCTGCTGGCACACCCATCTCCATCTGTCTTCCTCTCCCTCTCTCTCTGTCTCTCTCTGTGTCTCTCTCAAAAATAAATAAATAAATAAATAAATAAATAAAAAATAAATAAATGAATATATAAAATGAATATATGTACAAGTACATATGTATCTAAAATAGATTTGGGGGTCATCTTGAATATCACCATAAAAGTGAAGAGCAAAAATTGAGGTTGTTAACTAGTATGTGGTATTTTGGGAAGTAAAAGAAATGACTGCAATATATTAATAATTAATACATCAATGACTACTATATTGTTCACTTTTAGTTGATAAGTATGATGATGTGCTAAACATATTTCCACCTATTTGTAAAATAGATAGTCAGAAATTTTATGAGAATAAACTTACAAAATGTCCTATGTAGTCTCTAATTCAGATGGAAGTAAAGTATATAGAAGGCATACAAGGCTTACTATGATGTCCTTAAAATGAATGGATAGATGAATGAAGGCCAATTAAGAGCAGGGAGAATGAGCTGGAGAGATGGCTTAGCAGTTAAGGTGCTTGCCTGAAAAGCCTATGGACCCAAGTTTGATTCCCCAGTACACACATAAACCATATGCACAAAGTGGCACATGTATCTGGAGTTTATTTGCAGTGGCTAGAGGCCTTGGTGCGCCCGCTCTTTTTTTTCTTTTTTTTTCTTTTTTTCTTTTTTTCTTTCTTTCTTTTTTCTTTCTTTCTTTCTCTCTCTCTCTCTTTCTAATAAATAAATAATAAAATATTTAAGAACAGGGAGAATGCAGTATTCAGAAGGTCATGTTTTCTGAAAGCCTCTAGGCAAGTTTTCCTGTATAGGTCTGAGGCTGGATGGTTCTGTCATGCCTTTAGGTCTGGTTGAGTGATTACTAAAGGTGTTGACTTTGGGTCCATTGTTGGCTATTTGAGGGCATGATTGCCATGCCAATTTAAATTTTGGTTTTCTTTAATAGTAGGCTGAAGAATTATCCAGCCATGGTGGTGCACACCTATAATCCCAGCACTGGGGGGAGGCAGAGGTAGGAGGATTGCTGAGAGTTTGAGGCCACCTTCGGGAGGCAGACTAGGACATAGTGAATTCCAGGTCAGCCTGAGCTACAGTGAGACCCTGAGCTACGAAAAAACAAAAAAAAAAAAAAAAAAAAAAAAAGAAAAAGAATTGCATTGCTATTTTGATGGAAATTATACTGAATCTGTACATTTCTTTTAGGTGTGTACATTTCTTTAATATTGATTCCTCTCCATCCATGAACAGAAGGGACTGCATATCTTGTGAACTCTTCAAATTTCTCCATCAGTATTATGCCTACTAAAATTGAACAATAGAATAAGGTAACCTAATCATGAATACTAATAACAATACTAATAATGAATACAGAGATTGAACCAGCAATAAAATTTCCAATAACACATAGGACATTATGTGTTTGGACTTTGGAATGATGGTAGGACTGTTAAGATGGTGGTGACTCCAGAATTTGGGCTGTATACATTTTGCATGTTACATGCATTTGAGCATTTTGATTCCAAGAATGGAAAGCTAGTGCAATGTGTGAATGTCACTTGATAAGGGATGAGACTGTGGTGGTTGACTTTGATATAAAATTACTGAGAAACACAAAAAAATAAACAATACCTCTGTGTATGTTGGTGAGGATTTTCTAGGTAAACACAAGAGAGAACCATTCTTTAAGATTCGCAGCAGTATACAATAGGTTTGGGAAGTGAAAATGAAAAAGAGAAAATCCTTTTGCATAGGTATTGCTTGTCTAAGCTTACTGGATGGCCGGTGTGTGTGTGTGTGTGTGTGTGTGTGTGTGTGTGTGTGTATAATCTTAATGCAACTTGGTTCTTCTCATTAATTATGTGTTTAGAAAAAAAAGTTAAAAGTTTGCATTATAGGAATGCCAGAGAGAGATTGAGAGAAGACAGAGTCAGTGTCCCAGAGGGTCACCTGAGATCAGATCTTCATGTACTAGAATCAGTTCCAGACTGATAGTGATCAATGGAACCATAATGAGAGAGTTCATAGAGCAATCTCCCAGTGCACACAGCATATGCACTGTCCGATCTGGTTGATTCAGCAAAGTGACACATGATGAAGGTGACACCATGACAGTTGCACAGAGCAAGGTAAGTCATATCTCTACACCACTGTCTTAACTCTAATCCTTTAAAAAAATATTTATTTATTTGAGGGAGGGAGGGAGAGAGATAGAGAGAGAGAATGGGCATGACTGGGCCTCCAGCCACTGCAAACAAACTCCTGATGCATGGTCCCCCTTGTGGATCTGGTTTATGTGGGTCCCAGGGAATCAAACCTAGGTCCTTTGGTTTTGCAGGCAAGGGCCATCTCTCCAGCCCTTAACTATCATTCTTACCCACAGACTACTATGCCCATTTCATTTCCCAACAGCATCCATACATAGTAGATAAAAGTTGGGTGCAAGAAAATGGAAACTGAGCAAGTCCCATTAGACTTTTCCAAACTACAATAGCAGCCACAGAAGGCTATTCTTGAGATCCAATTAAGCAACAGTGCCTTGGGTTTAGACCACAGGAATTATAAATTGCAATTTTGGTGGAACAAAGAAAAAATGAAATATGAAAATCACAGTAAATGTGTTAGAAAAATAATTAGCTAACATGCAATTTATTCAGTTTTGTGCAGATAAGCACAATCATCAGGAGGGAAGATTTTAGACTTGCAAGGTTTTAGGGCCACTGAATCTGGCCCCAAAGTTGATCTTGGTTTCCCACTGATTCCTAAACACTGTTATAACCAGAGTATTAGGACTGAGACCCTGTCCTGAGTATCATGGGAAAAGATTTATCAGTGTTCCCTCAACTTCTTCAGGATTTGTTCCTAGTGACCATGAGTTTTCTTCCCTCATAGATGACATGCGATAGTTAGATCATGCAAAAATATATCATTTACATATTAAATCACAACAAAATCAGAATCTTTATTATCAGAGCCATCACAGATTACTAAAGACCATAAACATAAAGGGGATGTTTGGAGAAACTGTGAGATGGAGAAGTACATCAGAAACCAGATGCCAACCCTTAACATGTCTGCTGCACCTGCTTTGGGACTGACCTGTGTTTAACGTGTGCTGAGCGCCACCTGCTGGTCAGGGTTGCAGGGAGGTTTATGTCTGGACTCACACTGAAGTCCCTTAACTGTGTCTCTTGCACAGTAATACATGGCTGTGTCCTCAGATCTCCGATTGCTCATTTGCAGGTACAGAGTGTTCCTGGAATTGTCTCTGGAGATGGTAAATCACCCCTTTACAGAGTCTGGGTAGTATGTGCTATCACCACTGTAGCTAATTTTTGCTACCCATTCCAGCCCTTTCCCTGGAGCCTGGCGAACCCAGTTCATCCAGTAGTTATTGAAGGTGAATCCAGAGGCTGCACAGGAGATTCTCAGGGATCCTCCAGGTAGCACCAAGCCTCCTCCAGACTCCACCAGCTGTACTTCACAGCAGACATCTGCAAGCACAGAGAATCTTGGTCATAAAACTGTCACACATGCTCACTGTCCCTCTTATTCATGTTCACTCACACACTCAGTAGCCTTAATCTCCATAAATTACCTTTTAAAAGAATAAAAAGAAAAACCCAGCTGAGCCTCAACTCCATGGTGAGTGGTCTGCTCAGTGCTGATCACTGATGGGAACAGCTGGGAATCCAGGGCTGGGTTCCTCTGCCAGAGCTACAGGGTCAGGGCTGGGCTGATTTTTATGAGCAGAGGGAAACTCTATTTGCATGTCTTCCTGTTATATAGGGAACTCTGTACTCCATACTTCAGAGAAGGCAGTGAATAGGACAGGTGAGAGAGATGAAATGGAAGAGTAAGTGACAATAATAACATTAAAGTGTTTATATTTATGTGTTAATTATAAAACTTAAGCTTGCCTTACAGCACTTAAAGTAATATGATCAAATTTGATAGTTTAAGGAGAACTAACATAAAGTTTAATAAATGATGGATTCATGCATTGAAGTAAAGAAATTGGCTTGAGGATGTAGCTCAGCAGTGTAGCATGCATAAGGCCCTGGACTTAATGCCCAGTACTACAAAATAGGCCAATGAAATAAGTATAAATTTTATCTGGGATTGCTCTTTGGGAAATAATCATTCTAAAAACACTAAAAACCTTTGTTTGTCTTTATTTCTTTGTCTGTGTGGTGTATTTGAGTTAACATTCATAAATATCAAGTCATTATTATTATTGTTTGTTTGTTTGTTTTTCAAGGTATGGTCTTGCTCTAGCCCAGGCTGACCTGGGATTCATTATGTAGTCTCAGGGTGGCCTTGAACTTACAGCAATCCTCCTATTTCAGTTTCCCAAGTGCTGGGATTAAAGGAGTGTGCCACCATCCCCGGCTTTTTTTTTTTTTTTTTTTTTTTGTATAAGTTCTGAATGGGTGCTGGGCTAACCAGCCACAATCATGGTTCAGGTTTAATTTCTTCCAGGAATCCTAATGATAAACTGTATCCTCTGACCTCTAGTGAAGTGGAGACTGAAAGCACAGGTTCAAGGACATTCCTGGATTTTATGTTTTGGGCACTGTCACCCTAAAGTGCCTCACCCCAAGTATCCCTGAACATATGGCACTTTCATAGGGGTTGTAGGTTGTTTCCAGATGAGGAACCTTGAAATAGTTCTGTTGAGGACTGGGGAGATGACTCAAGAGTTAAGGCACTTGCCTGAAAAGCCCAATGACCCAGGTTCTATTCCCCAGTACTACAAAGTGGCACATGCATCTGAAGTTCATTTTCAGTGGCTAGAGGACCTGGCATGCCCATTCTCTCTCTCTCTCTCTCTCTCTCTCTCTCTCTCTCTCTCTGACTCTCTCTTTCCCTCTCTCTGTCTGTATCTCCCTGCTTACAAATATATAAAATAATAAAAAAAAAAACTAGGGCTGTAGAGGTGGCTTAGTGGTTAAGGCACCTGCCTGCCAAGTCTAAGAACACCCTTTTGATCTCCAGGTCCCATGTTTAGCCAGACGTAAAATCACACAAGTGCTCAATGCCATGCTTGCCCACAAGAGGGTGCACGTATCTGGAATTCACAGCAGCTGAGAGGCCGCTGACGTTTCATTTTCTCTCTCTCTCTCTCTCTCTCTCTCTCTCTCTCTCTCTCTCTCTGCCTTGTCCTATCTCTGTCTCTCTCAAAAAAAAAAAAAAAAAAAAAAAAAAAACTAAAAACAAGCCAGAAGTGGTGGAGCATGCCTTTAAAATCAGCACTTGGGAGTGGTAGGAGAGGATCACTGAGTTTGAGGCCACCCTGAGACTACCTAGTGAATTCCAGGTAAGCTTGGGCTAGAGTGAGATGCTACTTCAAAAAAAGAAAAGAAAAAGAAAGAAAGAAAAGAAAAGAAAGAATAGTTCTGTTAAAATGAACAAATTGTATAGAATTATAATCATTCAGTTGATGAATTCATTCTACTTTGAGAAAAGTTCTTCATGGTGACTGAGACGCCATGTGGATTGTGGCATCATTGTTTTTGTCGCATTCCCAGAAATATGACTTAGGTACAAAGACATAACTGCAGTGATCTGTATGCCACTTTTCCTTTGAGTCCTTGAGAACACATGTGTCAAGTGATTAAAGAATGCTTCCCTTGGGGTTTATGGTGGTTAAGAGGAGGAAACCCTGGTTGGAGCCAGGAAACTTCCTTTTGGGCCGCTCTCTGCACCTGCTCCTCAGGCCTTAGCCTGGGTGAGGTGTGAGCTCCTCCTGGTGGCCTGCATTCCCCATTCCCCGGGTAGCAAATTTGATCTTTATCTCTAGTATGTTGCTAGTTCAGAGTCCACAGTGTTCTTCTAGGTCTGTTAGATATACTTGGGTTTCCCCCACTTGACCCTCCCTGAGCACCAGGCTCTTCCACACATGCAGATGGGGTTAGCTGATTGACTTTTCCTTTACAAGGATTGCTAAAGGCAATTAATGAAAATCTACAAGTAGTTTCATGTGATGTAGTAATTTCTCTCTGGATAAGTATCACAGTGACATGAAAACTTGTCCCATACAAGGAATTAAACCTGTGTTCAAAGATAAATGAGATACTATATCACTTCCTCCAAGGCCCAGGGAACATTGCAGAAGAGGACAGTAGAAAGAACGTAAGCACCAGTCAGGCATGGTGGCTAATGCCTTTAATCCCAGCACTTGGGAGGCAGAAGTAGGAGGATCATTGTGAGTTCGAGGCCACCCTGAGACTACATAGTGAATTCCAGGTCAGCCTAAGCTAGCTTGAAAAACAACAACAAAAATGTAAGCACCAGAGGATGGGGAGGAGTGGCTTGGAATGCTGTTTTCTTGACAGGGCCTTTGCATCCATAACCTCACAGTAACTGTTGTTTCTTGCACAAGAACTGTATAATATTGAGCCCATGAATACTCCATCACAGATAACAGGTGAAAATACATCAAAATAGAAGAGGGACTTGTTGGAAAGGAAAAAGTGTTAAGTGGAAGCAGGTGAGTAGAGGGGGTGTTACAGAAAATGAGGGGCTGGAGAGATGGCTTAGCAGTTAAGGCGCCTGCCTGCTAAGCCCAAGAACCCGGTTCCAATCTCCAGGTCCCACGTTTAGCCAGATGCAAAATGATGCAAGGGCGCAATGCTGCACTTGACCACAAGGGGGCGCACGCATCTGGGTTTCATTCACAGCAGCTGAGAGACTGCTGGCGTGCCCATTCTCTATCTGTCTCCCTCTCCCTCTCTGTCTGTCTCTCTCTGTGTCTCTCTCCAAAAATAAATAAAATAATTTTAAAAAGTCTCTGGTGGTGTCTTTAATCCCAGCACTCAGGAGGCAGAGGTCTCGAGACCACCCTGAGAAATAAATCCAGGTCAAAATGAGATTTGAAAAAAAAAAAAAAAAAGAAGAATGAGAAGGGATCATGATCAAAGTACATCATGTATCTGAATGAAACTTGTCAATAAAAAAGTTAAGAGCTGGCTTAGGAGCTGGTTAGGAGATGGCTCAGTGGATGAAGTACTCATTACTCAAACTTGAGTACCTAAAGTTTTATCCTCAGACCCCACATTTAAAAAAAAGCTGGAAGCCATGGCAGACTTCTGTAATTCAAGCACTCCTAATAGTGAGATGGAAAGAGGAGACAGGAAAATCTCCTGGAAGCATGCTACAGAATGTGCAAAAAAGAATAACAACAGCAGAGCTAGATCAAGAAAAACAGACAGGCTCAAATGAGGTGCAAAGTGGCATGTCTACTCTTGGGGTAACCAAGTGCTCCATAATTGGACTGAACTCTCGGGAGGGAATACATGTACTGAAAAACCTAAGTAAAAGTCTATCACAGGTGAGGTGAGCCTTGGGGGTATAATCTTGCTCATGTCTGACTAAATGTATATATTATTCCCACCAAGCTACCCTGGGACACTACACTAAATGTTCATTCCACATTAACACTATTCTCACTTCTGGCTAGAGAAGCTTCTCTTTTCAGATGGTGGTGACCACTGGGATGACACAAAAGGCAACATAGTGCTGAAGAAGGGATGGAGGAAGCACTGAAACACCTCTGTCACATCCTCCAGTGGCTCAGGGACCAAAGCGGAAACGGATGAATGGAAGAGCCAAAAAGGATATGACCTCTTACTATGCAGCTGCCCAGACAGAAATTTGATATCCATGACCTTATAGCAATACCTTTGCAAGACCCTCAAAATAGAAAGAAGGTAATGTCATCAAATTAGGAGAGAGACTAATGGAGAAAGGGAGGGGATATGATGGGACCGGAGTTCTAACGTGGAATGGGGAGGGGAGGGAAATATCAGGTGGGTTTTTTTGGTATGTAAGATTAAAAGTCAATAAAAATTAAAAAAAAAAAAAAAACCCTGAGCAGAGTGAAAGGTGAGGCTCAAAGTTAGACATCATGTGTGCCTGCACTAACACATACATAATACATAATACATACATTACATACATTACATTTGTACTATTGGTAGTCACCTTCTCAGTGACCAAAACAACTGATGGAAGGAAAGTCCTCAGTTTGGCTTATAGTCTTGAAGGGAAGCTTCATGATGGCAAGATGAGCAGAGGCTGGACATCATTTCTGTTACAGTAGAAAACAACATGAGAGTGAGCCAAGCTGTGGCAAGAGGAAGCCTGCTAGGCTGGGTCCCAGCAACACACCTCCTCCAGCAAGGCGCCACCTCCCAAACTGCCATCAGCTGGAGACCATTCAGAACCCATGAATTTATGGAGGACAACCAATTCAAACCACCAAACACACACACACACACGAATAAAAACAAAGTTTTAAAAAATAAATTGCCATCAGCTGGAGACCATTCAGAACCCATGAATTTATGGAGGACAACCAATTCAAACCACCAAACACACACACACACACGAATAAAAACAAAGTTTTAAAAAATAAATTGCATGTGACTGTTTATAGTAGCTTCAGTCACAAGACTTAGAACTATAATGCCTTTAAAAATTATATCAATTTAGCAAACTTGAGGATAGTTGGGGAAACTAAATGATCACACACTTTCCTATAACAAAGATCTAGAAGTGATAAGATCAAAGTATCAGGAAAATGGTGACTGAATGTTCCTCTGCATTTGTGTGATGATGAGTTGCTGTATGGTCATTGAGAAAAGAGACACATTGATATCAAATCCCTGAAACACGCCTTTCTGTTTCCAGTCCTGTAATACTTGCCATGTCACTGTGACAGTGAAGTAGAAAAATAACACGACGCTGAAAAGAAAGCTGGTGTTACCTAGAAGTGTACATTCCTCCTGAATATGCACTGTCATCTATTCCCCAGAATCCTTGTCATACAGGACAATGCAAGCTGGGCTCTGATATCATAGAGACCTTGCTCCTGTCTTCTCCAGAGTCTCATCTCTGTGTGGGCAGAGTGCTATGGGCTCCTATATGGAGAGTCTGCAGCTTTCCCTGGAGGTTAGAAACATGTTGGGAGCCAACCCTGTACTTACAGGCAGGGACAGACAGATCTTAGGTTCCCCTGACTTCCATGAGGTCTGCTCAATGTATCTTCTTTCAACTCACATAAAGTGGAATTCTGTGTGGGGACAGAATTTGGTCTATACTGTATAGAATCCCTTCTTTTATACCATATATAGGCCCTGTTAATCAAATATTTTAAATATAAAAATTAAAAAAGAAGATAATTTGAACAATATAAATAATTTTTAATGTTTTCATTATTAGTTTAAATCTGATATCATGCATAACTCCATTATTTTCAGGAAATATGTGATTTATAACCCATCTGTGTGTCAGTATCTATGTAAAATTAGCAGTTAATGGCTTAGTACATGAATAATTTGCCTTTTCTAGGCAGAAAGAAGGGCCTGCCATATGAAAGATCATTTTCAGTAACATGTTCCTGTCTTTTTGGTTCCTATTAAGGTACTCACATACTAAGATACCTCCCTATAGTACTCTTGCATGCCATGTATGATTTCAGTGCAATTTCAGTTAACTTCACAATGCTCTAGAAATGCCTTAAAGTATCATATTGCAGCTACACTGACAGCTGACTTCACCCCATTGGTAGTTACTTTCAGTTTAGAGGCTTAGAGTTTTAGACTCTTCTGCATTGTGACTAATCCCACTATCCAGTTAGAACAGAAACATAGTCAAAGTAATACCAACCGAGAATGTTGAGTCAACATTATTAACTGGAAACTGCCCTCTCCAAATCATGCATACAGGATTATGGAAATTTTCCAGAAAATAAGAATGAATTCATTCACCTGTTGTTGCTTTCCTCAGTTTTTGGGTCCATTTTCCCTGGCTTCACAGCCCCAGGGCAGCATCATGCTCCTTCAGATTCCTGATACAGTCAGGTTATTGGTTGCTACATTGTACCTTACATGGTTGAGGCCTTGGATTTCAGGCTGTTCAGCTTTATGTAGGCTGTGCTGGAGGATGAGTGCATGACCGGCATGACCCTGCCCTGGAACTTCTGGGCATACTTTGTGTTGCCATCGCTAGGATTTATTCATCTTATTCACTCAAGCACATGCCCAGGCCTCTGTAAGCCAGGTCATAGAGTACCAGGTGAAGGTGTGGCCAAAAGGCTTGTAGGACACCTTCACTGAGGCCCCAGGCTGCTTTAGCTCAACCCCAAAACTCCTGCAGCTGAATCTGTAGAGGATATAGAGCTGATTATATTGTCACCTTAATCTCTGGCCTCTTCTCCGGCCTGGGGTGGTGGATCTCTTACATGCAGCTGCGTATACCAGGAAGGGAATGATCCACCTCCAGCCCATAGTGATTAGTTCTTAGGGGTGGATCTTCATGTTCTCCTAGCACCTGGCAACCCTACAAGTAAACCCTTCAGCTTGGGTGATCCCAAAGATACTAAGACTCAGCTGAGCCTAACTGCATTCTTGCAAACAACACTGTAGTCCACTTTGTGGGGATTGTAGCACTGATTCACAGCTCTGCCAGCCCATATTCTCAGGTGTCGCTGCTGAATGGAGGATACAGCCATGACAAGCCTGAAGAACATAATTTGCAAGAGCAAAACAAGGTGTTGATCTACTTTGGGGGACCATCCTGGTCATATATCCTGGGGAATTATGTGTACAAGGACCTCCACCCCAACCCTCCTTATGGAGGAATCTCCACCTCTATGGAATGTGCTATTCCTCACTGTGAAAGCAGGCTCCATCATGCAACAAGCTGATTTTTAATACTCAAGGCTCTGAAATATACAAAAACTGAAGGAAAAAAATCTATAAACAAGGAAGTGTTTCTGGCCCAATCAACCCAGCTAACTTTGTTTCTACATACATAAGAATGGCCCATGACCCATTTGTGGGCCAGAATGGGCTCTATATGGCTTAAGAATAATTTTGTTAACTGCAACAGGATATAATCTATCCACACATTCACTTTGACCTTTGTAATAGGGAATTCCAGACCTCCCACATCTCTTCCATATATCTGTGCTGGGCCATGAAACAGAAGACAGTTTATTTCAGAATAACATGAAGCAAAGGTGACAGTGTGCAATGATCAAAGAGGCCACTAAAGAGGAAAATTGTCATGAAGAGTGTACAATGGCAAAAAGACTATTCTTTCTACCTACATGTTTAGGTAGGATATATGTTATTCTCCAAATTTTTTTAAACTAATTCCACAAGAGAGAACTGTGATACTTGTCTTTCTGGATTATTATTATTTTTTTACTTTTTCTCTTTTTTATTTAAAACAGGTACCTCAAGGTCTCCATCTTATGTAAATGAACTACAGATGCATGTGCCACCTTGTGCATCTGGCTTATGTGGGTCCTGGGGAATTGAACCTGGGTCCTTTGGCCTTAGAGGCAAGTGCCTTAGCCACTAAACCATCTCTCCAGCCCCTTTCTGGATTTTTTTTGATAACGTGATGATCTCTACCCTCAGCTTTTTTTCTGACCAACAGCATTCCTCAGAATGGCTAAGTAATGATTCATTTTGTATACATGTCACACTTTATCCATTCATGTTGGCATTGTTATGGTTTGAATCTGAAATGTCTTCCACAGATGACTCTTGAGAAGTTCTGGAATGCTGTCTAACAGAGGTTCTCTGGTAAGGACAAAGGCAAACTAGTGTCCTTTAGGAGTCAATTCAAATGTACTTGCCAATTACCTAGACAGGAAAGTGCCTCCCAGGAATTATGGAATTCTGTCTATTTAAGACACTTTGAGGCTGAAGATATGGCTTAGTGGTTAAGGCGCTTGCCTGCAAAGCCTAAGGACCCAAGTTCAATTCCACAGTACCCATGTAAGCCAGATGCACAAGGTGATGCATGCATCTGGAATTCATTAGCAGTGGCTGAAGGCCCTGGCATGCCCATTCTCTCCCTCTCTCTTTCTCTCTCTTTCTTTCTCTCTCTCTCTCAAATAAATAAAGAAATAGGAAGAGAAAGAGCAGAAGAGAAGAAAAGAGAAGCAGCAAGAGGAGGACAAGTGGAAGAAAGGAAAGAAGGGAAGATAAAGGAAGACATAGGCAAAGATGAAAGAATATTAAAGAATGGGGGTGGAGAGATGACTTAGTGGTTAAGTGCTTGCCTATGAAGCCTAAGGACCCTGGTTCAAGGCTTGATTCCCCAGTATCCACATAATCCAGATGCACAAGGTGGCACATGAATTTGGAGTTCGTTTGCAGTGGCTGGAGGCCATGGTGCGCCCATTCTCATTCTCTCTCTCTCTCTCTCTCTCTCTCTGCCTCTTTCTCTCTCTGTCTGTCTGTTGCTAATAGTAAAAAAAGAATAGGTGCTGGAGAGATGGCTTAGCAATTAAGGCACTTGCCTGCAAAGCCTAAGGGCCCATGTTCGACTCTCCAGATCCCACATTAGCCAGATGCACAAAGGTGAGGCAAGTGCAAGGCAGCACATGCCCACTAGGTAGTGCAAGTGTCTGGAGTTAGATTTCAGTGGCTGAGACCCTAGCATGCCAATTCTCTCTCCCTCTGTCTCTCTGTCTCTCTTGCTCTCATTGTCTCTAAAATTAAAAAAATTATAAAGAATATTAAAGAATAGGAATAGGAGACAGGAGTGTTGGCACATGCCTTTAATCCCAGCACTCCAGAGGCAGAGGTTGGAACATTGGCAAGAGTTCAAGGCCACCCTAAAAAACTATACAGTGAATTCCAGGTCAGCCTTAGCTAGAGTGAGACCCTACCTTGAAAAGCGCCCCCCCCAAAATAAAAAGAATAGAAATAGGAACAGCCATAGAGGGTGAAAGACATGTGTAAGAATGGAGTGTAAGTAAATGAAAATGTCACAATAAAACACACTATTTTAGGCTGAAGAGATGGCTTAGTGGTTAAGGCACATGCCTGCAAAGCCTAAAGACCCCAGTTCATTTCTCCAGGTCCCACATAAGCCAGATACACATGGTGGTGCATGCATCTGGAGTTTGTTTGCAGTGGCTGGAGGCCCTTACCTGCCCATTATCTCTCTCTCTCTCTCTCTCTCTCTCTCTCTCTTCCTCTTTCTATCTCTAATAAATAAACAAATAAAAATAAGATTTAGGGCTGGAGAGATGGCTTAGCGGTTAAGGCGCCTGCCTGCTAAGCCTAAGAACGCTGGTTCCAATCTCCAGGTCCCACGGTTAGCCAGATGCAGTTACCCAAAGGTGCAGTGCCACACTTGCCCACAAGGGGGCGCACACATCTGGATTTCATTCACAGCAGCTGAAAGACTGTTGGCGTGCCCATTCTCTATCTGTCTCCCTCTCCCTCTCTCTCTTTGTCTGTCTCTCTCTGTGTCTCTCTCTAAAAATAAAAAATAAAATAAAAATAAAATAATAAAATTTAAAAAATAAAACTAAAAAAATAAATAAAAACAAAAAACACTATTTTACAACTGATATGCAAAAATAAAAACACCCCAGTATAAAAGGATAAATTTTTTACATTGGAATTTATGGATTTTCAGATCTGGAAAAGTGCATTATCAAAGTGTTTTTTCTTACATGTCACCACTGGGTGTGCACATGTATATTGATACTTCTTAAGTAAACCAAGAGGTTTACTGAACATGTGTATCTGTGAAAATAAAACATTTCTTAACACCTTCACTCTAAAGAATCTGATGTGCAGACATAAGCTATTGCTCAGTCTAATCAACCTCATCAGGAAACTTAGTATCTCCAACTGTATTTCATAGTTATGAAGGTGTGCATACACTATTACAACAGTGACATTCATTCACACAATTACTTTCTTAGCTTGACACTCTGTAATATGATTTATACCTTTACTCCTGTTATACACACACACACACACACATACATATACAATATATTCCATTTTTCACTATAGAAAATGGCCACAAAATGTATTGTAACTTAATGATTTTACAGCTATATATATTTGGGGGGGGGGTCTCGCTCTAGCCAAGGCTAACCTGGAATTCACTATGTAGTCTCAGGGTGGCCTTGAACTCACACCAATCCTCCTACCTCTGCCCCCTGAGTGATGGGATTAAAGGCATGTGCCACCACTCCTGATTGTCTTTTAAAGCATAATTAATTTTCAGAAAATAATATGTCAAATTGTATTTCACCAGCTTTATTTCTGAAAAGAATACCCTTTCTGAAGTTTACATTTATGAATGCAGGCATTAATATCTTATTCTGTCAGATTCTCAATTTTGGTATTATATCCTTTTAGAAAATGATACAAACATGTTTTAGCCTATTACTATGATTTTTTTAAATCCAGAGGCTTCTGATTTAGGTACAGTATTGAGAATTTCTGAGAACTTTCCCATGTAAAATGATTGAATGGAGAGGAAATGCAATTCAGCAATAGAAAACACTGCAGTTACATCATATTTCCTTTCATCTTCAGCTGGCCCCACTTGGGCTGAATGCCCTGCAGGAAGCTTGGTGCCTGGGCTCACATTGAAATCTCTTCACTGTGTCTCTTACACAGTGACATATGGATGTGTCCTCAATTTTCAGGACATTCATTTTCAGGTAGGCAGTACTTTGGGAATCATATCTTGAGATGTTGAATCTGCTTTTCACAGATGCAGCATAACTATTTGTTTCTTATAAGAACTGCATCCTGTTCTCTGGAGCCTGCAAAAACCAGTGCATGTAGTGCATGAAGTAATTACTAAAGGTGAATCCAGAGGCTGCACAGGAGAGTCTCAGGGGCTCTCCAAGCTGCACCAAGCTTCTCTCATATGCCACCAGCTGTACTTCACACTGGACACCTGCAAACACAGAGAATCCTGGTCAGGAAACTAGCACACATACCTGCTCACCCTCTCATTCATGTCTACTCACACATTCAGAATCTCTTATTCTCCATAAATTACCTTTTTAAAGAGCATCAAGGAATATCCAGTTGATCCCCAATTCCATGGTGAGTCATCTGTGTTCAGTGATGATCACTGCATGAGAACACCTTGGAATCCAGGATTGTGCTGTTCTTCCAGGGCTGCAGGGTTAGGAATGGGCTAGTTTCATGAACAGAAGAGGGACTTATGTGCATGTCCTCCTGCTATATAGAGAGCTGTGGTATGGAAGCTTCAAAGACAGAAGTTAACAGGGCAGATCAGAGAGATGAAATGCAGGAGCTAGGTAGCAATGATATCAAAATATGATTATTATATATTCATTGCAAGATTTCAGTATTATTTTATTATGTGTTTGTTTATGAAACTCTGTCTGCCTTACCTCTATCACATAAAATAATACAATCAAAAAGGATAATTTAGGAGAACTAACATAAAGTTTTAATGAGTTTTGAATGCATACATTAAAGTAAACAAATTGGCTTAGGGATGTAGCTCAGTAGTGTAGCATGCATGAAGATCAATTAAACAACTATAAATAGAATCTGGGATTAAACTTCAGAAAAAATTTTAAAAGAAAATACTGAAAACCTATGTTTGTCTACATTTTGTTGTTGTGTATTTGTATGGGATGTGTTAAGTTAATATTCTTAGGTATTATTATCTTGGTTCTGGGCTAAGTCTTAGGATGAGTCATGAAATTACCCCATCCACATGAGGAGAAGAGTGGGTTCCCAGTTATTCAATTATTGAACTCGTTCTATGAAAAAAAGTGCCTTTGTGTTGCCTGAGAAGTCAGGTGGATTGTGATATTATTGCTTCTATGGCATTCCCAGGAATGAGACTTAAGATCAAGGAAATTATTGTAATGATTTTGTATGCCACTTTTGTGTTGAGCCCTTCAGGACAAGGGTTTCAAATGAGTTAGGAGAAGTTTTCTTTCACCTGTCAGCTTGTACTCCCCTGCAGCAGATTTGATCTTGCTTAGGACTTTGTAGCCAGTCTGTCACTCCATGGACTGTTTCCTGGCTGGGCTCATCCAGGTCTGTGAAGTGGACTTGAGCTTCCCTCATGTTGTCTTCCCTAATGTCTAGGCTCCTCCACACATGCAGATGGGGAGGGCTGAGTAATTTTCCCTTCACAAGAATCGCTGAAGGCATTCAGGCATGGTGGCACATGCCTTTAATGTCAGCACTCGAGATGCAGAGGTAGGAGTTCACTGAGCTCAAGGCCAACCTGGGACTATAGCGTGAGTTGCATGTCAGCCAGGACTGGGAGACTCCACAGCGACCAGCAGGCTTAAGGACAAGCAATCATTGTTTAGATTCAGGCAAGTTCTGAATCATGGCAGTCAGTAGTTTTATTATGTGTACATAGCTTCATGAGTAATGAGGATGGTCATTTTTAGAAAGAACTCTTCCCATGTTACAGTCCAACCAGCCTAGATGTCCCTCCACATATGAAAGGATAATAAAGATGTGGTACATTTACACAATGGAGTTCTATTCAACTGTAAAGAAAAATGAAATCATGAAATTTGCAGGGAAATGGATGGATCTGGAAAGGATTATACTAAGTGAGGTAACCCAGACCCAGAAAGCCAAACGTTGCATGTTCTCTCTCATGTGTGGATCCTAGCTACAAATGTGTAGACTTGTGTGTGAGCTGGAACCAAAAATCAGTAGCAGAGGCCAGTAAGCTGGAAAAAGGCTATAAAGGAGGGAGGAGGGGGAAGGACTTAAGGGGATGGTATTGTATATATGTAAGTAGAAGAACAGATTACAGGGAGGGGAAAGGCCTAAGCGGAACTGACTGTGTAAAAGAAGGGCGGGGCATGGGTCAATCAAAATTCAAGATATTCTGAATAAGACTTATGTAAACCTACTTTTTTTTTTGAATAATGGCACATCCAGAAGCTATAGATTGTTACTAGAAAATTCTCAGTGCCTGGGATGGGATAACTTCCAGTGAGTTGTTGGCCAGGGAGGTCCCTGTAGCCTCCAAAACATTAAAGGCTATTGCCAAGGCCCTTGGTTTCCCTTGAGAAACAGATGGTAAGACCCTATTGCTAAAGACTTCACTTGCCTGAGCAGCAAGGTCACTGAGAAAGCAAGCTGGTGCTGAGCAGAAAACCTTCTTCCTGTAGACCAGCCAACTGAAAGCTGGAGAAAGCTGTACTGCATGCAGCCCTATGGGAGACAGAAATCTCATCATCAGCAGTGTAAGCAGTGGACACTGGAAACCTCAAGTTTGCCAGACAGGCCAAATGACCAAACGGTGCAATAGTGGCATGTCTGCTCTTGGGGAAGCCAACTGCTCCCTAATTGGACTGAAGGCCCTCTCTATGGGAGGCAATACATGCCTGGTACTGACAAAACTAATCAAAAGTCTATGGAAGGGGAGGTCATGAGCCTTAGGGGTATAAAACCTACTCTTGTCTGGCTAAATGTATATATTATTCCCACCAAACTGCCCTGAAAGCATTACACTTAATGTTCATATTCACATATTAATGCTACTCTCACTTCTGGTTAGAGAAGTTTCTCTTTTCAGATGGAGATGACCACTGAGATGACCCAAAAGGCAACATAGTGCTGAGAAGAAGGGATGGAGGAAGTGTCCAGCACTGAAACATCTCTGTCATACCCTCCAAGTCTCAGGGTCCATTGCAGAAGAGGGGGCGGAAAGAATAGAAGAGCCAAAGGAAGGGTATGACTCTTTACAATGCCACTGTCCATACAGAAATTGGCATCGATATCCATGACCTGCAGTGCCTATCAATACCTTCACAAGACCCTCATGAAAGGAGGAAAAAATGATGACATCAAATTAAAAGAGATACTAATGGAGAGAGGAGTGGATATGATGGAGAGTGGAGTTCTGAAGGGGAATGGAATGAGGGGAGGGAAATATCATGGTTTATTGTAAGTATAGAAGTTGTCAATAAAAACATTAAAAAAAAAAAGAAAAGAAAGCATGAAAAGCACCTCAGTTGTCACATTCCTTTTCAGGAAGTCATGAAGGACAACCCCAATGTCACATTTCCAGGAAAGGTAAAGAGTAGTCCCAATGTTTCATTCATGTACTGCTCATTGCCGAGTGGACATGGCAGATAAAGGTAGTAGATTACCTGTCCAGATGCTCATGAACATTACAGAACATGTTGTATTCTCTCTCTGGAGATCATTTGTACCTCTGGTTGATAGGAGCCATTTAACCTGTCATTGGTGTAAGGAGGTTTGACCTCCATGCCTTGCCCAGTAAAGACACTTGTCAATTGTGTAATAACAGCTATGTTCACCTCCAGGTCTGTATCTCAGGTGAAACTCTGAGACCGGCTCTCTCCACAGTGCTTTTGGGGAACTGTAGAGAGAAACTTGTGTCTAGAAACTTCCCTTGCATCTGCTCTTCAAGCCCTTGGGTCTCTAACCCTCTCTTTTGAAATCAAGAATTTGTGCATGTCTTTCACATTAATACAAATCTTCAATCCAGCAGCCTGTAACATATATATTCAAGGTGCAAAGCTATTAATAGTGTGGGCTTGTGGTGGTTTAAATCTGATATCCTCCATAAACTCATGTATTTGGAATGCTTGGTCCCCAGCTGATGACAACTAGGAAGCTGAAGACTTGCTTGAGGAGATGTGCTGCTGGGGGTGGACCTTGGGGCTTATCAGCCTCTAGCTTGCCAGTGTTAGTGGGCTCACTTTACTGCTTCTGTTTTCAACCTTCTGTGGCAGAAGTGATATCCAGCCTCTGCTCATGCCATGTTTTCCCCTTCTATCATGAAGCTTTTCCTCAAGACTGTAAGGCAAAGAAAAAAGAAAGAAAGAAAGAAAGAAAGAAAGAAAGAAAGAAAGAAAGAAAGAAAGAAAGAAAGAAAGAGAGAAAGAAGAGGAAGGGAGGGAGGGAGGAAGAAAGGAAGGAAGGAAGGAAGGAAGGAAGGAAGGAAGGAAGGAAGGAAGGAAGGGAGGGAGGAAGGAAGAAAAGAGTGAGAAGCCTTTCCTCCTATCAGCTGATTTTCATTGAGCACTTTATCCCAGCAATGAGAAAGTAACTACTACAGGACTCTTGGCTGAATGGAGGTAATGGCCTCTTAAAACATGTCATATTGGTCTGGTAACACTGCTGGGATTTGATCAGATTTCACAAAATTGTTCCATGGGGTTGAGAGGTTTGACCTCACAAAAATGTGTCTCACTTCACATAAGTCCCAAAGAGTAGTTTCATTCCTCTCCCAAAACCTGCCTTTTTCTGGGCTTTTCTGTGGAGTCATGAGTCACTCAGAAACACCATTAAAAGTGCTCTTCAGTACAAGCATATGCATGAGTCATGGTCTTCCCCTATCTTTACCTATTCACTTGTCTTTTGCAGAATCCCTGAAACATTTTAGTAATTCATTTTACAAGAAGGACCCTGTGAAAACTCACAGTATATGACAAGTGGTATTGACAGAAAGGTAATCAAAATTATGTTAACCAAGCTTTCCATGCTCCATTTTCCTTCATTTAACAAATGAAAAAAATATGCCACTATTACCCAGAGTACCTTATAATTCATTTAGGAAACACTTGAGAATGTCTCAGTAGATAATTTGACACCCACAGGGCATTAAATCAAGGGAATCTGTGTGATAGAAAAATGAGGCACCTGACAAGCAGGTGAGTGATCTGGTCACACCTGTCTGGTACCTGCAGACTTTAAAGAGGACTTGAGACATAGAATATGAGTGCTGGGCTTCATTCCTGTCTGAGGAACACCCTCCAGGTGATGTGGTAGACATCAAGAAGACTCCTAACTTCTCAAAGGATAAAATATGAGCACCTTAAACTTATATGCAAATATCCACATTCCTTCTGTCTTACAAGTTCAGGGAAAATGGATGAACACTGGGGTGAAAGAATTAAGATCCTTAGGACTGGGAAATTTGGCCTGAGGCATAGTGTCTCCATTAGGAGGCTCTTGAGAATCTTCATGACCTCACAGTGGATGCAGGTGTAATGAACGACCACAAGAATCATAAGATACTGGAAAACCACCAAGATGCCATATGTTCATACAGTAACATTCACAATTGCTAATGAGAACATGATAAGTATAGGGAAAAGGACCACCATTGACACAGAATTTGTGGTAGCAATACTTTACCCACAAAATAATGAAAAATCCCAATTTGACACCAAAGCAAAAGAGCAAGCATACTTATGCATCATTTTTATATTGAAGATCTCATTTCAGACAGTGATTCCATTTCTTAGAAAAACTTTAATTATATTTTTCATTGGAATTACACCTTGACTTGTCAGGAAATGATGGCATGAGCAGAGGGTAGACGTCACCTCAAGGCCAACATCAGGTAGACGACAGGAACAGGAGAGTGTTCCCAACACTGGCAAGGGGAAACTGGCTATAACACCCCTAAGCCCGTCCCCAACAATCCACTGTCTCCAGGAGGGTTTAATTCCCAAATCTCCATCAGCTGGAACCTAGAATTCAGAACACCCAAGTTTACGGGGGACACTGGAATTGTTAAGCTGAACAATGAACTTCCTTTAGGGGAGATCATTACATTAACCATTGAAAATAGCAAGGTTGTGGCACCAGAATAATGAGCATGTCACATGTTACTGTCACTTTTGGCTAGAGAAGCTTCTCTTTTCAGATGGTGGCGACCTTGGGATGACTCAGAAGGCACCATGGTGCTGAGAAGAAGTGACAGAGGAGTGCTCAGCACTGAAACATCTCTAACACACCTTCCAAGACTCAGGGTCCATTGTGGAAGAGGGGTGGAAAGAATGTAAGAGCCAAAGGAAGAGTAGGACTCCTTACAACGTGCTCCTCCAGACACAAAACGAAAATGGCCTGGATATCCATGACCTCACAGTGCCTGACACTACCTACACAAGACCATCATACTAGGAGGAAAAGATGATGATATCACACTGAAAAGAGAGACTGATTGAGAGGGGGAGGGGTTATGATGGAGAGTGAAGTTTCAAAGGGGAAAGTGGGGGAGTGAGGGAAATAACATGGGATATTGTCTACAATTAAAGAAGTCAGTAAAAAAAACAATAAAATTTTAAAAAAGAAAGCAAATAATAAATAAATAAAACAAATATTATTAATAAGTATAATAAACAAAGCAGTATAAATATTAAATAAATGAGTATAAATAATAAATAAAAATATATAAATATGATAAAAATATAATAAATAAGGATAAGTATTAAACAAATGAATATAAATAATAAATAAATAATACAATAAATACATATAATAAATAAATAACTATAAAAAACAAATAAGGATAAATACTAAATAAATCAATGTAAATAATAAATAAAACAACTATAATAAACTAACAAGTATAAATGTTAAATAAATTAATATAAAAATAAATAAATATAATAAACTAATAAGTATAAATATTAAATGAATATAAATAATAAATATAATGAACTAATAAGTATAAATATTAAACAAGTATAAATAATAAATCAATATCAATAATAAAGAAATAAATACAAATAATAATAAATAAATTTAAATAGTAAATAAACCTAAATAATAATAAATGAATAAATAACTGTAAATATTAAAGAAAGAAATAAAAATAAAGAAATCCTAAGAGGCCATGTGGCTGACATCCTGGCTCAAGGCCTGTCCAGTGCACAACCTCTCTGTGTGTCTAATAAGTAAATAAATGAAAATAAATATTTTAAAAATATTTTAGGTATTTATTTATTAGAGAGAGAAAAATGGAGAGGGACAGAGAGAGGCAGAGAGAGAGAGAGAGAGAGAGAGGAGGGAATGGACATGCCAGGGCCTCCAGCCACTGCAAACGAACTCCAGATGCATGCGCCCCCTTGTGCATCTGGCTTATGTAGGTCCTGGAGAGTCGAACCTGGGTCCTTACGCTTCGCAGGCATGTGCCTTAACCACTGAGCCATCTCTCTCATAAAGTCCCAGTTTATTTTTTTATTATTTTATTTTGTTATTATGATGATGATCAATATCATTGTTATGATTACCATTGAGGTCGGGTGTGGCTCTAGGCCAGTGTGACCCAGAATCCACTCTGTCATCTCAGGCTGGCCTCAAACTCACAGCCACAACCCTCCTCCTCCTTCTAAGAAAATCAACTTCAATTTTCTTATTTTTTATTTTATTTTATATATTTTATTATTTATTATTAATTTATCATTTTATTTTTTATTTTAGTATATTATTTTATTTTATTATTTATTATTTTATTACTTTATTTTACTTTTTTTTTTTTTTTTTTTTTTTTTTTTTTTTTGGTGAGGTAGGGTCTGACTCTGGCCCAGGCTGACCTGTAATTAACTATGTAGTCTCAGGGTGGCCTTGAACTCATGGTGATCCTCCTACCTCTGCCTCCCAAGTGCTGGGATTTAAAGGCATGCGCCACCACGCCCAGCTTTATTTTACTTTTTAATTTAATTTTATTATTTATTTAACTTTCTATTTTATTACTTATTATTTTATTTTACTTTTTAGTTTTATTTTATTATTTTTTAAATTATTGTTATTATTATTATTAATATGTTTTTTTGAGGTCAGATGTAGCTGTAGGCCAGGCTGACCCAGAATCTGCTCTGTGGTTTCAGGCTGGTCTTGAACTTGAGGCCCCGCTCCATTGGACATCATTTTTATGTTACTCCAGGGGATGTAAGGAGTGGCTCAGGGGGTGTAAGGAGCAGCTGCACTCATGGCTCAGCAGCTCAGGCGCTCCCTCACTCACTCATTTGTCTGTCTGCCCGCATGCGCAGCTGAAGGAGCCCGGGTTCGAATCTCCCCCACCCACCACCCCCATCCTCACATGCACAAAGCCACTGGCACCGAGGATGACACCTGCACTGCACCTGGATCTGGATCTGGATCTGGACCTGGACCTGGACACCGCCAGACACAGAACAGAATGGAGGTCAGGAGGACAGGAAGACGAGGATGGCGGCCTGAGTTCCACATCAGCCTGTGCTGCAACTACACCCCACCTTGGGGAAAAAATTAATAATTATTATTATTAATAGTAATAATGAAAACCTAATAATAGTAGTAATAATAAGGAAAACCAAATAGTAGTAGTGGTAGTGGTAGTAGTAGTAAGGAAAACCAAATAATAATAGTAATAATAATAATGATAAAAATAATAATAATAATGAAAACAAATAATAATAATTAAAACCAAATAATAGTAATAATAATAATGATAAAAATAATAATAATGAAAACAAATAATAATAATTAAAAACAAATAATAATAGTAACAATGATGAAAACCATATAATAATAATAGTAGTAGTAGTAACAATAATGATAATAAGGAAAACCAAATAATAATAATAATAGCAATAATAAATCACTTGGGCATGGTGGCACTCACACCTTTCATCCCAGCAGCACTGGGCAGGCAGAGGTAGAAGGGTTGTGGCCATGGGTTCAAGGCCAGCCTGAGACACCAGAGTGAATTCTGGGTCAGCCTAGGCTAGAGCCAGACACTACCTCAAAAACAAAAAAAAAAATTTATATATATATGTATTTATGTATATAAATTTACATATAACCTTAACCTAATCTACTATGATATATACATAAATTTACATATTTACATATAAGTATATATATATATATATATTTGTATATATATTATGTAGTATATATAATATATAATAATATATAACACATAAAATAATATATTGTACATATTATATATGTAAATATATATCAATATATATTTATGTATATATGTATAAGTTTCAATATATATTCATATATAAATTTACATATTTACATATAAGTTTAAATATAAATTTAAATATGTACTTATATAATATATAATATGTAATATATAAAATAAATATATATTATACATATTATATATGTAAATTTATATATATTACACACTAAACACCTCCTCCTGCTGTTGGCTACATGACACTGTTACGGTAGATGTTACATTTATTTCTTTGGTTTTGGGGTTTTTGGGGTTTTTTTGTTGTTGTTGTTAAATTTTTATTTTTATTTATTTATTTGAGAGAGAGAGATACAGAACTGGGTAAGCAGAGATAGAGAGAGAATGGGTGCACCAGGGCCTCCAGCCACTGCAAATGAACTCCAGATGCATGCGCCCCCTGTGCATCTGGCTTACATGGGTCCTGGGGAGTGGAACCTGGATCCTTAGGCTTCATAGTCATGAGCCTTAACATCTAAGCCATCTCTTCAGCCCTTTTTTTGGTTTTTGAGGTAAGGTCTGGCTGTAGCCCAGGCTGACCTGGAATTCACTCTGTCATCTCAGGCTGGCCTCAAACTCACAGACACGACCCTCCTCCCTCTCTGCCTCCCTCCCCAGTGTTTCTGGGATGAAAGGTGTGAGCACCACTGTAAATATATTTCATTTATTTTATTATTATTTTTATTATTTTTATTTTATTTTATTATTTTTATTTATAGTCAGAGAGAGACAGAGAGAGAAAATTTTTTAGCTTTTATTTTATTTGTAGAGAGCTATTTTATTATTTCCCGATGGCAGTGCTTTCCTGGATAAACAAGTAGGAGAGACAATATGTGGACCTATCTGCATTCACCAGTCTTACCAGGGTTGGCTGTTCAAAGGCTTCTTAAGCTTTGGGCGGGCTTGTCCCGAGAGTCAGTCAGTGGGTGGGTGGATGAGTGAGTGGTGAGTGAAAGTGAGTCAGTCTGTGGGTCAGTGAGTCAGTGAGCAAAAGTGAGTCTGTGGGTCAGTGAGTGAGTGGTGAGTGAGTGAGTGAGTGGGGAGTCAGTGAGTGAGTGAGTCAGTGAGTCAGTCAGTGAGTCAGTCAGTGAGTGAGCAGTGAGTCTGTGGGGCAGTCAGGCAGGCAGTCAGTGAGTGAGTGAGTGAGTGAGTGAGTGAGTCAGAGAGTCAGAGAGTGAGGCAGTCAGGCAGTGAGTGAGTGAGTGAGCCACCAGAAGATTGCAAGGTTCCTGAATAAACGGCTGAAAGCAGACAAGTGTTGCGTCTTCCTTGCAGTGATGCCCCCATCATTCTCTCTCTCTCTCTCTCTCTCTCTCTCTCTCTCTCTCTCTCTCTCTCTCTCTCTCTCATGTTTTGGACTTAGGCTTACAACTTGACTGAAGATTAGCTATAATGGGTTCCTGTGATCATGCTCCTGGAAACTCTCTGTGCTGTAAATAGGGTCAGTGGGCCTCGAGAGAAGATGGCTCAGTGGTTCAGTACTGGCCTGTGAAGCCTGAGGACCCTGGTTTGAGGCCCAGTTCCCCAGGACCCACATCAAGCCAGATGCACAATGGGGTGCACACGTCTAGAGTTTGTGTGCAGTGGCTGGAGCCCCTGGCATGCCCATTCTCATCTGCCTCTTTCTCTGTCTTGCTCTCAAAAAAATAAATAAATAATAAGCCGGGCATGGTAGCACATGCCTGTAATCCCAGCACTCAGGAGCCAGAGGTAGGAGGATCACCATGAGTTTGAAGCCACCCTGAGACTACATAGTGAATTCCAGGTCAGCCTGAGCTACAGTGAGACCCTACCTCTAAAAGCCAATAAATAAATAAATAAAATAAAGAAGGGCTGGAGAGATGACTTTGTGGTTAAGGCATTTGCCTGCAAAGCCTAAAGACCCAGGTTCGATTCCCCAGGTCCCACATTAGCTAGATGCACATGGTGGCGCATGCACCTGGAGTTCATTTGCAGTGGCTGAAGGCCCTGGCACACCCATTATCTCTCCCTCTCCATCTTCTTCTGTCTCTCATAAATAAATAAATAAATAAATAAATAAATAAATAAATAAACAAACAAGCAAATAAATAAATAGAATCCACAAGTGATTCAGAATCAGAAGAAATATGCCCACAGGGAACTGATAGCTATTTTCTAAGCGAGCTGCAATGGACACCCTGGAAGAATATCCATGAATTTCAGTCACTGTTCCTCCTCTCTTTTATTTGCCCCCACCCCCGCACCCAAATTATGCTGAACATTCTGTTTTCATCCTGGAGCAAGGAAAATATTTATTTATTTAAATTTTTATTTATTGGAGTGAGACCCTACCTTGAAAAGCCAAAAATAAATAAATAAAATAAAATTTATTTATTTATTTATTAGGGAGAGAGTGAGAATGGGTGCACCAGGGCCTCCAGCCACTGCAAACGAACTCCAGATGCATGCTCCACCTTATGTATCTGGCTTATGTGGGACCTGGAGAATCGAACTGGGGTCCTTTGGCTTCACAGACATGCACCTTAACTGCTAAGCCACCTCTCCAGCTCGGAAAATATGTATTAACTGGGTAGGAAATTCCACGATTTGCCATCTTCTTGGGCCATCATGAGTTGTAAGTGGCTGGGTGCATAGCTGTCAAAGGACTCAGTTTCAGTTCCCCCAGACCCACCTTAAAGCCACATGTACAAGGAGATCCATGCACCTGGAGGTGTTTTTTTTGTTTTTTGTTTTTTGTTTTTTGTTATTTTTTTTCAGTTCCTGGATACCCTGGTGCATTATTCTCTCTCTTAAATAAATAAATAGGAAAAATTGACTTTAAAAAGAACCTAGAAAGCAATTTCTTCCTTTTTCTTTTTTATTTATTTATTTTTTGGTTTTTTGAGGTAGGGTCTCACTCTAGTTCAGACTGACCTGGAATTCACTCTGTATCTCAGGGTGGCCTCAAACTCATGGCAGTCCTCCTACCTCTGCATCCCAAGTGCTGGGATTAAAGGCGTGTGCCACCATTCCCAGCTTCTTTTTCCTTTTTAAAGATAGTTTACTGTACTTGAATGGCAAACTTGCAGGAAAAGCACAGAACAGACAACAATTAAAAACACTTTCATGGCCAGTCATGGTGGTGCACGCCTTTAATTCCAGCACTTCAGAGGCAGAGGTAGGAGGATCGCCATGAGTTCAAGGCCATCCTTTACCTACATAGTGAATTCCAGGTCAGCCTGAGCTAGAGTGAGACCCTACCTCAAAAAAACAAAAAATAAATAAAAATAAATAAATAAAATAAAAACACTTTCGTGGGCTGGAGAATTGGCTTAGTGGTTAAGGCAGGTCCTTGGGCTTCACAGGCAAGTGCTTAACCACTAAGCTGTCTCTCAAGGCCCACATGGTTGTGCTTTTAAGGGTTTATAATAAGACCCTACAGAAATCTATTCTGTAGCAAGTCTTAACTCTTCCAGCTATGTTCAGCTGTATTTCTTTCTTTATTTTATTTTATTATTTCTTCTTATTATTCAGTTATTTGTAATATTTTGGATATTCATTTTTGTAAGGTTAGGGAGTGACCATGACCACAAACCACTCTGAGGCAAAGATGAAGGATTTTATTTGGGAAAAGCATGAGCTGCCAGGGCTGGCTCACGAGAGAGGAGCACAGGCCACATGAGTTCCTCAGGTAGTGGGCTTTATAGGGCTTTCAGTTGGGGGAAGGTGAGGAAGGGAAGAGCTGAGGGGAGATCTAAGATAGCCAGGCTGTGACACCAGAACAGTGGCCGGGTGATTTAAAAATAAGGGGCCAGGAAACCATGACCTGGGGGCATTGCAGGCAAGGAGGGGGTAATGGCTGGGCAGTTTCTTGAGAAATGTGGATAATTCACTTCCTTACATCTCTGTCGCCATCCTGCTGCCCTTGGTGACTCCATATTGAGACCCACCAGACCTTACAATTTTGTTTGTCAGTAAACCAGATATAATAAAACTGAGGTATTAAACTATGCTCATGCAGCATTTTGATGTTCATTAATTATCATGAATTAATTAGTTATCTCAGCATGTGTGCTAAAAATTCACACACAATTAGAAATTAAAAACCTAGCAGACGTGGTGGTGCTCACCTTGAATCTCAGCACTTGGGAGGCAGAGGTGGGAGGATGGCCGTGTGTTCAAGGCCACCCTGAGAATACATAGAGAATTCTAGGTCAGCCTGGGCTAGAGTGAGACCCTACCTCGAAAAACCAAAAAATAGGACTGGAGAGATGGCTTAGCAGTTAAGGCGCTTGCCTGCAAACCCAAAGGACCTCAGTTTGATTCCCCAGGACCCACCTAAGCCAGATGCACAAGGGGACACGTGCATCTGGAGTTTGTTTGCAGCAGTGGAAGCCCTGGTGCACCCATTCTCTCTCACACAGACTCTGCCTCTTTCCCTCTCTCAACTAAATAAATAAAAGTTAAAATAGCTGGGCATGGTGGCACACGCCTTTAATCCCAGCACTCGGGAGGCAGAGGTAGGAGGATCGCTGAGAGTTCGAGGCCACCCTGAGACTACATAGTTAATTCCAGGTCAGCCTGGACCAGAGTGAGACCCTACCTCGCAAAACCAAAAAAAAAAAAAAAAAAAAAGTTAAAATATTTAAAAAGAAAAACAAAAAATAAAAAATAAATATAAAGCCAGGCGTGGTGGCACACTCCTTTAATCCCAGCACTCAGGAGGCAGAGGTAGGAGGATTGCTGTGAGTTCGAGACCACCCTGAGACTACATAGTGAATTCCAGGTCAGCCTGAGCTAGAGTGAGACCCTACCTCGAAAAACCAAAACAAAACAAAATAAATAGACAAACAAATAAATAAATATAAACTAAAATAAAACAAACCTGCCACTACCTCATTTCTGCCCCCATCTTCCCATTCACCACCAAATGTGTAGTCATGTTTTGGCTCCATGTAGGACACTGTCACATCACGTGGTGTTCTGCATCAGAAAGGATGACGCGGTGTGATTCCCACACGTGCTGCATCCTAGCTGACTGAGTCTTGTGACATAACAATTTCAGACTTGCCGTGGATGGCACATGGGTTGTCCTCTTCCAAAAAGGCTGGTTTGCTAGGCCTTGCTTGCCTCTTGCAAAGCACCAGTAGAGGTGTCCTGGAATCACAGACGTGCTTTGAGGTGCTGAGGGATTTCTCACAGCAGAGGCTGGAAAGGAAGCCTCGGAGTCCTGAACTAGGTGGATGTCTGACCATGTCTGTTTTCACGGACGGCCACAGCACCAGGTCTGTCATGTGGAGACTGTCCCACTCCTCCTGTAGGAATCCCCTCCCTCTTGCAAACAGCTTAATTACTTATTTTATTTATTTATTTATTTATTTATTTATTTTTATTTTTGGTTTTTCAAGGTAGGATCTCACTATCCCAGGCTGACCTGGGATTCAATAGGTAGTCTCAGGGTGGCCTTGAACTCATGGCCATCCTCCTACCTCGGCCTCCCCAGTGCTGGGATTAAAGGCATGCACCACCATGCCTGGCTTGCAAACAGCTTTTATTTATTTATTTATTATTTATTTATTTATTTATTTATTTATTTATTTATTTATTTATCTGACAGAGAAAGAGGAAAGAGAGAGAGAGAGTGCCAGGGCCTCTGAAAAGGCCAGTTTTCTAGGCCTTGCTCACTTCTTGCAAACCACTATAGATGTGTCCTGGAATCATGGATGTGCTTTGAAGTCCTGAGTAATTTCTTACAGCACATGCTGGAAAGAGAGAATGGGCACACCAGGGCCTCCAGCCACTGCAAACAAACTCCAGACGCATGCGCCCCCTTGTGCATCTGGCTTACGTGGGTCCTGGGGAATTGAACCTTTAGCTTTGCAGGCAAACGCCTTAAACACTAAGCCGTCTCTCCAGCCCCCCCCCCTTTTTGAGGAGGGTCTTGTTCTAGCCCAGGCTGACCTGGAATTCACTCTGTACTCTCAGGGTGGCCTTGAACTCACAGCAATCCTCCTATGTCTGCCTCCTGAGTGCTGGGATTTAAAGGAGTGGGCCACCATGCCCAGCTTAGTCTTGGAATTTCATGAAGCACCCCAACAGTATGCTGCCATGTAAGTGAGACAAAAGGGGGATGAAAAGTACAGAAAACATGATAGTGGCTATAAACATAATATCCCGCTGCCTTCTGGGATACACAAACTGTGCCACCAATGCAGACTGTGGTTGAGAGTCTGTTTGTCCTGTATAGAGGCACCTACATCCCAGGACAACCAAAATTGATCAACAATTCCAGAAAAGATACCTGAACCCCTATCAAAAGATGAGCCAAAAGCCTGGCATGGTGGTGCACGCCTTTCATCCTAGCACTCAGGAGGTAGATATAGGAGGATCGCCATGAGTTTATGACCACCCTGAGACTACATAGTGAATTCCAGGTCAGCCTGAGCTAAGGTGAGACCCTACCTGGAAAAACCAACATAGGACTCAGATGAAGCACATAGGAATCGATGCGGTGAGCCACAGGGCTACTTGCTTGCAGGGAGAGTTTGAAAACCTGCACCAGTGCGATGGGGAGATACACAAAACGTGTTGCAGCAGGTTTCTAGAGCTGCTGAGAAGTCACTATTAGAACAGACTTAACACACGGCCACCAATGCCAAGGGAATTGTGTTGAAGAGAGGAGGAAGAGGCAAAGGCCTTGACTCCCCCCACTGACAGACTGCTGCTCCCACAACTCATACCCCATAACCCTATGGTGAATACTCACCATGCCACAGGGATAGACCCTCCGTGGGATGGTGGCAGGCATAGGGGAAGGATGGTGCCAACATAGGATGTGTCCTTACAACATTTCTACTGAAATCCAATAAAGAAATACTAAATAAGCCAGGCGTGGTGGTGCGCGCCTTGAATCCTAGCACTCGGGAGGCTGAGGTGGGAGGATCGCTGTAAGTTTGAGGCCACCCTGAGACTACAGAGTGAATTCCAGGTCAGCCCCTACCTTGAAAAATAAAAATAAATAAATAAATAATAAATAAATAAATAAATAAATAAATAAATAAATAAATAAATAAATAAAAATTTAAAAATTTTTCCACTGCGATTGGGGTTCAGTCTGTGGGTAGGAATCCCCTGGTCCCATGTCAGTGTTGACAAATAAACACTGCTGCTCCACGTCAGTGTTGGGAGTCCTGCCTCTCTGTCAAGAATCCTGCACAGACATCCCTGTGGGCTTAAGCAAAGTTGATTGATTCTTATCTTCAGTGACAGTGATGATCCAGTAAAGTAAATGAACTCAAATCTCCTCTCACATTTTTTAATTTTTTTATTAATTATTTTATTTATTTTTGTGGAAAGACACAGAGAGAGACAGACAGAGAGGGAGAAGGAGACAGAATGGGCGCGCCAGCAGTCTCAGCTGCTGCGAACAAAATCCAGATGTGTGCACCCCCTTGTGGGCAAGTGCAGCATTGCGCCCTTGCATCACTTTGCATCTGGCTAAACTTTGGTCCTGGAGATTGGAACCAGGTTCTTAGGCTTAGCAGGCAGGCGCCTTAACCACTAAGCCATCTCTCCAGCCCTCCTCTCACATTTTTTGTTCATTTTATTTATTTTTTATTTATTTATTAGAGACTGAGAGAGGGAAAGAGAGAGAGGGAGAGTGAGAATGGGTGCACCAGCACCTCTAGCCACTGAAAACAAACTCTAGATGCATGAACCACCTTGTGCATCTGGCTTATGTGGGACCTGGAGAATCAAACCTGGTCCTTAGGCTTCACAGGCAAATGCCTTAACTGCTAAGCCATCCCTCCAGCCTTTTTTTTTTTTTTTTTTTTTTTTTTTTTTTTTTTTTGTTTTTTTAAGGTAGAGTCTCGCTCTAGCCCAGGCTGACCTGGAATTCACTCTGTAGTGTCAGGCTGGCCTTGAACTCACAGCGATCCTCCCACCTCAGCCTCCTTAGTGCTGGGATTCAAGGCGTGTGCCACCATGCCAGGCCTCGCCTAACAATTTTGTTTGTTTGTTTGTTTTGAAGCAGGGTCTCACTCTATCCCAGCTGACTTTGAACTCCTGGTGATCTTCCTCCCTCAGCCTTACATACATCGTCCCAGTTGGGTGTGTGATTCCTACGGAAACACACCCTGCATAGCCTGTTCACTCGTATTTCATGCACCCCAGTTACTGCAGGCTTTGGACAACTTATTATTATTATTATTATTATTATTATTATTATTTTTAAGATTTTTGATTTATTTATTTATTTATTTTGTTTTTTCAAGGTAGGGTCTTACTCTGGCTCAGGCTGACCTGGAATTCACTATGTAGTCTCAGGGTGGCCTTGAACTCACAGTGATCCTCCTACCTCTGCCTCCCAAGTGCTGGGATTCAAGGCATGCACCACCATGCCCGGCAGGCTTTAAACTTCTAACTGATGGGGTGAATTTTAAGATATTGTTCCATTTCAAAATAAGATTCAGTCTAGCACCTGATCCCTTATTAAGCAGTGTATCTCCTGTCAATCAATCTGACAACTTATCTGTAAAACGAAGTTTCTCTCCCCTAGTGTGAAGGCAAGGTCCAGCTGAAAGCAGATACCAGCAAGATCCAGGGACTCTCAGTGTGGAAACAATAACAAGCCCCCGAAAAGCACGTGAGGCAGGCTCTCACTCTCTCCCCATTAGGAATACCTGCAACCTTTTCATTTTATCTGTGATTTGATCTGTGATATGATCAAGAGTGATAATCCTAAATAAATCAATGGAGCTGGGAAAACATTTGGTTGAGGGCGGGGGGGGTCACAACTGTAAAAAGTGTAAGAAGCAGGGCTGGAGGGATGTCTTAGCAGTTAAGAAGTTTGCCTCCAAAGCCAAAGTACCCAGGTTCAATTCCCCAGGACCCACATTAGCCAGATGCACAAGGGGGAGCACATGTTTGGAGTTCATTTGCAGTGGCTGGAGGCCCTAGAGCGCCCATTCTCTCTCTCTCCCTCCCTCTATCCTTCTTTCTCTGTCAAATAAATAAATAAATAAATAAATAAATAAATAAATAAATAAATAAAATAAGAAGTGTAAGGAGCATTCCTCTAGATCATAAATGAAGGTGGCCTGTTGCCACCTGTGTGGGTCATGCAGAAAGTGTGGTAAATGCATTATGCCCCTGGCAATCCCTAGGCCTTGGATGGAAGGGGGAACTGGAAGCAGGATTCGGGGTCCCCATCTTAGTGAAGTGCTGCCTGGGGAACAATCCATGAAGCACACAGTATGTTGTGCCCATCCCAACCTTTGCTTGTGAGCTTTAAAAAAAAAAAAAAAACCTTTTGGCTTAGTGGTTAAGTGCTTGCCTGTGAAGCCTAAGGACCCTGATTCGATACTCAATGCCCCAGTACCCACGTCAGCCATATGTACAAGGTGGCACGTGCATCTGGAGTTTGTTTGCAGTGACTGGAAGCCCAGGTGCGCCCATTCTCTCTCTCTCTCTCTCTCTCTCTCTCTCTCTCTCTCTCTCTCTCTCTCTTCTCTCTCTCTCTCTCTCTGCTTGTTGCTAATAAATAAATAAAAAATTAAAAGAAAACTTTTCATTTTTAAAAATATTTATTTATGTAGTTGAGATGGGGTGCAGATGGGCATGCCAGGGCCTCCAGCCACTGCAAATGAACTCCAGAAGCATGCACCCACTTGTGCATCTGGCTTACATGGGTCCTGGGGAATCAAACAGGGGTCCTTAGGCTTTGCAGGCAAGCGCCTTAACTGCTAAGCAATTTCTCCAGCCATTCTGAGCTTTTTTTGTGTGTGTCCAGGTCCTAAACTTAGCACTGTATGTCAGGTGGTATCCAGCTCTGATCTCTCTGGAATCCAGGAAAAATAGGGTGCATACTCACCACTCCTAATAGCTATCAGTGTATGTGGGGGGAGGGAATCGTTTCCAGCCGGGCCTGAAACTTAGCACTGAAACTTAGTATGTCAGGTGGTATCCAGCTCTGACTCTCTCTCTCTCTCTCTCTCTCTCTCTCTCTTTCTTTCTTTCTTCCTCTCTTTCTTTCTTTCTTTCTTTCTTTTTTCTTTCTTTCTTCTTTTTTTAAAAAATATTTTTATATATTTTAATTTTGCATTCATGTTGGTGCCTTCGATAGCCTCCTCCCTGTCCTCCCCCCTCTGAGGGAACCCTCCTCATTGGGGAATGTGGGTCGTGCATTGTGGGGGAGGGTGGCCAACAATTATGGGGAAAAGGCAGTGTCTCTGTACATAATGACCCAACTTGTGGCTCTAGCACTCTTTCTGCCCCCTCTTCCACGTATTTCTCCACAGCTCTGACCTTTCTGGCCTCCAGGAAAATCAGGGTGAACACTCACCACTTTCAGGAAGTTCTTCCTCTTCTTCCTCATCCTCCCTCTGATCCCCCAGATTGAGAGCTGAGGATAGAGCTGCCAGGCATTGGGAGTCTGGGCCTCTGAAGGAAGAGGGCTCTGCTCCTAAATGCTGCTCTCATGTGGTAGACTTAGAGAGGCCCCTCTGGTCAGGAAAGGATAGTTGGGCAGAGCAGACCTGTGATCTGCCTGTCGTTCTCCTAGCATGGCTGCCAGGTGTGGTGGCGCACATCTCTAATCCCAGCACTGGGGAGGCAGAGGCAGGAGGAGCGCTGTGAGTTTGAGGTCACCCTGAGGTGACACAGTGAATTCTGGGTCAGTCTGGGCTACAGTGAGACCCTACCTCGAAAAAACCAAAAAAATAAAATAAAATAAAATAAATAAAATAAAATAAAATAAAATTTAAAAAAATTTTAAAGAATAGAAATGTGCTCTCTCCTAGCCATGGGGCTCAAGATGTCGGCAGTTTCTTGCTATGTCTTGATTTAGTGGGGAAGGCTATGCTCCAGACCATGTTCCCAGCCTATGTCAGCAGAGCCCCAGTGTCCACAGGTCATCTTCCCAGTGTGTTGCTGTGCCTGCATCTTCCTCTTCATTTATTAGGCTACAAGATCATGTGAGTTTTCTTCTGTAACTTTTACAACTTCCACGTGTAAGTTTTTTTATTTATTTTATTTATTTAAGAGAGAGAGAAAGAGAGAGAAAGAGAGAGCATGTTCATGCCAGGACCTTCAGCCACTGAAAACTAACTGCAGAAGCAGGTGCCATCCTGTGCATCTGGCTTACATGGGTTGTGGGGAATTGAACCTGGGTCCTTTGGCTTTGCAGGCAAGCACCTTAACCACTAAGCCATCCCCCAAAGCTCATGTATAAGATTTGATTTGGGTTTCTATGTGGCTAGTTTATTTTTTAAGTTTATTAATTTATTTATTAATTTGAGAGAGACAGAGAGAACAAGCACACCAGGGCCTCCAGCCACTGCAAACGAACTCCAGACACATGTGCCACCTTGTGCATCTGGCTTACATGGGTCCTGTGGAATCGAACCTGGGTCCTTTGGCTTTGCAGGCAAGTGCCTTCACCACTAAGCCATCCCTCCAGCCCTTTTGTTTTATTTTTCTGAGGTAGGGTGTCACTGTAGCCCAGGCTGACCTGGAATTCACTCTGTAGTCTCAGGGTGGCCTTGAACTCACAGCAATCCTTCTACCTCTACCTCCTGAGTGCTGGGATTAAAGGCATACCACCACCATGCCTAGCTCTGGCTAGTTTTTAAAATAATTGTCCTGAAGCTTTTTGTGGTCAGACTTTTCTCTGCATTTCTTGTGTCTCTATAATAAGTTGACTTCATAGAGTTGGGTCTGTATGGGGACTTTCTATTCCATTGATTTAGTAATGTAATTTTCCCAACCCTACCCTCTCTTCATCACTGTGGCTTGCTGTTTGGAATCAGATTGCAGGATTTTGAAGAGTTTTCTTCAGTCTCATGCCATCTCTCCTAGGTTTGGAAATGTTAGTATATTCATTTTTCTGTTGGATTTTTATTGACCTTTGCTGAGCCCAGAGATCAAGTTAGAAAGACTATGGTAACAATAGTCATTGTGCTGCAGAAGAACAGGGGGTATCTCAACACTTATTTTTCATTTCTTTATTTCTTTATTTTAATTTTTTTGAGAGAGACAGAGAATGGGTGCGCCAGCATCTGGCCTCTAAGCTGCTGTGAATGAACTCCAGATGTGTGCACCTCCTTGTGCGCATGTGCAGCATTGTGCCCTGCATCACTTTTTGCGTCTGGCTAAATGTGGGACCTGGAGAGTCAAACCGGGGTCCTTAGGCTTTGCAGGCAGGTGCCTTAACTGCTAAGCCATCTCTCCAGCCTATTTTTTTTAAATATGTTTTATTGGCCCAGACTCTATCTGTGGGACTGGCACAGCGATGAGACACGTTTGATGCACAGGATGGAAGGTGAGAGTACCATGTGGGCTTGGAGGAAGGAGAAGAGTGGAGACAAAGACACAAATGGAGGTGGAGCTGCTCAAGTGTGAGCCAAGCAGCAGGAGGCTCCACATAAGGATGGAGCTTCCTATCTCAGCTCCTGCTGTACCCTGCTACTCTGGCCCCTCACCCATGAGTATTTCCCAGTCTACATCCCACTTCTGGGCCTTGGCACAAGCTCGACCACCACCAGAGAGGCCCTTCTCTCCTTATTAGCTGGTTGTAGACTGCACTCTTCTCATCTGGGAATTTTACCTCTGTTCCTACTTGTCCATGGTTCCCACTGCAACACATCACAAAATAACACAACACAAAATAGTCATCCCTTTCTATTCAGATCAGCATACTAGAATTTCTTTAAGGCAGTTTTCATCCGCCTTCTCCGTCTCCCTCTTCTTTCTCCTCCCCTTCTTCATCCTCCTCCTCCCTTCCTATTTCTCTTTTAATCTGATTTTATTTTGTATCTATTGATTTATGTATTAGAGACAGAGGGGAGGAGAGAGAGAGAGTGGGTGAGCCAGGGCATCCAGCCACTGCAAATGAACTCCAGATGTATGCACCACCTTGTGCATCTGGCTTTTGTGGGTCCTGGGGAATCAAACCTCAGGGGAATAAAACCTCAGTCCTTTGGCATTGCAGGCAAACACCTTGACCACTAAGCCATCCCTCTAGCTCATGTATAAGTTTTTTTAATTATTATTTATTTATTTGCAAGCAGAGAGAGAGATAGAAGAAAGACAGACAGAGAATGGGCATGCCAGGGCCTCCAGCCACTGCAAATGAACTCCAGATGCATGTGCCCCTTGTGCATCTGGCTTACGTGGATCCTGGAGAATCGAACCCGGATCCTTTGGCTTCACAGGCAAATGCCTTAACCGCTAAGCCATTTCTCCAGCCCCATGTATAAGTTTTGATTTGGTGTGTTCTATGGGGCTAGTTTTTTTTTAAGTTTGTTTATTTATTTATTTATTTATTCATTTTTATTCTTATTTTTCCTGAGGTAGGGTTTCATTCTGGCCCAGGCTGACCTAGAATTAACTATGTAGTCTCAGGGTGGCCTTGAACTTATGGCAATCCTCCTACCTCTGCCTCCTGAGTGCTGGGATTAAAGGCGTGCACACCATACCTGGCAAAAATTTATTCATTTATTTATTTGAGAGCGTCAGATAGAGAAAGAGATTGAGAAAGAGAGAGATTGAGAGAGAGAGAGAGAGAGAGAGAATGGGTGCACCAAGGCCTTCAGCCACTGCAAACAAACTCAAGATGCATGCGCCCCCTTGTGCATCTGGCTTACATGAGTCCTAGGGAATCAAGCCTTGAACCAGGGTCCTGAGGCCTCACAGGTAAGCGCTCAATTGCTAAGCCATCTGTACAGTCCCCTATTTCTCTTTTTAACTGATTTTATTTTTTATCTATTATTTATTTATTAGAGACAGAGAGAGGGGAGAGAGTGTGTGCATACCAGGGCCTCCAGCCACTGCAAATGAACTCCAGAAGCATGCGCCCCCTTGGGCATCTGGCTTATGTGGGTCCTGGGGAATCAAGCTTTGAACCAGGGTCCTTAGGCTTCACAGGCAAGTGTATTAACTGCTAAGCCACCTCTCCAGCCCCCTATTTCTCTTTCTGCCCATCATTCTGAACCCTCACAGTTTCTTATTTCTGTGCAATAGTTGGTCATCAATATGGTTGAAGGGACTAAGAGAACCAAGCTGGACAATGACTTCAGTAGCTGAATCATGTGAGAAGCCTGGGCCTGGTGGGGGACAGTCAGTGCTGCTTGCCAATGTGGCCCACCTGGCCCCTCCCTCTAGTTGCTCTGTCCCAGAGATGCCTTAGGAGCTGGGGAGCTGGGGCCTCATCAGATGGATGCCAGTGCAGCCATCTCTTTCTTCATGGCATTAGCTAGCAGGGCTAGGGCTGCAGAGTGCTGAAGAAAGGGGGAGCTGGTGGGTCAGGATGTGGCGCAGGGGAAGCAGGAGCTTGTGCTCCAATTCTGCCTTGGTGCCTAATGAGTGTAAGCCACAGGTAGCACAGAGGTGAGGTGTTACCTCTCTTCAAAGTAGATGAACATCACCAGCAACCTTTGAGCACCTACAGCTCAACGTACCGCAGGGGCCAACCCTGACTTTCAGGTCTCCTGTGTCACACAACACTCTTCTGATGACGAGAGCCTAAAGGGAATTCCCTCTGAGTCTAGAGAACATTAGGGCCATTGGTGGGTGGACTGCAAGTCTGGCAGTATGCACAGGTCTACAGCTGTACTTGGTTTAGTGGCCTTTTTTTTTTTTTTTTTTTTTTTTTTTTTTTTTGTTGTTGTTGTTTGTTTGTTTGTTTGTTTGTTTGTTTGTTTTTGTTTTTGTTTTTTGAGGCAGGGTCTCACTGTAGCTCAGGCTGACCTGGAATTCACTATGCAGTCTCAGGGTGGCCTTGAACTCATGGCAATCCTCCTACCTCTGCCTCCCAAGTGCTGGGATTAAAGACGTGCACCACCATGCCTGGCTAGTGGCTTTTCTTTTCTTTCTTCTTCTTTTTTTTTTTTTTTTTTTTTTTTTTTTTTTGAGATAGGGTCTCGCTGTAGTCCAGGCTGACCTGGAGTCCACTCAGTAGTCTCAGGGTGGCCTTGAACTCATGGAGATTAAAGGTAGATGTGTGCCACCACACATGGTTTTTCATATAGTTTTCACTTGGAGTTTATAAATAAAACTTCAACCCAAGGAAGTACCTCTCTCTCTATCATCTATCTATCTATATCTATCTATCTATCTATCTATCTATCTATCTATCTATCTGTCTATCTATCTAATCTATCTATCATCTATCTCTATCTATCTATCTATCAATCTATCTATCTATCTAATATATATATATTTGTTTTTGTCTAGCCTAGGCTGACCTGGAATTCATTCTGTAGTCTCAGGGTGGCCTCAAAGTCATGGTGATCTTCCTACCTCTGCCTCCTGAGTGTGGGGATTGAAGGTGTGTGCCACCATGCCCAATAGGTTTACTGGCTTTTCACCTGATCCTCAGTTCCACTTCCTTGATGCCAGCTTCAGCTTCTCCCAAACTGAGGTGTTTATAGTCCTTCCAGCCTTAAGTCATATTCCCAGCCTATAGTCCCTGCAGAAAAAGCACCGTGGCCCACTTCTAACTCACTTGACCAGTGGGCAGTGAGTCTAGACCTCTTGGGCTGGGAGGGAGGAAGAAGCCTGGGACAGCCGGCAAAACCAACAGCAGACAGTGGAGATTGGTGACAGGGACAGTAAGGGGAAGAGTCTTCCACGGGCAGCTACTCCTCACTGCTGGGCCCACCTGAGCTTGTGTCTGACTGCTAGACCCCTGTTATCCTCCAAGCTGGAGAGATAGCAAAGAGAGCCCTCAGGGGAAGGCCACCCATTTTGGGAGTCAGTGCCTTCTGTTTTGTTTTGTTTTGTTTTTCTGTTTTGTTTTGTTTTGGTTTGGTTTGGTTTGGTTTGGTTTGGTTTTTCAAGGTAGGGTCTCACTCTGGCCCAGACTGAGCTGGAATTCACTCTGTATTCTCAGGGTGGCCTCGAACTCACAGTGATCCTCCTACCTCTGCCTCCCAAGTGCTGAGATTAAAGGTGTGCATCACCACGCCCAGCTTCCAGTTACTTTTTATAGCTCCCCAGAGCCCACGGGGAGATAACCTTTATGTCACCTGACCCACTCGCTAGCTTTGTGTGATGGTTGAGTTTGTGACAACTTGATCTATTAGGAATCCACAGACATTCCTCACAAGTGGATCTCTGAGGTTGCTTCCTGGAAGGATTAACTAATGGAGGAATCCTTCCCCCAGGGTAAACCCTTCCCCCAGAGTGGGTGGCCCCTCTTGGAGGAGGGCTTTGTCTAAAGAAGCTCTTGGAAGGAAACGTTCTCCTCCTCCCACCTGGCTGCAGGTGCTGCTTGCTGCTTTACAGTGTGGACTGAAGTCCCAGCATGGACTGAAGAGCAATCTCTCCAGGACGCCTCTGTAGGTCTCATTCTGTGGGGTCTTGTTCCATTCCCGTTCCCCGGGGTCATTGGCCACCGACGTCCTGGGCGAGGGATAGAGAGTTGGAAGGGTCTTTCTGGCTGGGCAGGTGAGTGCGACGTGAACATACGAACACATGACGGGGCAATGAGCATCCGGGACCATCTGGTGGACAGTACTCATTTATTCAAAGGGAGTGTGGGTTTATAAACACTTGGGGAAGGTTGAGATGGCAAGTGCAGACTATATGGCAATCAGATGCATAGTTTATGGGCTGTTATCTAGATAGAGGAAGGACTAGTAACTTCAAAGCTATGGGGGAAGGATAAGGGAAGGAAGAGGGAAGGGCGGAAGAGATTAACAGGAGGCTGTGACTTCAAAACTGTAGGGGGTGAGAAGGCTACGTGACTTTAGCCACATGAGGGTCTCTTGGGGAGCTAGCCACAGGTCAGGAACTGTGGGGGGCAAAGTCTGACTTATGGAATGGTCAGAGCTTTTTGGGGTCTGGGGGGAGCACCTCGCCAGTTCTGCCCACTCTGGATGATGACAGCTCACTACACCCTACAACATAGGGAAGGCAATTCACCATCTCCAGGGACTCCTGACAGAGGGCCAGCTGCGACCCTGCAGCCCAGGGTCCCTGGCCATGTCCAATAGTTCAGGCCAGCCTCCTCACAGGTCCAGCCTGTTACTAGCAAGGCCCAACATGCCTCCAGGCCTTCAGTGCCACATCGGGACTGCTGAGGCATCCAGCCTCGTGGACTGAGCAGCTACCGGGTTCCTTGACTCTCAGGCCTGCCACCTGCTATCACTGGACTGTCATAAGATAATCCCTTTTAATACAATTCATTCTATAGGTTCTGTTCCTCTAGAAAATCCTAACTAATACACTTTGGATACATAGGCATGTATAGGATGGCATGTGCTTCAGGTATGAAAAAAGAGCCATGTGGGCAGGGTGTGGTGGCTCACGCCTTTAATCCCAGCACTTGGGAGGCAGAGATAGGAGGATCACCATGAATTCAAGGCCACCCTGAGACTACAGAGTGAATTCCAGGTCAGCCTGAGCTAGAGTGAGACTCTATCTTGAAAAAAAAAAAAAAAAAAAAAAAAAAAGAGCTACATGGGTGCCTAACTGAGCCATTCTGTCCCTGCTGCCTTGCAGGCCAAAATAATGAGGATCAACATGATTTCCAGGTCGGTCTTCAGAGACAGCCTCAGAGGCCACCAGATCTAGGGTGAGTCCTCTGAAACCTTTGCTGAGGACTTTGTCCTTTGAGCGTCACAGTGTCTCCCTGTAAAATGGGTCTAGTAGAGACTCCACTTGCAGCCATGCTGAGCTAGAAGAGCTGAATTAAGTGGGGTGTCTGTACCTGTCACTCACTGTGAGATGGAAGAGTTGTTGGTGCTAATTGTGGAATCTGGGCTCCCAGTGTGCCCAGGTTGGTTCCTGGTCTTAATGGAACAAGTATGGAGAGGCAAGAGGATGAGTGATTAGAGGGCAGTACTGGAGGAGAACAGGATGCAGCTTTCCTTGGGAACACTTCCTAGCTGAGGTTTGACCAAGCTTTGCTCAAAGCCACTATTGCTGCCTTGGGGGCTCTGAAAAGGATGGCAGGAGGCTGCCCCACAGAGAACCTCTGTGGGTGGCCTGTGTTCTCAATCTGGCTAACCTGTCTGCATACAGTTAGGCTAGTTTGACTAGTAATTGTCTCCCTGCAGAGTGATGTCTCCTCCCATGCTGAAGACCATTTCCCCTGGCCCCAAAGCATGTAGGCTAGGACAGACATTACCCATCAAACAATGCCTGATGCTTGTTTCACCCAGGAGGCTTCTCACCTCCATGGAGCTTTGAGCATTCATTCATTTCAGCTCCCGGCTCTAAATAGGACGCTGTGTAAGGCCAGAGCTGGGGCAGACAGATTTCCTTATTTTCAGGATTTCATGTGGACAAGACAATGGCAGTTTACACACCTCCTGTTCTGAACAGAGGCCAGGCATGTGTTGCCAGCAAACTTCTGCTTGGACTTGCTGCCTGCCTCCCTGTTGTGGCTGACTCGAGTCCATGTCAGGCTGATCCCCACCCTGTGGCTCAGCATCCATGGGCATCAGTCTCTTCTACCCCACTACTTAAAAGCAGCAAGTCAGGTGAAAGGGACTCTTAGGGACTTTAAAATATACAGGATTTTTTTTTTTGGTTTTCAAATAAATAAATAAAATAAAATAATTTTTAAAAAAAGCAGCAAGTCAGGTGAAAGGGACTCTTAGGGACTTTAAAATATACAGGATTTTTTTTTTTTTTTTTTTTTCGAGGTAGGGTCTCACTGTGGTCCAGGCTGATCTGGAATTCACTATGTAGTCTCAGGGTGGCCTCGAACTCACCATGATCCTCCTACCTCTACCATCTGAGTGCTGGGATTAAAGGCGTGCACCACCACACCCTGCCTACATGGTTTATTCTTCACTGTGCTCACATTGTTATACCACAGACCCTCATGCTTCCTCCCATCTTAACTTATGCTCTCCCTTGCTACCTCCAGTTCAGCTTTCTCAGTTTCTACATAAGACAGGTGTGGTAGTTTGAATAGGTGGCCCCCAATATATTCATCTCTATGCCATGATGGAACTTCCCCAGGATCTATAAGCTTAAGTAAATCCCTTTCTCCATAACTGTTACTGGTCTGGAAGTTCACCTCAGTGAACCTAAAGCTGCCTGCTATAACAGGGGTGTTGCAGAATTGATCTTTCTGGGGTGACAGATCTATTAGATCACTTGTCCCATACATCTGTACAATTATCATTTGTCAATTGCAAAGGACATTAAAAAACCATATATAAAGCCAGGCATGGTGGCACACACCTTCAATCCCAGCACTTGGGTGGCAGAGGTAGGAGGATTGCCATGTATTCGAGGCCACCCTGAAACTACATAGTGAGTTCCAAGTCAGCCTGGGCTAGAGTGAGACCCTACCTTGAAAAACCAAAAAACAAACCGACAACCAAAAACACTATATATAAAAATGCATGAGTACATCTTGGCTGCCTAACCTAAATAGTTTTGTGTGTGATGTGTGACTCTGTTCTTCACTTTTTATTGGATCCACTTTCTTTTGGAAATACAACTTATATTTTTATATGTAGCAGCAACATATTTTATGATACAATTTACAATACTTTCTCATTCTTTCTTTTTTCTTTTTTGGTTTCTTGAGGTAAGGTCTCACTCTAGCCCAGGCTGACCTGGAATTCACTATGTAGTCTCAGGGTGGCCTCGAACTCACGGCAATCCTCCTACCTCTGCCTCACCAGTGCTGGGATTAAAGGCGTGTGCCACCACGTCCGGCTCATTATTTCTTCCAGCTCAGGGATATGTTGTGTATAGAGGCTGTGATGCTACCCTGGGGCTGGCCCCTGGTGAAGTTCTGTTCAGGCTATGGAATCCTGGTGAATGAGCTCCTGTCATCATGTGTGTCTGTAGTGATCACTCCTTGGGGAAGTTGTTTTCATAGGCTGTATTCTGGGGGAACAAGCTGCTCTTATGAGTGATTAGGGTTCTTTCCAGAGGTTTACCAGATGATGAATTCAGCAGAAACAAACTGTTCTTGGTGTTGGTCACACACTGGGGTGCCTCCCTGGAGATTTTTTCAGATAGTAAATTCTGGAAAGAGAACTCTTCTTGGGGTAGGTCATACACTTGGGTGCCTTATTGGAGAAGTGTTTCTCAGGTGGCATTTCCTGGAAGCATGTGCTTCTCTCCTTGTATTGTGTGCCACCTGTGGTCACAACCTGGAGGAGCCCACTGAAGAGGGAGTGTTTAGATGGCGTAGTGAACCCCTGCAGGTCATGCGACTCTCTCTTTCCAAAAGTGCTGAAATGAGCAGCCGTAGGTCCACACTGGTGAAATGGGTTGCAAGTGTGGGTCCCCTGGTGGCAGCACAGGGTGTCTGGCATGCTGTGACTTCTTTGTTTAATGCTTGCCATCCTATGGCAGCTGACATTCATTGGGCATGGAAAGACCATAAGGGTAGGCTCACTTGCTCTCCTTCTTAAGGGAAGAATGAAGGTGAGAGGATCTTAAGAAGTCAAGGCAGCACTCACCTGCATGGGCTTACCTTTCTGGTAATAGATGTCCTCTCAAAGTTGAGATTTGTGACCACGACCTCACTGTGTATTTTTAAAAAATTTAGGGCTGGAGAGATGGCTTAGCGGTTAAGGCGCCTGCCTGGTAAGCCTAAGAACCCAGTTCCAATCTCCAGGTCCCACGTTCAGGCAGATGCAAAGTGACACAAGGGCACAATGCCGCACTTGCCCACTAAGCCATCTCTCCAACCCAGGATTTCTTTTTTTTAATTTAATTTAATTTAATTTTAATTTTTTTGTTTTGTTTTTCAAGGTAGGGTCTCACTCTAGCCTAAGCTGACCTGGAATTCACTATGTAGTCTCAGGGTGGCCTCCAAATCATGGTGATTTTCCCACCTCTTCCCCTCAAGGGCTGGTTGTGGAAATTTCTCTTCATGAGAATCTTTAAGAAAAATAAAAAGGCAGGTTGAATTACTCTTATTAAATATATAATCTGGGGCCAGGCCTGGTGGTGCATGCCATTAATCCCAGCCCTTTGGTGGTAGAGTTAAGGAGGGTCACCATGAGTTCGAGGCCACCCTGAGTCTACTTAGTGAATTCCCATCAGCCTGGACCAGTGTGAAACCCTACCTCGAAAGAAACAAAACAAAACAAACAAATAAATAAATGTATAATCACAAGTTCAATAAATCTCAAACTTTGCATTGAGTTTCATGAATTTCATTTTTTTTGTTTTGTTTTGTTTTGGTGTTTGGGATGGAACTTAGAACCCAGATAGGCTAGGCAATCATCCTGCTACTGAGCTGCACCCCATCACAAGGTTACTTACAGTCAGATACACAAGTTGGCACACTGGTCTGGCGTTTGTTTGTAGTGGCTGGAGTCCCTAGCGTGCTCATTTTCTCTCTAGCTGCTTCTCTCTCTGTCTCTCTTACACATGATAAATAAATAAAAATTAAAAATTTTTAAAAATCTGGACCAATGTGGTGGTGCACACCATTTAATCCCAGTAGATGTTAGAGGCAGAGGCAGGAGGATCTCAGTGAGTTTGTGGCCAGCCTAGGCTGACCTGTAACTTCCTCTCTTGTCCCAGGCTGTGTATCTGACTTGACTTGCATACTGGGGAATTTAACTCAGGTTCTTAGGCTTTGCAAGCACGTGCTTAATGGCTGAGCCATCTTTCCAGGCCCAGTCTTCCTTTTTTAAAATTATTATTTGTTTAATTATTTTATGTGAGAGTGACAAGAGAAGGAGAGAGAGAGAGAATTGACATGCCAGTGTGTCCAGCCACTGCAAACGAACTCCAGATGCATGCACCAACTAGTGCATCTGGCTTACATGGGTCCTGGGGAATCGAGCCTCTAACTGGGGTCCTTTTGTTTTGAATTTCCTCCATTTGAGTTTTCATAACACAAGACTTGTGATCTTTCAAGTGCAAGTTCTTACAGAAACACTTCTCGAGTTCCTTTGACAATTTACTTTTCCAGTCAGTTTCCTTTTCTAAAATCTCAGATTGTCACTTTCAAAATAAAACTTTCTCTATATGATCTTATAGAAATGTGGTCAGTTTTTATGTGATGAAACTGTGCACTAAATAATCTATGTTCTTCAATTTCAAAGCTATTAGCAAGACTTGTCCTATTATTTTCTTATAAGGACTCTGGCCCTTCATCTGTCCAGTGAAATATTCAGGTTAGGATTCTTCCTCTGGTAAGCCACTAGGTTCCTCTAGTTAGCAGATTATGTGCTCTTGGTCCAGGTTTTAGATTGCATTTTCCCTCATGAATGAGTTTTTTAATAAAATTAAACATGGTAGCATTTCTGAGAAGATTTTGTCTTATCATCTGCAGGTTTTTGAAATCAGTACCTCTGTGTAGAAAGCAGTGAGTACTATATCAGCATCACAATTTTTAATTTGGTATGTGCTTATGGGTGAAACAGGGTCTCTGGCTATTTACAAATGAATACCAGATGCCCGCACTACTTTTGCTTCTGGCTTATGTGGATGGTTTGGAAATTGAAACTGGGCCTGCAGGCTTTGCAAGCAAGTGCCTTTAACTGTTAAGCCATCTTCTAAGCCCTATATATATATTTTAAAGGAAGCAAAACTGCTATAGAGCCAACCACGGACAGAGTTCCAAGAGTGCAACAGAACAGTGGTTTTTCAAGTATGAAAATACAGCACTAAATATGTACTGGCCACTGTGGGAGAGTCTGAGCAATAAAAAGTTGTTTTAATTGGATCATTTACACATTATTTGTCAACTCTATTGACTGACCAATCCAGGTGGGAAGGCTGCTAATTTTAACATAATTATACAAAACCTCTTTAGCATCATTTGTAAATCAGCTTATTATACTGACAATAAAGTTGTTTCAAGTCTTATGTTTGCCCCAGCATTTTTTGATGTGCAGTTCTCACCCCCTTGTGCATCCAATTCTTTCCTAGGAGATCTGTTTGCCCCAGAATTTTGATGTAATTCTTTTAGGAGATCTGCTTAAACTTTCTGAGTCAATGTCACTTTTTTTAAAGAAAAACTTTATTTTGCTAGTCCAAAAGCTATTTAAAGTAACAAACAACCTTTGCAAATAACTGGTTTATATGCTGGAATCATTACTACATATATAGCTACAAGCCACAGTCAATGCACAATGCAACAGAAATGCTTGGACATGAGTCCAAATGAAACCCTGGAAAGTAGCTTTAATGTCAAGACAGAGTTGCTTGGCATTCCTTTTGTACTCATATATGGAAGTAATTCTGAAGGCTGATTCTTTCTCAATAATCTTATCAGAAATGTCCATAAGCCTGTTTCAAATGGTCCTATTACCTCACACCTGGCTTCAATATCTGCAGCAAAAAAAAAAAAACCATCAGATTTGCTTATAAAAATGTTAATACTAAAATATAGCCGGGCGTGGTGGTGCACGCCTTTAATCCCAGCACTCGGGAGGCAGAGGTAGGAGGATTGCTGAGAGTTCGAGGCCACCCTGAGACTACATAGTTAATTCCAGGTCAGCCTGGACCAGAGTGAAACCCTACCTCAAAAAAAAAAAAAAAAAAAAAAAAAAAAAGTTAATGCTAAAATATAACAATGAAAACTCAAAGCCATCAAAAAACAACCCACTTTTCTTTTAACCTACACAATCCCATTTTGCAGTGTTTAAAACAGAGTGGCAGGGCACAGCTGAGTGGTGGCATCTAATCTTCTCAGAATGAAGGACACTTCCCTGGGATTTCCTACTTCTTAGTTACTGTTCATTCCTATTCATCGTTTGGCAGTTTGTAAAGGGAACTGGGGAAGATAATGCAGAGGAAAAGGCCAGTATCTTTCACCTGTGTAATAATTACCACCCTCCCCCTGTGTAATAGCACATAGACCTGAAAAAACTGCTGACTGAGCTGAGAGGACGCTAACAGTACAGTTAGCAGGGCTGAGAGGTCACTGTTTAGTACTGTGAGAGCGGCATTTATCAGCACACAGAAGCCAAAATATATTGTTAAATTTTACATGGAACCCCAGGAAAATCTCACAGAACCCTGGCTGAGAAACCCACCTCCAGCACAATGACATCCTATGAGAGGTCATTTTCATTTGAGTTGGCTCCTTCTGTGACCAGACTTGCAATTTCTGATTTCCCTCCTCCCTCATTTTCGAAGAGTGACTCAGATCTTGGTTCTGTCTGCCCTAGCTCCTCACTGTTCTCTGGTGCCACCTGCTGGTTATTTTTTTCCTTCTTCTGCTGGATCATTTTGATTCCATTTTTTGTCAGATTCCAGTTTTGCTTCATTCCCATTGCCCAGCTTTGGGTGAAGCTGGGATGGGTCTTTAGCACTCTTCACTACCTCCTGGAGGTTGTATTTTCTGAACAGCATATAATCTTTCATGACACTCGGGCAACAGACAGCTGTGATGATTTCTACAACCACCGTGTACTGCGGATTAGTGAAATCCACTTTATTTTCTGTACTGAGGCTGCTTACTATTCCTGCCAACTCTTTGATAACTTCTTCCCTATTCATGTGACTGTTATTTCACGATTTATATATAATCTGAAATGTTCCCTTGTTTGGAGCTTTAAACCAGGGGCGCCTGCCCTGTTATGTCTGTAAATGTCATTGAGAGTTTCCACTGTCTCTGTCTAATTTTGTCTGATATTGAGAATTCTCAACCCCTCAGGGTGCCTTGTCTGTAAATGTCCGTCCACTGTCTCTGTCTAATTTTGTCAGGTCTGGGGCTTGTTTGAGGGTGGGCAGGTCGGGGCTGATGAGGACCACCACCCAAGCAATCTGGAGGACGCTCTTGATTGCCCGGAGGAGACAGATCCATTTTCTGTCTCCTATCTGAAGAACTCCGACCGAGTTCTTTTCTGTCGCAAGGCATCATCTGGGTCTCACCCTCCGCCATCTGAATCGCTTTTGTTTTTGCTCGGGCAAGCAGCAGGCCAACTCAGTCTTTTTGTTTTCTGTGTTTTCCTGTTTATTTTGTTCTTCTATTTTTCTTATTCCCCTCCCAATATGGGACAGACTGTTTCTACCCCTCTGGACTTGACTTTAGCACATTGGACTGACGTTAAGACAAGAGCCCATAATTTATCAGTAGAAATTAAGAAAGGAAAATGGCAGACTTTATGCCAGGGAGAATGGAATTTATTTAATGTAGGATGGCCTCAGGAGGGAACTTTTGACCTAGGTATCATCCAAGCTGTTAAGAAAATTATTTTGCAGGAACCCGGAGGCCACCCTGACCAATTGCCCTACATCTTCACATGGCAGGACTTGATCCAGGACCCTCCCCCCTGGCTGAAACCATGGATCCCTCCTAAACTCACTAACAAGGATTCCTTGGGATCCGCCACCATTCTCGTTGCAGGACCAAAAGAAAAGAAGATTTATCCGGACACCCAGACGGACTTCCTCCTGTCAGATACCCCACCACCCTACCCGCCATCCCTTGCCCCCACAGCTCCACCTAACCCCTTACCCGGGGGAGCGCAGGGGGGGCCGGTGGCGGGGACTAGAAGTAGGCGGGCTCAGACTCCAGATACTACTATCGCCTTACCCCTTAGGGCTATTGGTCCTCCCCCTCCCCCAGGACCAGGAGATGACCCAAATCAGAGACCCCTACCACCACTTCAGTATTGGCCTTTCTCTTCCGCAGACTTATATAATTGGAAGGCTAATCACCCCCCTTTCTCAGAGGACCCCTCTAAATTAACTGCTCTCATGGAATCTCTAGTTTTCTCTCACCAGCCCACTTAGGATGATTGTCAGCAGTTACTCCAAACCCTCTTTACAACAGAGGAAAGGGAATGCATCCTGTTGGAAGCCAGGAAAAACGTTCCTGGGGATGATGGACGTCCCACACAGCTCCAGAACGTGATAGATGATGGGTTTCCCTTGACCCGACCCAACTGGGATTTCAACACTCCTGAAGGTAGGGAGCATCTCCGCGTCTACCGCCAGGCTCTAGTGGCTGGTCTCCGGGGAGCCGCGAGGCATCCCACTAATTTGGCCAAGGTAAGAGAGATTATCCAGGGACCTGACGAACTACCCTCTGTTTTCCTAGAGCGCCTCATGGAGGCCTACCGTAGATATACACCATTTGATCCAACCGCAGAGGAACAAAGGGTGTCAGTTCTGATGAGTTTTGTAGATCAGTCAGCACCAGATATCAGGAAGAAATTACAGAGATTAGATGGTCTAAGTAGGTATACGCTGTCAGACTTAGTTAAGGAAGCTGAAAAAGTCTATAATAAGAGAGAAACAGAAGAAGAAAGGGAACAAAGAAGAGCAAAAGAACAGGAGGAAAGGGACCACAGACGAGATAAGAGACATGAGCGAAATATGACTAAAATTCTGGCCGCTGTAATTCAGGACAGGAAGAACCTAGACAAAAGAAAATGTAGAGATCCTAGGCAGAAACAAAACCAGGGCAACAGACGGCAATTAGACAAGGACCAATGTGCCTATTGCAAGGAGAAGGGACACTGGATAAAGGACTGCCCTAAAAAGAGACCAAAAGAAGTCTTGACTTTGGAGGAAGACGATGAATGGGGGGACGGGGCTCGGATCCCCTCCCCGAGCCTAGGGTAACCCTTAAAGTGGAGGGGAAACCCATTAAATTCCTAGTGGATATGGGGGCCCAGCATTCAGTCCTATTAAAACCAGAAGGACCATTATCAGACAAAAAGTCGTGGGTTCTCGGGGCTACCGGGAACCAACAATTTTCATGGACTACCCGAAGAATGGTGGACCTAGGCATGGGCCGGGTATCCCACTCGTTCCTCGTGATCCCAGGTTGCCCAGCCCCCTTACTAGGACAGGACTTATTAACCAAGATGGGGGCCCAAATTACCTTCACCAAAGAAGGCCCCCATGTAACTGATCAACAAGGAAAACTTATCCAGGTATTGACCATGAAATTAGAAGATGAACATAGACTATTTGAGAAACCTCAGGCTAATATAGAACTTGATAAATGGCTCACTAGAGTTCCTGGAGCCTGGGCTGAAACTGCTGGGATGGGACTAGCCTCCCACCAGCCACCAATAATTGTTAACCTGAAAGCCTCCGCTGTGCCTGTCTCAGTACGCCAGTACCCCATGAGCCAAGAAGCCAGGGAAGGAATAAGACCTCACATACTGAGACTTTTAAAACTGGGAGTCCTAAGGCAATGTCAATCGCCTTGAATACTCCCTTGTTGCGGCACGGAAACCCAATACTAATGATTACCGTCCAGTCCAGGACTTGAGAGAAGTAAACAGAAGGGTTGAAGATTTACATCCAACTGTACCTAACCCTTATAACCTCTTGAGTTCACTCCCTCCGGATCGGGACTGGTATACAGTTCTGGACTTAAAGGATGCCTTTTTCTGTTTGCCATTAAATGAGAAAAGTCAACCTATCTTTGCCTTTGAATGGAGAGACCCCGACTCCGGAATCTCCGGACAACTGACATGGACCAGGCTGCCACAAGGCTTCAAGAATTCACCCACCATCTTTGATGAAGCACTTCACCGGGACCTAGCCCCCTTCCGGGCCTCAAACCCCCAGGTAACTCTCCTCCAATATGTTGATGACCTCCTTCTTGCAGCTAGCAGCCAGACTGAATGTGAGAAGGGAACGAATGCGTTGCTGGAGGAACTGGCCCACCTAGGATACCACGCATCAGCAAAGAAGGCTCAAATCTGCAAAAGGCAAGTTACTTACCTGGGGTATTCCTTGAAGGGAGGACGGAGATGGCTGACAGAGGCTTGTAAACAGGCCGTAGAACAAATCCCAGTACCAACAAACGCCAAACAAGTACAAGAATTCCTGGGATCTGCCGGGTTCTGTAGACTGTGGATACCTGGGTTTGCCTCCCTGGCTGCTCCCCTTTACCCTTTGACCAAGACAAATGCAGTTTTTCAATGGGGAGAAGAACAACAGCAGGCTTTTGATAATATCAAGCTTGCCCTTTTGAAGGCGCCCGCTCTCTCGCTTCCTGACACTACCAAGCCCTTCTACCTATATGTGCATGAGCAAAGAGGCATTGCTAAGGGGATACTTACTCAGAAATTAGGACCTTGGAGAAAGCCAGTAGCCTATTTATCCAAGAAGTTGGATCCTGTGGCCGCTGGATGGCCCCCTTGCCTCAAAATTATTGCAGCTGTAGCGCTGCTTCTAAAGGATGCAGACAAATTGACTTTGGGACAGACTGTTACTATCATCGCTTCACATGCACTGGAGAGCGTCATCCGCCAACCTCCAGACCGCTGGCTCTCAAATGCCAGGATCACCCACTATCAGAGTCTCCTCCTTAACTCAGACCGGGTTAAGTTTGCTCCCCCTGCCCAGCTGAATCCCGCTACCCTCTGGCCGGACACGGATCCCACCGTGTTACACAACTGTGGGGAAGTCCTGGCTGAGGTCACCGGAATCAGACCCGACCTCATGGACCAGCCCCTACCAGATGCTCAGATGACCTGGTTTACGGATGGTAGCAGCTACCTCCTTGAAGGTAAGAGGATGGCGGGAGCAGCTATTGTAGATGGGAGCAGGGTGATCTGGGCTAACAAACTGCCAGAAGGAACGTCCGCCCAAAAAGCTGAGCTAATTGCCTTAACCCAGGCTTTAAACATGGCAGAAGGAAAAAGGGCTACAATATATACAGACAGCCGGTATGCTTTTGCCACTGCACATGTACATGGTGCCATCTACCGGCAGAGAGGATTACTAACCTCCGCAGGAAAAGAGATTAAAAACAAACAAGAAATTTTGGATTTACTCGATGCTTTGCATCGGCCGGCCAAACTAACTATAGTCCATTGCCCAGGACACCAAAAAGGAGATTCCCTCATAGCCCGGGGAAACAGAATGGCAGATGAGGAAGCCAAAAAGGCAGCTCAGGAAGCTTACCTGTTCCCTTTAATTGAGAAAGAAACTATTCTCGCTGAGCCATTGCCCTCAAGCTACACAGAACAGGACCTAAAAGATATGGCAAGGCTGCAAAAACATTTTAATGCCAAAACACAGAAATGGGAAACTGAAACCGGGAAACAGATCCTACCTAGACAACAGGCGAAGGACCTCTTGTCACATATACACAGATTGACTCATTTTGGATCTAAGAAAATGATAGAAACTTTCAAAAAGACTGATTATTACATAATTGGACTTAAGGATATGGCTGAGGAACTTGTAAAACAATGTGTACCCTGCCAAAAGGTAAATGCACAAACTGCCCCAACAAGCCCGGGAACACGATTTAGAGGAGATCGTCCTGGTTTGTTCTGGGAAACAGACTTTACTGAATTGAAACCAGCCTGATATGGAAATAAATATCTTTTAGTCTTTATAGATACTTTTTCAGGATGGGTAGAAGCCTATCCCACTAAGAAGGAAACTGCGGCCATGGTAACCAACAAACTTCTAGAAGAAATTATTCCCAGATATGGAATCGCACAGGTAATAGGCTCTGACAACGGTCCAGCCTTTGTTGCCCAGGTAAGTCAGGAGGTGGCCAGAATACTGGGGATTAATTGGAAATTACATTGTGCGTATAGACCCCAGAGCTCAGGGCAGGTAGAAAGAATAAATAGAACATTAAAAGAGACCATAACTAAATTGTCCATGGAGACTGGCTGTACAGACTGGACGATGCTCCTTCCCTGGGCCCTTTTCAGGGTCCGCAATACCCCCTATAAATTCAATCTCACCCCCTTCGAAATACTCTTTGGAGTTCCAACTCCACTCTGTACATTGCTGACTCAGAAAGATCCAGATGCAATCTCTAACTCTGATTTAAACAGCAGGCTTCAAGCACTACACCTTCTCCAGAGTGATTTGTGGCCCAAGTTGAAAGAAGCCTACCAGCCTGCTAAGGCTCTAACTCCACACCCATTCCAGCCTGGAGACTCAGTCTACGTGAGGCGACATCGGCCCACAAACCTCAAACCTCGCTGGAAGGGACCCTTCACTGTACTCTTGACAACACCAACGGCCGTGAAAGTGGACGGGATTGCTGCCTGGATCCACGCCTCTCACGTGAAACCAGCCCCCTCACCTGACCCCTGCTGGCAACTGAAGAAGACGGATAACCCCCTCAAGTTGCGTCTCCACCGTGTCCCTGCTACTGTCTTGAATCATAATGGCTCACTGTAAGGTTTGGTTAATATCAATGTTTTTGTTGCAACCCCACTCACTTTTAGCAGCCTCACCCTAAGCTCTATAATTATACATGGCAGATCATTAATCAAGCAGGCGATGTTGCTAGCTCCACTTCTCAGCTATCTCTAACCACTCCATGGCCTACTCTCGAAGTGGACCTCTGTAAGCTAGCTCTAGGAGCTGACTCGGCCTGGGGAACTCCTGACCACTATTTGCCTCAACCAGCCCCTGTAAACACGTGCTTCCAGGTACCACAACATGTAAACATCAGGGGATCTCAATACTCTGGCCCCATCTATAACCCTCCACCTGAGCCCAGTTGCTCGGACCCAGAGGGACGAAAAACCCTGACTACCACCCCCTTGTATGTTTGCCCGGGAGCCCACCATGATAAATCCTTGACAAGAAAATGTGGACACTCCCCAGATTATTTTTGTGCCTCGTGGGGATGTGAAACTACCGGGGATGGTTATTGGAAGCCCACCTCTAAATGGGATTACATTATACTGAAGAAAAAACAACCTAATACGGCCCCAAATTGTGCAAATTGGTGCAATCCTATATCTATATCTTTTACTGAACATGCTAAAACCCAAAACTGGGAATTCCGTGGATTTGAATGGGGCCTTCGTTTATATACATCAGGGAAAGACCCCGGCCTTACTTTCAAAATTAAGCTCAATAAGACTTTTCCAGACTCCCAGAAAATTAGTGTAGGACCCAATTCCTTACTCCATAACCAGCCTCTCCCTTTATTACCCGAGCCTGTCTCATCCACCTTAACCTCCCCGACCTTCTTTCAACCCACTCTGCCCCCCAACCCTCCCCCCTCAGCAGATCTAATTTTTGCTGTAGTAAATTCCTCTGTCCAGATGTTTAACATGATTAATCATATTCTAGGGGAATGCTGGATATGCTATTCTTCCAGTCCCCCTTTCTATGAGGGACTAGCTACCTCAGGAGGTTTAGTCTTTACTAATGATGTTGGAAACCCCCTCCGGGATCTCAAGGACTAACCATGAGCTAAAAGACAGCCATTTTCTAAAAGACAAGCAGTCTGTAACAAATGCACTCATGAGGACGTGACTTTCTGAACGAAACATAAGTTACCCGTTCTGGAAAGTTACAAGGTTTGCAGTTGTTAACCCAGGCACAGAGAAAGAACAATGTAACCCACAGAGAATGAAGAAGTCGTTATCTTATGGTTTTGCAGCTGGGGCTTTATCCTGTTGAAACATCCTGTGTCCTTGGGGCTGAAACAGAGCCCCTGTTCCAGGAACTAAGGTTAACAGATAACTCTGGTCCCTGATAGTGCCTCACCACCTGGAGGCATCAACCTTATCTGGAAAGTCCCTAAGCTATAACATATTTGTGGTATTTCCTCATACTTATGGTTTTCTCCTATAAAAGCTCTGCCTAACTGCTCCTCGGGGCTCTTCACCCCTCCTGCGTGAGGACTCTGTGTCGAGCCCCAGTGCATCGGTTTTCAATAAAAACCTCTTGCTGCTTGCATTGAGAGTTTCCCGTGTGAGTGTCTTCAGGTCTAGCAGACAATCCCATCTGGGGACCCACTCTGGGGGTCCCCACATTTGGGGGCTGGTCCGGGATCTCTGCAAGACCCCCGACCTCACTCCGGACCCCTCAGAGGTAAGAGGCGCCTCCTGTTATGTCTGTAAATGTCCGTCCACTGTCTCTGTCTAATTTTGTCTGATATTGAGAATTCTCAATCTGGGTGCCTTGTTTGAGGGTGAGGCAGGTCGGGGCTGATGGGCCTGAGGACCACCACCCAAGCAATCTGGAGGACGCTCTTGATTGCCCGGAGGAGACAGATCCATTTTCTGTCTCCTATCTGAAGAACTCCGACCAAGTTCTTTTCTGTCGCAAGGCATCATCTGGGTCTCACCCTCCGCCATCTGAATCGCTTTTGTTTTTGCTCGGGCGGCGAGCAGGCCAACTCAGTCTTTTTGTTTTCTGTGTTTTCCTGTTTATTTTGTTCTTCTATTTTTCTTATTCCCCTCCCAATATGGGACAGACTGTTTCTACCCCTCTGGACTTGACTTTAGCACATTGGACTGACGTTAAGACAAGAGCCCATAATTTATCAGTAGAAATTAAGAAAGGAAAATGGCAGACTTTATGCCAGGGAGAATGGAATGTATTTAATGTAGGATGGCCTCGGGAGGGAACTTTTGACCTAGGTATCATCCAAACTGTCAAGAAAATTATTTTGCAGGAACCCGGAGGCCACCCTGACCAATTGCCCTACATCTTCACATGGCAGGACTTGGTCCAGGACCCTCCCCCCTGGCTGAAACCATGGATCCCTCCTAAACTCACTAACAAGGACTCCTTGGGATCTGCCACCGTTCTCGTTGCAGGACCAAAAGAAAAGAAGATTTATCCGGACACCCAGACGGACTTCCTCCTGTCAGATACCCCACCGCCCTACCCGCCATCCCTTGCCCCCACAGCTCCACCTAACCCCTTACCCGGGAGCGCAGGGGGGCGATGGCAGCGGGACTAGAAGTAGGCGGGCTCAGACTCCAGATACTACTATCTCCTACCCCTTAGGGCTATTGGTCCTCCCCTCCCCAGGACCAGGAGATGACCCAAACCAAAGACCCCTACCACCACTTCAGTATTGGCCTTTCTCTTCCGCAGACCTATATAATTGGAAGGCTAATCACCCCCCTTTCTCAGAGGACCCCTCTAAACTAACTGCTCTCATGGAATCTCTAGTTTTCTCTCATCAGCCCACTTGGGATGATTGTCAGCAGTTACTCCAAACCCTCTTTACAACAGAGGAGAGGGAATGCATCCTGTTGGAAGCCAGGAAAAACGTTCCTGGGGATGACGGACGTCCCACACAGCTCCAGAACGTGATAGATGACGGGTTTCCCTTGACTCGACCCAACTGGGATTTCAACACTCCTGAAGGTAGGGAGCATCTCCGTGTCTACCGCCAGGCTCTAGTGGCTGGTCTCCGGGGAGCTGCAAGGCATCCCACTAATTTGGCCAAGGTAAGAGAGATTATCCAGGGACCTGACGAACTACCCTCTGTTTTCCTGGAATGCCTCATGGAGGCCTACCGTAGATATACACCATTTGATCCAACCGCAGAGGAACAAAGGGTGTCAGTTCTGATGAGCTTTGTTGATCCGTCAGCACCAGACATCAGGAAGAAATTACAGAGATTAGATGGCCTAAGTAGGTATACGCTGTTGGACTTAGTTAAGGAAGCTGAAAAAGTCTATAATAAGAGAGAAACAGAGGAAGAAAGGGAGCAAAGAAGAGCGAAAGAGCAGGAGGAAAGGGACCACAGACGAGATAAGAGACATGAGAAAAATATGACTAAAATTCTGGCCGCTGTAATTCAGGACAGGAAGAACCTAGACAAAGGAAAATGTAGAGATCCTAGGCAGAAACAAAACCAGGGCAACAGACGGCAATTAGATAAGGACCAGTGTGCCTATTGCAAGGAGAAGGGACACTGGATAAAAGACTGCCCTAAAAAGAAACCAAAAGAAATCTTGGCTTTGGAGGAAGACGACAAATAGGGAGGACGGGGCTCGGATCCCCTCCCCGAGCCTAGGGTAACACTTAAGGTGGAGGGGAAACCCATTAAATTCCTAGTGGATATGGGGGCCCAGCATTCAGTCCTATTAAAACCAGAAGGACCATTATCAGACAAAAAGTCGTGGGTTCTCGGGGCTACCGGGAACCAACAATTTTCATGGACTACCCAAAGAATGGTGGACCTAGGCGTGGGCCGGGTATCCCACTCGTTCCTCGTGATCCCAGGTTGCCCAGCCCCCTTACTAGGACGGGACTTATTAACCAAGATGGGGGCCCAAATTACCTTCACCAAAGAAGGCCCCCATGTAACTGATCAACAAGGAAAACTTATCCAGGTATTGACCATGAAATTAGAAGATGAACATAGACTATTTGAGAAACCTCAGGCTAATATAGAACTTGATAAATGGCTCACTAGAGTTCCTGGAGCCTGGGCTGAAACTGCTGGGATGGGACTAGCCTCCCACCAGCCACCAATAATTGTTAACCTGAAAGCCTCCGCTGTGCCTGTCTCAGTACGCCAGTACCCCATGAGCCAAGAAGCCAGGGAAGGAATAAGACCTCACATACTGAGACTTTTAAAACTGGGAGTCCTAAGGCAATGTCAATCGCCTTGGAATACTCCCTTGTTGCCGGTACGGAAACCCAATACTAATGATTACCGTCCAGTCCAGGACTTGAGAGAAGTAAACAGAAGGGTTGAAGATTTACATCCAACTGTACCTAACCCTTATAACCTCTTGAGTTCACTCCCTCCGGATCGGGACTGGTATACAGTTCTGGACTTAAAGGATGCCTTTTTCTGTTTGCCATTAAATGAGAAAAGTCAACCTATCTTTGCCTTTGAATGGAGAGACCCCGACTCCGGAATCTCCGGACAACTGACATGGACCAGGCTGCCACAAGGCTTCAAGAATTCACCCACCATCTTTGATGAAGCACTTCACCGGGACCTAGCCCCCTTCTGGGCCTCAAACCCCCAGGTAACACTCCTCCAATATGTTGATGATCTCCTTCTTGCAGCTAGCAGCCAGACTGAATGTGAAAAGGGAACAAATGCATTGCTGGAGGAACTGGCCCACTTAGGATACCGCGCATCAGCAAAGAAGGCTCAAATCTGCAAAAGGCAAGTTACTTACCTGGGGTATTCCCTGAAGGGAGGACGGAGATGGCTGACAGAGGCTTGTAAACAGGCCGTAGAACAAATCCCAGTACCAACAAACGCCAAACAAGTACAAGAATTCCTGGGATCTGCCGGGTTCTGTAGACTGTGGATACCTGGGTTTGCCTCCCTGGCTGCTCCCCTTTACCCTTTGACCAAGACAAATGCAGTTTTTCAATGGGGAGAAGAACAACAGCAGGCTTTTGATAACATCAAGCTTGCCCTTTAAAGGCGCCGCTCTCTCGCTTCCTGACACTACCAAGCCCTTCTACCTATATGTGCATGAGCAAAGAGGCATTGCTAAGGGGATACTTACTCAGAAATTAGGACCTTGGAGAAAGCCAGTAGCCTATTTATCCAAGAAGTTGGATTCTGTGGCCGCTGGATGGCCCCCTTGCCTCAAAATTATTGCAGCTGTAGCGCTGCTTCTAAAGGATGCAGACAAATTGACTTTGGGACAGACTGTCACTATCATCGCTTCACATGCACTGGAGAGCGTCATCCGCCAACCTCCAGACTGCTGGCTCTCAAATGCCAGGATCACCCACTATCAGAGTCTCCTCCTTAACTCAGACCGGGTTAAGTTTGCTCCCCCCGCCCAGCTGAATCCCGCTACCCTCTGGCCGGACACGGATCCCACCGTGTTACACAACTGTGGGGAAGTCCTGGCTGAGGTCACCGGAATCAGACCCGACCTCATGGACCAGCCCCTACCAGATGCTCAGATGACCTGGTTTACGGACGGTAGCAGCTACCTCCTTGAAGGTAAGAGGATGGCGGGAGCAGCTATTGTAGATGGGAGCAGGGTGATCTGGGCTAACAAACTGCCAGAAGGAACGTCCGCCCAAAAAGCTGAGCTAATTGCCTTAACCCAGGCTCTAAACATGGCAGAAGGAAAAAGGGCTACAATATATACAGACAGCCGGTATGCTTTTGCCACTGCACATGTACATGGTGCCATCTACCGGCAGAGAGGATTACTAACCTCCGCAGGAAAAGAGATTAAAAACAAACAAGAAATTTTGGATTTACTCGATGCTTTGCATCGGCCGGCCTAACTAGCTATAGTCCATTGCCCAGGACACCAAAAAGGAGATTCCCTCATAGCCCGGGGAAACAGAATGGCAGATGAGGAAGCCAAAAAGGCAGCTCAGGAAGCTTACCTGTTCCCTTTAATTGAGAAAGAAACTATTCTCGCTGAGCCATTGCCCTCAAGCTACACAGAACAGGACCTAAAAGATATGGCAAGGCTGCAAAAACATTTTAATGCCAAAACACAGAAATGGGAAACTGAAACCGGGAAACAGATCCTACCTAGACAACAGGCAAAGGACCTCTTGTCACATATACACAGATTGACTCATTTTGGACCTAAGAAAATGATAGAAACTTTCAAAAAGACTGATTATTACATAATTGGACTTAAGGATATGGCTGAGGAACTTGTAAAACAATGTGTACCCTACCAAAAGGTAAATGCACAAACTGTCCCAACAAGCTCGGGAACATGATTTAGAGGAGATCGTCCTGGCTTGTTCTGGGAAACAGACTTTACCGAACTGAAACCAGCCTGATATGGAAATAAATATCTTTTAGTCTTTATAGATACTTTTTCAGGATGGGTAGAAGCCTATCCCACTAAGAAGGAAACTGCGGCCATGGTAACCAGATATGGAATCCCACAGGTAATAGGCTCTGACAACGGTCCAGCCTTTGTTGCCCAGGTAAGTCAGGAGGTGGCCAGAATACTGGGGATTAATTGGAAATTACATTGTGCGTATAGACCCCAGAGCTCAGGGCAGGTAGAAAGAATAAATAGAACATTAAAAGAGACCATAACTAAATTGTCCATGGAGACTGGCTGTACAGACTGGACGATGCTCCTTCCATGGGCCCTTTTCAGGGTCCGCAATACCCCCTATAAATTCAATCTCACCCCCTTCAAAATACTCTTTGGAGTTCCAACTCCACTCAGTACATTGCTGACTCAGAAAGATCCAGATGCAATCTCTAACTCTGATTTAAACAGCAGGCTACAAGCGCTACACCTTCTCCAGAGTGATTTGTGGCCCAAGTTGAAAGAAGCCTACCAGCCTGCTAAGGATCTAACTCCACACCCATTCCAGCCTGGAGACTCAGTCTCACGTGAGGCGACATCGCCCACAAACCTCAAACCTCGCTGGAAGGGACCCTTCACTGTACTCTTGACAACACCAACGGCCGTGAAAGTGGACGGGATTGCTGCCTGGATCCACCTCTCACGTCAAACCAGCCCCCTCACCTGACCCCTGCTGGCAACTGAAAAAGACGGATAACCCCTCAAGTTGCGTCTCCACCGTATTCCCTGCTACTGTCTTGAATCATAATGGCTCACTGTAAGGTTTGGTTAATATCAATGTTTTTGTTGCAACCCCACTCACTTTTAGCAGCCTCTCCCTACCAGCTCTATAATTATACATGGCAGATCATTAATCAAGCAGGTGATGTTGCTAGCTCCACTTCTCAGCTATCTCTAACCACTCCATGGCCTACTCTGAAGAAGTGGACCTCTGTAAGCTAGCTCTAGGAGCTGACTCGGCCTGGGGAACTCCTGACCACTATTTGCCTCAACCAGCCCCTGTAAACACTGCATTCCAGGTACCACAACATGTAAACATCAGGATCTCGCTCTGGCCCCATCTATAACCCTCCACCTGAGCCAAAGTTGCTCGGACCCAGAGGGATGAAAAACCCTGACAACCACCCCCTTGTATGTTTGCCCGGGAGCCCATAGGGATAAATCCTTGACAAGAAAATGTGGATATTCCCAGATTATTTTTGTGCTTCCTGGGGATGTGAAACTACTGGGACAGTTATTGGAACCCCACCTCAAAATGGGATTTACATTACCGTCAAAAGAAAAATCAACCTAATCCTGGCCCCAAATTGTGCAAATTGGTGCAATCCTTTATCTATATCTTTTACTGAACATGCTAAAACCCAAAACTGGGAATTAGTGGATTTGAATGGGGCCTTCGTTTATATACATCAGGGAAAGACCCCGGCCTTACTTTCAAAATTAAGCTCAATAAGACTTTTCCAGACTCCCAGAAAATTAGTGTAGGACCCAATTCCTTACTCCATAACCAGCCTCTCCCTTTATTACCCGAGCCTGTCTCATCCACCTTAACCTCCCCGACCTTCTTTCAACCCACTCTGCCCCCCAACCCTCCCTCCTCAGCAGATCTAATTTTAGCTGTAGTAAATTCCTCTGTCCAGATGTTTAATATGATTAATCATACTCTAGGGGAATGCTGGATATGCTATTCTTCCAGTCCCCTTTCTATGAGGGACTAGCCACCTCAGGAGGTTTAGTCTTTACTAATGATGCTTCTCGCTTGCGTTGGAAACCCCCTCCGGGATCTCAAGGACTAACCATGAGCTACGTCTCTGGCTTCGGGCTTTGCCTATTAGGACCTAATATGCTACCGCCCCGCTCCCTCTCTGAAGTCTGTAACCAGACTGTCATTGTTAACTCCAGCCTCTCATTCAAATACATCTCTGCACCACCAGATACCTATCTTGCCTGCTCTACAGGACTTACCACTTATGTAGAAAAAGATACTCTTTTAACAGAAAGAGACTATTGTATACTGATAAGCTTGTTGCCCAGACTTACTATTAGGGACTCAGATGATTTCCAGAAGATATGGAATACTGATTCAGCCTCTCCTCGACTTAAGAGGGAACCCATCACCACTTTAACTCTGGCATTGGTGATGGGTCTCGGGGCAGCGGGAGCAGGAACAGGAATAGCTTCCTTGGTCACCTCTAACCAACATTATGCTACCCTCAGTGCAGCAATAGACAGAGACTTACAAGAGTTACAATCAGGCATGCAGAATTTAAAGGACTCAGTCTCTTCTTTATCTGAGGTAGTTTTACAAAATAGAAGAGGATTAGACTTACTATTTTTACAGCAAGGAGGATTATGTGCAGCCTTAAAAGAAGAATGCTGTTTTTATGCAGATAAAACGGGTCTAGTTGAAGATAGCCTAAAACAAGTACGAGAAAACTTAGAACAACGTAAAAGAGAAAGACAGCAACAACAGTCATGGTATGAGTCTTGGTTTTCCAGTTCCCCTTGGATGACCACCCTAATTTCTACCCTGCTTGGACCTCTCTTAATATTACTTTTGCTGCTCACCTTTGGCCCTTATATTTTAAACAGATTACTCACTTTTATTAGAGAAAGAATTAGTACTGTACAGGTAATGGTGCTAAAACAGCAATATCAGCAGTTGACCCAGGTAGAAGATGAATCCGTAATTCCATGATTGGAATTATGACAAAGAAAAGGGGGAAATGAAAGATTTAAAAAAAAAACATAACTAATCTGCTTCATTGGCTTCTGTACAATCGCTTGCTTGCCTCGCACAAAAGAAAGACAGCCATTTTCTAAAAGACAAGCAGTCTGTAACAAATGCACTCATGAGGACGTGACTTTCTGAACGAAACATAAGTTACCCGTTCTGGAAAGTTACAAGGTTTGCAGTTGTTAACCCAGACACAGAGAAAGAACAATGTAACCCACAGAGAATGAAGAAGTTGTTATCTTATGGTTTTGCAGCTGGGGCTTTATCCTGTTGAAACATCCTGTGTCCTTGGGGCTGAAACAGAGCCCCTGTTCAAGGAACTAAGGTTAACAGATAACTCTGGTCCCTGATAGCGCCTCACCACCTGGAGGCATCAACCTTATCTGGAAAGTCCCTAAGCTATAACATATTTGTGGTATTTCCTCATACTTATGGTTTTCTCCTATAAAAGCTCTGCCTAACTGCTCCTCGGGGCTCTTCATCCCTCCTGCGTGAGGACTCTGTGTCGAGCCCCGGTGCATCGGTTTCAATAAAAACCTCTTGCTGCTTGCATTGAGAGTTTCCCGTGTGAGTGTCTTCGGGTCTCGCAGACAATCCCATCTGGGGACCCACTCTGGGGGTCCCCACAGTAACATTCGTAGAATAACTCAGGTCTTCTTTTTCTTGGTCTTGTATATATCCTGGAGAATATGATGTACCATCTTCTCAGGTTCTATCCCAAGTGTCCTGATAAAGACTACATTATTTCCTACACTCTCCACTGACTGCAATCTTCTTAGTCTCATCTCTGTAAAAGCCTTAATGTCACCAACTTCTTTCTTCAAGGCAGCCTCTACATCATCATCTTCTCCCTCACTTCCAGAGGGCTGCTGATCCTTGTCTGGAAACTTCTCGGGCCCATACAGGTCGTCACCGTACTCGTTGAGCAAGCTGTAGGCCTCCTCGATGCACTTGCGCTTCTTCATGTTACAGGTGATGAGGATACCCTGCAGCCCCGGCTCCAGCTGCCTGCCGCCTGCCCGCATCCCCACGCCTGGCCCACTTGGCCTGCACATACTGCGCTTTGCCCTTGCACTTCCCGCTTCTGGGCTGAAGCAGCTGCTGGGCCTGGGACACCATGGTGCTTGAGACCCTCCATGTTCCTTGGCGCCCTCTCTCTCCCAGATGTCCTTTTTAACCCATTGCTTTTGTGAACCAAAGATCCCAAAAAGCAGCTGCACCTACACTTCTGAGGATAGAATTTCCTATTGTGGAGAGATGGGATGGTCAGATTCAAAGCCAAACTGTCTAGAAGTAACCTTCATCCCTGCATTGTCCACCTGTGTGTCTAACCTAATATCCTCTTGACTGTCACGTGATTTTTAAAAAAATACTTAATTTATTTATTTATTTGAGAGAGAGAGGAAGAGGCAGAGAGAAAGAGAGAATGGTCACAGCAGGACCTCCAGCCACTGCCAACACACCCCAGACACATGTGCCCCCTTGTGCATCTGGCTTACATGGGAACTGGGGAATTGACCCGGGGTTTTTAGGCTTTGCAGGCAAACACCTTAACTGCTTTCTCAAACTTTCTGGAAAGTTCTAACACATCTGTCACAGCAGGGGATTGACACCTGCTGAGAGCTTGGGTCAGAACCAGAGGTGGGTACTACTTTCCAAGTCCCCTTCTCCACCTTCCTCCAGCTAGTTCACAGTGCTAAAGGTTCCAAACCGCCCTAAACAGCGCCACCTGCTGGGCACCAAGTGTTCAAACACATGAGCCTGTGCGGGAGTGTTCACATTGAAACCACAATAACCACACTTCACACTTATTTGTTTATCATATATTTAGAGTAGGTCTTGCTGTGTATCCCAGGATAGTCTCAAACTCTCTTCCCACCTCAGCCTCCAGAATAATTGGATTACAAGTGTGTGCCACCACACACAGTTTAACCATACATCTCAAGATAACATTATAATACATCTGAAAAGAGCAGTAGATAGTGGGTAAAATATTTTTTAATCATCTCTCTATATGCCTCTCTCTCAAATAAATAAACAAAAATAAAATAACTTAAAAAAAAAAAAAAAGAGCTGCAGTGCCAGGCATGTTAGTGCACACCTTGAATCCCAGCACTCAGAAGGCAGAGGTTGGAGCATCGCAGTGAGTTCGAGGCCATCCTGAGACTATATAGTGAATTCCAGGTCAGCCTGGACTAGTGTGAGACCCTACTTCGAAAGAAACAAAACAAAACAAATGAATAAATAAATAAATAAATGTATAATCACAAATTCAATAAATCTCAAACTTTGCATTGAGTTTCATGCATTTCATTTGTTTTGTTTTGTTTTGTTTTGTTTTGTTTTGTTTTGTTTTGTTTTGTTTCAGTGTTTGGGATTGAACTCAGAACCAAGATAGGCTAGGCAATCATCCTACTACTGAGCTGCACCCCATCGCAAGGTTACTTACAGTCAGATACACAAGTTGGCACACTGGTCTGGCATTTGTTAGTGGCTGGAGTCCCTAGCGTGCTCATTTTCTCTCTAGCTGCTTCTCTCTCTGTCTCTCTTACACATGATAAATAAATAAAACTTAAAAATTTTTAATAATCTGGACCAATGCGGTGGTGCACACATGTAATCCCAGTAGATGTTAGAGACAGAGGCAGGAGGATCTCAGTGAGTTTGTGGCCAGCCTAGGCCAACCTGTAACTTCCTCTTTGTCCCAGGCTGTGTATCTGACTTAACTTGCATACGGGGGAATTTAACTCAGGTTCTTAGGTTTTGCAAGCACGTGCCTTAACCGCTGAGCCATCTTTCCAGGCCCAGTCTTCCTTTTTAAAGTTATTATTTGTTTAATTATTTATATGACAGTGACAGAGAGAAGGAGAGAGGGAGAGAGAATTGGCGCACAAGGGTGTCTAGGCACTGCAAACGAACTCCAGTTCCATGTGCTAACTAGTGAATCTGGCTTTCTTGGGCCCTGGGGAATCGAGCCTCAAACCAGGGTCCTTAGGCTTCACAGGAAAATGCTTATCCACTGAGCCATCTTTCCCACCCCAGATGTCCTTTTTAACCCATTGCCTTTGTGAACCAAAGATCCCAAAAAGCAGCTGCACCTACACTTCTGAGGATAGAACTTCCGATTGTAGAGAGATGGGATGGTCAGATTCAAAGCCGAACTGTCTAGAAGTAACCTTCATCCCTGCATTGTCCACCTGTGTGTCTGACCTAACATCCTCTTGACTGTCATGTGATTTTTAAAAATATATTTTATTTATTTATTTACTAGAGAGAGAGAGGGGAAGAGAGGGAGAGAGAGGGGGAGAGAAGAAGAGGCAGAGAGAAAGAGAGAACGGGCACAGCAGGGCCTCCAGCCATTGCAAACATCCTAATCCTGTTGTATTTGAACCATCCCTGTGGTAGTTTGAATATATGTCCCCCAATATATTCAGTGTTTTACTAGTTATAGTTTGCATCTGCAATCACCTTGCTAGAGGCAATGTCACTGGGGGCCAGTCTTAAGGTGTTAATGGTGTGGGTTTAAGATTCCATTGTAAAGATATGCAAATGTGCCTAGCAGGAGTTCCTGAAGTGTGCTGTGTAACCTTTTGGCTGTAGTTTTGCTCTGTGTGCTGTGGTGGCTGGTTGGCTTTTTCCCTCTCTGCTTGGCCCTGTGAAAGCAGGCTGCTTCTCCTGCCTTTATGGAACTTCCCCTGGATCTGTAAGCTTCAATAAATAATACCCCTTCCTCCATAACTGTGCCTGGTCTGGAAGTTCATCTCAGGGAACCTGAAGCTGTCTGCTACAATCCCCTTTCCTCTCAGAGTTGATTTTCAGTTCTTAAAATGTTGCTGACCATTCAGAGGTTTTTTTGCTTCTTCTTCTTCTTTTTTTTTCTTGTTGGTTTGAATGAACTGCTAATGGAGATAAAAAGCAAACTGGCAAGTGGTTCTGATCATATTTATCTTGAAGGAAATCTGGAAATCTCTCATTCTTAGAGTTTCAGACAGTCAATTCCTGCCTCCCCAAAAGGTACTGAGACTGCTCCTGATTATGCTGTCTCAGTTCTTTCGTATTTACTCACCACAGTCCCATCTGTTTGGGTTTCTCTCTTTCACCTAGAGATGACTCTTGAGAGCTGGTCCTCTCAGCTTCTGACAGCTCATCTGAGGCTGGCCAAAAAGACTGGCAAAACGATGAGCATTCTATGCTCTGATAACTCCCATAACTCTGAAAACAATCTTAAAACCTGGTTCTCAGGTGAACTCCTGAAGAGTGGAGCTGAAGGCCTTTTGCATTTGTCTTTGGAATCCATGAAAAACTTTGTTTTTTTTTATTATTATTTATTTTTATTGACAACTTATTTAATTGTACACAATATCCCATGGTACTTCCCTTTCTCCCCTCACTTTCCCCTTTGAAACTTCCTTCTCCATCATGTCCTCTCCCCCTCTCAATCAGACTCTCTTTTCAGTTTGATGTCATGATCTTTTCCTCCAATTATGATGGTCTTGCGTAGGTAGTGTCAGGCACTGTGAGGTCATGGATATCCAGGCCATTTTGTGTCTGGAGGAGCACGTTGTAAGGAGTACTACCCTTCCGTTGGCCCTTACATTCTTTCTGCCCCATCTTCCGCAATGGACCTTGAGCCTTGGAAGGTGGGTTTGAGATGTTTCAGTGCTGAGCACTCCTCTGTCCCTTCTTCTCAGCACCATGGTGCCTTCTGAGTCCTCCCAAGTTCGCCACCATCTGAAAAGAGAAGCTTCTCTAACCAAAAGTGAGAGTGGCATTATATATGGGTGTGGACATTAAGAGAAATGCTTACTGGGCAGTTTGGTGAGCATAGTATATACACTTAGTGTGACATCAGCAGACGTTGCACCCTTAGGTCTCATGACTACCTCTGTCATAGGTTTTCAGTAAAAACTTTATGTTTGGGGGGAGTGGGGAGGAAGAGAGAAATAGTAAGTATAAACTGAGGAAGATGAGGTGGTTGATGGAGTATAGATAAACACAAAATAATCATAGACTCCCAGAGCCAAAAAGGATTTTAAGCAGCATCTCATCTAGGGTTTTCAAATAATTTAATTTTACTTGTGGCTTTTTAAGGATTCAGTGCTCTGGTTGGAAAAGTAATGAGGGAACTTCAGTCATTTCCATGAACTTTTAGGGAAGTAAAGTATACAGTTTGAACATCACCAGTCTGTTTGTTTTGCTTTAAAGATAAGGTAAACTAAGGTTCCTGCTAACAGGAAGAATGGCCTACCCCAACTCACAGGTAGTTACTGCAGTTAGTGGCAGAGGCAGGATGAAAACATATCCCTTCTTCCAGCTAAATTACAACTCTTTGCGAATGGAAGTGGAGATGGTGCCAAGAATGCTGTTTACTGAACATGGTCAAGAAGTAATCTTGGTGGGCAGTGCAGTGGAGGACAGGAGGTCTACGAAGAACAAAGGGGAGTAGACCCCATCCCCCAGCTTAGAGGAGTTGGCAACATCAAGGTTATGTAGAGAGTATTCAAACACTGAATCTGGAGGAGATCTAGAAATTCCATAGCTGAATTTCTGGGCATGAAACAAACCAGAAAAAGCGGATTTTGGAAATAGGTGTTGAGACAGAGAGAGTTCTTTATTCTTCCTCCCACTCAAACACCATTCTATTGGTCTGATGTGGCAATGGAGAAGAAAGAAAAGGTAAAACGTGCTTTTCTAGGACAGGCCACCATTTTGTCTTTCATCATGCCATTCTGAGATGTCTATGGCTTTGGCACAGTTCCTCTTTGAGGATTTTGAGGTGATAGTCACAGTCATGTTTGAGTTGCTAAGCACCTAGGAACTTGACAAATGTTTTAGGAAAGCATGAGTTGAATAGATCATATGATGAAAATGTACCCAAGTTCAGGATGGTTATCTTTCACGTTATGTTTTGGACTAAATTTAACCTTTAGTCACAGGCCTCTTTGATCTTTCTTAGTGAAAGAGAAAGATAAAACCGTGTGCCAGACAGAACACAGAAAATTGGAGACCCCTTATGCCAGTCTCATCAGTGATAGGTCAGATTTTTTTCTGTCCATAAAGGTAAAAGAATGAGATGTGCGTATGGAAGGGATATGAAAAGGCAGATACCTTTTGGGAGCTGACAAGAAATATGTCTTGTTCTCCCAAAAGTCTCCATTTTTGTAATTATAAAGGCTAATTGGGGTAAAGTCGATCAATTAGGATAAATTGCAGTTAGATAGGAGCAAGAAGTTCTTGTGTGTTATTGCACAGTAGGGTGATACATGTTATGTACTATACATTTCACAAACTAGAAAGGCTATAGGAATATTTTCATAATGAATGAAATATATTAACTTGATTGTCGGGAGCCATTTGATATTGACTTAACTTCTGTTTGACAATGGGCTAAAGATAAACAGAATGTTTTGCCAAGCAGAGATCAGTTACCTGCTGAGAATATGGAAATTGAGGAGGAAGTGTCCTTTGATCTAAAGGCAAAGATTTAACTGTTTTATGATGCAGTTTTTCTGAGAAATCCTGTATTTACCATTTGTTCCATTTGCATCCTTGTGCTCTGAGAAGTATAAAAAGGCTAAACTAAATAAAGTTGGGGCCCCAGTATTGACTGACAGCCCTCCCTAGTTCATTTTTTGTCTCTCTTGTCTTTCTTTTTCCTTAGTCCTCACTCCCCACTCAGGTACTGTTTAAATCTGCCAGAGGGCTCCAGCACTTGATGTAAACAATGTACAACATACACCTATATTGAAACATTTTGGTGTCCCACTAATCTGTGTAATTTTATGTTTATGCATCAGAAAAATAAAGTTAATTAAAAATAATTAAGGATCGAGGCCACCCTGAGAATACATAGTTAATTCCAAGTCAGCCTGGACCAGAGTGAGACCCTACCTTGCAAAACCAAAAAAAAAAAAAAATTGAGGAGAGAGAGATTAGGGCATGAAAGGGTGACCTGTAGAATCAAGTTGCCCATCTTGGCCTAGTGGGCACACAAGCTTACTGGGTAGTGTTTAATTCTCTACAAAGTGCAGTGGGTGATATATAGGAGTTAGAAAGTGAGCAGCCATGTTTCCATGTTGGTGCTTTCAACTTTCTCATATATTCCTCCTCCTGATTATATATCTGAAAAGACTTCCATGGATCTGTTTCCCTCCAATATCCACCACAATGATGAATAATTCAACAGGCATCCTTAAGATGCTTTAGGGAAAGTACTGGAGCAGATGGTGAGAGAACTAGAGAATGGAAGAAAAAGAAAATTAGAAAACTCTCCTTGTTTCCTCAACATTTCCTAATTCCTTTTAAAGTCTGTCCCCTTCTTCATTCAAAACTTTGTCCTTCTTTAGTTTAGTTTTTTTTTTTTCATATTCTGGATTAGGGTTCCAAAATGAGTTGTGTTTGAGACCACTGAGCCAAACTGCAACCATTTGGAGGAAGAGGCCTCCACTCTTTGTGTTAAGATTTCAGCTTCCTGAGTTCCTGTGAAATTTACCAAGCCTTCCCCAAAAGCCTGCTTTGATAAGAACAAGATGTAACCTAAAGATGTGTATCTTAAACAAACAGGATTGATGTAAATCCGCCCTGCCTGTAATATCAACAGACATTCTTGAGGCCTATCACTCAAGAGACCCCCGACCCTCTGGTAGCCATAAAATCCATTAGGCAGCCATAAATCCCATTTGCCTTCTTCCTGCCTCCCCTATAGCCATAAATCCCACATACCTTCATTCCTGCCTCCCTAAATCCCACATACCTTCATTCCTGCCTCCCCTATGTATACCTCTGTATGAATAATAATAAATGAAGCCTTGACTGGTGTGGAAGCAAGGCTTTCTTCTTTGTGCCTGGTTGTTCCCCCATCCAGGTACAGCCTCCCCTCAAGCCTCTGTTGAACCCCGCCGGTCGGGGCAGAGTTGAAAACAAGGACCCTTGGTAGAAGGCCCAAGTGAACATGGATTCACTTGAATATCTGACCCTTGTCAAAGCTTCTTGTGACCCTTCTTTCAATGAGATTGCATCTTTTCCTTGTTCCCAGAAATTAACTAATTGAACATTCTAAGCTGGGAAACACCTCCTTCCTCAGAATCACTATACATTCATCATTTATCAGTCACTGTCAGTGGATTTTGACTAAAGCATAGACTGTATGACAAGTTCTATACCAAGCGATGGGACTGTAGTGATGATGAAAGCCAATTAAACTGTCAAGGTATACCAGACAGACAAAGCAGGAGTTTTCACCCCTATTGATCTGAGTTATCCTTTTCTTTTGGGAAAACTGAATTTGCAAAGGCAGGGGATTTCAGAACTCTTGGCATCATTCTGTAAACCTCCACCCCAGCTTTGCAGACAGGCATCCATTCTTCTGAGTGGCAACAAGTGACGCCACGCAGAATACCTCAGCTGGTGGGGGCTTTATCTCATTCAGCCTCGAGCAGGGGTCTGGTGAGCTTCCAGCCCAGGCTGCCACTGGCCAACCAAGAGTCATACACTCAGGGAAGAACCCTATCCCGCTTCCAGCCTCCCCAAAAGCGGAGCCAAGCGCAGCTCCTTGAATGTTACTCCCTCATCCCAGGGCTCTTCCTCCATCACTGTTCACTGCCAAAGCTCTGTCCAGAGGGGCAAGCGAGGGCCCAGCTTTGGGCACCAGGGCAGGACCTCGGGCCTCTACAGGTGTTAGGCTGAGTGATCCTTGGGGGATTTGGGGAATGGGGTGGGAGCGGCCCCCTGGAGACAACAAGTAGCTGGGCTCCCAGAAGGAGTGGATTGACCTTCCAGGGAGAAGGCCACCCTGAGGCTGTTGTGCTCTTAAGGAGGGAGGCGGGAGGGGACCTGCTGAGATGGAATTCCTGTCCTGTAGACTGCACCTCACACAGAGCAACAGGAACAGCAACAGGGAGGATGTGAGGATGTTACCTGTTTGATCACTGCCATAAAGCTAGCAAGCTAGCAGGGGCCAACTTTTGTAATCATTAGGCCTAGAAGTTGCAAGGACAGGGGCATTTGGGGGATGGGGTGGGTGAGGCAGCCTGATGGAGACAATAGGATTGACTGTCAATGGAGGGGGATGCCCTGAGGCCTTCCGACTCTTCAGGAGGGAGGAGAAAGGGGGTCTGGGGAGATGGAGGAACAGCAACAGCGAGGATATGAGGCCACCTGTTAGATCACTGCCAGAAAGGTTGGGGATTTAGCTCAGTGGATGAGCGCTTGCCTAGCAAGCGCAAGGCCCTGGGTTTGGTCCTCAGCCCCGGGGGGAAAAAAGACAAAGTCACAAAGAGACCAAAAAAAAAAAAAGTAACAAGGGAACTAGATCACTGCCAGAAAGCTGGCATGGGCCAACTTTTTCAATCATCAGGTATAGAAGTTGCAAGAACTAGTGGAAGAGGACTGGGAGGGGGCCAGGGCCAGAGCGCCATCCCTGCGCTGACTCCTCCCTCCTTTTCCCCCCTCCCCCGCCTGCTCCTGTGGCTTCTTCTGAGGGACAGCCCCCACACCCAAGTTCTCCCTCCTCTGGCAATCTCCTCCCCACACAGGGCAGAGGATGCCCTGCAACTCTGACAAGAGCCCCTTGGACTTGCATAGTGTCCTTGGGGCTCAGGGCTGAAAGCATGCCTGAGCGCACCAGTCTCTTCAGCCAGCCAGTCAGTGTAGCCTGCGATCCCAGCCTGGGGCTGAGGCGTCGCTCGGACCCAGACTGCCAGCCGCCCGCGGGCGCCTGACCGCCCCCAGAGAAGCTCCCATGGTTGTGCTGAGACCCTACTTGGCGGAAACCCGAGGGCACAGAAGCCTGGGCACAGCGCAGGCCTAGGAGAGCCCAGGCCGAAAAGGCGGCAGCCAGCGGCGGTGCAGCGGGGGAGCCTGAGGCGAACCCACCAAGGGTCCTCAAAGAAGGGGTGGTGTGGGCGTCGTGGCCATGGTGGTGGCTGTCCCCGCTCCTATGTCAGAAGAGACAAGCCCGCGAGCGCGAGAAATCCAATGCCTGGAAGTGTGTCCGCAGCCCGAGCAAAGGCTAGACCAGTTGCGACAAAAACAAGGTAAAGGTCTTTTTGGGGGTCCAACTCTTTGGCTCCAAGAATACGTTCAGATTTTGGTGAGGAGATGAATATTTGTTTGTATGGAAATAGGTTGGTTTGGAAAGGCAAGATGAACTAATTAATCATTTGAAGTTAACATGTGTAATCTAAAATCAAAAATTCACCAAAAAGTTTTCATACAGTGCCATTGGATTATACATATCATAAAATGGTCTTCTGGCTTTGTGATTGTAGGAAACAAAGCTATTTCTTACCTATAGAAACAAATATTTTCTACCTTTATCCCTAAAAGAACTCATGAGATCTCTCTCTCTCTCTCAAATCAGCTCTAAGACACAACGACCAGTACTAGAAGTGCTTTTAAGGATTTGTTGCTCATCTGTTCAATTAGCACAGTTACCATCTGTCTCTACTTACTTTCAATTTTTCAAATTATTTTAATTGTAAAAAATTATGGAATACAGTGTCATAATTCAGTGAGTGTACAGTGTGTAATGATCAAATCAGGGAAATAAGCATTTCCATCTTTTTAAAGACTTTGTAAATAATTTTTGATTAATATAACCATTTCTTGTGTACTTTGTGCTATTTCAGTACATTTATACAATATTCACTAATTGTATCAGGATAATTAATAGTTCTTGTCTTTGACACCATTTTCTGGAGCTTTCAAGCTCCTATTAATTCATGATATATCCACACAACCTTTTTTTTAATAAATGTATATTTTTATTTATATTATTCTGATTTTACATTCATAGTATTGGTTCCATAAAAATATGGAACGCTTCACGAATTTGCGTGTCATCCTTGCGCAGGGGCCATGCTAATCTTCTCTGTATCGTTCCAATTTTAGTATATGTGCTGCCGAAGCGAGCACCACACTACCTTTTTTTCAAGAACAAGTTAACCTATTTCTTCATAGAAACTCCCAGGAACGTTTTACCAGGTGGATTTACTAACAATATAGGCCACAATTGAGTAAACAACATGGGGCCAAATTAATCATTTTCAAGCATATTGACAATCATAAGCATAGTGGTAAAGTTAAGTTTTTATTTATTTATTTATTTTGAGGTAGGGTCTCACTCTGGCCCAGGCTGACCTGGAATTAACTATGTAGTCTCAGGGTGGCCTTGAACTCTCAGCAATCCTCCTACCTCTGCCTCCCAAGTGCTGGGATTAAAGGCGTGCGCCACCATGCCCGGCTTAAGATTTTGTTTTTATAAGTAGATCTAGTTTGAGTTTTTGAAAATTATTTTAAATTTATTTTTATTGACAACTCCTTTAATTGTAGACAGTATCCCATGGTACTTCCCTCACTTCCCCCCTTTCTTTCCCCTTTGAAACTTCACTCTCTGTCATATCCCCTCCCCCTCTCAATCAGTCTCTTTTCAGTTTGATGTCATGATATTTTCCTCCTATTATAATGCCCTTGTGTAGAGAGGACTAGGAACTGCAAGGTCATGGATATCCAGGCCATTTTGTGTCTGGAGGAGCACGTTGTAAGGAGTCCTACTCTTCCTTTGGCTCTTATATTCTTTCCAACCCCTCTTCTGCAATGGGCCCTTAGCCTAGAAGGTGGGTTTGAGATGTTTCAGGGCTGAGCACTCCTCTGTCAATTCTTCTCAGCACCATTGTGCCTTCTGAGTCATCCCCAGGTCGCCACCATCTGAAAAGCAAAGCTTCTCTAACCACAAGTGAGAGTAGCATTAATATATGGGTGTGGACATTAAGAGAAGAACCTACTGGGCATTTTTGTGAGCATTGTATATACATTTAGTGTAACACCAGCAAACATTACAACCCTAGAGCTCATGACTATGTGTGTCATAGGTTTTCAGTATCAGGGATGTATGCCCTCCCATGGAATGGGCCTCCAGTCCAATTAGAGAGTGATTTGTCCCCCCCCCCATATGCCAATATTGCACCCATCGGCTCATTTGGCCTGGCTGACCAAATTTAAAGCTTGCCGTGTTCACTTTTAAGTACCTTCACTGGTGTTTTCTCTCTCCCCTTGAACTGCATGTAGGGTAGCTTTTTCCAACTTTCTGTCAGCTGGTCCACATGGAGGAGGCTTGCAGTTCAGCTCCAGTAGGTTTCTGCAGTAGCTAGAAGTCCTAGCCATCATGGTCTTCAATTAAATTCCTAAAATCCTAAAAATACCTTAAAAGGGCTTTGGGTATCTGTATCATCGTGGTGTCTGCTTACTCCCACCGGTTTAATTCTCCATGTCCCATCTAATTTAGTTTGGAACATGAATAAAGCTTCAGGTACATAATGTCTGGCTCCAGATGCTACCATAAAGAGGATGTTCTCCCCTGCAGAGGAAGTGCAGGCACAGATAAATTGGTTGCTGGGACTTAGTCCATCACAGAGACTTCTTCATTACCATCTAGCATATTCTTCACAGTTCCATGGATCACATGCAGGCACAGATGAATTTGTAGGTGGCACCCAGTCCATATTAGAGACTTCTTCATTACCATCCAGCACATTCTTCACAGTTCAATGGTTCCTGCACTACATCTTCATCCATACTTGGCATGTGGCTCACGGTAGCATGATTGTCATGAGATGGATGCTGAAGCCACAGGAATCCTCTGTACCTGTGATCCCAGTGAGGAGGAGTCAGGTAGCTTTGTTAGGTTAGTTTGGGGTGACTGGGCCCTGAAAGTAAAAAAGCAGAAATGTCCTTAAATCTGCCCTTTCAATCTCCACTTTTCTAGAGATCGGAGAAGGATCTCTCCTCTCCTTATCTCCTGATTGAAGGAGTTCCCTAGACCTATTTTTCCACAAACAACCTGTTTCCCTCCTCAATCTAGTTTGATTTTATAAAAGAGCATCACATAAATAAATTCTTTAAGTGTTTATACTGTATTCCTATGTTTTATGAAAAGAACAGGGTATTGAAAATGGAGAAAATTGATTTGCAAACTGCCTATGAAGTAGCCTTAAAGGGGTTACTCCCTGAGCCTTGGTGGGTGTATTTTAAGTCTACTTTAGTGTTTAGCTCTCAGCAGCTTAGAAAATTTTGCAGAAGAGGGAGCGTGGAAATATTGTAAGAGTCACTGTGTGGGAGGTAATATCCAAAGGCATTGTCCCCACCACACACAATGAATGACTGCTGTTCTCACAACTCATAACACACAACCCCATGGTGAATACCAGCAATACCACTGAGGAAGTCCTCAGTGGAATGGGGGCAGGGAGGAGAGGAAATCATAGTACCAACACATGATGCAATCATACAAAGTCTAGCTAGCAATATATATATATATATATATATATATATATATATATATATATATATATATATATATATATGGAGAGAGAATACAAATCAGTTCCTCAAGCTGCCAATAAAACTCTTAATCTGCAATCAGTTTTTCCTCTCTATTTTCCCCTAAATTCACTTCAAATCCAGATACCTAGAAAGAGTTTTGGCAGACATGGTGGAAAGTGTGGAGTATCTTTGCTTTTCAGGACCACGATGGGAAGGAGAAATGAGAGACAATCACTACCACAAAGGGCCATTCATCACCCTGTATCTCAAACCCTGTTCACTGCCAGCATTCTTGTCATTCATGTACCATTTCATTCATGTCATTTCTTTCTTTCTTTTTTTTTTTTTTTTTCAAAGGTAAGGTCTCACTGTAGCTCAGGCTGACCTGGAATTTGCTATTTGGTCGCAGGATGGCCTCGAACTCATGGCAATCCTCCTACCTCTGCCTCCCAAGTGCTGGGATTAAAGGCATGTGCCACCATTCCTGGCCATTTATTTCCTTTTTAAGAAATACTATTATTTTTCCTAAAAGAAACATTTGAATATATTGTAAGAATTGTGAAATCGGTCACTTTATTATTAACACAGTGCTATTAGTATAAATGATAGGAAACATGATTTATTTTTCAGACTTGTACCTTAATGTTAGGATAATTTAATAGTGGATGATTCTGACTTTAAATGAGGTCTTTTAGGTCAACAGGGTTATAGTCAAAGTAGGATTTTAGTAAAAGAAATACTTTCTGGAACTAATATGTAGGCATGTGACGGGATGCAATAGAACCATGTTTGTCCTCTTGAGTATGCGAAGTTATTACTGGTAATACACACAGAAATTATCTGATTTGTTATTACTGTTATTGGTGCTGTGATAAAAAAATGTTGATTAGCCAGGTGTGGTGGCGCATGCCTTTAATCCCAGCACTTGGGAGGCAAAGGTAGGAGGATTGCTGTGAGTTCGAGGCCACCCTGAGAATACATAGTGAATTCCAGGTCAGCCTGAGCTAGAGTGAGACCCTACCTCGAAAAACCAAAAAAAAAAAAAATGTTGATTAAAAATAAATCGTGTGGGCTGGAGAGATTGTTCAGTGGTTAAGGTTCTTGCCTGTGAAGCCTAAGGGTACAGGTTTCCTTCCTCACATAAGCCAAATACACAAAGTAGCACATGCATCTGGAGTTTGTTTGCAGTGGCTGAAGGCTCTGGTGTGCCCATTCGCTCAACAAATCTGCCCCTTTCTCTCTCTCTCTCTCTCAAATAAAATAAAATAAAACAAAATATAAACCATGCAAGATATAAATTTTAAAATCGCACATTTTGAAAATAATACTTACAAGTAGGGAACTCATGTAAAGTAAGTAGTATGTATGTCAGGGTCCTTGACTCAAGAAAACTAGAGTATTTATTACTAACTTTAGGGAACTGATACTGAAAATACAGATCCTACCATTCAAATTGACCATTATTTCAGCAAACTGGTAAATGTCTATGTGAGCTCATTTCTAAGAAAAGCTTCTCAGGGGACTCTGCACTGTAGATTGGTGGGTTTCCTATCTGTGAAGTGCAAGGTAAAAGGTAGCAAAATATGGAACATTCTATATTTATTTCCTAGTAAGTAAAAACCATTATGTTTTCATGAAGTAGGAAAGATTCCAGATGATCCCGGGGTTCCTTTAGGGGAAATATTTAAATATGTTAGTTCCAGGAATTAAGTCAGAATCTTCTTCAGGATGAATTTCCAATTCTTCCTATTATTTGGTATCGATTATGTGTTCAAGTCCCTTCAACATGGTTATCACCCCCCTCCCATGTGGTGATCACACCCTATTAGGACAGTGTTCCATCTTAATAACTTGAGCAATTGATGTTGCTAACACTACAATCCTTAATGAAACATTGTGAATTCATCGAGAAGAGAAGGCAATAAAATATGCATCATTCTCTTCCATAAATCTATGAAACTTCAGAAAATGCTATGTACCATGCAAAGAGATAAAATAGGACAGGACAAATATCTAATGGCCTTCCTTACAGCCATTACAATGGAAGTGACTAAAAGAAGATAAAAGAATTGATTGATCTTATAAGTAAACTAATTATGATGTGTTGGCTGATTTCATTTGGAAGGGAAGCAGGACCATCATATGTATTAGCAGTCACTGCATAGATAGATATAAAGTGCTTCCAGGTAGAACAAATTTGTGCAGTAGTGCTCAAAGGGACATTGGGTATCTCCAAAGAGACTGGCGAGTTGACCTTTGGTGTTTAGATGGTAAAGCTATTAACCAAATAGAGATAAAATAGAAAAGGGCAGATTTGATGAAGGTGATGACTGGAAACAGTTGGTAATAGACATGAAAAGATTTACCTATGGTTTATGAAAAGAAATTAAATGACAAATAACACTTAGGTGTTATCTCATGGTGATTGCTGATACCATGAGAACACTTGAGAGAATATGTGGCATGCAAAGGGAAGAGGATTTATCAAATACTGTTCTTTTGAGGTGGCAAGCAGAGGAAAGTACTTTTGGCACACATAAAGATATTGCAAAAACAAACTAAATCGGACTCTTCTTTCAACAGTTTATTCAGGAACCTTGAACAATCTTCTGACCCCGGGAAAAGCCATGTTGTTGTTTAGAAGCCTTTGACCAGCCAACCCTGGTAAGCCACGTGGTGAATGCAGATAGGTCCACATATCACAGTGAAGCAAGTTTAGATCACAGCCCAAACCAAATAAGGACTTGTTTATCCAGGAGAGCACTCGCCATGTGGAAGGCGGAAGGCGGAAGCCAGCGCCATCTTTAACTCTGCTGCATTTCGCAGCTCTCTACAGTTCCCCCTTTTATGTTTTAAAACAAGAAACAGGTAGATTAGAGGTCTGAATTCTGATGATGCATATTTTCGCAACTTTGATGCTATGGAATATCAGAGATAGGGATCTGGGGCATCAACCCACATGCAATCAAACATGCTCTTCTCTGGAGTTGATGGGCTATTTTTAGAGTGCAGTCTTTTAGCCTCAACCTGAGCAGGAAGAAGATTAACTTTTAATTGTAGCCAGCCAGACTTGGGGACTGTCCAACCTCTATGCAGGTAAAGGCTTGAATGATCATAGCCACATTTGTCATTGCTTGACCCTGATTTTACACAGACACCACAAGCAAACCAAAGAGACCAGTTATTACAGAAGGCCTGCTAAAAAGCCCCTGATTGCCAGGTGCCTACTCATTCAGATGATCCCAGCAGAGATCAGCCAAGATGACAATCCGGATGCAAAAGAGAGGTCCATGCGGGTAGAATTCACATTAATTACAGGCCAGCCTCAATTCTTTTAGAGGTATCTTCAAATTCAAAAAAAAAACCAATTCTTAAAATAAAAACTAGACAAAGATCTGATAAAAACCTGTATTGGATAGCCTGTCTGTTGAGGGTACAGGTTTCCTTGTCCCATAAGCATGTCCCTGTCCCAGGCCGGGCACATGCAGCCTGAGTTTGTTTGCAGTGGCTTGAGGCTCTAGTGTGCCCAATCAACAACGCTGCCCAGCCTAAATATTGGCCTGGACTCATAAAATAAAACAAAATATAAACCCTGACCAGTCAAGGTGTCAAACAGTGTCTTTGCAATGCTTCTTACACTGAGGAACTCATGTAAAGTAGGCTGTAATCCCATAAGTTTGACTCAAGAAAGCTAAAGTATTTATTACTAACTTTAGGGAACTGAGTGGCTCCTCATATCTATACCATTAAAACAGTCTTTTATTTCAATGACACTTAAATGCCAAGAAGCCGGCAATGATGATAGCTAAGAAAAGCTTCTCAGGGACTCTGCACCATAATTTGCATTTGACTATTGATTGCTCTCAAATCCTGCAAAAGGCGCAATTTTCCAGATTTTTCTATATTTATTTTACAAAAATGGGTGTATTCCATGGTGACAATGACGGCTTGATTCCAGAGGGATAATTGCTCCTTCAGGGAAATATTTTAATAGCTTTTAACTCCTCAGAGGACAACAGCCACTGAGGAACCCACACCAGCTCTTCAGTCATCCAGGTGATAGGATTATACCCTGTTCAGTGTCCCCTGGGAAAACCCAGGGCCTTGCCAGCACTCCTTTGCTGGTTGCACCTGAAATACTATTAGGCTAACAGTGTTCCATCTTAATAACTTGAGCAGACTTCTGACAAAAAGAACTATAATGCTTAATGTCCCTCTGTGAATTCAGAGAAGAGAAGGCAATAAAATATGCATTCATTCTCTTCCATAAATCTATGAAACTTCAGCAATCCCCCTCTGCTTTTTCTCCCTTTTTCTTAATTTTGATCTTTCCATTTGTTCTATGTGAGCACTTCAGCTCATTCAGAGCCAAAAAATTGGAAGTGGCTAAAAGAAGACCGATGGCTAAAATTGCAATTGATCTTTTTAAAACTAATTACTGAGCTCATTCAGAGCCAAAAAATTTCATTTGGAAGGGATTTTGACCATCATATGCATTAGATTCTTTTAGATAAATATGCAGCTCATTCAGAGTAAAACAAATTTGTGCAGTAGTGCTCATGGCTAAACATTGCAAAACATTCTTTTAAAACTTTTACTTTCAGTTCTTGGTGTTTAGATGGTGAACCCTTCCCGCATCCTCTTTGTCTACAGAAAAGGGCAAATTTGATGAAGGTGATGACTGGAAATTTGGCACCTTACCTGAAAAGAACTTACCAGTGCACTGCCCTGACAAAGAAAGTTCTGAGTCCCTCTGAGTGAGTTCCCCTTAGGTGTTATCCACTTGTTGATTGCTGATACCATGAGGAAGATGCAGAGAATATGGACTCTTCTTTCAACAGTTTATTCAGGAAATGAACAATCTTTTGAGGTGGAAAAGCCCAGCCCAACAAGAAGCCTTTGACCAGCCAACCCTGGTAAAAACAAACTAAATGCAGATAGGTTTATGCAGTTAATATAGATCAAATGCCCAAGAAAAATAAGGACTTGTTTATCCAGGAGAGCACTTGCCATTTTTTTGGCGGAAGGTGGAAGCCAGCTCCATCTGGTCCAGGCTGACCTGGAATTCTCTACAAAGTACTTTGGGTGGCCTGAAGAAATTGCAAAAACAAACTAAATCTGCTTTATGCAGTTAATATATTCAAATGTGTCTAGGAAAAAACAAATGAAGCCATGCCATTGTTTAAACTCTCATCAAAATACAGGAACAGGTGGACATCTGTAAAATGTTTTGTGATCACAAGTGAATTAGTTTACCTCAGACACAGCCACCTCTTTTATAAGTTCTATGCAAATCTGAAAACAATCTCAGGCCTGTGACATTTCATGGACCAATTTTGTTTGTGGACTCTGCTCATTTCAACTCGCCTCTGTCTATTGATTGGTTAAGTTTCTAGTCCAAGCAGGATAATTACAGGAATTCACGTTTGGATTAGATGTTTCAGTGCTTTTGTTTCATGGAATATTATTTCAATAGGTGCTGGGCAACATGCTGTATGCAGTCAAAATTACTGCTTTGGCTGGCATTGTGTATTTATTTTTATTGTTTGAATGCCAACAAAACTGTCAGTCAACACTCAGTGGATCACACAGTTTCCATGGCAGCCTAATAGAGATGAAAGGGAGAGGAGGGGTCAGAAACCTTGGTTGGAAACTCTACTGGCATCCTCTATGGACCCTTACTCCTTTATTCCAATGTTCTTGTCCTTGTGTTTCAGTGACTCTGACTTAAAAAAATTTTTTTTGCAAGCCACCTCACTTTCTCTTTGGAGGTAATTCTATACAGATTAATAAATTAATTAACTGCATGGTGTTAAGCAAGTTGATGAGAATGTTTTCTGGTTTGTATAATGGAGCCTGTCTATATCTACTCTGGCTCTCTCACCTGTTCTCATGCACATCATATAAGACAAGTTTCTTAAGAGCTTTGTCAATCCTGAAAGTGTTGTGTAGTTCCAAAGAATTATTTTCAATATTAGAAAATAGGTAAAATATGGACAAGTATAATGTTAACATGATTTAACTTTCACCTTCCCTCTTATAAAGAGGTAGTCCGCTGCTATAGAGTTTAATGCTAGAGTATTACTTCTGCCCACTTGTAATCAAAACCTGGCACAGGTCCTGTCTGCTCCAATATGTACTATCCATGTATGTCCTTCTTTGAAATGACATGTATTTCATTTCCTTGTTTCATATGCTTCCTCTCAGATTTCCAAAGAAATATTTAGCAAATTAATGAATTCATGATGACATCAGTTCCTTGCTCTATTTAAATGTGGGAACACAAAGAGGTCTTGCTCCTATTTAGGACACTGCTTGATGGGAATGGCAGAAATAGGAAGAAATTTATCTAATTATCAAGAATGTAAATCGTGTTTATAGTGGGTTGCTGGAACCACAATGGATAAACTGGCAGAGAATGTTTCCCAGAGACCTAATACCTGAAAATGATTTGAGGATCTGTGGGTGGGAGGTAATAGAATTCTAGGTGGTAGTAGCCAAAGAAGGGTGAAATCATTTGGGGAAAAGAAGCATTTTGGTATATCTGGTATCAGGAAAGAAAAGCAAGATGTAAGTGTGACAATAAATCTGAGGCCAGATAATGAAGTTCTCATTATGTGATGGAGAAGCAATCACAACTTGTTAATAGGCCCTAAAATTGATTTAAAGTCTGAATTATCAGTGAGTAGTTGGGCTGGAGGCAAAGAAAGCATTTAGGAGGCTGTGGTAAAATTCAGGCAAGGTTTAGAAATATCTTCACAATGGGAAATTTGAAAAGATATTAAGATGTAGAATCTGCAGTATTAAGTTATCCCTTGGCTACAGTATAGGAATAAACAGAATGTTTCAGGAGTATTCATTTTTTTTTGCAGGGGCTTGTTTGAACTTAAGAATGCATCATGAAAAGAGTAAGATACAAGAGACAATCCTCAGTGTGTTGAGATGAGTTCAGGTTTGGATTTTTTCAGTTTAAGTTCCTATGGGATATCTGGGTAAAACTATTCAAAACTTATTCATATATGGAAAGAAAGATAGTGGATAGATGAATGGAATGGAATATATATATTCTGACAGAGGATATATAGTAGATAGATAGATAGAAAGAATATGGGGTCTGTTGATATCACCACCCTGAAAAAGAGCCCTGTGCATTCTCCTCAGGCCCAGTGACCAAGAAGAGTTATCAAGTTAGTGATAAATCAAAGCCCAAGGCAAGGAACCTACAATATAAGTGGACTGGGAGTATAGGAATTGGAATTCTCATCTGAATTTTAATACCATGCTAAGAGATGAAATAAAAACTTACCTGGACTAGTGAAATCCATGGTGTGCTGGCAGACAAAGATTGCAAAGTGACAGCGATCAATAACTAGTCTGTTCATGTTGGATTTTTGCAGAAAATGACTCTTCTGCCAAAGCCAAGTCCCTCATCAAAATATGGTGCAACAAAGCACATTTTGAGTTAGCAGTGGTGCCTCCTCCCACCAAAATAAATAAAACAGAGTATTATTATAGAAATAAAGTAAAGGTACTCAAACATAAGCAGCTGTGTGGTCATGAATGCCTGCAATCCCAGCACTCTAGAGAATGAAGCCTCAGGATCATAACAGCCAGCCCAGACTATTAGTGGAAAAACCTTTCTCAAAAAAGATTAAATGGGATAAAGAAAGGAATGAAATCTATAAGGTATGAACAGGATATACTGGAATAAAAAGAAAACAAAAGGACTTATTAGTAAAGACAAAATAGGAATTGTAAGACATATGTAGAAATATGGTTTTTGCCATATGTAAAATATTAGCATATAGCATACAATCTGATGTGCATATTCCAATGAAAAAAATCAAACAATAAACTAGATCTCCCTCATGAGGGGGATCAGTGAAGAACCCAGGTTTTAAAAAAAAATGAAGAGATGGAACAAGAGCTGAGAAGTATGGTATCATAATAGAAGGAAGTTTCAAGTACATATATTAAACATTTCTAAAGAGAGGAGGGAGATTTCTTACAAAGCCAGATGGGAGGAAATGATGGCTAAATTTCCAAAATGAAAGAAATCCACTGAATAATCAGAGGCCATAATCAAATAGGAATGCAATAAGGACATTTTTACATATATTTTCTGTATATTCAAATACCCACCAAATCCTAGTTGCCCCACTCCAGGAGGAATATATAAAGTTACATAGAGGAATTGTTCTGGATATATACTAGTGATTGGTAAATAAAAAGCAAGGAAGTAGAGAATGTTGGTCACAATAATTTTTCATTTCAAGAATCTTGACTTTAAAATATGAAGATTGAGGGCCTGGGGAGTTGGCTCAGCAGTTAAAGTCATTTGCTTGCAAAGGCTGCTGGGCTAGATTCAATTTCCCAGTCACCCATGTCAATACAGACACCCAGAATTGTATGTGTCTGGTATTCATTTTCAGGTCAAGAGACCCTGGAGCATGCATTCATATACACTCATACACAAATATTCCCATATGCAAACCAACAGATACAAATTAAATAAAACCAAAATATGAAAAACAGGTAGTATCCAAATGAGCTTGCCTGACATTAATTTATGCTATAATTAGTAGTATAAAACTAGCAAACCAATGTTACGTGTCCACTCTCATGAGAACACTTTCATAAAGCCAGGAATATGAACTGTGGGACCGATTCTGTTGGTGGCTTCTTTCATGCTATTTCTTCTTCTCAAGCTACCCCAGTAGTATATTGTGACCTAAAATGTCACCACTATAGGTGCTCTCTATTATAACATTAACTGTCGGTAAATGAAGCTAATTTTGTCAGGGATTTAAGGTTGATCATTTCCTATTAATCTGGCACTGATGAGAGCATGTGATTAACAAGTCATTTTATTGGAAAGTAGTTCTCCAAGGATGAGATATAGGAAGGAGCTATTGCAAAGAAAAAGAACTGAAAATGACAAATAATTTGACAGGCCTCCTTAAGATCCTTTAGGGAGTGTATTTGAGCAGATGGTGAGAGAACTAGACGAGAATGGAAGAAAAAGAACATGAGAAATCTCTCCTTGTCTCCTCAAAATCCCCTAAATCCTTTTAAAGTCTGTCCTTTTCTTGAATGAAAACTTTGTCCTTCTTTAGTTTTTTTCTTTTTTCCTTCATATTCTGGATCAGGGTTCCAAAATGAGTTGGAAAACAAGAACCCTTGGTAGAAGGCCCAAGTGAACATGGGCTCACTTTAATATCTGACTCTGGTCAAAGCTTCTTGTGACCCTTCCTTCAATGAGATTGCATCATTTCCTGGTTCCCAGAAATTAATTAATTGCATATTCTGAGCTGGGAAACACCTCCTTCCTCAGAATCACTACACATCTGTCATTCATCAGTTACTGTCAGCATAGACTGCATGACAAGTTCTCTACCAAGTGGTGGGACTGTAGTGATGAACAAGGCCATTTAAACTATCACGGTGTTCCAGACAGACAAAGCAGGAGTTTTCACGCCCTATTAATCCCAGTTGTCCTTTGCTTTTGGAAAAGCTGAATTTGCAAAGGCAGGGGATGTCAGAACTCTTGGCATCATTCTGTAAATCTCCATCCCAGCCTTGCAGACAGGCATCCATACTTCTGACAAAGCACTTCAGCACTGGGGAGAAGGGACAGAGGAGGCATCAGTGTCATCTCTGTGAAGGGAAGACATGGGAGGGCTCAGGTGTTTCAGCTCTACTGGGCTCACAAGCCCGAGAGTTTCTTTGTTGCTGAGACTGAAATTTTTGGGAGGTCAGGCAGGTGGAGAGGACCGCCGCATTGGGAATAAGTCGCACATTTGATTTTGCATCTACATCAGCTCTGAAAGGATTAGAAAAGAAGGTCGAGGGACCCATTAAAGAAAGCCTTCCAGCATAGTGGCAGTTCAGGGTAAAACAGCAGCCAAGTTGGCCTCAGAAATCAGCTGGAATGGTGCAACACTTTTGTCCTAAGGTAGGGAGGTAGGTGGGCAGTTCTGTTTTCTGCATTTACTAGAAAGAACTTATGAATACCAAGCCAGCTGAAAGCCGGGTTCATTCCTGACTTGGAAGAGAAGGCACATTCTTGAGGATCAGGTAAAAGAAATTAAAACATTGGAGATGGGCTGGAGCTAACAGAGACTGGGCTATGTATTTCCCAAATACTGCCTATGGCGAACTCCTCAAGGTCACTGCGTGGATTCCTAAACCCAACTCTCTAGAGATGAGGGGGCCTAGAGAGAAAAGGGGGTTTGGATCACACAAATTGACATGATATGAAAAGTCAGCAAAAACCACTAGGTGGCAGCCTGGTGTTCAGCTCTGCAGTGGCTGCCCCTGCCCCCATAGCTGGGGCTGAGCCCATCTGTTGCCTCTTCTGAGTGGCTGGCAACAATTGTCGCCATGCAAAATACCTCAGTGGGTGGGGGCTAAATTTCCATGGCAATACCAGGATGAACCATCTACCTGTGAATAACTGATTTCCGATCTGTAAAAGATGATAAGAATCACTCCAATGAGCATTGAGAAAGAAAATCACTTAAGGAAAACAGAAGTCTTCCTACACCTTGAGGAATGTTAAAGAGCGTTTTCTAAATTTAGTGGTATCGTTAGCTTCCCTGAGTATCTACCAGGGAAATGTTAATTTGAAATAAGAACAGAAAAAATAAGGAAAAGATAATAGGAAGGGATCAAAAAAATGCATAAACACGTAGTTCATCTGAGTAAATATTTAATGGATTTTGCTTTCTGTGCCTAGCAGGATACTCAGTCTCTGTTACTATACTAGATTCACTGTCATTAGCTGTGTGACCTTAAATAACTTTTTAATCTCACTGTGTCTCATTTTCTTCCTCCATGGCATGGGGATAACAAAAGTTTCTACTTCACGATGTTGTTATGAGACTTGAGTGTGTACTTATAGCAGTTCTTGGCTCAATGAATATATAAGTATGCCTGCTAGTTGTTGTTGATTCTGGAATAGATACTACCTTTCAATTGTTTAAACTGTGTAGGGAAACTACAGACGAGGTGGAAAAGGTTATATTTTCCATTTTGAAATTTTGTTTGTGTTAGAAAAGAGCCCGGGAAATGTCAGCACTAGAGAGGTCTTATAGGTATTATCATTTTCAATTTCAATGCAGCCCTTAGGAAAATGGAAAGAGTGGATCTAGTTGACTCACAGGATCCAAGTAAAGCCATGTTGTTGTTTAAACTCTCATCAAGATACAGGAACAGGATAGGGTTCCGGGTAAGATGGCAGCATAGGAGCCACGCCAAACCGGATCAGGCAGAGAATCAAGAAAAACTACACTCATCTGAGGAAGAGAGCAGAATATTTTCTCCGGGAAATAGCGGAAAAGCAAAAGACAGCCAGAAACCCACTGTGGAGAGTGCGGCCCCTGGCAGCTCGCTCCCCAACGCCGCCGCGGGCTCCCCAGCCACGGACTCCCCAGCCGCGGACTCCCCAGCTGCGGACTCCCCAGCCGCGGGCTCCCCAGCCGCGGGCTCCCCAGCCGCGGGCTCCCCAGCCGCGGGCTCCCCATCCGCGGGCTCCCCATCCGTGGGCTCCCAGCGGCTTCGATCCACCCCAAGAGCACCCCAGCAACTACATTTCACTCAGCCGGCTCCGGAACAGATCGGCACCAAGACTCCAACCCTCAATCCAAAGCCGCCAACCAGATCAGCTAAGCCCCGCTGAGCTTCCGCTGCAAACGCCGCCCGAACAAACAATAAAAAAAGGGACTTTTCAACCTCATCAGTCTCCTCACAGAGCCCAGAAATCAAAGAAAAATCTGCAGAGCTACTGAAAGAGACACACACCGTGAGTTGCTGCAGGCTTCCTGAACTCGCCCATCCCCCAATCATCAGTTCCCCAGGGAATTGGTAGAATCAAACAACAACCAGTGGCAAATTTGAACCACATCGTCAACACCAGCCCCAGCTGACCTGACCCAAGCTCCACAGCCCAGGTAACGAGGTGGGCACCCAGCATTGGTGAGTTTAAAAGCCACACCAAAAGATAACAAAGGCCTGCATTGGAAGTGCTAACCACTCTTTCCAGGTCAAGGCAGGGTATGTATTACATATTTGTGGGTGGCTTTACCATTTTCAAATAAGCTGAATGTGAGGGGTTGAATATTGCTATCTGTACTACTTATAGATTTAAAGGGCCTTTATCTTTTGCTTCAGTTATTATTGAGGACAGGGTCTGATTCCCAAGCTGACAGGACTAAGGGAGTGGACCATCACATGCCCTTAGGGATTTTAACCCTTTAGGACTGGTTGTCTCAATTCTCACACTTGTATACTCTGTGTTCATGTCAATTGAATGTGTATTTTGCTCTGTTGAAGTTTAGAACTTGCCTCGAAATTGTTCCACCAGTCCACTACAATAATTGCTTAACAAGCAAACTCAACAGCTAGGAGTACTTCTACTTAAGTACAAGTGCTACACTTGACACCTTAAACTCATATCCTAAAATAATATAAAGGTGGATCACAACACCTAAGAACACTGAAGATAAATAGGAAACCTAAGCATCAAAGCAATCCAGGATGCAAAAGTCACTACATTATAATACAAGAAACACAAAGAATCAAGACAATGCAATCCCACCAAAAATTGCAAATCCATCAGATAGGTCCAACAATGAGACTGTTTTAGATGAAATTCCTGACAAAGATTTCAAGGGAATGATGATATCTATGCTCAAAGAAATGAAAGAAGAAATGAAAGCAATCCGAGAGAAGAAAACAAAGGAATTAGAGAAGAAAACAAACTGTTGAAGGAGATTACAGAGAAACAGTTTAATGAAATAAAAAGGTCATTAGAGGACATGAACAAGGAAATAGAACTACTGAAGAAAAACCAGGCTGAAATCTTAACCCTGAAGAACGCCGTCAGTGAAATAAAAAACTCTGTGGAAAGCCTCACTAGCAGAATGGATGAAGGAGAGGACAGAATATCTAAACTAGAAGATGAGGTGGCAGATCTATCACAGTCCAACAAAGAGAAAGACAAGCTAATAGAAAGGTATGAATGGGAACTCCAAGACATGAGGGGACTATGAAAAGATCAAACATAAGAATTCAAGGTATACCAGAAGGGGAAGAATTTCAATCCAGAGGCTTAGTAGGTGTTTTCCATAAAATCATAGAAGAAAATTTTCCCCAAATTGGGAAAGAAATGCCAATGCAGATACAAGAAGCATTTAGAACACCAAACAGACAAAACCTAGAAAGATCCTCTTCTCGCCATGTTATAATTAAACTACTAAATACACAAACCAAAGAAAGTATACTGAAAGCAGTTAGAGAGAAAAAGCAAATGACATTTAAGGGGAAACCCATCAGGGTCACAGCAGATTACTCAACACAAACCCTAAAAGCCAGGAGGGCCTGGAGTGATGTATTCCAAGTTCTGAAAGATAAAAACTGTCAACCAAGATTACTTTATCCTGCAAAGCTTTCTATCCAAATTGATGGAGAAATAAGGACATTCCACAACAAAGACAGGCTAAAGGAATTTATGACAACTAAGCCAGCTCTACAGAAAATACTTGCAGGAATCATTCATGCTGAAGAAAAAGCAAAACACACACAGCAGGAAATAGGAAAAAAGAAATCATATTCAACAGTTAGAACAAGTAAGTAAAACGAAAACCAGGAAGAACTACAAAACAAGAAAAATGGACAGACCAAATACATATCTTTCAATAATAACTCTTAATATCAATGGCCTCAATGCCCCAATCAAAAGACATAGACTTGCAGACTGGATTAAAAAGCAGGATACTACCATCTGTTGCCTTCAGGAAACTCACATCCGATTAAAAGATAGAAACATTCTTAGGGTGAAAGGCTGGAAAAAGATATATCAAGCAAATGGACCTAGAAAACAAGCAGGGGTTGCCATTCTAATTTCTGACAGGATAGACTTCAAACCAACATTAGTGAGGAGAGATAAAGCAGGTCACTTTATACTGATTAAAGGAACACTCCAACAGGAGGATATCACAATCCTAAACATTTATGCTCCCAACACGGGGGCCCCCAATTACATCAAACAAACACTATCGGACATAAGGTCAGAGATAACACCTAACACAATAGTAGTGGGTGACTTCAATACCCTGCTCTCATCACTTGACAGGTCTACCCAACAAAAAATAAACAGAGAAACAACTGCATTAAATGATATCAAGGAACAAATGGACCTAACAGATATATACAGAATATTCCATCCAAATACTGCAGAATATACATTCTTCTCAGCAGCACATGGGTCATTCTCTAAAATAGACCATATGATAGGACACAAATCAAATCTCAACAAATACAGGAAAATTGAAATAATCCCTTGTATGCTATCTGACCACAATGGGATTAAACTGCAAATCAACAACAAGAAAAACTACAGAGCATACAGAAATTCATGGAGACTAAACAGTACATTATTGAATGACGCATGGGTCATTGAAGAAATTAAGAAAGAAATCAAGAAATTCATAGAATCAAATGATCATGAGAATACAACATACCAAAACCTGTGGGACACAATGAAGGCAGTCCTACAAGGGAAATTTATAGCTCTAAGTGCCTATATTAAGAAACTAGAGAGTTCACAACTAAACAATTTAATGCTTCACCTTAAGGCCTTGGAAAGAGAAGAACAAGGCAAACCAAAAATCAGTAGACGGGAAGAAATAATAAAGGTTAGGGCAGAAATTAATGAAATGGAAACCAAAAAAACAATCAAAAAAATCAATGAAACAAAGAGTTGGTTCTTTGAAAGGATTAACAAGATTGACAAACCCTTAGCAAATCTGACCAAAAGAAAGAGAGAAGAGACAAAAATTGATAAAATTAGAGATGAAAAAGGCAACATCACAACAGATACCAAAGAAATTCAGAAAATCATACGGATATACTTTAAGAATATATATGCCTCTAAGTTTGAAAACCTGAAAGAAATGGATGATTTCCTTGATTTATATGACCTACCAAAATTAAATCAAGATGAGATAAACCATTTAAATAGACCTATAACAACCACAGAGATCCAAGCAGTCATAAAAAGTCTCCCAATTAAAAAAGCCCAGGCCCAGATGGATTCACTACTGAATTTTACCAGACATTCCTGGAAGATCTAACACCAATGCTTCTCAAACTTTTCCATAAAATAGAAGAGGAAGGAATTCTACCAAATCCTTCTATGAAGCCAGCATCACCCTGATACCCAAACCGGACAAAGACAGATCAAAAAAGAAAACTATAGACCAATCTCCCTCATGAACATAGATGCAAAAATTCTCAACAAAATACTGGCAAACAGAATACAAGAATATATCAGAAAGATTATTCACCCTGACCAAGTAGGCTTTATCCCAGAGATGCAGGGATGGTTCAACATATGCAAATCCATAAATGTAATACACCATATAAATGGTCTGAAGGACAAAAATCACATGGTCATCTCAATAGATGCAGAAAAGGCATTTGACAAAATCCAACACCCCTTCATGGTGAAAGTACTACAGAAACTTGGAATAGAAGGAACATATCTCAACATAATAAAAGCTATTTATGACAAACCTACAGCCAACATAATACTTAATGGGGAAAAACTTGAAGCTTTTCCTCTAAATTCAGGAACAAGACAAGGGTGTCCACTTTCTCCACTATTATTTAATATAGTATTGGAAGTCTTAGCCATAGCAATAAGGCAAGAGGCACTCATAAAGGGGATACAAATCGGAAAGGAAGAGGTCAAATTATCATTATTTGCAGATGATATGATTCTATACATAACAGATCCTAAGGACTCTATCAGCAAATTATTAGAGCTGATAAACACTTTTAGCAATGTAGCAGGATACAAAATAAACACACAGAAATCAGTAGCTTTTCTATACACTAACAACAAACATGCAGAGGATGAAATCAGGGAATCTCTCCCATTCACAATTGCCTCAAAAAAAATAAAATACCTTGTAATAAACTTAACCAAGGAAGTGAAGGATCTCTACAATGAGAACTATAAAAAACTCGAGCGACAAATTTCAGAAGACACAAGGAAATGGAAAGACATTCCATGCTCCTGGATTGGAAGAATCAATATAGTGAAAATGTCAATCTTACCAAAAGCAATCTACACATTTAATGCGATCCCCATTAAAATCCCAATAGCATTCTTCACAGAAATATAGAAAAACAATACTAAAATTCATCTGGAAACACAAAAAACCTCGAATAGCCAAAACAATTTTGCATAACAAAAATCAGGCAGGTGGTATAACCATACCCGATTTTAAGTTATACTACAAAGTCATAGTAACAAAAACAGCATGGTACTGGCACAAGGACAGACAGGTAGATCAATGGAACAGAATAGAAGACCCAAATATTAATCCAGACAGCTACAGCTACCTGATTTTTGACAAAAACGCCAAAAATACTCATTGGATAAAAGATAGCCTCTTTAACAAGTGGTGCTGGGAAAATTGGACATCTATTTGTAAAAGGATAAACATAGATCCTTGTCTCTCTCCTTGCACAAGAATCAAGTCCAAATGGATCAGGGACCTTAATATCAGACCTGAAACTGAAAATGCTAGAGGAAAAAGTAGGGGAAACTCTTCAAAATATTGGAATAGGCAAGGACTTTCTGAATATAACTCCAATTGCTCAGAGAATAAAAGCACTAATCAACCACTGGGACCTTATAAAATTACAAAGCTTTTGTACAGCAAAGGACACTGTGAATAGAGCAAAAAGACAACCTACAGAATGGGAGAAAATCTTTGCCAGTTATTCATCTGACAGAGGATTAATATCCAGAATATACAAAGAACTCAAAAAACAGAATAACAAGAATTCAAACAACCCAGTTAAAAAATGGGCTTCAGAACTAAATAGAGAATTCACGGAAGATGAAATACAGATGGCATATAAACATCTAAAAAAATGTTCTAAGCCGGGCGTGGTGGCGCATGCCTTTAATCCCAGCACTCGGGAGGCAGAGGTAGGAGGATCACCATGAGTTCAAGGCCACCCTGAGACTACATAGTGAATTCCAGGTCAGCCTGGGCTAGAGCGAGACTCTACCTCGAAAAACCAAAAAAAAAAATGTTCTACATCCTTAGCCATCAGGGAAATGCAAATTAAAACCACTTTGAGATTCCATATCACTCCTGTCAGAATGGCTGCCATCAAGAAAACAAATGACAATAAGTGTTGGCGTGGATGCGGAAAAACAGGAACACTTCTACACTGTTGGTGGGAATGTAAGCTGGTCCAGCCACTGTGGAAATCAGTGTGGAGGTTCTTGAGACAGCTAGAAATAGATTTACCGTATGATCCAGCTATAGCACTCCTAGGCATATATCCAGAGGACTCTTCTCACTTCCTTAGAGATACTTGCAAAACCATGTTTATTGCTGCTCTATTCACAATAGCTAGGAAATGGAAGCAGCCTAGATGTCCGTCCACAGATGAGTGGATAATAAAGTTGTTTTACATTTACACAATGGAGTTCTTTTCAGCAGTAAAGAAAAATGAAATTATGAAATTTGCAGGGAAATGGATGGATCTGGAAAGGATTATACTTAGTGAGGTAACCCAGGCTCAGAAAGCCAATCATCACATGTTCTCTCTCATATGTGGATCCTAGCTACCAATGTATAGACTTGTGTATGAACTGGAACCAAAAATAGGTACCAGAAACCAGTAAGCGGGTAAAAGGCTATAAAGGAGGGAAGAAAGGGAAGGACTTAAGTGTATGGTAATGCATATATATAAGTAGAAGAACTGAGTACAGGGAGGGGAATGGCCTAAGCGAGGCCATGGGAAGAGAATGCATACAAAAAGGGCAGGGGGAGGGACAATCTAAACTCAAGATATTTTCAATAAGACATATGTAAAATTACTTTTTTGAATAAGGGCACGTCTAGAAGATGTAGACTGTTACTAGAAAATTTTCAGTACCTGGGATGGAACTCCTTCCAGTGAGATGTTGGCCAAGGAGGTCCCGGTAGCCTCCAAAACATTAAGGCTTTTGCCAAAGCCCTTGGTTTCCCTAGAGAAATAGATAGTAAGACCCTATTGCTGAAGACATCTCATGCCTGAGAGGCAAAGACACTGAGAAAGCAAGCTGGTGTAGAGCAGAAAACCTTCTCCCTGTAGACCAGCCAACTGAAAGCTGGAAAAAGCTGCACTGCACGCAGCGTATGGGAGACAGAAGCCATCAACAGTGAAAATAGTGGATGCTGAATATTCAAGCTTGGCCAGACAGGCCCAATGACTGAACGGGTGCAATAGTGGCGTGTCTACTCTTGGGGTAACCAAGTGCTCCATAATTGGACTGAAGGCCCTCTCTATGGGAGGGAATACATACCCGGTACTGAAAAACCTAAGTAAAAGTCTATGGTAGGTGAGGTCATGAGCCTTGGGGGTATAAGCCTGCTCATGTCTGACTAAATGTATATATTATTCCCACCAAGCTGCCCTGGGGACACTACACTAAATGTTCATGTCCACATATTAACGCTATTCTCACTTCTGGCTAGAGAAGCTTCTCTTTTCAGATGGTGATGACCACTGGGATGACACAAAAGGCAACATAGTGCTGAGAAGAAGGGATGGAGGAGTGCCTAGCACTGAAGCACCTCTGTCACATCCTCCAGTGGCTCAGGGACCATTGCGGAAGAGGGGGCGGATAGAATGGAAGAGCCAAAGGAAGGATATGACCTCTTACTATGCAGCTGCCCAGACAGAAATTGGCCTCGATATCCATGATCTTGCAGTGCCTAGCAATACCTTTGCAAGACCCTCAAAATAGAAGAGAAAGATGATGTCATCAAATTAGGAGAGAGACTAATGGAGAAAGGGAGGGGATATGATGGAGACCGGAGTTCTAAAGTGGAATGGGGGAGGGGAGGGAAATATCAGGTGGGGTTTTTTTGGTATGTAAGATTAAAAGTCAATAAAAATTTTTTAAAAAAAGATACAGGAACAGGTGGACATCTTTAAAATGTTTTGTGATCACAAGTGAATTAGTTTACCTCAGACACAGCCACCTCTTTTATGACTTCTATGCAACTCTGGAAAACAATCTCAGGCCTGTGACATTTCATGGACCAATTTTCTTTGTGGACTCTGCTCATTTCAACTGGCCTCTGTCTATTGATGGGTTAAGTTTCTAGTCCAAGCAGAAAAACTACAGGAATTCATGTTTGGATTAGATGTTTCAGTGCTTATATTTCATGGAATATTATTTCAATAGCTGCTGGGCAACATGCTGTATGCAGTCAAAATTACTGCTTTGGCTGGCATTGTGTATTTATTTTTATTGTTTGAATGCCAACAAAACTGTCAGTCATCACTCAGTGGATCACAGTGTTTCCATGGCAGCCTAATAGAGATGAAAGGGAGTGAGAGGAGGGGGTCAGAAACCTTTGTTGGAAACTCGCTCCTCCATCAGAAGAGACAAGCCAAGAGCAAGAGAAATCCAAAGCCTGACAGTGTGTCCACAGCCTGAGCAAAGGCAAGACCAGCTGAGACAAACCAAGGTAAACTTCTCTTCCGGGTCCAACTCTGGCTCAAAGAAGAGGCACCAAAGGAGAGGAGGTGGGAAGGGGCTTTTGACATTCCCCCAGTTAGATTGGAGGCCAGTGGAGGGGTTGGGGTGGGCAAGTCAGGGGAATTTGAAGCCCAGCTTGTGCAGATGAGGCCACCTAGCTGGTGTGCATGCTAAGGCAATGGCTCTGGTTGTGGGCAAGACCGAGGCTAGGGTGAGCCTAAGCAGGGATCCTCTGGCGGGGGAGGGTCCCTGGCCGCCAGCTGACTCCCCCCCCACACCGCCTCCGGTGCCCACCTCTCCTGTTCTATCCCTGACGTCCCCCAGAGCCGGCTGAGCCTCCCCTTGGTGCCAGTTTCCCTGCGGGCGGTCGCCAGCCACCCCTGCCCCCTGCTGGGCTCCTTTGTGGAGGTCTGGTCCCCAAGCATGGGAGGGGAGGGGCAGCCCGGCTCCCCCAGGACTCGTTGGAGCTGCAGTGGTTGCTGCTCCAGGCGGGTGGGCGGTGCACTTCCATCCCTGTAGATCCTTTCTTCTTCTTCCCTTAGGACCTTCAACCCAGAGTCTTTTATTATTATTATTTTAATCGAGACACCACTTGTTTTGGGAAAGCAGTAGTATTAGCACATCATCTTCCTGGAAGGACATTAGACTAAAAGTATTTGTCTTAACTTTTCCAGAGTGATCTGAGAACAAGAAATAATTGGGGCCTGGGGGGTGGTTGGAAGGAGGAAGCTTGTACTTATTTTCCTCTGTAAATTGGCTTTAAGTACAGAGTTCTCCAGCTGTGGAATTTTTCTTTCTTTCTTCCCCCCCTTCGGGAGGGGAGCAGAGGTTGAGGCGGGAAATGAGGAAGGAGAAACTCCATAAGGAGGAAAACCTGGAGATAAAAATCGTGGATGAAAGAGAGAAGAGACAAAAATTGATAAAATTAGAGATGAAAAAGGCAACATCACAACACATACCAAAGAAATTCAGAAAATCATACGGCCATACTTTAAGAATATATATGCCTCTAAGTTTGAAAACCTGAAAGAAATGGATGATTTCCTTGATTCATATGACCTACCAAATTAAATCAAGACGAGATAAACCATTTAAATAGACCTATAACAACCACAGAGATCCAAGCAGTCATAAGAAGTCTCCCAACTAAAAAAAGCCCAGGCCCAGATGGATTCACTGCTGAATTTTACCAGGCATTCCTGGAAGATCTAACACCAATGCTTCTCAAACTTTTCCATAAAATAGAAAAGGAAGGAATTCTACCGAAATCCTTCTATGAAGCCAGCATCACCCTGATACCCAAATTGGACAAAGACAGATCAAAAAAAGAAAATTATAGACCAATCTCCCTCATGAACATAGATGCAAAAATTCTCAACAAAATACTGGCAAACAATACAAGAATATATCAGAAAGATTATTCACCCTGACCAAGTAGGCTTTATCCCAGAGATGCAGGGATGGTTCAACATATGCAAATCCATAAATGTAATACAGATGCAGAAAAGGCATTTGACAAAATCCAACACCCCTTCATGGTGAAAGTATTACAGAAACTTGGAATAGAAGGAACATATCTCAACATAATAAAAGCTATTTATGACAAACCTACAGCCAACATAATACTAAATGGGGAAAAACTTGAAGCTTTTCCTCTAAATTCAGGAACAAGACAAAGGTGTCCACTTTCCCCACTATTATTTAATATAGTATTGGAAGT